>OZ007588.1:12444899-13731541 GCA_963931845.1 Maratus michaelseni
ATTATTTTTATGATCTCGTCGTAGGAAGTAAAAAATTCAATGTGACTACCCGTCAGAAGTTAATAGTTTTCGAGATATCCGATAATTTATGTCACACAATTTGTTTATTTTTGCTAGTATTTATGAGAAACAGTGAACGAGAAGCAAGTCAAAAGTCGTTGATCATATAGAATAATTGGTAGAATAATGTCAGAAACTAACCCCTCGCCCGGTCCTATGGAATGAAAAGAGTCCATAGGTAACGAACACACCCTCCTGTTTTTGGATTAGTGGTCAGGACAAAGAGACATAGAAATTGGGGGTGGGGAGATGTAGAGCCCATGTTTTTTCCTCCCAATAGTACAAAGCATTACTGTAGTCTCTCGATGTGCAAACTTAATTTTCCAAACATAAGTAACATAATTATATTATCAGGAAGCCATTTAACAACAAAATTTACGACTTTAACGTATAAATTTTAGCATAAATACATTGCAATAAATAAATAAACAAATTGTGTGACAAATTGTTGGATATCTCGAAAACGGCTCATTTCCGACGGGTAGCTCCATTAAGTTTTTTTACTCCTCACGACGAGATCTTTCCAAAGATATCACTATCTTCAAAATCGGCGACTAACACTTCTTGCAGTTCCCTAGTTAATGAATCGAGACTTTTATTCGTTTTTCGATCGAACGGTCTCATAGACCGCTCACAGTAGCTATACAACAATTTCCGTCACAGTAGCTATACAACAATTTATGTGACAGGAGTTAAGAGTTAAAAATCTCGTATGATATATATACATTTATTGAGAAGCTTCGTATATCTAAGAATTTTAAGGTGTCTAGACACTTCGTCGATGCATTCATTCTCCATCAATGGGGTGCACTATATATTTGGAAAAAATCCTTTGCTGTTCTTCGGTCGTGTAAATTAGTATTCAAGAGAATTTTTCGAAGTGACGAAACATAGACGTTTTTCCATCAGTTATTGGAAACTCGACAAATTTTTGCGAGGCGAAATTAATAGTATAACAGCGTTTTGTTATACATGGTCATGTTGCCTTTAGTTTATTTGAATTATTCCCTTGTTGATTTCAAAAGATTATTTCACTTATCTTTCAAATCTACAGGGTGATTTTTTTTAAAGTTGTGGAAGTAAAACCCTATAACAAAAGAACCATTGATCCAAATGACCTAAAATTTCATCAGTATGCTCCCAAAGCAATGGGGATTTTTTAGGCGTGGTTTAAAAAAAACTTAAAATCGCACCGACAGATGGCGCTGTATATGCAGTAAAGTCGGGAGACGAACTTGTGCACGACACATGCACATTGGCGATAAAAACATGAAGTACGCACACCTGATGTTCATTATTCTACGGATATCCTCGCAATGACTGTGCCATTGACGGACCGCGCGTTGTTAGTGAAACTGTATTACCAGAATAATGGCAGCGCAGCAACAGCTCTAGGAGATTTAGGACGCTAAAGAATTTAAGAAAAGGTCCAATGACGACAGAGGGACTACGGAAGATGGTTTCTCAAAGCACCGTCCATTGTTTTCCTTCCACTGACGATATTCTTTGTTTCTGTTAACTTACAACGCCATCTGTCGGTGTGATTTTAATTTTTTTTTTAACGACGCCTAAAAAATTCCCATTGCTTTGAGAGCGTAATGGTGAAATTTCTGATCATTTGGATCAGTGGTTGTTTTATTATAGGGTTTTACTTTCACAACTTTAAAAAAAATCACCCTGTATATTCAAATTCTTAAATTTCCCCTCCTTAATTGCATAAGGTCTATTTGTTAGGTCAGAGGCCCCTTTGGGTATTTTCTGCTTTTCTGAAACTTATGTGCAAATGTAACATTTGTAGTTATGTTTAAAAAAAAATCTCAAAGCAAGATCATTTAATATTTTCCCTCTTTTCGACTATGGAAAACATTTTAAAGCTTACATTATCTGTAATACATCGAATATCCAAGAATTCATGGGCAGTTTTATGTAACATAATCCTATATGTATATGTTTACATTAAATTTGGAAAAAAAAAGAACTATTAAAAAAATTAGTAGCAAATACAAAGAAAAAAAAATATTTTTTTAAAGCACGAAATGGATTTTGTAAGGATCTTTTCTTTTCTTACAACAGATTTTTCTTTTTCAAAGTTATTTGTAATTCTATATTGAAATTCCGTATATAGATTTTGCCATACGGAATTTCAAGAGTTTTAGCACTATGATAAAAAATATATAGTATCTCTGTAATAACATTTAATATGAACATCTTTGACTAAATAAATTTAGTATATAGTTAGAAGTTATATACTTATTGCCATTTCGCCAATTTTTTGCCTCGGAATTGTGTTTAAAAGTAAAATTTTGGTAATGGATAATCAACAAATGTTAATTTTACTCCTAATAAAATAAGTTGGAAACTATACGTTAAACGTGACAAATGAGGTGCGTTCGTTTCGTGCTATAACTAGTTTTACAATGTAAAAAAATCATCCTTATTATTTCAATGAAATGAATTATATCATCTGCTAGGAGCGAAATGAGAATACCTTTTTTTTTTTTTCTTATTACGTATGCTATATTTACAGATACGATTTTTTTTTTTTCGACGCCAGACAGCGCTGCAAATTTCACCATGAAGATCTTGCTTGGCGAATGATGACCTCCATGGCTTAGTATTTCTATGACTCACGATGAATGAATCTTTTGTTTATTTACTTTAATGGATTGAGATATTCGGCTGTTAACGTATTTTCCACTGAAGTTATCTCAGAATCTAATAGATTTTTAAATGTAACTCTTCTCTCAAACAAACTATTTTTTTTTTTTTTTGAACGATTTTTCTAAAAATGTCACTTTTATGCCATTTTATTCGAAAAAACAATGTTGAATAAAAATGGCCGCTTGGCCTATGAAAAAAGAAGGGGCTAGCCCGTATTTGTTTTCCTCAGTCACATGACTTGCGCTTATACAATATAGATTATTTATGGTAGGATTTAACAGAATAAAGAAAACTTTTATGAATATCTTTTTAAGTTTTGATTCGATTTTCATAAAATTTGAAATGACTCGACGATTATAATAAATTCTGCAACGATTATAATAAATTAAATTTCAAACCATTTGGTTAGGAAGTTCTTGCGCTGTTATATGCGGACAGAAGGACAGACAGACGGACCAGACGACTACTCTTAGGTGCTTACGTATTTATATAATTACGAACGCACCTTAAAAAAGAGTTGTTTATTGCCAGGGTACTCTGATATATATATCAATAAATATATATCGTTATATATATCCTGATATTTATTTTCGAATTATCCTTGTGCATGATATTTTTAACAGTTTCAGTCAAAACAAGTGTACGTTAATTTTTCAACTGATATTGAATGTGTCGTTCTATACACTAAGAATTTTTGTCTGTCGTCTTTTTAGTCGAAAACCAAAAACATAAATATATTTTCTAAACTTTATGTTTGAAGTTGACTTTTTAAATATAGAACCAATAATTATTGTGGGACATTATTAACTTAGAACAGCCATTGAAAGATAAACTGTCTAATTTAGATAAACAGCTGTTTTCAGCTACATTAGAAAATAATGTCTTCTGGTTTTGGTTTAGTTCTCCTTCAACTGACACAACATGTTAGTGAATAAAAATCAGATATCATCATCATCATCATCATCAACCGTTTTCAACCCACTGCTGGATGTATATGTCTTCCCCAGATTTTTCCATTGTTTCCTGTCAAGTGCTTTAGTCATCCCATTAGCACAGGCCACTTTTCTGATTCCGTCACTCCATCTTACTGGATATCGTCTTCTGGGTCGTTTTACATCTCTGGGATACCACTGTAGGGTGTTAGTGCTCCATCTATTGTCTTGTCTTCTTGCAATGTGCCTAGCCCATTTCCATTTTAGCCGTTTAATTCTCTCAATGATGTCGAAAACTTTCGTCTGACTTCTCATCCAGGTTATTCTCTTTTTGTCTCTTCTGGTTATGCCTAGCATACATCTTACCATACTTCGCTGTGCTGTTTGTAATCTTTGTACCATCCGTTTTGTTAGCGTCCATCTTTCTGCTCTATAAGAGAGTGCAGGCAAAACACATTGGTTAAGCACCTTTCTTTTCAAACAAAGAGGCATGTTACTCCTTCAGAATAATATTGTTCTTCCCAAAAGCACTCCATCCATTTCTTATTCTTCTATTGATTTCATTCATGATACTGTTGTCCGATGATATTTCTTGTCCAAGGTACACATAACTTTGTACTTCTGTAATCTCAGTGTTGTTGTAGATGATTCTTTATGCAAAGGAATTGAACACTACCTTAGTCTTTTCCAAATTTATTTTTAATCCCACATTAATGCTTGCTTCTGCCAAATCTTTTAGTATATTTTCCAATTCTTCAAAGCTATTACTAAAAATTAAAATGTCATCAGCAAACCGGAGATGGCTTAAATATTCCCCATTTATTCTAATCCATTTGTTTTCCCAATCCAGCTGCTTGAAAATATTTTCCAAGACAGTAGTAAAAAGCGCGAAATGTGTCTCCTTGTCTTACTCCTCTCCAAGCTTGATCTTCGCTTTTCCTTTGTCCAAACGGATGGTGGCTGCTGCTTTCTTGTAAATATTTTTTATGATATTGAGGTAAAGGTTTGTCTATACCAATGTCCTCCATAGAATCAACTACTGCAGATGTGTGGGCTGAATCAAATGCTTTTTCATAATCAATAAAGGCAAAAGGCGGAGAGGTAAATTATATTCTTTATGTTTTTCTATGAGTTCCCCTACTGTTTGAATATAATCCATTGTGCTAAATCCACTTCGGAATCCTGCTTGCTCTCTAGGTTGAGCTGAGTCCAGAGCTGATTCAAGTCTTGTCGTTAAAACTTTGGTGAAAATTTTATAAATAACCGGCAGTAAGATGATTGGACGGTAGTTTTTAATGTTTTCCTTCTCCCCTTTCTTGTAAAGTAGCACCATCACAGCATTATTCCAATCTTCTGGTACATCTGATTTCTCGAGAAATTTGGAGAACAGTAAGACTAGCATTTTTGCAAATTTTTCTCCTGCTACTTTGATAAGGTCAATTGTAATGCCATCTTCGCCAGGGCATTTACCTTTTTTCATGCCTCTAATGGCTTGTACAACTTCATCTGTCATCAGTGGGATTATCTCTTCAGTTTCTGTTATGTTTACTCGTGAATCAAGTAGGTTGATTTCCCTTTGATCTTCACATTTATATAGATCGTTATAGAATATTTCGACAATGTGTACTATTTCATTATTGATTTTGGTGATTGTTCCATCTGCCCCCTTCAGTGCAAAAATACCTTTTCTTCCAACACACAGTTTGCGCTTAGCTGATTTTAAACTTTTGTTATATTCTAGAACTTTCTTTACAAGATAACAGTTAAATTTTCTGATATCTTCTGTAACACATTTTCTTACCGTTTTACATTGCATATATGTTGAAATTTTTCAATTAACAAAAAACCTATGTTGTATTTAAAATTTTCTAGTATAAAACAAAAAAAGTTCTTCCTGCTTCATGCTAAATCCCATAATTTGTTTTTTGATGAGTGCAAAAAGCAAGCAGTTTCTGTTTTCAATTATTCGATCTTCAATTTCGTTGAAAGTGAAATAAACTGGGGAGAGAGGAGGGAAAGAAAAGATATTTAGAATATTGTTTTAAATTTTCATGTTAAGTGCAATATTTTTTAGTTTAATTTATATTATGTTTGAAAATATTTATTATCAGCGGCAAACTGACTATTTTGAAAATATTGGATACTATAAAAAATATCGGATATACACAGATGTCCAAAAATTAAAGGGGCAGTGACCGGACTCTTTTGATTACTGAAATTATTGACGAATTATCCTTGAACTTCGAAGATTGTAAAGAACATGTTTGACTTCATATCTTTCAGTGAAGGATGTAAGGAGGACCATTAGGGGACCAATAATAAATTTAATAATAAAATAGTATTTATGATCGCCCAATAAACAGAAAATGCTCAAAATGGTCTGTCACTGTGGCAAATGACTATGTGGCTCATGTTCAACGATTGTGTGCATTTGTGTAAGCCTTGCACGCACATTCGTGAAGATGTTAACGTTTCTGTTAAAAATTCAAATGTTTTTTGCTTATAGCATAGCAGAGTTTTAAACTAAATTTAACACCGCTTTTTGAAAACTTGATGAAGAACTGTAGAAACAGTGAAATGCAATTAAAAATTTAATATATTGAATATTTGATGAGATAGTAAATAATTTTTAACTGCGCATGCGTGAAATATAACAAAATTTTAATTTCATAATTTGGTAGTCAGTTATTTAAGGCAACTTATATAAAAAGTGCAGTAAAATATTACTAAAATTCAGAAAGATAGTAGCGATATAGTGAGTTGCTTTTTAAAAGTAGCTGGATTATAAGGGATTTTCCGCAATTCGCCAATCAGTTTACTGTATCGCCCATATCTTTCTGAATTTGCATGATATTTGACAGGGCTTTTTATGTAAGTTGCCTTAAATAGCTGTATACTAAATTATAAAATAAAAATTTTGTAATCTTTCATGCATACGTAGTTAAATATTATTTCATACAAATGCCCAAATCTCATCCAATATTCAATGTGATTCATTTTTTAATGGCAGTATACTGTTTCTGCTGTTCTTCGTCAAGTTTTCGGAAAGTAGTGTTAAATTTGGTTGCAAACTCTGCATGCTATAAACAAAAAACAGTTGCCTGTTTCACAGAAACGTATAAATCTTCACGAATATGCGTGCTTATGCTTACACAAATGCACGGTGAACAGGATCCACATTAGTCATAGACTACAGTGACAGACCATTTTGAGAATTTTTGGTTACTTGTGTGATCGAAAATATTATTTTATTATTGAATTTATTATTGGCTCTCTAAATGTCCTCGCGACTAAATCGTCACTGAAAAATATGAAGTCAACCATGTTCTTTACGTCCTCAAAGTTCAAGATAATTCGGCAACATTTCAATAGATATTCAACAAACCGTGTAAAAATCGAAAGCGTCCAACCCAGTCACTGTCCCTTAATTTTTGGGCATGAGTGTATATGAAAATATCGATATTTATTTGTATTTTCGAAAATATCATGACATTTACGAACTCTATGCAATACCATAGTAGACCCGCGCGAGGTTTTCGCACTTCGATCTTTGAGATATTCATTCATTTTTAATCAAACACGCGTGTTAAGGGATTCCAGGACAAAAACTCCGCGGACAAAAACCACACCGAACAAAAATTTCCCACGGACAAAAACCTCACGTGATGTACTTACAGTTGTAATACTGTCATATCAAACATAATTTCACTGATAATTAATTAATCTATACTAATATTATAAAGGAGTAAAGATTGTTTGTTTGTTTGTTTGTTTGTAAGGGGTAATCTCTGGAATTACCGAACCGATTTCAAAAGTGATGGTGGCAAATGGATGGCGACAACCCCTGCTCCAACATAGGTTATATTTTATGTCGGTGCCACTGACCCCAGGGGGTTGCAGGAGCGAAAAACGTTCTAAAATTGCGATTTTTTGTGCACGGAAGGAGCTAGAAATTTGAAATTTGACATTGTAGCTACTTATAAGATGTAAATGCTCTCTAAGAACAAAAAAAAAAAAAAAAAAAAAAAAAAAAAAAAATTCGAAATTTAAAAGGGTGAGATGAGCGAAAAGCGTTCTAACAACATTCTAAATTACAATTTCTATGGAACCTCTGGAACTATAGAACCGATTTCAAATGTGATGGGGGCAAATGGATGGTGACAACCCCTGCTCCAACATAGGCTATATTTTATGTCGGTGCCACTAACCCCAATGGGGTGCAGGAGCGAAAAATTTGCGAAAATTGCGACTTTTTTATACTGAAGGAGCTAGAAATTTGAAATTTGGCATTGTAGTTACTTATAAGATGTAAATGCTCTCTAAGAATAATAATTAAAAAAAAATCGAAATTTAAAAGGGTGAAATGAGCGAAAAGCGTTCTAAAATCATTCTAAATTACAATTTTTATGGAATCTCTGGAGCTACAGAACCGATTTCAAAAGTGATGGTGGCAAATTGGTGGTGACAATCCCTGCTCCAACAATCTCTTTAATAAAAAGCTATGCAATGCTGATGACTGGGTTTTTCGCTAATTGTTGTCACAGATTAATCTCGGAAAAGGAAACATTTGAAGTTACTGAAAAAAATAATAGCTCGAAAAGTATTCGTCAGAAAATTGTTAGACAAACTGGGTTTGAAATGTAAAAAATTGTATTTTTCTTTATATAAATTTCGAATCTAATGATTATGCCGTTTTTCCAATATTGAATTTCAAAAATT
Source organism: Maratus michaelseni (assembly GCA_963931845.1). Lineage (NCBI taxonomy): Eukaryota > Metazoa > Arthropoda > Arachnida > Araneae > Salticidae > Maratus > Maratus michaelseni. The sequence continues at coordinate 12,453,272 of OZ007588.1, forward strand.
ACCAAATTTCACAATGGAGTACCATAGCGAAACCTTCATGTGTAAAAAGATAATAAATAAGGGCGACGTGTCCTGACGTGTATATTAGCACGAGTCACAAATTATAGTAGCCTTATTATTCTGTTAAAATATAAGAGTGAATTATGAAATGTCAATATTTTGTTTGATTAAAAGTTCGTTAAGAGAAATTGACCAGCGTAGCGGGCGTACCTTGCTAGTATTTTAATAAAAGTAAAATTAGTCCGACTGAAGAATTTTGCGTATCTTACAGATACAAAATTTCTTTTCTATAAAAAATAAACAGTTTCACACATTCACAAATAACATATTAGATAACTCTGATAGTAATCGCCCATAACTTGATGGTTCCAAAATTAAGCAATTGAATTTTCAGGATTTAATCAAACATGTTGCCAACATTCTTGAACAATTTAATTGCTTTTTAAATGTATTCAAGTCTGCCTAATGTTTCATATTTAATTTAAATAATATTTTAATTCAGACGTTAAAATGTACGTGTATCTTAAGAAATATAAAATATTTATCATATAACTTATATTACTTCTGATTTTCACATGAGGAGGGGGGACTGGAGAATCTATACTAATAAAATAAAATGTCGCTCTCTCTGTGTGTGTCTGTTGGCGATGGCTAGGAAAATTTAGCGCATCTAGAAGTCTGTAAATTTAGATTTAGGTAGTCCAAACCCTCTCCTGGTGTACCTGACCCTCAGAATTTTAATATTTTGATAATTAGCATAGATATTAATTAGATTCTCATTAACCATCGCTTCTAAAATGGCGAAAGAAACGAACCTGCGCATTGGATTTGCAAGCGGAAATGAACGAATTCGAAATTATTTTACTAATTAGCGAATTTTAAGAAAACTAACTGAGATATCAATTTTAAAATTTCTGAGCCTATGTAAAAAAATATTCTGCATTTGACTATGTGATTTTTGAAAAATTCGGTCGGTAATTTTTTTTAATTTATGCAAAAAAACTGCCAAAAATCTGCCGGCGTCCGTGAAAACGATCCGAGAAAGTTTCAGACGGGGATCTGCTTTCATTAAAAACTGAACTACAAAGAGATCTGTTTCTCTGGCCGATCCCTGCATTTAGTTTGCGAAAATGAAAGGAAATAATTGCCAATTTTTACTAATGAACAAAAATTTAGGTAACTCATTACGATATAGATTTGAAATTGATGTCGGGAAGGGGTGTCATCTGCCGTCTATTTTAGCGTAGCGTCTTCGTTATGTTCTAAATATCAGAAAAATGTAATTATTTTTTTAATGATCGCGTTAATGTAGGTGACGGTGGTTTTCTTAAACAAATTATTCGTTATATTTGCGGGTATGGGGAGGGAGGGGGTTGTTAACGCCTTACTCTGAGATTGTAATTATCTCGGGCCCGGGCAACGTCGGGCGGGTTAGCTAGTTATATTATAAAAATAAAATTAGCGAAGCCTGAATTAAGCTTGAAAGTATTTAAAAATTTTTGGAGATCCTCTGTAAAAGAAACTTGGTCAAAATAGAGCTCTTAGTCAGCAGAGAGGGTTTTTTTTTTTTTTTTTTTTTTTTTTTTTTGTCCGCATCCTCGGCTTAATACATATGAAATATTGCTGAACAATTAAGCGACTACAATTTCAGTTATACGTCTTTCTGAGGTATACGTCGTTTTAGAACGGTCCCCTGAAAGACGTATAATCGGTGCTTTACTATACTTTAACATTTATTAATGTCTCTCGTATCAGTTCTGTTCTAATCCCATTCAACGTATTGTTATTTTTATTTGTATTGACATATTCATAAATAATATGCAATCATCAACTAATTAAGCATTTTTTAGTCTTACTGTGTGTGTATGTTGGGGGGGATGTGTTGCTTTGTCGGGTCCGGTCGTGCCTAGAAATTTCAAATCTTCGAGATTTTAGAGTACCACATAAGAATAACAGAAGCAAATCTGAAATATGTGCTTTTTCACCTTCTCCAAGTTTTTTTTTTTTTTCGAAATCCATACTAACGTCAACGAAGGTTTCAAGGAGTGTTTTTTGTCCTCGTCATTCCAACAAAAAGAAACTTCCTCTCCCTCCCGTCTAGTCATTCTTTGTGCAACTCATCCGATTTATGCTTGTTGACAGTCCTACTTCTGGAAAAGATTTACACACTTACGCGATACGAGTTGATTTTGGCCCCCTTTTTCTGTGGGCCCAAAAAACATAGCCGATGTCGACAGTACGTAAACAGGAGAGAATAATAATAAAAAAATGAAAACTGTCGTATTGGCAGTTTTTATTGAAACGCCCGTAGAGAAAGAATATCAGGCATAAAAGAGTGTTACTCCGAAAAGGAGTAATATCACCTTTTTGAATGTAATTTTGGACATTCTCTGAATGGAAGAAGAAATTCAAAGAAAATATTGAAAGCACATAAGGAAGCGGGGAAATTGAATACTCACTCATGTCCACTCAAATCCTTGGACTTTATTTCTGAATTGTGGGCAGAAAGGTTACCAAACCAAAGGTCAGTTTTTGTTGTGAGCATCTGAAAATCATGTAAATAACATTGTTTAAAGCAGGGGTTCCCAAACTATGCTACGCGTACCAGTACTGGTACACGGAACTCTGGCTACTGGTACGCAAAAGTCTGATACTGGTATGTGAAATGAAATGCAGCATACAGTGGCGCAGCCAAGGGGAGGGGGGTTTGGGGGTTAACCCCCCCCCCCTCCAGAGCTAAAAAAATTACTATAATTGCCGCTTATATGAATCAAAACTACTAAAGTTAAAATTAAGTTTTTTGGCCTTTCCGCCTTGGCAGAATCCACCGCTTTCTTAAATCAAATTCTGTTCAACAATGCGATTCAATTAAACGGCGGAAATTCTACTTAAAACTGTGAAAGCGCATATTACACGCATAGGATATGTCAAAACTTGATTTTTGGACTGCGTCACTTTCTCGAGACGTCTTATAGTAAAAGATGGGTCATATACTCTCACACAGACGCTTTGAGTTATATAGTATACAGTGGTCTGTTTCTTAATTGCATTTCTGTCTTTGTTCCACGTTCGAAACAATAACAGATCATCGAATTCCAGAAAAAAAACATACACTTTGTAAGTCGTTCTCAGTTTCAAGCTTTTTTGCTCTCAGTTATATCTAATACCAAGCTATGTGCGTACCCAGGAAAAAAAATCTTTGCAAAAGTAAGAATTTTAAAAAAGTACTTAAAGTTATAAAAAGCTATTTTTCGATTATGAGCAGATTTTTGCAATCGGTGTTTCTTTCGAATCATTTGTTTCGTAGGGGGTCTGTACACAAATTTAAAGACTAATATTTCATTTGTTGCTAATGTAGCAACGACGTCTTGCTTATGATGGAGATTCATATATTTATCGTTAAAATTTTATAAATTAGTTGTGGTTCCTCTTTTAGCTATTTTTAATTCTATCGCGCTTCTGTGAAAAGAAAATCTCTTTCCTTTCTATTTAAAATTCAACAATTCTTAAACTCTTTTATCGCAGCTCGAAGTGATCCTTTTTCAATTAATGTACATGTCTAAATTCTTTCTTTCGTATGTGTTTGCGGTTTTCATATGAGAAATGACATCATTTTCAGTTTGGCATCTGCGTGTCTTCCTAATGCATACATTTTGGATCACAGAATAAATAAAGAAAGATAAAATACAACGTCTATTTCTAGATACATCTGCATGCTAAAATTCCTGCAGATGTTAAGTTCGGACAGTTAGTTTTCTGTTGTTATAAAAATGCTGATAAGGTAATCTGTTTTGGCGGTTTGCGTTCAAAAAAATTAGCTTGTGTTTCTCCCTAACGAATTTTCTTCTGTACCCTATGAATAAATTCGTGGCATCTCAAAAAAAGGCATTCGATTTTGAGTTTTCATGATGTGAAGATATAGACGTTCTGAGTGCTGGGGGACCGCCTCATTTTTTCAATTATCTTTCTTCAAATAAAATATTTTTTTTTCATGGAAGCCTCAAGTCTCCGATATGTTTCTTCACAGGATGAGAGCCTTCGGGTTCTTGCTTATAGCATATATGTATGAGCTCCGGTACTCTTTTTTCCTAGAATTTAAGCCCTGTGAGTATGGATTTTGAAAAAAAAAAAAGGCGTTAAATGTATTTTTTTTTTTTTTAGAAAAATACTATCAATAATTACAGACAATTTTACGCTAACCATGCATTAATTTAAATTGATCAGCAATATATTAGTTATGCATTGATTTACACTTATTACATTTTAACGAATGCTATCTGCATTTCATTAAAATTATACTAGCTGACCCGTCCGGCGGTGCCTGGGCTCATGATAATTACCTCAAATTTGTATGATTATATATTTTATATCAATTTTATATTTTTAAATGAAATTTTCACTAAAAAATATTGATTATTAGACAGAAAAGCATTTTTAAAAGACACCTTCTTGTTTGGTTGTTTTTTTGTTTGTTTGTTTGTTTGTTTCTTTTCCTCGTAAGGGTCTCTCGTTTCATAGTTTAAAAAAAATAACCCCAGTTGTCTGAATTCAATAAATTTTTCATCAGTTATAAACAGGTCTTGACAAATGCAGTCGCCAGGTCGCCACTGGCGACCTAGTTTTTCTATCTTGCCACCAAGTTATTTAACCCGATTTTTTTTATTATTATTATAATTTTTTGTACAAAAATTGACCTAAGAAATGACCATAAATGGCATTTTTTTTCTCATTTTTGGCATTTTTAATTAGGTAAAAATAAGTTTAACAAATGCAAATTTTAAATTAATAAAAAATAATTATTTAACTGACTTCGACACGAAAATAGGCAGAAATTGTTTTCCTGCTTTACTGTTTCATCCAGGCCCCCCCTCATCAGATATAGTTTTGCAGCACTCACTTATCCAGACATTTGAAACCTTCGGCAATCAGCATTTCCTGAACATACCGGTTAATGCAGCCTTTACATTTTTTTTCATAGATAAATAATTTTGATAAATTTCATTAGAAAACTTTGTTTATACCATCTTTTTAAATGATGTAGCTGTTCTAAACTATGTAACTAATAATCCTACAATAGGCTTATTATTTTTCTCAATTAATTGATAAAAAACTTTTGTGCTTTTGAAAATTAATGACTTCGGAGGGGAGCGGGTTATATTTTTTTACTGGTAACTAGAATTTTTTACTGGCTACCAGATTTTATCAAATTTGTAAAGCCATGGTTATAAATATAATGGTTTTACAGACCGTGGAAAAATATTGATATCTAGCTGTAAAATAAATGCTTTCTTCTCGCGTCTTTTTTTTTTTTTTTTTTTTTTTTCCGACGTGTAGTTTAAAATAACAACACAAAAAAGTTATTGTCCGAACTCTCTGAAATTTTATTCGATTGTAAATATAACTGTATCCTACCCCTCTTTAAAATTCCGTGAAAAAAGTCTAAGTCTTTGACTAAAGTCGAAGAGAACAGAGTCACGTCAAAAAAGACTAAGTCACATTTAATACTGAAAACATGAGTCGACGCTGAGCTTACCCACGCCAAAATACCCAACTTTCTTTTTGAATTGTCATCGAAAAATTCTCAGATTTTTTTAAATACTTTTATTCATCAGAGCGTTTCCAAATTTTTGTAGGTGCTGTAATTTTGATCTTCCAAGACGCTTTTAATGGATTGTGTCGAAATACAGACGTTTAGTTACTTTTAGTAGCTGTAAAATAAATGCTTTCTTCTCGCGTCTTTTTTTTTTTTTTTTTTTTTTTTTTTTTTTTCCGACGTGTAGTTTAAAATAACAACACAAAAAAGTTATTGTCCGAACTCTCTGAAATTTTATTCGATTGTAAATATAACTGTATCCTACCCCTCTTTAAAATTCCGTGAAAAAAGTCTAAGTTTTTGACTAAAGTCGAAGAGAACAGAGTCACGTCAAAAAAGACTAAGTCACATTTAATACTGAAAACATGAGTCGACGCTGAGCTTACCCACGCCAAAATACCCAACTTTCTTTTTGAATTGTCATCGAAAAATTCTCAGATTTTTTTAAATACTTTTATTCATCAGAGCGTTTCCAAATTTTTGTAGGTGCTGTAATTTTGATCTTCCAAGACGCTTTTAATGGATTGTGTCGAAATACAGACGTTTAGTTACTTTTAGTAGCTGTAAAATAAATGCTTTCTTCTCGCGTCTTTTTTTTTTTTTTTCCGACGTGTAGTTTAAAATAACAACACAAAAAAGTTATTGTCCGAACTCTCTGAAATTTTATTCGATTGTAAATATAACTGTATCCTACCCCTCTTTAAAATTCCGTGAAAAAAGTCTAAGTCTTTGACTAAAGTCGAAGAGAACAGAGTCACGTCAAAAAAGACTAAGTCACATTTAATACTGAAAACATGAGTCGACGCTGAGCTTACCCACGCCAAAATACCCAACTTTCTTTTTGAATTGTCATCGAAAAATTCTCAGATTTTTTTAAATACTTTTATTCATCAGAGCGTTTCCAAATTTTTGTAGGTGCTGTAATTTTGATCTTCCAAGACGCTTTTAATGGATTGTGTCGAAATACAGACGTTTAGTTACTTTTAGCATAGAAAAATCGTCTTTGAAAGGCCCAATATGACGTGAGGTCTAAATAAATCATAATTTAGAATGCTTTCAGCTGTTTCACACCTTTAAATTTCTGATTTATAATAAATTCTTTATGCCAAGCATTTCCATCTTAAAAGTAATCTCTATACTAAATTTCAAGTTTCTAACACTACCAGTTTCAGCTAAATCATAATTTAGAACACTTTTAGAAAGTTTTCAGCTCATTTTGTCCTTTTAAATTTTTAAATGTTTTTAAAAATGTTATAAAGAAGCATTTACTACATAAAAATAATCATCATGCCAAATTCCATGTTTTCATACCAATTGTGTTGTTGTCCAATTGTCCAATTGTACCAATCGCAATTTTAGAATGCTTCTTACTCTTGCATTCTTTTAAATTTCGAATTGAAAAAATAAATTCTGGGGAGCATTTACGTCTTTTAAGTAACATCCATATAAAATTTCAAGACTCTAGTTCTAAAAGTTTTAAATGACTTGTTTACATTTGGCAAAAAGCAAGGTAAGTAAGTCTATTGAAAATTTTGTTAAAAAATTTAATTAATTAGAGGAATTATTGCTTCATTATTATTAAAGTTAGGAATAAGAATTCGTGATTCTCTTGTAATGAAACCTTGTGTATTTTTGATTGAACAAATGGATTCCAACTCTTATTTTCTATGTAAAAATTATTTGCTGTACTGTGCTCTTCCATCTTTAAATTTTCCCCCTCATCATTTTTAAACACTTTATAAATAAATCTAACCTAGTTTTGTGTTATTCCATTGGTGCATTTTATAGTTTGTAACTCTAATATTGTAAACGCTGTTTAAATGAATCATAACCAACGTAATTTTGGAGAAAAGCATTATGATTTCATTCATTTAAAAGACTGATTCCATTAACCGATGATTCATATAACCGGCGACCATCTTTATTATTAACTCAAAACCCCCCGTAGAACCGAATTCTGGCTGCGCCACTGGCAGCATATCATTATGAAATCAAAAACGGCTGAAGTTTATCACCCAGGAAATTTTCGAATGCGATTTAAGGACGCTATTTTCTTTTTTGTTACTAGATTTTAACACAACATATCTACGTGAATGTATTTTATCTGCAATTCTTTATATGAAAAAAAAAAAAAAATACAGGAAAATACTGGTTTGCTCTAACTAATATTGAACCAGACCTGAGAAAGCTGTGCTTGATGGAGCATGCTTATCCTTATTATTATCGACACTAGGGAATTACTGCAATAAAGCTTCTATGTATGAATCAGAAGGCCAATGTGTCATAAGTATTGTGGTTGTTTTACTATCAATTTAGAAATGTAATCATGCATTTGAAAATAAAGTAAAATCTGATAATACGGAAGCATAAAAGAGCTAGGAAACATTCCGTTTTAGACACAGTGTTTTTTTTTTTTATATATATTAGCTTTATGTTTGTTACCTGGTGGTACGCGGAAGTCTGAACTTTAATTTAGTGGTACGCCTGTCTAAGAGTTTGGGATCCCATGGTTTAAAGGGTTAAAATTTTCGATTTTTTTTTTCATTTTTTATGTGCGTAAATTGTTGCTCTACAGCGCTTTCATGACATTCCAATTCCTTAAAATATTTTTTGATCGTTAAACGTAACGCTGCACAGTGGAGTATATTTGAGGAAAAATCCTGGCCAAAATTACTTTTCTTTTCCTGTGTTTTAAAGCTAAAAACCATTGCTGTTGACGTAAATACACTTAATTACTAGTAAATACACTTAATTACTGCGTTATACACACATAATTTATTTAAAAGATAAATAAATATATGTAATACAGCGTTTACTTAATTGCTTACTGTTTGTAAGAGGAAAGTAATTGTTGATAGGTTTGTTTTATTTACAAGTAATTTTTAATTAAATGTGGTTCATTTTACTATACATAAAAATTTAATTATTTATATAAGCCAATGTATATAATTCGATAGCTACAATATCTGAACATGGGCAACTCGAAATAGTGTTAAAACTTTAGTAATTATATAGGGTAAGAAGTAAAAAAAATGTTTTGTTTTATTATATTCCGTTTCAAAGCTTTTTCTTGTTTTTCAATGTTCATTTTTCTTGTTCATTTTTTTCTTTTATTAATCTTGTTCTACGGGCAGAGAGAGACACAATTTTTAACATAAAGCTAATGTCTCTATAGAAATCGACTCTTCTTTGCTTATATTTGTAAATCCCTTGCCTTTGAAGATGTGATTTACAATATAAGCTTTAATCTGTGTATATACTCTTGTTTTTTCATTTGAATTTTACATATTTCATTTCTTAGGACTACATAATTTAATTTGTAATTTTACTCTGCTATTTAATATAGTGATGTCATAATATTTGGTCAATATCTTATGTTTCAATGGTTTAATTGTACAGAAAGCTTATATATATATATATATATCACTTACATTTAGTGTTTAGCAAAGTTCAATCTCTATAATATAGAGATGCTGGTTTTTGGGTGTGTTTAATAGATTTGCAATCCTCCCCAAAATATTGATATCTAAAAATGGCAACAATATGCGGAACATAAAAAAAAAAGACTTCAAAACTATAACCAATACGATTATAATTCAAAAATGATCCGATAAAGCTTTAAAAAGCTTTGAATATATTAGGTAATATAATTCAATAAATATATTTCAACAAACTAGATCTAAAAAGGCTTAAAAATAACCCATTTTTAATTTTAATTATTTTTTATTATATGAAAAATAAAACTATTTAAATGCACATATCAAAGTATACATTTAAACACAACAACAAAGCTGAAACAAAACAAAAAGCACGTTTTCTCACAAAGAAACTTTTATTTCAACTATGAGGCTAGGAGCCGCGGGATTTAACTCATGCTCCTGAAATAAACATAGATCGACGCACCAGTTAATCAGCTATTGTAAAATATGCAAAATGTTTGCCTTTTTGACTAGGATTTTACATCAAATACCGCCGCAGCCGGAAAAAAGCTTTTTACGCGCAGCTCTTACGCTCGAAGTTTATTGCGTCTCGAAACCATCTCGAAAAAGAACCAACTCGAATCATGTCGAAAATGCATTTCGAAACCATGTTTTTCAAATTGGACGACCTTTTTTCTCACGAACTATTCGACCGATTTCCTTTTTTTTTTTTTTTAAGAAAGGTAATTGTTTTTGTTGGACCTTCTACCACCAAAAAGCATTGATTAATTATTTTTTCAAACTAACAAAAGGTTAAAAAAACAAGTGGGTATAAGTGTGATCGAAGATCGCACAAAAGGTTTCTTTTAATATCCCTTTCAAAACACTTCATCCTTTCTTTAATAAATCCAAATAAATTTCATTTACCAAAAAAAAAAGCCCTATTTTTTTTATAAGTAAAAATTTACATTTATAATAGCGGGCGAAGCCCGCTATTATACTCTGTCATAATAATATCCGTCATGTGGACTAAATGCGATATTAAAAAAAAAAATCAATTTCAAAATTAAACATATTGTATAAAGACCTTCAAAATGTTAAAATATGCCAATATTTCCATAATCGGGTTTTTATCATGATTCAATACGTTCTTCAAATTTATATATTTACTATTCTCTATTACTCATACTGATACTCTCTTTGTATTGTTCTCAAACATTTGAAAAATCCGTTATAACGTCAGATTAATTTTCTTTTTGATTATCTGATGACGTCATATTAAACTGTTTTCTGTATTTACACATACTCAGACTCCTTGTATTATTGAGAAATGTTTGAAAATTTCCGTTTTATGACCAATAGGACGTCCTATTAATCTTTTTCTTTCAATGGGTGAAACTTTTTATTTCATTTTCATTTTTGACGTGGAAATCTTTCAATAGAAAATTAATTATTGTAGAAAGAAGTTTATTGTCGATTTTTAATGGTGTGCAACTGCTATAACAAAAAATGTTTTAATTTAATAGGAAAAGGCTGTTAGATTTTTGGTTTTTTTATCTGTCTATATCAAAATAATACGATTTTTTCAAATTTTAATATTTTGAGCGTCATAGTAGGTATTTAGCTATAAGTACATACATTTTCAAGCCTGTAAGTTATATAGTTTCTGAGAACGGCTCTGTGACAACGGAGTGGGAGTAATAGGGTTTCGTGAGATGAACGAAACCTTAAAAAGGCGAAAAATTTACCTCTTTTGTTGAAATGATCACCATTTTGTCAAAAAATGACACGTTTAACCCATGACTGCTGTTAGCGATCTCACAAACCGTCTAGTTTTTCAATTTTCAAAGCTTAACTAGTAATTTTCATTTTAACTATAGACAGAACTTTACATATTTGATAAAATCTGGTAGCCAGTAAAAAATATTTACCCCTCATCCTCTACCCCATCACTGATTTAAAAAAACAAACAAACAAACAAAAAATTAGAGTTTTTTATGAATTAGTTGAGAAAAAAAATAATAAAAAGCATAGTTTAGAGTTATTAGTTACATAGGCCAGAATAGTACATAATTTAGAAAGATAATATAAACTATGTGTTCTAATGAAACTTATCAAAATTATAATCACTTATATTATGTTGACAACTTATATAAGCACAAAAATCAGATTAAAAAACTCGAGCATTTTTTAGCATTGTATCCAATTTTAGATGCCATAGAGGCTGGATTGACACTATTTCTTACTGTTTTATTGAAATATCCTCTCCCCCCCATTCTAATCACGTGACATATACTAGCTGGCTATAGCTGAAAAGAATCGTGTTTTCTGTGCATGAGTTGGAAAATGCCTTTTAAATGTAATTCTTCCATTAAAAGTACGAAAGAAGAGGAAGATCACTGCTTGCCGCGCACGAGTGGGGGTGAGGGAGAGAAAAAGATGCCATTTGTGTTCATTTCTTATGGCAATTTCTTTACATAAATCACCTCGAAAGATTAAATAACTGGGTCGCCAGATCAAAAAAACTTGGTAGCCAGTGCCGACCTGGCGACCGGATTTGTCAAGCCCTGACTATAGATATTAAGTGCAATTTTGTTGCTATTGGAACCCTTGTACTTACATTAGAGACTTTTGAATAGGTGAATTTGAATTATAATAGCCCGGTACATAAAGTTTAGTACATAAACAGTGTCCTTATGAGTGAATCGATCCTTTTATTCATCTTTCCACCGAGCCGTCTCAGAGACTGCTCACACTAACTTATGCGACATTTTTTGTCACAGAAAGCGTTTATTAGAAGAAAACGTTTATTAATATCCTTTTAAGTTTTGATTCGATTTTCCTAAAATTTGGAATGACTCGACAAAATTCTGCAACTATTAAATAAATTGAATTTCAAACCATTCGGTTGGATAGTTGTTGCGCTGCTATATGCGGACGGACAGACAGACCAGACGACGACTAAATGTGCTAACGTATTTATATAATTAGGAACGCACCTCAAAACGTATATCAATTGCATGATAATCTGAATATATTTACAAGAGTCAGAGCACGGACAGACAGACAAACCAAATTCAGAAACACTTTTCAACTATGTTGGAAAAAGTTTTTAAAAAAAGGCAAAAAAAAAAAAAAAAAAAAAAAAAGACTCTTTTTGTTCAAGTGGCCGCCATTTTGTTAAAAATCAACTTTTTAAACTAGATGTTGGTATAAGTACAGCGCCTAGAATACATAGTGGGGAAATCTGCTATAAAATAGTACTAAAAAATTGAATCCAATAAATGTGCAACGTTGCTGAAAAGATAACGATGGGATCACAGCGCCATCTGCTAATCAACGTAAACATTGTATTAGAATGTTTCGGCTGGTGATAAGTATTTTAAATGCTTAACTTTTTTTCTACTTTTTTAACTTTTTTACATTTTCTCTTCTGACTTAGTGATTTTTATAAGTTTTTTTAAAATTATGAAAGCATGGCTAAAAAACGAGAAACGCATTGTTTTGTCTCTGGTTGCAATACTCGATACAAGAACAGTAAACTATCCCTATTTAGCGTAGGAGCACCGTTGCACATTTATAGGCTACAACTTTTTATCACTTTTTAAAGCATTACAAGGATAGCCGGTTTCCACACTATGTATTCTAGGCGCTGTAGTATAAGCTCCAGAGAATTGAATGCCCTTTCATAATTGGGCAACCCGATTTCTTTCAAATGGTTGTGACCGGAGAAAAACGATCGTCCGATTGGAAGTTCACGGCGCGCACCTGCAAATACTCCCGCGTCGTCCAAAACGCATTAATTTATTTTTCTTTATTTTTATTTTTTTTACCCTCAAAAATGTCAACTATGAATTATAGAAATAGATAAGGACTTCTAATGAAATAGTTTTAATATCGAATCGCGACTTTGGAACTCAATGGCAGCCGACGTAGAACTCTGCTAAGATAGCGCCACCTACAAAGCGAAACTGTCACCAACAATGTTCTTGCATCCAGAAATGCAATAATAATGCTTTACATCCATAGCTAGTAAGAAATATATATATATAAAAACATATATTAATATCTAATTAAAGTAAATAATAATGTGACAATAAAATTCGTATATCGAATACCAACGAGACGATGACTGTCAAGCAGACGATTTTAAGAAGCAGACGAACTGATACAACTGTCCTACAGAGGCGCCACCTATTTTAACCATTTTTCGAGGAACGGTTTTCTTCTTCGAAAGGCTATTTCGTTAGAAGTCCTTATCTATTTCTATGTTCATGGTATAAATATATAAGTGAAATGCAAAACGTCCCAAAGTGCTATCTCTTTTCTTAGAATCGTGAAAATCACACGAATGTTTGGCCAAATAAGTAGAACCTCCCCCACTTTTTTTTTTTTTTTAGATTTTAAAAGGGAAAGGAAGTCTGCTTAACGTTCTTTTTGGAATCGAATAATTTATCCCATTTATACAACACTTTTGGGTAATTTCAGGGAGGAATATTTTTGGAGCAACGATAACTTACCAGACGTGCATATATTTAGCATTGGAGAATAGTTTTTCCTTAGAAAGGAGAGGGTTAAAATCTTAAACAGCCAAACCATCCAGAATAATATTTGCTTTCAAAAATTAATCACTGTACTTGACGACGTACATTCACCAGATATATTTGGATTTACACCATGTGTTTAGTAAACTATCTTCTACTCTCTCTCTCTTTTTTTTTTTTTTGGGGGGGGGGGTGGGATTCAGCGAATCTATACATTTATTATTGGTTTAAGTGTGTTTCAGATAGCTTCCAGTACAAAAAGTAAGAAGTTAACAAAGTTATGAATTTCTATATTCTGGTATTTTTGATCTGAATAAATGCATTTTATGACAAGAAACTATAATAAATGAAGTCATTAGGGATCATAACATTTCAATACATCAATGCATTTTTTAAATTTTTCTCAAAAAAAAAAAAAAATGTGCAATTTTAATATAACACATGACTAAACTGAAACCAGTAAATTACTGAGTTTAAGAAATGAACATAATTTGAATCCTGATGCTAATATTAATGCACACATTCAAAAATGAGTTGGACCGTCATTTTTTTCTGAATTACTTCGAATATGCGGCTCGGCATAGATTGAACAAGTTTTTCCAACTGCTCCATTGACAAGTGGTTCCATGCTGAAAGTATAGCCATTTTCAAATCATTTGTGTTTTGATATCGATGTCCATCATGATAGACTGTTCGAACCCTTACACTCCAACAATTTTCAATGGGGATTAGATCAGGGCTGTGGGATGGCCATTTCATGATATTCACAATCCAACTCTCAAGCCACTCTTTTGTACTTTTTGCAAAGTGCATTGCTGCATTATCTTTCTGAAAAACTCAGTTTACTCCAGCAATCAACGGTGCATAAGGCAACAGATTATCTTCCAGCATTAACTGGTAGTCTTCTGCTTTTTGTTTTCCATTAAGGAAAGCCAGAGCAGTTTTCCCATTCTGAGAAAAAACAGCCCACACCATCACGGATCTTCCACCAAAGTTTCGACTAAAGATATGCCGTTCTTCACGCCTAATATCGTGCCAGTATCAGGGTTGTAAAAAAAACGGGGTTTTTTCAAATTTCGGGGATTTTTTTGGTTTAAATGATTTTATATTTTAGAAGAACGATGAATATTAATATTTTCAAATATTAGAAGTCAAGCAATTAACAAAAATTACTTTAAGTTATTTTGTTGAAATTATATAATAAATTTTTTACTATTTTAATTTAACCATTATATTTTTTTATTATTGTAATATTTTAATATACAATAAACAATAAAATTATCACTTATATATGTATGTATATAAATCAATCACTACTAGTAACACGTCACTAGTCTTTAATCTACATTTTCTTTTAAAGAAAATTAAACTAAGAAATTTTAACTGACACAAATAACAACTATTTGCAAACTGAAGATAAAGAATCACAAACTAATGAAATATATCCGGACATTTTATTAAGGAAAGAAGAAAAAAACTTGACATTTCTTGAATAGATATCTTACAGCAGTATAGAATAATAGGAATGAATAATAAATTTTACCCTCAATCATTGTTCATTTCTTTTATTACGACCACTAATTTTGATGCTTTCTCTACTCCTAATCTGTTTTGCAATTTTGAATGAACTACACCAAATATTGAAAAAATCCTTTCAACACAGGCAGTCCATGCTTTGGCTGTAGTTAGCATGTTCACAAATTCCAAATCATTCTCCGTAATCAAAGATTTACCTGAAACATTATAAAAACTATTCCACCATTCAAAGTCAGACATTGTATCAACAACTTTGAGGTAAAAAAAAACATTTTGATCATGATTATGAAATGGTTCCAACTTCTCCAAAATTTTTAATGCAAGTGCTAAGAAACCAGAGCCACATTTTTGTTTGATAAATTCAAGACCCTTCTTTTTCTCTTCTTTCGTGACATTAATTCCTAGGTTAGAAATTAATACTGATGGGCTTAAAATAAATGCAGGAAATGTGCATCTACTAATGATTGTTCATATCTCTGTTTATACGCTGATGATATGGCCTTTTTATTGTTTGATGTTGATGCTTCTTTTAACTTCATATCTAGCTTTTTCCATGCTAATACACATTCAGCGAGAGAACAGCTACTCTTCTGTACAAAATCAAGTTTCGGCGATTGGTTTCAGAAATGCAATCATGTCCTCAACATTTCTTTTTAAACCGATACTTAAGATTTTACTGGAGATGTCACTAACAATCTCAGATCTGTGATCCTCACAAACTTTTGTAAGAATTGACTAATTTTTAATATAAGATTCAAGTGAATCCCAATAAGTATTCCATCGTACCTCTAGAGGAAGTACCAATGCACTTCCACCTTCTGCATGATACCATGCTTTCGGGAGATGATGATTGCGAAAATATTTTAAAATACTTGTAACATGTTTTGTTACATCACTTTTAACCAAATCTTTCGCTAACAGATTTAAAATGTGGGCACTGCACCCATATGTAAGTCCCGAAAAACCAAGCTCTTCATGCAGAAACCATATTTGCAGTATTGTCTGTAACAAAACTTGATATTTTACATTTGAACTTTTCTTCTGCTGTCTGCACTGAACTCAAAACCAAATTAGCTAAATAATTTCCAGTATGTGATGAGCCGTATGTGTCAATAGTATCAACAAGAGTGACTTTACCACACTCTTTGATAACACTTATACACACAATAGGTTCATTATGGATGTTCGACCATCCATCCATTGCCATGCAAACTGTTTTGTTTTCTAAATCAGCTTTACATCTCTGAAGTTCATCATTGTAAATCTTGGGCAACCATTTTTCTTATTTAAATAAAAGTTTTGGTATTTCAAAAAAACCAAATGGTTTTTTTAAAAAAACCATTTGGTTTAAACCAGCATGGTTTAAACCTAAACAACCCTGGCCAGTATAGTATCTTAAGCTATCTGAGCCGTCTAAATAAAACTTCTTTTCATCTAACCAGATGACTGTGCTCCACTCCGTCGTCCATGACATGTGCTGCTGTACAAAGTGAAGTCTGGCTTTCATGTGATGAGGCTCGGAGACTGCTGACCAGGCCCCTACCTACCGGGATTCGACCCAGTTTGTCGGGTTTGAGTGCCTGGAGAGTGGGGCGAAATTCGCCTGATCGCCTCATGGGGCGATCCACAATGACAAGTACCCAGGACGACTGACCAATAAAGTCCGGATTTTACTGAGTTGATCACTCCTAGGTTTTAGTATACTGAGACATCACTATTACATGTGATGAGGCTCAAGTTTTGGCTTAACTTTCATTTTCTTCCGTTTTCTTTCATTTTCTTCCATTTTACGAATTCTTCAACAAGCCCCGAACATGAGTTCGGGGCTTGTTGAAGAATTCGTCTAACAGTTCGAGAGATTACATTTAGCTTTAAATCATTTACAATTTGGCTAAAAAAAGAGTGGCTTGAGCGCTGGATCTAAACCCCATTGAAAATTGTTGGGGTGTAAGGGTTCGAATAGTCTGTCATGATGGACATCGATATCAAAACACAAATGTTTTAAAAATGGTTATACTTTCAGCATGGAACCACTTGTCAATGGAACAGTTGGAAAAACTTGTTCAATTTATGCCGAGCCGCATATTCGAAGTAATTCAGAAAAATGGCGGTCCAACTCATTTTCGAATGTGTGCATTAATACTTAGCATCAGGATTCAAATTATGTTCATTTCTTAAACTCAGTAATTTACTGGTTTCGGTTTAGCCATGTGTTATATTAAAATTGCGCATTTTTTTTAAGAGAAATTTAAAAAATGCATTGATGTATTGAAATGTATTGATCCCTAATGACTTCATTTATTAGTTTCTTATCATAAATTGCATTTATTCAGGTCAAAAATACCAGAATATACAAATTCATAACTTTGAGTTTATAATTTTGTCCAGGTCTCACATATTGTTACTTATTTTAAGATATGTATTTTCTTATTTAAATTATTAGCTCCATTTTATTTATGAGTTATATTAAATTTAGATATCTTTTTATAAATATTCATCTTTAGCTTATTAATGTAAATCTAAGATTATTTATATTATGATTTAAACAAATTGTACATTTTCTGAGTTTATAATTTTGTCTAGGTTTGTATGTATACAAATCTATATAGATCCTATACAAAGCCGCATAAAAGAATGCGGATATTTTTCCTTCTTTTGATGCTAATTGTTGAAAATGGGTTTTGAAATGTGTTAGGTGCTTTCCAAATTGTTTACTTATTAAATAAGTCTCTTTATACACCCGATGCTACTATTCAAACTATGATTATTTTCTTTGAAATTATTGTATTTATTAATTGTTTATCGTTCAACAAGTGATATATTAGTATTGTTTTGTATTTATTGTTTTCTCTCGATTTTAATAATTATCTTGTAAGGCTTTTCTGCATAATAAACAAACCTGCTGGGCGGGACTCGTTGAGCTTAAGCCGAAAGGTAGCCCCCCTCCCCACCCGGTTTGACTTTGACTTCGTTGACTTATTAATTGTATCTAACTTATGCAGTATAACTGAACAGCCTTTGTGATTGACACTGTAACCTTTGACAGTTAATTTTCAATATTGAGGGGTCCCCTTCCCGGGTGGTCCTTGCGAACATCGCTCCCTGGGCTGTAGCCGTGCCGCATAGTAAACAAACCTGCTAGATGGGGCTAGTTGAGCTTAAGCCGAAAAGTAGGCCTCCCCGCCCGGTTTGACTTTGACTTTGTTTGCTTATTTGGTTTGCTATATTTAGTTTTGTTAAAATATTCGGGAAGTGTTTCATAAACTATGCTTGACGCATGATTTTTCGTTCCTGTTTTCTTTTTTTTCCCCTTTTTTTTTCTAGAAAAAATGTAAATATTTTCCAATTTTATATCGCATGTTTACTAGATTAATCAGAATTTTTAGATGTGCCGCGCCATATCACTTTCATGTTTGACACGGAGAAAATAGATGTTTTGAGGACGAATTTTACAGTAAAGTTTCCGCCAAAACATAACATGGATCATCCCTCCCAAAACATATAATTTGGATATTTTTATTTTTTTAACGAATAACATTTGATTCCAAGTGTTTTGAGTCTTTGAAATTTGACTTTTAGCAAAAACTTGTTTTTGCTCTTGATTTGTTTAGAGATGAGTTCTCTCTTGCAGCTATATGACCATTGTAATTTGTTTTGCTTGGAATCTTTTTTGCATACACCCTTCTTTTTATTCTTGGAAATATTTGTGTAACAATTTTTGTAGCAATCATTTTGATATATTTTTTTGTAACTTGTCAAATGTCTTTTTGCATGCTTCTAGATGTTTTTTCCTCTTCCAATTTCATTTGCAATTCCTCCAATCTTTTAATCCTTTTAAATAATTTTTGAACGCATTCGATACTTGCGCCGAATTTACTTCGTAATTACTTTAAAATTTGAATGAAAAATGTGCCTTCTTTGAACATCTCATTCACACATTTCGGAATTTCCGCAAATACTTTCATTCTGGAATTTATTTTGATAATAATTTATTTATTTAAACTTGGAATTCAAGAATTAGTATATATTAAGGTAAAATTATTATACTGATTCATTTTTTTAAAAAAGATAGTGGCATTAAAGTCACCATTTTTATGAAGTGAATACTCAATTTCGTGACGTTGAAATTTGTAACTTAAATATATAAATATTATGCTAATTAAAACATTATTGGCTTCTCATTTTTAACACTTTCCAACCTAGTTGAAAAGTGTTTATGACTTTGGTTTGCCTGTCTGTCTGTCTGTCCGTGCGCTAACTCTCGGATTGCCATGTAATTTTTATATGTTGTTGAGGTTCACTGTAGAATGTTCCCTATTGAAAACGAAGTGTGTAGCATTTATAGTTGGTTTACAGGGACACACAAAAGACTTCCGTTACATTGTAGCCTATGGGTAAAATTCGGTTGCGATACATTCTAATCCTGTTACAATAATTCAAACATAACGGTATTGATAGGCATCACTTAGGTAGACAACATTTCTATAGAGTATAGCAAAAGGAGCATTTTTAGTTCGTTTACAGGGAAGCAGAGGAAAGCTCCGTTACATTAAAATTTATGGAAAAAATGCGTTTTTAATGCATTTTAATGGTGGTTATGTACCGGATATCTTAAAATGGACTGACTGATTTTAAAATACAATAACTTCCAAACAGTGATAGATATTTAAAAAAAATTTGCAGGAGAGTCATGTAGGACGGTATGTCAGTTTTTTTACTGCGATTCCTGATTTTAGTTCGAATGACCAGCAATAGAGGGCGTTGCGAACAATACACATACAATCGTGACAAAAACAGAAATCACCCAGCATGGATGTGAAGGAAGGAGGTTCCATACATGGAGTGGGTCTCATTCGCTTATACAATCGTGTTCTTTTGGCTCGATTCTGAATAAGATTTTATGGGTGAATGAGACCCGCTAGTAGATAATAATTGGGGGTTCTGCATCAGCGGTGGGTGCGGTGGTGACCTTCTGTGCTCTGTGAAGGTCACCGGAAGTGGCAGGTGTTGACACCGGAAGGGACAGGTGGGGATAACAGGCATGTTGAGACAGGAAGTGAACAGGAAGTGTAGACAGGAAGTTTAACCGGAAATGTGACAGGATGTGAATGCGATAAGGGAGAGAGGGGGGAGGGCTTATTTTTGTGGGGGGCTTAATTTTTTTTGTTGGTTTTAATCCTTCTAGTCGAGTGGAGTTGAGTTGTAGGAATCCTGCTATCAGAATGAATTTAGTTTGAAAGTAATATTAGCAAAATGTTCGATTTTTTTTTTTTTTTTTTTTTTTTTTTTTTTCTCACTTGAAATAAAAATTTTATTTGCTAACTAACACCTAATATAAAAATGGAAATCTTTCTGACTTTGTTTTACTTTATAAAAGTTTAACGTGAAATTTATTTTTAGACTGGAAACGCGACAGGAAATAAGATCGGAAACGGGATTAGACATGCTTTTTCCAAAAAGGGTTTTCAGGAAGCAGTAAACATGTTTTGGGAACATGTTTGGGAGCTTGTTGGAACAGGACAGGTGGTTTGTGAGACCGGAAGTAATTAAGATGAGAGAGATAAAGAAGGTGCATGATTAGACACATAGATTTTGTTCTTTGTAGAGGGTTAAATTATTTTTTAGTGTTTTGAATTTTATTTATTCTTAAACCGTTATAAATTATTTTTTTCTATCATTTTAATTTTTAGTGACACGAATTTTAGAAGTAATTGCTCATTAAAAGAATTATTTTTCAACGCTGGCACAGGCAGGAATTGAACCCACTATCTTATATGTGGTAAACCAATGTGTTTATCCACTGTGCTAGCGGGAACTTGTAATGTTATCTCTTTAAATGCAAGAGATGGGGACTTCAGACCTGCGTTGAGATATCTTTATCATAGTTTTAATGAACTGCAGGAAATTGTCTTTAGCTATTGAGTAATTCGCGAGTTTTGGTTTAATATGAATGCTATTACATCTGTTTGTTTAATTTACAAGCACATTTCTCTTACAACATTCTGTCAACAGATCATTTCCATATTCGAAATAATAATTTAGAAGGAAAATTTTTATATGAAAATACTATGAAATGTCATTTATAGAGATTGACGAAGATAGTATACCTAATTCTTTCTTGTATTAACATTATATTCGAAATAGAGTTTTGTTACGAAAAATAACGTGTTTACATATTTTAAAAACGAAAGCAAAGTGATTTTTACAAATGTAACTATAAGCTATACACCCACGCATTTTTGTTATTGAATTAAATTACAATGCTTAATATTGTATTCAGCGTAATATTTTCTTATAAAAGCCGTTTCACAAACTTGTGTACTAAAAGTAATGTGTCATTTTTAGGGGAAAAAATTAATTCAAGTCATTGAGACTAATCCTTTATGGGGGAAAAATTTGTCATACTTCTTTGTGTTACATTATATCTTCCGTTTTTTAAGTTTACAAATTTGTGGACTAACTTAAATAATCGTTTTTAGGATACTTAAACAATATATTTTTTTAATTATATAATTTTTTTTTTAATTGACTTGTAATATAGCTTTTTTTTTCTTTTTCTTTTTCTTAAAAGGGTACTGTAGAATAACTTATGTCACAAATACTACATCCTTCTTTAGTTAAATATGTTTCACTTAAGACATGACAAAGTGTCTTAGAAACATTTCATTTTGGAGTTAAGTGATTAAACAAGAAAAATATTATTTATAAAAACACAACACATAAGACTAGCGGCTGAGAGGTTCTACTCTCAAAGTTGATAGATGGAAGGTGTTAGGTTTAAACCTCTCTCAAGGTCGTCGACCTAACCGTTCGGAGTTTTCTTCGAACCTTGTCAATACGAGTTAGGAGCCCTTAGAATGACCCCTAGAGTGACCTATATCCCTAACGCAGATAATCAACCCTATATTTAACCAACCAGTCACAACACATAAGACATTTTAGATCATTACATAAGACATTTTAGATTATTACATTTAGTTAAGAAGTGATTTGACGTGCAAAATATTATTTATAAAAACATACAATAAGAGAATTTTAAAGATTTTTTCCCTTTCATATGAAATATTTTTAGCGACTATTTAACTTATTAAAGAGAGCGAGTATTTTGTTTAGAGTTATACGATTAAAATAAATTTTCAATAGATTTGACTTTACAACCAACATTTTAAAAAAGGGAATGGAATCTAGTTTTTATAAATTAACGTATTTCAATTTTACAAATACTTTACACCCCCTCTTTTTCCCCTCTTTGTTCGACTCCATACACATAAGACATAAAAGGCGTTTTAGAATACATCATTTAGAAATTAAGCGACTTGATAAGTAAAATATTATTTATAAAAGTAATAAAGATTTTTACTTACAAATGTATGAACTTCTGATAGGTAAGACTTTCTCAGTCATTGTGCAAGAATTAAGTGCTTATTGAACTTATAACATTATAGGATGAAATAATCGCGTGGCGTATTTTTAAACCAATAAAATGTCAGTATTTTTAAACCAATAAAAAGTTAGTATTTTTACACGAGCGCCCTCTATCATTATATAAATTTCAATGAAACGAGTTGATATTATTATACTGTGCCCTGAAATTGTTGTAATAGGTTGTATTTTTCGTTAAGTTAGTTTTCATTTAAGTTATTATGGAACGAGTTATGAATTCTTATGTTGGTGATGTAACCAACTTGGAGTGTCAACACTCATCACCAAAGTTAAATAATCAAGAGATGGATTCTACACTTTTACCCAAAGAAGCACCCGTTTCGAATTATGAAGTGAAACCCAACTCATCAGGACTAAAGTTACCCTTTGTGTGCACTACTTGCAACAAAGCTTTTTCCCGAAAGTTTGTCTTAATTAGACACATGAAATTTCACCTGGAGAAAAAACCTTTTGTGTGTGACATCTGCGAAAAACAATTTGTTCAAAAGAGTGACTTATTAAATCATGTGAAGATTCATTCAAAGAGCCCAGTGATTTATAATTGTGATCTATGTGCTGAAGTTTTTTCAAAAAAGAGTGACTTACTTCAACATAGCAAAATTCACAAATCTGTCAAACAACATAAGTGTATTGAATGCAATGAACTGTTTTCGAGAAAGTATGACTTATTGAAACATAAGAGGATGCATAAGCCCCGAAAGCAGTATGAATGCATCCAGTGCAGTGAAATATTTAATCGAAAATATGATTTATCACGTCATATAGACACTGCACACAAAGTACTACCCAAAGTTGTCAAATCGTCATCTTTAAAAGATTCGTTATATGAAAAAGTGAAGCATTTTAACAGACAAAATGCTTTAAATGTATTTACTAAAACTGTAATAAATTCTAATGAGGAGAATGATCAAGACTTTCACACATTTTTTAACAGTATTCGGTCGGACGTTTTGAATGAATTAAATTATCAGATAGAAGTAAAAAGCTCAATGAAATGGTATGCAACTGCAAAAGTTGTTGTAAGTCGCCAAACACCGGACGGTGATATAGATACTATCACCCCATATTTTCATTCAAGAACTGTACTGGAATTGACGAATCAAAACATACCTGTACATGTTGAGGATGCCTTTACGAAAATTATTAACTCTTTTGAGAAATTCACTCAACAAGGATCTAATTGGACATTGCAACAAATATTAAATCTAGAACTGTCTACAGCTAAATATAGAATGGTTTAAAATGTGTGGACTGTTTTTGAAACATGTATATTCATGTTTTTCCTATTGTAGTTATTTAAAATGATAAATAAATAGCCTATGACTAAAAAATCTTAAGAGTTTTTTATTATTTTCATGGTAACTATTTTATATAAATTACTTATAACAGTTTGACAATGCTACATAAACTACTGTTTAACATTTTGAATGTCTTAGACAAAATGGGAATGAATTTGTTGAAATTATGTAAAACATGATGAAATAAATGCGATGTATTTATTATATGTTACTTAAACTACAAGAGAGATGATTGGAAGTGTGTTATTTTAAATCTATGGTACTTTTAATAACTAACAAGGTAAGGCGTGACGTTATGAATCATCGATGGGTTTTCCTTTGAATATGTATTAATCTTACTTATTGATAAGAAAGTTAGAAAAATAGACTTAACACATTGTTAGAGGTTTTGGAGAAATATATAGTTGGTTAAAAATTTTAGAAAATTTAACATAATGTAACAAATTTTAGAAAATAAACATTTCGATAAATGAAAAAAAAAATTAAATTTTGGTAAACTTTACACTTAGACAATATTTCAAACTAGGAAAAAATAATAACTTTACACTGAGACAATATTTTAATCTACGAAGAATTAGACTTAACGCATTGTTACAGTTTCTTTGAAAAATATCTAGTTGGTTATAAATTTTAGAAAATTCGACCTAACGAAATTAACACACTTAAAAATATCTAGGTTATACATTTTATAAAATAAGCAACAAATAAACATTTCGATACATTGACAAAAGAAAATAATTAAGTTTAAGTAAACTTTACACTTAGACAATATTTCAAACTAAGAAAAATAATAACTTTACACTTATATAATATTTTCAACTAAGGAAAATTAATAACTTTAAAAATCAGACTTAACACATTGTTAAAGTTTTTTTAAAACAACACAACATTTTCAAAGCAGTGGAAATAGTATACCTGAAAAAAATTCAACTTAGTGGAATTTAATAGTGAAATTTTTTAACCTCACTCATTTAAAAAATAAAACTTTGTAATTTTTTTCCATTTTTAAAATAAAACTTATTTAAAAAATAAATAAGCAACTATTAAACATTTTGAATGTCTTAGACAAAGTGTGAATAAATTTGTTGAAATTATATAAAACATGAAAAATTTCATTACTTTTAAAAGAAATTTTATTTTTGGTGAAATAAACTCGAGGTATTTATTATATGTTACTTAAACTACATGAGAATTGATTGAAAATGTGTTACTTTTAATCACTCACAAGATAAGACATGATGTTACAATATACATATCGGAATGACATAGGAATTTCAGATGGGTTTTTCTCCCACACATGACGTCACTGATAACATATTTACTGATCAAGTCATAAAATCATAGTTTAGGGTAGGTTTTTAAGCACGAAGTTTAGTTGAGATTTAAGATATTTGAGAAATATAAACTACAACTTTGGCTACTTTTTGAAATTTCCCCCTACATAAGAAAAAGAACATAGAAAAATAAAATGAAAAGTCGTATTTGAATGGAATCAAATTATTATCCTTTCACTTAACAGCTGAATGCGTCGGTAATTACATCACAAAGGCACTGATAACAACTGATTGAATATATTGTGTTTCTTTTTTAAGGTTAAATTGATTTAATATTCAAGTTATTTCTTAATGATACACTTAAAAACAATAAACTTAATTAACATTCAAAAAGCAAACGATCACATTATTGTGTAAAACAATCAAATGTTTTAAAAGTCACGAGTTAAAATTTGAAATGACTTAGAGTTTAAGTAGAATTTAGATGTGAACCTTTTAAAATGAAATAATAGTTTTTTGTATCGCCCTCTATCGGTGTGTAATAGAATTAAGAGATAATTAAAAGTTTTAACTTGAATTCGAGCCCACAACAAAAATTATTTTTCGGTTTTATAATTTAGGGTAGGTTTAACTGAGCAAGCCATGATATTTCAGTATTTATAGACGATTTAAGATATTCGATAAAGGAAATCATCTGAATTTTTAATTTAATTGAAGGGTTTACTGCTTAAAGTACTACAAAATGAGTACAACACGATGCATAGTTTTTTAATTAATTATATTTTTCGAAAGGTTAAATTGACTTATTGATAAACTTAGGATTTATGTTTAAAGTGAATAAATTTGACATGTTAGGTTCACTTAATAACAGAGGGTTGAATAAGTTATTTTTAATAAAAATAAAGTTTACTAAAAGTTTTTAAAGTTAAAAAAATATAGTTTTAAAAAATTTAAAGTTTACAAAAAGTTTAAAAATCTTTAAGTAAATCAAAATTAACTTTTTAATTTTAACTATTGAGAGACTATAATCTAACTGTTTATCCTTGTAACCAACTGGTGCATATCAACTATATACTCTGTATCTGCATATGCGCAGAAAAACATAGACATTTAATCTAACTTGAGTTCGACTTTAAATTATTTGCCAACTTTTAAGTTTAATTACTATACACAACTCGATTACCTTTCCCACAAAACACCTTTCAGAAACAAAACAGAAATTAACACTTACCGAAAAACACGTCCACTTTGGGTGTTAGTCTTCACTCAACTAACGTTTCTCCCTTATCTTTGCTAGGGGGCGCTGCAATCGCCGCTAGAGGCGTTAGTAGTCTTCAGGTGTGTGATAAGAATAAACTTTAAATCCAACTTACACTCGCTCAGTCATTCTTGCTTCTCTCTAACTTGCTAACAACCGTTTGCTGCTGGCTCATTGTTTGGTTGTTTAAACTTGTTGAATGACGTCATCATGTGTTTGTCTAAACTTGTCCAGTCTTGTTTTTATGCAGTACGTCTATTTAGATGAGTCATCACTCGCTCATCTTGGTTGACTTGTCCAAACTTGTTTTTGTGTGGCACGTCTATTTGGGTGAGTCATCGTTCGCTTATCTTGCTTTACTTGTTTGAACTTGTCTAGTATCCACCACCTCATGTCTTTTGTCATAGCTTGAATATACTTTACACCAATCACTTAAATACAAAAGTCTTGTCACAACTTACTTAAACTTTGATAAAAATATTAATTATTTATAAATTTCATCAAATTCTTATTTTTCTGATACATTTACTATGTAATTTTCGTTCAAAAATATGGTAAAGCCCGATTTTAAATCGAAGTCTAAGATAAATTCCCCAAATTTGTAACATTTTAACACTAATAATAAATATTGTAAGCACCCAGTACATACAAGTTTTGTAAAAATAATATTACTTATAGCTAACTCGTTATGTCCCATGATACAAAACTTCAATATAACTAAAATCAGTGTTAAACGAAAATCTAATCACGTGTCTTTATATATTATTTTGAAATGCAAAGCATTATATCTAAACGAATGATATAAGGAGTAGTTAGAATAGTTCTTATATTTTTGTTAGTAAAAAATTTATACACATTATCTTACAAGGTTGCAATATTCAACACACGGTTCACCATATTTAAAAACGATTCACCATGATTTAAAAACTTAGTAACATATTTTAAATTTATAAATTTAAAATAAAACATATTTTTATAAATAAACAATTATAAATACTTAAGTATTTTTAATTTAAATTTATAAATTTAAAATATGTTACTAAGTTTTTAAATCATGGTGAATCGTTTTTAAATATGGTGAACCGTGTGTTGAATATTGCAACCTTGTAAGATAATGTGTATAAATTTTTTACTAACAAAAATATAAGAACTATTCTAACTACTCCTTATATCATTCGTTTAGATATAATGCCTTGCATTTCAAAATAATATATAAAGACACGTGATTAGATTTTCGTTTAACACTGATTTTAGTTATATTGAAGTTTTGTATCATGGGACATAACGAGTTAGCTATAAGTAATATTATTTTTACAAAACTTGTATGTACTGGGTGCTTACAATATTTATTATTAGTGTTAAAATGTTACAAATTTGGGGAATTTATCTTAGACTTCGATTTAAAATCGGGCTTTACCATATTTTTGAACGAAAATTACATAGTAAATGTATCAGAAAAATAAGAATTTGATGAAATTTATAAATAATTAATATTTTTATCAAAGTTTAAGTAAGTTGTGACAAGACTTTTGTATTTAAGTGATTGGTGTAAAGTATATTCAAGCTATGACAAAAGACATGAGGTGGTGGATACTAGACAAGTTCAAACAAGTAAAGCAAGATAAGCGAACGATGACTCACCCAAATAGACGTGCCACACAAAAACAAGTTTGGACAAGTCAACCAAGATGAGCGAGTGATGACTCATCTAAATAGACGTACTGCATAAAAACAAGACTGGACAAGTTTAGACAAACACATGATGACGTCATTCAACAAGTTTAAACAACCAAACAATGAGCCAGCAGCAAACGGTTGTTAGCAAGTTAGAGAGAAGCAAGAATGACTGAGCGAGTGTAAGTTGGATTTAAAGTTTATTCTTATCACACACCTGAAGACTACTAACGCCTCTAGCGGCGATTGCAGCGCCCCCTAGCAAAGATAAGGGAGAAACGTTAGTTGAGTGAAGACTAACACCCAAAGTGGACGTGTTTTTCGGTAAGTGTTAATTTCTGTTTTGTTTCTGAAAGGTGTTTTGTGGGAAAGGTAATCGAGTTGTGTATAGTAATTAAACTTAAAAGTTGGCAAATAATTTAAAGTCGAACTCAAGTTAGATTAAATGTCTATGTTTTTCTGCGCATATGCAGATACAGAGTATATAGTTGATATGCACCAGTTGGTTACAAGGATAAACAGTTAGATTATAGTCTCTCAATAGTTAAAATTAAAAAGTTAATTTTGATTTACTTAAAGATTTTTAAACTTTTTGTAAACTTTAAATTTTTTTAAACTATATTTTTTTAACTTTAAAAACTTTTAGTAAACTTTATTTTTATTAAAAATAACTTATTCAACCCTCTGTTATTAAGTGAACCTAACATGTCAAATTTATTCACTTTAAACATAAATCCTAAGTTTATCAATAAGTCAATTTAACCTTTCGAAAAATATAATTAATTAAAAAACTATGCATCGTGTTGTACTCATTTTGTAGTACTTTAAGCAGTAAACCCTTCAATTAAATTAAAAATTCAGATGATTTCCTTTATCGAATATCTTAAATCGTCTATAAATACTGAAATATCATGGCTTGCTCAGTTAAACCTACCCTAAATTATAAAACCGAAAAATAATTTTTGTTGTGGGCTCGAATTCAAGTTAAAACTTTTAATTATCTCTTAATTCTATTACCCACCGATAGAGGGCGATACAAAAAACTATTATTTCATTTTAAAAGGTTCACATCTAAATTCTACTTAAACTCTAAGTCATTTCAAATTTTAACTCGTGACTTTTAAAACATTTGATTGTTTTACACAATAATGTGATCGTTTGCTTTTTGAATGTTAATTAAGTTTATTGTTTTTAAGTGTATCATTAAGAAATAACTTGAATATTAAATCAATTTAACCTTAAAAAAGAAACACAATATATTCAATCAGTTGTTATCAGTGCCTTTGTGATGTAATTACCGACGCATTCAGCTGTTAAGTGAAAGGATAATAATTTGATTCCATTCAAATACGACTTTTCATTTTATTTTTCTATGTTCTTTTTCTTATGTAGGGGGAAATTTCAAAAAGTAGCCAAAGTTGTAGTTTATATTTCTCAAATATCTTAAATCTCAACTAAACTTCGTGCTTAAAAACCTACCCTAAACTATGATTTTATGACTTGATCAGTAAATATGTTATCAGTGACGTCATGTGTGGGAGAAAAACTCATCTGAAATTCCTATGTCATTCCTATATGTATATTGTAACATCATGTCTTATCTTGTGAGTGATTAAAAGTAACACATTTTCAATCAATTCTCATGTAGTTTAAGTAACATATAATAAATACCTCGAGTTTATTTCACCAAAAATAAAATTTCTTTTAAAAGTAATGAAATTTTTCATGTTTTATATAATTTCAACAAATTTATTCACACTTTGTCTAAGACATTCAAAATGTTTAATAGTTGCTTATTTATTTTTTAAATAAGTTTTATTTTAAAAATGGAAAAAAATTACAAAGTTTTATTTTTTAAATGAGTGAGGTTAAAAAATTTCACTATTAAATTCCACTAAGTTGAATTTTTTTCAGGTATACTATTTCCACTGCTTTGAAAATGTTGTGTTGTTTTAAAAAAACTTTAACAATGTGTTAAGTCTGATTTTTAAAGTTATTAATTTTCCTTAGTTGAAAATATTATATAAGTGTAAAGTTATTATTTTTCTTAGTTTGAAATATTGTCTAAGTGTAAAGTTTACTTAAACTTAATTATTTTCTTTTGTCAATGTATCGAAATGTTTATTTGTTGCTTATTTTATAAAATGTATAACCTAGATATTTTTAAGTGTGTTAATTTCGTTAGGTCGAATTTTCTAAAATTTATAACCAACTAGATATTTTTCAAAGAAACTGTAACAATGCGTTAAGTCTAATTCTTCGTAGATTAAAATATTGTCTCAGTGTAAAGTTATTATTTTTTCCTAGTTTGAAATATTGTCTAAGTGTAAAGTTTACCAAAATTTAATTTTTTTTTTCATTTATCGAAATGTTTATTTTCTAAAATTTGTTACATTATGTTAAATTTTCTAAAATTTTTAACCAACTATATATTTCTCCAAAACCTCTAACAATGTGTTAAGTCTATTTTTCTAACTTTCTTATCAATAAGTAAGATTAATACATATTCAAAGGAAAACCCATCGATGATTCATAACGTCACGCCTTACCTTGTTAGTTATTAAAAGTACCATAGATTTAAAATAACACACTTCCAATCATCTCTCTTGTAGTTTAAGTAACATATAATAAATACATCGCATTTATTTCATCATGTTTTACATAATTTCAACAAATTCATTCCCATTTTGTCTAAGACATTCAAAATGTTAAACAGTAGTTTATGTAGCATTGTCAAACTGTTATAAGTAATTTATATAAAATAGTTACCATGAAAATAATAAAAAACTCTTAAGATTTTTTAGTCATAGGCTATTTATTTATCATTTTAAATAACTACAATAGGAAAAACATGAATATACATGTTTCAAAAACAGTCCACACATTTTAAACCATTCTATATTTAGCTGTAGACAGTTCTAGATTTAATATTTGTTGCAATGTCCAATTAGATCCTTGTTGAGTGAATTTCTCAAAAGAGTTAATAATTTTCGTAAAGGCATCCTCAACATGTACAGGTATGTTTTGATTCGTCAATTCCAGTACAGTTCTTGAATGAAAATATGGGGTGATAGTATCTATATCACCGTCCGGTGTTTGGCGACTTACAACAACTTTTGCAGTTGCATACCATTTCATTGAGCTTTTTACTTCTATCTGATAATTTAATTCATTCAAAACGTCCGACCGAATACTGTTAAAAAATGTGTGAAAGTCTTGATCATTCTCCTCATTAGAATTTATTACAGTTTTAGTAAATACATTTAAAGCATTTTGTCTGTTAAAATGCTTCACTTTTTCATATAACGAATCTTTTAAAGATGACGATTTGACAACTTTGGGTAGTACTTTGTGTGCAGTGTCTATATGACGTGATAAATCATATTTTCGATTAAATATTTCACTGCACTGGATGCATTCATACTGCTTTCGGGGCTTATGCATCCTCTTATGTTTCAATAAGTCATACTTTCTCGAAAACAGTTCATTGCATTCAATACACTTATGTTGTTTGACAGATTTGTGAATTTTGCTATGTTGAAGTAAGTCACTCTTTTTTGAAAAAACTTCAGCACATAGATCACAATTATAAATCACTGGGCTCTTTGAATGAATCTTCACATGATTTAATAAGTCACTCTTTTGAACAAATTGTTTTTCGCAGATGTCACACACAAAAGGTTTTTTCTCCAGGTGAAATTTCATGTGTCTAATTAAGACAAACTTTCGGGAAAAAGCTTTGTTGCAAGTAGTGCACACAAAGGGTAACTTTAGTCCTGATGAGTTGGGTTTCACTTCATAATTCGAAACGGGTGCTTCTTTGGGTAAAAGTGTAGAATCCATCTCTTGATTATTTAACTTTGGTGATGAGTGTTGACACTCCAAGTTGGTTACATCACCAACATAAGAATTCATAACTCGTTCCATAATAACTTAAATGAAAACTAACTTAACGAAAAATACAACCTATTACAACAATTTCAGGGCACAGTATAATAATATCAACTCGTTTCATTGAAATTTATATAATGATAGAGGGCGCTCGTGTAAAAATACTAACTTTTTATTGGTTTAAAAATACTGACATTTTATTGGTTTAAAAATACGCCACGCGATTATTTCATCCTATAATGTTATAAGTTCAATAAGCACTTAATTCTTGCACAATGACTGAGAAAGTCTTACCTATCAGAAGTTCATACATTTGTAAGTAAAAATCTTTATTACTTTTATAAATAATATTTTACTTATCAAGTCGCTTAATTTCTAAATGATGTATTCTAAAACGCCTTTTATGTCTTATGTGTATGGAGTCGAACAAAGAGGGGAAAAAGAGGGGGTGTAAAGTATTTGTAAAATTGAAATACGTTAATTTATAAAAACTAGATTCCATTCCCTTTTTTAAAATGTTGGTTGTAAAGTCAAATCTATTGAAAATTTATTTTAATCGTATAACTCTAAACAAAATACTCGCTCTCTTTAATAAGTTAAATAGTCGCTAAAAATATTTCATATGAAAGGGAAAAAATCTTTAAAATTCTCTTATTGTATGTTTTTATAAATAATATTTTGCACGTCAAATCACTTCTTAACTAAATGTAATAATCTAAAATGTCTTATGTAATGATCTAAAATGTCTTATGTGTTGTGACTGGTTGGTTAAATATAGGGTTGATTATCTGCGTTAGGGATATAGGTCACTCTAGGGGTCATTCTAAGGGCTCCTAACTCGTATTGACAAGGTTCGAAGAAAACTCCGAACGGTTAGGTCGACGACCTTGAGAGAGGTTTAAACCTAACACCTTCCATCTATCAACTTTGAGAGTAGAACCTCTCAGCCGCTAGTCTTATGTGTTGTGTTTTTATAAATAATATTTTTCTTGTTTAATCACTTAACTCCAAAATGAAATGTTTCTAAGACACTTTGTCATGTCTTAAGTGAAACATATTTAACTAAAGAAGGATGTAGTATTTGTGACATAAGTTATTCTACAGTACCCTTTTAAGAAAAAGAAAAAGAAAAAAAAAGCTATATTACAAGTCAATTAAAAAAAAAATTATATAATTAAAAAAATATATTGTTTAAGTATCCTAAAAACGATTATTTAAGTTAGTCCACAAATTTGTAAACTTAAAAAACGGAAGATATAATGTAACACAAAGAAGTATGACAAATTTTTCCCCCATAAAGGATTAGTCTCAATGACTTGAATTAATTTTTTCCCCTAAAAATGACACATTACTTTTAGTACACAAGTTTGTGAAACGGCTTTTATAAGAAAATATTACGCTGAATACAATATTAAGCATTGTAATTTAATTCAATAACAAAAATGCGTGGGTGTATAGCTTATAGTTACATTTGTAAAAATCACTTTGCTTTCGTTTTTAAAATATGTAAACACGTTATTTTTCGTAACAAAACTCTATTTCGAATATAATGTTAATACAAGAAAGAATTAGGTATACTATCTTCGTCAATCTCTATAAATGACATTTCATAGTATTTTCATATAAAAATTTTCCTTCTAAATTATTATTTCGAATATGGAAATGATCTGTTGACAGAATGTTGTAAGAGAAATGTGCTTGTAAATTAAACAAACAGATGTAATAGCATTCATATTAAACCAAAACTCGCGAATTACTCAATAGCTAAAGACAATTTCCTGCAGTTCATTAAAACTATGATAAAGATATCTCAACGCAGGTCTGAAGTCCCCATCTCTTGCATTTAAAGAGATAACATTACAAGTTCCCGCTAGCACAGTGGATAAACACATTGGTTTACCACATATAAGATAGTGGGTTCAATTCCTGCCTGTGCCAGCGTTGAAAAATAATTCTTTTAATGAGCAATTACTTCTAAAATTCGTGTCACTAAAAATTAAAATGATAGAAAAAAATAATTTATAACGGTTTAAGAATAAATAAAATTCAAAACACTAAAAAATAATTTAACCCTCTACAAAGAACAAAATCTATGTGTCTAATCATGCACCTTCTTTATCTCTCTCATCTTAATTACTTCCGGTCTCACAAACCACCTGTCCTGTTCCAACAAGCTCCCAAACATGTTCCCAAAACATGTTTACTGCTTCCTGAAAACCCTTTTTGGAAAAAGCATGTCTAATCCCGTTTCCGATCTTATTTCCTGTCGCGTTTCCAGTCTAAAAATAAATTTCACGTTAAACTTTTATAAAGTAAAACAAAGTCAGAAAGATTTCCATTTTTATATTAGGTGTTAGTTAGCAAATAAAATTTTTATTTCAAGTGAGAAAAAAAAAAAAAAAAAAAAAAGAAAAAAAAATCGAACATTTTGCTAATATTACTTTCAAACTAAATTCATTCTGATAGCAGGATTCCTACAACTCAACTCCACTCGACTAGAAGGATTAAAACCAACAAAAAAAATTAAGCCCCCCACAAAAATAAGCCCTCCCCCCTCTCTCCCTTATCGCATTCACATCCTGTCACATTTCCGGTTAAACTTCCTGTCTACACTTCCTGTTCACTTCCTGTCTCAACATGCCTGTTATCCCCACCTGTCCCTTCCGGTGTCAACACCTGCCACTTCCGGTGACCTTCACAGAGCACAGAAGGTCACCACCGCACCCACCGCTGATGCAGAACCCCCAATTATTATCTACTCCCGCTCCATGTATGGAACCTCCTTCCTTCACATCCATGCTGGGTGATTTTTGCTTTTGTCTCGATGGGATGTCTATTGCTCGCAGCGCCCTCTATAGCTGATCATTCGAACTAAAATCAGGAATCGCAGTAAAAAAAAATCCCGACATCATACATTCCTGCAAGAATCTTTTTCAATATCCGTCACCGTTTGGAAGTGATTGAATTTTAAAATCAGTCTGCCCATTTTACGACACCCGCTATATCCATTGCATAACAATCCGAGTCTGTTTACGAGAGTTAGTGTTCGGACGACGGACAGACAAACCAAATTCATAAACACTTTTCATTTTCAACTAGGTTGGAAAGTGTTAAAAATTTATTATTATCATTTTAGATCTCGAAAGAAGAGAGTAGGTGATGTATATTTAATTGTTTGAGCCACTGTATATAAAGTGCAAATCAAAATCTTCCAAAAACTTCGATTTTCATGCAATTAAATTTAATCGCAATCTTTTCAAATCCACAACAATTGTTCCTCATCCGATGAAAACCGGCGATGATTTTTGCAGAACTCAGAAAACTGTCGAAAGCAGTTAGTTAGAAATCCAATTCCCTTGACTGTCCGCCTCACCCACCCTCTCCTCCCGCTTACCCCCATTTCTTGTGAAATGAAGCTGTGTGGCGAATTTCTCCTGATTTTCTTTCCGTATGCAATCTATTTTTAAAGAGGAGAAGGATATCGGAGAAATACTCTTCGGCCAAAACATATAAACACATTTTAATGAATATTACTTATGTATGTATATACAGGATTTTCCTTTTTGTCGTTGACCAATAATTCATTCCTAAACCGTTGGTTTTAAAGATATAGTTCTAATTAAAAAAAAATTTCAAACGTTCTTTATTCTCTGAAAATCTATGTACGTCAAAATAGTCTTTTGTAAAAGTGACGAAATTTAAATTTTTACACGATTCCTATGGTTTCTATAAGTTATGTATTTAGAAAAACTTTCTTCACGCTTTAAAAAGTGAAACAGTAAAAAATTCCATTACCTTACGACCAAAATGGACCGAATTATGATATACTAAATTTTACGAATTTCCATAAAACGCCAAAAATAACTCAATCCGTTTTGGTCGTGGAGGAATGGAATTTTTACTATTTTATTTGTTAGAGCAAACACAGAGAGAGATTTTCTAAATATTAAAACAGACTGTGTAAAAATTTAAATTTCGTAACTTAAAAAACAATCACGCAAATGGATTTTTATACACTATACAAAACAAGTTGGAAATTGTACGTCAAACGTGACAAATGAGGTGCGTTCGTGCTATAGCGAGTTCTATAAATATTCCGATCTGGATGATTTTTAATTCTGCGAAATGAATTCTATCGCCTGCAGATTCATTTCTGTCATAAAATAAGTATCTCGGTCGCTTGACGATTCAACCTCGGAAGCTCTTATAACAAGAAAGCACCGATTAAAAAAAAAGAAAAATTCAAATTTCTTAATAAATATTTTTATTAATATCTCCTCGAGTTTTGATTCGATTTTTATAAAATTTGAAATGTCTCGGCAAAATTCTGCAAAGATAATATATCTTAAATTTCAAACCATTCGGTTGGGTAGTTTTTGCGTTGTTATATGCGGACAGACGGACGGACTCAGACGATGACTATAGGTGCTACGTATTTATATAATTAGGAACGCAGCTAAAAAGACAAATGTTTCTTAGTCTACGAAAATAGAATATAACCAACTCACGCAAATATACAATAACCACTTCCAAGTGACCCAAGATTCTGAAAAGTGTTCTTTATCTTCAGAAACCGATATATTTTCGAGATATAAAGAAAAGCATTTATAAAAGTAAAGTTTCATTTGCTACCATCGATTTTCGGAAATGTTTACGACCAGTTTTTATTCTGTATTCACTAGTTTTTCTCAAACTGGAATATCTGTTTTCAGCATACTATTTAATTTCAAGTATACATTTTCAACTGCGTAATTGGATTTTATGCAAAATAATATTTATTTTAATGTTAATGTTAATGCTGTGAATGGATCATGTTTGTCTGCGTAAAAACATGTTTGTTGAACATGAGCATGTTTACTTGAGAATAAATAGCATTTGAGAATGGAAAACATTTATAATTTTTTTTCTTACTCATATTGATTTTCGGAAACATTTCCGATCGTTTTTAAAGTATTAGGGGGCTCAGCCCCAAACTCGCTAACGCCCGCCAACCCCCGTAAATTGCCAATCAATTCACATTAAGAACGCTTCGCTCGTTCGCCCCATTTAGGTAGATTTCGTAAGAAATACTACCTATTACATTCTCACCTAAGTTGGAAATTTTGAAAAATTTTTGCAGATCGACGTCGATCATGACTCCCAGAACCCAAAACCACCCCCAATTCAAAATTTTATCTATCTATCTATCTATGTCACTTTTTTATGGACACGATAACTGGAAAAATTCTGCGTAAATCTCTTCCAAACGGATACATAAAATCAAGGGGCATAAAATCTCGGTCAAGTTCGTTAATGGAACCAAGGGGGGGGGGGGGGGCTTTTTGTGAAAACAGAAAAAAACCCATAATTTTTTAATTATGATACGCATCGAATCCGTTTAAAGTTATTATTACTTCTAGGAAAAGGGCCGAAAATTTATGTAGGACAGATTTTTGATATCATTAAAAATGGCCCCAAGGGGTGGATCATTCCATTCACAAGATATCAAATCCGCTTAAATTTCTTATTAATCCTCTTAATATTATCTAAAACTTTACTATTGACAAGTTTTTTATAGGACCAATCCTTATAAAAAAAAAAAAAAAAAAAAAAAAAAAAAAAAATTAAAAAAAAAATCCCCGCCGGCTCCGCCTGCAATCAAGTTAGGTTTCGAAGTAGACGGTTCCCATCTGCCGTATCATGGCAAAAAGGTAATTTCTTTCGCAATTCCCAACAAACAGGCGCCCCACGGTCTGCATCTTCGAAATCTACCTGTGCCTGTAGGCCGAGCCGTCAGGGATTTTTTGTTTTTGCAGCAACTCAACTGGAATAAGTACTATCATAAATCATTTTAACATGTGAAACTGGCAAATTTTCACTATGTAAAAAAAAGTACTTGAAAACTTCGTTGAAAAGACAATTAAAAGTGCATTTAGTTGGTGCTACCAATGGGCATAAATCACTTAAATACCATCAAAAACCTTTTAATATAATGATCGACATGTTTCGAACGCACATACGGGCGTCATTATCAAGATCTATGTGATAAACAAACTATTCTCGCAATTAAAAAAATATATATATATAAACTTGAAAAACCTGCTTTTATTACGCACATATCATCTCGTAGCTTATGTTCTTCAAGTTTATTTAAGAAAAAAATTGCGAGAATAGTTGTTTATCGCGTAGAACTTGATAATGGCGCCGCGTATGTGCGTTCGAAACATGTCGATTATTATATTAAAAGGTTTTTATAACCTTTTTTGCGTTCTACTTTTATCACTTTAAGCATTTACATCTGTATTTTAATTACTGAAATGTTTCCGATAATCGGTCGCAGCAATTTTTTTTATTTTTTAATAAATGTTTTTTTAACCCCTTTTATGCTGACGGTACTTATAAGTACCACGTTAACCCCTTCGCCACGAGCGTCTTTTACAGAATTTTTAATCGGTTGCCACCGGTTTTTCAAATGAGAAGTTTTCACCTAATTGAATCGCTAAAATGCTGTAATTAGATAAGGAAAACTTTACAAAAAGAAATAACTGGTGGGAATAATCGAGGATTCTGAGCATCTAAAAAGTAGCTGGAAAATTAATTCAGGATATAAAGGGTTAAATCTCGAAAACATAATGGTTTCTCAGGTTTCAGAAGAAACAGGTTTAAAGTTAAGGTTTAAAGCTAAAGAACGCTTTTCGAGAATCGTGGGTAATTCGGATTGCATATTTTCGTTCTTGGTTATACAATGTTTTCCTAGATTAAGAAACATTTTGTTTTAATTTATAGTTTAAGGATGAAGATGACCATTTGAAACCTTTTTTGCAATTTGAATTCTACTTCTAAAACTCACGATTTAATAGAAACGAGCTCTTGGGAAGCGAGAAGAAAGTATACCCTATGAATCAATGCTTAATTTACGCCGGAGCTGAGCTCCGGTACTTCTTTGATTTTAGTGAATATTTAAATATGGGTAGGAATTCACCGGAGACCATAAATACTGCGTTTCGGAGTCCACCGAAACAGCGCTGTGCTGTGCGAACAGCTGTGTGCTGTGTTTCCGCTAGTTGATACAAAAAAAAAAAAAAAAAAAAAAAAAAAAACCCTTGGCGAATAGGATTTTCCGAAAATTCCTCACTCCTGATTTTAATATTTACTCTGTTCATTTATTAGATTTTATTATGTATAAATGCATATAGATATAGTCAAAATATGTTAACCCGTCAGCACACGCGCCCCTTTCCGTTACGTTACTACACGCGCGGGATAAATTTTATCCCAATGGGTTTTCTTGTGTCAATTCCCCCCCCCCCCCCGGTTTGATTATAAACAAAAATTTATATTTTGAAATAAACTGTAAATCAAGAAAGAACATAATTTAACTTAAAATAAGAGGTTTTTTATATTTAAAGAAAAAAAAACAAAATCTAGCACTAAGATTTTTTCTGCATTACAAAGCTTTTACAATCCAAATTCAGCCATGAAAATGCAAAAAAGTATAAAACTGATATATAGAAATTGTATGTGCAAGAGTTGTTAACGTTTAAAAGAAAAATTATATTATTTGCGCACACTATATTTTTTACATAAACATTTTCCTATCATTATGGGTTACGCTATAACACGCGTGGGGTAAAATTTGCTCCCACGTGACATTTTTATAACAAAAGAATGGAAAATCTCGCCACCGGAGGTAAATTCTTTTTGGCCACATCTTATTATCTTTCAGCCTGTAAAGCTCAGAATGATCACGAACGATTTACGCACATTTTTAAGCAATAGTTGTGAGCTGGGGTAGATTTTATCCCAGCGCGTGTGCTGATGGGTTAACATTTTCCTTTTGTTGAAGACGGGATTGCTTTAAGTTTTGCAAATATTGTAAGAAGTATGAATATCCAATGGTTGGAGTATCATAGTTGAGAATTTTTTTCCAATAGAGCGAAAATATGCCGTCACCAGGACTCGAACCTGGGTACTTTGGCTTGTAATTATGTGTGTACCATGTAATTGTACCATGTAATAATTTACCTAGTTGAATATACTTTCCTCTGTTCAGTATGACCTAATTACATTTTATACAGGAGTTTCCGTGCTATTTCAGATTCATCATGTAAAATGTTATAGTTATGGCTCAGATGAATGAAATTAGCGCTGCACTTTGCAGCCTTGTCCAACAAGTAAGTGTGAAATATACCAGCCAGGATAACGTTGGGATAGCTCAGTAAGGGAAAGCGTTGGCACGGCAATCCAAAGTACCCAGGTTCGAGTCCTGTTCCCGGCATAATTTCTCTCTATTGGAAAACATTTCAACTATGATACTCTGACCATCTATATATTTAAAAACGAAAAGCTCATTCTGTCAAATACCACAGGAAATTGACTTCTACGCGCATGCTCCAACTTTTTTTTCAAACCATGAATAGAATACCAGGGGGATTCTCCCCTTCTAGAGTAAGTAAAAGGGAGGGGTTCAAACCCATTCACCCTTCTCCCACTTCCAATGGGAAATTTTTTTTTTCTCTTTCTTTGAAATGGCATCTGAGTCAATTTTCGTTCTTCACCCTACAGACAAAAAATAAATCAACAATCACAGTTTTTAAAAAATACGTTGATGCAGTTTTTGCAGGATTCTAAATGCATTTTCTTTTTTTTTTTTTGCTTTTTTATTTAAATCCGAGTTGACCGGATCTAAAGACAATGGGGCGCCCAATCCTAAGTTCGTTTAATTTAAGGACCATTTGAAATAAACCGACCAGCGTAGCGGGCGAAGGTCTGCTAGTTAGATATAATTTGCCTAGTTGAATATACTTTCCTCTGTTCAGTATGAAGTATGAATATGCGAGAGGAGGGGAAACTGGGGGGGGGGGGATACACCACTGTTGATGTTAACGCAGAATATTAGAGCTCCAGTTTATATTTTTTTTGTTAGAAATTAGGCCCTGTCCTGTATATATAAAGTGGGAATCAAACTCTTAAAAAAAACTTCGATTCACGTGCCAAATTCGAGCTTTGTAATTGCAATCTTTTCAAATCCGCCGGAATGACTTCGGGATCCGATGAAAACCGGCGATGTTTTCCAGAAGTTGGAAAATTGTCGGAGTGAGTTAGTATATTTAGAAATCCAATTCTCTCTAACTGCCCCCTCCCAACCCACCCCCTCCACATTCTTCTAAAATGAAGCAGTGTAGCGAATTTCTCTTGATTTTCTTTCCGGGTGTAATTTATTTTTCAAAAGGAGAAGGATATCGCTGGAATGCTCTTCAGCTAGTACGACGTAAATATACAGTCCGCTGAATAATACTTATGTATATAGGCAGTGAGTTTTCAGGGTGAATTTCAATTATAATACTCCTTATAATATTATTTTCCTTTAATTATAATAGAAACAGTATCTTATGAGTTAATCGAGTCCTTTATTCATCTTTCGATCAAGTGGTCTGTGTCTGAGAGACCGTTCACTGCAGCTATGCAACAATTTTTGTCAGCAGTTAAGGGTACAGGCCCGTACAGAGGGGGGTAGAGCCGGTAAAAATTACCAGGGCCCGGGTCTCCTAGGGGGGCTGACTTTTGGTACTGGTTTTTAAATGAATACCAGAAAAAGTAGACTGCTATTTTTTTACATAAAAAATTTCATTCAAATAACTAACAAATAATAAAATTCAAAAGTCAGAAGTTGCTTGAACGTTTTTACGGACTGGCTAGAAGGGGGACGGGGGGGGGGGGGTGCTCATGAGGAATTTCCCGTTAGAAACAAAATCTAACTTTTATTAAAAATCTGCAGAACGCACATAGCAAAGAGGCAGGCATTTATTTATTTATGTTTTATAGAACAAGTATTTTCTAAATTGTATAGAACACAATAACAAAAGTTGCAATAGCGTCGGAAAATCGGCGACTTAACTGATGAATCGATTTAAAATTGAATTATATTTTCAATATTTTAAATTTCTATAGACGTCCTTATATGAAAAGGTGTTACCAATGTATCATAAACTGTAATACTACTGTAAAATGCTGTAAAATAAAAATAATAAAATTGTAAGAAAATACTATATAGATTTTCTAAAAAAGTACTATCCAACATATTTATTTTCTCAGTAAAGGCTGTTTATAATGGAATTCTGCTGTAGACTGAGAAAAATCATGGTCTAGCCAAAAGAATTTCATGCATTTATACCTTTCAAGACGAAAAAAACCTATTTAAAATAGAATTTCCTGTACGTTTTCGTCTAAGCAGGTTTTATTTTATCAGGCTTATAGTGGGGGTCCGCACTGGGCCGCTCAGGCTTATAGTGCGGCCCGCGGCCTTTCTGTACGGCCCTGAGGGCAATCCAAAAAAGAAACTAGTCGTTGGGGGCCACCGTAATACTTACCCATCATGGATAGGCATAATATAAAATAGGAAAATAAAACATGCGCAAACTATTTATAAAATGCACTGCAATTACAAAATAAAACTTAAACGTATTTTTAAAAGATTTATTCATATAAATAATTATACAAATCTGTATACACTTAAAAATAGAGTGTTTAAAATAGTGGCCTGATGACGTCCTAAAATTTAAATGCTCTATTACCGAATTGCGTAAAAGAAACATCCTTATAACTCCAAAAATGATAATCCTATTAACTAACGGTTTACTGCGTCGGATGAAGCGTCTCATTTCCAATTAAAATAGATCTTTGAATTGAAATTTGAATAAAATACAGTGTCATGAAAAATCGAAGCGTGTGGAAAAATAGGTTTAAAAATATCTCGGTAACTCATTATCTGATAGACTTCATTCTGGATGCAAAATTTGTGTTTTTTATTGTCTTTTATAGTCACTCCTTAAAATAAACAATTTCGAAAAGATTTATAGACCTTTTATCAGAACGAATATTTCAA
The DNA here is from genome assembly GCA_963931845.1 of Maratus michaelseni. Classification (NCBI taxonomy): domain Eukaryota; kingdom Metazoa; phylum Arthropoda; class Arachnida; order Araneae; family Salticidae; genus Maratus; species Maratus michaelseni. Next base: position 12,496,066 of record OZ007588.1, read on the forward strand.
GAGTCCTAAAAAGATAGTTCCGGATTATCGAGGTGACTGAAATTCAGTAGGCTTCTTCTCATTATTACATACTATATACATACCCAATTTCAAGTCTCTATTTCAATTTGTTCGGGAAATAGAGCGTCTACAGAAAGACACATAGACAGACGGACGGTAAATTTTGTTCTCTAAAAATATGTTTTTCGGAATCTCCAGTGTCTGGAACTTGTAAATCCGTCATTTTTTTTTTTTTTTTTTTTTTTTTTTTTGACTTTCAAAACGATTACATGACTTACCCTATACTACGTATGATGGATAAGTAACAACATTTTCTTTAATTTAGTAATTTTAGTTAAACGCAATTTAGTGACAATTTGTTAATACCAAAGAATAAGTGACTGAGGGAAACAAAATATGCAAAGAAATGAAGTCTTGGAACACCTCGATGAGCTGCCTCCATTAGGCCTTCAATATCCATGCAAATTTTGATGGGACGCTTTTCCGGCAATATGAAGGATGTTGTCACATTACCTTAAACCATATTTTAATGATCAAGCAAATAAATAGAGTTTTTTTAATTAATTTTTTTCGTTTGAAAATATAAACTCAAATTAGTTAGATTTATTTAGAAATATATTACTTCCACATGAGAAATATTAATTTTTAAGAATTCTCGATATTTCGGAGGAGAAAAAAAGATATAGCGATATATACCGAGAATCTAACATCGATATTTTTAGGCGCGATATATAGATATTTTCCTGCCATCCCTAGTGGCGAATAATGATTCTACATTTTTTGTGCTAAAGAAAATAAAATGTTGTTCTGAAAACAATCTTTTAATTACGTACTTAGAGATGAGTTCGGGTTATTACTTACCCATCATACGTACTAGCGTAAATCTTATAATCGTTTCGAAAATCGAAAATTTCTTTTGACGGATTTACACGTTTCAGACACTGGAAATTCCGAAAAACATATTATTTTTAGAAAAAAAAATTTTGCCGTCCGTATGTCTGTGTGTCTGTAAACGCTCTATTTAACACTAAACCAATTGAGATAGAGACTTGAAATTGGGTATGTACTTAGTATGTAAAAATGGGAAGACGCTTATTGAATTTCAGTAAGCTCGTTTATCCGGAACAATTTTTTTCGGACTCTCGAAAAATTCGTTTTGATAAAAGTTATATAAAAAATTTCGAAATTGTTTATTTTAAGGAGTAAATATAAAAAAACAATGAAAAAACATAAATTTTGCATAAAAAAAAGTCGATCGGATCATGAGTTGCAGAGATATTGGTCATCCTATTTCCACACTCTTGGATTTTTCATGACCCTGTATTTCATTCCAATTTCAATTCAAAGACATATTTTAATTGGAATTGAGATGCTTAATGCGACGCAGTAAACCGTTAGTTAATAGGATTATCGTTTTTGGAGTTATACGGATGCTTCATTTACGCGATTCAGTCATAGAGCATTTAAAGTTTATGACGTTATCGAGCCACGATTTTATTCGAATTGCAATGCATTTTATAAATAGTTTACACATGTTTAATTTTCATATTTTATGTTATGCATATCCATGATGGATAAGTGTTAGGGTGGCCCCTAACGACTAGTTTTTTCGGAGCCCGAGCCCAACGATTTGAAATCCGAACCCGCCCGAGCCCAAATTTTCTTGTGTTATCAGACCCCGAAGCAATACTCAAAAGTACGCAGTAAGACAATTGTTAATATCATTTTAAAATTGTTTCAAGGTTAACTTTCTCATTTTAAAATCTCTTCTTATGTAGAGATACCAGCGGCCCGTCCCGGCTTCGCGCGAGTGGACAATGTGTCGACTACAATGTTAGTGTAGGGATGTTTAAATAATTTTTTTAAAAAAATGTTCTAAATCGGAAAAAAGCGGGAGTAAATATTTTAAACTTTAAATAAAAGTTTGAAAAATGTGATAATTTTTTTTTCTGTTTATGTACATATTGATACAAATAAAATTTATTTTAATATAGCAGAACCAACCCGGCTTCGCCCGAGTTAACCTTGGCCTTCCGGGTAACCTAAGTAAAAATGTACTATCCTAAAAATACGCCGATCACAATACGCCGACACAAAAATACGCCGAGGCATTCGTGTCCTTAAACCGTCAAAATGACAATCGGAAAAAAACTTACGTTACTTTGACTCAATCATACTAAGCCCCTCAGCTTTATAAATGCTTTATTTTTATTTCTTTTTAAACATGTCAAACGCAAAATATCGAATCAAAAATCAGCAATGGTTGTCTTATTCGTCTAATCTTCTATAATCGGGTTCATATCTGATGGTTAACCCCCTTCGTGGGTGAATTTCTAAAATCGCTGAAATACGTATTTAACCTTTTTTATAATAGATTTGTTATCCTGAATTTCATGCTCCTACCTAAAAACTGCTGCTGAGATATGGCGAAACGACCTAAAACGTTCGGTCCCCCATTTAACCCACTTAGGGGGTGAATTTCTAAAATTGCTGAAATAGATGTTTAACTGTTTTTTTAGTAGATTTGCTATGCTGAATTCCATGCTCCTACCTAAAACTGCTGCTGAAATATGGCGAAATAACCTAATTCGTTCGACACTTCATTTAACCCCCTTAGTGGCTGAATTTCTAAAATTGCTGAAATAGATGTTTAACAATTTTTTTAGTAGATTTGTTATGCTGAATTTCATGTTCCTACTTAAAACTGCTGCTGCGATATGGCGAAATGACCTAATTCGTTCGACACTCCATTTAACCCCCTTAGTGGCTGAATTTCTGAAATTGCTGAAATAGATGTTTAACTATTTTTTTAGTAGATTTGTTATGCTGAATTTCATGCTCCTACCTAAAACTGCTGCTGAAATATGGCGAAATAACCTAATTCGTTCGACACTCCATTTAACCCCCTTAGTGGTTGAATTTCTAAAATTGCTGAAATAGATGTTTAACTATTTTTTTAGTAGATTTGTTATGCTGAATTTCATGCTCCTACCTAAAACTGCTGCTGAGAAATGGCGAAATGACCTAAAACGTTCAACCCCTCTTTAACCCCCTTCGGAAGGGAATTTTCAAAAATCCTTTTTTATTGCTTGCCTAGGTCATAAAAAGCAATCTACTCTCCAAATTTCGTGATCCTGACTTTAATCGTTTCAGCTGGTCCTTGATGAGTCAATCAGTTAGATGTTCTCTCTTTATATAATAATATAGGTGTGTTAATCCTAAATACTCCCTCACGACAACGTTTCGTGGTTTTCATGTCTCTGATAATCTGTTTAAAATAGCCAATTTGTTATTGATACCCAATCACTGGCAAATTCTTCAAAATTCACAATTCTTTTTATTTTAAAATATAATTGCACAACTATGGCAGAAATACATGAGAGTTCTGTTTTCCATTTATTCTGATAAAAGGACTTGAAACAGAAAGCGAGGATAGACAAGGAATATCCCAAGGTTTGTTTATGTTACTAACACTGACCGTGGAAAATCTACAGTATCAGAGAGAATATTTCTGCCTATATCCCCTCAATATCAATTCAATTTCCTTTCAAACGGATTTTTAAAGGATTCTAAAACACTTTTAAGAAACTTAGACTATGTTTTACATTCACAAATAGCAAATTCTATTTTCCTTTTCAGCTCACAGGTTCTGTATGTACGTATGTATGTACATAACGCGATAACTCTTGATAGAAATATCCGATTTGCTTCAAATTTTGTATATAGGTTCATTCTGATAAGGCGCTTCCCTGATTAGTTTTGGGGGTTCATTGGTTAAGTATAAAGTGGGAGAACGGGGGGTTAATCTCTCCTTAATTTAGAAAAATGGGTTTTTCTTGCAGAATTATCCGATTTGCTTTAAATTTTGCATATAGGTTCATTCTGATAAGGCACTTCCCTGATTCATTCTGATAAGGCGCTTCCCTGATTCATTTTAGGGGTTCATTGATTGAGTATAAAGGGGGAACGGGGAGGCTAATCCCCCCTTAATTTATTGTCGATTTCTTCACTTTTGAGGGGCATTATTCTTTGAAATAAGAGTATAATATACAATTTGTGTATTCCAAATATGTTCCGCTATTAAAAAAGTGCTCCGAAAGCGTACCGAAATTGTTCCGAAAGTGTACCGAAAGTGTTCCGGAAGTGTTCCGAAAAGTATACCGAAAGTGTTCTACTCACGATATTTGTTAAATCTAAACTTGGGGACACTTGTGAAATCATCTCTTTCAAAAAGTGCGCTAGAAAGTGTGGTGAACAAAAGAAGTGTTCTCAGAAGTATTCTAAAAAGTGTTTCAAAAAGTGCGCTTCAAAGTGCACAAAAAAAGTGACAAAGTAAGTGTTCTGAAAAGTGTATAATGATTTGCTAGTGTCTGTATCGAGAGTACTATAACAGAATTCTTTTCAGTGCCCCTATAAAGGAACTATAAGTGCTATGCTATGCACACCATACTCTATACAGTCAGCATTTTGTAGTGTATACCTCAGTGATGTATAACAATTTCTTTCTGTTTGAAAAAGTCTAACAACATTAAAATACACTGTAAACGATTTTTCTCCAATAGACAATAATGTAACGTCATTCTTTTGAGTGTACCCCGTAAACGAACTCTATATGCTACACACTTCATTTTCAATTCCGAACATGCAATGATAAATCTCAATAACATATATCAGTCGCATGGTATATTCTCGCGAGTTATAGTCAGGACTGGGTTTTTGCCGGCAGAAAGTGGTTTCTGCCGTGCCAGTGGCAGAAAGTGGTTATAAGCAGTTTTAACTGGCAGAAACTGGCATAAACACAATTTGTGACATAATCTGAGACTTTTTTTAGTAGTATTAAATTCCTTAAGTACATTTTATTCAGGATAAATAACAAATAAAATATTGTGGATAGTTTTAAATAAAAAATAAATAAATTAGTATTAGAAAAAGGAGTAATGTAACAAATAAAATTTTTGTTATAATAGGGTTGTGTAATTTTATTTATAAACAATTATTAGAGTATTTAAAATCTCAGTTTAAAAATCAAAATAGAAAACTATATCCAATTATAGAGTAGATAATCTTTAAATTATTGCATTGTATTATTTATTTAAAAATACACTGAAAAGTGATTTGTTAAAATATCATAGAATTTTTTGTAAATGTCTTTTTTTTTTTTTTTTTTTTACTTATAAATCGAAATTCAACTGTAAACAATAATATTAATAGTTAAACTTATACAGCATCAGATTAACATTATGAAATTTTCTGTTTTTCAAATTAAAGAAAACAAAGTATATTTATAGATCATTTTGAAACTTTTTGCTACTCTGAATAACATTCATAATCTTTAGTTTTAATTTTTACCTTAATTGTTTACATATGAATTACATGTGTGAATTATGAATCATTGCAGATTAAAGTTCTTAGTAGTATTATTTCTTCGTCTCAGCCAGTTTTTGCCACTTACTGGCCTAAACTAGTTTCTGCCATGCCGGTTTTAACCGGTTACAACCACTGATTTTAGCCACCCCGGAAGAAACTTGCCAACCCTGGTTAGAGTACGGACAGACAGACAGACAGACAGATAGACGGCCAGAAAAAAAAAAAAAAAAACAGAATTCTTAAACACATTTCAACTTTGTGGTAAAGTGTTAAAAATGTGTCAGAAAGTATAGCCAGTTTGGATTTGAGAAGAAGCCTTAAGACAAGATTCATTCACATGTTTTATTTGTAATTCTTGTAATTTCTTTTCTCACTGTCCTAATTTTCGAGAAGGCATCGTACCTATTCCCTTATCTTCTTCTTTTTTTTTTCTTTTCATTTAGAGAAATTCACTCCACGCATGTATAGGTAGGAAATGATGCCTCTACCCGTAGACGAGGTGAAGCTGGAAGATAGAAAAAAATTCAATTAAACAAGCTAACAAGCAAAAAGACAATTAAAGAACAATTGTGTTCTGGCAGCTATTCTCTCATCCCTCTGAAAATAGAGTTGGCATCGGAGTCACTCACACAGGGCGCAGATACAAATAGGTACTTTCGGACCCGTTAACGCATTTCAGGGTTATTGCTTTTTTTTTTTTTTTCAATTTTTCCCTTGTGTCTACATCACGGGCCCCCGATACGTGGGCGCTTCGTGGGTTCCTGGGACCAGACTTGTCATATAATTTTAAAATTTTACACTCAATTACAAAAATTATGTAATCGTGATGATGAAGTTTGGTTTTCGAATAATTGCAAAGTAATCATCATCAAGAACTTCGACTCAGATTATATTTTCTAATCGTAGTACTATCATATTGTAATCGCGCTGCAATGAGTTTAGGAAAGCTATATAATAGCAATATTTCTCTTTTAGTACTTTTTACAGTATGTAATGGTTTAGTTATTACCACTTTCCATGGAATATTATTGCGCTCCTGCTGTATTTTGTAACCTATTCATGATTTTTATTACTTTATAAAATCGTCTGCATTTGTGTTAGAATTATGTATTGTAGCTTTAGTTTTCTCAATAAATATGTCATTACTCTAGTAACTAAACAAATTTGTCAATAAATAATTTGAGAATGAATAATAAATTGATATGCTAAAAATAATTTGATAAAAATAATTTGATAACAAATTAATTTGATAATTAAATAATTATGTTTCTTCCGTTTCGGTAAGAAGAAACTGTTGGGGAACCGTCGGTAGCGTAATAAATTTTCTTATTTTTATAAATAGTTAAATCAGTCTTCAAATTTAATATACATTTTCATCTTTTGATATGTTAAAGAAGTTTGTTCAGCTTACCTGAAATTTTCCTTTTTGCGCCAAGTGATATCCACAGTAATCCATAATGTTGTAGCGATATTTATCTGATCCATTGATTCACTTATATTGGAGTAATAAGAAGTAATATTAGTAGAAAATAACAATTGTGTGAAATAAACAGAAGATTCATTTTCCTTTGAATATAATATAATTCTTGGCTAGATGTACATGTTTAAAATCGCATTTTGGAGGCTGCGTATAAGTGCTCCAATTTTACATTATATTAAAATATATTTACATCATATATATACAAGAGCGTCTTAACTGCTCGGAAACATTTTGGAAACTGAAGGGAGATTGTTATTTGAGTTCTGTGCACACGCGCGGGACAAACAGCTGTACTTTGAAGGAGGGACATCTGCCGTATTTCTCCAATTAGTTAGTTTCGACAGTCTCTGGTTTTATTCACTGTTTTTCAGCTGCGGCACTTGAAGTACTTATTGGTAATTGGGGTCTGGTTTTTAACATGTTTTTCAATCGTTCGCTGCACGTGGAGATTAATTAACTGCATATAAAAGGTTTCTCCGTCACTCCCCCGTAATCTCCTGTGTGGGGAATGGTTGAAGATTCAGTTTCTTACGGTGTTTCTCGTACACAGGTTTGGGAGTGGGCTTCGTGAGAGTGTCGGCTGTCATTTCTTCAGTGGGGCAGTATTGTAGATCGATTTTTCCTTCTTCTTTCATCAGTTTGATGTTGTGGAAACGTATGTCGATATGCTTGGATCGCTTAGTATCTTTATCGTTTTCAGTCATTTTTATACAGGACATATTATCCTCAAAAATCGTGATGGGTAGTTTTTGTGGAATGTTGAGATCGCTAAGCAAGTTTGTTATCCAACTTAATTCTTGTGCTGCGTTGCTAGCTGAAACGTATTCAGCTTCGGCTGACGAAAGTGCAATGCAATTTTGCCTTTTTGTAATCCAGTAAATCGGCGATTTTCCTAGCATGAATAGATTTCCTGACGTTGATTTACGTGTTTTCAAGTCACCTGCCCAGTCTGCATCGGCGTATGCTTTTAGGATGGGCTTGCTGTTTGCGCTAAGAGTTAAATTCAAATTTTCTGTAGTTTTAAGGTATGAAATGATTCTTTTCACTGCTGTCCAGTCCTTTTGGCGTGGTGTTTCATTTCTACGACATAATATGTTGACTGCTGCGGATATGTCAGGACGCGTGATTGTTGATATGTAAAGTAATGTGCCTGTGGCTTGTCGATATTTCGTGTTATTAGGTAAAAGATTATCATCGTCCTCAAGTCTGTTGAATCCAGCAATCATTGGTGTGTAATGAGGTTTCATGTCGTTTAAATTCAGTTTTTTCACTAGTTCCTGTATTTTATTGTTTTGATTTAGGTAATATGTATCGTTGATTTTATTAATGTTTATGCCTAGGTAATTATTCACTTCTCCTAAGTTTTTTAGTTCATATTCTTTCTTAAGTTGGTTTACTGTTTCTTCGATATCACTGTCCTTTTTCCTGCTATCAGGATATCGTCTACGTAAATGATGATGTATATCGGATTTTCTTGATTTGATTTAAAGTACAGACATGGATCATTTTTGCTCTGTATGAAATTATTGTTTTTGAGTGTTTCCGATATTTTGGTGTACCAGGCCTTTGCGGCTTGCTTAAGACCGTAGATGGCTTTTTGAAGTTTACAAACTTTTCTTTCATCGCCGGGTTTAATATACCCGTCTGGTTGACTCATATAAACAGTTTCAGTTAATTCACCATGCAAAAATGCTGTGGTTATGTCAACATGTTTCACGTTCAAATTTTTGTGCAATGCAGAGATGAGAAATGCTCGTATTGTAGCGTGCGAAACTACAGGTGCGAAAGTTTGATCATAGTCAATCCCGAATCTTTGACTATATCCTTGTGCTACTAGACGCGCTTTATAGCTTTGAATATTTCCTAAATTGTCCTTTTTTAGTTTAAAAGTCCATTTTGAACCGATAATTTTTGTTCCGGGTGGTGGATCTGTTAATGTCCAAGTGTTATTTTTTCTTAGGCATTGTATTTCATTTTGTGTTGCTTTTATCCAATTTTGTTTATCATTAGTATTTTTCATTTTTTCGATATCTTCCCAATTTTCGGGAATGTTTTCAGATGAACTATTTATGAGACAAACATATCTGTCAGGAGGAACGCCTCTATTTGTCCTATTAGACCTTCTTGGTTCAATTGGTTGCTGTTTGGGCACGGATGGTGTCTCTTCACTGTCAAGTTTTATTTCTAAGTGATTTTCATGTCTATCCGGTAATTGTGTATTGTCATCGGATGTTTTTGTGGGGATTTGTATCTCCTCAATGTTATCTGAGTGTACATTTTCATTCTCAAGAAATTTCACCGTTCTCGCTATTATAATTTGTTTTCCTTGTGTGTGAATTCTATAACCAGTCGATCGTGTATCATAACCTACAAACGTTCCGGTTTGAGCCCTGTTATCGAGTTTTCCTCTATTTACTTTATCGACGTAAAATAGCGCTTTACAACCGAATGTTCTTAAGTGTTTTAAATTCGGTTTAACTCCTTTCCATAATTCGTAAGGTGTTCTGTTGTTGTTTGCTTTAGTTGGGAGTCGGTTTTGTAAATATGTTGCAGTGTTTATGGCTTCACCCCAAAAATGTTTGCTTAATTTTGCTTGTGATAGCAAGCTTCTAGTCATATCTAATAAACTTTTATTTTTTTTCTCCGCAACTCCATTCTGGCTCGGATTATGCGGGACAGTCAATTGGTGTAAAATTCCGTTCTGTTTTAAGTATTCATCGATCTCTTGATTTACATACTCACGACCGTTATCCGATCTAATTTCCTTAGGTTTTTTACCGAACTGATTGTATATCATCGTTATATACTCTTTTATCTTTTCAGCAACTTCGCTCTTTTTAGATAATAAATATATCGTAGTATATCGGGAATAGTCATCAATAAGAGTCATAAAATAAATTTTTCCGCCTAAGGTCGGTGTATCTAAAGGTCCACACACGTCACTGTGGATCAAATCCGCAATATTAGTAGCTCGATTTGTTGCTGATTTAGGATACGGCATGTTAGTTAATTTAGTTTCGATACAAGTTACGCATGTTTTATTTTGATGTTTACATTTTCCTATCTTTATTCCGTCCGCAAGTTGATTTGTTATCATTGATTTAATCGCGTCATAATCTCTGTGACCTAGTCTGCGATGCCAGAGATCTATGCATTGTTTGCTGTCACAGTTATACGTTATGTTTACATAATTTTGTGGTTCTTCCACATCGTTCATTTCCTCAATAATGTATAAATTTTTCTCATTTTTCGCCCTAATATATATTTCTTCATCAAAGATCAAATCGCATTTATTATCGTCGAAGATTAGTTTACACCCGTTTTTAGCGGCTTTACTAACCGAAATTAGGTTTGACTCTAAGTCTGGGACATAAAGCACTTCGCGTAATTTCGTTAGTTTTTCTTTTCCTTGGGGGGTTAATGTTTTTATAAAAACTTCTCCTGAACCTAACGCTGTCAGTTTATTACCATTCGCGATCGTTACTGAAGTTTTATTATAATCAATAAATTTACTAAATAGGCTTTTATCATTACAAATGTACGAGGTAGATCCTGAATCGAGAATCCAGTTATTTTTGCCTACTTTTTGAGTGATTAATGCTTTATTTTGCGTCTGATCATTTGCGTATTTTCTTTCGTTTGGAACTTTGTTTTCCCTATGAGTTTCGTTTTTTTCATAACATAATGAAGATGAGAAATTCTTTTTATTTTTGAATTGATTGTTACGAGGATTTCCGGATTGTACCGTGTTTCTGCTCTTGTAGTGCCAGCATTCGTAAGTCGAATGATTTTTCATTTTACAGTTGTTATAATATTTTTGTTCTCTTCTATTTTCAGTGTGTGTATATCTCCTATTTGTTTTAAATGCTCTCTCGTTGTTGTTATATCCGCTATGTGATTGTTCTGACATTTCATGTCTACGATTATATTCATCAGTTAATTTGTTTTTGATAAAATCAGGGGTGAGCTCATTTTCTGGTCTCGCCTCCAACGCAGTTATCAAAGTATTGTAACTGGGGGGAAGAGAACACAGAAATAGCGCGGAAATATGTGAATCGCTAATATTTTCTCCAATGGCATTAAGTTTATCTATAATTTGCAAGATATTAGTGATATGCGTGATCATGTTTGCACCCTCAGCTAATTTAGTACTGTATAGTTTCCGTAACAGGTAAAGCTTACTAGATAAATTGCTTCTCTCATGTATATTTTTCAGAGCTTCCCATGTTAATTTTGCAGTTTCTAAGTTTTTTACATTTACGATTTGAGAATCATCAATGCTTAAGTTAATTAAAACTCTAGTCTTGCGGTCTCTTTTGTGCCATGCGGGGTCGGGTGGAGCTGGTGGATCTTGTACTATAATATCGTCGAGTTCCTCTTTAATCAGGAACATCTGCATCTTGAACTTCCATGTACTATAATAAGTAGAATTGAGTTTTTCAATAAATTGAGTATTTTCTTTTATCGCATTCATTATTACTTTTTTAGTGTTCTTTTATTTATTATTATATTTTTAGAAATTTGTTAAATTATCGTTTTTTTTTTGTTTTTTTTTAATACTGGGATATTCTTTTTTCAGTCTTTCATAATCTTTGTTGGGGAACCGTCGGTAGCGTAATAAATTTTCTTATTTTTATAAATAGTTAAATCAGTCTTCAAATTTAATATACATTTTCATCTTTTGATATGTTAAAGAAGTTTGTTCAGCTTACCTGAAATTTTCCTTTTTGCGCCAAGTGATATCCACAGTAATCCATAATGTTGTAGCGATATTTATCTGATCCATTGATTCACTTATATTGGAGTAATAAGAAGTAATATTAGTAGAAAATAACAATTGTGTGAAATAAACAGAAGATTCATTTTCCTTTGAATATAATATAATTCTTGGCTAGATGTACATGTTTAAAATCGCATTTTGGAGGCTGCGTATAAATGCTCCAATTTTACATTATATTAAAATATATTTACATCATATATATACAAGAGCGTCTTAACTGCTCGGAAACATTTTGGAAACTGAAGGGAGATTGTTATTTGAGTTCTGTGCACACGCGCGGGACAAACAGCTGTACTTTGAAGGAGGGACATCTGCAGTATTTCTCCAATTAGTTAGTTTCGACAGTCTCTGGTTTTATTCACTGTTTTTCAGCTGCGGCACTTGAAGTACTTATTGGTAATTGGGGTCTGGTTTTTAACATGTTTTTCAATCGTTCGCTGCACGTGGAGATTAATTAACTGCATATAAAAGGTTTCTCCGTCAGAAACATTCAATAATATGTATTTTGAAATTCATAGAAAAAAATATAGAAATTATAACTTATGAATTTTTTTAACAGAAATCAATTTTAAGAATGTTCAAATATTTGAATCCTAAATTTACAGTTCATTCCGCCTAGCAGTTTTTGAGTTATTCTTTAAAAACTACCCGCATTGCAATTTGTTTTACAAGGTTTAAAAATTAATTTAATATTATAGGAGTTCCGAGCTTTAAAATGACTCAATATGACGTAATTTTTATTGCTTTATAAAATCGTCTGCATTTATGTTAGGATTATGTATTGTAGCTTTAGTTTCTCAATAAATATGTCATCACTATAGTAACTAAACAAATTTGTCCATAATTAATTTGAGAATGAATAAATTGATAACAAATAAGTTGATAAAAAATAATTTGATAATTAAATAATTACGTTTTTTCCGTTTCGGTAGAAGAAACCTTCAAATAATATATATTTTGAAATTCATATTCGAAAAAAAAAAAATAACTATAACCTATGAATTTTATAACAGAATCAATTTCTAGAATCTTCAAATAGATGAATCCAAAATGATAGTTCATCCCGCCTAGCAGTTTTTGAGTTATACTTAGAAAACCAACCTCATTGCAATCAATATGTTTTAAATGGTTAAAAATGAATTTAACATTAGGAGTTCCAAGCCTTAAAATGACTCAAAATGACGTAATTTTTATTGCTTTATAAAATCGTCTGCATTTATGTTAGAATTATGTATTGTAGCTTTAGTTTTCTCAATAAATATGTCATCACTACAGTAACTAAACAAATTTGTCAATAAATAATTTGAGAATGAATAAATTTTTAACAAATAAATTGGTAAAAAATAATTTGATAATTAAATAATTACGTTTTTTCCGTTTCGGTAGAAGAAACCTTCAAATAATATATATTTTGAAATTCATATTCGAAAAAAAAAAAATAGGAATTATAACCTATGAATTTTATAACAGAATCAATTTCTAGAATCTTCAAATACCATGAATCCAAAATTATAGCTCATCCCGCCTAGCAGTTTTTGAGTTATGCTTAGAAAACTAACCTCATTGCAATCAATATGTTTTAAATGTGGTTAGAAATGAATTTAACATTCGGAGTTCCAAGCTTTAAAATGACTCAAAATCACGTAATTTCTATTGCTTTATAAAATCGTCTGCATTTATATTAGAATTATGTATGTTGTAGATTTAGCTTTCCCAATAAATATGTCATTACTATAGTAACTAAACAAATTTGTGAATAAATAATTTAAGAATGAATAATTTGAAGTAAAATAAGTTGGCAAAAATATTTTGATAATAAATGATTAATTACGTTTCTTCTGTTTCGGTAGAAGAATCTTTCAAATAATATGTATTTTGAAATTCATATCCGAAAAAAGGTAGGAATTATAACCAATGGATTTTTTAACAGAAATCCATTTCTAGAATCTTCAAAAATGTACAGTGTCTCACATAAGTGATGGGACACTTGTGCTTTACAAAAGGAAACTAATCAAATAAATTAAAAAAACATGTACACATTTTTTTGTGGGTGTGTTTCATACTTAAATTTAGTAAAGATTATTACATAACATACATTTTGTCAAAATATTAAAATATTAATTTAATAAAAATACAAATGTTTAGAACGGAGCAAAAAATAGCTCACATAAGTGATGGGACACCATTATATATGCAACAAAAATCGCCTGAAATAAGCAATAAAAATATTTTTTGGGGTTTTATTTTTACTTAAAAGCAATTGGCAATAATTTATAAAATCGTCTGCAGTATTTCTCTCCAGTTTGTTTTGGAATTTTTGTGTTTTTTAGCTCTGTGTAGTCATGAATGCTAAACGAAAAGAAACTTCGCCTGAAATTCGAAAATTAGTTATTAATTTGCATATTGAACGTGGAAAATCTATTAGAAAAACTGCTGAAACAGTTAACTTGAGTCGTTCAACAGTTTTCAATATCATTAAACGATATAAAAAGAATCATATGATTCAGGATAAAAGAAGACCTGGCTGACCATCAAAGCTATCCAATGGAATAAAGCGAATTATCGTTCGAAATATTAAAAAAAATCCAAGAATTAGTGCTTCAAAAGTTGCTGCTGATTTACAAGCATTATATGGAATAATTGTTAATCCTGAAACTATTAGAAGGGTAATTCGATCTGCTGGATATCACGGTAGAGTAGCCAGGAAAAAATTCTTCGTAAGTGAAAAGAATAGAAAACTCAGACTAGCTTTCGCAAAATCCAACATAAATAAGAATTCTGATTACTGGAATAAAGTTATATTTGCTGATGAGAGTAAATTTAATATATTTGGTTCTGACGGTAGAATCTTGGTGTGGAGAAAACCCAGGGAAGAACTTCGCAAACAGAACTTGGTACCAACAGTAAAACATGGTGGAGGAGGAGTTATGGTATGGGGGTGTATGTCGTCCGCTGGAGTTGGTAATTTTGTTTTTATTGACAGTATAATGGATCAGTACAAGTATATTGATATTTTAAAGCAAAATTTGAAATCTTCAGCACGAAAATTGAACCTTCATAACGATTTTAAATTCTACCAGGACAATGACCCCAAGCACACTGCTCTGAACGTTAGACTCTGGCTGCTATATAACTGTCCTGAAATAATAAAAACACCACCACAATCTCCAGACTTAAATCCCATAGAGAATATTTGGCAAGAATTGGAATCAAGAATTCGCAAACACACCATTTCTTCAAAACAACAACTAAAATCGGTGCTTCAAGAAGAATGGGGTAAAATCACTCCAGAAATCACAAAAAAAATAGTCGAATCCATCCCAAAAAGATTAAATCATGTTTTAAAAGTAAAAGGAAATCCAACAAAATATTAAAACCTTTTAAAAAGTAAAATTTGTGGATAAATATTTGATGGAAAAGTAAGTGTCCCATCACTTATGTGAGCCATTTTTTGCTCCGTTCTGAACAATTGTATTTTTACTAAATTAATATTTTAATATTTTGACAAAATGTATGTTATGTAATAATTGTTACTAACTTTAAATATGAAACACACCCAAAAAATTTTTGCACATGTTTGTTTATTTATTTTATTGCAGTTTCTTTTTATAAAGCACAAGTGTCCCATCACTTTTGTGAGACACTGTAAATCCAAAATGACAGCTCAATTCGCCTAACAGTTTTTGAGTTATACTTAGAAAACTAACCACATTGCAATCAATCTGTTTTACAATAATTAAAAAATTAATCTAGCATTAGGAGTTCCAAGCTTTAAATAACACAAAATGGCGTGATTTTTATTACTTTATAAAATCGTTGGCATTTATTTTACAAGTTAGAATTATGTGTTGCTAAATGAATTGACCGATTGACTTGCCGTTTAGTATCCGAAGGTAAAATTGACCGAGGAAAAAGTATGTCAAAATTAGATGTTAGTATTGAAAAAATTTTAAAGTTTGATACAATTTCAATGTATAAACGAGCCCACGAGAAAATTTTACTGTGACAGTATAGTAGAAAATAATAAACTAGGAGCTTAGGTGCAACTAAATTTATTCTGTGACTATTAGGATTGGAGTACTCACCATCGTTTGATTTTTCTTTTCTTTTTCTTTCTTTCTTTCTTTTTCTTTTTCTTTTTTTTTCCCTTACAATTTGTACATTCCTGATATTTCAAGCAACTATTTGACTCCAGGGATGTTTATGCTGATGCGGGCGGCTTGTTTAAAGCCAGAACGTCTACTTCATGATTTTATTTTATGCTTTTAAGTTCTTGTTTATTTTATGAAATGTCTGAATTTTAAATGGGCCTATTATTTTTAAATCGAAGATGTCCATATTAAAGCTTGTCCATTGCAAGAACCTGTTCGTTAATCATCCTAGCAATGCTAAATTAACGAACTGGATGCCACACTCGAGGTAGAAATAGTTACCCTTTTTTAAAGCATGCTTTTAATTAACTTTCACCCCGCTTAGACGAAAAAAAAAAAGTTATTTTTATCTGGATTGTTGAATTTATTAGAATCGCATTATATTTCTAAGATGATAAATGGCTGGGTTTAGGTTCTTGTACTTGATGAGTCATTGTTTTCTTTACGTATACATGAGAAGAAATCTATGTTAGAAAATTCAAAAACCCCTTCTTAACATTCCATTACCTAGACTGTAAAAAAAAGACAAATGCTTCTTAATCTATAGCTCTTATCTTTCTTATGGGTTGCAAAAATGTAATATAACCTCATCCAAGTTACCAACGATTCCGAAAAGCGTCCCTTTATCTTCAGAAGCCTCAGAAGTCAATAGGTTTCCAAGATTTAAAGAAACATTTGTGAAACAAAGGTTTCATTTGCTGTCCGTAAATTTTCGGAAGCGTTTCCGAGTAGTTTTTACAGGGTATTACTCATTTTTCTCAACCCGAATTATCGGTTTTTCGGTTGCTATCCATTCTCAAGTAATATTCGGCCACGAACAGAAGGCGGGTATGACGTAAAAGTCACGTGGTGCTAGAGAGGTCTATTTGACTGATTTAGCGAAAGAAGGAGAATTGAGAGGAGGAACTTCAGGACCAAGTCATTTGATCTCAGATTACCATATCTGGCTAGTTAGCGCCTTTGATTTAGAATGAAAATAAGATTACATGTATATGCGTTATACAAGAATACAAATTCGAAATTCTTTATCATCTTGAATTTTTATTGGGTGAATTCATTGTTGAGAAAAAATTTTGTTTGGATATTTTAGGTAAGGACAGTTTTTTCATAGTGAGAGACCATGTGAATTAAACATACAAGCTAATCCATAAGCAATAAATAAAAATTTTCAGTCAAATGTGCTTTCTTATTCAAGATACTTTTCGCATAATGTTATATCTTATATATATATATATATATGTATGCATATATATATATATATTTAAAATAAAAGTTTGAAAACTTTTTCACATACCGAAACTTTAAAGGCAATTCAATATTATGTATTATTAAATATTAAGTTGCGATGGAGATATTTGTATAATGTTTCGGTGTTATATAAAATATTCATGATATTTTGGTCAGTAAGATCTCTCGGTTAAATCATATTCTAAAAAAAAATTGTTTCTATAAATTATTTTCTCAGAATATTTTAACAAGATTTTATATACACTTATATTAAAATACAAAAATGCGATAACTGGAAACATTGCCCCACCAGTGGCTGAGAGGTTCTGCTCTCAAAGCTGGTAGAAGGGAGGTGATAGGTTCAAACCCCTGTTGCGCTGGTCGGCCTAACCGTTTGGAGTTTTCCGTGGTTTTCTTCGAACCTTGCATAAATATGGGTTAGGATCCCTTAGAAAGACCTTCACCCTTCACTGAGGGCATTCCCCTCACCGGCCTACATCCCTAGCGCAGATAAACGGCCGTAACAAATAACCAACCAATCAATCTAGAAACATTCTCAAAACTTGTATTTCAATCTAATTTAAAATCATTTTGCATAAATCATATAAGTTCAGGAGTCGATGCAGGTTTTCTTTTTTTTGTTTTTTTTTTTTCTTTGGGGTTTATTTTGTGAAAAGTAAAAGTTATTTTTGTGATAGATTTTGTAAAATTTGTTATATTTTTGTGAAAAATAACATTTTGTTACGAAAGATGCAATCCAGCCAGGCTCGGACTGGCCCGCCGGCCCATCGGCCCGAGGGCCGGTGCGCCCTCAGCCAAGGAAAATTTCGCGCCCTTAGGCCGCTCCAATATTTTTCCACAGACATATATTATGATTAGTGTACTAAATTTCGAGAATTTGCTTAGGGATAATCATCAACTAATAAACAGATAGCAAAAGAGAGAGATTTTTACTATCATAAAGAAAATGAAAATACATCGAAGGAATTGTCAGAATCGGAAACCAAAGCGGACGTGTTTGCATATGATTGAGTATAGAAAACGGACACCTAGGGAAAGTTTTAATAGCCCTGGCGTGCCCTGGTTACTAAAGCTCACGCCCATGTGCTACTCCAGCGCCTTGAGAGAGATTTTTTTCATCGGTTCTTAAGATGATATTTTTTAGGTCTTAATCTCAGATCAAATATTTTGCTACCCTCTACTGTAATACCCAGGGGACCTTGCGCCTTTTTAAAGCTGTCCCTGAATGGACCTATAATTGAAACCATGCTTATCGAAAAAGCAACTTTATAAAAAAAAGATATAAATATTAGAAGGCAAAAACGTTTTGTGCGGATTTTGTTGTTGACTGGAAAACATAACTTTTCGAGGAATAAATACAACCCCGATGACACTTCTGAATTGCAATTCTGCAAGCTGGGATCGCGCGGCCAGCGTTTTTTCATTCAAAATACCTACCAAAATTTTCTTTTAGCTTTATTTAATGACAGCCTTTCCGTAATTAAATAACTATTCGGAAATTCTGGTATGTATTTTAAATAAAAAAATTGCTTTATTTAATCACGGAAAAATCTATCATTAAATAAAGCAATGATTACTATTCAGAAACTTTTGTAGGTTTTTTTAAATTATAAAACGATGGCAGCAAAATCCTGTCGCTTGCAGGATTACAATCCCCGGAGGAGTTCTTTCAATTATGGAAACTTAATTTCCCTTGATCTCTAACTATGATAAGAAATTTGCAAATCATGGGAAGCGTGTACTGAGAAAAACAAATTTACTCAATTATTTTAGCGATTAAAGGTTACTAATCGCTATTTTTTATGTCAGTTTTCAGTAAAACCTTTTTGTAGTGCGATATCAATTCAGCATATTCCAAATGCTGCAAGTACACTGCTCAAAACAATTAAAGGATATTGCAGTTTTAGGTGGATTTTGTATCTAGGAAACTTTTTAGTTGATTGATACATGGTCGACAGACATAGTAGGTTATATAAGAATAAATTACACATGTTTGGCAGAAAAAATGCATTTTATTGCGCATTTGTGTACAAAAGGTAAAAAACACAATTTGTGCATATGAGAAAAAAAGAATAAGAAAAGGTGTTTTCTTCAAAGAAAATCATTTTCAGTAGGGGGTATGGTTTCCACGGGCGGCCAGCAACGTTGAGCACCTTTGAGGCATGGACTCAATGAGGCTATTAATGACGAGTTGGGGTATTCTGCCCCACTCTTCCAGAAGAGCTCTTTCCAGTTCTTGGAGAGTTTGTGGGGGTTGTTGGCGGCCAGAAACTCGTCTTCCTAGAGCGTCCCAAACGTGCTCGATTGGATTCATGTCTGGAGAACACGCTGGCCATTCCATTCAAACGATTCCTTCCTCGAAAAGGAAATCCTCCACCAGGTTTGCCCGATGTGGCCTGCAGTTATCGTCCATTAAAATGAAGTTATCTCCGATTGCTGCAGCGTAAGGGACTACAATAGGTCTGAGGATCTCATCCCTATATCGGCGACCAGTCAGAGCTCCATCTCGAATGATGTAGAGGTCAGTGCGCCCGTCAATGGAGATGCCACCATACACCAACACTCCTCCACCGCCAAATCTGACACTTTCGTGCACGAACGCAGGATTATTCCTACTGCCACGGTCCCTCAGATGAAAATACGCCTATTATCCGGATGCACAGAAAAACGGGACTCGTCAGAAAACAGAATATTGCTCCATTCATTTCTCCTCCAGTTGACATGCTCGGTTGCCCACTCCCTGCGGTCGCGACGATGCCTTGATGTTAATCTAACACATACCATCGGTCGGCGAGCATACAGACCTACAGCATGGAGCCGGTTTCGGACAGTTTGAGTTGAAATCGTGGTGCCTGTAGCCGAGCGAAGGTGTTGTTGGAGAAGAGTAGCGTTCATGTTTCGGTGTCTCCGAGCTGTTAACGCTAAATACCGATCTTCATTGGGCGTTGTTGCCCGTCTACGACCTTGCCCTGGTCTTCGGCCTGCACATCCACTCTCCAAAAAACGGTTCCAGATCCTGAAAATGACACTTTGTGACACTCCAATGGCTTGCGCTACTTCGGCTTGAGTTTGGCCCCCTTCTAACCTACCAACAATTCTCCAAGCTTCTGAATCTGTCAAATGACTTCGCTGAGACATCGTACTCATCGAAACAAAGCAATCACTGAATGCCGATCATCCTTGTCTTCATTCTCTTTTATCCAGTTGAAAGTCAAATTTCATTCGCTGCCGCTGAAGCGACGTTTTTGACGTCGAACTCAAAATTTGCATACTCCACAGTTTGAAAACCAGAAAAATTTGCATTTGTGATTATCTTCTTCTATTTTCGGCAAAAAAAATTTCGTTTATATCTTTATTTTATATAAAACTTCAAATATCCTTTAATTGTTTTGAGCAGTGTATAATATTTTCACAAGCAAGAGTTATTTCCACATTCAAATACCCCTATATTTGGACATTCAAATACTGATATAATATGTGGTATTTTTTCAAAAGAAAAAATCAAGCATGAGTTTTAGTTTCAAAATTTCTATTTCTATACTGATAATACACTTTTGTTCTCGATATAAATATTTTTTGAACGAATTTTGCATACTGAATCTTTATTTTGTATGTGTAATGAGGCAGACACCGTCCCCATTTAAGGATGCTATTTTACTAAAAAAAAAAAAAAAAAAAAAAGCTACAGTAAAAAAAAACAACATTTGCTGTCAATCAGCATATTCCAAATGCTGCAAGTGTAATATTTTCACAAGCAAGAGTTATTTCTACATTCAAATACCCCTATATTTGGACATTCAAATACTGCTATAATATGTAGTACTTTTTCAAAAGAAAAAACCAAGCATTAGTTTTCAAAATTTCTATTTCTATACTGAAAGTACATTTTTGTTCTCGATATAAATATTTTTTGAACGAATTTTGCATACTTAATCTTTATTTTGTATGTGTTATGAGGCAGACACCGTCAGAGACGACATTTAAAGATTCTATTTTACTAAAGACAAAAAAAAGCTGTAGTAAATAAACAGCATTTGCTGTCAGATTATATCAGAAATTGCATCTATACCATGTTTATAACTGACTTGATAACTAACTCATATTATGTCAAATAAATATATATTATTTAAATAGAGGTTGGAGCTCTTATCACTGATATTCTTGCATTTTAGTAGTCATAAAAGTAAAATTTATTTGCAGAATAGTTTTAGAGATATTTGTTTAAATACAAATGCAAAATGAGGAAACATTTCTTAAACCAAGGAAACTAAATTAGAAGCAATTTTAATAGGTAATTCTGGAAGGGTCATTCCATGCAAAATGAGCAAATCAGCTGTGGCTGACATGTCATAGATTTTAATGAAAATCAACATATAAGTAGATCATATTTATTTATGAGTAAATGTAAAATAACAGATTTCAGGATTGTTTATTTAAGTATTAAAACTTACATTAAAAGTTGATATAAGATCGAGGTTGTGTCTACATGCTTGAAATTTCAATTTTCATTATTAGCCGTAGGAGTGGAAAGACTATATCAAAAATTATTTATAATTAAGAATGAATAATAAGTAACAGATTGGAGTGATTTAGTAACTGTCCTTTTATTCCATAATGAGAAAAAAAATAAATAATGAAAAATTTTGAGAGGAAAATGCAATATTTTTATTATTTGTTTAAACAAGAAGGAAAGGTCTTACAATTTTAAAATTGTTTGACGTTATAGATAAAAGTATATATTTTAAATATAGAAACATTGATTCTTGCCTTTTTATTTCTTAATGAGTAAAAAAAAAAATAAAAATAATGAAACATTTTGAGGGAAACAATTCAACATTTCTATTACTTGTTTGAATACGAAGGAAACATCCTAAACTTTTTAATTATTTGGCGTTATAGATAAAAGTGTATATTTTAAATATAGAAACTTCCATTCTTGCCTTCAGTTTATTTTTCCTCAACAATATTTTAAATTAGAGTAGAATAAATTATTGATTTAAACGGGGCAAACAATTAATAGTAATCAAGGCTCCGGATAGATGGCAGCACTACATATATTTTTTTTTGCAAGATAGCAGAAACGCATGTAAAGGCGCAGATATTTGAAGTGAAATAGCCCAAAGCACATAAGAAATATTAACTTTTTGAACTTATTTCTCTTATGTAAGGAATCAAAAGGCAATCTTGAATTTTTTTTCAGCATATCATGGGCTTTTTGAACTTTATGCTTTTGCAATATTATTAATGTCACGTTTTTCCTTCATTTGATTTTTTAAGTATACATAAGAGGAAAAATTGTGATTTTGTAATTTTTTTTAAAGTTTCTAAGCTATTTTGAAGATGAAGAAAATAAATGGCAACTTCCAAATTTGAGAAATTTGGTTTTCATATGTAAAATTACATCGTACATCAATTTCACATATGTTTTTAAATTTCTTCGATTTTTTTAACGCTTTTAATTTTTTCAAAATGTTCAATTTTTCAATTTTTAGAACCAATTTAAGGTTAACCATGGTGTTACGAAATTATTATTACTAAATAAATATGATAATAACTGTCCATGGGTTACAATATTATGAAAATTTTTTATGTTAAATAATTTTCAAGATACGGAACTTTAAACTTGCAACTTTGAACGATTCCATACAAGCCATTCTATGTCACAAGTTTTTTAAATGTCCAGAACTTCCAAAATATTTTATTCTTTGTCAAGATAGTTTGAATAGCTCTATTTAAATATGAATTGAATCTGTGTACCAAATTTTATTAAAATCGGTTACTATGTGGCCACGACTTTTTTTTAATTTTTGCTCATTTTGCATGGAATGACCCAGAAGCATAATTAATTTTTGGTTAAAAAATCAAAAGATTAGCTGAAGTTTCTAATTAAAATGGGATCAATTGTTTGCATATTTTAATATTATTATTAGAGCAGTTTTGCAAGCAAACATAACTGTTGGTCAAATGGGAACTCATATCTTTAGACCGACGATTAGCTTGGCTCAGCTATTGGAAGTAGCCAAACTCAGTCGTTGGCCAACGAAACTAGAAAACAATGGACTAATGATGTCCAACAATTCTGTGTCTGCTTAAGGGAAAAAAGAATTGTATAAAAGGGAAGAGTTGGTCAAGTCATATCTCTCAGCTAGACGACGGTTTAAAAAAATCATAAATACCGTCAAACTTGTAATAATGTCTGAAATTGCTTTTACAGTCCTGGAAAAAAAAAAAAACGAGATCACCCCCTACCAATTCTTCTAAAACTAATTGTAAAAAATCTATAGGTTACTAATCGATTGGAAATAATGTCTACTATAATTAAAGCTATGGATTAAGTATGTTACAGGAGGAGTCGTTTACATATTAATAATTATACCAACTTTGAGTTTTCAAATAATAACACATGTTTTTGAGACCCTATTTGAGTTCATTAAATCGATACAGCCCAGGACAAGGTATAGTTTAAATACTTTATGTTAAAATTTCATAGAGTTAGAAGAGTTTAAAATTTGAGAATGGTAATGTTAAAAATCCATTTG
Source organism: Maratus michaelseni (assembly GCA_963931845.1). NCBI lineage: Eukaryota > Metazoa > Arthropoda > Arachnida > Araneae > Salticidae > Maratus > Maratus michaelseni. The sequence continues at coordinate 12,519,631 of OZ007588.1, forward strand.
AGAAACTTATAAAAATCATTCGATAGAATTTTTATTTATTTTTTTAATGAAATACACTTTATAGAACCAAATATATTCCAGGTTTTTTGTATCCAAAGACATATTTTTAATAATGAAAGTTATTAATAAATTCATTTTAAAAATTATGAATTATCACCTACATTATTTTTTGTAGAAATAAAAATCTGTGTGCAAGTGTACAGTTCATTTGAATAATTAGTTTTCAAGATGCAGAGAACCTTCCTAGGGACTCGCCTTCTGTTTTCAAATAATCTACAGAAAGTAGCACTTAGAAATTTACTAGAAACATTTTGTAGTGTTTACTTTTATATAAAGAAAGTTTATTATAAATTTTAAGTTCCTGTATAATTTTGCTGCTGACTAAATGGGTGTTCAGTAGTTTTTCTTGTAAGATTTAAATTTTATTTTCCGAAATTTTTCTTTAAATCCCTAACACGTTTTCTTTTATAACTCAATGAAGAATTAAGATAAGTATATTCCCAGGCTGTCTTGATCCAGAGAACTCAAACATAGGTGTTACAATTTGAAAAATCAACGTTCGTGCATTTTTTTAAATGTAGACAATACCCGAAACAAAAATTTCGAGTATAGTTTAATAGCAGAAATTATTCCCAATAAATTGGTACCTATGTATTTTTTTTATATTTTATTTGCAGGATAATTAGTAAGGGGATTGGGTTGATTTATGACGGCCAGTTATCAACACGAGGGATATAGGGCCTAGGGGGGAGTGCCCTCCGTGGGGGTCTTTTTAAGGGATCCTAACCCGTAATTACGCAAGGTTTGAAGAAAACCACGGAAAACTCCGACCGGTTAGGTCGACGAGCGCGACAGGGGTTTGAACCCAGCACCTCCCGTCTACCAGCTTCGAGAGCAGAACCTCTCAGCCACTGATAATTAGTAAGGAGTGATCACTTTTATACCATGACTGTTCTAAGGTATCTATTGACCAAAGAATAAAGTAGGATACAAGGTAATCTGTATTCAACTTTCTAAAGTTTTTGAATATTACATGAAATGGCTTGAAAAACTGTGTAGCATTATGTAGAATGAATAAAACTTCAAACTTGCACTGGGAATATATAGCGAAGTTGTCTATCTAAACTCAGGAATATAATATTAAGCCCTTTTCCTACTTGGTGCTATGCGAATATGTTAAACTTTGTCAAGTCCAGACACAGCACAAGTAAGTAAAATTGATTTAAGTTCGTTAAAATGTTTGCGCCCTCTGAAAATTCAAGGTCTGCGCCCTTTTCCCTGGCTCAGTCCGACCCTGAATCCAGCTACTCAAATTCAAACCAAACATTTAATAATAACTTCTTTAAGTCCTTCTGCTAAAGTTTTCCTTTCTGATGAATTTGTTTTCTTTGCAAATTACAAATTTTAAAACTTAACAAAATTAAAATAATTAATGGAGAATATATTTAAGGAAATGGAATTTTGTGAATGAACCTATTTTATCAAGAGGAATTTTGTGAAGGGCCCTGTTTTATTAAATGAAATTTTGTTAATTAAATGTTGTAGAATGTTAATTGTCCTGTGCTCTCTGAATCGGAATGGAAAGAGACGAAGATTTTGCTTCATTTAAAAAAGAAATAATAAGCACATTATTAACAATGTTACGTTCTTCAGAATGCAAAGTTTTCCCTTTATCAGACATTTTGTGTTGTTCTGAAAAGAACAGTATAAATAGATAATTTAATTATTCTCTATTTATACTGTTCTTTTCAGAACAACACAAAATGTCTGATAAAGGGAAAACTTTGCATTCTGAAGAACGTAACATTGTTAATAATGTGCTAATTATTTCTTTTTAAAATGAAGCAAAATCTTCGTCTCTTTAATAATAATCAAGAGCGCGAGAATAACAACCGTCTAGGACAAAAGAAAGGATCTCAATGACAGGACAGACGAGAAAGAGAGAGGGAATTGTATATCGCCAAAGGCAGGAACGCTCAAATATGTTACAACCCTAAATATTTGCTCTTCCACTGTCCGAACCTGTGAGAAAATGAACTCTTCTGCCAAGCGACTTTCTGAGCCGCCATCTCGTGCTGGTCGAATATTACACATTTTCATGTTCAACAAACATGATAAATTAACACTATTAACATAAACATTAAAATTTGTAGCAGTAATATTAACATTAAAATTAAAAAAATATATATTCTTACTCTTCCAAATCTGCCATTAAAAGCAGTCAAAACTAAAAAAATCCCTGACGGCTCGGCCTACAGGCACAGGTAGATTTCGAAGACGCAGAACGTGGGGTGCCTGTTTGTCGGGAATTGTTGAAGAAATGACCTTTTTGCGATGATGCTGCAGTTGGAACCGCCTACTTCGAAACGAAACTTGTTTGCAGGCGGAGCCAGCAAGGATTTTTTTTTTTTTTCTTTTTGCTATAAGAGTTGGTCCTATAAAAAACATGTCAATATAAAAGTTTTAGATAATATTAAGAGGATTTATAATATATTTAAGCGGATTTGAAATATTGGGAATTGACGAAGTTAATTATTTTTTTTTTCTTCTAAAACCTCCCTTCCCTCCCCCCCCCCCCCTTAAGGCAATTTTTAATTATATCAAAAATCTGTCATACATAAGTTTTCGGCCCTTTTCCTAGAAGTGATAATAACTTTAAACGGATTCGATACTTATAATAATAAAGAAATTATGAGGATTTTTCTGTTTTCACAAAAAGCCCCCCATTCCTCCCCTCCCCCCCTTGGTTCGATTTCGCCCATTAACGAACTTGACCGAGATTTTATGACCCTTGATTTTATGTATCAGTTTCGAAAAGATGCGGGAGTTGGAACCGCGCGCCTACTTCGAACAATAACTTGTTTGCAGGCGGAGCCGGCAGGGATTTTTTTTTTTTTTTTTTTTTTTTTTGCTATAACGGTTGGTCCTATAAAAAACTTGTCAATATAAAAGTTTTAGATAATACTAAGAGGATTAATAATAAATTTACGCGGATTTGATATCTTGTGAATTGACGAAGCTATGATTTTTTTTCTCCTAAAACCCCCCTCCCCCCCCCCCCTTGGGGCCATTTTTAATTATATCAAAAATCTGTCATACATACATTTTCGGCCCTTTTCCTAGAAGTAATAATAACTTTAAACGGATTCGATACGTATAATAATAAAGAAATTATGAGGATTTTTCTGTTTTCACAAAAAAAAACCCATTTCCCCCCCCCCCCCTTTGGTTCGATTTTGCCCATTAACAAACTTGACCGAGATTTTATGACCCTTGATTTTATGTATCAGTTTCGAAAAGATGCGGAGTTGGAACCGCCTACTTCGAAAAATAACTTGTTTGCAGGCGGAGCCGGCAGAGATTTGTTTTGTTTTTATTTTTTTTTTTGCTATAACGGTTGGTCCTATAAAAAACTTGTCAATATAAAATTTTTAGATAATACTAAGAGGATTAATAATAAATTTACGCGGATTTGATATATTGTGAATTGACGAAGCTATGATTTTTTTTCTCCTAACCCCCCCCCCCCCCTTATTCCCCCCCTTGGGATCCATTTTTAATTATATCAAAATCTGTCATACATACATTTTCGGCCTTTTCCTAGAAGTAATAATAACTTTAAACGGATTCGATACGTATAATAATAAAGAAATTATGAGGATTTTTCTGTTTTCACAAACCCCCCCCCCCCCCATTTCCCCCCCCCCCCTTGGTTGGATTTTGCCAATTAACGAACTTGACCGAGATTTTATGACCCTTGATTTTATGTATCAGTTTCGAAAAGATGCGGGAGTTGGAACCGCCTACTTCGAAAAATAACTTGTTTGCAGGCGGAGCCGGCAGGGATTTGTTTTGTTTTTAATTTTTTTTTGCTATAACGGTTGGTCCTATAAAAAACTTGTCAATATAAAAGTTTTAGATAATACTAAGAGGATTAATAATAAATTTACGCGGATTTAATATCTTCTGAATTGACGAAGCTATGATTTTTTTTCTTCTAAAACCCCCCTTTTTTCCCCCCCTTGGGGCCATTTTTAATTATATCAAAAATCTGTCATACATACATTTTCGGCCCTTTTCCTAGAAGTAATAATAACTTTAAACGGATTCGATACGTATAATAATAAAGAAATTATGAGGATTTTTCTGTTTTCACAAAAAGCCCCCCCATTTCCCCCCCCTTGGTTCGATTTTGCCCATTAACGAACTTGACCGAGATTTTATGACCCTTGATTTTATGTATCAGTTTGGAAGAGATTTATGCAGAATTTTTCCAGTTATCGTGGTCAGAAAAAAGTGACATAGATAGATAGATAGATAGATAGAAAGATAGATAGATAGATAGATAGATAGATAGATAGATATAAACTTTTGAACTGGGGGGTGGTTTTGGGTTCTGGGAGTCATGATCGGCGTAGATCTGCAAAAATTTTTCAAAATTTCCAACTTAGGTGAGAATGTAATAGGTAGTATTTCTTACGAAATCTACCTAAAATTTCCAGAATCCTTGCATCACGTTCTAACACTTAACAGAAACAAAATTTTCAATTTATAATTTTTATATATCTTTTTAAATTTTTTAAAATTTAAATTTTTTTAACTTGCCGCCATTTTGAAACAAGTTGGCGCATGAAGCTGGCCAACGAACTCGGACGAGACCTTGGTATATTCTGTTCACATGATCAGTCCCATTCATATCGGTTCATAAATACAAGAGTTACAGCATAACAAATATCAGATTGTTTCAAAATCTCAGCCATCCTAGAATTTCAAACTGCCCTATCTCAGCCATTTTTAGGTGCGTTCGTAATTATATAAATACGTAGCACCTATAGTCGTCGCTTGGTCCGTCCGTCTGTCCGTCCGTCTGTCTGTCTGTCTATCCGCATATAACAACGCAAAAACTACCCAACCAAATGGTTTGCAATTTAAAATATATTATCTTTGCAGAATTTTGTCGAGACATTTCAAATTTTATTAAAATCGAATCAAAACTTTAGGAGATATTAATAAAAATATTTATTAAGAAATTTGAATTTTTTTTTTTTTAAATTGGTGCTTTTTTGTTATAGGAGCTTCCGATGGATGTTAAATCGTCAAGCGACCGAGATACTTATTTTATGACAGAAATTAATCTGCAGACGATATAATTCATTTCACAGAATTAAAAATCATCAAGATCTGAATATTTATATAACTAGCTGATACATATATATCTGAATATTTATATAACTAGTTAAGATATTTGTATGAACAGTGTCATAAAATATATACTTAACTAGCTGTTTAACCCGTTCTACGCACGGGATATCATGAATTTAATTCTAAAACGTGCGTACGAACGCACCTCGTTTGTAACATTTGACGTACAATTTCCAACTTGTTTAAGATATAGCCACAACAAAAAATGTTCTAGAATTCTTGTATCACGTTCTAACACTTAACAGAATAATTTTTTTTTCAATTTATGCATTTTAGTACATCTTTTTGATTTTTTTAAAATTAAAATTTTTTTAACTGGCCGTCATTTTGAAATAAGATGGCGGATGAAGCTGGCCAACGAATCGGTCGAGACCTTGGTATGTCCTATACACACACTCAGTCACATCCGTATATCGGTTCATAAATAAGAGAATTACAGCATGATACATGTCAGATATATATATATAAATCAACATTTGAACGGAGGGTGGTTTGAGGGTCCGGGGGACAGGATCGGTTAAACTATACCAAATTTTTTTGAATTGCTTTCCTCACAAACGGCTGGAATAGGTAGATTTTTGTAATAAAAGCTACCTAAGAATGATTTTTTTTTTTGAGAATTTTCTGTTTTAGACATCCTTAAAAACTTATTATTTTAACACCAAATTTTCATGCAGGGTGATCCCGAATTCATGGTACAAACTGTAAGGGTTGGTACAGGACACTGTAACAGTCATTTATTGTATAGGAAACCAGGGTCAGAAATCTACTTGTTTAGAATCAAAATTACAGGGCGTCTCACTCCAATACGAAGTCTCGTTTTCGTTCATAATTTTAACAGCAGTGAAGATATTTTAACGAAATCCTTACAAAATATTCTTACAATTCATTTAAAGATGACTCTGTTGCAAATGTTGTTAAAATATCTTCACTGCTGTTAAAGTTATGAACGAAAACGTTGACTTCGGATTGGAGTGAGACGCCCTGTAATTTTGATTCAATATATGGATTTCTAACCCTGGTTTCCTATACAATAAATGTTTTTTACAGTGTCCTGTACCATCCCTTAAAGTTTGTATCATGAATTCGGGATCACCCGTATATCTATTTCAGCTTGCCATTAACGATTGCCAATTTTCAAATCAATCCATTGAAAACTGGTGATTTGGTTTTAAATGTCCACTGTCTCCTTAAAGTAAAAGTGACTTAGGAGGAATCTTCCATAATCCTAATCGAATAATCCTTGATCGCAGTGCGTTTAACAATGCGTGATAAGCCAAGGCTATTTTCGCGCTACTAAAAGAAATAAGCCCTAATTCTGCCGCTTATAAGGACATGTTAACTTACAAAATTCAATTAAGTGATAACTTATTATATCTAATATAAGTATCGAAATACTGTTTTACACCCACACAAAGTAGACGTCCAGCGCAGTGAGGTTTTTTTTTAAACTATTTTCCTACATTTTAAATATTTACAAAAAAAGATAGATACATTTTGAAACTTTTGAAGTTTATCGCGTTTTTAAAAAATACTTAAAACGGTAGAAAAGTAATTTTTGAAAATGCACTACGTCTACATCTGACGTGTACTTTCTAACGGTGAAAACCGTATTTCGATATTTATACTACGGTGAAGCAATGACTGATCTACTAGTTATCAGCTAATCTTATCACTGATTAGATCTATCAAGTGGTCTGTGACGTCACTCATCACGTGATATCACCCACCACGTGTTTTACCGTCCAATCACGTGATCATACGATATCATCCATCCTTTGACTTTTAATTATGATTATAGATAAAGATTTTTCGACATACATACTTATACATATCCCAACTTTTAAAATGTATACCACGTGTCTATCTAAAATGTATGATGAATTAATTATCCAATCATATATGTTTAATTATAGTAACTCAATTAACTAATCACACATGCGTTTATTTATAATTTTTCAAACATGCGCGCCACCTATAATTATGTAAATTTGCATGAAACAAGTTAATTACACTATTCAGTATATTACCGTTGACGTGTGACGACATCGCCCTTTTTAAAAAAATAGGCTCACATTGTATAATTGCATTTTCGGAGAACAAACGGTTACTTCCTGAGTTGAAAGGGGAAGTCCTCAATTAAGATGTTCGGTTACCATGGCAACCTCCTCCCATTCTGGACGGGACTCAATCGTCGGTTATTGGTAGTCTCTCTCTGTAATCGGTCATTACGAGCGAGAGAGAGCAACGAAGGGATTAACTCGAAAGGTTCCATTACAGAGGGGCTCATCTCTTGAATCAAAGGCATGACCAAGTTCTATATTTCAAGTCACTCTCATTTGCTGAAGGATGAAAAGAGGAACGTGATTTAGTTCTCTGAAGCTGTTCTCAATTTAGAAACTAATGTAGTCTTTATGTACTGTATCTTTGATTGCAGTAAAACCTTTCTAAACGGAACCTGCCTATAACGAAAGCCTGTCTTAACCTCTCTTAAACGGAAAATGTTCTTGGTTCCGAACGATGGAATACTTTACAATTATACCTGATAAGGCGGAAATGAATCTAAAATGGATTTAACGGAACCTGTCTATAACGAATTCTTGTCTTAAACGGAAAGTGTTCTTGGTTCCGAACGATGGAATACCATACAATTATAACAGATAAGGCGAAAATTTGTCTAAAAGGGATTTTTTTTTCCTTTTTCTTTAGTGGTTTTGTCTAAACTGTAAAAAGCCTGCCACGTAGACCAGTAAAAAATTATTGTACAACCTGTTAAGACGGTATCCCAAGTGACCGCAGAAATTTTTTTTTTTTAGACGAGTGTCCTACTTAGTATGTATAATTACATGTCATTAATTATTTCCTTTTAGAACAAGATTCCGTATATAAATGCCGTGAATAAACGGCAGAAATTACAGTAAAATTTGCTGCAATTTTATGCACCCAAATTTCCAGCATATTTTACTGTAAATTGACAGCAAAATAGGCCTTAAATTACATTATGTTTGGAATTTTACAGCAAAATGTGCTGCAAACATTTTACTTTTACTGCAAATACGACTATAATCCTATTAGATTTTACAGCAAAAAACGCTGGCAATTTGGGTGCATAAATTTACAGCAAATTAGGCTGAAATTTTAGCCGTTTTTTCTTACAGTGCTCTCCTTTTACGGACTAGACTCATCATCGGATATAGGGTCTCTCCTGACAATAACGTAATCATGATACCCACAGAAAGAAGACCATGTAATTATACTTGCTAATACAAACACCTGTCTAACCCGGAACTCTTAGACTTCGACTTTTACTTCGACTTAGAACTCTTAGAAATTCCGTTTTCACGGGTTTTACAGTACACCAACAGTTGTTAAACGGAAAAAAAAAAAGCTGTAAAAACGGCACTTGTCTTAAACAGAAAATTTTCATGGTCTCACCAAATAGTAAAGTATGCAATTATGCCTACTAAGGTCTGTCTAAAACGGAAATTTTCTCAGTCTCTATCGATTCCTTTTCACAGGTTTCTCTGTATTAGTTACTCATAAGAAATCTTCCATCATCCTAATATCCTCGGCACAATAATCATTACAACAATAGTTTCTTTCCATAATCTAAATAATTGCCGAAACGTCAGTTGAGGCTTACTTGCGGGGACACGAAAAGTTTGTGTTGTATGTTTGTTTGTTTGTATGTATCGCGATAGCTTCCGAAAAAAGAATTCATTTAGTCTGTAATTAGGTAGGTATGTTTGGTGAGGTACCCGGAATTAGCTGTATAGTTTTTGGTTAATTTGGGTTCATTCATTCAACATTTTCTTTTAAGTCATAAATGCTTTTCAACGGGAATTCAGACGATTTTCAAATTTTAACAGTCATCGAAAGGAAAATGACTCATTGGGATAATTGATTTAAACGTTAAATTAATGGTTCCTAAATTTCCGAAATGGAGATCTTAAATTAATCCGATCGCTTTGAAAATTTGCCAATATATTTCTTAGAATTTCGAAATTAATTGTATAAATTATTGGGAAATTTTACGCATCCATTGGAGAGATATAAAACCTTTTAATTTCTCATTTTTTACGAAAATTTCCAATGCCTCTCTTTCATTAAATGGTTGCCTAGCAACTGTATTTCAAAGAGTATATATAAAAAAGAAAATTCATGTAAATTGCATTACTTTGACGTAAAATTTTATTAACAAAATATCTAATTTTTGGGGGATTTAAATTTTTAATATGCTTTTTCTAATGAAATAGATGGGACTTTATTTTAACTACTAAAGATAGATGACCAAATTGGTTTTCCAAACGAAAATTATAAGAAAGTTGAATGTGTAAATTGAATATGTGTCATAAGAGGAATTTACATTTGTATATATTTATTATACGAGATTTTATTCCATTTCAAAAACATAGGATGACGTTTAATGGTTGAAAAATAAGTATTATTTTAAGGACGAGTATATAACCCCGTCAAAAATGACAGATTGTTGATCTGCGTTTCTTTTTCATAAGACTTCATACAAACAAACAGCATGAAGACTTTATTATTGAAAGGTTTGTACTGTAAAAAAAGTACATTTTAAAAATGACAAACGATTTCTACAAATAAAAATGATGAGGATATATATATATATATATATTAATCAGTATTAAATTTCGGAAGTAGTTCAACGATTGGACAAAACATTCAAATTAAATATTAACAAATAATCCATGCGCGAAAGTTTTTGTAAAAAAGTGTTATCAATGAGTTTCTAAGCCGATTGACTCACCACATAACTCATTGTTTGATTAGATAAGCAAAATTAAATGCAAATTACGTTGTACTATGTATTCCTTATATTTTAATTACGCTTGATAAGAAAGAATCATTTTACAGTATATGACACCTTATCCGGAATTCTAAAATCCGGAAAAACCCGAAGTCAGCAAAAAAATTTCGAAAATTTTCTAAATTTGTATATTTTTACAAAAATTTTAGAATTTTTGAAATTTTTCGAAAATTTTACCGATTTCTAATTTTTTTTTCAGTTCATTGTGTTTCAGTGTGTAATCACTAAAATATTGTTACTTCGGTACCCCCCCCCCCCCCTTCTTCTCGAAATTAGAAACAAATCATTTTTCTCTCAAATTTTAGTTTCAAATTAATTTATATTACGATTCGTTTGACACAAAAAATAGTTATATATTTATTTCATCAAGGGTGATTCTGTTCCGAATTTTCCTAAGAATTTAAGGCATTCGGTATCGAAAATTTTAGTCTTCAGTCCAAAGATTCGAACATAACAAAATCTCGAATTTTGAGCGATCGTCGCCGAAAAAAACAATTATGTCTATCGTTCGAAGAAAAAGTAGAAAATTTCTTCAAAGGATTGCGGAAACAACTTGAATTTTGTCAAAGGATTGAAAAAAATACGAAAATTTCGTCGCAGAATTGCGAAAAAACGTTAATTTTGTTAACAAATACGAAATACGCGATTTCCGACAAAGGCTTGCGAAGAAAACGCAAATTTCTTCCAAGGGCTCCGAAAAAATGGTAAAATTTCTTCAAGGGTCACAAAAAAAAAACAAATTTGGTTAAAAGATCGGAAAAAAAACGCGAATTTCGTCAAATAATCGCCGAAAAACATGAATTTCTCCAAAGGATCGCGAAAAAAAACAATGCAAATTTCTTCAAAGCACTGTAAAAAAAAATTCTAATTTCGTTAAGGGATCGCGAAAAAAGTGGAATTTCGTCAAAGGATCGAAGGAAAAAAAAACACAAATTTTCTCAAAAGATCACAGAAAAAATGCGTATTCCGTCAAAGGATCGCGAAAAAAAAAAAACCGCTAATTTCGTCAAAGAATCTCAGAAAAAAACTCGAATTTAGTCAAAGGATCGTAATAAAAGGTAAATTTCGTCAAAGAATAACAAAAAACGCAAATTTCCTCAAAGAATCGCAGAAAAATGCAAATTTCTGCAAAGGATCGCAAAAAGAAAACGCAAATTTCTTCAAAGGACCACGAAAAAATTATATTTCGTCAAAGGATCGTAGAAGAAAAACGCAAATTTTGTCAAAGAATCACGAAAAAAAACATGAATTTTGTCAAATAACCGTGAACTTCGGGAGGACCCAAAATCCGGAAAATTCCAAAACTCGGAAAGCCTTTGGTCCCGAGGATTTCGCATAATAGGTCCTGTCCTGTATTTAAGATGGAAGCAAAATTTCAAAATACGCCAGTAGATGGCGCCAATGTACTGGATTGATCACTCAAATCCTCCGTACGAAAGAATTCACCGCTATTTCTGAAAAGAAAAGTGCTGACAGAAAAAAATATATACAGAAATGTTGATATACGTGTTTTATATGAAATAGTTTTTGAAGGTTTTAAACAAAATTAAAATATTTAAAAGCTCTAATATGCTTTTACAAATATTTTAACAGCAGAATCGGATGAAGCATAGCTTTTTCATTAAGCCTAACATGGCGTTTAACTATGGTCGATTCGCAGATCAGAGTGGTCGAGCCCGGAGCCGTTACAGATACTCTTGCCTTCGGATTTTATTATAAGTAAGATAGGATAAAATGTCCTATACAAGGAGCCCTCACCAGTGGCTGAGAGGTTCTGCTCTCCAAGCTGGTAGACGGGAGGTGCTGGGTTCAAACCCCTGTCGCGCTCGTCGACCTAACCGTTCAGAGTTTTCCGTGGTTTTCTTCGAACCTTGCCGTAAATACGGGTTAGGATCCTTCACGGAGGGCACTATCCCCGCCGGCCTATATCCCTAGCGCAGATAATTGGCCGTAACAAATAACCAACCTATACAAGGAGATGGTTATTCGAGTGAAATTACAATAGTAAATGCATTCAGACATATAGTCATAATGAAATGACACAATTACTGAAAATTGAGAACATAAAATGAAAGTGACAACGGGGGGTTCAGGGGGGGGGGGGGGGGGCAGAGCACCCTGAAGGAATGTATTCTTATTCTGAAAAAAATATAAGAATGAGTACTTTATCACACCATTGCATAAAATTGTGTAAAATTTCCGGAATATTCGATAAATCTTATATGCTTATGAATGTATAAATAACTTAAAAAAATTTGAATTTTAGGATATTAAATATTATGCAGGTTATATTAAAAAGGAGTGACATTAATGAACAATGATTTGTCGAGCTGACGTTGAGGCGTCTGATCTGCAGATTTTCTAGTTTTATCATGCATGGTGTAGCATTTTCTCGACTCCTGAAAGCATTAAGCAAGTCTGTCACTTATAAAAACCCATAAAATAAGTACTCACACTTACCAGCCCCCTCCTCCTCCGAAATGGTCGCAGTGAAATGTGAAATGAGGTCATTGCTTTTTTCTTGGTTTTTGAGATAAATTTATAATATTATTTTTCTGTCATAGAACGGATTAACCCTACTCGTTAGTCCCACATGAGTCCAAATTGACACTACAATGTACCCAAAGAGGGGAAAGGGGTTTATGGTGTTACAGTTCCACCCCCCTCCAAATAGTTGAAAATGAAATTAATTAAAAATGCTGATTTTGTTTCTTGCTTTTCGAGATAAATTTTTAATTATTTTCCTGCCATACAACGGACTCATCATTCTAGTGAGTCCCATGTCAATGCAGTGTCACCACAGCATACCAAAAGAAAGGGAAGGGGCTGATGGTGTTACAATCGCCCGCGCCCCCTGAAATAGTCAAAACATAAATTAATTGAAAGTGCTGTTTTGTTGTTGTTTTTGTTGTTGTTGTTTGAGATAAATTTGTAATTTTTTTCGCTCTCATACAACGGACTATTCACTCACTCAAGAGGGGGAAGGGGACTGATGAAGTTACAGCCCCATTCCCCCTCCAAAATGGTCGCAGTGAATTGAAAAAAAGGGTTGATTTTAATTCTTTGTTTTTGAGATTAATTTATAATCGTAAATAAATGCATTGTCACAGAGCAAACGGTTACTTCCCACGGTGAAAATAAACAAAGGCAGGGGATGCTCAATCAAGATGTTCCGTTACCATGGCGACCCTTTCCCTTTGTGGACGGGACTCAATCTGTCGGTTGTCTCTCTCTCTCTCTCTCTAATCGGTCGGTATTATAAGAGGGAGGAATGAATCCGGAAAGGGTTACTATAGGAGGGCTTCTCACTAAAATTAAGGGTACGACCGAATTGTAGGTACTATATTTTAGAGTCCTGTTTTTCTATTTCAGAGTCGGCCCACCCAATTCTACCCGAACCCATCCCGACCCCTCAAGTTCGTGTGTAGTGGACGCTATTTTTTTTCGGCCTGGTCGGGTTGAATTTAAATGATTCTAGTTCGGGTCGGTTTCGGGCTTAGTTTTGGATTCTTTCGGTTCGGGGTCGGGTTGACCCGCCATCTCAAAACAAAGTCGTGAATAATTTTTCATTTTTCATTTGAAAAAAAAAAAAAAAAAATATATATATATATATATATGTATATATATATATTTGAACATTAATGAGCGTCTATATGAGTTCATTTTTATAATACAATATATATTGATATTAGAGATATAATTGACTACTTTTCCATAATTGAATTATAATATCGATACATTTTCTCTCTTCGGTTTGGGTTTGTGTTCGGGTTAAAATGTGTCGGGTTTCGGTTTGCCGAACTTTTTTTTTTTTTTGCCGAGTTCAGGTTGGGTGTTTCGAGTGGACTTTAAGGACAGAATTTTCGGGTTTGGGCCGAATTTTTGGTTTTCGGTCCATTATAACCCGACTCGTGCAGGACTCAATTCTATTCTCATTGACCATTGGGTTTGAAAGGATAGCCGCAGGGCTTGATTTGTGCCGAAGCTCAGCTCCGGTACTTCTCTGTTTTTAGTACATATATAAATATTGCCCAGAATTCACCGGAGCTCCTAAACACTGCGCTCCGGAGCCCAGTGCCATAACGCTTCCGATAAACGAATCCTAAATGACCCTTTCCTTTCCCTCCCATCTCCGATCTTTTGCCTTCTTTTGTATCCAAACACTTAGAAGTGACGTAATGTGTCGCTCACGTAAGAGATGGAGAAGAAACGGACTCGATTTTTATATCAGCCTTCGGGTTTGGGCAGACTCGAGTTCAATCTGTCTTAAATTCAACATTTTATTTATTTCCATTTCAAATCACTTTAATGCTATTTTGATCAGAATAAAGAGTCAATAGAAATATTCTGTTTCTATTCTGCATGGCTGGGAACTATTCATTTTTTGCGTTAACACTCTTTCCGAATCCTAATCCTGAGCTTATTGAATCGCAGAATTCTGCGATTCATTAACATCAAGATTAGGCAAAGGTTTCTATTTGGAAGTACTAATAACTAAAAAGTGGAATAGTGGATAGCTAAGTACACGCAGATGGATGTATTTAAAAAATTTATTTTGAAAATAATAATAATAATAATAATAAAAATGCTTTAAATTTTTAAAATGATGTATGAAATATAAATATGCAGATTGGAGTGACGGCGGAAAGGGGGGGGGGCGGAGGGATATGCCACGGGTGTTAGTACTGCAGAATATTAGGGCTCCGGTACTTTTTTTGTTAGAAGTTAAGCCCTGGATAGCCTTGAATTAGTTTTCCTTTTGATTCTGAGATTGTTCTGAAATCAGCATGTAGACGCTTTTGATGTTCTTCATATACGGTTAATGTATAAGTTTTTATTACCTCCTTGGAAAAATGACTTACGCAAAATATCTGATCAAAAATCAGCAACAGTTGTCTTATTCGTCTAATCTTCAGGTTCATTGCCAATGTTGGCGACGAAATCGCTAAAATAGCTGAAATACGTGTTTAACTATTTTTAGCAGATTGGTTTAGTCGTATTTTATGCATTTCATTGTTATAACTATTGTTGCGACTTTATTATTGCAACTGTATTGTTGCAAGATTAATTTTTTTTTAAACCCAAAAACACCCCACTTAACTTCGTTAGGGGTGAATTTCGCTGAAATACGTGTTTAACCATTTTTGTTAGTAGATTTGATTTCCTGAATTTCGAGCTCCTATCTAAAACTGCTGCTGAGATAGGACGAAAAATAACGTAATACTTTCGACCCCCCCTCCCCCTTTAATTTTCAAAACTCCTTTTTTGTTGCTTGCCTAAGGTTATAGTAGCAATTTACTGTCCAAAAAATTCGAGATATTGACTTTAGTCGCTTCAGCTGGGCGTTGATGAGTCAGTCAGGCGTTCTCTCCTTATATAATAGTATAGACTAAGCAGCACAGAAAGTCCGTGTTTTCAAATCAGAAACTGATATTTAGAAGCTTTTGGCTAACTTTACGCAGTAAAACCTATCATAACAGAACCCGTCTATAACGGAATCTTCTCTCAAACGGAAACATTCTATGTCGGCGGAAGGAATATTTTACAATCATGCATGTGCTCAGACAGAAGTCTGAGTACAACAGATTTTTTTTTTTCGGACTTTTGAGATTCCGTTTAAATAGATTTTACTGCAGTTGATTGTGTAAAACTGAAATGATGTGTATATTTTAGAAATATTTTGTCATCTAAAAAAAAGAGACATCCTTTAAGAACTGTGCACGGGAAAAATAAGTTAAAAATATTAATTCCTCGAGGAGATATTTTAAATTATACGAAAGCAGCCACCGCCCATAAGTTTAACACGAACAGGGAAGACCGAGCTATGCTCAGTCAAAATTAGCTGACCCATGACCAAAATGACCCACTAATCAAATTTTCTCGAACATATGACCAAGACCAATTGTCTTCTCGTGCCCGAAACCCGTAGGATATAAAATTTAGTTAAAATATTCTGAGTCGTTTTTAGATAAAATTAGCTTGACCCACAGTTACCCAAAAATGACCCACTAATCGAATTTTCTCGAGCATGCGACCGAGCCCATTGATTTTCTCTTGCCCAAAAACCGCAGGACATCAAATTTAGTTCAAATCATCTGAGCCGTTTTTAATATAAAAATAGCTTGACCCATAATGACCCATGACATAAATGACCCACTAATCGAAATTTCTCGAACATGAGACCTAGCCCAGCAGTCTTCTCGTTCCCTAAAACTGCAGGATACTAAATTTAGTTCAAATCCTCTGAGCCGTTTTTAAGATAAAAATAGCTTGACCCATGACCAAAATGACCCACTAATCGAAAGTTCTTGAACATGTGACCCAGCCCAATAATCTTCTCGTGCTCGAAAGCATAGGATGCAAAATTTAGTCTAAATAGTCTGAGCCGTTTTTTAGATAAAATTTGCTTGACCCACAGTGACCCAAAAATGACCCACTAATCGAAAGTTCTTGAACATGTGACCCAGTCCAATAATCTTCTCGTGCCCGAAAATGGTAGGATACAAAATTTAGTTAAATTGTTTGAAACGTTTTTTAGATACAATTAGCTCTATCCTGACCCATGGTGACCCAAAATGACCCATTAATCGAATTTTCTGGAACATGTGACCTAGCCCAGTGGTTTTCTAGTGCCCAAAAACGGTAGGATACAAAATTTCTTCAACATCGTTAGAGCCGTTTTTAAGATAAAATTTGCATATATATATATATAAATTACATTATAAGCCTACATTTGTGTTTTTACTTATGTTTCACTTTTTGAATAAATAATACTTCATTTGTTAGGAGTATGTTTTATAATGTGTAATTTGACAGTGCTATATCGGGTAATAATTTCATCGCATATGGTCAGTTGCTTCTGTTTGAATGGTTAATTTTTGCAATAAGTTTATATATATATATAACCACACACACAAGATTTGCTGGGTATTAGAATATATGATTAGCGAGGAGAATTAAGGAATTTTACCGACTAACAGCCTTAAACAATCTTCAAAGAAAAATCAATCCAACAGGCCGTAAATAAAGAACCTACATTAAAACAATGAAAACATCTTAGAAAATAAATTTTTGACCCCAAAGGGAGCTTACCAAAAATCGATGCTTATCAACTCGCATCGCCTTTCATGTATTTGTGCTTCAAATATCTATCCACTCACTTTATTCGATTTACTTTACTTAATTTTCTAATATTCAGAGACTTTTATTGAACAAATTTTCTCAAGTATTACATGACTTTTGGGCCTAAAACTTTCAAAAGTACAAAATTTTCCAAAGTACTAAATTAAATTTTTCTGAAAATCTAATTAAAAAAAAAAAAAAAAAAAAAAAAAAACCTAAATGTGTATGACTGATTTTTTATCACATTCATATATATTTTTTTTCAAGTACTGGTATTATTTAACTTTATATATATATATATTTTTTACTTATGAAAACTCGCTTACATAACCGAATTGGATTTAGAGAAAATTCAATATTGTTAAAGTACTTAAAAGAAGTTATACAGAAGACGTCTTCCTCCCCCTCCCTTCCCCTCCTCTAAAGATATTGAAGTGCTATTTCAGGCATGGATTAAAATTTGAAGATCCGTGTAAACTCAAATATGTCTGCGAAAAGCTCTTATTAAACATATTACACTGATGAATTGTAAACGATATTATTTAATAAAGGAAAAAAAAAAAAAGACGATACAATATCGTCAAAATTTTTATTATCTGAATAAAAAGAGAGAGAAGAGGGAAAAAACTGTTACTTACCCATCATACTTGCCGGTATTTACTTTTTTTACTTACCCATCATACGTAGTATAGGGTAAATCTTGTAATCGTTTTGAAAATCGAAAAAAAAATGACGGATTTACACGTTTCAGACACTGGGGATTCCGATAAACATATTTTTAGAAAAAAAAAAATTGCCGTCCGTCTGTCTGTGTGTGTGCCTGTGTGTCTGTAAACGTTCTATCTCCCGAACAAATTCAAATATAGACTTGAAATTGGGTATGTACTTAGTATGTAATAATGGGGAGAAGCTTATTGAATTTCAGTCACCTCGATGATCCGGAACTCTTTTTTTCGGACTCTCGAAAGAGTCGTTCTGATAAAAGGTATATAAAAAAATTTCGAAATTGTTTATTTTAAGGAGTGAATATAAAAGACAATAAAAAATATATAAATTTTGCATAAAGAGTGAGGTCGATCGGATCATGAGTTGCCGAGATATTGATCATCCTATTTACCACACGCTTCGATTTTTCATGACCCTGTATTTCATTCCAATTTCAATTCAAAGATCTATTTTAATTGGAAATGAGACGCTGAAACCGACTTAGTAAAACGTTAGTTAATAGGATTATCAGTTTTGGAGTTATAAGGATGTTTTTTTTTACGCCATTCATTAATAGAGCCTTTAAAGTTTAGGACGTCATCCAGCCAGGATTTTATTCGAATGGGCAATGCATTTCAAAAATAGTTTACACATGTTTTATTTTCATATTTTGTATTATGCCTATCCATGATGGGTAAGTATGACGGTGGCCCCCAACGACTAGTTTTAATTTACGTGCCAATACATACAGTTAAAACTGTTAAAATGAAACCTCAAGAGAACAGACAGAATTTCGTTTTAGACAGGTTTAATAGTGTCGTATTAATTCTGACAGAACAATCAAATTTTGTGTTTAAAATAGGTTAATTTTAAAGGGTTTTGCTGTATTTGTAATATAGTAGCCACTTTGAAATTGCCAAAAATCAAATAATATAAAAGAAACGAGAACGCAAAATCATGCGCCAAGCATAGATTATGTAACACTTTCCAAAATAATTTTACAAATGTTTACCGTTTAATAAGGTGAAAGATGATATTTATAAGTAAACAATTTGAAAAATCCATAACATATCTAAAAACCCAATTTCAGAAATTACCAACACAATTCGGAAAAGTAGGGGGATGCCGGGCAAAGTGGTCACCCTAAGGTTTTGTGATTTTTGTTACCCCTTAAAATACATATATATACATTATAACGGATAATTTGCATTGAACTAGAGTGACTATTTAAAAATGTAAGGGTATTTATAATTTTCGCGAAATAATAAAGTGGAAGTAAAAATTTGTTTTTTTTTACAAAAAAAAGTCAAAATGATAACTTGACGGGCAAAGTGGTCACTCCATGGTCACTTTGCCCTACAGGTGTAAAAAGATTGAAAACACTATTTAAATGATTAGAACATTTTTATTGTCATAACAAATCGTATGAAACATAAAATGGTATGAAAATCCAATAAGAGTTTGACAAACGCATATGAAAAATTATAAATTAGAATCAAACACTGCATTTTTCGCAAATGAACTCCACATCATCTACTTCGCGAAGTGAACAGGCCTCATGATTCCAGAGGTGACAAACATTGTACCTGATCCAACCTTCAACACTTGATGACAATCAACGGCTACTACCCTGACCACTTTGCCCGTTTGGGAGCCATAACAGAAAATACGTTCTATAGTGGAAACTAATGAACAGTCAGCGACCACTCACCCACCCATGTGAAGCTGAAAACATGCTCTTTCTTTACACATTCAATAAATAAATGCAAGTACAACAGGTTATTGTTAATTGCATGCAATATAAGTCACTTACCTTAGATCACAAACTTCAAAAACTGGAAAAACCGCTCTAAAAATTATAAAGCATAGAACTAGATTGTTCAACGATTGTCTGGTTACTCACTGCCATCAAACGAAATAGTTTGACCACAAACCACGCAATGCCAGCGCTCTGGTGGCGTCATTATGTTGGGTGACCACTTTGCCCGGCCTTTCCCTATTCGAATTCTTTTGTGCAAACTTGTGTACGATCTATAGATTTGTATACTACATAGTATGCTAAATTTAGTTCATTTAGGAAATGCATAACACAGTTTAAAATTCCCCTTCAGGATTTTCCGTCCATAAAAGGAAATGTACTCGACATCTTTCCTGCAACCCTATATAGGATCTATAGAATTTATACACACCAAGTAATATAGACAAAAAATGAGTTAAATTTCTATTTTTGTACGAACAAAACTTACAGAGTTATGTAATTATGATACATTGCATTTAATTTCGGAGTTTAAAAAAAATTGTCTGTCCCTTTTTGGTGGTCGAGAATACCGAAATTTCATAAAATCCACCGTATCACCCGGTGAGTTTAGATTGTACAAGAAAGAATTTTTTACACGCTTTTATTTAACTCCACTTGGTTGGTTGTTGTATGTACAGATGGAATTTTGTAATAAAGGATCAGGGTCCATAAGCCGTGTTTTTGGCCTAAAATTACATGTTGTTATACTCACTTAATTATTTCACTTTTTAATATTAGAAGTTTTATCCTGTACGATTTCAACAATAGTTCTTGCATTTTGTTCGGATTTATAGGACTTAGCACAAGCTCAAAGTTCGTATGATTCGTCGTTTTGGATGAAAAATACGCCATTTCGACTCATTTTACCTCAATTTTTAATATATTTTTAAAATATTTTACTATGAGCGCAGCTTTGTAACACTTTTATTTTTACACATAGTGTACCTTTTGGTGTATTTTATAATATAGGTAAAGAAGAAAGTGTTGCACGATGGCGCTCCTTTAAATAATGTAGGTAAAAAGAGGAGAAATAGCGTATTTTTCATCAAAAACGACGAATCATGCGAACTTTGAGCTTTGTGTAAGTCCTATAAATACGAACAAAATGCAAAAACTATTGTTGAAATCGCACAGGATAAAACTTCTAATATTAAAAAGGGAAATAATTAAGTCAGTATAAGAAAATTGAGTTTTAGTCTATTTCATGGGCCAAAAACACGGCTTATGGACCCTGATCCTTCTTCATTTACTCATTTTCATTTCCTGATTGGCTAAAACTAAATATATACATTCACAGGTGTGTTCTCGATGACAATATAACATTTTAATATTTTTAGAATTTAATTACAAATTAATGCATTCATTTTAATACATTTTTCCGTTAGACCACCACACGTGATCAATCGCCCAATATTCCATAGGGTTACCATTGTATACGAGTTGGATTGAATGATGCGGCCAAGCACGCTTGTCGAAATTGGTCAACTGGCTGTGAAGCTGCAACAATGCAATATTTTAAACATTTAAAAGTAGAAAATTTAAATAAAAAATAAAGAGTGGAATATATGTATTTTTTTAAATACACTTTAAAAAAATAATAGTTTAATATTATTTAAATCATGATTATACATTGATAAATCAATTTAGAAATCTTAAAAAGATAGTTTAAATAATGCTTGTTTTCTTTTCTGTTGCCCTATCTTAAGCAAAAATTATATATATTTTTAAATAAATTCACTAATTCGCGCTTTCTATCACATGTAAAGAAAAGCAGTAAATTTTCCATAGTCCAGTTCGGCGCCTACGCCAAATGAAAGTATTGTAAAAGAAATATTTAGAAAAGTCTTGAAATGAGGAGAATATTCAAGATAAACATTGATTCCATATACATGTGTGTATTTTTTTTTTCTTTTTTTAAACTATTTTTACATTCATTACTGTTTTACTTGTCAGACCATGGAGAAATGATATATTTTTTCCGGTTATGCTTTATATGAAAGTTCATTTTCCACAGGATTTATTATCCAAAAGCCTCTGTATACCTCTATACTAGTAAATCTTCAGATCAGGGGTCTCAACGACAATTTTGCAAGACAATTTAATTCTTTTCACACACATATCTAACATTCTGAAATCCTCAACTTAATAATGTTAGACTTATTTGTATATCTCTAAGCCTATAAGATTCTCCAGATATTCAGAATATTCTATCATTTTTGAAGAATACCAAATTAGCCTGATTTTTTTTTTTCTCTTTCTGATAACTCTATGAAATTCAGTAGCTAGGCCATAGTTCAGGAAAACTATATTATTTCAATTAAATTGTAAAAATGATTTAAAAAATGTTTTGTACTTTTTGAACATGTGCAACAAAATTCCATAACAAATTATACAGAGAATTACGAAGGCTGAATAAACGATGGACGGAATTTCAAACCGATTGGATTCATTTAAGACATCAACAAAAATTGAGCATCCATAATGTAACATTTAAATCAACTATTCAAATGTACCATTTTCACTCCGGTGAATGATAAAAAAAATGTTGGAAAATCGTCTGAATTCCCATAGAAAAGCATTATAACGTAAAAGAAAATATTCTCTATTTTTCGAGCGAATGAATCCAATTGAACCCAAAACTATAGAGCTCATTCCGGGTACCTAACCCACATACCTACCTAATTACAGACTAATCGGATGCGTTTTGCGGCCGTTACCGCGAGACATACAGACAGACACCAAAAAAAACTTTTTGGTTGTCCACAATAAGGGTTGTCCAAATTAGGTGCGTCGCGAAAAACTTACTAGTAAATCTGCAGATCAGGAGCCTCAACGTCAGCTCTAAAAGTCATTGCAATCTCACTTTTCATATTATTTAGCATCTTACAATCCGCAATTTGATTTTTTATATTACATACATATTTATAGGCCTATAAAATACTTCGGAGGTTTCAGAAATTAGAAGCGTTCCATGAAACACGATTTATGCAATGATATTCTGAAATTCTTATGAACTTCTTATTCATGTAACTTTTTAGGTATATATATATAAACCTTGTATTAAAATAAATACTTTATTTATGTCAATAGAATACAAAAATAATTTATTTTGATAATAAAATATTGCAGCGAAATAATGCGAGTTACTTGAATTTTATTATTTTAATATTCTTTGAAGTAGGGTTGCTAAGTAACTTATAAATTAAAGAGCAAAATAAAAAGAAATGCATTTAAAAATTTGTAAAAAAAAAAAAAGGAAAATAAAATGTTTTATATTTCCCGAACAGATGCAGAAAATGCTCCAATAATTTAAACAATTAATTTCTAAATTCTAATGAATGTATCATCAAATTTTCAAATCTATTGGATATATTTAAAACCTCCCTATCGAAAATTTAGCATTCATAATTTTAGTTTAAATACATTATTCAAATATGCAATTTTCATTTCAGTTAAAAATGAATTTTGAAAATCGTCTGCATTCCCGCATAGGAAAGCGAATGAACCCAATGTAACTAAAAACTATACAGCTCATTCCGGGTACCTCACTAACATACCCACCAAAAATCAATCTAATAAGACGATTTTTACGGCAGTTATCGCGGAACACACAGACAGACGGACACCAAAAACTTTTCCCGTTTCCACAGTGAGTCTCAACTGACTTTCCGGCAACAAACTGTGCAGTGATCCGCATTAGAATAAAGTTTGTGAACCATTGGATTACACAAATTTCTCAGCTGTAATCACGAAGAATGTGTTTGGAAAAACAGAACAAGGTCTGTAGGTGAGGAGGAACATAACGAGAGAAGTATGTCGCACTGTAGAGTAAGTACAGAAACAATGCAAGTCAAGGTTTTCTCTCTCTTCACTGCATTTTTTCCCCCCCCCCGGCGACAATGGCTGCAATACAATGCGAGCGGAGGAGAAAAAACTTGAAACAAAAGATCGAGGCGGCGACAAACAGCGCGATTTTCCTCCCCCAGATCGGCATCCGTGACGTCACTGTCGATGCTCTCGCGCGTCTTTTATCTACGCACATCGTCTGGGATGGTTTCATTCAGGTGGGGTGCCGGGCATTTTGATTTCTCTTTGCATTCTTTACGGGACAGTTTTAGTTTCAGGATTGCGTGCGACAAACTCGGGAATTTTAAAGCAAGGGAAAAACACTTGGGAAAATTCGTCGGATAATATGTATATCTCTGTACTAAAATAAAACAAGTTGGAAATTGTACGTTAAACGTGACATAGGTGGTGCATTCGTTTTATAACTAGTTTCACAATGTACAAAAAATCATCCTTATTATTTCAGTGAAATAAATTATATCGTCTGCTAGGAGAGAAATAAGTATGCTTTTTTTTATTATTACGTATGCCACGTTTACAAATGCGAATTATTTTTTCTACAACAGACAGCGCTGTAAAATTCACCCTAGAGATCTTGCTTTGCGAAGGATGACCTCCATAGTTTAATATTTTTAGGACTCATCATGAACGAATCTTCTGTGTTTAGGGACTCTAATGGATTGAGCTATTCGGCTGTTAACCTCATTTTCAATGAAGTTATCTCAGAATCTATACATTTTTGAATGTAACTCATCTCTCAAGCAAACCATTTTTTTGAACGAGCTTTCCAAAAATGTAACTTTTATGCCATTTTATTCGAAAAGGTAATTTTGAATAAAAATGGCCGCTTGGCCTATGGAAAAAGATGTGATTAACCCGTATTTGTTTTCCTCAGTCCCACGACTTGCGCTTTTATTTTATAGATTACGTATAATAGGATTTAACAGAATAAAGAAAACTTTTATTTTATATCTTTTTAAGTTTTGATTCGATTTTCATAAAATTTGAAATGAATCGACAAATTTCTGCATCGATTATACATATTAAATTTCAAACCATTCGGTTGGGTCGTTTTTGCGCTGTTATATGCGGACGGACGGACGGACGGACCAGACGACGACTCTATGTGCTACGTATTTATATAATTACGAACGCACCTAAAAAAAGTAACTAACACTGTCACCGAATTGTTTGTGACCGGAAGTCTTTCTCGGCTAATATTAAGAAAACTATTGCATATAAAAAAAAATGAAGGTTGGTAGTTTTCTAGAGAAATGTTGAAATTATGTCATAAAAAATGTACTTACACGAGAATATTAAAGAGATAAATAAAAAAATTCAAATAATAATTAAATTATAACGCGTTAAAAGCAGTAAATGGGGGGAAATTATGCCCTATTTAAAATATTCAAATAAAAATATTTCCAAACAGTTTCAATTTAAAAATATATTTACACGAGAGATTTACTTATTTCGAAAAAAATCTTGTTACCTATTGTTGCAAATTTTGATAATAATATTTCCTTTCAATTAAAAAATATATTTTCACTGCATATTAAAGAGAGAAAGAAAACATGGGTGAAAATTACGTCATGCTGAAAACGATACATTTAAAACAATTTTCTTACAGCGTCGTTATAAAATTCCGTGAGGCCCCGAGATTGTTTACTTAGCCATTTTATACAAGCTGATTTTCAAATGTTTAATTGATTTTATTTAATCAACAAGGCCGTAGGCAGAAATATATTTCGAAAGCGGATTTGTAAGCTCAAAACGCTAGTCAAATTCATTTTAATTAGTTTTATTACCCAGGCATACGTTTATAAGCATATTCTGTTTTATTTTAAATTCAAATAATTCAATAAAGTAATTACAAAGGAAAAATTATTCTCTGAACTTTCTTAATTGTAAATAAATTTATAATCTCATTTATACTGATAAAATGATACAGCTCTGCCGATTCATTGACTAAGTCAACAACTTGTAAATTATACTTCAAACGTGACAAATGACAAATGAGGTGCGTTCGCTTTGTGCTATAACTAGTTTTACAATGTAAAAAAAAAAAAAAAATCATCGTTATTATTTCAGTGAAATAAATTATATCGTCTGCTATAAGCGAATTGAGGAAGCCTATATTTTTTTCCCTATTACGTATGCCATGTTTACAGATGCAAATTTTTTTTTCGACATCAGGCAGTGCTGTAAAATTCACCCTGGAGATCCTGCTTTGCGAATGATTGCCTCCATGGTCTAATATTTCTATGACTCACTATGAATGAATCTTGTGCGTTTATTTACTTTAATTTATTGAGACATTCGGCTGTTAACCTAATTTTCACTCATTTTTTAATGTAACTCATCTCTCAAGCAAAGAATTTTTGTGAACAATCTATCTAAAAATGGAACTTTTATACAATTTTATTCGAAAAAATAATTTTGAATAAAAATGGCCGCCTTGCCTATGGAAAAAGATGGGGTTAGCCCGTATTGGTTTTCCTCAGTCACATGACTTGCACTTTTGCTATGTACGTATGATAGGATTTAATAGATTGAAAAAAAGTTTTATGAATATCTTTTTAAGTTTTGATTCGATTTTCATACAATTTGAAATGACTCGACAAAATTCTGCAACGATTCTATATATTGAATATCAAACCATTCGGTTGAGTAGTTTTTGGGCTGTTCTATGCGGACAGACAATTTGAAATGACTCGACAAAATTCTGCAACGATTCTATATATTGAATATCAAACCATTCGGTTGAGTAGTTTTTGGGCTGTTCTATGCGGACAGACGGACCAGACGCAGGTGCTATGTATTTATATAATTACGAACAAACATAAAAATAATTTTTCAGAAACATACGTGAGTACAGTAGAGTTTTCTAAACTTTTTGAAAGTTTCTGAACATTTGGAAATAAAACTTTCACTGTGTTTTTCAAGAATTTCAGTTAATAAGCTGGGTTATCAATATGTGGCTATTGTTGCCATCTTATTTGACAGCGGTGAAATTCAGCTTTGGTAATTTCATTCCTAAAAATTCTTATGAACTTTGCAGATTTAATTTTGCTCGATGGTGATAACATTTCACAATACCAAGATTTAGATACCATAGTATTTTGATTTTTGAATTTTGACCGGCTTCACTGAAAGTCATTGGAATATTTAATAACTTGGTCATAGAGGTTATAAAATGTCATATTACGTCCTATATGACTCTAACGTCATACATGTCAGATAACTTGGCGATACATCTCGTTCGCTTGAAGATTAAAAATCGGAAGCTGCAATAACAAGGGAGTACCAGTTTTTTTAAAAAGTCAAATTACTTAATAAATTTTTTATTAATATCTTTTTAGGGTTTCGTTCATCTTACGAAACCCTATTACACCCGCTCCGTTGTCTGCCCGTCACAGATCCGTTCTCAGAAACTATATAACTTACAGAGTTGAAACTTGGTGTATATATAACTGAATGTCTGCTATGAAGCTCAAAATATTAAAATTTGAAAAAGTCGTATTATTTTAATATAGAGAGATAAAAAACCAAAATTCTAACAGCCTTTTCCTATTCAATTTAAACATTTTTCGTTAGAGCAGTTGCCAACCATTTAAAATCCACACTAAAATTCTCTCTACAGTAATTAGTTTTCTATTGAAAGATTTCCACGAGAAAAATGAAAAGGAAATAAAAAGTTTCACCTATTGAAAAAAGATTAATATGAAATAAAAATAATGGACGCATATTGGTAATAAAACGGAAATTTTCAAACATTTCTCAATAATACAAGGAGTATGAGTATGTGTATGTACAGAAAGCAGATTGATATCCGTCATTAGAGAATTAAAAAGAAAATAATCTGACCTCTTAACGGATTTTTCAAATGTTTAAGAATAATACAAAGCGAGTATCAATATGAGTAATAGAGAATAGTAAATATAGGAGTTTGAGGAACGTATTGAATCATGATAAAAACCCGATTATGGAAATATTCGCATATTTTAACATTTTGAACATTTGAACATTTTGACATGTTTAATTTTGAAATTATTTTTTTTTTTAAATATCGCATTTAGTCCACATAACAGATATTATTATGACAGAGTATAATAGTGGGCTTCGCCCGCTACCTGGCCGGTTCAGATATTCGAAAAAAACGAGAAAAATAGATCGGTACATTTTCACTTTATAAAAAACAAGACTTTTTTTTTTTTAATGAAATTTATTTGGATTTATTAAAGAAAGGATAAAGTGTTTTGCAAGGAATGTTAAACGAAACCCTTTGTGCGATCTTCGATCACACTTACCCACTTATTTTTTTTTTGATTCGATTTTCATAAAATTTGAAATGACTCGACAAAATTCTACAACAGTTATATATAGTATTAAATTTCAAACCGTTCGATTATGTAGTTTTTGCGCTATTATATACGAACGGACGGACGGACCAGACGACGACTGTAGGTGCTACGTATTTATATAATTACGAACGCACCTAAAAAAAAGATTCCGTTATAGACAGGGTTTTATTTTATTCCATTTACCATCTACTCCGTGAGAAGAGACAGACACCTCGCAGTAAACAATCGCAAGGCCGTCCATCCCTTAACAAGCTCTGAGAAAGGCAACAAACACACCACGCCACCACGCCAGCGAAGTGGTGTTTATTTCTCTCTCTCGCTCTTCTTCCACAATCCCGCACATTTCTCCAAAAAATTTCAACACACCAACCGAGGGAGGCAAAGAGCATCCTCATAGAGCGAGATTTTGGAGCGGGTCCAGAGTCAACGCCGACCCCAAAACGAGCCGAGAAAGAGAAAGACGACAAATGAATCGTGATGGAGCGGAGAAAAATAAATAAATAGCGCCTACTTTCGGTTTCTCACACTCTCTTGCTCTCTTATAAACGAACGGGAAAAGTTACGGAGAAAAAAAAATAAATGAACTGCCGTGAACTGCCGTCGTTTTTTGAGATAATTTGGAAAGTTCTAAACTCGATAGCTCTTTGAAGTCTGCCTACTATCCATTATCACTTTTACAGTAATGTAGAGATAGAGAGATATCAAATCTTTTGCGAAACTTCGAGGCATTTTAACCGCGCAGTTTTTATTAAGGTGGTTGGTTCTCCAATGACCTGCTGAACAATGCGAAACCTTCTCATACAATTTCTGACTCATTTTTAAACTAGTGTTGAATTCAGACAGTTTTCTCCGGGAGGGGACATTATACAGTTCCGGGGGAAATTGCACTTTTAACCATTAATAGCATAAAATCTGAAATCTTCCGGGGGGGGGGGTCCCACTCCCTAAATTCAACAATGTTTTAACCCAAGTCAAAATTCATGCTAGTATTTGTTTGCTAGATTAGCATTAAATACTGTATCCCAGCAATAAAATAGCATAAACTACCATAAACATTTGCTGGTTCCACCAAAATTACCAGCAAGTCATGATGTGTATTGACCCACTTTATGTTGGCTAGCATTATAAAGCATATAATAGCAATAACTATAGCCTATTTTTGTTGCTGGTACTAGCATAAACATTTGCTGGTTCCACCAGAATTACCAGCAAGTCATGGCGTGTATTGACCCACTTTATGTTGGCTAGCATTATAAAGCATATTATAGCATGAAAATTTAGTATACAAAGCAATACATAGCAATAACTAGCGTATTTTTTGTTGCTGGTACTAGCATGAATTTTGACCTGGGAGGGCATGAAATTGGCAGACCTGAGTATTAAAGCGATTTAGAATCGAAATGAGATTTTCATTTTTCGATCAATAAATTACCTATCGAGTTATAAGCGATTCGGGTCACGTGGCGACCCGTTTATCTCCTTTCTGACGCTGAAGAATCGGGAATACGGTTCGAAACTAAGACTTTGACAGTGTTTTCTGAAAGATCTTCTGTTTTTATCAAACAATGGAAAACGTGTTTCGATTACAAAATTTTTGAATAACAACAGCTGTCCATTTCATTCGTTTCCAAACAAGAATGAATTAAAAAATGTATCTCAAAGTATCTCCTTTGGATTTGAGAACAGCCTTAAGAGACTTAAACAGAACAAAATAGGTGAAAAATTCCAAATGTGTTATGCGTTTTCTAAATTGATTACATAGTAAACTGTGAAGTTTTTTTTACAATATTCTGAATGTGCTGGAAGTGTTTCATAATCTATGCTTAACGTATGGTTTTTCTTTCTTGTTTTTCTTTATATTTTAGTTTTATGAGTAAAGTGGATCAATGATTCGAAATTCAGATGAAAAGCCTGCCTGTACCATTGCCAGCTACCACAGGCGAAAAAGGGTTAATAAAATGAAAAATTATTTTTAAAAAGGAAACGATGAAATAAAACTCCGAAAAATAATTTCTCAGAACTACAAAAACTCCCCTCCGAAAAACTTTTCCTAAATTCCAAACTTTTCCAGCCGCAAAAATGATTCCTCTTTTTTCATTTCGGCGAGATTCAATTCCTGTTATTTTTCCTTTTCATGTTTACAACGATGATGAGAGGTTGGGGCAGAGGGGGGTCTGCCCGCCGCCCCCCCCCCCTCCTTCTACAATCCGCTTTTGGGGCGCAACTGTGGGTCAGGGGGGCGGCCGGGCACACATTCTCTCGTAATCGATTGGATATAACGTGATTCGACGAGTTTCTAAAAATAGCTCATTCCGGGGTTTTCGGCCGTTTTCCCAAAATAGATTCTCCGTCAGGGGGAGGGCAGAGGGATGTTTTGAGATCATCTCTCTTCTTGACGGCGGCAGGGGCGCAAAGCGGATGAGTTTGAGATGGATATGCCCGAGATAAGTGGGGAGGGGAGAGGTTTACTCTATGACATGTCTGGACATTCGCTTAAGAAGAATTGTTAAAAAATCAGTGGCATAGAGTCCGTTTTTGTACTAAGGGGCGCGGGATGTTGATGAAATGGGACGGAAATAAATCTTCCATCACAAGCGGCAAAGAAGGAGAACAAGGAGTGTGGTGGTGGGGCGAACCCTGCTCCAAATTTTGTGCCAAAATTTGATTTTTACTTTGTTATTTTAATCATTTTATCCCTGTGTGGTACCCAAACATAAAATAAAATGACTTTACTTCTTTTAGAAACTTAAAACAATATACTATAAAGTTTTTAGTATAAAAGCAAAGCGATAATCAAAACAAAGTATATAGCGATTTTACTTACCCATCCTACGTAGTATAGGGTAAGTCTTGTAATCGTTTTGAAAATCGAAAAAAAAAAAATTGACGGATTCACACGTTTCAGACACTGGAGATTCAGAAAAACATATTTTTAGAAAAAAAAATTTGCCGTCCGTCTGTGTGTCTGTATGTCTGTGTGTCTGTGTGTCTGTAAACGCTCTATCTCCCGAACAAATTGAGATAGAGACTTGCAATTGGGTATGTACTTAGTATGTAATAATGGAAAGAAGCTTATTGAATTTCAGTCACCTCGATGATCCGGAACTATTTTTTTCGGACTCTCGAAATAGTCGTTCTGATAAAAGGTAAATAAAAAATTTCGAAATGGTTTATTTTAAGGAGTGAATATAAAAGACAAAAATAAAATAAAAAATAAAAATAAAACATAAATTTTGAATAAAGCATGAAGTCGATCGGATCATGAGTTGCCGAGATATTTGTGATCCTATTTTCCACGCTCTTCGATTTTTCATGACCCTGTATTTCATCCAAATTTCTATTCAAAGATGTATTTTAATTGAAAGTGAGACTCTTAATCAGATGCAATAAACCGTTAGTTAATATAATTATCCTTTTTGGAGTTATAAGGATGTTTCTTTTACGCAATTCAGTAAAGTTTAGGACGTCGTCAAGCCACGATTTTATTCTGGAATGGCAATGCATTTTCTAAATAGTTTATTATTTTAATATTTTATATAATTCCTATCCATGATGGGTAAGTATTACGGTGGTCTCCAGCGACTAGTTTATGTTGCTGCAGCCTTTTTTGGAAGAAAATTTTCACACGTATTTTCTGGGAACCTGTACTCTGTTTCAAACACGCAATCTGTTTTTAGGTGCTACAAACTAGTTATATAAATACGTAGCACCTATAGCCGTCGTCTGGTCCGTCCGTCCGTCCATCTGTCCGCATATAACAGCGCAAAAACGACCCAACCGAATGGTTTAAAATTTAATATACATAGTATCGTTGCAGAATTTTGTCCAGTCATTTCAACTTTTATGAAAATCGAATCGAAACTTAAAAACATATTAAAAAAAGTTTTCTTCATCCTATTAAATCATATCGTACCGTAATCTATATAGTAAAAGGACTAATAATCCGAGACCTCAATATTATTTCGTGTTAAGCGATTTCGTGTTAACAAGGTTCGACTGTATTTCGATATTTATATTAGGTATAAGTTATCACTTAATTAAATTTCTGATGCGTAAGTTAACATGCCCTTATAAGCGACAGAATTAATGCTTATTATTTCTTTCAGCTCTGAGAAGATAGTCTTGGCTTATCACGTATTGTTAAAAGCACTTCGATCATGAACTATTCAATTAGGATTATGGAAGATTCCTCATTAAGTCACTTTTACTTTAAGGAGACAAGTGGACATTTAAAACCAAATCATTGGTTTTCAATGGATTGATTTGAAAATTGGCAAATGTTAATGGCAAGCTGAAATAGATATACGGGGTGACCCCGAATTCATGGTACAAACTTTAAGGGATGGTACATAACACTGTAAAAAAAAACATTTATTGTATAGGAAAAACAGGGTCAGAAATTCATATGTGAGTCAAAATTATAGAGAGCGTCTCGCTGCAATCCGAAGTTGCGTTTTCGTTCATAACTTTAACAGTTAGAGAAGATATTTTAATAAAATTCGCAATGGACTCATCTTTGTATGAATGGCAAGCATATTTTGCAAGGATTTCGTTCAAGTATCTTCACTACTAGATTAATTTTAACACAATTGTTCAAATTGGCACAATCCTATTTCAAGCCACCATTTGGCGCTTTTTAAAAATCATGCCACATTGGCGATTTCTAAATTGTTTACTTACATTTATCATATTGTAACCCACAATAAGCAAGTGGTAAAATGTTGCCATTATTAATTTTTAAGTAGTTAAAAATAGGAAAAGTAATGCATTTAGAAATAAAAACGTCACTGAAAAATAGATTGCATTTATACGAGAGTAACAACTTAACGAATGTAAAATTTGATTCGTTCAAAACAATTTGGACAAAATAATGATAATTTAAATACAGAATTATTAAATTAAACAATACACAGTTGATTTTTTTTAGATACTGCATTTATGAGCGAAATAAAATATTTTATTTGACAAATTTAATAACATAGATATAAAAAAGATAATATGAGCAGTAAAAAACAACGTTTTCATACACATTTCATCGATATTACATAAAAGTTAACGATTAATGTGAAGTTGAAAAAACGAAAATACACGAAATTCGTTAATGCCGCGATCACTGTACCGCACGTATGATCGCTTCGCGAACATGAAACCGAAAAAAAAAAACATCTCTGGATGCAGCAACCTCGTCGTATAGAAATCCCAAAAATACACGAAATTCGTTAACGCCGCGATCACTGTACCGCCGTATGATCGCTTCGTGAACATGAAACCGAAAAAAAAAAACATCACTGGATACAGCAACCTCGTCGTATCGGAATCCCCAAAAATACACGAAATTCGTTAATGCCGCGATCACTGTATCGCACGTATGATCGCTTCGCGAACATGAAACCGAAAAAAAAAAAAACATCTGGATGCAGCAACCTCGTTGTATAGAGATCACAAAAAATACACGAAATTTGTAAATGCGGCGATCACTATACCGCATGTATGATCGCTTCGTGAACATGAAACTTCCATGTAAACTGCAGTAAATTAATTTATACTGTTCTAAAGTAACAAGAGTAGCCACTCACAAACATAAAAAAAAAGAAAAAAAATCAAGCTTTAAATAAACAAGCAGATGATGACATTTTTTTTCAACGCTTTTTTTCTTTTAATATCGTGACATAACCATTTAATGACGTAAGTGTTATTTAATTGTATATAAAAAAACATGTTTTAAATAACTAATAAGTCATTAAATATCATTAAAATACAAATGAACGTCGAATAAAGAATAACTTGATGACGTAACAAATACGTCATACGTAACAAACGCGTCATCACAAAAATATTAGACCGGGAGGCGGCAGCACAGACAATCACCTCATCGAGTTCACAGCTGAAATTGCAGAATTAGTTAAAACTCGATTCGCATATTAAAACGCAATCGGTCTGATGCCAAGTCATATCTTGGTGGAAAATACCTTAAAACCCGATTTTAGCGGTTGACTCGTAGGTTTACCATTGTGTTTTCCTGCACCCAAAGGTATGAAAACATGGAGCACTGGGAGCAGGAACACACAATGGTAAACCTACGAGCCAACCGTTAAAATCGGTTTTCGGGTGTTTTCCACCAAGGTATGACTTGGCAGACCGATTGCATTTTAATATGCGAATCGAGTTTTAACTAATTCTGGAATTTCAGCCTTGAACTCGATGAGGTTATTGTCTGTGCTGCTGCCTCCCGGTCTAATCATTGCTCAGCCTTTCCAAAAATAAAAGAGTTACATCTGGCTAACTATCGACGATTTGGCAAGATTTCGCCAAATGTTGGTCTCAAATAGGACCAACCGTTCAAATTGGTAAAGAAATCATATGAGTTGTAATTTTCCAATTGGACGAAAAATGTCCGAGCCAGGATTCGAACCTGGGATATCGTGGCTGAAGCTGCCATGTTCCACCAACTGAGCCATCCCGGTCGAATCTGGAGGACCTAATTCATCCAGTTAACCTTATTGATCACAGCTTCTAATCTGATATCTCAATCAGCTCAACAGTTTAAATCGCAGGTAATTTGGAACTCCAGTAAACGCTGGATACGTGATTACACTAGATTAATTTTAACACAATTATTCAAATTGGTAAAGAAATCATATGAGTTGTAATTTGAGCATGGCAGCTTCAGCCAAGAGATCCCAGGTTCGAATCCTGGCCCGAGCATTTTTCGTCCAGTTGGAAAATTACAACTCATATCTCCACTACTGCTAAAGTTGTGAACGAACACGCGACTTTGGATTGGAGCGAGACGCGCTCCCTCTATTTTTGACTCACTAAATATATTTCCAGCCCTGCTTCCCTATACAAAAATTGTTTGCTACAGTGTCCTATACCATCCCTTGAAGTTTGTACCATGAATTTGGAATTATCCTGTATTTGTATTGTGTTCCTTTCGACGGGGTCATGACACTTTTCTGTTTGAGACAAGTTTCCTGTTATAAGGCATGTTGTTTTTTCGCAGCTTTTACTGTTATATGTTGGATATAAAGTTATGATAAAATTTTAGATTTTCCCATTTGCCCCTAAAATGTCTATTATTCACACTGAGATGCTTGAGAATCGAGCAGCATTTTTTTTTCTAATAACTATATATTACATCTTGAGGTATAATCAATTGCTCCCCAATGACGATCTACCGATTGACAAGACCCGTGATTATCGAGTCTTGAAAATTGGTTGAAAATGTCAACTTGGGCGGCATTTTCTGAATTTTTTCCCCCTTACCTTCATAGAAAAAAGACAAAGGTTGCTCGATTTTTACCCCACTGCCAAGAAGGCTTATGTGTTTGACGCGTATCTGGCCATGTATGTGGATTTCTTTATACCCTCGAACCATCCCAACGGCTGGATGGATTTTAATGAATGAGGTCTCTATCGATTCGTCTTCACCGTCCGACGGTTATAGGCTAGGTTTTGTTTTCATAAATTCAAAATGGCGGTAGAGACCAAAAAAAAAAAAAAAATTACGCACCCTATCGAGTGGCATATCACTGGATAGGTCTTTCAAAATGAAGACTTATAGGCTAGGTTTTGTTTTTATAAATTCAAAATGGCGGCCGTAAAATACAAAATGGCTGTAGAGACGAAAAAAAAATACGCACCCTATTGAGTGGCATATCACTGGATAGGTCTTTCAAAATGAAGACTTATAGGCTAGGTTTTGTTTTCATAAATTCAAAATGGCGGCCGTAAAATACAAAATGGCGGTAGAGACGAAAACAATTACGCACCCTATTGAGTGGCATATCACTGGATAGGTCTTTCAAAATGAAGACTTATAAGCTAGGTTTTGTTTTCATAAATTCAAAATGGCGGCCGTAAAATACAAAATGGCGGTAGAGACGAAAACAATTACGCACCCTATTGAGTGGCATATCACTGGATAGGTCTTTCAAAATGAAGACTTATAAGCTAGGTTTTGTTTTCATAAATTCAAAATGGCGGCCGTAAAATACAAAATGGCGGTAGAGACGAAAAAAAATTACGCACCCTATTGAGTGGCATATCATTGGATAGGTCTTTCAAAATGAAGATGATGTTTCCTAGTCTATTTTACAGTCAGAAGCTTCGTTTTTAGTTAGTTTTTTTACGCAGTCGGGTTTTTTGTTTAGTATTAGGATAACAATTTCTGAAAACAATTTGTATAATTCACACAACTGTGAATTGTATTACAAGATGGTTGTCTTTTGTTTCTAAGTGCACAAAAGTATATGTATGTATCGTGTATCCATGAGAAATAAGTATTATGTCCACAAATTCAAAAGATGGGAGAGCACATTTGAATAAGATTAATATAGTTTATTAAAGATACAAAAAAAACTAAGACTTAATTTAAATTTCATGATTAACAATTAGTTTTAATTCAGCTTCAAGTGCTGAACTTTCCATATTAAAGTATAATTTCTCTGTATTAAACAGAGCCAAGATGCATGACTTCTCTGTCTGGTTGCAGAGTCAGGACTGAACTTTTTAACAAAAATCAAGATCAATTTACAATATGCATGATTATAATCAGTTTCACTTCCAATATCACAAAACACATTAAATTAGATCTAAATTATTATAAAAGGCTATAAATCTTCATTTCAGTGACATCAACTAATTATAAATCTATATTAAATGATCCCAAAATGAATTTATATCAAGAAATCCCAAAGCTTTATATAAATTACTAATAAATCATCATTAAGATTCCAAAATTAGTATAAAGCTAATAAATCTATATTAAATGACCTTCAAGTCATTATATTACTATTATAAACATTAAATTATATCAAAACATTATAAACAATAGATTAGATGAAAATCATAAGATAATAAATTATATGAAAGTCATTATAAGGTAATAAATTATGTGAACATCATTATAGAATAATAAATTATCTCTATTAGTTCAAACCACCTAAAATGTATTTACATGAGGGTTTTTCCCATCATAATCAAATTATGAACAAATAAATTATAGTATGCATAAAAAACTGATATTACATCCAAACATCCTCCGCCACCATGAACAAACGGAGTTCATCAAACATTAAAACTTAAATAATTAAATACTAGATATAAACTGAAATGAACTTACAAAATTTTAAATATTTTTACCTTTAAGTTTCATTATTAATAAAGTACTAAAGTATAAGAATATAATAATTAAATATACTTCAGCCATAACTATGCTTCATAATTCACTACTGAATTTAGAAAAAGAAAAAGGACATTAATATACATAATTCAAAATTTACAATATTTGACATGTACAAAAAAATAATAAAAAAAAAACATTGTTCTATTCATCATCATTGTCTATGGGCAGTGGACAAAGTTTTGTGATGGCACGTTTCATTTCCCCATAGGCAGTTCTTAATTTAACCACCCGCTTCGTGGTTATCATCACCAGGAAACAGTTCGACTATTCTGCCTAATTTCCACCTTAATGGGGGCTGATTTTCTTCTTTTATTAACACTAAGTCATTGATTTTTAGGTCCGGCTTACTTTTCAACCACTTAGTTCGTTGTTGAAGTTGCGAGAGATAGTCACAAGACCACCTTTTCCAAAAACTTTGGAAATTCTTTTGCAGGAGTTTCCACCGTTCTAAAGAGGTTATATAGGTAGAGGACATATCAGGTTCAGGCAAGGAGGTCATTGAAGTTCCTATGATAAAATGTCCTGGTGTTAGAGCAGTCAAGTACCTTGGATCAGAAGATTCAGCCACAAGGGGTCTTGAATTCAGGCATGGCTCAATTTGAGCAATTACAGTAAGAAATTCTTAATAAGTTAGGATTTGTTCACCAATAGTTCTTTTGAGGTGATTTTTCATTTGTTTTATTCCCGCCTCCCAAAGGCCTCCAAAGTGAGGGGCGGAAGGTGGATTGAATTTCCATATTATCATTTCATCGGTGAAGTATTTCTGTATTCTTTCATCAGATGGAATTTTATACATCATTTTCTTTATTTCTGAGTCTGCCCCTACAAAATTTGTACCTCTATCTGAAAATATTTCTAGAGGTTTTCCACGTCGAGCAACAAATATTTTCAGAGAAGCAAGAAAAGTTTCAGTTGTAAGGTCAGTGCCAACTTCAAGATGAATGGCCTTTGTTGCGAAACAAATGTACAAACAAACATAATGCTTAAAAGGTTTCACACCCCGTCCTTTACGAGGTTTGACCAAAAAAGGGCCGGCTAAGTCGACGCCTACTTTTGAAAATACTCGAGCTTTGGTCACACGTGCTGATGGCAAATTTCCCATCAACTGAGATGATAAATTAGATACGTTTCGGAAACATTTCATGCATTTCCTTATTTCTTTTTTCACAGCTTCCTTAGCATTAATTATCCAAAATTTTTGTCGAATAGCTGATATGGTTAATTGAGTGCCACTGTGCAGATGCTTTTCATGAAAATATTTGATTAGCAAGTTTGTTACATGATGCTTTTTAGGAAGCAAATTTGATGCTTTTGGTATTCAGACAGATTCGCATTTCTTAACCTGCCTCCAACACGAAGAATACCAGTGCCGTCAGTAAAAGGATGTAAAGGAAGTAGCTTGCTTTTAGAATTTAAGCTATTTCCTGATTTTAGAACTTTCAGTTCTTCCGCGAATTCATCCCTTTGAATCAATTTCACAATAGTATTTGTTGACCTTTCAAGTTCTGGAACAGAAACCAGTGACTCGTTCAGATGGACATTTTATATTTTTGATGAATCTGAGACACCAAGCCATAATTCGTTTTAATTTAGTCCAAGAGGAAAATTTAAACAAAAGTTCAAATTTAGGAATATCTTGGGCTACAGAGCAAACAAATGTTTTGCGTTGTTCTTGCAAGATCTCTTCATCAGGCAGATTTATTGGAGTTTCAAGAGAAAATATCGGTAAAGATTTTTCTTTCAGCCAGGAGGGGCCATGTGTCCATACATTATTACTTATTAATTCAGATGCAGAGCAACCACGAGAGAGAACATCTGCAGGATTTTCTTTTCCCTTACAAAATTTCCATTGTACTGGAGCAACAAGATTTTGTATTTCACGAACATGATTCGCCACAAAGGGCTTCCAGTTATTAGCACTACCCTTAATCCAATGCAAGACAATTTGTGAATCACTCAAACAAAATATATTTTCATTCAAGATTTTTAATGTTCCCTTTAAATAATTAGCTAATCTTGCAGTTGTGAGTGCTCCAAGAAGTTCAAGTCGGGGCAGGGTTATTTTCTTGAGAGGTGATACTCTGGTTTTAGACATAACAAATGAAGTTTCACAGGAGAGAGGATCACGAATATAAACAACTGAACCATATCCCTTTAAACTAGCATCAGAAAATGCAAAAAGTTGAACAGTTCCAGGATTTAATTTTGCAATATTTACAAAATATTTTCTAGAAAATTCAAAGTTTGCTAAGTCTTTGATTTCATGATACCATTTCAAGAATTTTTCAGCTAAAGGATCTGGTAATGCAGAATTACAGTCAATCCCATGTTCCCAAAGTTCTTGCATTAAAAATTTAATTCTTATCACAAAGGGAGAGATTTGACCAATAGGGTCATAAATTTTAGCTGCAGTTTGTAAAACTAGGCGTTTGGTGATAATCTTATTATCAAGTCCTACCAAAAGGGGTTGTATATCTATTTTCAATGTGTCATTATTTGTTACCCATATAATACCTAATACCTTTGAAAGGTTTTGTTCAAGAGTGTCTTCCTCAAAGTTTATCCCATGTTCCTTCCATAAAAATTTTAAATCTCTAGAATTACTCTTAAATTTTCTAAGTTTCATTTTAGCCTCACCCAATATCTTCTCTGCACCAGTTCATAAAATGAACGCTTCATTTACTGAATCTGCACCGTGGAACAGATCATCCACATATAAAGAAGCATCCAGCATATTAACTATTTTTTAAAACAAATCTTTATGCCCCTTAATATGATGTTTGATGGTCGCAGTAAGGAAAAATGGTGAGGTTGTTACACCAAAAGTTACACGGGTCATGCGGTAAACCTTCAAAATGGGATTGTTACTTATTATATTGTCAAACCATAAGAACCTCAAAAAATTTCTATCTTCATCTTCTATCTGGATTTACAAGAACGCTTTCTCTATATCTGCTGAGAATGCAAATTTGTAAAGGCGGAATCGTAAAATAATCTCCAAGAGATTGGCATTTAAATTGGGACCAGAAAATAAACAATCATTTAAAGATTTTGCCCCCTTATCTTTAGATGAAGCATCAAATACAATTCATTCTCACTTTAGTTGTAGATTTATCTTTCCTTATTACTGGTCTGTGAGGCATGTAATAGGTATTTATTTCATTTTCATTAAATTTACATTCTTCGATTATACCCAAACCAGATTGTTCATTTATTATTTTCTCATATTGGTTAAGTAACCATTCATTTTTGCACAGTTTTGATTTTAATCCCCAAAGTCTGTGTTTAGCAATATCAAAATTGGATTCTAATTCATTTTTATTTACCTTCCACAAAAGTTTTGTTTCATATCTTCCGTTAACAAAATTTAAATTTTCATTAAAGAAATCAATAGCATCTAAATCCTTTTGTGAAAATAGTTCACTTTTACTATCACAAATACCCAAAGATTCTAAATTACAAAACCGCTGCAAATCAAAATTTTCTGCTTCATTAACCGATACAAAATGAGCATTAATTGTTTCAGTACTTTCAGTGTTTATTTTTCCTACTATTGTGTAACCAAAAATTGTATTAGCTACATATAAATGATCGTTAATTTCTTCAACGATTCCTCTCTGAACATTCCAAAAATAATCAGCTCCAAGTAAAATTTGTACTTCTGATTCATTGGGAGAGGGATCTGCTAACCTCCATCTCTTACCCTCGACATATTTTTTGATTTCAGGGTCAGAATTAGGAACCTTCAACGTTGTTGCACTAAACAAGTCGGTAGCTAATACCTCAACATTTATGAAACGATGATAATTCATTTTGCTTCGTAATTTAATTTTAAAAACATCATATTCTTCTTCGCGACCTTGATTAATGCCAAAGGCAAAAACAATTAAATATTCTTTCCTCAAAACAGGCAAATTTAATTCACTAGCTAGTTCTTTTGTTATGAAGCTTTTTTCACTTGCCGAATCCAACAATAAACGAACTACTTTTGATTTTGAGTTACCTTGAGCTGTTACGCAACATGTTTGCAATAAAACAGCATGCTTAGAATTTTTCAAATTACAATGAGAATTAGAAACGACAGTTTGATTTTCCGAAAGTTCTGGTTTCAAAGTTTTCTTAAAACAAAATAATTTATTATGTTCAGTACTTTTGCAATTTACACATGGTTGTAATTTTATTCGGCATTGCGATGATAAATGCGATTTAAGAAAGCATCTTCCTTCCTTCTTTAACGTTAATCTTTTTTTTATCGTCAGCTAAATTTTTACACTCAGACGATGAATGATC
This sequence comes from Maratus michaelseni, assembly GCA_963931845.1. Classification (NCBI taxonomy): domain Eukaryota; kingdom Metazoa; phylum Arthropoda; class Arachnida; order Araneae; family Salticidae; genus Maratus; species Maratus michaelseni. Next base: position 12,560,979 of record OZ007588.1, read on the forward strand.
ATTGGTTTTACAAAATACACAGAAAACTTTAATATTAGCATTTAAAGTACTGGCATGATATTTATTTGATATTTTCCTTTCACGATATTCAGTTTTGTTTTTATGTGCGAATGAAGAACTTGCATCATTTTTAGAACTAGTCATAGACAAAGCCTTTTCTCTACATTCTATTTCACATTTAAGAAATGCAATTAAATCAGTTACATCTGATTCATGACTAGGATCCCTTTTTCTATGATATTCTATTACTAATTCATGGGGTAAAAGCTTTAACAAAATAGGATTTAGCAATTGTCCATAGGAACTGGATGTTACACCTAGATTTCTCAAACTTCTGGTATTAATTTCACACATATCATGCAACTTTCGTAAAGCATTTAAGTTCGAACAATTTTTACCAGGCTCCATATTTAACAAATTAGTCATATGTTTATTAATAATAATATCATCTTTACCATAGCGATCTTTTAGTAAATCAATACAGGTATCATAATTTTGTTCTGTCAATAGAAATCCTTCTACCACATTATAGGCCTGATTACATAACAAGGATTTCAGATAGGCAAATTTTTCTACTTTAGTTAATGATTTATTCTGGTGAATCGATGTTTCAAAACAGTTAAAAAATTCTACCCATTGTTCAATATCACCAGAAAATTTAGGAATATTTAATTTAGGCAATTTCATTGTGCACGAATTTATTTCTGTTCCACTGACAGAACTATTCAAACCATTTATAGAACTACCAGTTATCATAGATGTAACATTATCTTTATTACATTTAATTAATCTATTTTTTATCTTAAATTTAGCACTTATCAATTGATCATTGTACTTTTCAGTACTAGCAAGATCTTTTTCATATTCTCTAATATCAGTAAATTGTTCTTCAATTTCATGATTCAAACTTTGAAAGGTAGATTCTTTTGAACTTAATAGTTCTTGAATTTCTAACAAATCATCTACCTTTGTATTATCAACATCATCAGCTAATAAGGTTTCCATTTTTGTTATCAATTTAGAGAAACTTGTTCGCTCAACTGAGCGCTTTGACTTAAGCTTCTCAAGATTTTCCATTTTAATACACAATTTTTATTTTTCAAAACAGGAAATATAATTCATAAATGAAAGAAGCTTTCTTACCTGTTAATTCCAGGTAATATTTATTCAAGTGTTAATTCCAGGTAATGCTGATGCATTGTCACACAATATCTAATAATAATCTATCCTGTGGTTTCTGGCACCAAAATGCACAAAAGTATATGTATGTATCGTGTATCCATGAGAAATAAGTATTATGTCCACAAATTCAAAAGATGAGAGAGCACATTTGAATAAGATTAATATAGTTTATTAAAGATACAAAAAAAAATAAAAACTAAGACTTAATTTAAATTTTATGATTAACAATTAGTTTTAATTCAGCTTCAAGTGGTGCTGAACTTTCCATATTAAAGTATAAATTCTCTGTATTAAACAGAGCCAAGATGCATGACTTCTCTGTCTGGTTGCAGAGTCAGGACTGAACTTTTTAACAAAAATCAAGATCAATTTACAATATGCATGATTATAATCAGTTTCACTTCCAATATCATAAAACACATTAAATTAGATCTAAATTATTCAGTGACATCAAGTAATTATAAAACTAATAAATCTATTTAAATGATCCCAAAATGAATTTATATCAAGAAATCTCAAAGTTATTAAATTACTAATAAATCATCATTAAGATTCCAAAATTAGTATAAAGCTAATAAATCTATATTAAATGACCTTCAAGTCATTATATTACTATTATAAACATTAAATTATATCAAAACATTATAAACAATAAATTAGATGAAAATCATAAGATAATAAATTATATGTAAGTCATTATAAGTTAATAAATTATGTGAACATCATTATAGAATAATAAATTATCTCTATTAGTTCAAAATGTATTTACATGAGGGTTTTTCCCATCATAATCAAATTATGAACAAATAAATTATAGTATGCATAAAAAACTGATATTACATCCAAACACTAAGTGTACTTAACTTAACATCGTATTCTGAAGATGGTCATAGAAGTTGACCGAGACGTCCATTTGAAGTATTTTTAAAGTTTAATTTTACGTAAATATTTATACACCATTCAGTAAAAACGTGTAGTTTACCTTGCACAAAAATTTATATACGACATATACCCAGTTTGTATTTACGAATTATCTTTAAAAAATTTATATACTCATATAATACAATCACTAATTATCATTAAAATAAAGATGTAACAGAACACAGAAAGGCTTATAAAAAAACTTTTAATAGAATGATCGACATGTTTCGAAAACACAATTATCAAGATCTACAACGGTAAACAAAGTATGATCGCCAAAATTTAAAATTAAACTTCGAAAAAAAAAAAAAACTTGAAAAATATAAAAATATTTAAAAAATATTTTTTTAAGGGGGTCCGGAACACATTTTTAAAAAAAAATTATTTATTGAGTTAAAATTTTGAATTTTTTTGTGATGGTTAACTTCTCATAACTTAAAAAAAAAAATTAATTTAAAATTTATTAAAAAAGTGGGGTAATTTAAAATCGTTATAACTCGAAATATTATTTATAGAATTTCAATTTTTTTTCATTTAAATAAACAGAAATATATAAATTTTAATTTTGATTCAGCATTTTAAAAAATATTAATTAAAAAAAATAAAAATATTTAAATTAAAAACTTTAAAAAAAATTATGTAACTTTAAAAAAAAATCATATTTTCAAAAGTAAATATTTTTTTTAATTTTCTAAATCAAAATTAAAGAATAAATGAAAAGTAATAAATGAAAAGTAATAAATGAAAAAGACCTGATCCAAGTTTGAGCCATTTATCGTTACCTGTTTTTGACTTATAACGATTTAAAGACGAGAATCCGTGAAAGAACCCACCATGCAGAAAAACGCAAAAACGTTTCCATGACAACCACTACTTGAAAGCTAGATTTTTAAAACAAAAAATGAATATATCCTGTTCTATTTACGATAGACACATGATTTAAACGTCATTTTAAGCGGATAAAAACAGAGAATTTTTTAATACAATAAAATATTTTTTCAAAAAGTTTGGAGATTTTTGTGTCCCGGACCCCCTTAAATTTATTTTGAAAATTTTTTTGCGACCATACTTTGTTTATCGTTGTAGATCTTGGTAATTGTGTGTTCGAAACATGTCGATCATCCTATTAAAAGGTTTTTTATAAGCCTTTTTAGGTGCGTTCGTAATTATATAAACTAGATAGTACCCGTCAAGATTGGACGGTAAATAACTTGAAAGTTCCTTTAGAAATATGTTTTTATTTTTAAATAGTTGCTTTTAAATTAATTATTGAAAATTGTATGAATTGTTATTTTGTGTAAGCGATTCCTATAGATATAAGACGATAGATTGTGTTGTCAGTCCAGCCTACTCAACTAATGAAGTGAAATAATTTTAAGTTTGTAATTTACATCCTGTTATACTTGAATTGATTTAGCAAGAATTTAACTAAAAATATTAATTGAATGACTTATTTTTACTTACAAAAATCTCAATTACAAAGTCTCAAAAATTAAAAGAATGTCTATCAGTATTTAGTATTTTCTAATTGTTTTAAAATTACGCGACCTTTAAATTTTTTCATTATTTTATTTTTATCAGCCTGACTCTAAAACCCAGATAAACAATGGATATCAAGGTGATTTCTTTTACAATTCTTATATGGATATTTTTGCTTCTTTTTTTTTTTTCTTTTTCTTTTTTTTTTAAGGTGAATAATCATATATTTTTCTTAGTTATACAAATATATCTTATTGACAATGGTCATACAAAATATAGATAACAGTTTAGATCACTTTATTTAATCGATAACTACATACAAAATATTTTAATTTAAATATTTATAATATAAAATAAGTAATTAAAAAATATTATCGATTGTTAAATTTTATTTACCACAGTCTCAATATTTTGATAAAAATAACAATAATTAGTATTTCTATTTCTATTTTATTTTTATTTTTAATTTTTTTTAATTACACGACTTTTAAAATTTTTCATTAAATTAATTTTTATCAGTCTGATTCTAAAACCCTGAATTTAAAATTTCCTATTTGTAGCTAACAATTCATAATACATATTTTTTAATTACTTGAATTTATATTTTCCATTTTCACACGTTGTTTAGTTGTTAAATCATGGATATCAAGATAATTTAGAGTTCCTGTATGAATGTTTTTCCTTCTTTTTGTTATCTCTCCTTTTATCTTTCCTTTTTTACAAAAAATAATCACATAGTTATTTTATTATACATATGACATCTGGATAATGGTCATACCAAATATAATAAAAATTGTAGACCAGTACAATTTATTTAATCGATGATTACATGAACGATCTTTTAATTTAAATACCTTTAATATAAATTTAGTAATTAAAACAAAATATTCTTGGGTGTTAAATTTTAATTATAAAGCATTCAAATAAAAAAAAAAATACAAATTAAATAACTTTTCCTCCTAAATTAAATACGGCATTATTTAAATGAATTATTGCTAATAAAATTAGAAAAATCATTCTATCCAAAGCGGGTATCGAACCGACATGATGACCGGAACACAGAAGCAACGCACCTTATACCTCTCGGCCACCCTTTTCTCGTTCGAGTGTACTCTAAAACTGGTTAGGTTCTAGATTTAAGTTTACGCCTGCGCAAATGGGTCATTTCCGTACGAAAAGTGGATTTGACAGAAATCCCTTTTCGTTTTACTATATTGGATACGTAACACTTATAGTCGTCGTTTGGTCCACCCGTCGGTCCGCATATAACAGATCAAAAATTACCCAACCGAATGGTTTGAAATTTAATATATAGTATCGTTGCAGAATTTTGTCGAGTCATTTCAAATTTTATGAACAATCGAATCAAAAACTTAAAAAGATATTCATAAAAGTTTCCTTCATTGTATTAAATCCTGTCATACGTCATTAATTCAATGATATTCCATGATAGGTAATAATTCTACGTTGCCTGGCTGATTACGTACTACTTAAGGTGGAATCCTATTATTTCCGTATTACTGAATTTAAAAACGGAATTTGCATACTAAAATTGTTTCATTAAAGCAATCCTATAATCTACCGACCGTTTTAGGTAGATTTCGTAAGAAATACTACCTATTACATTCTCACCTAAGTTGGAAATTTTGAAAAATTTTTGCAGATCTACGCCGATCATGACTCCCAGAACTCAAAACCACCCCCAGTTCAAAACTTTATATATATATATATATATATATATATATATATATATATATATATATATATATATATATATATATATATATACATATATATAATTATAATATCTACGAATTTCAAAACACATATCAAGTTCTTCTTAAATCTCGAAAGAGATAATTAATAATACTGTGAAGACGGAATACCACATAGCTAATATTTAACTAGTGCAATCATAATATTACCATAGCTTATGCTTCAATGGTAATTGGCCAAAAATACTTAAAACATTAAGAAAATTTAAAAGAGAGAGTGAAAGATAAAAAATATATATATAATTTGGAGTTGCTATCATTTGAATAAAAATGGATTAAGAATATATATGTCACTTTTTTCTGACCACGATAACTGGAAAAATTCTGCATAAATCTCTTCCAAACTGATACATAAAATCAAGGGTCATAAAATCTCGGTCAAGTTCGTTAATGGGCAAAATCGAACCAGGGGGGGGGGAATGGGGGGGGGGCTTTTTGTGAAAACAAAAAAACCTTCATAATTTCTTTATTTTTATACGTATCGAATCCGTTTAAAGTTATTATTACTTCTAGGAAAAGGGCCGAAAATTTATGTAAGACAGATTTTTGATATAATTAAAAATTGCCCCAAGGGGGGGGGGGGGGAGGGCGGTTTTAGAAGAAAAAAAAATCATAGCTTCATTAATTCACAATATATCAAATCCGCGTAAATTTATTATTAATCCTCTTAGTATTATCTAAAACTTTTATATTGACAAGTTTTTTATAGGACCAACCGTTATAGCAAAAAATAATTAAAAACAAAAAAATTCCTGCCGGCTCCGCCTGCAAACAAGTTATTTTTCGAAGTAGGCGGTTCCAATCCCGCATCTTTTCGATACTGATACATAAAATCAAGGGCATAAAATCTCGGTCAAGTTTGTTAATGGGCAAAATCGAACCAGGGGGGGGGATGGGGGGGGGGGGGGCTTTTTGTGAAACAGAAAAAAAAACCATAATTTCTTAATTATGATACGTATCGAATCCGTTTAAAGTTATTATTACTTCTAGGAACAGGGCCAAAAACTTATGTATGACAGAATTTTGATATAATTAAAAATTGCCTTAAGGGGGGGAGGGAAGGGGGGTTTTAGAAGAAAAAAATTCCGAACTTCGTCAATTCTCAAGATTTCAAATACGCTTAATTTTATTATAAATCCTCTTAATATTATCTAAAACTTTTATATTGACAAGTTTTTTATAGGACCAACCGTTATAGCGCAAAAAAAAAAAAACATGCCGGCTCCGCCTGCAAACAAGTTATTTTTCGAAGCAGGCGGTTCCAACTCCCGCTTCCTTTCGAAACTGATACATAAAATCAAGGGGCATAAAATCTCGGTCAAGTTTGTTAATGGGCAAAATCGAACCAAGGGGGGGGGGGGGCTTTTTGTGAAAACAGAAAAAAAACCCATAATTTCTTAATTATGATACGTATCGAATCCGTTTAAAGTTATTATTACTTCTAGGAACAGGGCCGAAAATTTATGTATGACAGATTTTTTATATAATTAAAAATTGCCTTAAGGGGGGGTTTTAGAAGAAAAAAAATTCATAACTTCGTCAATTCCCAAGATTTCAAATCCGCTTAAATTTATTATAAATCCTCTTAATATTATCTAAAACTTTTATAGTGACATGTTTTTTATAGGACCAACTCTTATAGCAAAAAAAAAAAAAAAAAAAAAAAAAAAAAAATCCTTGCTGGCTCCGCTTGCAAACAAGTTTGGTTTCGAAGTAGGCGGTTCCAACTGCAGTATCATCGCAAAAAAGGTAATTTCTTCCGCAATTCCCGACAAACAGGCGCCCCACGGTCTGCGTCTTCGAAATCTACCTGTGCCTGTAGGCCGAGTCGTCAGGGATTTTTTTGGATAGGTGTTTCCGGAGAAATAGATATTAAATGGAAAAAGAGTCTCAATAGGGATTTCAAGTTAGAAAAATTTCAAAGCTAGGCTTACGTTTCCCATTGAAATTTTCAGTCCATGTCAACAAAAGATAAAATCTTGCCAACTTAAAATGTACTTATTTTATGACGGAAATGAATCATATGATAATAACTGGAGATCGACCGAAATTTCGGTTTCGGTTTCGGCACAAAATCGCAGTTTCGCCGAAACTGCTGCCAAAATTTCGGCCAGACCGAAACTATCTGTATTTCAAAATCTCGTTCCTTCTTTCGGAAATTTTCAACTTTACTCATTGATAGAGTTGTATCGGCTCAAATGGGACATTGTTTATTGCTGTGAACTCCAGTGATGACTCCATGACTGATTCATGATGAGAGTGTAAATTATAAAGCAAGCAATGCATATAGGACTAAACTTAAAAGACGCTCATCACGTGATCTTTAAAAGCTTTAAACCTAAAAGTAATTGAACATTTTTACTTTGAAACTTCAGACATTATTTAACTACATTGTTAATTAATTATTGATAAATGCCTATAATTATGGGTTGTTATAAAATAATAAAATATAAAAGCTGTATTATTTATGTTTCATTTCTTTTTTAAACTTATACACACACATATATATATGTACGTTTGTTTGTTAGAACTGTGGTTCAATACATGTATAATTAAAAAATAAATTAGTAACGTAATTAATTATTATTAAGTAATTATTAATTATTTGTTATTGATTCATTAATTCATAATTATATGCAATTATGTGTGTATTAATAATTTTTTTTAATTTTTTTTACATTTTCGGTTTCGGTTTCGGCCGAAAAGTGGGCAGATCACCGAAATTCGGTTTCGGTCTTAAAAACCTGTTTCGGTCGATCTCTAATAATAACAGACACTGTAAATCATTTCATGGGCATAATAACAGTACGAACGCACCTCATTTATCACGTTTCACGTTAGTGTGTTCTGTTTTTATCCCTTTCGGCATTTACATCTGTATTTTTAAAAAATTGACTTTTAAAACTCCTACACGTCGTGGCGCTTCTACCTTGTAAAACTGTTGTTTTTCCTGCCAGATCCTGTAGTGAAAGTTTCCCATTATAGGAGGGGTTGATCAGCGGGAATTAAAAAGACACTCGTAGTAAAGAAGACAGGCACAGGGATGGAGTTAGTTGAGTACATGTAAAAACTTCGATTCCTGCTTCTCCAGTTTTATGTTCTCGAGTCACGCGATCGCATGAAGATTTCGGCAGAAGATTTTCCTCACCCCATTTCCCCTTTCCTTCTTTTTTCGATCGCTCTTCAGGCTGAAAGTAAAAGATTGCCCCTCCCCCCGTTCACCTTTACATCGTCCGTTTCCCAGCCGGAAAAAAAGAAAAAATAATCCAGACAAACTCTTAAAATGTTCGGGATTTTTTTCCGGAAAAGTTTTCTTTAATGGCGTTTGAAGATGGGAAAAACAAAATTGTTTTCGAGGAATAAAAACTGTTATTTATTTTCGGTTTCATATTTCGTATGTGAAGTTAATTGGCAGCGGCTTCGCTTTAATTGCCGAAACGTCTGTTGAGACTAACCGTGGAGACTCGTAAAGTGTTTGGTGTCTGGTTGGTTGGTTGATTTTAGGACGGCCGATTATTTACACGAGGGATATAGGCCCTAGGGGGGGGGGGGGTGCCCTCCATGAGGGTTGTTTGGTGTCTGTGTGCAAGGCCTTCATGGCTGGTTGGTTGGTTGATTTTATGACGGCCGATTATCTACACGAGGGATATAGGCCCTGGGGGGAGTGCTCTCCGTGGGGGTCTTTCTAAGGGATCCTAACCCGTATTGACGGCAAGGTTTGAAGAAAACCAACGGAAAACTCCGAACGGTTAGTTCGACGAGCGCGACAGGGGTTTGAACCCAGCACCTCCCGTCGACCAGCAAAACCTCTCAGCCACTGGTGGGGCGGTTCGAGGCTATGAAAAACCAGCTGTTTGGAAAAACAATGAAAAATCGCTCCATTTGAAAGCATTATGCTGTTGACGAATTCGCTTATTGTTTACTCTGCTACTGAAACGATAGACATGTATACAATAGATCTGAATAATATCAGGAATATTCATTCAATTTCAGATTCATTTTGCCTTAATTATCGAATTGATTAGAAATAAAACGTTAAAACAAATTAGGTTATAGCCAATGTCTATTAAAATGAGTGACATTTCAAGTGTTTAAATTCAGGTTTGTTTATAAATTATGTAAATGAAACTTATTTTACTTAAATAGGCTTTTATTCCATGATTTTAATGTTCATTTTTAGTATTCATAAAATTTTTCATTTACATTTTGCAAATCATGCTTTTATCAAATTTTTCATTCATTAATAATTAAATAATGAAAGAATATGCGTTTGTTTTCATTAATTTGCTTTCTGAGCTCATAAGTACGACAATAAAATAACATGACTAAGGGAAATAGCGTAAAAACCCGTCAATGTTCGTAAATGCAAAGCGTAAACAAACGACGACATTTTACCTACCGTGACGTCACAGGAATATTGTCCATTGTCGGGGAATGTATAGATGTCCGGAAGAATTTGCATGTTATTTTTCATACAATTTAAGCACAATATAATATTATAAATTATTCTATGATATGTACAATCTTTAAAAATGATTTTTATTAGTCGAATATTGCAGTCAGAGACGTTGGTCCCCGCGTGACATTCAGCCAGCACTGTCTGTATGTTTTTTTGTCTGGCGATAATTGCCGCAAAACGCATTAGCTTAGCTAATAGTCAGATAGGTATATGTTGGTGAGGTACCCGGAATTATATGTATAGTTTCTGGTTAAATTGAATTCATTGGATCGAAAAATAGGGAACATTTTCTTATGACGTCGTAATGCTTTTCTATGGGACTTCAGACGATGTTCTAATTTTATCCTTCATTCAAAAGAATATCACGCATTTGGATGATTGATTTAAATGTGATAATAAATTTTACCAAAAAAGAAAAAATATATCAAGTTTTTATTATTTTATATTTTTAACCCGATTTTGTATGAAATTATATTTTAAAATGAAAAATCCGCGAAAAAAAAATATAGATATTTTTAATAATAAAAGCGCTCCTTTTCTAGAATAAAACGGTTTTACAGCCCGTGTAAAAATTTCGTGAAAAAATAGTATTATTTAGTTCTAAAAGAAATGGTTTCTTCTTACTTTTTTGTTTGTATGTTTGTTTTCGCGTCGGCTCCTTGAACATAGCAATAACAAAAAATAGTTCTCATCTTCCGAACTCTCTGACATTTCAATCGTTATTAAAATAACTGCATCCAAACTCTCTTGAAAATTTTACAAAAAATATGCATATTTAGTAGTGAAAACATGAATTCTTTATAAAAAAAAGCTTTAGATTTCAACCACAGAGCAAAAATATATTAGGTCTATGTTTTTAATACTATGGTACGACTCCATCCGTTTTCAATCCCCCTAGGCTAAAGAGGTGAGGGCTAATCAATCAGGTTTCTCGTTTCTGAGGAGATAAGCCTTTAAAAAATGTTAAAGCATGCGCAAAGAGACCCTTTTCGTGTGGAAAAATAATATTGGAATTGGACGCAATGCGCTTTTCGTTTTAAATACACTGGCCTCCAAAAGTTAAGGTACAACCAGTTTTTTGCGTCTAATTTGCAAAGGAATGAATATAGAAACAACAAATTTGGAGGAAATGTGCGCTAAACTGTTATTTATTAAATGCGACATAGGAATTTACTTAAGTTAAACGTATAAATGAAATTACAACAAAAAAGCACTGATGGTGGAAAATTCCATTCTTGGAGAAATCAGTACATCGCAGTATTATGCAGTAAACATTAAAAAACTGGTTCTAATACGGAATATGTCCACCCCGGACTTGAATGCATTGGTGGCATCGACTTTCCATGCTCTCAATTAAATTGTCGGACACCGAAATAGGTAACGCTGACCAGACTTGGAGTAAGCCTTGTTCCAGCTCATTTAATGACCTTGGAGGAGGACTTAAAGCCGCAACCTGTCTTCCAATAAAGTCCCAACGATGTTCTATCGGATTCAAGTCTGGAGAGTGAGCTGGCCATTGCATTCTCTCCAAACCGTGATCCTCAAGATAATCCTCAACAACCACAGCTCGGTGTGGTCTCGCATTATCGTCCATTAGAATGAAACCATTGCCAATAGCACCGGCATATGGGTGCACATATGAATCAAGGATCTCATCCCGATATCTCGCACCAGTCACAGTTCCTCCATGGAACACATGCAGGTCAGTGTGGCCTCCGAGTGAGATCCCTGCTCAAACCATGATTCCATCGTTTCTGCACCTGTGTGTATCGACAGTGTTTGATTGATGGTATCGAGTGCATTGTTCTCTCCAGATCAGAAGACGTCCTGAATCGCTCTCCAGTGTGAATCTGGACTCGTCTGTGAAGAGTACAGAAGTCCACTGTTGTCTGGTCCAGGAAACATGTTCTCTTCCCAAACATAAGCGGCCCCTTCTCTGTCGTCTGTTGAGGGGGACACACACAACTGGTCGCCTTGCATAAAGACCTGCATTGTGAAGACGTCTTCGCACCGTAGTAGCGGAGATTCTTCTCCCTCATGCTGCAAAGTGGTCTGGAATAAGTTGCGGCACAGTAGTGCGTCTTCTCCTTCGGACCGAAAGAGCTAGAAACCGGTCTTCTGCAGGTGTTGTAACACGTGGGCGGCCTGGAACATGTCTTCTGGACACAGAATCTTCGGATTCATACTGATCCCAGAGTCGTTGGACTACACTGCGCAACACATTGAGCCGTCTAGCAGTATCGGCCTGTGACAACCCCATTTCCATCCATCCTACCGGCCGCCACCTTAATGAATCGGGCAAACGACTTCTTCTAGACATTTCTAGATTCTACTGGCTGTTGTGAACAAAACTGACAACAGTAGTTCGAATACAACGAAACTTACACTCGAAATTACGAAAGCTTCGTAATCGCATATTTTTCTCTCATTCACAAATACCTATTCTTTTCTATAAAATAAAAGTGGTAGCTGTAATTTTTGCGTAAGTTTTTTGAAAGCTTATTATTGTCATTCATATAAACTATGAAGTTTAATCTGACTGCCATTTTTTGTCTGGTGAGCTTCGAAAAACATGTTGTACCTTAACTTTTGGAGGCCAGTGTATATCGACTATGGATGCTAAAATTTCAGAATGGTTGTGTCTTATATGACTCCGATTAGTTTGAAATTTTAGCCATACATATGACAGACATTCTAAACTATAGTAAATCTTCAGGTCAGGGGTCTTATCGTAAATTTTGCTATACTATTTTAATTTTCATCTCCCGTCACACACTATCTAACATCCTGAAATCCACAATTTAACTAGTCTGATGTGCCAATCCCAAAACTTTCTTCTATCTCACACAGGTTTCGCATACACTAAAAAGAATCAGCAACCATTTATGGCAAGGTCTAACTGAATCTAAAGTTTTATTAAATTCCGTGCATTACTTCTTGAGATAGGACTAGCGCTAAATTCGTGTCAATCCTGCAAAATGTAGCCTAGCAGCGCCACCTGTTGGGAGATTTAGACCAAAACCTAATCAAGAACAACTTAAGTCAACGTCTAACTGAATCTGAAGTTGGATGGAAATCCGTTCATCAGTTCTTGAGGTATAGTTATCGTGATAATAATGAAAAAAGTAGCATAGCAGTGCCATCTGTTGGGCTATTGACACCAAAACGTAAGCAGCACCTATTTATGTCAAGGTCTAACTGAATCTGAAGTTGGATGAAATTCCGTGCATTCGTTCTTGAAATATAGGTATCGTAAAAATCATGAAAAAAGTGGTATAGCAGCGCCATCTGTTGGGATATCTACACCAAAATGTAATCAGCGTCTCTTTATGCCAAGGTCTAACAGAATTTGAAGTTGGATGAAATTATGTGCATTCGTTCTTGAGATAGAGCTATTGGGGAAATCGCGAAAAATGCAGCATAGCATCGCCACCTTTTGGGCGATTTTCACCAAACATTAATCACCACCCATTTATATCAGGGACTCACTGAATCTAAAGTTTTATCAAATTTCGGGCATTCGTTCTTGAGATAGAGCGCCCACAAAATTTTTGTCATATACAGACAGACAGACAGACTCACAGACAGACATTTTCTAAAAACAGTGAAAAAACAGTGTTCAGGACCGGTGTTCTAAAACGTATAAATTCATCGAAAATTTTCATGAATCCAATACTTTCTTCTTGTAAAGATAGAAGAAAGTAATAATGTTAGATTATATGGATAATTCAAAGCCTATAATATTTCTGAAAGATTTAGGAAACCTAACTTTTCAACAATTCCAACAATAAGTATAGTTGAAGAGCATAATCCTATGAAATCTTGATTTATACAACTGGTCTTAATTGTATAAATCAAGATTTTCATAGGATTATGCTCTTCAACTACACTTATTGTTGGATTTTTTTAGAATAGAATTGTACATTTCTGTCTGTCTGTATGACTCGCGATAACTGCTGCAAAATGCACCCGATTAGCTTGACATTGGGTATAGGTATGTTGGAGAGGTACCCGGAATGAGCTGCATAGACCACACTGAATTGAATTGGGTTCAAATGGGTTCGAAAAATTCGTTTGAAATTTAGTAGTGAAAACATGAGTTCTTAAAAAAAAAAAAAAGCTTTCAACGCAATGGCCATATTACGACTCCATCCGTTTTCAATCAACCCTTTTCAATCGCCCTAGGCTAAAAAGGTTTCCCGTTCAAAAAAAACGTCGAAGCCTGCGCAAAGAGACAATTTTCATGTGGAAAATAGAATGTGAATTTGACGGAATGCGCTTTTCGCTTTAAATATATAGATAAGGAATTATTTCATTCGACGGCGCTTTCTCTCTTTTTAAAAAATATTCAAAATACTAAAATAATCTTTAATACTAACTAGATTTCCACATCCCCAATCGATCCGTACAGTGAAAAAGGATAATGTCAAATCACCCCCTCTCCTCTCCTGTTCGTTTCTATATATTGCCCACTCCCAAACAGAGAGGAAAAACAAAAAAGAAAGAAAGAAATCCAGCGAAACTGGAGAAAGTTATTATTTTTTTCCCGAAAAAGTTTTCGGAGATGGCATCTGAAAGCGGAGAAATAAAATATTTCCAATGAAGAAAAAAGCAAACTTTTTTTTCTGATTTTCGGTTTCATTTTTCGTATAAGAAGTAATAGACTGGGACAGGGTTGTTTTCCTTAATTTTATTTCACTTCGTCCATTCATAACCCAGGCAGTTTGGCCTTTTTACTTTCTTCTGTCTTTACAAGAAGAAAGTGACAAATTTTCGACTTCCGGTTTTCTACAATTGAAATTTAAGGAAGTAGAGGCTATGGGTCGGAAGTAGCGATACTACTGTAGTCGCTACTTTTTACAGTAGTTTGTAGTGTAAGCGAGTAGCGCGATACAAAAAATCAGTAGTTTGTAGCGAGAACCGACGCTACTTTTAACGGTACTTCAGGAGGAAAAAAAAGTGCGATTCTACAAATCACATGATCGAAACTCGCTTTATTCTGCTCAAAAATTTCCGAATCGCAGTGGCCAATCTCAGTTGCAGTATATAGCAATACATTGCATGAAGTCATAGATTTTTTCCATTGACACTTTCTGCTGAAATCAAGTACTAACCCACCAAAGGAATTCATTTTCTTGTTGGCAACACTTGTCTATTTACTTGTTAAGAAGTCTTCATGTTTTAACGCCGAGTTTCTTGTTATTCAGAATTGCTCCATTTACAGATTTATTTATTTATTTGCATTTAGGATAGTTTTTCTGTAATTTTCTAGATTATATCTCTCTTAATTTTGCTGCGAAATTTGTTAAGTGTGCATAAACTAACGTTTTCGAGACGAACACAAAACATTTCCTTGTATGGTATCTTTCTTCATTTTTTATGCCCTATGTTATGTCACATTTATTTAATTGTATCTCGGCAGACGCGACGTGTAAATTGAACACTTTGACAAAATTTGAAAGCAGCGAGGTAGTGACTGCTTTTGAAAAGTAGTTTGTAGTCGCTATTTTTTAAAACAAGTAGTTGCAGTTAACTACATTTTCGACAAAGTAGTTGTAGTTGTAGTTCGCTACTATAAAAAAGTAGTTTTTCCGACCCCTGAACAGGGGTTTACTGTGATAAATATGATATCGAAATTAGGTGTTCGTATCGAAAATTCCTAGAGTTTGGTATAATTTCACTGTGAAGATGACACGCTAAACTTCTTTTTTAACATAAATTGGAAGAAGACAGAATTTCCAGTCGAATGGCTATTTCCATTTTTCACCTGTGACAATTTGGAGATTAAATTGTATGGAGTGTTCTCTCTCTCTCTCTCTTTTATTTTTTTTTTATTTATTTTAATTTTAATTACAGTTTTGAACATACACTTTGAAAGAACACTTCAAAAACGAACACTTTAAAAGCGAACAAATGTTTCACTTTTCACCTCGTTTTTATTAACACTTTTCCAATATCGTTGAAAAGTGTTTATGAATTCGGTTTGTCTACCTGTCTGTCCGTGCTCTAACTCTCGTTAATAGACTCGGATTTTAATGAAATTTTTATACAATATTGAATTTTACTATAGCATTGAGTATGAAAATGTACGGAATTGAAAATTTGGTATGTAGCATTCATAGTTCATTTACAGGGACACACAAAAGAATTCCAATCATTTGCTGCGCATTTTATGGGTGTTACGCTATTTCAAACATAATGAAATTAATGTGAATTAATTACTAAGGTGGACTACAGCATGCTTTTACAGAAATATACAATGAGTAGCATTTAGAGTCCAATTACAGGGACGTACAAAATAATTCATTTTCATTACAATCTATGGGGGAAAATCGTTTGCGGTGCATTTTGAACTTGTTATGATACTTGAAATATAATGAAATGTAAAAGGATTACCAAGGTTGAATACAACTTATTTTCTATAGATCATGGAGTGCGTAGGATTTATTGTTCATGTACAGGGATGTACAAGAGAATTCGGCTATAGGACTGATTATGATTGGTCATTGCTAGAAGTGCTTTTTCCCATGTGATATGCAATTTTATGTAATTTTTAGTGTTCTACGTGTTGTTTGCAAATTTTCTGTAGATCCTATACAGGGCTGCACAAAAAACTTCTAATAGGGAAAGCAATTTTTTTAAACGGATTTTTACTGAGTTATGTATCTTTTAAATTGCTTATTTAGTTATCTCATTCCATCGTATGGAAAAAAATAAATTTCTTCATAATATTCTGTTAGCGTTGGAAAGTGTTTCACAATCTATGCCGAATGCATGATTTTTCGTTCTTGTTCGTGTTGAGAGAAATACTAAAAGAAAAAATTTAAAAAGGGGGAAAAATCCACAGAAGGTTAAAAAAAAATTCAACAGTATTTTAATAGTATATTTCCAAGCGCACATTTGAAATTTTATGTTCATCCGATGTTGGAGAGATTATTAAAATGACTCATTCTTTTTAAATATAATGACGCTCATTAATTTATAAATGAAACAGTTTTAAAAAATGTTTTTTTCTCAGTTAATGATGTGTTTTTGTTTTGTAGTTCCTCAAAAGTATTTTACTTTCTTTTACGGGTAAAATCAATACTTCATCCAGATATATACTGTAAGATATGACGGAAAATATCCGAACACCATTGGCATTTCATGAAAAAAATCCTTTAAAACGTTTGACCTGTTTCTCTTATTTTTAGTTTTTCTGGAATTAAATAAGAAAACGTTTTACTGTATTTAAAAAACAAGAAAGAAAAATCATGCGTGCAGCATAGATTATGAAACACTTTCCAGCACATCCAGAATCACCGTTTAAAATGGTGAAACCAGATTTCAGCAAGTTACCGTCTATCAGAGCAAATTTGTAATTGCAATTATTTGCGATGTAATTACAATTCAATAGTATTTAATTGATTATAATAGTTACACACTTTCAAGCACAGAAATTTCATCAAATAAGGGGATGGGCGGCGGTTCCAGCTACAGTGCTGCAAGAATTTTTTATGGCGTGTAATTGTAACTATAATTAATGAATTGTAATCACATTGCCGATAATTGCAAATACAAATTTGCCCAAATTTGCTGTATATTACCATAAAGGTACTCGAATTATTTTTCGCAACACTGTATATGATTTATAGATGTGTATAAACTACAGAGTTTGCAAAAAATTAGCTTAGTTATAAAACGCATAACACAATCGGAAATTCTCCTTCTGTAAGCTCCAGCAATAGGCAGAAATGCACTCGAATAATTTTGTACAGCCCTGTATATTATCTATAGATTTTTATACACTCCTCATCTTAAACTAAAATTTAATTCGGGAATATAACGCGCAACACAACTGGAATCGTACTTTCAGAAATTACTATCCATAAACGTGCAATGTACCCGGTTCTTTGCGTAGCCCTATATATATGAATTTATTTATAGTTTACAAAACTCTCTTAGTATACTAAATACAGTTAAATGTACATACAACTGTAAAATGCATAACTAAAAAATAAACAACCTTAAGTAATTGATGCTCATACATAGTGATGCTTACGATTTATTTTTTGTAGCCCTGTTAGGATCTATAGAATTTATGTACACCATGTAGTATGCACAAATTTAGCTAACCATAAAAACGCATCGAACAATAAATGAACAATAAATGCTATGCACACTCTATTGTAAAATAAGCCCCTTGTAAGTGCAACTAAGTGATGCATTTCATTTCATTATAATATTTGAAATAGTGTAACATTATTAAAATACACTGCAACGAACTTTTACACCGTCAAAAAAAAAAAAAAAAAAAAAAAAAAGTAGTTTATATCGAAATCATTAAGGTTCACTACAACATGTTTTCTATAGATTATGGAGTGCGTGGGATTTATCGTTCATGTACAGAGACGCACAAAAGAATTAGGTTAAAGAACTGACTATGATAGTAATTAATAGAAGTGCTTTTTTCGCTGCGATAGCCATTTTTAAATTTAACTAATTTTTAGTGTATTCACCAATAGCCATAAAAGTACAATGTCATTTGGAAACCACATTTTTTTTTTCTTTTTTCATTTTATTTAGGGAAGATCAAAAATGTTTATAAATGTTAATTACGACTATATTTTCATTATAGAAATTAAATTCTACTATCAAAATAGAGATATACTTCTTGCGATTGGAATTTAGGTCAAAAGCAATTTATATTCCATTTTAATTAAAAAAGGAAAAATAATTTATTACTTTTAAAAAGAAGAAATTTAAAGTTAAGAAAAGTTAAAAGTATACTTATTTTGATTATAAACGAAATCCTGTATTAGAATTTCTCAATTACCTAATATCAATTTAATTAATAAAAGAAAGGAAAGTATAATTTAAATTTTGTAATTACTTATAAATTTAATAAAAATAAATAGAATAACTAAAATCTTTACACTGAGAAACAAATAAAATCCAAATATCTTTACTTAGGAATTCTGAACAAACCAACAGAAAATCAGAAATAAGGATTAAATGCAGGTAACCAAGAAAAATTTTATTTGACTATTTGTCACTAAAGAAAGACAATTAATAAGATTTGAGTTTCACTATTCTTACTTTCTTCATTAATTTACTTTGCATTAAAAATTTTATTTTTGCCTTTACTTAATGCTAGGATAAACTAGTAGATCAGGATCCTCAACGTCAGATCTAAAAGTCATTGTTTTTTAATCTCACTCTTCATATTATTTAGCATCTTACGATCCGCAATTTAATTTTTTATATGACATACATATATATAGATATATAAAATACTTCGGAGGTTTGAGAAATTAGAAGCGTTCCATTAAACACGATTTATGCAATGATATTCTGAAATTCTTATCAACTTCTTATTCATGCAACTTTTAAAAAATAAGCTTGCATTAAAATAAATTCTTCATTTATGTCAATAGAATACAAAAATAATTTATTTTGATAATAAAATATTGCAGCAAAATACTGTGGGTTACTTGAATTTTATTATTTTGATAGTGTTTGAAATAGGGTTGCTAAGTAACTCATAAATTAATGAACAAAGTAAAAATAAATGCATTTTAAATATTTGTAAAAAATAGGAAAATAAAATGTTTTATATTTCCCGAACAGATGAAATTTTTCCCCCCAATAATTCAAACAATTCATTTCTAAATTCTAATGAATGTATCTGCAAATTTTCAAAGCTATTGGATATATTTAAAACCTCCCTATCGAAAATTTTGCATTCATAATTTTACGTTTAAATCCATTATTCAAATAGGCGATTTTCATTTCAGTTAAAAATGAAATTTGAAAATCGTCTGCATTCCCATAGGAAAGCATTAAGACCTAAAAAGAAATGTTCTCTATTTTTCGAACGAATGAACCCAATGTAACTAAAAACTATACAGCTCATTCAGGGTACCTCACCACCATACCTACCAAAAATCAACCTAATCGGATCCTTTTTACGGCAGTTAGCGCGGAACAGACAGACAAGCAAACAAACAGACGGAAACCAAAAACTTTTCGTGTCTCCACAGTGAGCATCAACTGACGTTTCGGCAATAAACAAATAAAAAGTTCAGGGACGGCCATACAGAAATAAAAAAAACTGAGATGAGTTAACGTGAAATTATATGTTTATTCATTTTTGGTAAATGGTTGATTTCATAATTATCAGACTCATTATTCAGCCAATTGCTTAAAAAACAGAGTAGAAGTTTACACATAAATACCAGAATACAAGTTTTCTTTATCACCTGCAATTCAAGTGTTTCAAGATCAATGCCAGGATGCATACTTTTTCGGGTTTTTTTTTTTGCTTTTATACTAAACTTAATACCATTTTCTTTTTTAATCCATACTATTTGACGTTTCTTACACCTATTTTTTCTGAATTAAATGTAAGAATTCGGCAAGCGTATCCGAAGAACTACACCAGTTACAGCTTCGAGGACAACCTTTACAAAACTAACTCACTGTCATTCTTAGATGCGTTCGTAATTATATAAATACGTAACACCTATAGTCGTCGCGTCGTCTGGTCCGTCCGTCCGCGTATAACAGCGCAAAAATCACTCAACCGAATGGTTTGAAATTTAATACATAGAATCGTTGCAACAATCGAATTTTGTCGCGTCATTTCAATTTTTATGAAAATCGAATCAAAACTTAAAAAGATAGTAATAAAAACGCAAGTCATGTGACTGAGGAAAAAAAAATACGGGCAAACCACGTCTTTTTCCATAGGCCAAGCAGACATTTTTATTCAAAATTACTTTTTCGAATAAAATGGCATAAAAGTTACATTTTTAGAAAGATCTTTTAAAAAAAATGGTTTGCTCGAGAGATGAGTTACATTAAAAAATATATAGATTTTGAGATAACTTCAGTGAAAATGAGGTTAAAAGCCGAATATCTCAATCCATTAAAGTAAATATACAAAAGATTCATTCATCGTGAGTCATAGAAGTATTAAACCGTGGAGTCATTATTTGTAAAGCAAGATCTCCAGGGTGAATGTTACAGCGCTGTCTGGTGTCGAAAAAATAAATTCGCATCTGTAAACGTGGCATACGTAATAAGAAAAAAATAGGCATCCTCATTTCGCTCCTAGCAGACGATATAATTTATTTCACTGAAATAATGATGATGATTTTTTTTTTTTTTTTACATTGTGAAACTAGTTATAAAACGATCGCACCTCCTATGTCACGTTTAACGTACAATTTCCAACTTGTTTCCGATTCTATTACATGAAAGTGACCTGAAATAGAGCAACTTGCCTTTAATTTTAGCGACAAGCTCCCCTTTTCCGGCTAATCCCTCCGTTGTCCCCGGCATCCGTTCCGTAATGACCGAGACCCAATAACCCAGAGAGGAGTCTCGTCCACAAAAGGGTTGCCGTGGTAACCGAACATCTTAGCCTCCTCTTTGTTTCCTCTTCACCTCGGGAAGTAACCGTTTACTCTCCGCATTTATTTATAGTGTCAGTACTTGTTTGTTTAATGCGCTTTTCTTTTTTTATAAACGACAGAGTTGCTTAAGGAGAGAGTGGATATTAAAAACCAATTTTCAATGGATTCATTTGAAAATAGGCAGACTTGTTAATGATAAGCTCAAATAGATATATTCAAAATTTTATGTTAAAATAATAAGTTTTTAAATTGCTCAGTTTTTAAATTTTTAAAGTATTGTGCTGTCCTTTAAAAAAAACTCATTTTTTGAAATTTTCTCTATATTAAGTCTAATAAAGAACACACAAAAAAAATTGAACATTGCTAAATTTTTACAGCCTGCTCTGACTAAGATTTTTTTAATGTTGAGCATTTTTCATTTTATCGCTTTATTACAAAGTGGCAGCTAATTAAACGAGAGTTTTAAAGAAAAAAAAAACACTTTTCTAAAAAAATAACCCATTTTACAAGAAAAAAAAACCCTCACACCTGACATAATCAGCTGAAAAGGAAGCATTTTATTACATATTAATGGTTTAATACACACACACACACACACACACACACACACACACACACACACACACACATATATATATATAATTATAATATCTATGAATTTCAAAAAAACATATCAAGTTCTTGTACTTAAATCTCCAAAGAGATAATTAATGATAATGTGTAGACAGAATGACAGAATACATTTATATATATATATATATATATATATATATATGAAACACATGCTTTGCCAGAATTCTGCAATTGTTACTGTAAATTATTTTTAAACTAAATAAGCACTCCTTAGGTATATTTAACTATTTTTGTTATTCTAAATGGCGCATAAAAACAGAACAAAATAAAAAAATTGACTTTGATGAAGTACTAGGGTGGGTTTTTTTTTTAGGAAACATTTCACTGTGAGTTTTTTTTAGAGGACAGTATAATAACGAATAATCGTCTTATTTTAAAATATCCAATGCCCATTTCTTTTGCATAGAATATGACAATATTTATTTATCAGATACTTTTTAGGTGCGTTCGTAATTATATAAATACGTAGCACCTAGAGTCGTCGTCTGGTCCGTCCGTCTGTCCGCATATAGCAGCGCAAAACGACCCAACCGAATGGTTTGAAATTTAATACATATAGAATCGTTGCAGAATTTTGTCGAGTCATTTCAAATTTTATGAAAATCGAATCGAAACTTAAAAAGATATTAATAACAGTTTTCTTCGTTAGTAGAGAGAAAATGGGGCTCCGGCCCCAGGAGGAGCTCGGAGCCGGAGGAGGGAGGAGGGCTATTCCTCCTCCTCCTCCTCACGAAGTGCTCTCCTCCTCCTCCTCCTCCCGAAGTGCCCTCCTCCTCCTCCTCCCGAAGTGCCCTCCTCCTCCTCCTCCCGAAGTGCCCACCTCCACCACTTAAGATAAGGGAATTAATTAAGGATTAGTGTTAATTAATTTTAATTAGGGAACTTAGAAATTTTTCGAAGCAAATTTTTTTTTTTTTTTTTTTTTTTTTTTTCAACGAGAGTATGCAGTTTGATTATGAGTGTATGCAGTAGAAGTGAATGATTAATTAATTAAAAAAAATATTAATTAAAAATAGTAATTAATTAATTTTAATTGCAGAACTTAAAAATTTTCGCGAGATTTTTTCAACGAGAGTAGGGTATTCGATATACATGTTAGAGGAGAATTTTAAAAGTCAATAAGGGTTTAATTAAAAATGGTGATTAATTTTAATTGAGGAACTTAGACATTTTTCGAAGCAAATATTTTTTCAACGAGATAGGCTATTTGTTATACATGTTAGAGTATATTACAGGTGAATTTTAAAAGTCAATAATGATTTAATTAAAAAGGGTCATTAATTAATTTTAATTGGAGAACTTAAGAAATTTTGGCAAGATTTTTTTTTCCCTCAACGAGAGTACGCAGTTTGCATGTGCAGTAGAATGGTAGATGCTAGTAATTAAAAAGGGTCATTAATTAATTTTAATTGGCGGACTTCAACATTTTTGAGGCAAACAGGCGCGTTTTAATGAATTCGATATAGGTTGTAGTAGGTCCCGCAGGAATGATACTGTACTCAACTGAATAGCTCCCCCCTCCCCCTTCCTTTTTTACCCAGAGGGGCCCTTTCGATAGCCTAACAATACGCACTTCAAAAAATACAGATTGGTACAAAAGAAGAATTTTAACGTATATATAAAATAAACAAGAATGAAAAATCATGCGTAGCGGTATAGTTTATGAATCACTTTCCAACACTGTCGAAGTGTTATGTGAACAAAATATAATTTTACCATCGAGTGCATAGTGAACAGATCTCCTTTTTAATAAAAAAGGGGTCCCTCACAAAAATCGAATTATGCATAAGAACCCTTCCTAAAATCAGATAATTTACACCTTACCTTTTTTTTTTTTTCAATTCAAGTTAGGCTAAAAGTACAGCTTACGCATCGATAGGTTCAAAATACAGGGACCCTTCGAAGTGTGAACTCGCATTAGACTATAGGGCCCCTTCATAAAATAAATGAGATACACGCCCTATTCGAATAAAAAAAAAGCCCTTCACAAAAACTGTAGGGGTTCCCTTTTGGAATAAAAAGGACCCTTCACAAAAATCGAATTATGCATAAGAACCCTTCCTAAAATCAGGTAATTTATACCTTACCTTTTTTTTTTTTCAATTCAAGTTAGGCTAAAAGTACAGCTTACGCATCGATAGGTTCAAAATACAGGGACCCTTCGAAGTGTGAACTCGCATTAGACTATAGGGCCCCTTCATAAAATAAATGAGATACATGCACTATTCGAATAAAAAAGCCCTTCACAAAAAACTGTAGGGGTTCCCTTTTGGAATAAAAAGGCCCCTTCACAAAAATCCAATTATGCATAAGAACCCTTCCTAAAATCAGGTAATTTATACCTTACCTTTTTTTTTTCAATTCAAGTTAGGCTAAAAGTACAGCTTACGCATCGATAGGTTCAAAATACAGGGACCCTTCGAAGTGTGAACTCGCATTAGACTATAGGACCCCTTCATAAAATAAATGAGATACATGCACTATTCGAATAAAAAAGCCCTTCACAAAAAACTGTAGGGGTTCCCTTTTGGAAGAAAAAGGCCCCTTCACAAAAATCCAATTATGCATAAGAACCCTTCCTAAAATCAGGTAATTTATACCTTACCTTTTTTTTTTCAATTCAAGTTAGGCTAAAAGTACAGCTTACGCATCGATAGGTTCAAAATACAGGGACCCTTCGAAGTGTGAACTCGCATTAGACTATAGGGCCCCTTCATAAAATAAATGAGATACATGCACTATTCGAATAAAAAAGCCCTTCACAAAAAACTGTAGGGGTTCCCTTTTGGAATAAAAAGGACCCTTCACAAAAATCCAATTATGCATAAGAACCCTTCTTAAAATCAGGTAATTTACACCTTTCCCTTTTTATAAAATTCAAGTTAGGCTAAAAATACAGCTTATGCATCGATAGGTTCAAAATATATAGTTATAGATATTAAGCACCCTTCACAAAATAAATCCAATAGATTCATATTATATTACAACGACAGAAATACAAGGGATACTGACCTTCCATGAAAATCCAAGATCACTGTTTATATGAAAAGCACCCTTCACAATATACCCTGTAAAAATATTATGATTCCACAGATATTTTAAGAAATGGACTGCTATTCTCAAATGAATACGTATTCATGCGTTGTAAAAATAGGTTTTACACGAATGCCTTTTTAGTATAACATTCAAAATATAGTTTTTAGAAAAAAGATTCATGTTTTACCAAATTTATCATACAAATCTGTAAAATAGGGTAGAATGTTTCATGAAAAATAATTGAATTTTCGAATGATTATGCTTTAAAATACATATTTATAACTGCAACTAAGATTTGAGTGTTACCCCCTCAACATACATATCGCTGAATCATAATGAGTCATATTATCAGACAAGCGAAGATCTTGCTTTGATTTCACCCCGTATGCGATAATGAGTCACTCCGCGATAAGAAATACCTGAGACTCGTAATTTCTGACACATTTTTGTAGGTAAATGAACTATTTAAAACCGTCAATGTATACGAATTATTTCGTGTAGTTCTATATATTCTACTCTTCATATATACATATGGTTATATATACTAAAATCTGCTAAGTTTTAAAAGGCTTCACTGTGTATTCATTGTAAAATAAGAACTAAGAAATATCCCTTAAGAATTTTGAGTATAAGAGACGGGTTTAAAGGAATTTGAACCTGTTTAAATGTACCTGTGTTTAAATGAATTTGATACAGCTTAGGGTAAAAAAATATACAGGGGCCCCTATAAAATATAGGAATTAAATTTTAAATAATATAAAACTAAATTACATTAGTCTATGCTTTTTTCGTATAGAAAAATTATACTAAATTGAGTTTTTAGTATTTTAACTTAAAAACTTCTTTTGAGGAATGAATAACTAACCTTTTGACTTTGTTTTTATAAAATATATATTGTACTATTTAGTTAGGGCATTATTTAAAAAATTTTTGTTTTTAATATTGAAAAAAAATGTATCTTACCTAAATATTTAAACCATAATGTACTGGAATTCATCCAAATTTGATCGACTGCATGCATGTCTTAAAAGAACTAAACGTGTTCGCTTATCTCTTAAAACCACGGGATATTATAACGTTATGGATAAAGCATAGGGTAGAATACAGAATGAATAGGTATTATAAAGCAGAATCATAAATTTTGCATACTTTACACTTGTAGTATGTGAAATGATTGCTACTATTGGCTATATGAGAAAATGAATCGTCAACGAATCTTATTAGTCTATGTTATATTTAACCAACAGGCTTGAAATGCGTGAATTTTGACTAGAATTAATCATTGAATGTAAAAATGATTTATTTTTAGATCTAATATTTATATCGTTTAACATTTTAAAATATATACATAAATTAATCTTACCTTATTCACAAACTTGTAATCCCGTCTTCAATAATGACTACTGCATGAAAAAACATGCGTGCTACTTGTATAGCAACTAAGAACAGAAATGATTTCAGTACAAGTCCATTATCTTATCGTTAATCTATAGATTAGTAACATCATGTGACTGATTGCGATAACATTCTATATAAGATTTACTGATAAGAATACATTTCAATTCATTTCTCCCAAAAGCAAGTGTATGAGTTGGTTGTAAGATCTAGGTAAGTAGCCTTACTTTATATGTTTAAAGTTATAATATATGAATAGATATAATATTAATGTATTTTTTCAATATGTATGGTAGGCAAAAAGGAATAGGTAAGCAAAAAAGAATAGGTATTATTGCATGTTTCCTCTAATTTATTTTAAAAATAATTATTTTAAAAATACATACTAACAATTTATGCGATGAGTCACACAGCATGATGGGACGATATATGAAATTTATTTTTATATTATACAAGCTTTTATATACAATTCATATGCGTGAGCAAGATTATTTTTAGAATTTTTCACTCTTACCCTATATAGGCTATACTTTTAAAATAGTAGTATTCGAATACTCGTAAAATGTAATTATAGCTTAGTAATTTTCTAGTCTTTTAACTATACCGTTGAAGGAGTATTGTCATATTTAACTAGCAGCCTCGAACATGCGTGAATTTTGACTAGAATTATTCACTGAATGTAAAAAAAAAAATGATTTATATTTAGATCTAATATTTATATCGTTTAACATTTTAAAATCCTATAAAAAGTATATACATTAGTATGCTTGTGAAAGGCCTATTGTTAATACGAAACGTTGTGTGAAGTGTCCTGTTTTAGGGTTAAAAGTTTCGTGAAGGGGTCTGTTTGAAGGAGCCTGTTTCGAAATGACTTAAGAACGCTCAATTTATTCCTAAACATTCAACTCGATTCGTTATATAAGCTTTATTAAGTATTCAATAAAAAATAATAACTAAGAAATAAAATTAAAAATAGTAATTAAGAGATACCCTTAAGAATTCTTGCGATAGGAGATTGGTTTTAATTAAATAGGTTAATGAATCTAATTCGATACAAGTCTTGTTAAAACAGAGATTATAGTTAAAATACACATTAATTATACAGCATTACACTGTATTACACAATGCGCTACCTCACCTATATTATCACAGAAATACCTTCGATAAAATTTAGACTAACAATACACACCTAAAAAATATATACAGAGTACCCAGAAAATGATAGGAATGAATGAAAAATTTTAACGTAAATTATAAAATAGGATCTACAATAAGTGACAATAAATAAATATGAAGGAAAAATCATGAGTCATGGTATACTTTATGAAACACTTTCCAGTGCTATGTGACTATCGTTAAGAATTTGAAATAAGTGAATTAGATTTAATAATTCATACTGGAAATGTATTTTAAAAAAAATTAGTAGCTTCGCCTACTTTTAAATCATTCAAGACATATGATGAAGATTTAACCGCTGTAGAACGACTAAAAACTAGCATTTTAATGAACCAACCCATCTATGTTGGATTTTCTATTTTAGAATTATCTAAATTAGTTATGTATGATTTTCATTACAATTTTATAAAGAAAACATACAAAGATCGTGCAGTTATACTCTTTACGGATATAGATTCCTTAACTTATCATATTCAAACACATAATATTTATAAGGATATGGAGCACCATCATGATTTTTTCGACTTTTCTGAATACTCGAAATCCCATCGTCCAAACCGCACAAGTTTCGAACCCACAAACATATAATCAGACTTGTCATTTTATACCCACCACGCTAACTTTTGGGCCTAGTGAACCCCCGCTTATTTTATAGCCACCATACTAACCACAGGGCTTAGTAAGCCCCAGGCTAATTTATATCCACCATGCTAAGTATTAGGCTGAGTGAGCCCCAGGCTAACTTATACCCACCACGCTAACTAATGGGCTGAGTGAGCCCCAGGCTATTTTCTACTCACCACGTTTACTGGGCTTAGTGTGTCCCCGCTTATTTTATAGCTACCACGATAACCACAGGGCTAAGTGAGCCCCCGCTTATTATATAGTCAACACGCTAACTACTGGGCTGAGTGAGCCCCAGGTTATTTAGTCGCATGAATATGATTTCCAAGGTATATGTCCTGTCCTAACTTGATTTAGACCATTGCCTATAGTAAGATTAAGCTGGGAAGTAAATTGGTAAACTATATGTACATTTCCCTTGAAAACTCACTTGTATTTTCTTAAATATCTGCAGAAATCAGCATAGTTTATTAAAATTATATACATTCTCATTAGTTTATGAATCTACTAACTTATAATATCTATATGGTAACTTGGATTATTAGTATTCTCACTTAAAAATTTCTTTTGTAGATTTAATATAATAAACACTAACATGAGACTGACTAAACTTTTACCATTTTCATTTCAACTTAGTTTTAGGAAATTTATCTACATAGCTTTAAATTTTACTGTTTAGTAAGTCTATTATTTCAAAGTATTATTTTTTAGTTCTAATATTCAAAACATATTCATATCGTTTTACATAGTAGGTATCAAATTAATTTAAAGTCATATTAAAAATATATATAAAAATACTATTCTTACCTAACACGCCAGCTAGCTAAGCACCCAACCGTCTCACACTAAGACTCGGAGAAAAGTGAATGCTTGTTCAGGCCCTTATCAGCTAATATAATCACTGATAAGATTTGATCACGTGACATGCGACGTCACTGATTAAGTGATATCACGTGACCATGTGGTATCATTCAATACGTCACCAGTGACGTCAGAGATCACGTGACTAGGTCATAAAAGAACCAATTGCTAATTGCAATTAACAATTTACCTCTAATTGATTTGTATAATATATGTATAGATAAATTAATACATGATTTTTCTATTATTTCATAAAACATAGTACATGTACTATGTATTACGAAATAATATATAGATAAATTATGTATTAATTTATCTATACATATATTATACAAATCAATTAGAGGTAAATTGTTAATTGCAATGTCACGTGATCTCTGACGTCACTGGTGACGTATTGAATGATACCACATGGTCACGTGATATCACTTAATCAGTGACGTCACATGTCACGTGATCAAATCTTATCAGTGATTATATTAGCTGATAAGGGCCTGAACAAGCATTCACTTTTCTCCGAGTCTTAGTGTGAGACGGTTGGGTGCTTAGCTAGCTGGCGTGTTAGGTAAGAATAGTATTTGTATATATATTTTTAATATGACTTTAAATTAATTTGATACCTACTATGTAAAACGATATGAATATGTTTTGAATATTAGAACTAAAAAATAATACTTTGAAATAATAGACTTACTAAACAGTAAAATTTAAAGCTATGTGGATAAATTTCCTAAAACTAAGTTGAAATGAAAATGGTAAAAGTTTAGTCAGTCTCATGTTAGTGTTTATTATATTAAATCTACAAAAGAAATTTTTAAGTGGGAATACTAATAATCCAAGTTACCATATAGATATTATAAGTTAGTAGATTCATAAACTAATGAGAATGTATATAATTTTAATAAACTATGCTGATTTCTGCAGATATTTAAGAAAATACAAGTGAGTTTTCAAGGGAAATGTACATATAGTTTACCAATTTACTTCCCAGCTTAATCTTACTATAGGCAATGGTCTAAATCAAGTTAGGACATATACCTTGGAAATCATATTCATGCGACTAAATAACCTGGGGCTCACTCAGCCCAGTAGTTAGCGTGTTGACTATATAATAAGCGGGGGCTCACTTAGCCCTGTGGTTATCGTGGTAGCTATAAAATAAGCGGGGACACACTAAGCCCAGTAAACGTGGTGGGTAGAAAATAGCCTGGGGCTCACTCAGCCCATTAGTTAGCGTGGTGGGTATAAGTTAGCCTGGGGCTCACTCAGCCTAATACTTAGCATGGTGGATATAAATTAGCCTGGGGCTTACTAAGCCCTGTGGTTAGTATGGTGGCTATAAAATAAGCGGGGGTTCACTAGGCCCAAAAGTTAGCGTGGTGGGTATAAAATGACAAGTCTGATTATATGTTTGTGGGTTCGAAACTTGTGCGGTTTAGACGATGGGATTTCGAGTATTCAGAAAAGTCGAAAAAATCATGATGGTGCTCCATATCCTTATAAATATTATGTGTTTGAATATGATAAGTTAAGGAATCTATATCCGTAAAGAGTATAACTGCACGATCTTTGTATGTTTTCTTTATAAAATTGTAATGAAAATCATACATAACTAATTTAGATAATTCTAAAATAGAAAATCCAACATAGATGGGTTGGTTCATTAAAATGCTAGTTTTTAGTCGTTCTACAGCGGTTAAATCTTCATCATATGTCTTGAATGATTTAAAAGTAGGCGAAGCTACTAATTTTTTTTAAAATACATTTCCAGTATGAATTATTAAATCTAATTCACTTATTTCAAATTCTTAACGATAGTCACATAGCATTGGAAAGTGTTTCATAAAGTATACCATGACTCATGATTTTTCCTTCATATTTATTTATTGCTACTTATTGTAGATCCTATTTTATAATTTACGTTAAAATTTTTCATTCATTCCTATCATTTTCTGGGTACTCTGTATATATTTTTTAGGTGTGTATTGTTAGTCTAAATTTTATCGAAGGTATTTCTGTGATAATATAGGTGAGGTAGCGCATTGTGTAATACAGTGTAATGCTGTATAATTAATGTGTATTTTAACTATAATCTCTGTTTTAACAAGACTTGTATCGAATTAGATTCATTAACCTATTTAATTAAAACCAATCTCCTATCGCAAGAATTCTTAAGGGTATCTCTTAATTACTATTTTTAATTTTATTTCTTAGTTATTATTTTTTATTGAATACTTAATAAAGCTTATATAACGAATCGAGTTGAATGTTTAGGAATAAATTGAGCGTTCTTAAGTCATTTCGAAACAGGCTCCTTCAAACAGACCCCTTCACGAAACTTTTAACCCTAAAACAGGACACTTCACACAACGTTTCGTATTAACAATAGGCCTTTCACAAGCATACTAATGTATATACTTTTTATAGGATTTTAAAATGTTAAACGATATAAATATTAGATCTAAATATAAATCATTTTTTTTTTTACATTCAGTGAATAATTCTAGTCAAAATTCACGCATGTTCGAGGCTGCTAGTTAAATATGACAATACTCCTTCAACGGTATAGTTAAAAGACTAGAAAATTACTAAGCTATAATTACATTTTACGAGTATTCGAATACTACTATTTTAAAAGTATAGCCTATATAGGGTAAGAGTGAAAAATTCTAAAAATAATCTTGCTCACGCATATGAATTGTATATAAAAGCTTGTATAATATAAAAATAAATTTCATATATCGTCCCATCATGCTGTGTGACTCATCGCATAAATTGTTAGTATGTATTTTTAAAATAATTATTTTTAAAATAAATTAGAGGAAACATGCAATAATACCTATTCTTTTTTGCTTACCTATTCCTTTTTGCCTACCATACATATTGAAAAAATACATTAATATTATATCTATTCATATATTATAACTTTAAACATATAAAGTAAGGCTACTTACCTAGATCTTACAACCAACTCATACACTTGCTTTTGGGAGAAATGAATTGAAATGTATTCTTATCAGTAAATCTTATATAGAATGTTATCGCAATCAGTCACATGATGTTACTAATCTATAGATTAACGATAAGATAATGGACTTGTACTGAAATCATTTCTGTTCTTAGTTGCTATACAAGTAGCACGCATGTTTTTTCATGCAGTAGTCATTATTGAAGACGGGATTACAAGTTTGTGAATAAGGTAAGATTAATTTATGTATATATTTTAAAATGTTAAACGATATAAATATTAGATCTAAAAATAAATCATTTTTACATTCAATGATTAATTCTAGTCAAAATTCACGCATTTCAAGCCTGTTGGTTAAATATAACATAGACTAATAAGATTCGTTGACGATTCATTTTCTCATATAGCCAATAGTAGCAATCATTTCACATACTACAAGTGTAAAGTATGCAAAATTTATGATTCTGCTTTATAATACCTATTCATTCTGTATTCTACCCTATGCTTTATCCATAACGTTATAATATCCCGTGGTTTTAAGAGATAAGCGAACACGTTTAGTTCTTTTAAGACATGCATGCAGTCGATCAAATTTGGATGAATTCCAGTACATTATGGTTTAAATATTTAGGTAAGATACATTTTTTTTCAATATTAAAAACAAAAATTTTTTAAATAATGCCCTAACTAAATAGTACAATATATATTTTATAAAAACAAAGTCAAAAGGTTAGTTATTCATTCCTCAAAAGAAGTTTTTAAGTTAAAATACTAAAAACTCAATTTAGTATAATTTTTCTATACGAAAAAAGCATAGACTAATGTAATTTAGTTTTATATTATTTAAAATTTAATTCCTATATTTTATAGGGGCCCCTGTATATTTTTTTACCCTAAGCTGTATCAAATTCATTTAAACACAGGTACATTTAAACAGGTTCAAATTCCTTTAAACCCGTCTCTTATACTCAAAATTCTTAAGGGATATTTCTTAGTTCTTATTTTACAATGAATACACAGTGAAGCCTTTTAAAACTTAGCAGATTTTAGTATATATAACCATATGTATATATGAAGAGTAGAATATATAGAACTACACGAAATAATTCGTATACATTGACGGTTTTAAATAGTTCATTTACCTACAAAAATGTGTCAGAAATTACGAGTCTCAGGTATTTCTTATCGCGGAGTGACTCATTATCGCATACGGGGTGAAATCAAAGCAAGATCTTCGCTTGTCTGATAATATGACTCATTATGATTCAGCGATATGTATGTTGAGGGGGTAACACTCAAATCTTAGTTGCAGTTATAAATATGTATTTTAAAGCATAATCATTCGAAAATTCAATTATTTTTCATGAAACATTCTACCCTATTTTACAGATTTGTATGATAAATTTGGTAAAACATGAATCTTTTTTCTAAAAACTATATTTTGAATGTTATACTAAAAAGGCATTCGTGTAAAACCTATTTTTACAACGCATGAATACGTATTCATTTGAGAATAGCAGTCCATTTCTTAAAATATCTGTGGAATCATAATATTTTTACAGGGTATATTGTGAAGGGTGCTTTTCATATAAACAGTGATCTTGGATTTTCATGGAAGGTCAGTATCCCTTGTATTTCTGTCGTTGTAATATAATATGAATCTATTGGATTTATTTTGTGAAGGGTGCTTAATATCTATAACTATATATTTTGAACCTATCGATGCATAAGCTGTATTTTTAGCCTAACTTGAATTTTATAAAAAGGGAAAGGTGTAAATTACCTGATTTTAAGAAGGGTTCTTATGCATAATTGGATTTTTGTGAAGGGTCCTTTTTATTCCAAAAGGGAACCCCTACAGTTTTTTGTGAAGGGCTTTTTTATTCGAATAGTGCATGTATCTCATTTATTTTATGAAGGGGCCCTATAGTCTAATGCGAGTTCACACTTCGAAGGGTCCCTGTATTTTGAACCTATCGATGCGTAAGCTGTACTTTTAGCCTAACTTGAATTGAAAAAAAAAAGGTAAGGTATAAATTACCTGATTTTAGGAAGGGTTCTTATGCATAATTGGATTTTTGTGAAGGGGCCTTTTTCTTCCAAAAGGGAACCCCTACAGTTTTTTGTGAAGGGCTTTTTTATTCGAATAGTGCATGTATCTCATTTATTTTATGAAGGGGTCCTATAGTCTAATGCGAGTTCACACTTCGAAGGGTCCCTGTATTTTGAACCTATCGATGCGTAAGCTGTACTTTTAGCCTAACTTGAATTGAAAAAAAAAAGGTAAGGTATAAATTACCTGATTTTAGGAAGGGTTCTTATGCATAATTGGATTTTTGTGAAGGGGCCTTTTTATTCCAAAAGGGAACCCCTACAGTTTTTTGTGAAGGGCTTTTTTATTCGAATAGTGCATGTATCTCATTTATTTTATGAAGGGGCCCTATAGTCTAATGCGAGTTCACACTTCGAAGGGTCCCTGTATTTTGAACCTATCGATGCGTAAGCTGTACTTTTAGCCTAACTTGAATTGAAAAAAAAAAAAAGGTAAGGTATAAATTACCTGATTTTAGGAAGGGTTCTTATGCATAATTCGATTTTTGTGAAGGGTCCTTTTTATTCCAAAAGGGAACCCCTACAGTTTTTGTGAAGGGCTTTTTTTTTATTCGAATAGGGCGTGTATCTCATTTATTTTATGAAGGGGCCCTATAGTCTAATGCGAGTTCACACTTCGAAGGGTCCCTGTATTTTGAACCTATCGATGCGTAAGCTGTACTTTTAGCCTAACTTGAATTGAAAAAAAAAAAAAGGTAAGGTGTAAATTATCTGATTTTAGGAAGGGTTCTTATGCATAATTCGATTTTTGTGAGGGACCCCTTTTTTATTAAAAAGGAGATCTGTTCACTATGCACTCGATGGTAAAATTATATTTTGTTCACATAACACTTCGACAGTGTTGGAAAGTGATTCATAAACTATACCGCTACGCATGATTTTTCATTCTTGTTTATTTTATATATACGTTAAAATTCTTCTTTTGTACCAATCTGTATTTTTTGAAGTGCGTATTGTTAGGCTATCGAAAGGGCCCCTCTGGGTAAAAAAGGAAGGGGGAGGGGGGAGCTATTCAGTTGAGTACAGTATCATTCCTGCGGGACCTACTACAACCTATATCGAATTCATTAAAACGCGCCTGTTTGCCTCAAAAATGTTGAAGTCCGCCAATTAAAATTAATTAATGACCCTTTTTAATTACTAGCATCTACCATTCTACTGCACATGCAAACTGCGTACTCTCGTTGAGGGAAAAAAAAATCTTGCCAAAATTTCTTAAGTTCTCCAATTAAAATTAATTAATGACCCTTTTTAATTAAATCATTATTGACTTTTAAAATTCACCTGTAATATACTCTAACATGTATAACAAATAGCCTATCTCGTTGAAAAAATATTTGCTTCGAAAAATGTCTAAGTTCCTCAATTAAAATTAATCACCATTTTTAATTAAACCCTTATTGACTTTTAAAATTCTCCTCTAACATGTATATCGAATACCCTACTCTCGTTGAAAAAATCTCGCGAAAATTTTTAAGTTCTGCAATTAAAATTAATTAATTACTATTTTTAATTAATATTTTTTTTAATTAATTAATCATTCACTTCTACTGCATACACTCATAATCAAACTGCATACTCTCGTTGAAAAAAAAAAAAAAAAAAAAAAAAAAAAATTTGCTTCGAAAAATTTCTAAGTTCCCTAATTAAAATTAATTAACACTAATCCTTAATTAATTCCCTTATCTTAAGTGGTGGAGGTGGGCACTTCGGGAGGAGGAGGAGGAGGGCACTTCGGGAGGAGGAGGAGGAGGAGAGCACTTCGTGAGGAGGAGGAGGAGGAATAGCCCTCCTCCCTCCTCCGGCTCCGAGCTCCTCCTGGGGCCGGAGCCCCATTTTCTCTCTACTTTCGTTTTCTTAAATCCTATCACACGTCATTCATTCAATGATAGCCCACGATAGGTAATGATTCCGTTCTAGGTTGCCATGGTGATGACATCCTATTGAAGAGGGAGTCTTATTATTTCCGCATGACTGAAATTAAAAACCGAATGTGTATACTAAAATTGTTTAAATAGAGCCATCCTATAATCTACCGACCGTTTTTTGGATAGATGCTTCCGGAGAAATGGCTATTAAACGGAAAAAAGTCTCAATAGGGATTTCAAGTTCTGAAATTTTCAAAGCGAGTCTTAAGTTTCCCACTGGAATTTTCAGTCCATGTCAACAAAAGATGAAAGGTTGCCAGCTTGAAATGTACTTATTTTAGGACGGAAATGAATCGTATCCTAATAACAGACGATAGAATTCCTTTTTTTCAATGAAGTAATAACGATGATTTTTTTTTACATTGTCTTGTATTGGATATTGGTGCATGGTATCATTTTAATGTAACATAATGGTAATCAATGGTTTGCAAAAGTGCATTGAAACTTAATTTCATAAAATAAACTGAATATCTAATGAAAATCGGCACCTAAAATAAATTCCGTATTCGTGCATTTCTGCATAAGAGTGCAACAGCTATTGCACCAAGATCCGAATATTTATAAAATTAGTTATAGCACGAACATACCTCATGTGTCGCGTTTGACGTACAATCTCCAACTTGTTATGTATTAGAAAGGAAGTTGGCATGAATTGTAAAAGTTCGCTGGATGTATAAGCAGAAAAATAAGTTTTCGTAATTCTGCTTTTTTTTTTTTTTTTTTTTCTAAAAAAGTAGCTTTATATTTCCATATGCGCATCGATTTCAACACTAAAACTCCCCTGAAATAAAAAATTTTAAGCTAACATTTATTTATCATTGTATAGAGGATACACAGTATAAATTTCAAAAGAAACGGATAGTTGGGAATGCGCATAGAATGTTTGAAAATGAATGTGCGAAATTTTCAATTTTGAGAAAACAGCATTTTAAGTTAAAAAAAGTATAAATATATATAATTTTTAGAAATGTAAAAGCTCATATCTCTGCGGAGAAAAATTCTTTGCATCGCAGATACATTTGATCATCCATTTTCATAATTCTCCAAATTAAAAAAAAATCGATTATTTAGTCGAATTTCGTGATTTTGAATGTTCACTGTCAACTTAATGCTTTCAATTGCCAGAAACAAATTTATGTAAGCATGAATTATAATGCGTAAAAATATTTACTCTAAAGGGAAAATGAGTTCTTTTGTCATAAATGTCAAATATTAATTTAATTTTATTATTAAGCGTTATTTTTAAGTCAATAAAGTTGATTACATTATCGATATCATATCATTTTGACTTAATGTAAATTCTTTGGGATATTGAGTACCTAACGATGTAATATTGGAGTTATTGAAATAAAATAATAATTATATCATCTATATAACAACAGTAAACATCGTCATTGTTTTTAACTAATAAATTTTTTTCATAGTATTATAAATAAAGATCCAGAAAGTATACTTGATGCTGTTCCTCCTTGAGAAATTCCTTGACATTTTTTTATAAATGGTGTTATTATAAATAATATAATTATGTTACAAGATAGATTTCAAAAATGTTTTAAAGAATCTAACATAAAATGTAATCTTTTAAATGTAATTGAGATTTGTATTCTTTAAAAAGTAAACACAGTTTTATGTACATTTTTGATATATATATAATATATACTTAAAGGATGTCACTTTCATTTTTAGTTGTCAAAATATCTCTAAATTATATACTTAATTAACATTTTTATGTATTAAAATGTTTAAGAGTTTAACACTTGAAATAATGTTAAGTATATAATTTATAAATATTTTGACAACTAAGAAAAAAAGAGACATCCTTTAAAAAGCGCACATAGAAAAATGAAGTTAAAAATATTGATTTCCTGAGGAGATAATTCCAAACTTAATAAAATTAAGACTATCTTTGAAAATTTTCAGAACTTGAAATCCCTATTCAGACTCTTTTTTCCATTTAATATCTATTTCTCCGGAAACATCTATCAAAAAAAAAAAAAAAAAAAAAACTGCCGGTAGATTATAGAATGGGAACATGAAAGAGAATGTGAAATAGAATGTGTATCATGAAACAATTTTAGTATACAAATTCAGTTTTTAAATTCAGTCATACGTAAATAATAGGACTCCATCTTAAGTAGTGCGTCATCACCCTGGTAACGTAGAATCATGACCTATCATGGGATATCACTGAATTTATGACGTATGATAGGATTTAATAGAATGAAGAAAACTTTTATGAATATCTTTTTAAGTTTTGATTCGATTTTCGTAAAATTTGAAATGACTCGACAGAATTCTGCGACGATCCTATATATTCAATTTCAAACCATTCGGTTGCGTTGTTTTTGCACTGTTATATGCGGACAGACGGACGGAATATAACTACGAACGCACCTAAAAAGAAAAAAATCCATTTTAGACACATTTCCGCCTCATGAAGTACAATTCTACGATATTCCATCGTAACGGAACAAATAACATTTTCCGTTTAAGACAGTATTACTACAATTAAATATACAGAACCAGAAAGACTACATTAGTTTCTATATTGAGAACAGTTCCAGAGAACTAATTCACGTTCCTCTTTTCATTCTATATAACAAATGAGAGTGACCTGTAATGTAGAACTCGGTCATGCCTTTAATTTTAGTGATAAGCCCCTCTGTAATGGAACCTTTTGAGTTTAATCCCTCCACTGCTCTCTCTCCTAATGACCGATTAGAGGAAGAGAGAGACCCAATAACCGACGATCGAGTCTCGTCCACAAAGGGAGGAGGTTGCCATGGTAACCGAACATCTTGATGGAGGATTCCCCTTTGTTTCCTTCTTCTTCGGGAAGTAATCGTTTGCTCTCTGCCATCGCATTTATAAAATTGTTTGCACCTGTTTTAGGCGATTTTTAATACGTTCCAACATCGTTAAAAAGTGTTTAGAATTCGGTCTGTCTGTCTGTCCGTGCTCTAACTCCCGTCAATAGACTCGGACTGCCATGCGATTAATATATATTGAGCTATGATATGTTCGGTATTGAAAATGAAGTGTGTAGCACTTATAGTTCCTTTACAGGGACACTGGAAAGAATTCCATTACATGACAGTCTATGGGAAAAAATCGCTTGCTGTTGATTTAATAATGTTACACTATTTCCAACCTATTTAAATTGATAGACGTTACTGAGATTTACTATGGCATGTTCGTATATTGAAAATGAAGTGTGTACCAGTTATAGTTCCTCAAAAGAATTTCGTTAGATTACGGTCTATGGGAAAAAATCATTTGCGATTTATTTAATAATGTTACTCTATTTCAAACCTATTTAAATTGATAGACGTTATTGAGATTTACTATGGCATGTTCGGTATTGAAAATGAAGTGTGTAGCACTTA
Source organism: Maratus michaelseni (assembly GCA_963931845.1). Classification (NCBI taxonomy): domain Eukaryota; kingdom Metazoa; phylum Arthropoda; class Arachnida; order Araneae; family Salticidae; genus Maratus; species Maratus michaelseni. The sequence continues at coordinate 12,600,313 of OZ007588.1, forward strand.
TAGTTCCTGTACAGGGACACTCAAAAGAATTCCGTTACATTACAGTCTATGGGAAAAAATCGTTTGCTGTTTATTTAATAATGTTACACTATTTACAACCTATTTAAATTGATAGACGTTATTGAGATTTACTATGGCATGTTCGGTATTGAAAATGAAGTGTGCAGTACTTATAGTTCCTGTACAGGGACACTCAAAAGAATTCCGTTACATTACAGTCTATGGTAAAAAATCGTTTGCTGTTTATTTAATACTGTTACACAATTCAAACATATTTAAATTGATATATGTTATTGAGGTGCACTACAAGAGGCTTATTATAGAATAGCATGTGTATAGTATTCATCGTTCATTGACAGGGACACGCAAAATAATTCGGTTAAAGTACTGTCTGTTAACAATAATTGCTTTAAAAGCGGTTTCAGTTGCGAAACGCGTTTTAAAATCTAACTCATTTTTTAACCGTTATTTGATGTGTATAAGTTCTATAGATCCCATACAGGGAAGCACAAAAGAGCTCGAGTACATTTCTGTTTCTTGACGGAAATTCGAGAAGGGGAATTTTAAACTGTGCCGTGCGTTTTCCTAACTGAACTAAAATTTAGTCTTCTATGTAGTATATATGCAAATCTATAGATCTTATACAGGGCTGTACAAAAGAATTCGGATACTTTTCCGAATAGTGTTGGTCATTCCTGAAATGGAATTTTTAAATGTGTTATGATTTATTGTTGACTTAGACATTATCTTTCAACTTATTAAACGGTAATGATTTGTAAAAGTGTTTTGGAAGTGTTGGAAAGTGTTACATAATCTATGCTTGAGGCAGGATTTGTTGTTCTTGTTCATTCTACCAGTGCACCTGTGCAAGGGTTTAGCACTGTAATATTTTTTAGACGCACGTTAAAACTTCTAAAGTAAAATTATCAGGAAAGCCAGAATATCATCTCTTTCATTCCATCAAGGTTACAGTCAAAACTTTGATCAAAGATAGCAAAAGGCACACGAAGAGAAAAATAAACGATCCTATTGGGTCAGCGGTCAAAAAAGTTTAAAAAAAAAGATAGATAGAAAATGTGGAAACCTTAACTTTTGGTGATCAATGTATCTTTCTCCTCTCCGTTTAAACATCGATTCTTTTAGTGTTTTACTGCGAATCTCAGTAATTGTAGACTTGTTTTCTCCATTCAGCGGAAAAGAAAACGAAATTCTTATGTGTTTTTCACTCAATAATAGATTCGTTTTTTCAGCCCAGTACAAGGATTCCCTCCCTGGAACAGGATGAAATTTGTGTAGAAAATTTTAGACTGGAGAGAGAACAGCTTCTGCTTTGTCTTTCAAAATGAAGAGAAGGTTTATTGAAGGGGGGAGGGGCAGAGTGGTGTATTCTGTGCTTTAAAAAAAAATAACTTCTTTCCTGTTTTAGTACATCAAGCTACAGGGAGAAATTCTAAGAGGGAAATAAAAAAACGAATTTATATATGCTTTGACGGAGTAATGAATTTTGTTCATCCCTCGGTTAATTTTTTTGTTATATAAAGTATAAATTAAGAAAAATGTTTTGCAAAAGTTTTATAGAAGCGGTATTGCTTTCTCTATTCCGGATATTGTTTTGCAGCTTTATTAGTTTGTAAACCTAATAATTTGTTATAAGGACGATAAACGAAAACTTAAATTTGTAAATTAAAAAGCTCTTAAACAATTGTTGGAAAAAAATAACGAAAAATCTAATTATTATTATTAAAATGTTCGAAACTTTAAGAATATCGTACTGTTAGACCGATAGGAAAATTCTTAAAATTCATTCAACAATTATTAATGTTTGAATGTGTAGTTTTGTTAATTTTTAGTATCAAAATTGATTGTGGAGAATGGATTCTCCTTTTTTTTTTTCTCTTCAGCTGGTAAAAATTTCACTGTCACTTATAGGTTTGATTTCAAGGCTGAGGCCTCCTTCCTTTAAACGTTTAGATTTGTTTTGAACTGTCCGGGCACTGCTCTTTGTCCCGTCCTCCAACTGCACGAGTTTTGAAGACAGCTTTATTGGTTTTAATGCCTAGTTTAAGATGCATGGAATCTTAACATTTGTATCGCTCTTTACGGGACCTAAAAAAGGAAGAAAGAAGCCTGTGCGATCTATACTATTATATAAAGAGAGAAATCCTGACTGACTGGGTGACTCATCAACGCCACCTGAAACGACTAAAGTTAGGATCATGAAATTTGGACAATAGTTTTCTGTTATGACCTAGGCAAGTAATATGAAGACATTTTTGTAAATTCCCTCAAGATGTAGGTTAAAGGGAGGGGGGGGGTGAACGCTTTAGGTCATTTCGCCCTATATGAGCAGCAGTTTTAGGTAGGAGCATGAAATTCAGGATAACAAATCTACTAAAAAAATAATTAAACACGTATTTCAGCTATTTTAGAAATTCACATCCTAAGGGGGCTAAATTAGGGGGGGGGGGTGGTCGAACGTTTTAGGACATTTCGCCCTATCTCAGCAGCAATTTTAAGTACGAGCATGAAATTCAGAATAACAAATCCCCCCCCCCCCCCCACACACCACAACACCAAATTTCCGACATATTCAGAAACTTATTTTTACAATTAAGGTTTACTATATAAGGTTTACTTCAATTACTCACTGCATACGTTAAAATGAGCACTTTTGTCAAAATTATCGATTTTTTTTTTTATTTATTATTATTATTTCATTTGAAAGTACTACTTTTTACAATTCTAAAACTGCTTTGTTTTTGTTCCTAGCATGTTTAGAACAGAAGCTATTATCAATTTAATAAACCAGAAGTGATAATTCCGAAAACCCAAAAGTTCCCTTTAAAAAAAAAAAAAAAAAAAAAAAAAAAATTATTACTTAATTAGTGTCTTTATACTAATAAACTGGATTAATTTCAATTCTACATTATTCAATTTGTATGTGGTATTAATTTGGATTTATAGTAAAAGTGTACTAATTTAACGTTTAAATGCATTTCTCTCAAAGTTGATTCTTACACAAAATTCACTCACTTCATAAATGATAGCTAAAAATATTATTATCATTCTTCCAAAAAACTTTGTGAGCTTTGTCTATATATTGTCGTCTAGTGTATCTACTAAAATAATTTTAATTGCATGGATATTTTCAAAATTATGGCCTGTTATTTAAATAAAAACATGGTTGAAAATCTTATAATTGAAATCTGCGTTATCTCTAAAATTTTTATTTACCAAAATATCATTTAACTTGTTGTAGGTACACTAGATAAAAGCTTATAGTTTACTTTAGTTGTAATTTTTTTTCGAATAAATTTATTTGTTTTTCATGTAGCATTTTTCAAGTTTTTGAAAAATTTCTTCAAATTTCCATACATATTTAACATTTTTTGTAAATTCACAGGGATATGTGTATATAATTTTAAAAGTAAATTATTAATTTTTATTAAAACTAAAAAAAAAAAAAAAGTGAATACAATGTTTCTTTGCAAAGTTTTTCGAAAAAAGTGCTTCGAACGTAGACAAATACCTTAATCCACAAAATGAAAATTTACCGACTTTATTATTTAAATGCGTACGAATCGAATTCCATTTTCCATTCTCATGTAAATGGAATACATCTTGATTTATAATTAATTGCTCCCTGACGACGACCTGATCCCGAACTACCGCGCGACGAAAGTCTGCTCTAAATGAGAACTGTGATTTCATTCTCTAAAAAACTCTTTACCTTTCTAGAAATAGACTATTCGATTAAGAAAAGCTGCAAATTGCATGCATTGACAAATGAAAATGATTTTTTGATGTTTCAGGAAATAGCCAAGTCTGAATTTTAAAACAGCATTAAAGAAACAAAAAAGTACTCTAATCAACAAAAGTTTCCTGCTCTTACCCCCTCTCCCGGACGGCGCTTGGCTCGTCCTGTTTTCTCCCGGGGCGCTCCGGACTCTTTCGGGGTGTGACGTCATCGCAAAGTTCGCCCCCCTGTAATAAACGAGAGAAGATTTGTGAACATCATCGGTTAACTCGACCACGTGACTCGGTGACGTCAGCTGGATCCCACAAACAAACGGATCGATTTCTGGAGGTTTTACGAACTTAGACGTTCTCTCCCCACGTGGAGAAAGTGGTCCATTTCTCTTAGTCCGCGGGCAACCCCCCTTGCCATCGCCCTGGTCCTACCTGTACAGGCACGACCCAAAAAATGCTTAGTCTTCTCTCATCGGTTCCTAAATTTAAAGACAATCGGATTTGAAGAGTGCGCTGATTCCGACAAAAAAATCAAGAAGGAGAGAGAATTTGAGAGAAGAGATCTCGAGTTGAGTTGCACGTGCGAATTATAAGACTCGTAGTAAGTAAACGTGATCATAACTGATTGCAATCGATGGCGAAAATTGCGTAATCCATCGCACTGTAATCGTAATAATATTTTCCGAATAATCGCGAAATAATCATAATCGTAATCTCTCTCTCTCTCTCTCTCTTTTGCGCAAGATTACATCCAGTGCCGATTAATGGAAATAATTTAAAGGATATTGGGGAATACTCGTTTCGAGTTTAAATTGCAATTTAGTAAATTCTCAACTAACTGCATATTAGGACAAAAGAGAATAAGAATTAGGACATACAATAGAGGATTATAGAATAGAATATATAGGATAGAATTAGGATGAAATAGAATACTACTCAAAGTTATTGGTTTAAACAATATGCGCCCTTTCACACAAGTAGATAATGTAATATTTAAACATTCACAAGTCTAGTATTGGTCTCTCTTTTTGGAAAATATCGTTAGAGAAAGGAGTATGTGCTACACACACTAGAGCTCTGTACGGGCCCGGGCCTGACCCGAACCCGGCTCGGCCCAGTCTTCATACAAGAGACTCGGGTCGGGACAGCCTTCTTTTTCCGGGCCGAGCCGGTCCTGGACTTCAATCTTCTCAGAGTTCTGCACGGGCCCAATCCGGTGTAAAAACTAAAAGTTCAGCCCGGGTCGAACACAGGTATGAGAACTATTTTTGGTTAGACCGGGCCATACAGTTTTCTAAATTCTTCTCCCGAAGCCCATGTTGGGCTGGTATTTTATTTATATATGTTAGTAAAAATTATAGTGATGGTGTATATTTGTTTAATGGAAAATCTCTAGAAATTTAATTTGGTTTAATAAATTACAAAGATAGATTTTTTAATGTACTTTTATTTCTTTGTAAAGTTTTAAAATTATGATTTTCTTTTATTGTATTTTTCTTTCATTCAAAAATATGTTGCTTTTCTTAGTGAATCTTTATTATGTAACTGTTTAAGTCATTTTTTTAAATAGGTGTTAATGAACGCAATTGGTTATAGTCATTAAATCATTGTTATTCTGTATCCCATGGATTTCGGACATAATCTGAAAGTAAAATATATACCTAAGTAACAGTTACTTTTTGACTAATTTTTATTGTAGGATAATGTTGCTTCAGAAATATCGGCATGTTTTGTAGAAATTCAGTCGGACCGGGCTTGTTCCGAACTTTTGGCTTTTTACTGGCCGGGAAAGGCTGGTAAATTTTTTGTACGGGCCTACACTGCCTATTTGATGAACTGACACTGATTACAGCATATTCTCCTCCGTCTTTATCATTACCAATTTACATTAAAAACTTTTTATCTCCTGTTAAATATTTCTGCTATTAACAATCTTTGTCTCATTAGCTCAATCTGAAGGGAAGGAGGGAGAAGGATTGAGAGATTCTTAATACGTAGGTTATAAAATAAGTGTTATATAAGTATAATTATAACTGACTATAGAAGCACAATTCACTATTTTTCAGCAATCGTAATTCAGCAAAAAAATGTAATCGTAATCTAAACATAAACGCATTATACAATCTAAAAATTGGTATTATAATAGTAAAGATGTTCGTAATCTAACTTTCATAAACAGAGACATAATCACAATTTGATCCTGATTGAAATTAATCGTGCAGTATTTTGTAATCAGCTCCATATCTTGCTTTCGGCCTGTACCGACAAAAAAAAAAAAAAAAAAAAAAAAAAAAATGCTTTGTTTTTCTTCTCTTATATCGGTCCTAAATTTAAAGATAATCGAATTTTAAGAGTGCATTGAAATTTCGACAAAAAATAAGAAATAGAAATTGAGAAACTCTTCCGATTTGAGAAGGATTCTGAATTTGATGGCATGGGCGAATCAAAGATTTTTAGGGTCTTAGATTCATGGCACTCTTCCGTGCCTATTTCATTCGTAATTTTTTTTACACCAGGCTACATCGTGAACGATTACCTCTATGGTTTAATATTTTAAACGTTCACCATGAATGAACCTTTTGTGTTTAGAAAATCTTCAGAAGTGTTAACTTTGTTTATAATGATGATGTAACAATATTTGTCTGTAAGGTGCAGCAATATAAAATTAACAATCACAATGGACTAACAAGGGTACAAAAGCCTGGCATATGAAAAAGTTAAGCGGGCATCCCGGAATGGCTGATGACAATCAAATGCTTTGTGCTTTTATCCATTCACAATGAAACATTTTCAGATGCGTAACTGGATTTTTATACAGGCATAAGAGTAACAAAGTAATATTAATTTTAATGTCAATGCTGTTAATTCCTCTTTTTTTTTTTTTTTTTTTTTTTTTTTAAATTAAAACAGACATGTTGAACATGAAAGTGTTTATTTGGGAATTGTAAACACTCGAAAACTCTATATTGCTGAGAAATTTCTCATATTTTTTTAGCAGACAGTTTTTAGTTATAAAAAGAAAATGGATTTGTATTATATTTAAGTATAAAAGTAAAAATAGTTTTCTTAAGAAAAAAAAAACATTTATAAGCATTCAATGTTTATATTGAAAAATCCCGCCGCATTTCAGGATTGCAATTCACGATTCTTCCATAAAATGTCCATTGAAATGCATTAATCTGGCATAGGCAGCGAACCCGACCATGGAAAATTCAACGCTTTTTTATACGCTTGTTACAAAGCGCGAGCTAGTGAATTAAAATATTTATCATTTTTGCCTTTTTTTTTTTAAAGATAGGGCAACAGGAAACGAAATTAAAACATTATTAATTAAACTATCATTTTAAGATTTCTAAATTGATTTTTCAACATATAATTATAAATTTATTTAATACTTGGAAATTTTTCCATAGAAAATTTCCTACGTCTTGCATTATTAATATTTCAAATTGCTTAAAAAGCGTATAGCCAACAGAGTGAAAAAGTATCCCAGACGGGACTCGTACCCGGGTCATCAGTATAGCGCACTGACGTTCTACCAACTGAACCACTTGGAACGATACTCAGCCTGGTACTTCACACTATCACATGTTGGCAAAGCTAGAATCGCACACAAGATGGAATATTTTCCCGTGAGTCGCCAAGCTTGGTGCAAACACGAAACTAAAGAGAATCCAGCATCAATGATTGAATAAATCTATTTAATATTTGGAAATTTTTCTATAGAAAATTTCCCACGCCTTGCATTATTAATATTTCAAATTTTTAATTGTTTAAAAGGCGTATAGCCAACAGAGTGAAGAAGTATCCAAGCCGAAGAAATTTTCTATGGAAAAAATTCCATGTATTAAATTGATTTATTCAATCATCGATGCTGGATTCTCTTTAGTTTTGTGTTTGCACCAGAGTTATTTATTTATTTATTTATTTTTTTAGACAGCTGACCAGGCCCCTACCTGCCAGGCTTAACGGATTGATATCTGGCAACGGGGTGAGGATTCGCCTACTCTCCGCTTGGCGAAGATGTGTTTGTTAAATCTATAGGCCGACGTGGCTTCAGTGCGTCTTGTTGCTTTAACCCTTTCCGGCGCAGACAAAGTCTGTTCGTAAAATGAGAAATTGCTGACTGACACCGGAATTTACAAACGACTTTTTTAGAAAATATGAACTCCTTATTTTAAGCTTTGATTATAGAAACAAAATTTTATTAAAATATTCTTGGTGCGAAATGCAAGTTTGGAATTAAAATTAGGTGTGCCCGGAGTGGGACCACTGTGCCGGAAAGGGTTAATTGCTTTTTCTTAGGTGGCCGGTTGCTAATTGATTTTGGATGAGGCGGTTCAGCACTGCGCAGTGTAGCGAAGTCATGCTGGATGGATGTGAGATGCTAGGATATTTACTATTTCCTAGCTGCATCGCTCATCCATACGTCATCGCCTCTCGAGTTGGTCTCGTCATTTCGAACCTTGATCTGGTGACGGGACCTTCACCTGACTAGGCACCCCCAGAGGTGTCATTCACAGGGAACTTGGAGGACTTTACACCCACGACGGATTTTACATGCACTAGTTGCTCATGGGAAAATATTCCGTCTTGTGCTGTGATTGTAGCCTTGCCAACATTCTTGTTAAGACACTTGTTAAGATAGTGTGAAGTGCCATGCTGGGTATCGTTGCAAGTGGTTCAGTTGGCAACGTCGGTGCGCTATACTGATGACCCGGGTACGAGTCCTGGTTTAGATACTCTTTCACTCTGTTGGCTATACGCCTTTTAAGCAATTAAAAATGTGAAATACATAATTATAAGTTAATATGAAACAATGGATTGATTAAAATGTATTTTTAAATATATTGCACTCTTTATCTTTTATTTATATTTTCTACTTTATAGTGTCTAAAATATTTCGTTGCTGCAGCTTCAAACGCAGTTGACCTTTTTTTGGCGCATCATAAAATCCATTGTTGTTGTAATCTCGTATACAATTGTAACCATAAATAAGATTATCTTAGTGGTTGGTGAATTTAAAATACACAGGTGAATTATTAATTTAATTCAATTCTAAAAATATCAAAATGTTGTATTATTATCTGAAACACAACCTAATTTTTATAATTCTAGCCAAGAAGTAATTGAAAAATCGATTACCAAAGTCCAATCTTTACATATAAAAAAGAAATTGAGTTAAATAAAAAAGTACAAAAATTTCATTTTCATCTTTAAAAAATACATTACATTCGTTTTCTGGTCAAAATCCTTGAAAGATTAAAGAAATTTTTTTATAAAAGATTGAGGTCACAATAACATTAAAATAAAAATGTAACAAAAAATACAAGAGAAGAATGCAAATACAATGGTTCAAATGGTTTAAAGATAAAAACTTTCTTCAAAAACTTAAAAAAAAAAAAAAAAAAAAAAAAAAAATAATGTTCTGGTAGTTTTCTGAAAGAAAAAAAAAATGCCTATTTTAAAAATTGTTTTCCCAAATGCCTCTCCTGTTTTTTTAAATTTCCAATTTCTTATATTTACACCTAAAAAAAACGATGAATTAAAAAGGATGAATGGCGTAATAAAGGAAGGAAAGGATAAGGGAAAACTAAACAGGATGAATTATTAAATTAAGGTAATTGGTTTTTTCTTAAAAAAAAGCCGAAAAAAAGAAGAGTATATACTTTCTTTAAAAAAAGACATGCTGCACGAACACTTTATGTTCCTGTACTATTTAATTTGGTGAATGGACGATTAATATTGAGCAGTTACATATTTTTTTCCGTAATTTGCTAACAAAAACCTTCCTTGTTATTGTGTTTCAAATAAGTAGGAGAATCAGACGTAAACAATAAAATTTCTTACGAATGCAAAATTAAAGTTCTTTCTATAACTCTACAATATTTTTTTTTCACTTTTATATAAACTATTAAAAAGCACTTCAAACTGTTTAAGAGTTTTTTTAGAGTTTTAATGCAAGGTTATTCTAAATGATGGACCCATTTTCAAAAAATTGTATTTATTAAAGTACAAATCGAAAATGAACAATCTTTATACCAATGAAAAGAGGAAGTTTCAAAGTTTTTTTTAAAGACATGATGAATGTTCAATGTGTCCACCATTTGCTGCACGGCAAACAGCTAGGCGATGGCAAAACTCCTCCCACACACGAGAAAGCGTTATCTGCTGTTACTGAGTGCACGGCTTTCAAAATGGTGATGGTTCCAGAGGCGGTCGGTAGAGGTCACGCGGCAATAGGCCGCAATTTCGTTTCAGTATAACAGCACTCAGTAACAGCAGATACGCTTTCTGGTGTGTGGGACGAGTTTGGCTATGATGGCGTAGATGTTTGCCGTGCAGCGAACGGTGGACACATTGAATATTTCTAATGTCTTAAAAAAAACTTTGAAACTTCTTCCTCTTTTCATTGGTATAAAGATTGTTACTTTTGGATTTGTACTTTAATAAATACAATTTTTTGAAAATGGGTCCATCATTTAGAATAACCCTGTATTACATATTCAATTTTCGTTTTTAGCCGCCCTGTACCAAATTGTCGGGTTTATAAAATAACGGTAGTTCTATATTAAAGCTTCTAAGCTGCATAACAGGCACAGCAAAAACTTCCTTAGTTTAGAAAATATTTTTTGGTACGTTTATGTTAGCCAGACGCAAATCGCGCCAATAGCAGCAGCTTTTATTTTTAGCGTGCGTAAATTAGGAATAATGCTTTAATTTTGAAATAAAATATTTTGGTTTATGGCATTATTTCTTATTTATTTATTAATTTTGTATTTTAAAATTAATGAGTGAAAAACAGGTATTTTAAATGTGCATAATATATGTATTTAAAATAATAGTTATATATTTTAAGTGAAATGAGTGAAAGACAACGTATTTTAAATGTATGTAATATATGTATTTTGAATAACAGTTATGTATTTTAAATTAAATGAATGCAATTACGAATGAGGACACTATTTGGTGATTTATCAGCTGTGTCCAGCTAACATAGATAAAAGTACCGATATTTTTTTGTAATTTCTGATTTTCCATGTGCGAGATGTATAACGTGTAACCGAAGAAAAGCACATAATGCATTTATAGAAATATTTCGTTACCACATAGAATACTCCGTTAACATATATATGCATTTTCATTTTCCTTTTAGAATTTCTCGTTCTAGACGCAGTCAATAAAATAAACAAGCTATTAATAAAAAGAAGAAAAAAGCTTTGATGTTCCTATGAATGTGGGTTGACTTGCAGTTACATATAGTAATAAATAAAAAATGCGAAAGGACTCCCGGATCAAACCCAGAATTCATCGCTCTAAAAATGACAAATGCTTATTAATTTGTGGAACGAACGAAATATGGAATTATTTATCTTTAGACACCTCAGAAACGGTCATGTTTTCGAGAATTAAAGAAGAATTTATGAAAACAAAGTTTCTTTTGCTGCCACTGACTTTCGGAAACGTTTCCGAGTAGCTCTTAGAGTGTATTCATGAATTTTAGAAAACCGGTAAATAGGTTTTTGCATGCCAGTAATCCTCAATTAAACATTTCCAGGTTGAACAAATATGTTTTACAAACAAACATGATAAATTAACGATATTAACATTAACGTCATTTTGTTATTCTTGCATGTATAAATTCAATCCTGTAGCTGATATATGTTTAATTGAGGATGACAGAAAACTCTGGCCTGTTTCCAATTTATTTTTACCGGGTTTCAAAACTTCAAATGAAAGCATTAGTGAAATACTTAAAAGGAATAAACTAATTCTTTTCATCACACTAAACAACATATATTTATTTTAAATACCTACACACTATTATAAGGATCGCTCCTTCAATAAATATATATGCCACATGCATATATAATTTCAGCTTTTTGTTTTAAAGCTTTTAGCACAAACATCAACATCATTGCATCGTTAGTTCAGCCAATCATTTCACTTCACTTTACTCGTTAGGAGTGTGGATTCGCAGCGACACCTGGATTTTATTTCAATTTTAATCACATTTTCGACAAGAATGGATTATTCCGGTTTGAGAAAACAAATGAATACACTCTAAAATTACTCGGAAACGTTTCCGAAAATAGATGGCAGCAAGAGAGACTTTGTTTTTATAAAAGCTTCTTTAAATCTCGAAATTATATTAGTTTCTGAAATTTCTAAAGATACAGAACGCTTTTCGGGATCGTGGACTCGGAATAGGTAACTGTATATTTTGGCTCGTGGTTATATTATATTATCGTAGATTAAGGAACATTTGTTTTCTTTTACATCGGTGTAAAGCTTATTACTGGCCATCGAATTTATAGAAGAACAGGGAACGTTATTCGATTCGTAGGAACTTGTTAGGAAAGTGTTCGTTAAATGTGATATTTCAACGGAAGGAATACCCTTATTAAGACAATACCTGCTGTCAAAAAAAATTAGATTGGGTTGTTTATTTGCATTTCTGTGACCACTCCAGCCACATTACTACATAGGCACGATCAGCAGGAAATTTACTGATATTAAGTAGAATAGAAAAACTACAGCCCTGGCAAGATTATACCAAGAAGAAACCCTCGAAATAAATTTCAATGAAAGTAAAATAATATTTCCCTCCACTCTATACTATCCATCCATATAATAAGAGAAACCATAGAGATACTAACACGCAAAAATACAATATGTAACGATGGGGCATCTTTTAATTTACCGAAACTGTGGCTCGAATGACTCCATGTTTACAGATGTGAAAACAAACAACCCAGTAAAAATAAAAGATAACGTGCGTAATTGTTAAAAAAAGTACATGAAAATAATAACTTCAAAGCCCGTGCCATTATGGAATAGTCTCATTTGTTGTTGAAATTGGCTCGGAGTGAGTCGAAACATGTCAAACAACCTAATAAAAGTTATTTTAATTTGTACTATGTTGTTAATTTACACCTTTTAGCATTTAAAAGAAATAGAAATGTTCTATATTTTTCGAACGAATGAATCCAATGTAACTAAAAACTCTAGAGCTCATTCTGGATACTTCGCCAACATACCTATCAAAAATCAACCTAATCGGAACCTTTTTGCGACAGTTATCGCGGAGCAGACAGACAAATAAACAGACAGAACGTCCTGAACAGGTTCCGTTTTCACAGGTATTGCATTCTTAATTTGTCCACTTATCTCTTATGCGTAATATTATGGTTACTTATGCAAATCCAAATCCAACTGAAGCTGCCACAGAGAGAGAAAACTGCCACCAGCCTAACATAATCTCCAACAGCCGCCTGAATGCTTAGGGATATTTGAGGTGCAGAGTAAACACATTCACAGGAGGTATGGACACCTATCGCTCGCTTCGCACACAAGTTAGTTCAGAAGCAAATTCAACAAGAACAAGAACGAAAAATAATGCATCAGGCATAGACTATGAAACACTTTCCAACGCTAACAGAATATCATTCAGAAGTTTCATTTTTTCATACACTGCAAAAGAAAAGTGTTGATTTTACACTGTAAAAATTTTTGGTCAACAATCACGGTACATATACTGGCAACTTTGTGACCAGTATATATACCGTAATTTAACTGGACTGTATATGTACCGTAAAATATTTAACGTATGTGTACCGGATGCACTCCCCTTCTCGTCAGGCCTGCACGTAACAAGAGCACTTCAGGGGTTGCCGTACACCGAGGCGAAGCTATCAGCTTTTTCCTGACTGAAAAACAATCATTTTACGGTATAAATACCGTTTATAATCGAAATGGTACATATAAGGGTTTTTTTACGCTTAATATACCTTAGAAGTACGGTACTCATACCGTAAAGAGTGAAAACGGTACAAGAATCTACATCTACTGAAATTTTACGAAAATTTTTTACAGTGTACAATATAATACTGGTAGCTGGGATGCTAGTATTATACTGTAAAATCAACACTTATTTTTTGCAGTGTACAATGAAATCGATCCTAGTCCGTCCCGTAGCAGAATTCTTTTTTGCGTCTCTGTAAATGAGAAAAAATGCTACGCACTGCTTTATCTATATAAAACATACTTTAGTGAATCTCAGTGATTCTTAAACAACCTATAATGTGTATGAACATAACACAACATAATGTGTATGTTTTCATTATGTTTTGAAGTATCATAGCATCATTAAAATGCATCAGGAACGATTTTACCCCATAGATTATAATGTAATATTGTTTTGGTTTTATTATTAACTAGCAGGCTCCCCCCCCCTTCCCTATTTTTGGTCGGTTTCTCCAAACGAACCTTGAATCAAACGAAATATATAGGTGAATGTGACATTGTGTTTTAAAGCAATATGAACCTTTACCTGGAATGTCCCCCCGCATTGCTGAAAACGAAACGAACGCCATTTTGCTATTACATTTTCTGATGTGTCAGACAGAATTTTGGCTGTTAAGGACTCACTTTTTTTAGTTGATCATTTACAGTAGGATTTGACAAAGAACGATAAAACGATGTGCAGCATACTAAAACCATCCTTGAAAAATTAACAATGCAAGTCTCAACAAAATCTGTCCAGTAGAACTTTTAAAAAAGCTAATCTTTCCTAATCGTGTTGGCCTAATTATAGAACTTTCTCTCATAATTCTATAACTAAACAACGTAGAACGATATTTTATACCGTAAACCGGGACAACTTTGCCATCCCCCCCCCCTAACCATCTTTTGTTTACTTATAATACAATAACGCTTTAAAATTGACTTAAACCATTATTCTTGAACTCTAGTTTAAGAATATGTGGTAACATGTTAACTTAAGTAAGCATTTCTTTTCTTTCTTTCTTTTTTTTTTTTTTTTTTTTGCGCGCGTAAAACCGTGTTAACAAAGTTATCTGGGAAAACGGGGCAACATTGCTAACTGTCTAAAAACCAGTGAAAATCAACATCAACATAAAAAAAAACAAGTTGGAAATTGTGCGTCAAACGTGACAAATGAAGTGGGTTCGTATTCCGATCTGGATGATTTTTAATTCTGTGCAATGAATTCTATCGTCTGCAGATTCATTTCTGTCCTAAAATAAGTATCTCGGTCGCTTGACGATTCAACACCTCGGAAGCTCCTATAACAAGAAAGCACCGATTTTTTTAAAAAATTCTAATTTCTTAATAAATATTTTTATTAATATCTCCTCGAGTTTTGATTCGATTTTCATAAAATCTGAAATGTCTCGACAATATTCTGCAAAGATAATATATCTTAAATTTCAAACCATTCGTTTGGGTAGTTTTATGCGTTGTTATATGCGAACGGACGACGACAATAGGTGCTACGTATATAATTACGGACGCACCTAAAAATGCAGGGAAATGGAATTTAAATAATGTATTTAAATCATGACATATGCATTTCACTAAAAAAAGAAAAGAAATAGAAGAGCAGTTAAGAAAAAAAATCGAACATTCTTCTCAAAAAACGAAATTTTTCCTTTTTTAGGTGCGTTCGTAATTATATAAATACGTAGCGCACCTATTGTCGTCGTCTGGTCCGTCCGTCTGTCCGTCCGTCCGTCTGTCTGTCCGTCCGTCCGCATATAACAACGCAAAAACTACCCAACCGAATGGTTTGAAATTTAAGATAGATTATCTTTGCAGAATTTTGTCGAGACACTTCAATTTTTTTAAAAATCGAATCAAAACTTTAGAAAATATTAATAAAAACATTTATTAAGAATTTTTTTTTTTTAATCGGTGCTTTCTTTTTATAGGAGCTTTCGAAGTTTAATCATCAAGCGACCGAGATACTTATTTTATTACAGAAATTAATCTGCAGACGATATAATTAATTTCACAGAATTAATAAACAAGTTGGAAATTGTACGTCAAACGTTACAAACGAGGTGCGTTCGTACGCACGTTTTAGAATTAAATTCATGATATCCCGTGCGTAGAACGGGTTAAACAGCTAGTTAAGTATATATTTTATGACACTGTTCATACAAATATCTTAACTAGTTATATAAATATTCAGATATACAGTGTCTCACAAAAGTGATGGGACACTTGTGCTTTATAAAAAGAAACTGCAATAAAATAAATAAACAAACATGTGCAAAAATTTTTTGGGTGTGTTTCATATTTAAAGTTAGTAACAATTATTACATAACATACATTTTGTCAAAATATTAAAATATTAATTTAGTAAAAATACAATTGTTCAGAACGGAGCAAAAAATGGCTCACATAAGTGATGGGACACTTACTTTTCCATCAAATATTTATCCAAAAATTTTACTTTTTAAAAGGTTTTAATATTTTGTTGGATTTCCTTTTACTTTTAAAACATGATTTAATCTTTTTGGGATGGATTCGACTATTTTTTTTGTGATTTCTGGAGTGATTTTACCCCATTCTTCTTGAAGCACCGATTTTAGTTGTTGTTTTGAAGAAATGGTGTGTTTGCGAATTCTTGATTCCAATTCTTGCCAAATATTCTCTATGGGATTTAAGTCTGGAGATTGTGGTGGTGTTTTTATTATTTCAGGACAGTTATATAGCAGCCAAAGTCTAACGTTCAGAGCAGTGTGCTTGGGGTCATTGTCCTGGTAGAATTTAAAATCGTTATGAAGGTTCAATTTTCGTGCTGAAGATTTCAAATTTTGCTTTAAAATATCAATATACTTGTACTGATCCATTATACTGTCAATAAAAACAAGATTACCAACTCCAGCGGACGACATACACCCCCATACCATAACTGCTCCTCCACCATGTTTTACTGTTGGTACCAAGTTCTGTTTGCGAAGTTCTTCCCTGGGTTTTCTCCACACCAAGATTCTACCGTCAGAACCAAATATATTAAATTTACTCTCATCAGCAAATATAACTTTATTCCAGTAATCAGAATTCTTATTTATGTTGGATTTTGCGAAAGCTAGTCTGAGTTTTCTATTCTTTTCACTTACGAAGAATTTTTTCCTGGCTACTCTACCATGATATCCAGCAGATCGAATTACCCTTCTAATAGTTTCAGGATTAACAATTATTCCATATAATGCTTGTAAATCAGCAGCAACTTTTGAAGCACTAATTCTTGGATTTTTTTAAATATTTCGAACGATAATTCGCTTTATTCCATTGGATAGCTTTGATGGTCAGCCAGGTCTTCTTTTATCCTGAATCATATGATTCTTTTTATATCGTTTAATGATATTGAAAACTGTTGAACGACTCAAGTTAACTGTTTCAGCAGTTTTTCTAATAGATTTTCCACGTTCAATATGCAAATTAATAACTAATTTTCGAATTTCAGGCGAAGTTTCTTTTCGTTTAGCATTCATGACTACACAGAGCTAAAAAACACAAAAATTCCAAAACAAACTGGAAAGAAATACTGCAGACGATTTTATAAATTATTGCCAATTGCTTTTAAGTAAAAATAAAACCCCAAAAAATATTTTTATTGCTTATTTCAGACGATTTTTGTTGCATATATAATGGTGTCCCATCACTTATGTGAGCTATTTTTTGCTCCGTTCTAAACATTTGTATTTTTATTAAATTAATATTTTAATATTTTGACAAAATGTATGTTATGTAATAATCTTTACTAAATTTAAGTATGAAACACACCCACAAAAAAAATGTGTACATGTTTTTTTAATTTATTTGATTAGTTTCCTTTTGTAAAGCACAAGTGTCCCATCACTTATGTGAGACACTGTATATGTATCAGCTAGTTATATAAATATTCAGATCTTGATGATTTTTAATTCTGTGAAATGAATTATATCGTCTGCAGATTAATTTCTGTAATAAAATAAGTATCTCGGTCGCTTGACGATTTAACATCCATCGGAAGCTCATATAACAAAAAAGCACCGATTTAAAAAAAAAATCAAATTTCTTAATAAATATTTTTATTAATATCTCCTAAAGTTTTGATTCGATTTTGATAAAATTTGAAATGTCTCGACAAATTTATGCAAAGATAATATATTTCAAATTGCAAACCATTTGGTTGGGTAGTTTTTGCGTTGTTATATGCGGACAGACAGACAGACGGACGGACAGACGGACGGACCAAACGACGACTATAGGTGCTACGTATTTATATAATTACGAACGCACCTAAAAAGAAAACTGCCCAGTTAAACTGAGGGCATTGAGCTCACAGGCTATTCACACTAATTGTATATTATACACTTATTTCAAAGAATTTGAAATAAGCCCCTCGAAAAATAAAGAAATCGACAATATATTAAGTGGGGTTGATCCCCCCGTTCCCCCACCCTCCTTATAGTTAACAATTGAACCCCCAAACCTAATCAGGGAAGCCCTTTATTACAATGAACATATATACTAAATTCGAAGCAAATCGGATAATTCTGCATGAAAAACCCATTTATCTAAATTAAGGGGGATTACCTCCCCGTATCCCCCTTTATACTTAACCAATGAACCCCAAGACTAACCAGGGAAGCTCCTTACCACAATGAGCCTATATACAAAATTTGAAGAAAATCGAATAATTCTCCATGAAAAACACATTCATCTAAATTAAGGGGGGAGGATAACCCCCCCCCCCTTTACCCTCTTTATACTTAACCAAAGAACCCCCTAAACTAATCAGGAAAGCGCCTTATCACAATGAACCTATATACAAAATTTTAAGAAAATTGCATAATTCTGCATGAAAAACCTATTTATCTAAATTATGGGGGGTTAGCCCCCCATTTCCCTCCTTTATGCTTAACCAATGAACCTCCAAAACTAATCAGGGAAGCGCCTTATCACAAGGAACCTATAAACAAAATTTAAAGTAAAACGGTTAGGTCTATCAAGAGTTATCGCGTTACGTACATACATAGATACATACATACGTACGTACGTACATACAGAACCGGCGGGCACATAAGCTCTCAGGCTTTGATAGCCTGTGAGCTAAAAATCATCAAGCTCTGAATATTTATATAACTAACTATAGTACGAACGCACCTCGTTTGTAACGTTTGACGTACAGTTTCCAACTTGTTTCTATGTAAGGAGGTTCAGCAGAACGTCGGCTACGTTGACGGACGCCTCATCCGGAACAGAGGGAAAAATGGAAACTCCACCCATTGTCTTTCGTTCTAAGGTATTTACACCTCAAAGTCTTCATGTCCGTAATAATGGGTAATTTTTGAAGCATAATGTTCCACACTTTTTTTTGCTAAGAACTTAACGATCACAGACATCCAAACCTTCAATTGTATGAAGTTCTTATCATCTTGTGCTAACTTGATGTCTTCAGTCATTGATGATTGTTCACAGGGACCGATTTACAAATTTGGGGGCCCGCCCTGGGCACAGATGCTTATGGAGGCCACCTTGCACCCATGCTTGCAGCGGCCTTGAGTTAAAAAATATATTAATGAAATACTTATTAAGATAACCACTACTGACTTTAATAAATTTGTGATATTTAATGATGTTTTTATAAATTTTCTGAATTTTTCAGGAGTAAAAGTTTTTATAACATCCTCATAATCTTAAGTGTTCTATATTGCTGACGATTTTTCAATCTTTCGAAATCGGTTCCGAAAATGAAAGTATCCTAATAAAAAAAAAAAAAAAAAAAAACCTGTAAACAAAACCGAAAAAGTAAAAAACGGTCTTTGTAGAGATCGACCTCTAATATCCAATAGAAAAAAATATTTTTAAAATATTCAGATGCAAACGAGATATTTTAAAAATTTCTTCCATAGGATTGACATTAGCGAGCAGGTGTTTTCACGTGAGTGATGTAGACCTTAAAAAGTTATTTTTAATTGAAAGGATATTAAAAAAAAATTCCATATTAATTTTGTTTTTTAATAGTTAAAACTTCTTCAGATTTTGGCCAATAATTTAAAAATCTTCTGTAGCATTTGGGGGCCCTGGAAAATCAGGGGCCTTGGGTCCGTGCCATAAATCAGGCACTGGTTGTTCACCATCTTGAAGAACAATCTCCTGCACGAACTCTTCACTATGGGTTCTTCAGGTTGCTTGTGTTCTGCATTTTATTCAAATTTTGCTTCTTCCTCTGGTCTTGCTCGGATTCTGATTCAGATGTGTCATGAAAGAAAAATGCGCAATCCAATTTATAAAAAAATATGAAAGAATTAGAGAAATGACTAAATTCTAGGTTGGCAACGTTGTCTCACCGTTCTCAAGATTCCTGGTCCAACTTTGCCAACTAATATTATCAACCAGAAAAGTAACATTAGATCATGTTCCAAAAGCGATTCCGAAAGCTTATTATATACTTTATCAAACAAAATAGGCAGTTTTTACTTACGTTTGGATTAAAAAGGTGAAACGGAACATTTTTTTAGACGTCTAAAATCGCCTGTTTCGCAGTTACAAAATATTTTCACTGATAACGGCCATAAAACAACTGATAAGACAGAAAACGCGCAGGAATAGTGTTACACAATGTCTTCTTTGTGAAATGAAAACACTAGCGCCTATTTTAATTCGATCTGGAACTTCTCAGAGCGCAAAAAAACATATTTTTCAAAAAGTGGCAAAGTTGTCCCGGTTGACGATATACTAAAACTTCCTTGAAAAAATGTCCAACTAACAATGCTAGTTCAGTCGAAATTCATTTAGTAGAATCTTTTAACAAAAGCTAATCCTTCAAAATCGGGTTCACTTGACTGGATAGTAGATTTTTAAAAACTAAATCTTTCATAATCAGATTCATCTAATTATAGAACTTTCTCCCATAGCTCTGTAACTAAGCAAGGTAGAACGATGTGTTATATGCTAAAACATTCCCCCAACAACTGTCAATGTTAAGTCCCATTATAAAATCCGTTTTAACAGAACGTGAGTTATAAGCGTTCGGGATGAAATACTAATGAAATACTAATTTGAATTCTATATTAAGATTACTAAAAAATAAAATAAAATAGTGTATACTTATCTTTATCAAATTATTAGATGTCGTAAGCATTAAAAAGTTTTTCTTTTTCCATTTCTTCGAGTTGAAATTCTTAATCACCTACGTAGCAAAATCCTGTAAGTAATGGGAAAAAACAGAAATCATTTCGTATTTCGAGTGCGGCGATCATTCCGTTCCCGCGCGTCATTAATTCGCTCTCCGACATCAAGTGCACTCGAGATGTTGCTACACTTTTTACATATTCGACAAATGTGTTTTTTTTTTTTCGAGTATCATGTCGAGTGGCATTTCGCATTTCGGTGCGAGATTGAGTTTCAAGATTTTATGGACGGAATCTACTTCAAAAACAGAAAGAGAATAAGTATGAGCATTTTGTTGTTCTTTTCTCTTTAATTAGAAGAAACAGGGTTGTCTTGAAAGATTCAGAAAAGCCGAAATCATTAAAAGAAAAAAAAAATTAAGTGAAATTTAAGTTTATTGTTGAAATTAGAAATCTATCTACAGATTTCGTATGCTTTATGTGGTTTGATTTAATTTCTAACTATAATAAAGAAGGAAGTTTGTGTGTCTGTATGTGTGTTTGTGGGATGTGTTGTGAAGAGACCGCTGCACGCAGAGCTACAAAATTTTGTGGGGAAAAGGTACCTCCATGCATGTAGTTTTGCACCTCGAAGCTCTATTTTTGAATTTTTGAACAGATTTTTTTATGGGATTTTTTATGCGATTTTTAGTGTTTTCTGACGTTTTGCTGCGATTTTTCCACATTAATAACAGGAATCCGGTTCCAATCTTTTAGTCCAATATAGTAAATTTTGTCCTCTTTTCAATAAAGTTTATGCGGAATTCCTACAGCGATTTATGAATTTTTGGCGAATTTTTTCAAGAAATTTTGCTCAGATTGCTTTATTGGTTCGTTGGTTGCTTCCATTTTGGCCTCAGCTATGCTCAAAATCGTCATTTCCCCCCCTCTCTTTTTAGCTTGAAGAGAGTTGATAATTCTTTACAGATAAAAAAAAAATCATGATTTTAAAAGGAAAGGGCGTGTTAATTATCCCGATTTGGGTTTTTTTATTAGATGTATTTTAATTTCATTTGTTATGCTTTTTTTTTCATGTTTTGAAGCGTTTTTTTGTTTCAAATGACGTCACAAATCACCCACTGGAAGTCGAACACCGTTCGAGGGCCATTGCGATTGGTAGCTGAGAGGATTGTAGGCACAGCAGGAATACAACCGGGCAATTGTTATTGGCAGATGAAAAGGTTATCAGCTAATTGCAATTCGAACAGCGATTTGTGAATTTTTCGCGATTTGTTTTACTAGTTTTAGAGATTTTCCTGTACGTGACGTCATTATTTGATTTCAGAAATTGCCAACGGTAACTTACTGTAATTGTATGTCAAAACAAAACAAAAAAGAAAAATGTCATTTTGTTTCTGTTTCAAAAGTTAATGATAATTCTAATTTTTTAACTCGTTGGTTTACTTCTGAGGGGGGAGGGAAGTGTCCGGTTGTAATTTAAATATCGCGTTAATGCTCTGATCGAAACTCCCCCTTTTTATCCAAAATCAGAACTTTTTTATAATTAGTCCGATTCAAACAAAACCTTTTCTAACATTCTTCTCATGTTCCCCAGGTACTAGATAAACTTCGGTATCAGTTCTTCAGCTCTCTGTTACTACTATTTCTGAACATTAATTACCAGGGGGGTGATTTATTTGCTCGGGTTCTGCGGGCCCGATTTCAACGGAAATCGGTTCATTCAACTTAACACGAACTAATTAAGATATAGCTAACTAATTAAGACAAATTTGGTACTCCATAGCGATGGAAAGTGAAACTAACAGATTGTTCGCGCGTGCACGGCACGCCTTCTACATGGTACCGTAAGCAGCGGGAACGAGTGCCGGAGTTTCGTTCGGAAATAGGTTTATTTAGAACAGAATGCTTCACCGAGTGGAGGAAACTGGAACTAAAAGATTTGGCAGTGCGTGCGCAGCACGCCTGCTCTGCTATACACGGTACCGTAGACAGTGGGAACGCGTGCCTGAAATTTGTTTAGAACAGAATGCAACCCCTAGCGGTGGAACTATACTATTTTAATGCGCGTGGGCCGAGAGAGAAAATGGCTATTTTTATTAAAACACAAAAGAAAGTTACCGATTTGATAATCCCAGACAACGAAGTATTGTCATTTTCACTCATCCTCGAGTATTAAGAAAAGTATTGGAGGTATTGATTCGAAACCTACAGACTGTAAGCTGTTTGTACGTAATTTATTTTTCTGATTCCAAAAATGCAAATTTTGTGAAAATCTGACGTTAACTGTTTTACTTTTTACCAAAACTGACCCGCTTTGAATCAAATGATCCAGACATTTGAGGGGGAAGTGGTATTAAATTTACTTCCGCTTCGGAGTCCATCACTCTATTTAATTTCCGAAAGACAAAGAGTTAGTTAGCAGAGGAACGGTTTTAAAGGGATTTCGCGTTTTGCATCATTTTGAGACGGGACCGGGCAACACCGGGTGGATCAGCTATAGTATACGATATTTCAGTTTGTGTGGATTTTTTTTTTTTCAAACGATCCCTCGATTAAGGAAAGGTTCTATTTCTTTGGCCTAAAATTCACGTGGTAACAATTTACACACTTAAGGCTGCTCGTCAGTCAACTTCCCGATTCCCCGCGCTAATGTTATTCTTATAGGCGTAGGATGCATTCGTATTTTTAAAATATCTCCCCAGGAAATTAATATTTTTAACTTCTGTTTTCTGTGTACTGTTCTTAAAGAATGTCTCTTTTATTCTTAGTTGTCAATTTTTTTCTAAAATATATACTAAATTTTATATGAAATGTTAAAATCTTATTCAGTTTCGCTAAGATTTTAACACATAAAAATATAAATTAAGCACATAGTTTAGAAATATTTTGATAAGTAAGAAAAAAAGAGACATTTCTTTAAGAACAGTACACAGAAAACAGAAGTTAAAAATATTAATTTCCTGGGGAGATATTTTAAAAATACGAATGCATCCTACGCCCATAAAAATAACATTAGCGAGGAGAATCGGGAAGTTTACTGACGAGCAGCCTTAAGGGATACAAAAAATGAGAAATTAAAAAAAATTGAACAGTGTTAAAAAGTGATTAAAAAAGAGTAAATTATAAAGGAGTGTATTTTTTTAGACTATTTTTACTTTTATGGTTATTTTTTTTCTTAAAATTACTTTCTTCTGTTGCATTTTCTCCGCGTGCGCTTCTTAATTGCTCTGGACTCAGTCATGTAGCAGAACAACAGAAAAGAAAAAAAGTCCTTCCGGCCTGTACCGGGAGGAAAAGGTAGCTTTCATAGTCCATGTTTTTAAAAATTCAACTCATTTTACTTAAACACCCGAAGCTAAAATGCTTGGAACCCGATTATAGAAGATTCAATCGCGGTTTTCGTTAATACAGAATTTGAATGCGAATTTTAGCATGAGAGTTACAGCATAACAAAAATCAGATCGTTTCGAAATGTCAGCGACCCTAGAATATCAAACTGCCCCATCTCAGCCATTTTTTAAGATAAAACCAAAACAAAAAATGTTCCGGAATCCTTGTATCACGATCTAACAGTTATAACGAAACAACTTTTTTAATTTATAATTTTTTATACATCTTTTTGAATTTTTTAAAAAATTATAAGAATTTAACTGGCCGCCGTTTTGAAACAAGATGGCACATGAAACTCGCCATCGAACTCGGTCGAGACCTTGGTATGTTCTGTACACATGATCAGTTACATTCCTATCGGTTCATAAATACGAGAGTTACAGCATAACAAATATCAGATTGTTTCAAAATCTCAGCCATCCTAGAATTTCAAACTGCCCTATCTCAGCCATTTTTTAAGATATAGCCAAAACAAAAAATGTTTCGGAATCCTTGTATCACGATCTAACACTTAAAAAAACAAGTTTTTCAATTTTTTTATACATCTTTTTGCATTAATTTTTTTTTAATTTAACTTGTTGCACGTTCTAACACTGAACGCAAATAATTTTTTCAATTTATAAATATTTTGTACATCTTTTTTAAATTAAAAAAAAATTAAATTTTTTATTTGGTTGACATTTTGAAACAAGATGGTGGAGGAAGCTGGCCAACGAACTCGGTCGAGACCTTGATACATCCTATGCACATACTAAGTGGCATCGAAATTGGTACATAAATAAGAGAGTTACAGCATGACAAATATCAGTATATATATAAATCAACATTTGAACGGAGGGTGGTTTTGGGGGGGGGGGGGGGGTCATGATCGGTGAAAATATACCAAAATTTTCTGGAATTGCTTTCCTCCGAACGGCTGCAATAGGTTGCTTTTAGTAATGAAAGCTACCTAAAAGTAGAAAAACAAAAATAATTTTCATCTGCGTCATAATGCTTTCTCTCAGCATCAAGTGAACCTGTCATTTCTTACATATATTACTTTATTATACTTTATTACGTTGCCCCTCCATCATACCTGAAATAAGTAATATAATGTAATAAATTACAATACAAAATTCAAAATCTATAAAGATTAATCATTTTTTTGTTATAATTAGAAATTTTTTTTTGGGGGGGGGGTTTGTTTTTGATTTTCAGTTCCTGCTTTTAATTCCGTTTATTTGAAGGAAACAGAACTCGCAAATCTGCTATCTTGTTCAAAAGTCATCGTGCCAAAAACGACGTCTCGAGGTAATTGAGTTTAAAGTTTTAGGCAACATTATTCATAGCTAATTGAATTTAACTTAGTTACTTTTAGTACGACCATCATTTTGGGAAGTTTAGTATTGGACCAACCTGTATTACATCCCATTACCTGTATTACATTACACATATATATTAATAATAAATACATTTTTTCGTCATTAGCAACTATCCATTCTTTTATTTTAAATACACAAACTATTATTCTCTAGATCAGCCATACTCAACCTGCGGCCCAGCGACATTTTGTGTGCGGCCCGAGGTACACAGTCATTAATCCATATTTATAAAATGAACAGTTTTATATTTTCTCATAAGTGGACGAAATCTGTCCTGTTATTTCTAATTAATTTGAAATGATGTTAAAACATCTTAAATGCCGTTTCCTTAGTCAAAAGTTCTTTTTGCATCTAGTCCTATTTGTGTTAGTTCCATTTCTTAATCTTCAACACTGATCAAATTAAGCATTCTAAATTAGATAAATTTGCACTATATATTTCTAAAAAAAAAAAAAAAAAAACTAATAAATAAAAGGTTTTTGCATTGAGCAAAAGACTGATAGATATGATAGGTAGATAGATAAGAAAACGTCCCACTTTTTCCTTTAGAACTTGTAAATTTTGCATTGTTATATTATTTGGTTTTACAGTTATGGCCCTGTATATAGCTAATACCCCTTTTTAGTGTTGAACACTTGTCTCGGAAATAATTGGCATCAAATAATTTGTACACCATTATTTTAAACTTCGTGGCTTATTTCTACAACATTTGCAGTAAAAATATACTATGAAGTGTATTGTTTGGAAATAATGGTGTTAAAATGTTTTGGTAACATTTCTTCCGCGAAAAACGTTCAACCCTACTGATAATACTAACTTTGTTATACTACTTATATTATCTTAATATTTTATTTACCCCTTTTTAAGTGTGTTGCGGCCCGCATAACATCGCAAACTTTAGTTTGTGGCCCGCAAGAAAAAAAGGTTGAGTATGGTTGCTCTAGATAATCGCCACTGGTGATCAAAATGTTTTAACTGGCGACTATGGTTTCTATACCACAACTGTTTTATTATTATTAGTAGTATTATTTTAGTATTTTGGGGGGAAAATCGTCATAAAAAGTAAGTGTTATCAATGACAGTAACCGTGACAGAAAGAGTATTTCTTAAATTCCAATATGAAGTCTCCTAAAGCTGACACTTTAGAGATACTCTAGAGTATTTTTTTTTTTTTTTTTTTTTTTTTTTAGGTGTTTTTAATTATTAAGTATTTTTTAAGTGTTAATATTTTTCAAAGTAATTTTCTTTTCATAAAAGATTTTAACTAAAAAAAGTGGTTTTCTTATTATTTGCATACTTTATTCATTCAAACTTTATAATATATATTTCTTTTTTGTTTATTAATTTATAAAATTTTGAGAAATTTTGTTAAAACAAATAATTTTAAAATTATTTATTATTTAAATTTTTTAAAATTATTTTATTAACGGAGTTAAAGATTTACGACAATTTACGATGCATTATTATTATGCTTGCGGCTATTCTTTCTCAATCAGTTCATAAAAAAACTTTTGTGCTTTTTGAAAATCCATAAATATATTAAAAAACGAACAGACAACGATGTGTGTATGCCTGTGTGTGTAAGGGGGGGGGGGTGATTTTTTATTGGTTACTTGATATTTTTGCTGCCAAACAATTTTTTTTTTTAATTTGTATAGAGCCCTGAATTTATTTCAGTGTTTTCGTAAAATATGCAAAATAATTTTGAAACCTGTGATTATTCATATATTTCATCAAATGCACAAAATAATTGAAACATTTATTATCAAGAAATATTTATTATTATTGTTTAATTATCATTTAATTAATGAATATTTATTAAAAATAAAAATGACATGACTTTATGCTGTATGGGACGGAAGCTGTTCAACTTCTCTTTATCATAACTTTATTTGAGACGCAAAACTTTAAATGCGGCTTTGTTTAAACTCAGAAACATAAACTAAATAAATTTTAATAGGAACGGATGAAAAAAGTTCGCTTTTTCTTCGCATCTTGTGTCAGTGCTAAAATGGAGAAAAACGATATTTAAAAGCTTTTTTCCCAACCTGGATCTTTATCCTCCGCATCATTAATTTCTTCTCGGGTAAGTGGCGTACTTGACATGTTAACTACTTTATACAGATTTGAAAGTGTTTTTTTTATGAATATAATGTCAAGTGGCGAAAATTCGTTGCAAAATTTTATCCACTTCAGAAGAATAAAGAATAATAATAATAAATAGTATTCTTTTTTTTTTTTTTTTTTTTTTTTAAAATAAGATAGAGTATTTTGAAATTGACACAGAAAAGCAAAAAGGTTAATTGTGTTCTCAAAGAAAAACAAATAACCAAAAAAGAAAAAAAAGAAGAATGAAGAATTTAATGCATTATTTAACTTTCTTGTTGTGATTATAAATCTTGATTTTTTTCCCCTCTCGGTAGTTACGTATTATCCGTGCCAGGAAGACAGATAGTCAAAAATGGTTTTTAATCGGCTATGGCATTTATCGTTGCCTATCGCAATTGTATTCAATACGCTAATTTAATGTACATATAATAAATGCGTAACATCGTTAAAAACGATGAATAATATAAAAGCAGACTAAAATAACAAAAATCAGTAATTAAGAATACATTTATTTAATACTTGACATCAAACTGACGGCTTTTAACAATAAGCAATATCAACGTTGGTATTACGTAGCTTTCAATAAAAAAAAAAGTATAAAGCTACCTATCGGAGTCGTTCGGAGGAAAGCAATTCAGTAAAATGTTAGTATATTTTCACCGATCATGACCTCAAAACCACCCTGCGTTCAAATAAATTAAATAAATATTGAAATTAATAATAGAAAATTATTAAATTATCACAAATTACTAAAAATCAAATGTAATAATTTAAATTATCCTTATCTTGTTATAATTCCAAAATTTCATAAAAATCCAATTAAATTTCGCACAGTTACCATCGGGTGTAACACATATACTAATAATGCAAGCAATTTACTACTTAATATTTTAAAGCAGATATATGATATAACGTTAAAACATAATAACCAACATTGCCTAAAAAACAGTTTTCAACTTATTAATAAAATACATAATATCAATCCGGTAAAATTCATAAAAACATTAGATTTTAATGATTTATTTAATAACATTGATATAAAAGACTTACATAAAACAATGTGTATATTATTTAAAGAATTTAAATCTCAATTAAAATTAAAAGATCATATTTCCGTAATTTTTTTTAAAACTTTATTAAACTTTACATTGCATAATAATTACATCATATATGACAATATTATTTATAAACAATGCCAGGGAATTCCGCAGGGCGGGACCGCTTCTAGTATTCTCTCTGACCTTTACTTATAATATTATGAAAGAAATATTAGTCCGAACAATTATTATGTATTTTATCGCTATATGGATGACATTATCATATTTTATTTCAATGATAAAAATTGCACATCACTACTCAATTTTTATCCTAATCAGCTTAAATTAAGCGAAAATGATTTAATTAATAATAAAATAAATTTTCTTGACTTAAAAATTAATATTAAGGATAATTATAAATTAATTTTTGATATTTATGATAAGAGATTTGATTTTCCATTTAAAGTAAATATTTTTACCAATTTTGCTTCATGTTTACATAAATCAGTTTATAAAAATATAATTATCAATTATCTTCATCGTATAAAATACTTATGCTCAGATATAAATAAAAACAAAAAATATTAGATTTATTCGAGATCAAGCAAAAATATATGGTTATCCAATTTTTATGATAAATTCAATCGTCAACTCTTTTAAATAACATTTATTATATCATATAAATATAAACATGGTACATAATAAATTATTGTTTTAGTGTGCGATAACATATAACAAAAGAAAGATATAGCAAATTACAATTATAACATACATAAATACAATTAAAACATATGACATTTATTAATTGATTGAACATTATATACACTTTATATAGTCTGTGATAGTGCGTTTAGCCGATCACCTCTGTTTTAAGTGTTACTGATGTTCAGTTTTAAAACATATATAAATTAACTTATACAAAAAAAAAACACATAAAATTATACATGGATAAAATTGATGATTATAAATCACATACATATCTATATGCAATATATATATAAATATATAGTTGTTGTTGTTTTTTTAAGTTTAATTTTAATAAGTCTTTTAAATACTGCATTGCATTATAAAGATTGAAACACAGTAGTAATACTATTAATTATTAATTTAATATATATATATATATATTTTTATAAATTTTGAGATATTTTAAAATATTTTAAAATATTTCAAATTGTTTATGATATATTTAATTTGATTTTTAAATCAATCTCTAAATTCTATAATATATTTAAGTAGAAGTAAAATAAAACATTAATTATTTTATATAAATTCTATAATATATATAAGTGGATTAACACAGATGGCAGCACCAGCACTTTGTATTAAAAATAATATCTCTTTTACATAATATATACTCTTGTTAAGAATATTTGAAATGCTGAGAAGGATGGATTTAATTCTGGGTAAATTTATTCATATAGTGGGATTTTGTGCGATTTTAATGTAAAACTGCAAGGTAGTATTGGTTTTTTACTGTTTATATATATAATTAAATCTAATATAGTGGATATGTAACTCAATCTTAATTTTGAATAATTATCATACCAATAGATGGAGGCACATTACTTGTCAGGTAGATGTTGATAATATTGTTAATATTATATTTAATTTACCTATAGAGGGCGCTATCGCTTGTATATTAATTTTACTTTTAGGGATTAAAATTGAATGGAGTATTTGTATATTCATGGATATAATTTTGTTATTAGTGTATTATCACAGGAATAAATTTGTGTGTTTTTGAATCAATTTGTGTTGGGGGTGTCATAGTTAGGGTAATAATTCAAAAGATGTGCTCTCAACTTGTCTTTCAAATAAATTCTCTCAATTCGACTATGTCAACAAGTATGAGATATTTCATGATGTGTGCCATGTGGACGTGTCATTAAGAACTTGTGATGTTTAAGGATTCTGGATAATTATTGTGAGTAAAATATTTTATCTACTCTTTACGGGTTTTTATTTCCAATTTTATTATTTCAAACTGATATCTGGTGGTATTTCAGTGAGGTGTTGTATACAGATTTTAGGATAATTGATGTGAATGAAATATTTTATCCATTCTTTACGGGTTTTTTTATTTCCAATTTTATTATTTCCAATTTTATCTATTCTTTACGGTTTTTTTATTTCCAATTTTATTATTTCAAATTTTAATATTTCCAATTGTTTTCTGGTAATAATTCAGTATACCTGGGTGATTCTACTGATCTTAGCATATATGCCAGTATAATTATGAAATACTGAATTATTTTTTAAAACACATGTGAGTACATCCAGGCTGATGATTATATCTACATGTGTTTTTTCATATCCAATTCTGATTTAATTCTCTAGTTGTCCAATTTTCCATTGTATATGGTTAATATTTCATTTATTAATCCATTTGTATTCACTTGATAGCAACTCCAAATTATTATTTTTTTTCCTCTCTCTCTCTCTCTTTTTAAATTTTCTTCATGATTTCAGTATTTTTGGCCAGTTACCATTGAAGCACAAGCTATGGTAATATTATGTTTGCACGTGTTAATCTATTAGCTATGTGGTATTCTGTCTGAAAATTCGACGTTACTTCAACACTAGATAACTATTTGGTCAGCACTTCCAAACACGACAAAAATCTGCTCTCCAAATGCTTGCTAGCGCGTTTTGTTAACCGCGCGTAGGGTTACTGACAACGACGTAACGAGCGCACGATCCAATGAGTGAGAGGCGAATTTAAGCTAAGCGAATGAGGTGCGAGGAAGAAGATTTAACACGAAAGAATCCCCATCGTAGATGCACATTGATTTTGACGTGAAAAATACCCAGCGCGCGAAGCAAAGCATGGAATTAAAAAAAATGGCTTTTTAAAAACATTCGAAATTACAACACGCGTCTCTCAGAATTTTATAGATTGGGGAGTTGATAAAAGTTACTAATGAACTTAAAGTTTTAGATTAAGATTTGGAATAAGATAATTATTAATATACGTGTTATTACTTTTAAAAGGACATTAAATAGGAATAAATATTATTAAGAATTAAGAAAATAATGACTATGTCGGAAGTTAGATTAATTTAAAGGAATAATGCGAAATAAATGCGAAGGATATGCGAAGGAAATAAAATTTATATATAACACACACACACACACATATATATATATATATATATATATATATATATATATATCTGATTTATGTCATACGATAACACTCGTATTAATAAACCAATTTGGATGAAACTAATTTTGTGTATTAAGCTCACCAATGTCTCGAACCAATTCCTTGGCCAGCTTGTTCCGCTGCGCCGTCTTGTTTCAAAATGGCGGCCACTGAAAGATTTCAAACTATAATAAATATACAAAAAAGTTAAAAATTCAAATTTACTTTTTGCTTAAGTGTTAGGCATTGATACAAGGATTCCGGAGCTTTTTTTTTTTTTTTTTTTTTTTACCTCTGTTTGAAATTCTAGGATGGCTGACATTGTGAAACAAGACAGCACATTACAAAAAACCAACGATTAATTTATGAGTTTTAGTAAACACGATTTCTCGCAAAAAATTATCTTTCATTGTTGTAATCATTTTCCCAATCATACACATAAAACGATATATTTTCCTCTCCGTTAGCGCCAAATTCTCGCCAAACTTTGCGACACTTGGAGAAATATCGCGAAATTTGACGACCAAAAATAAGTCCTCATAAATGAAACCAACTTGGCTATGGTTGACTAATTTGGAAAATTTATTTTTCAAATTCAGTATTAACGATTCTTCTGTAATCGGGTTCTTTACATTTTAGCTTGCTGATTTCGAGCAACATTAGCTAAAATTTTTAAATGATGATATAGGAAAGCTACCTTTTCTTCCCGGTACAGGCAGGAAGGACTTTTTTTATTTCTTGTAATATTCTTGTCATCCACACAATATTCTCTTCTATATATCTTTACACAAACCTCTAGTAATGCACCAAATATCATTTTCAATATATTTGAAATAGTGAAACATTATTAAAATAAACCGCAAAGGATTTTTTTTCCATAGACCGTAATGTAACGGAATTCTTTTGAGTGTCCCTGTAAAGGAAGACTATAAGTTCTATGCACACCCTATTTATAAGTCTCTTGTAGTGCACCTCAGTGATATAGATCAATTTCAATATGTTTAAAATTCTGTAACATCATTAAAATAAACCGCAAATGATTTTTCACCCCAGACCGTCATGTAACGGAATTCTTTTGAGTGTCCCTGTTATAAAAAAAAACTATAAGTGCTACTCACTTCATTTTCAATACCGAGCATGCCATAGTAAACTTCAATAACATATATCAGTTGTATGACAATTCGAATATATTTACGCGAGCACAGACAGACAGACGGTAGAGAGAAAGACAGACAGACAGACAAACCGAATTCATAAGCACTTTTCAACTATGTTGGAAAGTGTTAAAAACGTAAATTATCCCTTTTTCTTAAAAATTTACATTTGAAAAGGAATTGGAATAGGACAATAACGAAAAGATGATTATCCAGTAAAAACTAACTCTAACAATAATAATAATAATTAAAATAAAAAGTATCACATTTATATCAAAACTAGCTGTTACCCGTGACTTCGTTCACGTAACATTAAAAGAAAAATAAATGTAATAATCAAGCAAAATATTTCACTCCCGATAATTAAAAACGTAAATAATTAACTAACTCTTTATCACATTTCATAGAAGAAAATACGATATTTCTTTGTTATAGGGGCCTTGACATAAATCAGTTTAAAAAAAGTAAAATTTTGTGCCAAATAACCGCGAAAAGGAAACTGCAACCAATGGAAAAA
Source organism: Maratus michaelseni (assembly GCA_963931845.1). Lineage (NCBI taxonomy): Eukaryota > Metazoa > Arthropoda > Arachnida > Araneae > Salticidae > Maratus > Maratus michaelseni. The sequence continues at coordinate 12,633,710 of OZ007588.1, forward strand.
AGACGGCCAAATAAAATCGTGTAACTCGACGAATTGGGTAAAAAGAAATGTCAATTTTTACCTGATAAACCATTTTACTTTTAACGATTTTGAGAAACGTTTTAACAGCCATCATTTATAAATAATTCATTGGAAATAGTGTATGCTTTTTCTTTAAATTCAATTCTTCTGAATAGGGCGGAATAATTCTACACCTAAATGCAAGGAGCTTCAATTGCAAAGCTTTTTGCAGCCCAAAATTACATGCAAATGTAACACTTAAATTGCAAAGCTTTTTGCAATCCAACATTATATGTAAACATTACTTTTGATTGTAATTTTCATTGCAAATTAACATTTATTACGGTTCAAATTAAAATTAATTTGGGTGCAAATTACATGTAAATGTTATGTTTGCATGTAATTTGGGGTTGCAAAAAGCTTTGCAATTGCAAGTGTTACGTTTGCATGTAACAGCAAATTTGTGTCTTTGGTTTTTCAATCTATAGCTGAAACAAATCTTGATTTCTTGACAATATGCTGACAGGCGATTTTTGCTTTGCAGAATAAATTGATTCATAAAGTTTGAATATGTGGAAATATGTTTTTATTTTTCGGCAATTTTACTGTAATCAAGATTTTTTTTCACCAACTATTCAAATTGAAAGTAAAATATTTTTTTTCAGTTTTAATGAGGAAATAGCATAAAAATATATTAATCCGTTTTATTCCTCCTTTTTTTATCCACAAAAATGGAGTAATTTAAGTACCGTTTTTAGAGAAATTTTGTTAAAATTTACAAAAATAATATTAATATCTCGAAATATAATTCAAAATTTTAAATTCTCAGAGTTTATATGACATCCTCGAATCAATGATAACCGGTATTAAGTAAATCGCGTTGCATTAAGAGGAGTAGTTGCGAAATACACACAGTCAGATTTTAACTTAATAGACTTGTGTTCAATTTTATTTTCCTAATAATCTTACTGATGCTTGTATTATTAATCACAGAGTTCAGAGAATAAATAGAGATGAAATGTTCATGTTTGGCGTGATGCTGAAAATGCAACTCTACAGTCGGCCCAAACAACTGGCGGCTTGCTTTGAAAAACTCTCCCCGTCCAATGAATCCAGCCCTTGTTCCACATGCAGCCTCTCTCTATCCAATGAAGTCAATCCTTGGGCCTAATGATTTGAGCGATAACCGGCTTCATATTGCAAGCCGATTTTACGGTTCATTACCTCTCTATTCTTTCACTGTACTCAGTGATTATTAATGTATGAAATTGATACACGCTCCATTTGAAACATATTTAAAAAAACCCGTTTTAGTATGACGTCACTTTGATCCCAGAGAAATCTCTTTTCAATGATATAATTCTTGTTAGTTTTCATTTTCCTGGCAATATTCACGTGAATTTTAGCAGAAAACTCACATCTGTTTGTAACTGATATTCAAGCTCATTATTAATCAGTATAAAAAAAAATATTTCAGTTATTTATCTTAAATATGACGTCCATTATGTATATACATTTATTATACACAGATACTCATGCTCTTTGTAATATTACGAATAATTGAAAATACATGTTTTATTTATGACGTCATATTTGTTCAATTCAAGGAGGATCCTTTTCATAGTTCCATGGTTCAAGCGAAATCTTTTTCTTAGTAATATAATTATTTTTAATTCTTCTTTCTAATTATAACGCAGTTTTTGACAGAAAAAGATCTTTTTAATGTAACCGATATTCATACTTCATATATAATAACAAATACTCCATATTGTTGTTTCAAATATTACAGAAATTCATCTTCTTTTGAATTATTTTCATTTTTCACGTGAAAATCGCTCAATTGAAACTTAATTGTTGAGGAAAAATTATTTTACCGCATTTTTTTTTTATTGGCAACGATCAAAGCCCTAGCAACAATAAAGTAAAACGGTTAAATTTTATCTAAAAATGCCCATTGATTCTCCATGAAAATAATCAAATTTTGAATTATTAAGAAAAGTATTTGCATAAAATAAACAAAAACAAGTCTATGTTCATTTCCGGGTTATAATCCATCTATATGCAAAGATACAGGGCCATTAATTTCTCCATTTTGACGCTGGCTTCAGCCTAACATTTGCACAAAATCGGATTTATAATATTATTAGGATAGCAAAAGTTTTTTTTTATTATTATTTCGCTTGAATGCGAATATCTGAAGAGGGTTGATGCATATCGAAATAAAAATAAATCTTTATAAATTTATCTGAAAGTTTTGATATGTTCAGCGAAAAAAATACAATAACACATTTAATTCTTGTCGAGTCAATCCCGAAAAATAAATAAATAAAAAAAAAAATCAAGTGATTTTTACCTTTTTCCAGTAGCTAATGTAACTCGAGATATTATTATTTCATTTATTTTTATTTTTTCCTCTCTTAAACTATCATGTCGAGTGTCGAAGATTTGCGTTGTCGACAGGCGGGAAGAAAAGAATTGACAAGTCCAATTTTAAATGTCAAAAGTTAGTGAAAGTTTCAACACTTATTGTCTCGAATTATGAACTGAAAATCTTTCTTTTAAAAATACTTAGAAAAAATATGCAACAATAACTCGAAATTTGGTAAGAATTTGTTTATTAAAACTAACTTATTATTTTTTCTAAATCATTTACAATACTTGAAAAAATTACAATAGTTTTTCGAAATCTCTCAATCCTTACAAAGTATTATAAAGCAAACTAGATAGTACCCATCAAGATTTGATGGTAAGTAACTTGAAAGTTCTTTTAGAAATATACTTTTATTTTCATTTACCTGCTTTTAAATTAATTAAGTATTGGAAAATTTGTAAATTGTTTTATTGTGTAAGCGATTTCTATAGATATAAGACGTGTTATAGATTGTGTTGTCAGTCCAGCAATTTATATCCTATTATACAGGGTGATTTTTTTTAAGTTGTGAAAGTAAAACCCTATAACAAAAGAACCAGTGATACAAATGACCTGAAATTTCACCAGTATCCTCCCATCGCAATGGGAATTTTTTTGGCTTGGTTAAAAAAAATTTAAATTGAACTGACAGATGGCGCTGTAAGTTAACAGAAACAAAGAATGTCGTCAGTGGGAGGAAAACAATGGACAGTACTTTGAGAAACCATCTTCCGTAGGCCTTCTGTCATCATTGGACCTTTTCTTAAATTCTTAAGTGTCCTAAATCATCTAAAAGCAGTTGCTGCGTTGTCATTATTCTGATAATGAAGTTTCACTAACTACGCACGGTCCGTCAATGGCACAGTCATTGCAAGGATATCCGTAGAATAATGAACACGAGGTGAGCGTGTTTCCCGTTTTTACCGCCACTGTGCTTGTGTCGTGTGCAAACTCGTCTCAAACTCGTCTCTCGACTTTACTGCATATACAGCGCCATCTGTCGGTGCGATTTTAATTTTTTTAAACCACCTGTAAAAAATCACATTGCTTTGGGAGCATACTGGTTAAATTTCAGCTCATTTGGATCAGTGGTTCTTTTGTTATAGGGTTTTACTTTCACAACTTTAAAAAAAATCACCCTGTACTTGAATTAATTTAGCAAGCCTTTAACTAAAAATATTAATTGAATGATTTATTTTTACATACTACAGTCTCAAAAATTAAAAAAAAAATAATCAATATTTAGTATTTTCTTTTTTTTTTTTTTTTTTAATTATGCAATCTTTAAAATTTTTTATTAATTTTATTTTTATTAGCCTGATTTTAAAACCCCGATAAACCATGCATATCAAGGGGATTTCTTTTATAATTCTTATATGGATATTTTTGCTTCTTTTTTTTCTCTCTTCTTTTCTTTTTTTCTTTTTTTTTAAGGAGAATAATCACACAATTTTCTTAGTTATACAAATATATCTTATTGATAATGGTCATACAGAATATAGATAAAAGTTTAGATCACTTTATTTAATCGATAACTTACATGCAAAATCTTTTAATTTAAATATTTATAATATAAAATAAGTAATTGAAAAATATATTGTCGGGTGTTAAATTTTATTTACCACAGTTTCAATATTTGAAAAAATAACAATATTTAGTATTTATGTTTTTTTACTATAGGACCTTTAAAATTTTTCCTTAAATTAATTTTTATCAGCCTGATTCTAAAACCCTCAATTTAAACTTTGCTTTTTAGATAATGAATTGTGTAAAAGTTACACTTTTAGAAAGATCGTTGAATAAAATTGTTTGTGTGAGAGATGAGTAGCATTAAAAAATGTATAGATTTTGAGATAACTTCACTGAAAATTGGGTTAACAGCCGAATATCTCAATCCATTAGAGTAAATAAGCACAGGAGATTCGTTCAGTATGAATCATAAAAAATATTAAACAATGGAGGTAATCATTCGCAAAGCAAAATCTCCATGATGAATTTTACCGTGCTGTCTGGTGTAGAAAAAAAAATCGCATTTGTAAACGTGGCATGCGTAATAAGGAAAAAACAAAAACAAAACAAATGGGTAAGTGTGATCGAAGATCGCACAAAGGGTTTCGTTTAATATTCCTTTCAAAACACTATATCCTTTCTTTAATAAATCCAAATAAATTTCGTTTTTCTAAAAAAAAAAAGTCATGTTTTTTATAAAGTAAAAATGTATCGGTCTTTTTTTCTCGTGTTTACGAATATCTGAACCGGCCCGATAGCGAGCGAAGGGTATTATTATAATCTGTCATAATAATATCTGTCAATATTTCCATAATCGGGTTTTTATCAATTATTTTGATTCAATACGTTCCTCATATGACGTTATAATCACTTGCTGATGTCCTAGCCACTTGCTTTCTCTATGACTCATATTGATACTCTCTTTGTATGATTCTCAAACATTTGAAAAAGTCCGTTAAACTTCCAATAGGACGTCAGGTTAATTTTCTTTTTAATTCTCTACTGACGTCCTATTAACCTGCTTTCCGTACTTACACATACTCATACTCCTTGTATTATTGAGAAATGTTTGAAAATTTCCGTTTTATTACCAATAGGAAGTTCTATTAATCTTTTTTTCAATGGGTGAAACTTTTTATTTCAGTTTCATTTTTCATGTGGAAATCTTTCAATAGAAAATTAATTATTATAGAAAGAATTTTATGGTGGTTGGCAACTGCTATAACGAAAAATGTTTGAATTTAATAGGAAAAGACTGTTAGATTTTTTGTTTTTTTATCTCTCTATGTTAAAATAATACGTTTTTTTTCAAAATTTAATAATTTTCAGCGTGACAGTAGATATTCAGCTGTAAGTACACAAAATTTCAAGTCAGTAAGTTATACAGTTTCTGAGAACCGGCTCTGTGAAGACAGAGAAGCGTGACGAATAGGGTTTCGTGAGATATGAACAAAACCCTATAAATTAGCGTCAAACCGATCCGATGCAGAACTCGAGACAGAATTACAACGAACCAGATAAAAATCCGGTTTTATAGGTTTCCGACGTACTAAGTATATATGTAGGTCGTTACTTTCGTCTGAACCATGTAATTTTTCCATTATAGATCGGATTCGCTTTCGCAGGTTTTTCTCTAATTTTACGTCATAAGTAGATGCATAATTGATACACTGCGCGTTGTTTAACGTTCACATAAATCAGTCTTATAATAGTGACAAAGTCCTAATTATTTTTTTATCCTGGTGACTTGAAATATGTACTTTCCTTGTGCCGAATAAGGCGATAATTCTTTTAATCATAACTTATAAGTAACTTAGTTTAAATGATCACAAACAGGTTAAGTTTTAATATGAGGAAAAAAAATACACATTTCTTTGTCGATTTAAAGCTACCTCACCTCTTATTACTTAGTATAGAGTAATGTGATCGTTTAAAAAAAAAAAAAAAAAAAAAAAAAAAAAAAAATTGACGGATTTGCACGTTTTAGACACTGGAGATTCCGAAAAATATTTTTTAGAAAAAAAATTGCCGTCCGTCTGTCTGTGTGTCTGTAAACGCTCTATCTCCCGAACAAATTGAGATGGAGATTTTAAATTGGGTTATGTACTTAGTATGTAATAATGGGGAGAAGCTTATTGAATTTCAGTCACCTCGATGATCCGGAACTCTTTTTTTCGGACTCTCGAAGTATTGGTTCTGATAAAAGATATATAAACATTTTCGAAATTATTTATTTTAAGGAGTGACTATAAAAGACATTAAAAAAACATAAATTTTGCATGAAAAATGAAGTCGATCGGATCATGAGTTGCCGAGATATTGGTCATCCTATTTTCTACACGCTTCGATTTTTCGTGACATTGTATTTCATTCCAATTTCAATTCAAAGATTTATTTTAATTGGAAATGAGACGGACGCTTCATCCGACGCAGTAAACCGTTAGTGAATAAGATTAATCATTTTTGGAGTTATAAGGATGTTTCTTTTACGCCATTCAGTCATGGAGCCTTTAAAGTTGATGACGCCCAGCCACGATTTTATTTTGGAATTGCAATGCATTTTATAAGTAGTTTACACTCTCAGAAATAAAACACTCAATTTTGACGATTCCGCAATCCTCAGGCCTCATTTCGTTGTTTTTGACAATCATTTCGTCACTGAGTCACGTGAGTTTTGACGAAACGCGAATCCTCAAATATCTTGACGAAACTGTTTTCTCGCAGTCAAAAATAAAACTCTTACTTTTGACGATTCCGCAATTCTTGAGCTATATTTCGTCATTTTTGACAATTATTTCGTCTCAAAATTAAGTGATTTTTAATGAAATGGAAAATCTCAAATATTTGACAAAAATGTTTCTCCATTCCCGGCCAGATTATTTTTGTTACAAAATCGTTCAAAAAAAAAAAAAAAAAAAAAAAAAAAAAAAATACACGAAAGTACACAATTTACAATATATTAATGAAAACAGAAACAAAAATATTTCATCCTTGGGGGCCGCTATAACAGGAATGTACCAAATTTCTACTTTATTTTTTATATCTGATAATTTGCGTCTATCCTTTTTGTAACGATTTCATGCATTTCTATTGCCTATTCAAAGATAAATTTTTCTGAAGTTACAAAATTTCGTTAAAAACGCTTAAAAAATTCTTCTAAAGTTACAGAATTTCGTTAAAAACAGTTAAAATAGTAAAATGCGAACATCATTTGGTCCATTTTCGACCGAAAGATCAACATTTTCCCAATGGTTAAAAAAAAAAAAAAAAAAAAAAAAAAAAAAAAATCACAATTTTATAGGAGCTCTTTTTTATTTAAGAAATATATTCATATAACAATCAAATTTAAAATATGTATAACTGACCCCCCTCTATAAACAGTAATCTTATCCGCTAAAACTGATGAACTCGCCTCCAAAATATGCACTTCAAAATTTATTATTTCTGATCAACAAATTAATTAGACCATATTTTAATCATCCATTGAACAAAGGAAATTTCTCTAATAAATTATATTAATCAAGCCATTTTCTAATTATTTATTAACCATAGAAAAACCATAATAATAATCTAGCCTTATTAATTAAAACATGTAGAAAGAATAACAGCAGCGATAAAAATACAATCTGCTTTCTAAAAATATAAACACACATCAACATCCGATAAATGCATTTAAAATCAAGTAATTCCGAAGTCCCACTGGTTAGGTGGTTAAAGCACTTAGCTGCCAAGCTAAACATCGCGTGTTCGAATCCCAAGTGATCTTATCTTGCCTTAGTCAAGTAAGGATGCTTCTGAAAACTCCGATAGATGGCAGCACCAACCTTTTTGGAACTTTCGTCAAAGAAACAATTTGAGGAAACTGATTTCTTCGTAATTTTGAGGATGCAAATTTACTCGATTTGACGAAACGTTTATTCGGAGCATTTCCCAAGAAACCGTTTCGTCAAAAACGAAGAAAATTTCTTGAAATTTGAGTATTCATTTTTGAGAGTGTAGACATGTTTTATTTTCATATTTTATAGTATGCATATCCATGATGGGTAAGTATTACGGTGGCCCACAACGACTAGTTTGCTCTCGTGTCAATCTTGAAAAGAAAAAAAAAATCAAGTTTTAGAATCCACTTTCACCTTGTGCTTAGTGCAGTGATCCTTTTTTTTCCTCCGCACCGTTCATTTTAATTCCTTACTCGGCATCAAGTGTGTACTAAAAATATTATTACTTTATATAGCATTAGGTGAGCGTCTTTTCCGAATATCATGTCGAGTGTCTTCATCCTTTCTCATCTTCACGATGCGAGATATTTTATAGACGGCATCTACTTCATAGAAAGCCAGTGGAGAGAAAATAAAAACATTTTGTTAGAGTTAGTCTTTCTACTTTGATTCAAGAATAAAATTAGAAATAATGAATACTGTTTCACATGTGGTAGAAAAGTAAAGTGAGAAATGAAATGAATAGATAAACAACGTGAGCACATTGATTCACAATTCATTTATTACTAAAATAGGTGGAAATATAATATAAAAGTTTTAAAACTTTAAAACTATCAATATGTTAAAAACGCAGATCTCAAAAATGTCAAAATTTTCCGAGCGCTTTCAGCTAAGCAGTAACCATCATCAGGGGAGTTCAAATGAGAAAATACAGAGTAGCTCTAAAGATGTACACTGGTTAAGCAGTAAGGATGGAAACCAAAAACAATAAATAGGATTTATAATATGTGCTATCTTTAAGTTTGTAGAATTTTCTATAAATGATTCCTTCTTTCCTTACGCTCTGAGTGGTAAGGAAAGAGTACCCTATTTTCATGATATTGAACATCTTGACCGATCTCCTTGAACACCTTCCTCCTATTTATTGTTTTTGAATCACTCACGTGAAAACACCCGCTCGCTAATGTCAATCCTATGGGAGAATTTTTTTTTAAATATCCCGTTAGCATTTCCATTTGTTTAAATGATTTTTTTTTTTTTTTTTTTTTTTTCATTGTATAGCTGAGGTCTGTCTATACAAAGGCCGTTTTTGACTTTATCGATTTTGTTTACAAGTTTTTTTTTTCATTAAGTTTCTTTCACTTTTGAAACCGTTTTTGAAAGTTAAAATATATATATATATATATATATATATATTATATATGCAAATAAAATCGAAAAAGTCAAGAACGGCCTTTGTAGACATAGACCTCAGCTATCCAATGCAAAAAAAAAAAAAATCATTTAAACATATGGAAATGCAAACGAGATATTTAAAAAAAATTATCCCACAGGATTGACATTAGCGAGTGGGTGTTTTCACGTGAATGAAGTAGCCTCTTAACCAATGTACATCTCTAGTACTACTGTATTTTATAATTTTAACTCCCCTGATGATGGTTAATGTTTAGCTGAAAGCGTTCGGGGCATTTTGACATCTGTGTTTTTAATAGCTTGATAGTTTAATGTTTTAAATCTTTTATATTACATTTGCACCTATTTTCGTAATAAATGAATTGTGAATCAATGTGTTCACATTGTTTATTTTGATTTATTATGGTGAATATGACGTATATATATAAACTTAATGTAAAGAATTTTCTATATGTAATTAATAGAAAAAAAATTAAGGTGTAATTGTCGTTAAATCTGAGATTGATTAAAATTTGCATCCCCCCCCCTTATTTTTTCCTTTTTAATAAATTTTAATGGTCCATTACACAACATTATTTTTATTGGCGCATACTTTTCCATTAACATAATTTTTTCCAGGTCTGCTACTGGCGACTTTTTTCATATTCTATTCGTACCACTATTTACAAAAAGTTTTCTTTTAGAATTAAAAAAAAAAAAAAAAAAAAAAAAAAAAAAAAAATATATATATATATATAGTCGCCGGGGTCAGTAAATTTTAATTTTTGCCAGTCGAGTCTGCATACATGTTGTTATATGCATCAAAATATACAATTTTGTTTCGCATAAACATGTCGTAAAACTTGATAAAACGGAATCATTAAGGATTGAAGAAAAATCCGTTTTAGAGAGGTTTTCTTCCTAAGAAATGCAATTGCAGAGTAATCCTCTTATCTAGACACTTAATTTTTTTTTCATTAAGACCGGATTTCGTTTTAGACACGTTCCATTTTTACAGCTTTTACTCTAATGTTGGTTACGGCCTGGAGTCGAATGTGTTTTCATCTAAACATTTTGTTATTTCTCTTTCTTCGTGCGGAAAGTCCAAATTAATAAAAAACAAGAAAGAGAAATCATGCATCAGGTAAAGATTATTAAGCACTTTCCAACACTAACAGAATATTATTAAGAGTTTTATTTTTTTTTTCATACAATGAAATGAAGTATCTAAATAAGCAACTTAAAAAAACACATTACTCAGTAAAAAAAGAAAAAAAAAAAACATTTCCAGTCGTTGCTGTCTACATCCGGTAATGTTTGCGAATTCTATCTTGTGGCCTTCTATAGGATCTATAGAAGTTATACACACTAGGTATGGACTCACAATTAGATACGTTAAAAAATACATACCGCAATAGAAAACGCATTTCCAGCAATCTATCTTACTGAGTCCTGTAATCGAAATATTTTGTGTGTAACAAAGAAGTAACCACAAATCAACACTTCTAATTACTATAGAATGGTATGACTTATTATATTTTTGGCTAATGAAGTTAAAACATGCTTTACAGTAAAACTGATGTGCAGAAAAAATGTAACTTAATAAAATTTTGAATAAACAATATGATAGAGTTGCACGTTTTAACAGAATGTATGATACTTCTCTATTATCCGGTCGACCACTTTTCATAACAAAAAACTATCGCCAAACTGTAACGCCCAATAAACGGGAGAACGTTGCCATTGGAATATCAAAATAAATAAATAAATAAATAAATAAGAATTGAAGGACACACTTGTAATTTTAATGAATGAAATAACTCATAAATCAGTAAAACATAATTAAAAATACACGCAAATGTCGAATTAAAAACCACTGGATGACAGAACAAACACGTATAATGCTTATGACATCCAATCAATGGGACTGCATTTTGGGCGTTTCATCTTAAGTTTGGCGATAGCTTTTTGTTATGAAAAGTGGTCGACGGGATAATAGAGAAATACCGAATGTATATATATATATATATAATTTTATGCATGACTTACTCCGGACTTCTCATCCTTTATTATGATGCCATTCAAAGAGATGTTCAGAACAATCTTCTGCTTGTGATCACCCGATGTTTTTACAGCAGCTTTCACGAAAAGATAAAATAAATATATAACGAGAACAGAAAATCATGTATCAAGCATTAGAAACACTTTCCAAAACTAACAAAATAATTTTGAGAAACTTCATTTTTTCATATAGACCGGGAGGCGGCAGCACAGACAATCACCTCATCGAGTTCACGGCTGAAATTCCAGAATTAGTTAAAACTCGATTTGCATATTAAAACGCAATCGGTCTTCCAAGTCATCTTGGTGGAAAACACGTGAAAATCCGATTTTAGCGGTTGACTCGTAGGTTTACCATTATGTTTTCCTGCACTTAAAAGTATGAAAACATGGAGAGATGGCTGCAGGAAAACACAATGGTAAACCTACGAGTGTACTACAATGGTAAACCTAACATTATGTGAATTTGCAACCCTCCGCACTTTTTTCCTCATTCTTTTTGACGAGGTTTTCTTGGCATTTCCAAAATTGTTTCCCTGCGCACCTATACTTGTTGTGGCGAAACCTGATTTACAGGCATTGAGGCGGAGAAGGATGAAACCGCACGCGGTAGGTACAGGGACATACAAGGGACTATGCTAGCGATTTGGAATCGAAATGAGTTTTCCATTTTTTTGATAAATTTACTTATCGAGTTTTTACAAGCGATTTTGGTCACGTGACTACACGGAAAATGGAAAATTGAAATTGACTGTCCAAATATTTATTTTTTTTCTGACCATCTTGAAAAATGACATTTATTCACAAAATGAAATGTTGTACGTTTTGCGATATTATGACATAAATATATCTATATTATTTACTTATTTATTTGTTTTTCTCTAGATGGCAACGAAGGGCGAGAACCACAGCACGCGTCACGCCTTGAAAGATGCCAACGAACTGAAAAACAGCTCCAAGAAAATTCTGCCCTGTAAGTGGATCTCTTTTATTACACTCAACTTTGGTTTTTGTATGTAAAGTAGGAATATTGTAATAGATTTTGCACTTACTTACAGATAGGGCTAGAATTATATAAATTAAGTTCACAAGTGTGTTTCGATGATAATACAACATTTTAATATTTTTATAATTTAATTTTAAGGCATTTTTTAGTTAGCCGTCCGCAAGTGATAAATCGCCAAATATTTTTTACAAGTTATGATAAAACTTAACATCATGGTACATAACTTGGAAAACTTGAAAAAAATGAAAACTAATAATTTTTAGTATTTATTTATTTATTTATTTATTTATTTATTTATTATAATCATTTTTACATACTCACTTACACAAATTGTTTTTTTTTAATTAAAAGTAATTAAAATTCTAAAATAAAACTTATAAAAATTCTAGATTTTTTTACATACTCACTTATATAAATTGTTTTTATTACAAAAATAAAAATATATGTAAAATAGAAGTAATAAAAAAAATCTAGATTTTAATATACTGTATACTCATTTATATAAATTACTTTATATATATAATAAAACTTTTGTTAATAATAACCATTAAACCACATTATATATATATATATATATATATGAAAATTTTAAAATAAAATTTATAAAAATTCTGCATTTTTATATATTTATTTATATAAATTGTTTTTAATGTATAAGTCATTAAAATAATAAAATAAATGTTATGACAAATTCAGAATTTTTCAGACCTATACACATATTGTTTTAATGTAAAAGTAATTATAATTCAAAAAGATAAGTTATGAAAAAAATCTTGATTTTTATATACTCTTTTATATAAATTGTTTTTATTATAAAAGTAATTAAAATTCTAAAATAAAAGTTATAAATAATATGGATCTTTATGTACTCACTTATGTAAACTGTTTTAACTTAAAAGTATTTAAAATTAAAAATAAAAATTATACAAAACTCTAGACTTTTACATAGTTAGCTGTACAAATTAATTGTAATGTAAAATATATGAAAATTCTAAAATAAATATTTAAAAAAAATCTGGATTTTTATATATTTACTTATATAAATTGGTTTTAATGTAAAAGTAATAAAAATTATACAATACAACTATTAAAATATCTAGATTTTTGCATACTTAATTTATATAAATTGTTCTTGATATAAAAGCAATTAAAATCCTAAAATGAAAGCTATAAAAAAATGGATTTTAACAGACTTGCTTTTATAATTCGTTTATAATATAAAAGTATATAAGATTGTAAAATAAAAGTTATACAAAAGCTAGATTTTTCATACTTACTTCTATAAATTGTTTTCAAAAATAATAAAATTCTAAAAGGAATTTAAGAATTGAGAATTTTAATAAAATAAAATTCTAACCTACTACAATTTAGCATTAAAATCATTTAGAATTTTAATAAATTAAAATTTGATAATAACCGTATACAGAATATTTTAAAAATAAAAGGTATAAAAATTCTAAAATAACTTTTTTAAGGTCTGGGTTTTTATTTTTATATACTATCATTTTTTTATGTTAAAGTAATTAAAATTCTAAAATGAACGATATAAGAAAATCCCGTTTTTTATATACTTATTTTATATATATAGGGTAGATATAAATTGTGTTTTAACATAAAAGTATTTCAATGTTATACAAATTTGGATTTTTACATACTTATATATATTATTTTTAATAAAAAATATACTGAAATTCTAAAATCAAAGTTACAAAAAATCTGGATATATTTACTTATATAAATTATATTATATAATATTTTATTATATAATATTTTATATATTTACTTATATACATTGTTTTTAATATAAAAGTTATTGAAATAAATGTAATGAAAAATCTTGATTTTTACATAATTACTTATATAAATTATTTTTTATTTAAAAGAAATAAGATTCTTAATAAAAGTTTTAAAAAATCTGGTTTTTATTATGCTCATTTATGTAAATTGACTTTAATTGTCATCAAATAAATTTTGTAAATATATATATATAACATAAATTTGGATTGTTACATATTTATTTATATAAATAATTTTTAATACAAAAGAAATTAAATTTCTAAAATTAAAGATAAACAATCTGAAAATTTGTATAGTTATTTATATAATATATATATATATATATATATATATATAAATGTAATTAAATTTCTAAAGTAAAAGCCAAATGAAAAATTTGGATTTTTACATGCATACTCCTAGTAAATTATTTTTAATACTAAAGGAATTTAAATTTTGTAGTAAAGGTTATAAAAAATAGATTTTTACATACCCATATATATTAAAGCATATTATAACTTTCATTTTTAAATCGAAAAAAAATTACATATTTTCCTCAAAAACTTTATGGTATAGCAGTTTTTTCGAAATTCGTATTGGTTCAAAAGTTATCTGTTTTTTAACACTTTCCAACCTAGTTGAAAAGTGTTTATGACTTCGGTTTGTCTGCCGTCTGTCCGTCCTCTAACTCTCGTAAATATGCTCGGATTGCCTTGCAATTTTTATATGTTATTGTCGTTATCTATAACATGTTCCCTATTTCAACTGAAGTGTGTAGCACTCATAGCTTTTTTACAGGGACACTCTAAAGAATTCCGTTACATTACGGTCTATGGGGAAAAATCATTTGCGGTTTATTATAATGATGTTACACAATTTCAAACACATTGTAATTGATATATATCACGAAGGTGCATTACAAGAAGTTTAATATGGAATAGGATGTGCATAGCACTTATAGTTACTTTACAGGGACAGTAAAAAGAATTCCATTACATTACGTCTATGGACAAAAATCGTTTGCGGTATTATTACATAATGTTTCACTATTTTAAACGCATTGAAATTCATATATATCACTAAGGTGCATTACTACAGAATATTGTGTGTATAGCAGTCATCGTTCATTCACAGGGACACACAAAAGAATTCTCTACTGTCTGTTAACAATAATTCCTGGAAGTGCGTTTTAAGTTGCTGAACGCGATTTTAAATTTAACTCACTTTTTGTCTATTACTTGGTGTGTATAACTTGTGTATAATAACTTTCTGTATTACTTGGTATGTATAATTCTGTAGATCCTATATAAGGCAGCACAAAAGTTCGCGAACACATTTCCGTTTATTGACGGAAACTCCAGAAGGGGAATTTTAAACTGTGCTACGCGTTTCCTAACTAAACTAAAATTATTGAGCATCCTTGTAGTATATATACAAATCTATAGATCCTATACAGGGCTGAATAAAAGTATTAGGGTATTTTTCCGAATATTGTATATGTTGGGAATTCCTGAAATTACGTTTTTAAATATGTTATGCGTTTTCCAAATTGTTTACTTGGATGTTATATTTCAGCTTATTAAACGGTCATGATTTGTAAAATTATTTTGGAAGCGTTGGAAAGTGGTACATAATCTATGCTTGACGCATGATTTTTCGTTCTTGTTGGTGTTGCAGTGAATAGGCTCATTTTTCGCGTATTGTGTGCCTGTGCGGAGTGCATGCAGAAATAAAAGAATTAAGAAAGAGGAAGTCCAGGAGGGGTCTGGTATAGATGATTTTATGTAAGCTGAATGAAAATTGGCACTGTTATCCATGTTTGTTTAAAAACGTTGCAAAACTTTAAACCTGTTTTTCTCGTTTTACAAATCGATACCAGGTAGAACTCGAGATTGGATCAACCGATTGGGTTGAAATTTTCATGCTTTTCTTGTACATAATAATTTTGTAGTCCCTAACGGACGCGTTTTTTAATATTCGATTTGTAAATATTTTTTTGCGCGATTAAAATCCGAAAATTTTAGTCTAAAAGCGACAACTTGAAATTTGAACAGCCGCCATTTTATCCAGGATCGAAAAATAGATAAATCCATTCGAGAAGAATTACAAAGTATTGTAAATTTTAAGGTTTATTTTATTTATTTATTTATTTTTTTACAAATAAATAAATTCCGTGATTCATCTTGTACCGCGGGACGCTTCCATTTTTGCACACCCCCGTATTAAAGAAAGCCAGAAGACTATTTTTCAACCAATTTCCAAATAAAAAATTGCTTTTAAAACTTCGAGATATGCTCTTTCATTTGCAGAAAACTCCATTATTATTACTGTATAATTGTGCTAAAAATAATCGAAAAAAAACACGACATTTTAGGGTTTTTTTTTTTTTTTTTTTTTTTTTTTTTTTTTTTTTAAGTTATAACATGCCTTAAGGGGTCATAGGACTCTTAAAATATCGAAAAGTGAAAAAAAAAAGACCATTTTTGTCATTTTATATCTTAAAAAGTATATATAACAAAAACACATTTTTTAAAGGCAGTAATAGATGCGTGTTCCTTCTTTCATTTCATATTTTTTCAGATCATAATGGGGAAACTGAGTTGTTATAGATTTTATATATTTGCTATAGGTTTTTTTACTCTTGAAGAGCAAAAAATTGGATAATAACAGGCTGTGCACATGATTGCACAAGAATTTTGCATTTGAAACTACCTTCTTGGTATATACAGTAGAACCGTAATTGAGACAGAACCTACATCGGATAATCAGGAATTTATCAATAATCACCTAGTTTAATATGTAACATCGTCGTTGAACAGCTATATTATGACTATTCAAACTGCTCAATAAATGTCCAAAATAAAATTATACCTGAAAATATATTTATTTTGAATCAGAAAACTTACAATGATTTAAGTGGAAGCTTCCTCTGGCGTAAATTGACCATAGATTGCTGTCATTTAATTTTCTTAAAAAAATTACTTCAGAGGAATCATACTGTTCTTGTTGTTCCAACCAATCAAGGCCTTTTGAGGTTGACTCAGAAGCGTCATTGTTACCAATCTTTACTTGGGAATAATTCTCGCCTTCATCGTCATCTTCCAAATTTCGAAATGGGGAGTGTTTTTGTTTAGAACAGGGACGTGTACACAAGCGGTGGGATCGGAGATTGCGGGAGCTTAAGCTAATTTCAAAGGAATTCTAAGAAAGGGGAACCAAAATATTTATCTGTACTCATAGTTCGGAAAGGACCTCTTGCATGCACACGGAATGTATATACCGGGTGTCCCAAAAATGACCGACAATTTGAAAAATCAATTAAAGAAAAAGGAAGCGATAGAAAAGTACAGTTTGCTGCATTCTGCTTAGGTAATCTGGGAATATATTCTGACCAATTTTCAAAATTAGTTACAAAGCTCGTCAATAGATGACGCTGCTATTGTGTACGCATTCCGTCCTTTCAGATCTGTGTTATTTCTACATCCTAGCGTATGCTTCGAAAATGGTTTATTCGCTGGTTTTGGAGTTTCATTGCCTGGACCACAATTTTGTTGGAACGAGACGCAGTTTTCAAAGGAAATTCAATGTCAGAAACGGTCCGGCAAACAGTACAATACAGGCACTGTTCGAAAAATTTCAGCGTACTGGAAACGTCAATGACGACCGTGTTGGAAATGTAGGCCTTCAGAGCCGAATTTTGAAAACATTGTTTTATAGTTTTTCCTAGTCAGCAGCGCCATCTGTTGACGAACTTTTTAACTAATTTCGAAAAGTGGTAAGAATAAATTCCCTGGTTACCTAAGCAGAATGCAGCAAACCGTACATTTCTATCGCCATCCGTTTTTCTTTAATTGATTTTTCAAATAGTCGGTCATTTTTGGGACACCCGGTATATATATTTATATATAAAACGCTGAAAATAAAAAGGTCAGGAAACTGACGTCGATTTACGGAGTGTTCCGGTTAAACGAGGGTCGGATAATCGAGGTTCTACTGTAATTATATATGAGCTCCTTGTGCTTTCACTGAACATAAAAAATTACTTATTTATAGCATTTTCATGTTGTAAAAACAAAATTGTATTTTGGTTATATAAAATTTTTAAAAGTTTAGCAATATAACACAAAAAAATATTTTTTTTTTTTCAGAAAAAAAAAGGATGAAAATTTAGGTTTACATTATACAGCTTACAATACACTGCACATCCTGAATATTTCTTGAAAAAATATCGAAAAGTTTTTTAACTGCATTGCTCGCAATGCCCCAAAATCACATTTTGAGAAAAATGATTTTAAAGTTTTCGCTTCAAAAATAGTCCCTATTTAACAACTGAGAGAAAAAAAAAGAGTGCATTTCATTTTGTTTTTGAAGTTTACATAAAGGGTTGCTTTTTAATGTGTATATTTTTTTCAAAGATTGAATATTTTGAAGGTTCGAAAGTCCTATGCACCCTTAATTCTTTTGATCTCCTGGTTCGGTAGTTTGGTATAAAAATTGCACGTTCATAAGTTTAAAATTTTACAGACTAGGATACTACAAATGATTTAGACACATTCCTTTTTCAGTTCCGTTTGAACAATGTGTTCTCCTACGAACGATATGAAACATAGATTCGTTCTTCAAACGAAACTATGTGTTACATTTATTGGTCATGTTAACTAGTGTCCTGCGGCTGACATCGCGTGACCATACTTAGATTCCTGCCTTGATCACAGATTTGCCTACTTATTTTAATGTTTTGTTACTGATCGACTATCTGTTTGGTGGTTGAATGGTTAGAGCGATGCATTTGAGTCTTGGTAACATGAGTTCGGATCCCGTGATTTTTTTTAGGGTTTCGTTCATCTCACGAAACCTTATTACTCCCGCTCCGTTATCTGTCCGTCACAGAGCCGATTCTCAGAAACTATGTAACTTACAGAGTTGAAACTTTGCGTATATATAGCTGAATACCAGCTATGAAGCTCAAAATATTGAAATTCGAAAAAAATCCTATTATTTTAATAAATAGAGATAAAAAACCAAAATTCTAACAGCTTTTTCCTATTAAATTTAAACATGTTTCGTTATAGCAGTTCCCAAAAATTAAAATTCCTTTTTTACAGCATTTTGAAAGTGGCACTTTAGTTAGAATCACCCCGTACTTTTGACATTTAAAGAAACATTTATAAAAACCAAGTTTCTTTTGTTGCCACTGATTTTCGGAAACGTTTCCGAGTCGTTTCTAGAGGGTATTCATCAGTTTTTTCAACCTTTAATATCGGTTTTACGAATGGTAACGATTCTCGAGTGAACATTTTCATATTCAACAAACATGTTTTACAGACAAGCATGGTAAATGAACAGCATTCACATTAACATTGAAATCAATATTATTCTGTTACTCTTGCATGTATCGATTCAGTTGCGCACCTGAAAATGTTTATTTGAGAATGAATATAGCATTCTAACAAGTTGTAAATTGTACGTTAAAAGTGACATATGAGGTGCGTTCGTTTTATAACTAGTTTCACAATGTAAAAGAATCATCCTTATTATTTCAGTGAAATAAATTATATCGTCTGCTGTAATTTTTTTTTTTTCGACACCAGACAGAGCTGCAAAATTCACCCTGGAGATCTTGCTTTGCGAAGGATGACCTTCATGGTTTAATATTTTTATGACTCATAATGAACGAATCTCCTGTATTTATTGACTCTAATGGATTGAGATATTCGGCTGCTAACCTAATTACTGCTGAAGTTATCTCAGAATCTATACATTTTTTAATGTAACACGTCTCTCAAGCAAACCATTTTTTGGAACGATCTTTCGAAAAATGTAACTTTTGTGCCATTTTATTCGAAAAATAAAAATGGCCGCCAGGCAAAAAAGAAAGAAGTGGTTTGTCCGTATTGGTTTTCCTCAGTCACATGACTTACGCTTCTATTATATAGATTACGTATGATAGGATTTAATAAAATAAAGAAAACCTTTATTAATATATTTTTTAAGTTTTGATTCTATTTACAAAAAAATGTAAATAACACGACAAAATTCTGCAACGATTCTATATCTATTAAATTTCAAACCATTCGGTTGGATAGTTTCTGCGTTGTTATATGCGGAGAGACGAACGGCCCCGACGACGAACACTAAGTTCTACGTGTTTATATAATTACGAACGCACCTAAAAACGAATCGGAAACGTTCTGAAAAAGTAGTGGCAGCGAATGAAACTTTGTATTTATAAATGTTTCTTTAAATCTCGAAAATAGATTGGTTTTTGATGTTTCTAAAGATAAAGAACACTTTTTGGAATCGTGGGTCACCCGGAAGAAGTTATTCTATATTTGTGTACATGATTATATTATCTTTTCGTAGATTAATATCATTTGTCTTTTCTTGGGTGTAATAAAGTTTGAATAATTGTATAATTTGCGGATAAGTTTTCCCCTAATAGATAAAAAAAAAAAAAAAAAAAATCGAAACAAAAAAATCTTTTCCCCCTGCATTCCTATCTTTATCCTTGTCTGAAACTTTCAAACTTACTGGAAATTTATAAATGTTATCTTTTGTAAAGTTGCGTGACTTCTAAAAATTTAAAGCAACTCAATAAATTCCAAACTTAAGACAGCACGATTTCTGCAGAGATGACGCACAAAGCGGATGCTTTTTAAAAATTTTCGCAAATCCGATGAAAAGTAAAGAGAAACACATCGGTTAATAAGACACGTAAAGCGGATTCTGCTGTAATTTTAGGAACGAGTTAGAATACTTTAGCTCTTGTGGTGTCATGCCTTCACTGTTAAAAATTTGCAGCAAACTGTCTAGTCATTTGACCGTTTTTGTAGAAAACGCTTACATAACCGTAAATAAACTATATTCTGACCATATTATTGCTCATTTTATGGTCAGAATATAGTTAAATTACGGTTCTGTGACCGTTTTCTACAAAAACGGTCAAATGACTGGACAGTTTGCTGCAATTTTTTAACAGTGTTGGGTGCGCTCTCGGCAAACACAGCGTTTCGGCAGTGAAAAGAGTTTTTCAGGAAATGAAGCAGGTCTTGCAAATGCACTTATGAAACAGCATTGTGAAAGTTTTGAGATGAATGCCTTATTAATAAAATACTTTAAAAAAAAAGAAAAGAAAAGAAAAAAAATTAGTCTTATTTTTCTGTTATTGTTTAATTATATTTAGTAACATGGGAAAATTTATTTAAAATTTATTTATTTAAATTATCACATATGAGAAGAAAAAATATTTTAAGTCCATAAGGGGACCATGGCCCCTTCCCCTCTTTCTCTGACCGCTTGTCATTTAGTTTCGGCATTTTTAATATCCAACATATGTTTCATATTATATAAAATACTGTTTAAAGACTTATACGTAAAAGTGTAAAAGTTCTTCGTGTTTTCGCTGTATTCGTATCACACTGATATATCAATTTGGAAACCATTAATGCAAAATGTAACATTTTTCAGAATTAACATTTATGGTAAAAAAAAAGAGTGAAATTGATATAATTTTACTTCAATTTAAGCAATTTATTTTTATGCATATTATCTAAGTAACTGTCTATCATATTGAAAATCCTTCGAATGGCGAGTGGAGTGAGAATATCTTGAAATAGAAATGGATTTAGGATTTGTGAAAATTTTAATGATACAGAACTAAGCTATGAAATAACAATGAAAATATCATCCAAATTTCCTTTTAAATATTTGCGATGTTATAATCTTGCTAAATCCTTCTTATCAAAAAAAAAAAAAAAAAAAAAGAAAGAAAGATAAAGACAGCTCTTGATAATTAAAAAAAGAAAAGAAACAAATGATACATATATTTGAAAAATATATACTTATTTTATTTCCAAAAAATTAAGATTTGCAAAATAATAAAAGAATGTCAAATAAAATAATAATAATAATAATAAAATATTGTTAAGATATATAGATTATATTGAAAAGGTAGATTATAATGAAGAACGGAAAGCGATAAATTAACTAATATGAATAATTTAGAATACATTTTTAAAACTTCGAAACATTTTTACATATGTTAAAAATATTTAGTGAAAAGTTCCAACAAATTAACGTAAAACATTATAATTTTTAATTTCCATATAGCTTTTAAATGCTTCCAGAATAATTAATTAAATGTCCCGGCATGGGCGCAGACAAAGAAAGGGTTAACTTTGTTACTAAACTTTAACTAATTTTTCTTCATCTTTGATAATTAAAATAAAATTTATATTTCCCAGGTGATAATTAAACACAAACAGAAAAATAAGATTGGTCGTAAAAAGTTATTTTATTTATTATGAAAAAGCATTGGCCAATCCAAAACTAACTCACTCCCAAACCTCTCCCCCACCCCCCAAAAAAATAATATGATTATTTCAGTCTGCCGCCGCAGATACTAAATAATAAGATTGATGGTGAAAGTATTATTATAATAAAGCATCGGCTTATCCTAAAACTTCCCTTTCCCCTCTTCATCTCTAAAATTCTTTTTATCCCCCCCCCCCCCCTGGCTGAAATGGATACGCTTTTATTCATAACAAATCTTTCATATAAGCATGCATTGAAATGCTACATTTTGGAAAACTACAATACGAAATATGCGAAGAAATATGACTATATGCTGTCAATCTGTATTAATAAAAGAAAGTTTCGCTCTATGTGTTTGTCCGTGTGTGTGTCTGTGTGTCTGTTGGCGATGGCTAGCAAAATCTAGCCCACCTAGAAATCGTCAAATTTAGGTGTGGATAGTCCAAGGTCTGACCATGTGCACCTGAGCCTCAGAATTTTAATATTTTGATAATTAGCCTAGATATTAATTAGATTCTCATTAACCATCGCTTCTAAAATGTCATCTTTTAAATCAAAATGGCGAAAGAAACGAACTGGCGCATTGGATTTGCAACCGGAAATGAACGAATTCGAAATTATTTTACTAATTAGCGAATTTTAAGAAAACTCATTGAGATATCAATTTGAAAATTTCTGACCATATGTAAAAAAATATTCTGCATCTGACTACGTGATTTTTGAAAAAATCGGTTGGTAATTTTTTTAATTTATGCAAAAAACTGCCAAAAATCTACCGGCGCTAATGAAAACCATCCGAGAAAGTTTCAGACAGGGATCTGCTTTCATTAAAAACTGAACTACAAAGAGATCTGTTTCTCGGGCCGATCCCTCCATTTAATTTGCGAAAATGAAAAGAAATAATTGCCAATTTTTACTAATGAACAAAAATTTAGGTAACTCATTAAGATAAAGATTTGAAATTGAGGTCGGGAAGGGGTGTCATCTGCCGGCTATTTTAGCGTAGCGTCTTCGTTATGTTCTAATTATCAGAAAAATGTAATTCTTTTTTTAGTGATCGCGTTAATGTTAAAATTGTAAATGTAACAAATTATTCATTATATTTGCGGGTATGGGGAGGGAGGGGGTTAACGCCTTTCTCTGAGATTGTAATTATCTCGGGCCCGGGCAACGCCGGGCGGGTTAGCTAGTATGTAATAAAGAAAACTTGTTTTAAAATTCAACCAATGTGTAAAGAATTATAGCGAACTCTCGTTCACTTACAATGTTGGCTGAAAAGCCAAATAGTTAATTTAGAGCTGCTGTGTACATGTGATTCTCTATAACGAGCTTCCATATAACAAACTTTTATATATAACGAATTTTTAACAGGAACGGTCCAATTTTCCCATGATTACATTAAAAATAATATCCATATGACGGATTTTTTCGTCATTTGTTCAGAAAAAGCTTCAAAACCTCGTGGAATGAATTTTCCTTCATTGATTGCTGGTTTATCTTTCAAAGTCACCTCTATCATCTTATTCTTTATTTTGTTTGTCAAATTCATTTTCACAAATATTTTGCGAAATTAGCTTCTATTCATGTTTATTAACAGGTATTTATAGGCATTTATGCGCACTATCACTTGAAGCATATACATTTTCATTTTAATGATAAAGAGCAGGGAAGACCGAGGTATGCTCGGTCAAAATTAGCTTTAAGTTCAAATATGACCATGACAAAATATGACCCATGACCAAAATGTCCCACTAATAAAATTTTCTGGAACATGTGACCTAGCCCAATGATTTTCTCGTGCCCAAAAACCGTAGGATACAAAATTTAGTTCAAAGTGTTTAAGCCATTTTTAAGATAAAAGTAGCTTGACCCATAATGACCCATGACCAAAATGACCCACTAATCAAACTTTCTCGAACATTTGACCTAGCCCAATAGTCTTAGTCTTCTCGTTCCCTAAAACTGTAGGATACTAAATTTAGTTCGAATCCTCTGAGCCGTTTTTAAGATAAAAAAATAGCTTGACCCAGGATGACCCATGACCAAAATGACCCACTAATCCAATTTTCTCGAACATTTGACCTAGCCAGGCAGTCTTCTCGTGCCCGAAAACCATAGGATGCAAAGTTTAGTCTAAATAATCTGAGCCATTCTTTAGATAAAATTAACTTGACCCCCATTGACCCAAAAATGACCCGCTAATCAAAAGTTCTCGAACATGTGACCCAGCCCAATACACTCTCTTACCCGAAACTGGTAGGATACAAAATTTAGTCAAAATCGTTTGAACCGTTTTTTAAATACAATTACTTTGACCCTGACCCATGGCGATCCAAAATGACCCACTAATCCAATTTTCTCGAACATGTGACGTAGCCCAATGATTTTCTGGTGCCCCAAAACGGTAGGATACAAAATTTCGTCAAAATCGTTAGAGCCGTTTTCAAGATAAAATTTGCATATATATATATAATTATAATATCTTTGAATTTCAAAAAACATTAATCAAGTTCTTGTAACATTCTAATTAAATCTCCAAAGAGATAATTAGTAATAAAGTGTAGACAGAATACCACAAAGTTAATAAATTAACAAGTGCAATCATAATTTTACCATAGCATTTGCTTTAATGGTAATTGGCCAAAAATACTGAAAATATAAAGAATATTTAAAAAAAAAAAATTATATAATAAACCATAAAATGTTAATAATTGGAAGTTCATATCAAGTGAATACAAATGGATTTTGAAATGAAATATGAACTAATATGTCCAAAATGGAAAATAATGGAAAATTGGATAACAAGAGATTTAAATTAGAATTGGATATGAAAAAACACGTGTAAATATAATCATCAGCCTGGATGTATCTACACGTGTTTTAAAAATAATACAGTATTTCATAAATATACTGGCATTTATGCTAAGATCAGTATATCCATCCAGGTATACTGTATTATTACCAGAAAACAATTGGAAATAATAAAATTGGAAATAAAAACCTTGTAAAGAATAGATAAAATATCTTACTCACAATAATTATCAAACATTCCTTAAACATCACAAGGTCCACATTTATAACATTACGACCTCATGGCGCACATCATGAAATATCATAATCTTGATGAGATAGTCAAGTTGAGAGAACATATTTTGAAATAACACCTTAATTATTACACCTTACCACAAATTGATTTAAAACCCACAAAATTTATTATTGTGATAAAAATAAATAAATACATTCAAAAACATATTTATTTGTGAATATACAAATTTCCCATTTAATTTTAATATTTAAAAGTAAAATTTAAATACATAAGCGTTAAGCTTCCCCTATAGGTAAATTAAAAATATTTTTAACATTTATTTGACAAGAAATGTGCTGCCCTCTGTAGGAAAAATAATTATTCGAAATTAAGTTTGATTTATATATTTATTATATTAGCTTTAATAATATATATAAATAGTAATAAATAACATTGTAGTTTTACATTCTATGATAATCTACTTATATATCATATAGTATTTACATAAAATAATTAAGATTTGATACTTCTACTAATTAGTTAATGAATTCTTATATAATACATAGTGCTGCCATCTATCTACTTATATATCATATAGTATTTATCGAAAATAATTAAGATTGATATTTCTACATATTAGTTAATGAATTAATATCATCATAAAAATATATAGAAAGATGGAAAAAGATAGAGATTTATTTAATTATCAAATTTAATCTTAATATAACTTAAACAAGTTAAAATTTCACAATCTTTTAAAAATTTAATTAATAAATATTACATATTATATTTAGATTACACATGTGTTTCAATCATTTTTTAATGCAATGCATTATTTAAAAGACATTATTGAATTTGAACATTTAAATAACATAATAAAAAGATTATCGCATAAATTTATGTTTGTGATTTATAATCAACAATGTTATCCATGTATAATTTTGTGTGTTTTTGTATAATGTTATGTTTATAGTTATTTAATACAATGCATATCTTATAGACATTTTATTATAATTGATCATTAGTATCACTTAATACAAAGGTGATCAGCAGATGCACCACCATGACTATATAAAGTGTAAACAATGTCCAACCAGCTTAATAATAGTCATTTAAATATGTTTTAATTGTATTATTTGCTATATCATTTGTTATATGTTATCGCACACTAAAACAAAATAAATCATTACAGTATATATATATATATAACCACACACAAGATTTGCTCGTATTAGAATATATGATAAGTCATTTTCTTATATCTGCATTCCTTTTTAAAGCTTGAAAAATTTTCACGAATATATAACAGTTTAAAAATCAAAACAACCTTAAATTACAACTTTCTTCGTCTAAAAACAATGTAAGTTTTCCTTATGCGTTTCTATACTATGCTTTCAAATAAATGTTTATTTCCTATTTTAAAACTGCTTAAATAATTAAAAGATACAATATCAAGTAAATATTTAGAGTAAAACATTTTAAAATCTTAATTAAAAGCCTCGAAAACAATTTTTTTTTTTTTCAAAATTTACGCATTAAATAGGAATTTGTTCGTTATTCTCTATATAACAATTTTTTCTATATAACGAATTTTTTGACAGAAACAATGGATTTCGTTATATAGAGGCTCGATTGTATTTAACATTTTAGCAATAGATCTATTCATCTGCAAACTAATATATATTTTTTTCCCCCCCTTCAATCCTTTTTTTCGTCTTCCGTTTTTCTACAGCTGAAAAGACGCAGAACTCGTTTATTATCTGATTTTCAAAAGCTAACTAGCTGACCCCCGCGCGGCGTTGCCCGGACCCGTGATAATAAATTTAAAAATAATAATAATAATAATAATCCAGTTTTTATTATTTTATATCTTTAACCCGATTTTGTCTGAAATTATATTTTTAAATGAAAAATTCGCGAAAAAAATATTCATATTGAGTAATAAAAGCGCTCATTTTCTTGTTTTTTTTTTCACGTAGGGTCGTTTCATAGTTTTTTTTTTAAAAGTTCTTTTTCTCAGAACTCTCTGACATTTCAATCCGTTATAAATATAACTGTTCCCAAGCTCTCTTTAAAATTTTGCGAAAAAAATATGCATATTTAGTAGTGAAAACATGAGTTCTTTATAAATAAAAAAAAGCTTTAGCTTTGAACCTCGGAAAAACATATATTAGAAGGTCTATGCTTTCAATGCAATGGTATACGCCTCCATCCGTTTTCAATCAACTCTTTTCAATCCCCCTAGGCTAAACAGGTGAGGGATAATCCATCAGGTTTCCCGTTTCTGAGGGGAGAAGCCTTAAAAAAACGTTGAAGCAGACCCTTTTCGTGTGGAAAAATAATGTTAGAATTTGGCAGAATGCGATTTTCGTTTCAAATATAGATAACGTTAGATAGACTTGGACAACAGTTTATCGCGTACGACACAAGTGTTGCTCTCCTCGCCAAACCGGTTGGCTTACACAGTCTCTCGCCCAGTGTGCTGGGGCGTTGAGGGTATGAGAATTTGCATCAGAGTATAAAAATTTCAGCTCTGGAAACATCTAATGTACACAAAAGTTTTAAAAAAAGTTTGTGCCCTACTCTTATTTTCTCTATCGTTTTGTGTCCAGTTGCGAATAGTTTCAAAAAGTGTCAATATTAATGTCACAGCCAACTTGTGTAAGCAAATAAATTTAGTTACACAACAACGCTCCAATGCCATGTGCATTGAGGGTATGTGAACTTGCGGACCGGATTCGGCCCGTGAAAAAAAAAGCAATGAATTCAAGGTAGACCTGGCCTAGTTCAATTTCTACAAAAGTACCGAAACATAACCAATATTATTCTATAATTGAAAAAAAAAATAATGAGTATTGCATACCTTTTTACAACAACAACAATAATAATAATAATAATAATAAACAGCATTTTTTAGATTACATATCTATAAGCCCATGGAATAGAGAATAACAACATTAATAGTCATTTAGACAATTACAGTCAAATGAAGAATCACCAAAAAAATTAATCTGGTTTAGAACAAGAGAAATAGTTTTAAAAATCATAAATAAACAAATACATTTTTAAGAACATTTCTTTGTGATTTATTAAACAAAAATTAATTTCTCAAAATTCCGTATCACTATTATTATTTATTATTTAAAAAAAAAATTATCGGCCCGGAAAGAGTGAAATCCAGGGACGTTCGGCTTAAACCCGTGCTTATTTATAATATACGTATTCGTTTTAAAATTAGTTACTCGAATAATATGGTATGATATTAATTAATTATGCATTATTCGTCGTTAGCATCTGTTTTTGAAGTGTAAGTTCAGACATAGATAGAAAATCTGATGTATGATTCTTTTCCAGATGACTACAACCGTGTGGTGCTAGAACCCTTGCCCGGTGTTCCGGATTCCGACTACATCAACGCTTCATTCATTGACGTGAGTATACTTACATTATTCTCATCTATAGGAACCAAATATACCAGGGCGATTCTAAAAGATTCATAGGTTTTTAAAGTACAAAACATGAACTCGCATAAGAATCGAGACACTTTGAAAGTATGTTTTACATTTTTTTTTTTTTTTTTTTTTTTTTTTTTTTTTTAAATATGAAAGCAGAATTAGTAAATTTTTATTTATCTTATCCATGCACAGCAGGCTCTAGAGCAGTGGTTCCCAAACTTTTTTGGCCACACCCCACTTCAACATCTGTAAAATCATCATGTCGCCCATTGTATATAACATGTACTTTGTATTATTTTAAAAGTTAATTCTTATTCACATATGTCCTAAAAGAGCATTAACAGTTGCAAGTGCTTTTACAATTTGTTAGCTTACAAATCACGTGACATGCTAGCTGGCAAGAGCTGAAAAGAATGGCGTAAATAGAAAATACCTTTCAAACTGGGTAGGAGAGAAGAGGAAAATCAGTGCAAGCCGCGCACGGGTTAGGAGTAGGGGAGAGGGGAAAAAATGTCATTTGTGATACTTTAGGTCAATTTTTGTACAAGAAAAAAACCCGCATGATTAAATAACTTGGTCGCCAGTGGCAAGCTGGTGACCGCATTCGTTAAGCACCGCGCCCCACCAGTGGCTGAGAGGTTCTGCTCTCAAAGCTGGTATACGGGAGGCGCTGAGTTCAAACCCTTGTCGCGCGCTCGTCGACCTAACCGTTCAGCGCTTTCCGTGGTTTTGTTCTAACCTTGCCGTAAATACGGGTTAGGATCCCTTAGAAAGACCCCCAGGGAGGGCACCCCACTAGTGCCTACTGCCTATGTCCCTCGAGTAGATAATCGGTCGTCATGAAATCAATCAATCATTCGTTAAGCACCGGTTATGAGAAATTTATTAATGATCCATTTCCTTCTATAATACCCATTTGGGAATTTTTAAATTTTATAATGTTGATAATATCTATATTAATATATTATACTAACTAATATTATACTATATTATAATAACTATAATAATCTGATATATTTGCAATGTTTTTTAGGTTAAATGTGATTCAAGACAGCCAGTTTTGCTATAATCTTAAGTAGTTTCATGTATAAAAGTTTATTCATCTGACATATTGCAGAACGAATAGAAATAAACCTTTATTCAACAAACACAAGTCGAAAAAAAAAATTCGAAAAAACAAACAAATACAACCAGAAAAATTTAAAGATTTTAATTTTTAAAAAAATGTCTATTCATCAATAGAAAATTTCATACAAATTTTTCATTTCATACAATTTTTCTTCATCAATAAAATGTTTTATTTTCATTAAAATTAAAAATCATATTATCATTTTTATTATTATACATTTTGAACTTTTAAACAAAAGCTTTTGAAAATTGAAAAACAAACCATTTTTTTTTTCATTTTAATTTTTAAAAAAAATCTAGATGAATTACTTTCATTTTTAATCTGTCTGCAACATAATTTTTTGAAAAAAAAAAAAAAAAAAAAAAAAAGCCAAAAATAAACTGACAGGAGATTAATAACAAATCTGGAATTGAGTCTTCCTTCCTCCCCATAAAAATCAAATTGCCCATTTTGGAAACCACTGCTCTAGGTGTAGTGATATACTTCAAATAATAAGCTGTAGATGGCAGCACCACAAGGATAATTGTAAGAATTGTAAATTCTTTTCTCCAGTCACTAGTGCCACCTATCTTTTAGATGTTTTTTTCACTGCAGTACCCGCAGAATGTATTCCTAGCTTAGTTATGTCATGTCTAAATGTTGTGATGTAGTGTTCATCTGATGTTAATTAAATTCGTAAAAGTAATTTATTCGTCCACCTCATATGCTTTTGTGCTACTTTACTTAATTTATACTAATAAAAGAAAGTTTCGCTCTATGTGTGTGTCTGTCCCTCTGTCTGTCTGTTTGTCTGCGATACAAACCGGTGCGGAAAGTCTACCATATCTAGAAGCCTGAAAATTCAGATTTAGGTAGTCCAAGCCCTCTCCTGATGCACCTGAGACTCAGAATTTTAATATTTTAATTATATATTGAAATATTAATTAAAATCCACAAACAACTCTCATCAAAAATACGCTTTTTTATTTTCGGTTGGTTCGTTGTATAAAGTCTCCGCAGAAGTCATAACATTTATTAGTAGGATAAAGATTATTAATACAGAAAACATTATTTAACAGATTATTTGTTATATTTGCGGGGATGGGGAGGGGTGGGGATAATGACTTTTTATTAAATATCGCGTATATTTTATTTGACCGCGCGCCACCTGGCGGCGGCTTTTTCATTAATTGACCCTCCTTATTAAGAAATCCATATCTACTGCTCTGATTTCAACAGGACTAATTACATTTAACATTTTTAGGTTCACCCGTAGCGTTTAATTGCTGTTTTATATAGAGAATACCGCTATTTTAGAATGACAGTTTTCGTAAAAATTAAATTTATGTTCCTAATGTACACAGCCAGTATTCAGTTGAAGTTGACCAGTAGGGCTGGGCGATATATCGATAAAATCGATAAAGCCGATATAAAATGCATACCGTGATACCGATATCAAAAAATCCTACCCAACGGTATATCGCAAATATCATAAATTTGACGAAAACCTTGAAAACCACGATATTAAATCTCTTCCTCGTCTTCGAGTATTCATAAATACGAACGGTGTGAGCTCCC
Source organism: Maratus michaelseni (assembly GCA_963931845.1). Lineage (NCBI taxonomy): Eukaryota > Metazoa > Arthropoda > Arachnida > Araneae > Salticidae > Maratus > Maratus michaelseni. The sequence continues at coordinate 12,665,062 of OZ007588.1, forward strand.
CCAGCCTAAACCATGATACACCGGATACAGCCTAACCATGATACAGCCATGATACTAAACCATGATACTAAACCATGATACTAAACCATGATACTAACGGTGTGGATTCTCGCAGCTGATAAGGTTTTTGAAAAGAGGAAGGGTGATTTTCTCCAGCTCTGAGCGCATGCGTGGGATATCGCCTATTCTTTCATTTCATTATGATATTCAGTGGCACCGGTGTGGATGAATATTCGAAGTTATTGAATGATGCGTAAATTTAGGGCGATAAAGAAAGGAGATATTTTATTTGCATCAGTTGATTTAATGAGACAAATGAGCAAAGAATAATTCAGACATGTTTTTATTTGTTTTTTATAATTATTATTTTATGAAAAAAATATTAATTTCTTAGTAGTATTTATTAATGCATATTCTAGGGTGAAGAAGGATTTTTAAAAATGAAACTATTTTTACTTCTATACCGCGAGTTTTTATCTCCCCAGAATTTATTTGAAAAATCGCGTTCGCGTGACAGAGAGAGATATGAATATTTGGTATTTGATTGCCTCTGTATTATATGACCACTGGTCACTGCCAAAAATCATTTGGTGGTAATTTTGCATTTAAAATTTTAAAACCATTAACCATTATTATATTTTATTTGCAACGGTGGAAATGAATATCATGCAATTTTAATTTCAATCGAATAAAATATGTTGAAATGTTTCTTCCCTATTTTTATGCGATTTACCCCCCCCCCCCCCCCCCCACCACCACTCTATCTCATTCTTCACAAATGAGATATTAAAAAACAGTTTAGGCGATGGCGCGGCAAACAAGAAAAAGATAATATATATTTATTTATTCATAATTTTAGTTGTAAAATATTAATGTACTACAGTAAAACCTCCATAACGGACACTCCCGAATAGCGGACACCTCTATTTAGCGGACACTTTTGTGATCCCCAAAACCTGTATATTTGAACATTTTTAACTCTCAATAGCGGACACCTCCAAATAGCGGACAAATTCTGTGCTCCCGAGGTGTCCGTTATTCAGAGGTTTTACTGTATCTGATAAAAAAATAATCGAACATGCAGATTATTCATTTTTTAATTATTTTTCATATTTCCATCCATTTTTTAAATTTTATTCGTGTTTTTTAGGCGCGTTCGTAATTATATAAATACGTAGCACCTATTGTCGTCGTCTGGTCCGGCCGTCTGTCTGTCCGTCTGTCCGCATATAACAACGCAAAAACTACCCAAACGAATGGTTTGAAATTTGAAATTTAAGATATATTATCTTTGCAGAATTTTGTCGAGACATTTCAAATTTTATGAAAATCGAATCAAAACTTTAGCAGATATTAATAAAAATATTTATTAAGAAATTTGATTTTTTTTTTTTTTTATATCGGTGCTTTCTTGTTATAGGAGTTTCCGAAGTTTAATTGTCAAGCGATCGAGATACTTATTTTATAACAGAAATGAATCTGCAGACGATGTAATTCATTTCACAGAATTAAAAATCATCAAGATCGGAATATTTATATAACTAGCTATAGTACGAACGCCCCTCATTTGTCACGTTTGACGTACAATTTCCAACTTGTTTCCATTATCATGAAAAAATGTGCTTGATGACCATTTAATACTCTAACCATTCTTGAATTCCGATATTTTTCTCTAGGAGGTATTTCGAAGGTTCGGGATGGCGGGTAGCTGTGTGTGTGTGGAGGGGGGGGCGGATTATCATGGGCGCCTGCAAGGGAGGACAATTGCCTCTCCCTGAATTTTGAAATTTAAATCTGTATTTTTTTATGTTGAATAAAATATATAATTTACTTATCCCCAAGTAGCATGATTAATTACGCACTGACAGAAGAAAGAACTATGAAATTTTGGTCACCGGGTATCTGCCCGCTAAAACTCTCATGAACAAAGTTTTTATTATTTTTTTTTTTGAGTTTATGTGTTGAAAAATTATCTCATCTGACGAAAAAGAGATGTAAAAAAAATTGATATTCTTTATTTGTTAAATTTCTGTATTGCATGTTGAGGACTAGTAGCACAACTGTTTCAATATCTTACACCCCCTGTGTTTCGTCGGCGTCCATGGCATCAGCGTGTGTCTGAGAGGGGGGGGGGGGGAGATTTGCACTTTCGGGACATCAATTAACCGAAAATGTGGAGACTCTAGGGACTCAGTATCACTCCTGAATTTCTCACTGACTGTAATGTTAAAGTAAAACAATTTCTGTTGAAATACTTTACATGATAGATAATGTTTCTCTGAAGTGTTTATTTCAGTTATTTGGAATTTTGAATATATCAGTACAGGAAATTGCTGATTGTTTTAATGTAATATATGCTGTTAAATTTATTATATTATAAATTGAGTGGAGGAGGGTGTGAAGCGAACCAATAATTACGACGAGCAAACCGAAAATTTTTGTTTGAATTGTTGTAATAATCAGTCTCATTACTTTGTTAGGGATTTCACAAGAAGCTAAAATTTCATAAAGCGCGAATTGGCGAATAATTTAGTAAAACTTATTTTATATTATTTATAGATTTTTTTATGCAAGTAATGTTCTTTAAAAGATGTTATATATAGCAATTGTTTTAATAATGGAATATGGAAGTATTTAAAATTTCCATGTTTGGTGCCAGATGCGGTTTTACTAGCCCGTGTCCCTTGAAGGCGAAACTTTTATTCATTGCTACAAATGATATCTTTTAAATATATTTAAGTTTTAACCAAATTTTTTGTCTATTTCCCGCTAGTTTGATTTTAGCGACTCAAACGGTCTCCTAAATTCGCTTTCGTCTAAAGCCAGCCCTATTGTGGAAATACGAGTAAAACTGATTTTTAGGTAGATTTCGTAAGAAATACTACCTATTATATTATCTTCCTAAGTTGTTATTTTTGAAACATTTTTGCAGATCTACGCCGATCATGACTCCCAAAACCCAAAACCACCCCCCCGTTCAAAACTTTATCTATCTATCTATCTATCTATGTCACTTTTTTATGGACACGATAACTGCAATAATTTTGCACGAATCTCTTCCAAACTGATACATAAAATCAAGGGGCATAAAATCTCGGTCAAGCTCGTTAATGGGCAAAATCGAACCAGGAGGGGGAGGAGGAGTGCTTTTTTGTGAAAACAGAAAAAACCCCATAACTTCTTAATTATGATTCTTAATATTATCGAAAACTTTTATATTGACAAGTTTTTTTCATAAGACCAAACCTTATAGGAAAAAAAAAATTCCCTGCCGGCTCCGCCTGCAAACAAGTTGGAAAACAAGTCTGGAAACAAGTAAAATTGTGGGCTGTCCCAACTGCGGCATCATGGCAAAAAGGTCATTTCTTTCGCAATTCCCAACAAACAGGCGCCCCGCGGTCTGCGTCTTTGAAATCTACCTGTGCCTGTATACCAAGCCGTCAGGGATTTTTTTCTTTCTTTCTTCTTCTCAAAATATTCTTTTACTTATTCTGTATATTTAGTTTTAATATCACGATATATCGTCATATCGCGATATTTAGCAGACGATATACCACGATATTGAAATTGAGATATCGCCCAGCCCTATTGACCAGCAGTCAAAGTTAGTGATTTGTTGTTGAGCGCTTGACCGCGCGCCTCCCTGCGGCCCCTCTCTCAAGGTTTTTTCTCTAACTGTGCTTTATTTCCATAATTCAGCTAATAATGTTCCTAACTTCTCTAAAACAGTTCAATTTTGCTAAATTATCATAAAAATCAGCATTCGTAGCTTCAGGATGTATTTCTAGATAGCAGTTACCAGTATTTCCGAATAATATTCTAAACCAAATTTTAAATTTTGTTCCTAGCTTAACCAAATGAATCAATCTTTAAAGATGCATAGTGGTTCTCTAATTTGTTATTTGCTGAAGGACACTTGAACATCCGCTCTCCCCTGGCCGCTCCTACAAGGGTTTTTTTTCTAACTATGCCCCGTTTCCATAACTCAGCAACTATCTTTCCGATTTTAACGCAAGTGATTCCAAACATTATAATTAACTTAATAGTCACCTTCTATAACATTAAAGTAAATTTATGAGTAGCGGTTGCCACTATTTCCGAATAATAGTTTAAACCAAATTTGTAATTAAGTTCCTATAGCTTAACCAAGCGAACGAATTTTTAAAGACGCATAGTGGTCCTCCTAATTAGTCATTTTCTGAAGGACACTTGAACCTCCCCTCCCCCCGGCACCTCCTTCAAGGGTATTTGCTCTAATTGTGCCTTATTTTAATAACTGGGCTAATAATGTTCCAGTCTTCTCCAAACCAGCTCAGTTTTGAGGGATGCCTACTATACAGTGCCGTAGGCAGCGGGGACCTGTCTCAGAGGTTCGTTCGGAAAGAGGTTTGTTTAGACCAGAATACTCCCCTGGCGGTGGAAGGGGGGAATAAAAGATTTTCAGGAGCTGATGAGCATGCCCGGTATACGTTGCCGAAGCCATCGGAGACCCTGGCCAGAGTTTCATTTTTTAAGAGATTTAAGTTTATTACACGGGCTCGGGCAACGCCGAGCGGATCAGCTAGTATTAAATATGCTATACAAGGGGTTTCGATTTTACATCTTTCTTGAATTTTCATTAACAAATGATTTGCCCTTCCAGCTTAAAGTATTAAATTCCGATTCGATATAAAATTTTATGCAGTTCTGAGAAAAGAAATTTGTCACTTACCATTGGTTTAGCAAAAATCAAGCGCGAATTCTCTAATTTACCAATAATTTTCATAATTTTGCTTGCCCGTTGAACCCATATGCTCGAATGACAAATCTGATCGTCTCGTAAGAAGCTAAAGCTCTCTTTTAATTCAGTTGCGCGTTTCAAAACTAAAAATTCTTATATTTGTTTTATTTTCACAAAATAAACGTTTGATTTCTTTGGGATATCTAAAAAGGTGGTCCAGATTTTAAAGAAGAATCATGGAATATTTTGCATAATTTCATAAAAACGAACATAGTTTAATACTTAAAAAAAAAAAAATCTTACAATTTTACTAACATTATAAATTTTTATAATCAGATTTTAAGTGGAATTTGTAGACATTTTTCACGAACTCGTCCTATTTACTTCGAACTTTAGACTAAAAAAAACATATTTAGTCGAAGAAAAATTAATTACAAACTTTTTAATCCTATTTTTATGCGCAGTATTTTTTTTTTTTTATTATTTTTTTTTTTTTTTATAAAATTAAAAATTATATTTAAATAATATCGACTGCTAAAAAAAAAAAGGAAAAAAAAAAAAACACCCGTCCCTATGCGACTTTTTGGAACAAATGATTTTATTAAAGTAACATGCTTCAAGCATAGATTATGAATCACTTTCCAACACTCCCAGAAAACTTTTTAAAAACTTCACTGTTTAATCGCTCAGAGTCAGTACTGTAACCGAAATCTTTTGTGTGTCCCTGTAAATGAACGATAAATGTTATGCATGTCATATTGTACAGCAAGCATCTGGTAGTCAATCTCAGTAATATATATCAATTTCATTATGTTTGAAAGAGTGTACTATCATTGAAATACGCTGCAAAAAGTTTTTCCGTATTGGAAGTTTTTGTGTGACCCTGTAAATGAATGATAAATGCTTTGCACTCCCTATTCTACATAAAGCATGTTTTAGTGCATCTGAGAAATTCATATCAATTTCATTATGTTGATAATAATTTAACATCCTTAAAATACACCGCAAACGATTTCCTCCCCATAGACCATAATTCTTTTGAGGGTCGCTGTAAACGAACTATAAGTATTACATACTTCATTTTCAATAGCAAAAATACCATAGTAATCAATATAATATATCATCAATAACATATATCAATTGAATGGCAATCCGAGCATATTTACGCGAGTTAGAGCACGGACAGATGGGAGATATAAAAACCGAAAGATAAACACTTTTCAACTATGCTGGAACGTGTTAAAAAGTGAATATATTTTTGCAATAGCTAATAAATCTTCCCATACGTATAAAAGTAAATGTGAAAAATACTTTAAATCTATCCTTCAACGTTTAGTAAAATTTTTTAAGAAGTTCCAAAAATGCAAGTGTCCCAACATAAATATGAGCCATAAAATGTAATTATTTTTTGTGAGTTATAATGTGAGTAATGCTGAGTGTGTTTCTTTTCAGGGAATCTTGAAACCCAACGCCTACATTGCCACACAAGGTGAGATCATTTTTCTCTACCCCCCCCCCTCTCATGTACTTCCTTTTTATGTGTGTGTGTTCCTTTCAATAATAAATGTTCTATGTTGTCTGTTCTCTTAAGAAAAATAAAATATACTAAATGTCAGGAAGAGTTTATCTTATTAAGAAATAAGAATGTTTTCATTATATATTTATAGTATATTACCTGTCAAAAATGACGGATTGTTGATCTGCGTTTCATTTTCATAAGACGTCATACAAACAAACAGCATGAAGATTTTATTATTGAAAGGTTTTTGTATTCTAGAAAAGTACATTTTAAAGCCAGTAGATGGCGCCAGAACAATATTGTTCGCAACAGTGTTCGTTTGGTTATATCTGGGATTCTGATATTTAATCTGAATTTTTAATTAAGAACTTAAAACATTATAATAGATATGATATACATGTTTTATAGGAAAAATGTGCTGAACAGAAATGATTTCAAGTAGAAGATATTATCATTCAGCTGTTAAATGTTACCATAGGTTTTTCATTAACCCTAACATGGCGTTTAAATACGGTCGATTCGCAGACCAGAGTGGTCCAGCCCGGAATGGTTACAGACACTTTCCCGTCTTCGGATTTTATTATAAGTAGATATATAAAAGCTACAAAATTAATTTAAAAAAAATTCAGATTTTATGCATTTAAACATTTTATTTACATAACAAAATCATTTACACAACATAAAAAAATACAACCATCATTTCACTTACACACTGTTTCCTCATACATGGGTAATTATTGTACATTGTAATTACATTGTCTTCCCATTTCATCTTTAATAATATTTAAATTTTATTTGCATCCTTTAGTTTTCATCAGTTCTAAATTACATTTACATTAATTACTACTTTGTTTAAAATTTATTTCCTTTAATTCCCTCTTCTCCTCATGCCTAATAGAGGGCAGCACCAGATTTATCATTTAACTAGTCTGTAATTTCAACATTACCTTTTATTTTCATGAGATAGATGGCAGCACAAAAAAAAATTTATTTTCCTTTCATCAATTATTTCAATGCAATAACTGTGTTTTTAGCTGCCATTTTGAGTTTACTGGTGATATGATCTTTGTAGAGCATTTTTTATCTAGTTCAATCCTCATCAATATTAGGTTTTTTTTTTTTTAGTTTTGTACATTGCTTTATAATCTAATTTCTATTTAAGTTGAATAATAGTTTATTTAGTTATTTATTTTGTTATTTGAACTCTTGTAGGTTTTTATTATTAATTTGTTTCTTATATATGTTATTAGGGGTTTAATATTGTCGATTTTAGGCATAATGCTGAAAATATTTGATGAAATAACATATATTTACGATGACTATTCGTATGAAGCTCCTTTGACGATTCCATAAGATATTCATAGTTTTCCATTTTTCGTTTTATTAATTTTAATTCCTGCTGTATCCTATCCATTGTTTTTTATAATATCTCATCCTTTGTTTTTCACATGTGTTTTCATTTATATATATAATGTAATACTTTATTAAATGCTAAAATTATATGTTTTAATTTAAATTAATGTTATTCCCTATCCTATTGTATCATATGTTTAATATTAAATTTATCTCCATAGCATCTTTATTCACTTTTAGTATTTTAATTAATCATTACTACATCCAATTTTACTTTAATGTAATTGGATTTATTATTCATTTTATATTTAATTTCATATGTATTTATTATTAAATATTATTTATTTTATTTTTATTTCATTTTTTTTTATTAACTAATTACGACCACTTAAGATAGAATGAATTCATTTTTAATATTGATTTTTCCATTGTATTTCACTACATATTCTGCTCATAGATGGCAGCACCATGGCTTGTTGCTTTAAAACATTCAATATTTCCATGTAGTTTATTTTCAAAATCATAGATGGCAGCACCATGGTTTGTGATGCTTTTAAAAAATTCCATATATCCATGTAATTCATTTTCTAAATTGGCAATAGGGTTTATAATCTTCTAAAACTGTTTTTGGCAACATTTAGTAAATTATTTTTTGCAATTCATTGCCTTTATTTGTCTTCATGTATCTGGTATGTGTTGGTAGTAGGAATCCATCTTCATCGTGTAGATTCTGGCATTCGTCGATCTATTATACAGTTCTTCTCTTATAATTCTGGGTAAGGTTTCTCTCTTTTTAAGTATTGTATTTGTTTTATGAATTTTCGGTCTTTTTTTAATTAGATGGTTATGGTCATAGAGTGGTCGTCCCAAATTCATATTCTTTAGAAATTTTAATGCTAATATGAAGATGAAACCACTCATTTTATTTGTGGAATTTATGCATTTGGGACTTGATAATTCTGTATAAATTCCACAAATTTCATTCATTCTATTTTATTCAATTTTTAATTTAATTTCTACTTCTTTTATATTAGTATCTAATATCTATATTCATTGTGCTGGGGTTACAATTTTGTTGTCAATAAATTATTACTTCCTAAATCATAATTTCAAGTTTCAGTTGGTGTTATCGTAATGTTTCATTAATGGTTATATATATATATATATATATATATATATATATATATAAACTTATTGTAAAAATTAACCATTGAAACAGAAGCAACTGACCATATACAATAAGATTACTATACCATATAACACTGTCAAATTACAAATTATAAAACATAGTCCTAATATATGAAGTATTATTTATTCAAAAAGTGAAGCAAAAGTATAAACACAAATGGAGGCTTATAATGTAATTCACTTTTTCAAGGGCAGGGAAACAACATTATAAGCAAAGAATGATTGTTTTCTGTAATTGACACCAGCTTAATGCCAAAAATTGTGTCAAATCCGAGCCCAAACAATCATTGGAACAAAATTGAAAAACAAGGATACCATTGAAAATGGATCACTACAAATCAAACCAACAAATTGATAAAGAGGGGAGAAAAATAAATAAATGTATAAACAAATAAATAAAAAGGAATATAAAGAAAATCCATACATTACTACATCAAGTATTTATCCATATTCCGTAGCACCATTTGAAAAGCACATGGTAAAAGTGAATTCAATAGAGCAGGTGAAATTTACAGTTAAGTAGCAACCACCATATCAGAAACTGTTAGTAACAGTTGTTGTTATTAATTTAACCACAGAGATTTCAACTATTTCTAAGTTAAAATTTAAAAAATACAAATAAATAATATAAAATCTGTTAATTCATTTACTATAATTTTAACTTAAATAAACTTAATATATACATTATATTATCGGAAAATTTAAAAATTTCACCTGTATTCCAAGTTTAGTCATTTGGATAATTTATTTGGTGCTGCAATCTAGTTTAAAAATATTGAACTATAACTAATTTAAATATAGTAATATATTATAGATCATATAGATGATTTATTTGGTGCTGCCATCTAGTATAAGATATTAAACTATATCTAATATAAATATTAATTATTTAGATAAAGAAGAAGAGTTTCCAGTATCAGATCCTTTTAACTTTTTATTTTTTACATATGTCAACATTTATATAATTTTCTTTAATTTATAATTATTGTGAAATTTATAAAATCACTTTAACAAAGCCATTAAAAATCCCACCATTAAATGAACATTACAACCACCAACAAAATCTGTAAAATTATGAAAATATATATACATAATTTAATTCAATTCTAATAAATATTTTAATCTGAAGTATAAATATTTAAACAATTGTTTCAGTTTTAACAAATAATAATTTAATTTAACATTTTTGAAGGAGGTTGCTTTGAGAAAGTACTGGTTTTTCGTCTGATCACTGAAGTCAAGCAGCATCGAGTGTGGTTAGTACTGGGGAAGGTGGACCACCTGGGTTCTATATATATCTTTATAGAACCTCTATAGACATTTCTATTGAACTTCTACAGATATTTCTATAGCTTTTGGTTAAACAAGCTTATAGAAAAACGGGCCATAATTCTATAGGATTCTATAATGCGTTTTCTATAAAAAAATTTTGATAGAATTTTTTAAGAAAGGGTATATATTAGATGTTTTTATTTCTATTATTTGGGTTAATATAAAAATTTTCAGCGGTCAGAGTTTCACGTTAATGAATTTCGGCTGTATCATCGAGCACTGGTTTCGATTTCTCTGCTACAAACATTTCTCCCTCGGCAACGATGAAATGTAAACAATACACCAAGCCTATCCACCCCCCTCTCCCCCTTTCTGTCCTGAATTTGTTTTTCTCTAACCAAACAAATCGACGAAAAAAATAGATGCCGTATGACGCGCTACCGAGCAGTCAGTGGTTTCGATGACAATCATAATGATGACAATCATAACGATGATTAATCGGACGTCATCGATTTCTTTTAAGTCGATTGTTAATGCGGGGGTGGGAGTGGGGTCAGTATTCTGCGTCTTTTAGGTAGATTTCGTAAGAAATACTACCTATTACATTCTCACCTAAGTTGGAAATTTTGAAAAAATTTTGCAGATCTACGCCGATCATGACTCCCAGAACCCAAAACCACCCCCCGTTCAAAAGTTTATCTATCTATCTATCTATCTATCTATCTATCTATCTATCTATCTATCTATGTCACTTTTTTCTGACCACGATAACTGGAAAAATTCTGCATAAATCTCTTCCAAACTGATACATAAAATCAAGGGTCATAAAATCTCGGTCAAGTTCGTTAATGGGCAAAATCGAACCAAGGGGGGGGGGGGGGGGCTTTTTGTGAAAACAGAAAAATCCTCATAATTTCTTTATTATTATACGTATCGGATCCGTTTAAAGTTATTATTACTTCTAGGAAAAGGGCCGAAAATGTATGTATGGCAGATTTTTGATATAATTAAAAATGGCCCCAAGGGGGGGAAAAAAGGGGGGTTTTAGGAGAAAAAAAATCATAGCTTCGTCAATTCACAAGATATCAAATCCGCGTAAATTTATTATTAATCCTCTAAGTATTATCTAAAACTTTTATATTGACAAGTTTTTTATAGGACCAACTGTTATAGCAAAAAAAAAAATTAAAAACAAAACAAATCCCTGCCGGCTCCGCCTGCAAACAAGTTATTTTTCGAAGTAGGCGGTTCTAACTCCCGCATCTTTTCGAAACTGATACATAAAATCAAGGGTCATAAAATCTCGGTCAAGTTCGTTAATGGGCAAAATCGAACCAAGGGGGGGGGAAATGGGGGGGGGGGGCTTTTTGTGAAAACAGAAAAATCCTCATAATTTCTTTATTATTATACGTATCGAATCCGTTTAAAGTTATTATTACTTCTAGGAAAAGGGCAGAAAATGTCTGTATGACATATTTTTGATGTAATTAAAAATGGCCCCAAGGGGGGGGGGGAAAGGGGGGTTTTAGGAGAAAAAAAAATCATAGCTTCGTCAATTCACAAGATATCAAATCCGCGTAAATTTATTATTAATCCTCTTAGTATTATCTAAAACTTTTATATTGACAAGTTTTTTATAGGACCAACCGTTATAGCAAAAAAAAATTAAAAACAAAACAAATCCCTGATGGCCCCGCCTGCAAACAAGTTATTTTTCGAAGTAGGCGGTTCCAACTCTCGCATCTTTTCGAAACTGATACATAAAATCAAGGATCATAAAATCTCGGTCAAGTTCGTTAATGGGCAAAATCGAACCAAGGGGGGGGGGGGAAGGCTTTTTGTGAAAACAGAAAAATCCTCATAATTTCTTTATTATTATACGTATCGAATCCGTTTAAAGTTATTATTACTTCTAGGAAAAGGGCCGAAAATGTATGTATGACAGATTTTTGATATCATTAAAAATGGCCCCAAGGGGGGGGGAAGGGGGGGTTTTAAGAGAAAAAAAATCATAGCTTCGTCAATTCACAAGATATCAAATCCGCGTAAATTTATTATTAATCCTCTAAGTATTATCTAAAACTTTTATATTGACAAGTTTTTTATAGGACCAACCGTTATAGCAAAAAAAATTAAAAACAAAAAAAATCCCTGCCGGCTCCGCCTGCAAACAAATTATTTTTCGAAGTAGGCTGTTCCAACTCCCGCATCTTTTCGAAACTGATACATAAAATCAAGGGACATAAAATCTCGGTCAAGTTCGTTAATGGACAAAATCAAATCAAGGGGGGGGGGGGGAAATGGGGGGGGGGGGCTTTTTGTGAAAACAGAAAAATCCTCATAATTTCTTAATTATGATACGTATCGAATACGTTTAAAGTTATTATTACTTCTAGGAACAGGGCCAAAAACTTATGTATGACAGATTTTTGATATAATTAAAAAATGCCTTAAAGGGGGGAGGGAAGGAGGGTTTTAGAACAGGGGTTCTCAAACTTTTAGACCGACGTACCACTAAATCGAAGTTCATACTTTTGCGTACCACCAGGTAACAAACGTAAAGCTAATAAAAAAAAAACCTGTCTAAAACGCAATATCTCTCCGGTCTTTTATATTTCCTTCATAGCAGATTTTACTGCATTTAAAAATGAATGATTACATTGCTAAATTGACTGCTTTATAATAAACATTCAAGTAAAATGTAGTATCATCATTAAATTTTAATAATGCATACAATATCAAAATACAGTATTTTGGTATAGTAAACAATCCACAATACTTAATAACATATTGGCATATACTTATTCATATGCTGTGGTAGTAGGCCAAAGAAAAGGGTGGGCTTGCTTCATCAAGCACAACTTCCTCATGTCTGGCTCAATATTAAGAAGTTTTAGTAATAAGTCAGATTCGATGTTTAGTTTATTCCTGTATTTGTTTATCATACAACAAAGGGCACAAAAGAACACTCACAGAGATATGTTGTGCTTAAACACAAACCGACTTTGACAATATTAGACGGTACTCTGATATTCTTGTCAGCGAAAATTCTGTTACATTCATCTTTTTGAATGTGGATTCCAGTAATCCATCACAGGAGATGAGAGCTAAATAAGTTTACTTATTTCCTCACTCGTGAGATACAGTGGCAGGGTGTCTCAAATGAGAAACTATTTCCACAGCCCGATTAAGGTCATGTGGAGGCCAAGGCCCAGTACCTTTTCAGAGCCAGTCTCAAACCAAGATAATAGCTATAAATACAGGGTGTCCATAATTAAACGACCCTACTTTAAAGTTGTCTACAGACAAAACTATTGGTCAGAAAGTTGCGAAATTTTGTGAAGGACATAATGAAGAAACGGGAATTTGTTTAAGCGAAAAAAAAATTAGTTCAAAATTTTGCCACCAGATGGCGTTTTTAATGAATTAATTACACATTTAGCATACATTTACATATTTTATTGCAACAAAACATTTTCCACATGACGGCCATCATTTTCAGCTACCATCTGGAATCGTAAGATAGCATATGTTCCAAAGTTGTATGTTTGTGTTCTGGAAAATGCTAAGAACATGTGAAAAAAGTTTTGTTGAAATAAAAATTTGTAAGCCATCGTAAGTGTATGATAAATGTGTAATTCATCTGCGATGTGCCATCTGGTGGCGAAATTTTGAACTAATTTTATTTTCGCTTAAATAAATTCCCATTCCTTTATTATGTCCTTCACAAAATTTCACAACTTTCTGACCAATAGTTTCGTCTGTAGACAACTTTAAAGTAGGGTCGTTTAATTATGGACACCCTGTATTTTGGGGAGTATTCGGTGGTTATCCTTAGATATTATGATATTGTTACCAAGTTAATCAAAATCTTTTTTGGTGTTGGGGGAAATAATGGCAAAAACCTTCATTTTTAATAAACTTTTTGCAAACAATTTTATTTACTTTGGGGAGCCCCAATCAGTGATGGGCCCTAGGCCACGACATAGTCGGACTCTGCATCCGGCTCTTAATCCGGCACTGCGAATTTTTTAACCAAAGCTTAGTTAGCGCATTTAATATGGGCTCAATACAGCCGTATTAATAATCTGCATACCTTTAAATGCGACAATAAATGGCAAACACTTACTTTTTTCTTCATACATTTATGTACATACCATCTCAATACATATGTACAATGCTTTACCTCAAATGCGCACTGCATATGATTACAGTTTTTGTTTGATTTAAATAATCTTACTCTCTTGACCATTTTAAATAAATATACTCTCTTAAAAACTAATTTTCATGAAATAGGAGGAAACTAACACTTTTTGCACAAGAGAAGAAAAATATTTCAATTAACACAATGAATCAATTTATGGATTATGTTTGAAATAAGACTTTTATTTCAACACCTCCTAGAAGCTCTTCTAGTGCAAAGAGAACAATGGGTTATAAATTACACTTGGAATGTTATTTTGTTTTAATTCCTCCTACTCACAAGCATTCAGACCTTACCTTCAGATAATTCAATTTATAAAGCATATTTAAAAACAGTTCTTCAGCTAATTAAAAATACTTCATATATTCATTAATTTTAAAATTAGGTCTTTATTACAAAATTCAACTTTGATCTATATAAATCTGACCAGAGGGCCCGTGCGAAGATTTCGCACTGAAATCTAAATTTTTTAGGTACTTCTCTATTATCCCGTCGACCACTTTTCATAACAAAAAACTACCGCCAAACTGTAAGATGAAACGCCAATAATGCAGTCCCATTTACTGGATGTCAGAATCATTATGCGTGTTTGTTACGTCATCTAGTGGTTTTACATTCGACATTTGCGTGTATTTTTCATTATGTTTTACTGATTTAGTAGTTATTTTATTAAAATAACAATTGTGTCCTAAAATTCTTATATTTTATTTATTTATTTTTTGATATTCCAATGGCAACGTTCTCCCGTTTATTTGGCGATAGTTTTTTGTTATGTAAAGTGGTCGACGGGATAATAGAGAAGTATCATTTTTTATCAATATGTAATATTTATTAGATGCAGGTTGAAACTTCTAAAGAAAAAGCAAGGATAAAAATATTTGCAAACAACATTTAGTTGTTAGTCAAGCCAGAATATCATCTAATTTATTCCATCAAAGTTAGAGTAAAAACTGATCCAATATTGCTAAAGGCACGCGCGAGAAAAAAAATTAACAATCGTATTTTGACTGCATTAGAGGATGACGTCATCCGCTTCGGGAAAAACATGGGACTTAGAAATATAAATTTAAACATTTCAATTTCAATTTCGCTTTTTAATCATAAGTATAAAATAAACTCGTGCGGTATTTTTTTATAATAATTGCTGAACATCATATAATGTGGTATTTTATTTTTTTGGCAACAATAATTTCAGGAAAACCTTTCATTTCTTTTATTAAAACAATTCCGATTTTAATTTTCAGCAAATTTTAATCAAAAACCTGTTTTAACGAATTGTTAAGTGGGCTATGTCAGAAGCCGGTTCTAAAACCTTTCATATGGTATCTCATTCGTTGTTCTGCGTTTCATATTTTCTGAGAAAAAGGGATGTTGACAGGAGAAATAATATATAAGGATAATTGTGTTTTTAATTCTGGAAAACTTATTGTATCATAAGCGTTGTTTTTTGGGTACATTTAACAGAGCTTGCTTTGAGACCTATAAGATACAACGCTGTTGTCTCGAATGATCCATATTTTTTATTCACAGAAATATATACAGGACTTTGAGAAATTACATAAATCTTCTTCTTGGGGACGGGATAGACACAAGGAAGTAAGACAGCACTGAAGACACACACACAATGACGTCCATGCTTTACCGGAATTCGAACCACGGGTCCTCACCCTGGCTGTTGCCTTCGCTACCAACCACGCTGCCAGGCCGGCCTCATAAGCGTTGTGTGCGAATTTTAGCAAGTCTACCATAACAAACATTTCTGGTAACAAAAAAAAAAAATAGAAAAGCGTTTACAAATCCTAAATCACGTTCGAAATTTTTATGAAAATTTCCAAGTTAATAAAGACAAGCCGTTTTCGATTCCATAATAATATGCCGCATTTTGTATTTTATTTCACGTACCAGTAACGGACTTCTGCGTACCAGTAACCAGAGCTTCACGTACCAGTACTGGTACGCGTACCATAGTTTGAGAACCCCTGTTTTAGAAGAAAAAAATTCATAACTTCGTCAATTCCCAATATTTCAAATCCGCTTAAATATATTATAAATCCTCTTAATATTATCTAAAACTTTTATATTGACATGTTTTTTATAGAACCAACTCTTATAGAAAAAAAAAAAAAAAAAATCCTTGCTGGCTCCGCCTGCAAACAAGTTTCGTTTCGAAGTAGGCGGTTCCAACTGCAGCATCATCCGCAAAAAGGTCATTTCTTCCGCAATTCCCAACAAACAGGCACCCCACGTTCTGCGTCTTCGAAATCCACCTGTGCCTGTAGGCCGAGCCGTCAGGGATTTTTTTATTTTAGAACTGCGGAAATTGGCACCCCCCCCCCCCTTTAAACATACTACACTGTGTTTAAAATCTAATGCATTAACAGTGCAATCTGCTAAGACAGAATCGCAATGGTTACGTAAAAAAATTCCCTTTTAGACAAATTTCGTTTTAGCCGGTACATCATTTATTGAAGTTGTATAGTATTTTTCCCGTTTAAAACAGGATTCTCATGTAGCCAGTTTCCGTTTTCACATGCCTTACTGTATTTCTATGAAAGATTTTATTTTCTAAGTCCAATTTTAAGGATTATTGGAGGATGCGTAACAACTCTTGAGTAAGAATGAATGATACGCTTCAATAAATGTTTGAAAAAATATATATATTTACAAATTTTTTTCATTGAAAAAAAATATTTACGTTCAGAACTTTTGTGTCTCAAATTCTGAATTACGCAAATTACCTCATTAAATTACAGTCCATATTGAATTCTTACATTACAATAATATCCCCACCCCCTCACTTTTTTGTCTCTAAACAAATCGGCGAAAAAAAAAAAAAAAAAAACGATGTTGTATGACGTGGCACCGAGCAGCGAGTGGTTTCGATGACAATCATAACGAAGATCTTAAGGTCGAACGTCATCGATTATTTTTAAGTCAATTATTGTTGTTTTTTTATCTCTCGTTATCGATATTGTATGGGTTAGTTTTGATATTCTAGAACTGAGGAAATTTTCTTTTTGGATGCGAACACACTTATAAAATCTGATCCGCAGACTTATTTATAAAGTGATACAATTCAAAATAAGTATGAAAGTTATGGAAATTTAACTTAAAAAAAGAAAAAAAAAACTTTTGGTAGTAAGCGCGAACTAGTGAATTTTAAAAAAATATATATTTTTTGTTGTTTCTTTTAGGTAGCTTTCAATACAAAAAGCTTCCTATTCCAGCCGTTCGAAAGAAAGCAATTCCAAAAAAATTTTGTATATTTTCACTGATCATGACCCCCAGACCCAAAACCACCCTCCGTTCAAATGTTGATTTATATATATATATATATACACTATATTTCCAATGATGACCGGTCACTTGCGATTTTAGACGTTTTGTTAAATATCTGGAAATATACATGAGGAATTATCCTGAACCTTCAGAAGTGTAAACAACATGATAAACGTCATATATTTCCGTGAAGATTTTTTCCCGAAACCCGATAAGGGGCCGTCAACAAATTGAAGAAAAACGAATATATTTTGGATAACCCTGTAAAAACTAATATTGCAAAAGCATTCAAACTGTAGATTATGATTAAGTGGCTTATTGTAATAATTTGGGTTCATTAAGATGAAGATAGCATGTATACTCGAAGAGAAATTAAGGTTTTTATAAAAACAGTCCCAAATGTTAACAAGTTTTTTGCTTATAATTTGCAGAGTTTTTAATATAAAAACAAGTTATTTTCAGAAAATATGACAAACAAAATTATACACAATACCCTGCAATCAGAATAAAAAAAAAATAATAATTGTATGAGAAATGAGCAAGTTTACTAAATATTGTTTCATTGCGCATGCGCGAATTCAATCAAAATATACTGTGCATAATATAATAGCTAAATGTATAGACCAACTTTTATGAAAGTCTCAAAAACATAGCTTGAAAATTCTGATAGTAATCGTGGATAGAATGAGCTCGAAATTCGCTGTTCCCAAAAGGAAGCAAAAAGATGAGGAGTTGTATCCAAATATACTAGCTTATGAAAGTTGACATAATAAGAATGAAGCGTCTCTCATTCTATATTTGATACAACCCCTCATCTTTTTGCTTCCTTTTGGGAACAGCGAATTTCGAGCTCATTCTATCCACGATTACTATCAGAATTTTCAAGCTATGTTTTTGAGACTTTCATAAAAGTTGCTTTATACATTTAGCTAATATATTATGCATAGTATATTTTGATTGAATTCGCGCATGCGCAATGAAACAATATTTAGTAAACCTGCTCATTTCTCATACAATTTTTATTATTTTTTAATTCTGATTACTGGGTTTTGTGTATAATTTTGTTTGTCATAGTTTCTGAAAATAACTTGTTTTTATATTAAAAACTTTGCAAATTATAAGCAAAAAACTTGGTAACATTTGGGACTGTTTTTATAAAAACGCGAATTTCTCTTCGAGTATACATGCTACCTTCATCTTAATGAACCCAAATTATTACAATAAGCCACTTAATCATAATCTACAGTTTAAATGCTTTTGCAATATTAGTTTTTACAGGGTTATCACGGCCCCTTATGGGGTTTCGGGAAAAAATCTTCACGGAAATATATGACGTTTATCATGTTGTTTACATGCTAAACATGCATGAGGATTTATACTGAAGGTTCAGGATAAATCCTCATGTATCTTTTCAGATATTTAACAAAACGTCTAAAATCGCAAGTGACCGGTCATCATTGGAAATATAGTGTGCGTATATATATATATATATATATATATATATATATATATATATATAATTGTAATACCTTTGAATTTCAAAACATATTAAACAAGTTCTTGAAACAAATTTAATATATATATATATAATTGTAATACCTTTGAATTTCAAAATACATTAAACAAGTCCTTGCAACAAATCTAACCTAATCTCCTATTTAAAGGTAGGTAATCATAAAGTGTATACAGATTAAAATTAAGTTAATACAAAAAATTAACAAGTGCAAACATTATATATATAATATATATATATATATATATATATGACATATGCAGGGCTTGACATATACTGTCGTTAGGTCGCCACTGGCGACCAGGTTTTTTCATCTGGCGACCAAGTTATTTAATATGGCTTTTTTCGTACAAAATTGACCTAAAAAATGAGCACAAATGCCATTTTTCTTTCTACCCGTAATTCTTCATTATAGATGTTGCAAAATTACAAAATGTTAAGAAATATAGAACTTATATTCAAACAGTTCATCAAATGCATATGTTAATATAATAAATCTGAATTATTTGACAGACTTCGACACGAAAATAGGCAAAAATTTCTTTTCCTGCTTCACTATTTCATCGATGCCCCCTCACCTCTCTCTCCTCTCATAAGACATAAGATTTTGTGACACTCAACTATCTGGACATTTAAAGCATTTGTCAAAAATGTCGGTTAATTCAACCTTTACAGTTTCTTTTTTTTTTTTTTTTCTAGAGATATAAAATTTTGATAAGTTTTATTAGAAAACTTAGTTTATATTATCTTTCTAAATCATGTAACTATTCTAAACTATATGTAACTTATAATTCTAAGCTATGCTTCTTATTATTTTTAACACTTTCCAACCTAGTTGAAAAGTGTTTATGACTTCAGTTTGTCTGGCCGTATGGCCGTGCTCTAACTTCCGTAAATAGGATCGGATTGCCTTGCAATTTTTATATGTTATTGTCGTTATCTATAGCATGTTCCCTATTTCAACTGAAAAGTGTAGCACTTATAGTTTTTTTTTTTACAGGGACACTCAAAATAATTCCGTTACAGGACGGTCTATGGGGAAAAATCATTTGCGGTTTATTTTAATGATGTGACACAATTTCAAACACATTGTAATTGATATAGATCACTTAGGTACATTAGAAGAAGCTTAACCCATTAACGACGACTCATTTTACACTTCTTTTAATACTTCGACACCAGTTTTCCCATATTGTTATTTTAACTGATTGAATTTCTGATAGTTTCACATTAGATAATATGATTTTTTTTTTTTACTAAGATACTGGCGATCATATTTAAAAGTTTCGTATCTTTAATGGTAACTTTTCGTACCAACCGGAATTAATGAGTTAATATGGAATAGGGTGTGCATAGCACTTATAGTTACTTTACAGGGACAGTCAAAGGAATTATCATTTTTGGAGATTCATTGGAGAAAAATCATTTGCGGTTTAATTAAATAATGTTTCACTATTTTAAACGCATTGACATTTATATATATATATATCACTAAGGTGCATTACAAGAGGCTTACTACAGAATATTGAGTGTGTAGCAGTCATTGTTCATGGACAGGGATACACAAAAGAATTCTCTACTGTCTGTTAACAATAATTCCTGGAAGTGCATTTTTGGTTGCTGAACGCAATTTTAAATTTAACTCATTCTTTGTCTATTACTTGGGGTGTATAAATTCTGTAGATCATATACAAATTCTGTAGATCATATACAGGGCAGCACAAAATTTCGCGAACACATTTCCGTTTATGGACAGAAACTCCAGAAGGAGAATTTTAAACTGTGCTACGCGTTTCCTAACTGAACTAAAATTGAGCATCCTATGTAGTATACAAATCTATAGATCCTATACAGGGCTGGATAAAAGTCTTCGGATATTTTTCTGAATATTGTTTATGTTGGAAATTCCTGAAATTACGTTTTTAAATATGTTATGCGTTTTCCAAATTGTTTACTTAGATGTTATCTTTCAGCTTATGAAACGGTAATGATTTGTAAAATTATTTTGGAAGCGTTGGAAAGTGTTACATAATCTATGCTTGACGCATGATTTTTCGTTCGTGTTTAAATATACACTAAATTTTGCTAAGACGGAATCGGAAAGGACCGAAAACAGTTTCGTTTTAAGGAATTTTCTTTTTTAGCAGATACAGTATGTGTTATAAGAGTATTCTTTTCGTCAGGAAGCATGACATTTTTCCGTTTAAGGCAGGATTCCGTTATAATAGTTATATTTTTGCAAGTTTCACTATATTTAAACGGGATGAGGAAGTATGACAGATGAGGACAGATGAGGAAGCATGTTTGTAAGTAACTCGAATTAATAGAGTGAAACTTGTGAATCTGACTATAACGGAATCCCGCCTTACATTTAAAATTTTCAGACAAAACCTGTGCAAAACGGAAATTTTCTCAGTCCCTAACGATTCCGTTTTCACATGTTTTAGTGTATCATCATCGAGTATTGGTTCGATTTCTCCGCCACAAACATTTCTCCCTCAGCAACGGTGAAATGAAAACAATACACGGAGCCTACCTCCCCTCCCCTTACCCCTTTTCTATCGTGCAAAGTTCTCTGAACAAACAAATCGACGAAAAAAGAAAAAGATGCTGTATGTATGACGCGATACCGTTTCGATGACAATCCTATGAGAAGATTGGAGGTCGAACGTCATCGATTTTTTTTAAGTCAATTATTTTTTTTTTTTTCTTTGTCGATATTGTATGGCTTAGTCTTGATATTTTAAAACTGAGGAAACTTGCCTTTTTTTTTTTCTCTCATTCGGAACGCTCTCTATAAAATGTAATATTTATTTTAAAGATTTTATTTACTATGCCGAATTTTTCAGGTTTATCGGAGGGTGTTTGGCAATTCTTGAGCGGGATGTCATGTAGCTTGAGTAGCGGAGAGGTAACGCCTCCCGTTTCAACACGAGTGTCTTAGCGTTCGAATCCAACCGATTCCATTGCACCAGTGTTTCGAAAGTCTCTTGAAATCAAACAAGACTTTTTTTAAATTAATTAATTTAGTCCAGCGTTCGAGTCCGCCAATATCGTTATGTCAGAAATTTATATATATGTATATGTGTGTGTGTGTGTGTGTTTATACATATTTAATAATCTGGACGCATATACCAGTGTTCGGAAAGTCGAGTGGAATCTCTCCAAATTTTTTATAGTATATAACTTTTTAAAATTTTTGTAGTCTGTAAAATCCTTGTACCTATTATTTTTATATAGCATGTACAGAATAAAACAATTTATATTTCCGTTCCTTTTGCTTTACGGAAAATTTGAGCAACGATTCCGCCTCCGGATACATATATATTTTCGTATCAGACTCTATAAAAGTTATTTAACAGCGTCCAAACTGGTTTCTATACGAGTGAACGATATTTATGGTTTCTGTTTTTCTCTCATCTTGATTTTTTACGACTAAAGGCGCGAACAAATCAGTTGAATAGGGTGGCGAAAATATAATTTTTCGAGAACAGTTTTTTATATATAAAAACATTTCGCGTTCTCATTGAACATTGCGCGTACATGTATGTTGAACTTATATACAACCCGTCGTTTTATATGCGTTTAAAAAATTCAGTGGAAGATGTCTTCCGTTCAGTTTTTATTCGATACAGTCGTCCACTTGTGCGTTTTATGCATTTTGCGCTTGGATATTTTCTCCACGGTCTATAAACGGAATAGACTGCCTCCTCCCATTTTTTTTTCTCTTTTTCACCAGAAGAGAACGAGTTTTATGTTCGATTTATTGTCGAAAGAAAGTGTGTTAGCGCGTTTCAGAAGCGATGCATAAGTTGTTCTCTTTTATACTTGGCTGCTTGAAGTCAAATGCAGGGTGGGCGAAATGTCCATATGCATTTGAAAAATTAACATAGTGTGTAGTCGAAAACTATCTTTACAGTTTTGGATTAGAAAATCAATTTAAAAAAAAAAAAAAAAAAATTCTAGCAAACATTTATGTTTCTTTGCATTCATTAAAATGTTTCTTTTTTTTCGCCCCTTGAGATTTTTTTGGACGTTTTACAGTCATTGAGTCGATCCACTTGCACCAAAATCGATTTTACCATGTACGTATGTATATATATATGTACTCAGCGTATATTCTTTGTGCCAAATAGAGACAACTCAGCAATTATTACTGTATAAATTGAGATGCACAAGTCATCCATTATGCATTTCATTCTATCATTTGTGTTGAGCGGGACAGAACTCTGAAATGATGACGGGCCGCGAGCCTAAAAACCCTGTAAACTTTAAATCCTTTTTAATGTATAAAATGCATTTAATCCAGACCATTTCATTATAAAAATGAAAGTTATACAAGTCTTGTTCTTGTCTTCTGCAATATACTATCCCACGTCACACCATTGGACCAATATTTGTCTTTTAAAACATCTTGGGGATAGAAAAGATTTTTAAAATAGGAAAGATATCTTATATATATATATAAGACATCTTTCGAGTGTGATAGAATGTACATAGGTTAAACTAAGCGACCCCTTAAGGTCCGCTTGGGGGAATATAAAAACTATGTTAAAAATTGTGACACTAAACGATCTGCGATTGCTAACCATTGTTGGTCTGACAATCCCAGTTTTAATTTTTCAGAGGATTCAATAATTCAGAAATACTCATCTATTTACGACCTTGATTTTTGGGAAGCTTATCATATATGGAAGAATTCAGGCAACTTAGTTAATGATATGTCCAGCAGTCCAGCACACCAAATTTTTCAAATGTCTGGCTACCTTTCATTTAATTCATTCTCTTCGTCCCCCCCCCCCATTTTTTTTTGCTCCATCGTACTTAAACTCGTCCAATCTATTCGTTTCCTGCGTCACATGCGTTTCCTGACTCCGCTGTTGTTTTTGAAAAACTGCGCCATTCAATCTTGGGCGCGTTCGGGAGACGCAAGCATATTTACATGGCTTGTGCTTTTCAATCGATTTGTAATCTTTAAAATTTGGCACTGATGATGGAGCTTTAGGGGCTCCGAAATAGCTGTTTGTCATTTTATATATTTTTATTTGTGCTATTTTACGTTGTTCATTTATTTTTTAAGGTAGAAAAGGTGTAAGACCTACTTTAGGTTTGCAGCCAGAAAGGACTTCGTATCGTGTTTTTTTAATCCTAGAATGATAAGCTCTATTTTTTATAAATTGAAGGAAACTCAGTCCTTCACTCCAATGGTCAGATTTGTTGTCCTGAATCCAAGTACAGCTCATATTCTCCATACCTTGGTTAGCTCTTTCGACACTACCCTGGCTTTGTGAATGGCGAGGCTTCCCTCAGTAATGGCCAAAACACCTTCAAGCTATGGTCACCGCATTATTGGCAAATTCCCTTCCATTATTAGACTGCAACATAGATGGCACTACAAACAACGAGAATATGCTTATTATATTGTAGGCTACCTCTCAGCTCTTTTTTGACGCCAGAGCCTTGAGAATCACAAATTTTTGGAGATAGTACACCAAAATAAATTTGTATTCCCTATCTGTCTGAGATTGAAAATCAATAAGATCTACCTGATATTATTATTTTTTTAATCGTAGGTTTAATAACAATGTCCTTTTTAATACACCTCTGTTTTTTTATCTGGCAAGGCTCACAAAGGTGGTTGCACAGTTCAATATCATGATGTGTAACGTTTTTGTATTTGGTTGAAAGTTCTTTCAACATCCACTGAGAAAAATTACGCTTTCAAATCTGAGTAAATCGATGTTTTCATTTCGTTATGAAACTTTTTCTTTCAAATAAGACGAATCAATGCTTTCAATTCTGAAGTACCAGAAATACTTAGAATATTGAAACATGGGCATAGCACATAGAGGTCAGTTCCGGCTCATTTTTTAAACATGGGCATACTCAAAAATGATTAAAATCAGTTCATACCCATTTTTGAAACATGGACATACTCAAATAGGAGCCCATGATGTTTTATTCTTGAGTGTGTGCATGTTTCTAATATGAGTCTATACATGTTTCAAATTTTGAGCCATTTTGATTCGGAGCCATTTTGACTAGGTGACATACTCAGATTGGAGTATTTTTTGCTCAGTTTTGAAAATGTCGTTTTTAGCGTGTTCTATCATGTGCCCCGTGTTCAATAACCAAATTAACTTCATGAAGTACGTGAAATAACTCAGAGTCCGTGACGTAGTACCGAATAGTACTGATGCCTCCTTTAACAGGATAAATGAGTTGACTTTTGTTTAACTAAATTCGATACTCGGTCATGCAACTGCCATATACGTGCACATAAAATCCATGGTATGAGGAGTCTTTTCGCTGGTTAACGAGAGAGGGGTACGATTTTTTAGGAACTCTGTATAGATGAGCAAGAGTAGAATGTGTGTGTGTTGTTGTAGCGTTATAGGTGTGCATGTGTATTAACTGTCTTTTCTTTCTGCGCAGGTCCCAACGAACACACCATCGCCGACTTCTGGCGCGTCGTCTGGGAGCAGAAGTCGCAAGTCATCGTCATGCTCACCAAAGTGTTCGACTTCATACGGGTAAGAGTTCAATAGAAATACAGGGTGCGGGATACTCCTTAACCCGTTCGGGACCATGGGTGCATATATGCACCCTCAAAAAGTACTTACAGCGCTTGAGTTTGATACCAGTAAAAAAGAAAAGTAAAATTGATTTTATTTAATTACGACTTTTTTGTGATTTATAAGGTTAAGTCAAATAATTAACAAAAAGTGGTGCCATCGTGTAAAATATGCTGGTCGTTCGTGTAAAATAAAATTCGTGTAAAATATGCTGGTCTTGAACGGATTAGAGTCTTCTTTCCTGATTAAATAATATAGAAAATAAGTAAATTAGAACTAAAAAATATTAATAAATAAAAAATAAATGATTTATATACATTTTATAATTAATCCATTAACCCTATTTATGTCGCCGAACGTTCATTTGTTGAACCCTGCGCCAGAAAATGCAGTTTTGACGTGCATAGTGTAACATTAAAGGGTCATCAACTTGGTCACCGCAGGAGGATATTCAAATTAAATTTACAACATTTTATTTACAAAATGCATTTTAGCGGTGTTTTTTGTGCGATTTCCGCCTTGAAAGAGATTTGGATTTCGTTCGGTAAGTGCTTTTTTCTAAATAATAATCACCAAATCTATTTTATCCGAACAAATATTGTAAAAACTTTAGCTTTTTAAATTTGATATTAATCTCTAAGGGGATTTATGTTTTCACAAGTACTTTATTACATGAGATTTTATCCAACTTTTGCAACAAATGCCGATGTTTTGTCAAGTATTTTACTACGATAGTATAAAATCTCTTGTATAACAATGTCGTTTATCGTAATAAAATAAAGTTTAAAACGCACTTGTATGATATACTAGAATCTTGAAATAGCACAATTATTGTCAAATGAAACATACATTGAATGGGGCAGGGGAGGCACAGTCCCCCTGAAGAAATGTATATTTTTACTCTTTAAAAAAAAAAAAAAAATGGGAACAGATGTCACAGACGCACTGGGGTTGGCGCTATTTTCGTTTTGCGCTATTCTGGCGAGACAACCCCGTTTTCGGTTACCGGCCTAGCTTGCGAAAACAGCATGTTAGTTTTATTTTATTATAAAACAGTTTATTTCATTATAAAAACACATAATTTTTATGATAAACACACACAAATTATTTTATTGAAAAACACACACAATGATTAATTTATTATAAAACATACACAATGTTTAATTTAATATAAAACACCCGCAATCTGAGCTACCGGGTTGCCATACAAAGCAAAATCAATCTCGCCACAATCGCTGGGTTGCTCAGGCATAAAATCGCCATTTTGGCATCAAAAAGATGCCCCGGTGCGTCTGCGATATCCGTACCAAAAATTGAAACAATCAGCAGCTGAAAAGTATTAATTGCATGGAATTGTGTTTAATATAACAGTTCTTAAAAGTTAGATTTTCTGAACCTTTGGAAAATCTTATATGCTTAAAATAGACGTATTATCTATCATTATTAAATTGTGGATTGTGGATTTCAGGATGTTAGATAGTGTGTGAAAAGTGGGATTAAATGAAAATGTCTTGTAAAATAAACATTGACACCCCTGATATGAAGATTAACTACTTCTTTTTCTGTTAGAAAGATCTTTGGATGCTTTGGATTTTGGTGTCGTATTTATTTTATCATAATCCAAAAATGCCGTTTGTTTTCTTGTTAGCCACACACAGGGTGGCTTATTCTTTCAATCTCTATCATTTTTCATGTTTATGAAAAGTCACAGCAATCCATCGTACAGGTTAATCTCGGAAAATAAAACATTTGAAGTTACTGAAAAAATTAATAGCTCGAAAAATATTTGTCACAAAATTGTTAGACAAACTGTGTTAGAAAGGTAAAAAATTGTATTTTTCTTTATATAAATTTCAAATCTAATGATTATGCCGTTTTTCAAATATTCCATTTAAAAAATGACCAAACTTTACAATGAAGTACTATAGCGAAACCTTCACGCGTAAAAATATAATGGGGCTGTTCACGGACGAAGATCAGGCAGCGCGCGGGCGAAGGAGACTAAAATATGGAGTGAGTCTATACTGTGAATGTATACATAGGGAAATTGAAAGGCCTACGTTCGAAACATTGATTTGACTAATTTCCCTATTTTAATGATATTTTCTTAAAGTCTAGAAGCGAACTTGATGGCCGAATGGTTAGAGCACCGCTTTTGATTCTGGAGGTTGCGGGTTCGATTCCCCTAAATTTCTGTTCGATTTTTCTACTTTTTTATTTAAACATGTTTTATCGATTGCTTTGTATTTTTCATGATAAATGGAATATATTTCATAAAAGTAAAATTTGATATTAATAACAATTACTTATTTAAATACGACAAATTCAGCTATTTCACGATTAAAATTTTACATTACTTATTATTATTAGCCACACACAGGGCTTATTCTTTCAGCCTACAGTAAAATTCATGTTCATGAAAAGTCACAGCCACCAGTCCATATATAAAGGAGGACACCCTTTATACATAGCTATACAAATGGTTATTACTGACGATATTAAAAATAAAATTGTCTCTCTTTATTATGCCGATACTTCCGCTTGTATTTCCTTTCTCAGTCCTAACCCCATTTAAACAATAATATAAAGGATTCAACAAAGTTAAACCCGTCGTGGCGGACATTTCTAAGGGGGTCCCGTGGCCCTATCTCCCATAGGAACGAAGTTACCCCCCCCAGAAGGAGACCTTTTTGGTGCTCAAACCCCTTCATGATGTAACATATCAATAGATAGATCTCGTAAGCACTATGGTCTCGTACTACTCTTCCCCCTCTCACCCCCCCCCCCTCCCTTAAGAAGCATTTTTCTCTGTTTCAACTCCTTTTAAATTTTAGTTTTTCCCATCTTTCTCAGCCCCTTTAAGCCCCACAGAGTGCGTAGGCCTGTTCTAAAGGATCCAACGAAGTTAAACTTGTCGAGGCCGACATTTCTAAGAGAGTCCCGAGGCCCTATCTTCTATAGGAACAGAGTTACCCCCCCGGGGGGAGACATTCAAGGTGCTCAAATCCCATCATGTAACGTATCAAAAGTTTGATCTCGTCAAGCACTTTTGTCTGGTCCTACTCTCCCTCCTCCTTTTCTCTCCCCCCCCCCCCCCCTCCTCTCCCGTCAGGAGCACTTTTCTTATTTAGTTTTTTCAATTTCTGATAATTATTTTAATTTTTCCCATTTTTCTCTGTTCTTATGGGCCGGAGAGCTCCACAATTTCACCAAAATTAGCTGTACACCACCTAAAGGTATTCCCCCCCCCCGTTTCTTTTGGCGCCTCGGTTTTCACGTAACTCTTAAGGAGGGCCCTTTAGAGGGGCACAAAAGGGGCATCCTTTTTAAAGTCCTATCTCTCAATTGCAAGTGAGGATTCATTTTAAAGGTCTTGTCGAGCACTTGTGTTTTGTATAGCTCCCCCTTCCTTTCCCCCCACCGCTGTTCAAGAGCCCATCAATTAATGCTAACTCATCATTTGTTAAACAACTTCTCTTAGCTGTATTCATCATAAAAGCTGCTATCATAGAACTTTTCATTACTTTTTTTAAGTTATCTATTAAGTGTTAAAGTGTCTTGAACCATTAAAAATAGTTTAAAGGGTGTCATTAAGCCAGCACATTTGTAAACAACATCTACCTCGCCACGTCTCAGCCCATTGGAGCCACATCTTTTCACTATTATATTTATTAAAAATACTTCTGGTCACCGAATCCTTTTAAACTTGGTGTGTTCGTTTCTAATATATTCCTCCAGCCTCACAGGAAATCTCAGAGCGCTAACTAAATTCTAAAGTGGAGAAGCTGGTTTATGCTAACAAACACTTTTTTTTTTGACGAGTTAGACTTGGCTGAAAAAATCTCAACGATAAAAGCCGTAGGTGGCCAATCTATATTCTGCCGTAAGGTAGAATTTTTCCCGCTTGTATTTCTATTCTCTAACCTATTTCTATTCTATTCTATTGTCCAATCGCCACGAAATTTGAATCCGTTGCTTAGATTCACAACATACGTAAAGGT
Source organism: Maratus michaelseni (assembly GCA_963931845.1). Classification (NCBI taxonomy): domain Eukaryota; kingdom Metazoa; phylum Arthropoda; class Arachnida; order Araneae; family Salticidae; genus Maratus; species Maratus michaelseni. The sequence goes on from OZ007588.1 coordinate 12,694,686, forward strand.
GATCATCGCAGGAGGATATTTAAACTAAAATTGCAACATTTTATTTGCAAAATGCATTTTAGTGATGATTTTTTTTTTTTTTTTTTGATGATTTTTGCATCAAAACAGATTTGGATTTCGTTTGATAAGAGCTTTTTTTTTTCTAAATAATAATCACGGAATCTATTTTTTTCCGAACAAACATTGTAAAAACGTTAGATTTCTTAAATTTGATATGAATCGCGTAAAGGGATTTCCGTTTTCACGAGTACTTTATTACATGAGATTTTATAGTCGTCGTATCGTGTATAGTTTTTTTTTTATTTTTTTTTTTTTTTTTTTTTTTTTTTTTAACAGGACATGTTGAAAATTTAACATAAGGTCGTGTACTACGCGTAAAACATGAGCTTTAGCTAGCAATAGTGAAGTTTAAAGTGAGTGTGATTCAGAATAAAGGGGCTTTACAAGAAGCACTTAGCTGTGCCAAATCACTACTGCTTAAAATACGCATACTTGAAGTCGGTTTTATTACTTTTTTTAATGACCGTAAAAACAGGAGCATGGTCCACCGATCAAACAAACATGATTAGAACAAGAAATTTATTCAATAAAATACTGTAAAACCTGTGAAAACGGAATTCTGTCTAAAACGAAACTTTTTTAGAATCTCGACGGAAGGCATACCATGCAATTACACCTGCTAAAACGAAAACTTGTCTAAAACGGACCATTAACGGATCATGTCTAAGGGGCTATTTTCTTTTTTTCCTTCATAAGATTCCTTTTTAGCAGGTTTTATTGAATAATTTTTTCTTGTGCCGTATATTTATTTGACTTTATTTATTAACTTCAAAACATGCTTGTTTCATGGTGGTATTTTGTTTTTTAAGTAAGTATAATTAATGACTTGTATATATTTTGGGGCAGGTGATGTGCGAACGTTATTGGCCTATCGACTTGGACTATCCTGAAAAGCACGGCGACATCGAAGTGACCGTGCTGTCCGAACTGGGGCTCGCCAACTACTACATCAGAACCATGCAGATCAAAAAGGTGAGATCACTTCCATCCCTTTGCTATGGGCCCTATTCTTTCTTTGGGTTCGAGGCTACAAAAAATCGTCTGCTTGGGAATAAAATTCAGAACCGCGCCATTGAAAAGCATTGTGTTTAGAAAACTTATACTTATATCATATATATTATAATACGAGCAAATCTTGAGTGTGTGTGTGTGTGGTTATTCAAATTTTATCTTAAAAACGGCTCTAACGATTTTGACGAAATTTTGCATCCTACCGTTTTTGGGGTACCAGAAGACCATTGGGATACGTCACATTTTCGAAAAAAATCGATTAGTGGGTCATTTTGGGGTCACTACGGGTCAATGCATTTCAATGGAAATGAAGGTTGAAACAATTATTAATTTATTGAACAGTTGGCAGTAAACAAAGTCGCAAAGTTGGCAACATTTCACCAAATTTGGAGATATTTGGTGAAAAGGTGACCACCTTTGGCGGGAAAATATATTTTTAAGATTACCAATGCCAAAACACATGCTTGGTGCCAAATGAAAGAATGTCGCCAAATTTGGCAACATTTGACGATAAAATTAGCTTTCAGAATCTCAAAGAATTTTCTAGAAATTCTCAATAGTAGCGGAGATATTCGATTAGTGGGTCATTTTGGGGTCACTACCGGTCAATGCATTTCAGTGGGAATGAAGGTTGAAACAATTATTAATTTATTGAACAGTTGGCAGTAAACAAAGTCGCAAAGTTGGCAACATTTCTCCAAATTTGGCGATATTTAGTAAAATGTTGGCGACATTCGCGAGAAAATCGAATTTTAAGATTACCAAAGACAAAACACATGCTGGGCACAAAATGAAATAGTGTCGCCAAATTTGGTGAAATTTGGCAATATTTCGGCGGCATTCGGCGGAAAAAATAACTTTCAGAATCTGAAGAAATTTTCTAGAAATAATTCTCAATAGGATCCAAGATACATGATTCAACCAATCAGAGTCCATAGAACGTTCTCGAAAACCGAATTCAATCAGGGTACAAAAAAATTTCTCAACACATGCTTGGCTCCAAATGCAAAATGTCGCCAAACTTGGCAATATTTGGCGAAAAAATTGGTTTTCAGAATATGAAGGAATTTTCTAGAACGCGACAAACTAAAAATGTAGTTTGAAAGGATGCTCTTTCAATGTAAATATGTACGTAATGTAAAATTTAGAAATATGTACTATATAGTTTTATTGATTGTTTCTGTAAATAATACTGTTATAAAATAAAATGCTTTCTAGCAATAATACAGGGAGCATTTATTGTTATATCGAGTTGAACGCACAGCTAACTTTAACCGAGCGTAGCTCGATCTTCCCCGCTGGTTTAATTTTTATATGAAGTTTTAGACCTTTTCAGGGACAGGTATAGTTTATAAATGATTTTTTTCTCTATTTTAATGCAATTTCATGCATATTTTTTATTTTATTTATAAAATGAAAATTTTAAATTTTAATTAATAAGTATATATGGATTTTAATTGATATGTAGTATATGTATTTATAGAAAATAATTCGTACAAAATAAATCTGAAATATTTTACGCCTGCATTTACCTGTATTTATGTTTCATCCAATGACGCAATAAGGTAAACAAAATGCGCTAGCCGCTATTTTTAACACATAATAATCTTACACAATTTGGCTCGCAATTAGATCACGTTATTTAACACGCCGAGTAACTGTCAATTTAAGTATGGCCAACTTGTATTAAAAGGCTTATAAAAAAAAAAAAAAAAAATCTTACGTCTTTTATCACTTTCCCCTCCTCTCTATTTTTTAGTCTGTACAATTAAACCTTTCCCGTTTAAAGATTTCATTTCTTTTCTTTTCTTAAAAAAAAAAAAAAATAATAACAATAGTTGCGAAAATTTTTCACAGTTTACAAACAGTTTGCTTCAAAAATTTCTTTTCTTGTTATATATTTAATGCCAGGGAAAGAATAGTTTCTGATCAGGATGTGTAAAATCTCGGCAAGTAGTATTGTAGAAGTGTTGATATAACATTGGAAAATAACAAATTGAAATTTCAATACAACTACTTTTTTAGGTGCGTTCGTAATTATATAAATTACGTAGCACCGATAGTCGTCGTTTGGTCTGTCCGTCCGTCCGCATATAACAGCGCAAAAACAACCCAACCGAATGATTTGAAATTTAATATATAGAATCGTTGCAGAATTTTACCGAGTCATTTCAAATTTTATGAGAATCGAATCAAAACTTAAAAAGTTATTCATGAAAGCTTTCTTTATTCTGTTAAATCCTATCCTACGTAATCTATATAGTAAAAGAAGTTCAAGTCATGTGACTGAGGAACACAAATACGGGCAAACCACTTCTTTTTCCATATGCTAAGCGGCCATGTTTATTCAAAATTATTTTTTTCGAATAAAATGGCATAAAAGTTACATTTTTAGAAAGATCGTTCAAAAAAATGATTTGCTTGAGAGATGAGTATGAGTTACATTCAATAATGTATAGATTCTGAGATAAGAAGGATGATTTTTTTACACTCTGAAACTAGTTATAAGACGAACGCACCTCATATGTCACGTCGAACGTACAATTTCCAACTTGTTTAACTTAATATATGTTGGACAGTTGCACCATGGAATGTTATATATAAATATAATTATATGTATCTTTCTGTTGTATTCACTAGTAGTGTTGGATTCAGACACTTTTCTCTAGAAGGGATTTTTGTGATTCCGGTGTGGGGGGGGGGACATTACAGAGTTCCGTGAGGGGGGAATTGCACTTTTTAACCATTAAAAGCATAAAATCTCAAATCTTCCGGGGGAGGGGGGAGACATATCAATGCTCTTAGGGGAAATGCCCTCCCCCCCCCCCCCGGAGCACCCCCTGAATTCAACACATTTCACTGGAAACGTTGATTATGTATATATAATCATAATTAAATTTTACAAGTCCACATAATTGTTCTTGATTTTATGTACCGTTAAGTAATTTTTCTGTCTTTATATATACCTTTTTTAACTTTCTAAAAATTATGTATAATGGAAAATAACAATTATAATTATTAATTAATGGACTGTTTTTATAGAAAATTCCTTTCATAAAACATTACTGCCATCTTTCAACAAGGTTTACTGAAATACGAAAAACGACGATAGTGCGATAAAAGCAAAACGAGCTAGTGTCAATAAAAATCTTCCTTTATTTCTTTTATTTTATTTGTGTGTGTGTAACAGAGCGAAAGAGATATAAATCTGGCAACCCCACCTGTGACTTGCTATTTTTTGGGCCCTTTATTACATCTTCAACAACACTGGCCTCCAAAAGTTAAGGTACAAACCAATATTTTGTGTCTTATTTTAAAACGAAGAAAGATAAAAACATGAAATTTAGAAAAGTTGTTCTTTAAACATTTATTTATCGAATTTTACATAATTTTAACATCAAGCATGATTTATAAATAAAAAATTGCATTTTTGCAAAAATCCACTGTTTGATTAAAAAAAAGATAAATAAATTGCAGTTTTTTATGGAAAAAATTGATTAAATGAATTTTAATAAAGCATGTGTCCAATTCTACTTGTAATGCATTTGTCGCATCAACTCTGTCAATTAAGTTATCGGATACTGGAATGAGAAGCAACGCCCATACATGGACCGACGTTTGTCTCAGCTCATTTGATGACTTTCTAGGAGGACTTGCGGCAGCCAACTGTCTTTCGGGTTAGTCCTAAAAATCCTCTATGGGATTAAGGTTCGAAGATTGAACTGGGCATTCCATTCGCTCCAAACCTTGTTCCTCAAGATATTCATCAACGACTATAGCTCGGTGCGATCGGACATTAATACGGATGTGTTATATACGTGTGATATACGGAGCAAGGATCTCGTCCCGATATCATACAGCAATCAGAATTCCTCCCTGGCACGCATGGAAGTTACTGTGACCACCAGAATGATTCCAGCAAAAACCATGATTTTACCCCCTCTATAACTGTGTCTTTCAACAACGTTACATTGGTAGTATCTGATGCCTCCTTCTATCCAGATCAGCAGCACGAGCTAAATCATTCTTCAAAGCAAACCGGGACTCGTCTGTGAAGAGTACAGAATACCATTGTTGTCTGGTCCAGGTAACGTGCTCTCTTGGCCAACATAAACAGGTACTTCTGTGTTGTGGATTAGGAGGGACACACACAACAGGTCGTCTTCCATAGAGTCCTTAATTCTGAAGACGTCTGCGCACCGTAATGGCAGAAATTGTCATCCTTGTTGCTTTACTATGTTCTGAAATAAGCTGATCCACAGTAATGTTCCTCTTCTTTCGGGTCAAAAGAGCTAGAAAGACATATTATGCAGGAGTTGTAACCCGTTAGCGGTCTGGAATAAGCCTTCTTGATACTGAACTTTTGGATTCAAATGGATCCCAAAGTCCCCACATTAAGACGTATACCAGCATCAACGTGGAATAACCCCATTTATATCAAACTGATTGCCAGCCATATTTACAAATTAGGTAAATGACAGCTCCTATGGAAAAAAATATTTTAGTACCAACAGTTGAAGATCAACAACCATAAAAAAAATTCCACACAAATTACTTTTGGATGCCAGTTTACATTAAATAGCATAGAATAATATTGTGAAATTCTACATTTGTTTTATTTTGTGCTGAATGATAATAAGCTATTAAACATTTAGACATCCTGAGGCAGTCCGATCCAATAAAGGAATTTACTTATCAACAGTTGTTTAAATACGCAAAAAAAAGAGAAAAAAAATCCTTAGAAATACTTGCTTAAAAAAAAAAGCGTGTAATAATATATATATGTGTGTGTGTGTGAATATGGTCAAAAGTTCCCACCATACTCGCCTAACAACAAGAAAGCACAGCATTTTCCCACGTGAAGTATTATGACGTAGCGACTGGAGCCCAGAATGGAATTGCTGATAGCTACATTTTCCCATCTTTGGCCCTTGGAACAAATTAATAAAGCAAAACCTCAGAACTCATTTCGAAGTGTTATAAATCAAACGGATCTCTTCGAGCAGAGCCGAACCGCTGCGAAACGGACAGATGGTCCGCTCGGAATTCTCAATATCGCCCGCGGTTAACTTGCCTCAAAACCCCTTTCCCCTTTAAGTGTACATAGTATTGTGTTTTAAATGGTATCCTGTTCATCCAGAACCATTCAATTCTAGTTATTCATTAATTATAGTCTCAGTCTCCTTTACATATATATATTTTAAATACATTATTTTATTTCAATGTTTATCTTTTAAATCACGTCAAATTTCATGACTGCAATTCATGATATTTCCCATTCGCTACTTCACAGCTCTTTACAGTTCGAATAGATTACAAGTATATGCATTGATAATCATTTAAAGTTAGTTTTAATGATGTTAATCTATTTCAAACAGAATTTTTCCATCAAATTTGCTTTAAAATAATCAAGGCAGTCGTTATTCCAACAGCTCCGCCAGTCCTTGTGACTTTAAAAATAATCAAAAGTGTCACAGTCACAACCATGACCAAAATGTGAGAAAATTAATTCGTCACATTATGACTCTCAGGCGATCGTCACTTCGTGTCTTTACTGTGTAGCCATAGCGACCCATTAATGAGCTATTCGCACCTCGTCACAAAATGTGTCACCTACGTTATATCGTTGTATAACGTAGGTCACGGTCATATGGACTTCACAGTGATGTCATAATGATCTATTTTTCAAGTTACGTTACGCCAATATGGACAATGGGCAATATTCATGTGACGTCACATTGGGAATCACGTGACGTAAAATTAACGACTAGCGCGTTTGTTTATATATTTTCATCCCTTGATGCATCTGTAAAATACTTTATATTTATTTTGTGAGAGTCACTATTCGATAAATACACATGAGAAAATTCATATATACTTGTTAATTAAAATTAACAATTTTCATTTTCTAAATAAAATGACAAACATGCATATGGAGTTTTATTAAAATAGAGAAAACAGTTCATGTATAACCTATACCTGTTCCAGAAACTCGATATAAAGATAAAATATAAGCATAAATTTTCTAAACACAGTGCTTTTTAATCCGAATGTCATTCCCAAGTAGACGAATTTTTGTAGCCTCGAACCCAAAGGAAGAATATTGCCCATAAGTGTTGCATTTGAGTGCTTCTACACAGTGGTTCTACATTTTGGTCGATTTTGGATCGCACAGCTATTATTGTATTAATTGTAGCACATTTTGTCTAAAACTTCACGATATCGATTTTTTCTTTCTCTCCTATCAATATTCATCTGTTATGATTTTTTTCTTTCCAATTTTCGTAGGGTAGTGAGGTGCGTCAGCTGTCCCACTTGCATTACGTGTCGTGGCCGACACACACGAATCCTTTTCCGAGTTCGCTGCTCGACTTCCGGCGAAGAGTCAAAATGTACCAGGCCTTGTATCCGGACAACGGTCCCCTCATCGTACACTGCAGGTACAATTAAACAGTACACATTTACTCTTACTGGATTCTATGTCTGTTTATTTTGTAATATTATTTCTGTTTTAGTTCATCTACTGTGAATTTCTTTGCATATCTTGAAATGGTAGCCTTCTTTAACTGTTTTATATTGCGTTTTTGTGTCTGTTCTGTACTGTTTTGAATGTTTAGTGACCTTGCACATAGTCTCGATACGGAGCCCCCCCAATCGTATACTATTTAGAAAAGAAAAATACACTGCTGGCCATCCAAAATGCAGCACCACGAAGGGACGCAAATAACAGAATGATATTTATTAGACAAATATATTATGGGAAGGACAAGTGATTACATTTTCAGAAAATTTGGAGGTATAGATCTTGAGAAAACACTACCCAAAGCAGCCACCTCTGGCCGCAATAACAGCATTTATCTGCCTAGCCGAACACAGATTGGATGTCATGTACGGGTACATCAGTCCATGCAGCTTCAACACTGTGCCACAGTTCATCAACCGTAATGTCGGGCGAATGGTGGAAAGCCAGTCGCTCAGAAGCCATTGACAGGACATTTTCAATTGGTGAGAAATCAGGAGAACGTGCCGGCCAGGGCAACAGTCAAACATGTTCTGTATCAAGGAATGTCAGGATAGTACGAGCAACATGTGGCCGTGCATTGTGCTGTTAAAACGTAAAGTTGAGGAGCCCGAAGATAAGGCAGAACCACGGGCTGTAACACATCAGAAATGTAAAGGCTGCTGTTGAAATTGCTGGCAATGCGAACAAGAGGTTGCCGAGACTTGTATCCAATGGCACTTCATACCGTCACTCCAGGTGATATGACAGTGTGACGATTCGAATGCAAGCTGACAATGTGCGTTGTCCACGATGCCGCGAAACATGCATGCTGTATATGACGCAGGGATACGCCGGGAAAGTGTTTGCATTTTTATATTATTTAATGTTTTTTTTTTTTTTTTTGCATAGGATATCTCAGGTCGATGTCTAACAGGGTATTTTAGTACCTTTTCGATTTTAATTGTAGTTTTTTTTTTGTTTTTTTTTTTTGTTTCAGGACATTTTCCCTTTTGGAACCGGTTTCGAAAATTAAAAATTACCTCCGGAAAAAAAAACTGCAATTAAAATCGAAAAAAAGTAAGAAAATGTCCTGCTAACTGTCTAGACGGACGAAGCCTGGCTAATCTTGATATAATACAACATACAATTATGTAAATCATGAAATTCTTTTGTAGTTTTTAAAGTCTTAGCTAAAGATTTTGAGGCCCCGCTACATTTGGTGGCTCTGGCCCCATGCCTTAATAGGGCCCTGGGTAGTCATAGATCAGTACTGATATCCAGGAGCGTGCAAGGGGAGCGAGTTATACCGGCCCAAAGCTGAAGGGTCGATTTTGTATTAAGAGGCCGCTTCACTGAAACTCTTCGACCGCGAAATCCCATGTTAACCTATGGGAAAACTTAGAAGCGCTATGGCTCATTACATAATATAATTATCACAATACATTTTTCACCATCAGAAAGTAGACGTCAAATGCCAACGATGTGCGTTTCTAAAAATTGTCTCCATAAATTTTAAATATTTTTTAAGAAGATGATAAAATATCATCAAATGTAAATTTCACAATTTATAGAGAATTTTTAAATACTTAAAATTTAAGGAGACAATTTTTAATACGCACATCGTCGGCATCTGACGTCTACTTTCTGATGGTGAAAACCGCATTGTGATAATTATATTAGGTAATGAGTCATCGTGCTTCTAAATTTTCCCGTGGATTAACATGGAATTTCACGGACAGGGAGTTTCACTGAAGCGGACCTTTAAAGCATACACATATATGGGGCACATAGAGGCAGGGGCGTCATTTCAAAACTCTCTTGGGAGCAGAAGGCACTTCTCCCCTCAAGATAGCTGTGACACAAGATCACAGCTTAAAACATTTTAAACTTTCTATGTCTACCATTACTGAGCCAGGGACTCGGATTCCCCCTTATACACCGCCCTTTGTCGGATCCGAGCTTTGTATTCTTCGGCAGTGATATTATTTTGTACTATTGTCTTTTTTACAAATATTGTTTCCGTTATGTTCATATATTCTTTCATCTATTGTTTGCCACCCCGCCCTCTGTTTCGCTTACCGGCGGGATTTTGTATTGTTTTTAAACTTCAATAAAGGAGACATCTGTGCTGTACAGACTTGGTTCCTAGTTTGAGCTGTCCCTCTCAGGCAGTAAAGTAAAGAAAGCTGTGAACAAGATCAGCTGTGATTTTGTTCACATAACTGAGAAGCAATTGATACAGTTATGTTCCCTATATATGTTTTTAGAATTAGCCCAAGTACTCATTGATGAAAAATGTGTCTCACACTTTGGAAATTTCGGAATTGTAAAGAATTAGCAAATATTATTGATGATTATTCATTTTTTGGATTGAATTTTTTATTGAATACCAATGCTTCTATTTTAAATCAAATCTGTTAAGTTATTACAGCTTTTGTGAATTTCCTGAAAAATCTATTTCGAGTGTGATCTGTGATAACTGCTTCATTTTGAAATTTAAAATTCTTTGAGAAGAGAGAGCGGGCAAAATAGGCCCCACCTTTGCCCTCCCCAAATATCTCCATTGTGGAGGGGGCCCCATAAACATAATCTGTAACCGAGTCAACCCATTTCTATGAACGCCCCTCCTGCTATCCAGGGCTGTAGTTAGGAGTAAACAATAGGGGGTGCTCAAGAAAAAGTAGGGGGGGCTCATACTATTTCTCTCTCTCTGACACATGCACGCACAAACACAGATATATATATATAATCAAAGTATTATATAGAAAGGTAAATTAGTGCATATTCATAGTGTAGGCCTTCATATTGTAGGTTTCTTATTAAACTGTTTATAATAACTTTATTGGATGTTAATTGAAATAAAGGCTGCAGACGGGGATGTAATAGAGGATATACGGTGGATATGCCGTAAACCTTCTGGATTATTTTAAGGATTTTTCGGAACTATACCCTCTACCTTACAGCGTATGCCCTCTGGTTTTTTTACGACTACATCACTGGCTGCAGAATGAAAATTTTCAGTGTATAATTATAGTAGTGAAATAATAAGTGATGATGTCAATAAGTAGGTAAAAAGCTGCCAGTTTACCTGTTTCAAAAGAGTTGCAACCTTTAATTTTTTCTGAATATTCCCTGCCCTTAAGGACTCTAAAGTTATGTTTTTCTATGATAAAAAAAAAAAAAAAAAAACATTAGAGAAATCAAGGATGTATGTTGCATTTTAAAATTAATTTTGTACCTAGTCAAATGCTAAAACCACTTGTATTTAAATTGGCTATTAGCTTTTTTCATTAGTATCAATTATAAATAAAAGATCTTATATATTTAAAGTATGATGACTCGAATACGAAACAGTGTTTATCATAAGCATCTATTTACCAAGGACTCCTTATCATAGTATCAGGCCTCACAATCAGCAAGTTTCCTTTGACCGCATGGTTGTCCTTACTAGCGCCATCAATCGTCAGTAATAGGAGTATTTACGACACGAAATAAGACTAAATTTTTTCACAGCTCCATTTGTTCTATGCATTTGCTTATGAACTAGTATCGGTAGTCGGTAGTATCCACCAGGCGGCGATACTTTCCGGAGAAAATTAATTAATAAGTTGGCAATTACCGCGGACATTTTCTCCCATAGACTTTCTCCGGATTGTCAAGTCTGATCAATGATAAGGGAGTCTTGCTATTTACTATCAAACTCATTAGAATAACTTTGTTTTATTCTAATAATGCAAAACGCTTAGTATATAACGAATACAAAAGTCAAAGTTTGTATCAGCAAAAGGTTGCATATTCTGAGTATGTGCAGATAGGATGCACTCATATTGAAGCACATATTTGCAGTTTTTAGACAAATACTACAATTTACTATTTATGCAAAACTGTAAAAAGCCCCCCCCCCCCCCCCACCCCCAAACTAAATTAAATTTTTGAACAGAGTTTTATTTGGATTATTGAAACAGAATTTCATTTGGTGGCCTTGACAACTTTTCCAGGGGAGGCTCAAAAATTTTCAGGGGGTGCTGAGCCCAGCCTGGCACCCCTCTAGCTACGGCCCTGCTGCTATCTTGTATATAATTATAACGTTCTTAAATTGGTCTTATACGGAGCGTTTTATGTATGGTATTGTATGCAATGGCGGTACAGAATTTAGGAAAATTCTATTCATCATCATTCTAATAATTCATCATGGCTACAATGCCCTGCAAATTGAATGCGAATACTACTAAGTATTTTAAAGAAAACACACTTGCGCCAAATTACATTTCCTCAAATACATAATTTGACTATGAATCTGATTACGGAAGGCTAACCTTAAGATACCGCAGTTTGGCGCTAAATTAAAATCTGTCAGCAAAAAGACAGATTTACATTTTATGTTGAACATTTTAACTCTGTGGTATAAGATGTGCAAAGTTTGAAATTATATATAATAAAAAACTACTTAATAACTTTTAATAATATATATTTATTTATTTCCTCTCTTCTATAGCGACGGTTGCGGTCGCACGGGTGCTTACATCTGCATTGACTCGAACCTGGACCTTGCCGAAGAGGATTCCGAGTACGATGTCTTCGGTTACGCCAAGAATCTCAGAAACGCGAGGAGGGGAATGATAGAGGACGTGGTAAGTACACTATTTATTATTTTTTATTGCAGCTTTTTTTTTCTCAATTTTAAATTTTTTCCAAGCGTGACTAGTACAGCAGGAACTAATAACAAGGAATGTATAAGGTATCACCCATTTATTACATTTCATAGTTTTTTCACCCCTCATTTCATAGTTTTTTCTCTATGTCACAGGTTGGGAAAATTGTATGACCTTTTGTACCCCCTCCCCTGTTGTGACGTCATATTTTTTTACAACTATTATTTACAGCTAATTTAGGACAATGAAATTATTTTTTTTATATACTATCTACTATCTACTGAAATAAATACTATAAACCCCCACCCCGAGATCTTGTATAGGTTAGCTGCTGCAATTCAAAGGAAAAATATTCCCGTGTAAAAAGATACATATGAACTTAATTTATGAGGCTTGTAAACAGTTGCAACTTAATCTATACTAATATTATAAAGAAGTAACGTTTTTGTGTTTGTAGGGGGTACGCTCTGGGGGTATATCTATCGAAGCAGAATCATCCAAGGATTGTTGATAATGATTTTCGAAAAAAAAGTTTCGATAATTAGCCGAGAATTAATTAAAAACCTATCTAGAAAAACGTGACATGGACCAGGGCGGCGTTGCAGCTTTGTGATCTCCTTTCGTAACACGCTTGGCACAGTGCGAAGTTTAACCACTTAATCGTCGCGTCCGAGACATTCACGGGCAGTGTAGGCTACTTTTTAGCACTTTCCAACCTAGTTGAAAAGTGCTTATGACTTCGGTTTGTCTGGCCGTATGGCCGTCTGTCCGTGCTCTAACTCCCGTAAATATGCTCGGATTGCCCTGCAATTTTTATATGTTATTGTCGTTATCTATGGCACGTTCCCTATTTCAACTGAAGTGTGTAGCACTTATAGTTTTCTTACAGGGACACTCAAAAGAATTCCGTTACATTGCGGTCTATGGGGAAAAATCATTTGCGGTTTATTTTAAAAATGTTTCACTATTGTAAACGCATTGAAATTTATATAGATCACTAAGATGCATTAGAAGAAGCTTAATATGGAATAGTAGGTGTATAGCACTTAGAGTTACTTTACAAGGGCAGTCAAAATAATTCCGTTACATTACGTCTATGGAGAAAAATCGTCTGCGGCTTATTTAAATAATGTTCCACTATTTTAAACGCATTGAAGTTTATATATATTACTAAGGTGCATTACAAGAGGCTTACTACAGAATAGTGTGCGTATAGCAGTCATCGTTCATTTACAGGGACACACAAAAGAATTCTCTACTGTCTGTTAACAATAATTCCTGGAAGTGCGTGGATTTTAATCTTAACTAGCTTTTTGTCTATTACGTGGTGTGTATAAATTCTGTAGATCCTATACAGGGCAGCACAAAAGTTCGCGAACACATTTCCGTTTATTGACAGAAACTCCAGAAGGAGAATTTAAACTGTGCTACGCGTTTCCTAACTAAACTAAAATTTAGCATCCTATGTAGTACATATAGAAATATATCAGATATCTATAGATCATATACAGAGCTAAATAAAAGTATTCGGATATTTTTCCGAATATTGTATATATTGAAAATTCCTGAAATTACGTTTTTAAATATGTTATGCGTTTTCAAAATTGTTTACTTAGATGTCATCTTTCAGCTTATTAAACGGTAATGATTTGTAAAATTATTTTAGAAGCGTTGGAAAGTGCTACATAATCTATGCTTGACGCATGATTTTTCGTTCTTGTTTTTAATTCAGATTGTTTGATCCCCACCAGTTTTTTAAAATAATGTAATTGACTTTATTCTCGCATTATTTTATCTGCCATTAAATAAGGCGACTGTTTCTATTTCAAAAAAGTGGTGGCAATCAAGCAATCTGAATTTTTTTAAAAGTTGTCTACACTTACCGGGCGCAACGATTAAGGAGTTAAACTTTGTACAAGATCTTTGTTTTAGGACAGGCGAGGTTTCATTTCTCTCTGAACGTTCAGGGTATATCCATCTATACTTTGCTAAGTATATACAGCTACATCAGACCCACGTTGTTTAGCTTTTACAAAGTCTTATTATTCTTTCAGCAACAACTTTTTTATTTTTTTTTCTTGTAATATCTCAGTTTAGTAATTACTAAATTTATTATACCGAAACTATCACGCAAATGCGCAGCTTCCTTATTTGCGATTGCAATCTATACATCTACAGAATAAAATATAAATATAACAGAGGAAAACATAAAATGAGCCTAATAAACCATAGAAATAACTAAAGGAATAAAATTTCGTTAACGTGTAAGCCCAATTAATTATCTTGCACATATTTTTTTGCCTGCATCATTTAATGGCATTTTTTTTAGAGGATTTCCTTATTATACATTTATTGCATTCGCGATCTTTATATAAGATAACTGGTGCATCACGCAAAAAAATAAAATAAGATTATAACAAAAACATGCATGTGGTTTATTTCATTATTTTGGCAGAATCTTTTATATCTATAATAAAATATTCTATCTCTGCATGCTATTTTTTTATTCCTTTTTTTATTTCTTTTTTGCCCGAAGCGTGTGAAAACACAATTTTATGTCTATATACAGAGCACTCTGTAGCAATAAAAAATACCTTTTATAGCTGACTAATGGATAATTAGCAAAACAATTAGTTTTAGAGGTATAAGTATAGGGGAAGGTGACCTAAAATGATCCTAACGGACAAAACGATTCACATATGTTTTCTTCCAGGCAGGTCGCGCTCTCTACAGCGTAACACATAAACGAATTGTGATAAGTAAAAAAGAAGCAGTGGCGGTATTCAAGCGATCGCAGTATGACGCGTCTGAATAGAATTTTTTGAACAATTGGTTTTTATAACATATTTCATAAGATAGGCACTAACTTTCATATTTATTCAGATTACAGCCTTTCATGTACAGAAATAGGACTTGGTTTACTTAATAGAGTATGTTTTTAGATGTGAATGACACATGTATTGTCATAATTACTTTTATATCCTTTATTTTGCCGATAAAAAAACAATTTATAATTATTTTTAAATGAAGGATCATTTTTCTCTTGGGTGAGGGTAAAAGGATCCTTTGGACACTTTTTAAAAAATCTATTTTTTTTTCATTACTCAATTTGGGTTGAAAATATTATTAAAATATGTTTATAATGCAAAATATTGTGTAAAACGTACTAGCAAAGGGCCAAAGTTTCATTTAAACAGTTATGTTATTTTATACACGTTTTTACCTTAAGGGGATCATTTTAGGCCACCTTCTCTTACGTCTAATTGTAAAAAATTATTTCAAATGTTACCTTAGAATCTATTCAATTTAAAATAGTTATTTTATAAAAGTTTTTTCGAATTTTTTTTTTTTTTGGTTCCTAAGTCCCTAATTTATACAGTAAAGCCTGTGTAAATGGAATCTATATGTAAAAGTATCCTATCTTAAGCGGAAAAGCTCCATGGTCCCCTGGGAAGAAATACCATCCAATTATACATACCTGTTAAAATGGAAACATGTCTAAAACGGGAAAAGTTCATGGTTCCCAGGGAAGATATACCATCCAATTATATATATATGTTAAAATGGAAACATGGTCTAAAACAGGAAAAGTTCATGGTTCCCAGGAAAGATATATACCATCCAATTATATATACCTGTTAAAATGGAAACATGTCAAAAACGGGAAAATTTCATGATCTTCTGAGAAAAGAAATGCCATAAAATTATACAGGGTGATCAATTTAAAAGAGTACCCGTTGGTGTTTCTTATTACCCTTAAATGTGACGGATGTGGCAACTATTCTAACCCTGAAGTATAATTGTTTGAACCTTGATTAAGTGTGGAAGACAATTTCCAACACTGTTGGACTGTTACAACTTTATTTGTGAGGTAAAACAGAAATGGAGACGCACAGTGTTACTTAATCCTGTGATAGTTCTGTTTCTGAAAAACATAATTTAATTCAAATTTTTTACATTATCATATCTTACAGCAAATATTGAATGCAAATATGAATACGTCGAATCAAGTTTTTTGACCCACTTCGCAACATTGTTGGTGTTATTGACGAGATTTCTTCCGTTATGATTTGTTTTAATTCACCGATGTTTGCAGGACTTCACTGAAAAACCCTATCATAATCTTACGAAATACGTTTTCAAAAATAAAAAAATAAAAACGTTGAAAGAAGCCGACGATTTACTCAAATTATTTGCACAGAATTGGATTAAAAATTACTAATGATGTTCATGCGAATTTATGTTTAAGAAACGAGTTTTCGCATTTAGACAGTGAAAAAAAAAACATACCCGCAAATTAAATATATAATGATGTTGAAAGTCTTGCTATTATAGATGTGGATAATACAAAAAACAAACGGGTACTCTTTTAAATTGATCACCCTGTATATACCTATTAAGACAGAAAATTGTCATGGTCCTAAGAAAAGAAACACCATTTAATTATAAATACCTGCCAAGACGGAAACATGTCTAAAACGGGAAATTTCTCCGGTGCCCGGCGATTCCATTGTATTCGAGCATAGGCCATGATTGGTTATTGCAGCGCCGGATTGACTAAATTTAGATTCAGTGAACAGTAAATGGATTATTACACGGGTTGCGATTTCAAATGCTGCTTGTGTATAGATCTATTATCCTTATCAATAGAGCATACATTTGAAGTATGCATTTCGGATTAATAATATGCTTGAACATTAGAATATAATGGATATGGTTCGTAAACATCATGATATTTTCGAAAATATCAAAAATATCTGATATTTTGATATAGTTGTAAAGTTTTTATGCTCGAAATACGAAAAATAATCGTATAATAAAATCACTAATTAGCATTAAAATACAGATATAGTTAAAACACATCATTAAAACACAGCTTAAGTAATAAAAACGGAACACAAAAGGCTTATAAAGACCTTTTAATATAATGATCGACATGTTTCGAACGCACAAACGGCGCCATTGAAACGATCTACATGGTAAACAAACTATATTCTAGCAATTTTTTTAAAAATAAACTTGAAAAACATACAGCACGAGATCCTATGTGTGATAAAATCAGTTGCTTAAAAATGGTCAACTTTAAACGTGAAAATTTATATTTCCTAATTGCTTTTTTAAAATTGAAAAACATCTCGTGCCAAATTTTAGGTAATTCAAAAGAGGCTGATTCATTGCATATGTTCTCATCACGCATAGAGATTTCTATTGATTCACTAATAATAGATGGGAAATAAAGTCCGCATATAAATTTCTGTTGATTCACGGATAATAGATGGGAAATAAGGTCTATTTCTATTAAAACTCTATTATGTATTATTATGAACTGTAGCATATTATTTTACCTTTTCTAATGGCATAACGATGGAAATTAGAATAAAAAATAGCTTTGTCTTTGGCATATATTATTATGAACCGTAACGTATTACTTGAACTTTTTTAATAACATAACAATTAAAATTAGAATCAAAAATAGATTTGTCTTTGGCACATATTATTAAGAATAACCCTCATCATTGACCACAAAAATAGCGGAAACACAGTAGTGTAAATAATTCCATTCCCTCAGTAAAAGCCTAATGGCCTATTGGCCTCATCTGTATTTTTTTTTTTTTTTTTTTTTAAATAAACTTGCCAAGCAGGGCTTGTAGAGCTTAAGCCGTATGGTAGGCCACCCTGCTTGGTTGAATCTGAATCTGAAATCTGAATCTGGCACATATTATTATGAACTAACATAATACTTGACCTTTTCTAATGACATAACAATTGGAAATTATGCACGTAGTCATCGCCAAAAATCCATATGTCTGATAATAAATTGGTAATAATGTAATTAATTAAATATATGTATATCATTATGAACTGTAACATATTACTTGATCTTTTCTAATGACATAACAATTAAAATTGCAATCAAAAATAGATTTGTCTTTGGCATATATTATTACGAACCATAACATATTATTTGATCTTTTCTAATGACTTAACAATTAAAATTACAATCAAAAATAGATTTGTCTTTGGCATATATTATTATGAACTATATCATATTACTTGACCTTCTGTAATGGCATAACAATGGAAATTAGAATAAATAATAGATTTGTGTTTGGCACATATTATTATGAACTGTAACATATTACTTGACCTTTCCTAATGACATAACAATTAAAATTAGAATCAAAATGGTAGGCCACCCTGCTTGGTTGAATCTGAATCTGGCATATATTATTATGAACTGTAACATATTACTTAACCTTTACTAATGGCATAACAATGGAAATTAGAATAAAAAATAGATTTGTCTTTGGCATATATTACTATGAACCGTAACGTATTACATGACCTTTTCTAATGACATAACAATTAAAATTAGAATTAAAAATATATTTGTCTTTGGCATATATGATTATGAACTGTAACATATTACTTGACCTTTTCTAATGACATAACAATTAAAATTAGAATCAAAAATATATTTGTCTTTGGCATATATTATTATGAACTGTAACATATTACTTGACCTTTTCTAATGACATAACAATTAAAATTAGAATCAAAAATAGATTTGTCTTTGGCATATATTACTATGAACCGTAACGTATAACTTGACCTTTTCTAATGACATAACAATTAAAATTGGAATCAAAAATATATTTGTCTTTGGCATATATTATTATGAACTGTAACATATTACTTGACCTTTTCTAATGACATAACAATTAAAATTAGAATCAAAAATAGATTTCTCTTTGGCATATATTATTATGGACCATAACATATTACTTGACCTTTTCTAATGACATAACAATTAAAATTAGAATCAAATATAGATTTGTCTTTGGCATATATTATTATGAACAATAACATATTACTTGATCTTTTCTAATGACATAACAATTAAAATTAGAATCAAAAATAGATTTGTCTTTGACATACATTATTACGAACCATATTACTTAACCTTTTCTAATGACATAACAATTAAAATTAGAATCAAAATAGAATCAAAAATAGATTTGTCTTTGGCAAATATTATTATGAACTATAGCATATTACTTGACCATTTCTAATGATATAACAATTAAAAATTATGCACGTAGTCATCGCCAAAAAACTATATGTCTGATAATAAATTGGTAATAATATAATATAATTAATTAAATATATGTATATTATTTTATTTTTTTTAATGAGTTAAATTTTACAAAGAAAAAAACAACGTTTAAACTTGAAAACTACATCAAACTAATCTTTTTTTTTTCTTAAATCTGTGTTTTAGTGATAATATGCGACCTTATGTGCGACTTAGCGGCGACCTTGTCTTCACAACCGAAGTGCTTTTTCCCCGTACATGCCTTTTGTGAAAATTGTGCTGAAATCAGGTCCTTTGTGTCAGATAAGAATCGCCGTACTATATATACGAGAATGGAGTTTTTGGAGAGACTGGAGGAAGATTAAAAGTATATTAGGAATAGTTAGTAAAGATATTTGCATTCGAAAAGATTTAAAAAGGGCTAAAGTAATTATTCGACATGCATTCTAAATTATTCAGTTTTAATCCTTATTTGTTTCCTGAAGCATCTCTCTATTCTAAAAACAAGAAAGAAAAATCATGCATCAATCATAGATTAAGAAACGCTTTCCATCATTCTCAGAATATTGTAACACAATTTCCTCGTTTAATAATGTCAAAAATGGTATCTGAAAAATAAAATAATTTGGAAAACCCATAACGCAGTTAAACAAGAAAAAAAAAAAACATGCATCAAGCATAGTTTAATAAAAGCTTCATTAATTGCTTTAAATTGAATTAAACTAGTTTAATAAAAAATAAATATTATTAGAGAGAGTAACTTTTATGTTGGTTTTTTTTAAAAAAGCATTGATATCAAAACATATAAGATTCTCCGATGATGTTGCAGCGCATTCCTTCCTTCGGGGACACATCATTTTTCCGTTTAAATCATAATTCCTTTATAGATAGGTTCCGTTTACTGCAGTTCAACATACACTATGAATTAAGTAAAACCTGGTGAAAGTGGAATCGCTAAGCGTCGAGAAAAAATCGGTTTTAGGAAGTTTTCCTTCTTAAGCACGTATAATTGTAGAGCATTTTCCGTTTAAATCATAATTCCTTTATAGATAGGTTCCGTTTACCGTAGTTCAACATACATTATGAATTAAGTAAAACTTGGTGAAAGTGGAATAGCTAAGCATCAGGAAAAAATCGGTTCCTTCTTAAGTACGTATAATTGTAGAGTATCTTTCGTCGCGTCGTGTGCATGACATATTTCCGTCTAGGGGATCCTAGATATATTTTTAAAATATTTTATTTATTGAATTAGAATTTTTAGTTTTTTTTTGTGATGGTTAAACATGTAATTTGTAAACAAAATCAAATCATAAAACTTCTCTTAAAGTATAAAAAAAAATAATAATAATAATAAAGTGGAGAAATTTAAAATTGTTATAACTCGAAATATTATTTGTCAAATTTCAATTTTTTGTTTCATCTAATTAAACAAAAAGATATAAACTTTAATTATAATTCAGCATTTTTTTTAATTAATTAAAAAATAAATAACTATTTAAAGTAAAAAATTAATAAATAATGATGTAACTTACATTTAAAAAAAATCATATTTTCAAGTAATTATTTTTTTTTTTCAAATGTGCGGGATCAAAATTAAAGTAAAATAACTGAAAAAGATATGTTCCAAGTTTGAACCATTTATCTTTAATGGTTCTAAAACAATTAAAAGAAGAGAGTTCTGGAAAAAAAGCCGTCATGCAGAAAAACGCAAAAACGTTTCCATGACAACCACTTACTTGAAAGCTAGATTTTGAAAACAAAAAATTAACATATCTTGTTCTAATTAAGATAGAAACATGATTTAAACGTCATTCTAAGCGGATAAAAACAGAAAAACTTTTAATAGAATAAAATGTTTTTCAAAAATTTGAAGATTTTGGTGTTCCGGACTCTCTTAACACAGGATTCCATTAGAGACAGGCTCGGTTTTCATAGGTTTTACTGTATATAATAATTTAACATGCATTCTGAATTATTATATTTGAGGACATGTGCGTTGTAAGTCTTAATCTAGGTAAATCAAAGCCATTATTCAATGGCTTTGAGGTAAATATAATATTATCGCGAAAGAAAACTAGTCGTTGGGGGCCACCGCAATACTTACCCATCATAGATATGTATAATATAAAATATGAATTAATAATATTTATTATTATAAATATTATTTCGTCCTATGAATAATAACCGGTTATTATTAATAATGACCGCAGTCATTATTAGTAATAACCAGCCATTATTAATATCCGGTTATTATTAATAATGACCGGATTAATCATATTGACCGTAATATATATATATTGCCTTAACCCTTTAACGGATAAAGCACTTCAATTGCTAAAAAGTTGAAATAAATGATTGACACCAATAATTATAACCAAATTTATTTGTATATAATAAAAAAGCGATATTTCACATACATAATAAATGGAAAACATTTCTATTAAAATTCTGCTGTCATTGTTCAATTTCGTAATTAAAGTTTTGTGGTTTCGTGGGGAAACCAATGAACGTTAAAGGGTTAACAAAGGAATTCAATGTGATGATAATACTACTCTGTTTCGTGCTTTCATGTTGTGTCTGTATAGTAAGAAGTATAATTATAATAAAAATTAGCATAAAAATTAAATTACAACTTTTTTTTTTTTTTTTTTTTTTTTTTTTCATATTAAAGATTGTAATTTATATGATGTTATTAATAAAATA
Organism: Maratus michaelseni; assembly: GCA_963931845.1. Classification (NCBI taxonomy): domain Eukaryota; kingdom Metazoa; phylum Arthropoda; class Arachnida; order Araneae; family Salticidae; genus Maratus; species Maratus michaelseni. The sequence goes on from OZ007588.1 coordinate 12,716,710, forward strand.
AGGTATGATTTTGTAACGATTTTGGAATTTTTCCCAGTCAGTAATAGATCCATTTTTTTTTTATCTCTTTAAATGATGAGAAATGTTTAATAATGGTTTTAAAATCAAAAATGCTAAATTAAAATGTAAATATGTTAACATTATAATTAATGTACGATATTAAAATTTTGAATTGAGATTATTAAATTATAATTACAAGTATATTTATAAATCAAAAAATTAGAAAAACAAACATAGCGCGTTCCGGTCTCGAGCCCGGGCCCGCGGATCAACGAACAGACGCCATAACAACTGAGCTACGACCGACGCAACATACTGATTTCGTTACAAAGTAAGTATTTAAGTTGTGTTAAAATATTAGACCCCCTATTTCTCGAGAACTAAGGAGCGTTGTATAAAATCCTTTGTACCTGAGACTAAGGGACTTCCACCTTGCAAATATAAAAATAATCAAAATCTCTGATTACCAAACTTGGCCCTCTCCTTGTGAGAGACACTCTGGGAACGTTTTTGAGTTGTTTATGATATTGCCGCTTGGTGGCAGCAAGTTACCAGGCAGAAACATTAGTGTTCCACATTACCCGACTATTCCATAATACCCGAATTTCCTCTCTATTTTTGTATGTTTCGAAACATTTGTCTTTGTTACAGTGTGTGTGACACCTTGCGTTTTATGTTATGCGTTTGGCAAATTGTTTATACTTAGACATCATCTCTCACCTTTATTAAACGGTGAAGTTTTGTTACAGTATTCTAAATGTGTTGAACAGTGTTTCATAATCTACTATCTGTTTAACCCGTTCTACGCACGGGAGTTCATTAATTTAATTCTAAAGCCAAACTTAAAAATAAAAATCGGTACAACCCAATGTATCTTGTAATATATAGAAAAATATTTTTCTACTACTGTGCATTTTTTATTAATGAAATTTATTTTATTACGTTGTTATGGCAGCAGACGATAAAAAGATATCTTTGGATTAGAGGAATAAATAGAAAAAAAAAGTTTTGTTGATGTTTGTGATAATTTTTTTTTCTTTGTTTTTTAAGAAAGGTAATAATTAAGCTCAATTCAATAATCTCTCATTATTTGCATGCGAGGTAAAAGAATGATCGTAATATACAGCTTCTTAGTATTGCAGCGTCGCGTACGTAATATGTATTGCTCACATTGCAGTGAACATTTACAAATGGTTAGAACTCGCGCGATTACGGGTTAAACATGAAAAAAAAAGCAAAAATTCGTCAAAAACATATAATAAAAAAAATCTATTTAAAATTTTCGAATTTTTTGCCCCAATCGTTCATGGGCCCCCCTACCAGCAGCCAGTGTGCCAAATTTCGTAGCCCTGCGCCCCGTGGTTACATAGATAAATACGCGCACGGATTTTAATAGTACAAAGTAAAAAAAAAAAAAAAAGTCAAAATTACGGTACATATACTGGCAACTTTGTGACCAGTATATATACCGTAATTTAACTGGACGGTATATGTACCGTAAAATATTTAAAGTATATGTACAGGCTGCACTCTCCCCCTCTCCTCAGGCCTGCACGCCTTACGTAACAAGAGCGAGAGCATCACTTCAGGGGTTGCCGTACATCGAAGCGGGGCTACCAGCTTTTTCCTTACTGTTAAATAATTATTTTACGGTATAAATAGCGATTTTTTACTGAAAAACAATCATTTTACGGTATAAATACCGTTTATAATCGAAATGGTACATATAAGGGTTTTTTTACGCGTAATATACCGTAGAAGTACGGTACTCATACCGTAAAGAGTGAAAACTGTACAAGTACCGCATAATTTACGGTACATCTACTGAAATTTTACGAAAATTTTTTACAGTGTAGATGCTTCACGCATGTTTTTTCTTACTCTTTTTATAAGTGAGTAAAAAAATCGATTACAAAAACCCTGTTATGTTAAAAAAGAAATAAAAGAATGCAAAAGTGTTGGTCTTGTAAATTCTGAAATAAAATGTTTAACATAAATATTGATGAACGGAAAAATATTTGTATGCCACTTTAAATCTTCCAGTTCATTTCTTTTAAATCTAAATCGTTTTCTGAAAGTTTCCTTAAATTATCTGAATTCTTACTTGAGATATATAGCTTGAGCCCTTTCTTTTGGGAAAAGTGCATTGTAAAATGGAAAGTTGTTGTAGACACATAGCAGACAGTATTTTTAGAAACTTCCATATTTCTAATTGACGTAAAAACATAAAGAAAACGGCTTTGGAAGCAGAAAAGTCTGAATGAAGATAAAAGAATAATTTGATATGCATTTTGAATTATTAAAGTTTATTTCCCATTTGTTTTTTGAAGCGATTACTTTTAAAACAAATTACTTAGTGACAAGTGTGGGCGTACGCAGAGGGTTGGGGGGGTTCCGCGCCACTCTCCCTAAAATTTGAAAATAGTAAGATATAATTTGAAATACTAATAAAATGTACTAACTACATATCATTCCAATCCCCCCCCCCCCTCCCTAAAATAAAGCTTTGTTGATTTTTATTGCCTATATACCGGGGGTTCTAAAATGGACTGACTAATTTTAAAATTCAATAACTTGCAAAAGGTGACAAATATTTTTTAAAAATTCTTGCAGGAGAGTAATGTAAGATGTCAGAAGTTTTTTTGACTGCGACTCCCAGTTTTAGTTTCAAATAGCAGCGATAGATGGCGCTGAAAGCAATGTTCTCTATAGGCGCTCAATCGAGCCAAAACTGCATTCACCCAGCATGGATGCGATGGAAGGAGGTTAAATGTATGGAGTGGGGGTCTCTTTCGCCAATACGATCTTGTTCTTAGGGTCTGATTCTGAAGTCTGTTGGTATGATTTCGATTAAATGTGTTTTCGCCATGGGAATAACGATTCTTCGATATAACGACAGCGTTCAGAATTGGGCCTGAATTTAATAAGCAGTATTCGAGTGGGCAGACGATTTTACATTTATGAAGATTGTATTGGTGAATGAGACCCACTCTATATATTTAACCTCCTTCCTTCGCGTCAATGCTAGGTGGTTTTTGATTCTGCCTCTATCGGACGTCTATTGTTTGCAGCACCGTCTATTGCGAGTAATTCGAACTAAAATCAAGAATCACAGTTTAAAAAAAAAAAAAAAAAAAAAAAAAAAAAAAAAAAAAAAAAAAACTCCTGACATTATACATAATCCTCCTGCAAGAATTTTTTTTTCAATTCCTACTATTAGCTCACACTCTCTCTATATTTATATATCTTGTTCAAATTTTCAATCGTTCATAAAATACTTTTTATTCATCCACTCAAGTTCAAATACATTTTTTTTTAAACTTGTACTGGATGACACTTGTACTTTAATACAGTTTTTCCAAATATTAATTCATTCATTAAATTAAATAACCAAACTACTAGCATTCAAAACTTGAAGGTAAATAAGCAGAAACACTCCATTAGGTTCCACTCTTCGAAAGAGCGGCTACTTCATGAAACTGTTACTCGTGATTATGTTTTAATGTTATTTCATGAAACTGTTACTCGTGATTATGTTTTAATGTTATTTTCTATACTGTTTCATATTATTTTTGGTACTTACATATTATCCAGGCCATTCTTATATTCCCAATCGCGCCCGTCGGCCTAATCGTTCGGAGTTTTCGTGGTTTTCTTCGAGCCGTGGATTTATTCATGCGTAAATACGGGTTAGGTTGGTTCCCTTAGAAAGACCCCCACGAAGGGCACTCCCCCCGGGTCTATATCCCAAGTGTAGATAATTGGCCGTCAATAATCAACCCAACCCAACCCATTCTTATATCCTAATCCTAATAATATTATAAATCTGATTGTGTGCAAATGTTAGGCTGAAGCCAGCGTCAAAATGAAGCATATAATTATCCTGTATCTTTGCATATAAGTTGATTATAACCCTCAAATGAACATAGAATGGTTTTTGTTTATTTTATTTCAATATTTTTCTTAATAATTCAAAATTTCATTATTTTCATAGAGAATAAATGGACATTTTTTCGTATATTTTAAAATGGTTGGTTGGTTTGGCCCAAAGGGCCCGGTTTTGCAGCTTTTTTTAAAATGGTAAAATTTATTTTACCGTTGCTAATACTTTATCGTTGCCAATATAAAATAAAACCCCTGAGTAATAATTTTTAATCAACAATTTATTTTCAAGTGAAAAATTTCCACGTGAAAAATGAAAAGGAAATGGAATTATTTAAGAATTAAACAGAATATGAAATGATGTCATATTAAAAACAAAACGTGCGTTTTCAAATCTTTGATAATAATACAAAGTGCATAAATACGAGTAAGTATGGAAAACAAGCGAATATGATGTCATATATAGAAAAATAAAACAGATTTGTTTTGATGTTGAAATAAAATGATCTTGGGTTATCAAATTATTTGTGATTAATTTCTCTTTTTTTTTTTCTTTTTGACATGAAAGGAATTATTTTATATGTACGTAATATATGTATTTTAAATGTATGTGTTGTAAATTAAAGTTCTGTGTTTTAAATGAAATGAGTGAAAGATTTATATTTTTAATGAATTCAATACGAATGATGGGATAGGTTGGCGATTTATCGTCTGCACACAGCTAACATAAAGATACCATATTTTTAATTTAAATTTTTAAAAGTTAAAACAAAATAATTAATAAAATATATTGGATGGCAAATGTCAATGATATGCATCGCAAAATTATCCGTATCGAAAATCAGAAAATCTTAATAAAAATAACTATATTTTTTAAAAGAAAGTTGCTTTTCTCATAAAAGCTAAAGATTTAATATGATTGTGTCGAAGTAACAGCATTTTTCCTCTATCATTTTCCCACAATCGAAACACATTTGTAAATCGTCGTTTCGAACCGGAATTTAATTTTACATTTCTTTTAGTTTTAAAATAGGAAAAACTTTGTTGTCGTTTTTAAATATAGCTTTTTTTAAAGTTGTTTCATAATAGATTTTTGTAAAGTCTTGTAGGATAAGAAAAATTGCATAGATTTTAAAGCAATGTTTAAGTAAAATTACAATATTTTTTAAACTTAAAAAACAACAATGTTATCGAAAAGAAAATCGATTTTACCAACAAATTCGCGTAATGCAAAAGCAAAGAAGAAATCAAAAAGTAATGAATCTTTTCTTCCAGCCGAATTGTGTGAACTTGAACAAGCCGATCGTGCCAATTCATAACATTATAAACGTGAAAGCGCGTTCTATATAGTAGAATTTTTTTTTTCATATAGGTAGAAAATTTCCGAGAATAACAAGGTTAGGGGTCTGTAATTAAGTCCATAATCAATTTGCTTTTTTTTTTTTTTTTTTATCAAGTGAAATTTTGCGCAAAATTAAATACATTGTTGTAACCCAATTTGTTTTTTGCGTGGTAAACACTTAATGGTATTTTAGATGATCATTTCCCCGCTCACCTTTGATGCCAACTATGACTGTAAAGCAGCCATACTCAACCTGTGGCCCGCGGGCCGCATGTGGCCCGGCAACCTTTAATATGCGGCCCGCGACACATAATCATTAATCTCTATTTATAAAATCTAGATGTGCATAAAAAAATGTTAATACCTTTACTGTTCTTTTATATTTTTCATGGGAAGACAAAACCTGTCATGTTATTTATAATCACTAATTTAAAATTATCTTAAAACATGTTAAAAGCCGTTTCGTTAGTCAAAAGTTCTTTTTACATGCAGAACTATTTGTGCTATAGTGGTGTGTATATTTCTCAATCTTCAACACTGAACAAACTTTATTTCAAATTAATTAAATTTGCACTATATATTTCTAAAAAAGATTTTGCATTGAGATAATGAATTAAAGAAAATCACCTGATTATTTTTAGAAACTTGGAAATGCTACATTGTTATAATATTACGTTTATACTTATAGCTAATCATGCCTATTAGGGACATTAGAGTTAAACGTTTGCTGCAGAAAAAAAATGGCAGCAAAAAGTTTTATATCACTAATTCCAAACAAGAATCTTCGCGGCGTATTTCTACATCATTATGAATAGAAATCTACTACGAAATATATTGTTCGGAAATAGAGGTGTTACATTTTTTGATAACATTTCTTTCGCGACAAGCCTTCAATCCTACTAATTATATTAACTTTATTATATAGCGATTTTATACTACTTTTGTTATCTTACTATTTTATTTACACTTTTGTACATTATTATACAAGTATGTTGCGGCCCGCCTAAAGTCTCAAACATATGTTTGCGGCCCGCGAGAAAAAAAGGTTGAGTATGGCTGCTGTAAAGCATATTAAAAACTATTAGCCGATAATTTTCTAATTTTCTTATTGCTTCATGATGGTTCATACTTTAAACCTGAATCGGTCATGCCATTGTCGTTCAATTTTTATTCCTAATCCTAACCCTAATCGTATCCTATCCTAATCCTGATAATAACTTTAAAGAATATTCTTTGACACGAATATGTAAATTAAATCAATATCCATAAATGGAATGAATGGAAAATAGAATAAATTGAAATGGCAAAATAAAATAACAAGAAAGTGCATTTATTCGACACCTAACCCTAGAGAAAGCGTAAAAAATTTCAAGCGCATGAAATAAATTAAAATAATCCTATATATACTAACAAAAATATGTAAATTTAGATAATCAGATTTGTGTCGTCGGTATTTATTTGCTAATAGTGTTCTTGACGCGATAGAGAAAATATCGAGGTTAAATTGGGACAAATTTAAAGTACTTTCTAGCAACCTTTATTTACATTTTAGAATCGCATCAGATTGTTATATCTTTGTGAAATATCTATCAATGTATAAAATCCACAAGCAGTTTGTTCACTATTTACACCACTTAGCGTGAAACACTTAATTTAATATATACATAAACAAGATAATGTAGTAAGAAATATATAACAGATGTCTATGCAAATATACAATATAATAATGCCCATTTAGCAATGCACACATATACAAATTGTACACCAAATACCACCTAAAATGCACTGTTGTATAGAAGAATTCTGCCAGTGTTGTTTTTCGTTTTACGAAAAGGAATTCCTCGATTTTCACGATTTTACTCGGTCCTCCTTTTTCCATTAGTTGCAGTTTCATTTTCGCGATTGTATATATTATTTGGCATGAAATTTCACTTTTTTAAGACTGGGTTATGTCAAGGCCCCTATAGCAAAGAAATACCGTATGGTCTCCTATAAAATGTGATAAAGCTTTGGTTAATTATATATGTTGTTAATTATCAAGTGAAATGTTTTGCTAAATTAATGCATTTATTCTTTTTTAATGTTACGTGAACGAAGTCACGGGTAACAGCTAGTTATTTAATAAAATGGAAAATTGCAAGGAAATTCGCTTTCTATTTTGCTACTTAATATTGTGATTCTGTCCTATGTATATACATGTTAATTGTAATTATTTAATAAAAAGTAACTAAAATAAAAATTGTCTTTGTTGACCTAAGTAGGAATTGACTTTAATTTTTTTTTATATATTACTATCTGTCATACCGTTTGGAAGTTATTGAATTTTAAAATCAATCAATGAATTTTAGGGCACCGGTACTTTATGCGGTGTATTTAGCTATATATGTTCTGTGGATTGTGTGGTGTAAGATGAATGCAAATATGTAAGTTGCATGCATGTATGTATGTGGGAAAGTATTTAAAGGGAATTATATATTATTATTATCGACATTACTTCGATGTCAGTACCGAATTAATGGCGTGGTAAAATAAATGTGTAATACACCTTCTGCCGCAAATCATCATATAAAAATGATACTGATACCAATCGATTGGTACTAATGTTTACTATGAAATGTTATGCATGAATTATGGTTTGGAGGCCATCTACATATTAAAAATTGTACCCACTTTATTTTTTCAAATGGTAATACCCACTTTTGACACTCTATTTGAGTTTCTTAGACCTGGAAAAAGATATATTTTATGCAATTTTTCTCGTCCATAATAACTATAACAAAATTTCGTTTAGTTTAAAAATCAAACAGCATTTGTATAACACCTGTGAAAATGGAACTTGTCTAGGACAAAATCCTGCCTTAAACGGAAAAAAATGGCATGCTCTCGGCAGAAAAAATACTATGTGCTTGCAAAGACGGAAATCTGTCCGAAGCGGAACTTATTTTTGGTCAGCAATTATATTTACTGAATTTCAGTCAATGTATTCTAATTATTTTGGAAAATTTTGCGACGATAGCATAAGCAAAAGGCGCGCTTTAAAAAACTAATAAATAAATAAAAGAGATAAAAATGAATACAGTGGAAGTCCAGTTATACGTTTTGCTCGGGACCGGACAACAAAACGTGTAACTCAGTAAAACGGACAGCTCAGCTAATGGTCTACCGGAACCATTTTTTAAATATATCCTAAAGACTTTGTTCTGCTGAGGAGTTCCAGTTACCTTTTATATCGAAAACGGAAGTTTCCAAAATATTACTGCACCTATGACATAAAGTTTCGGAAATGGGACAAAGTAGAAAAACGGTACATAAGAAAAGTATACATGGAGTTATTTTATCATAAAAGCTTTATTAAAAATATTTTTAATACACATAGAGTACTTAAAAGAAATTGAAATCGCCTTGGTATGTAAATCATTTATCAAAAGACATTTCAGTAGTTTACTGAATTTTGTAGAATTAATCCTCTAATATTCGATTGTTTCTTTTCGGCAGTGCTAACATTGAATAGCAAACTTTGCATTTCTGTTAATAATGCAGCCGCCTTACCGTTACTGTTTTTACGACTGACGAACCGCTTTACTTTTACTACGTCAAAAGCCTTCAGAGCAGCTTCGAAGTTTGAGTGAGATCTTTCGAATCAGACTCATCCGACGCGTCGTCAATGTTTCCGATTACAAAATGCAGAAATGAGACAAAATTTCGGCCGGGGACGCAAAAACGTAACGTATAACTGAGGGAAATGTATAATGCAAAACGTACAACTCATCTAATTTTTAATGGCAAGAGGCCGGGACCGCTGAGTTGAAACTTATAACTGAGGAAACGTACAACTCAGATAACGTATATCTGGAGTTCCACTGTAGTTGTGTTGGAAATACAAGATGAAGAAATAAAAATCAGAATAAAATAAAGAAATGGAAAATTAGGCAACATAAAATGGAACTGGAAGATTATGATATCGGACAAATTACGTAAGAGGGTAGTCAAGGAGTAAGGGAGTAAATTAAGAAAGAGGGAATGAGTAATAACAGCGCAAATTAGAAGCTATCAAAAATTTTATTGCATATTATAATCACAGACAATTTGTCTCTTCAGTAACAATTGGTGCCGTGACCAGGGTTCAAACCAGGCCTTTTGCTGACACAACACAGCGTACTCAGAATCCTACAATCACAGCCGTTAATTTTAACTGAAAGATAATTATACCACTTTTTCGCAGCCCCGTTCCTAGCCTTTAACCTGTAACAGGGGAGGAGATAGGATCTCTGAAGCCGCACTGTATCGACTAAGCGTACTGAGTTTTTTCATAAAGCAGGCACCATGTTTTAGAAATGTCTTCTGTGCTATTTTTTTCTTTTCTGTCGTAAGTTGAATGTTCCAAATACACATCTGTACAATTGCATATTAATATCTAAGTAAGGAAGTTTTATTGGATCCATAAATTCCTGTGATTTCTGAGACCACGCCTTTCCTTATCATCGTTTCTACCTCTCCTTTTACGGGTTAAAAATGTATACCATTTATGCTCGCATTCACCGTCTACCTCAACCTAGAAAACCTCGGTCGAACGCTTAGATGGTATTTATCATCAATCTGATTGGACTTCGGTCGCAATCAAGTCCAATCAGGTTATTCTGGAATTTCATTTGAGCGTTTGACCAAGGTTATCTAGGGTTGAGGTAAATGGTGAATAAGAGCATTAGATATTTTTCATGAATTAAACGAAAATTTTCGTCAGTAAAATATGTATTTACATGCATTTAATTAGGTAATGTATTTTGACTTGCTAATTATTTTAATGTAATGCATCTTTTTATTTATTTATTTATTAACAGGCCCAGTACAAGTTCATATACGAGGCACTGGAGGAGGCAGAGATCAGCGGCGCTACGTGGTTTCCTGTGTCCGAGATCTCGCAGAGGTTGAAACAGAAGTCCGTCAAGCATCCCGTCACCAGACACAACGAGTACCAGAGGGAGTACACAGTAAGTATATACTATGACACACAAACAAATAATATTTGGATTTCACAAAAAAAAAGCTTTATTATAGTCGTTGAAGTAGCGTCACATTTTTTAAACCAATTTTAGCGTCAGTGATTTTTGGTATACGAGGGTCACGCTGAAATTTTGGAGATACGGCTAAATGGTACAAGTTAAACTTACCCATTCTTAGGAGAGCCGTTCAGAGTAGTTCCCTTCAAGATCAATACACTTTTGTAAGCGAATTTTCTAAAGCTTTTAAATGATTCAAGTCATGCATTTCTAGGAATACATGAAAAATACGCTTTTAAAGCCTCATCAATCCATTCGGAATGAAAACGACGACCACGTATTTTTTTTTTAATTCAAAAACAGCAAAAGTCCAACATTGAAAGATTAGGAGAGTAAGGGGAATATCTATCATTTTGATGTTTTTTTGTTCAAGAAATTCCACTGTAATCCTTGCTGAGTGACAAGATGCATTGTCATGGTGAAGCACGAGTCCCCTCCCGCGTAAGTCCTCACCTTTTAAAGAATTTCTCGAAGACACTTATACCCTGTTCACATCGGACATTTAAGATATCTTAGACCACTATTTTTGAGGTGGTACCCTCCCGGAATGGAATACCTGTCCACACCGCAAAACTCATCTAAGATAACTCACTGAACATCACCGTGTCCGAGATCTGAGCAAACATAGAATGTGCACATGCACATATATTAAAGGCAACCTCAACAGCCAATCGGCCTCCAGAGTCAATCAGAGTGAGTGGTATACTGGCTGTATCTAGCGATAGAAAATTCGAACTCACTAAGTGAGTTTCTGGAACTCCCTCAGTGAGTTCCGCGGTCTAAGACATCTTAACTATCCGATCTGAACGTAGTATTACTTAAGTGGTGTACCTTTCTTGTTTAATGTCTTTGACCAGCCCTCTACTTCTGAAGAACGCGGCATGCGTTACTTTTTTCATTGCTCACGTTGTATTTTCTCCATTGCTGGTTTGAGTTCATCTTCAAAGACCCAGACTTTACTTTCTTGCCGTGTTAGAACATTAAAAAGTCCTTCCGGCCTATACCGGGAGGAAAAGGTAGCTTTCCTATATCTTCGTTTTAAAATTTTAGCTAATGTTACTCAAAAACAGCAAGCTAAAATGCAAACAAAACGTTTACAAAAGATTCGTTAGTACTGAATTTGAATAAGAAATTCGCCAAATTATTGAGTAATAGCCAAATTGGCTTTATTTATGAAGACTTATTTTGGTCGCCAAATTGGGCGATATTTTGCCAAATGTCGCCAAGTTTGGCGAGAATTTGACGCTAACGGACATGAATATAGTTTTATGCGTATGATTGGGAAAATGATTACAACAATGAAAATTTTTGTAATGTGCTGTCTTGTTTCAAAATGTCAGCCACCCTAGAATTTCAAACTGCTGTATCTCAGCCATTTTTTAAGATAGAGGTAAAACAAAAAATGCTCTGGAATCCTCGTATCAAGGCCTAACACTTAATTAAAACATAAATTTGAAATTTTAACTTTTTTGTATATTTATTTTAGTTTTAAATTTTTAAGTGGCCGCCATCTTGAAACAAAATGGCGGACCAAGCTGGCCAACGAACTCGGTCGAGACATGGGTGAGCTTAATACACACAATTAGTTTCATCGAAATCGATTTATAAATACGAGCGTTATCGTATACGTATGACATAGGTCAAATCTATATATATAAATCAACTATTGAACGGAGGGTGGTTTTGGTGTCTGGGGGTCATGATCGGTGAAAATACATCGAAATTTTCCGGAACTGCTTTCCTCCGAACGGCTGCAATAGGTAGCTTTATACTTTTTTATATTGAAAGCTACCTAAAAGAAGGTATGTACGTTTTATCACCAGTTATGATTTTAGAATTAATGCCGTGCCCTTTCATCATTAAATAATTTTAAGGTTTCTTTATTGATTTTGTTTTTGGCACATAGCGTCTGTCTCTATCTTACAAATTTCAGTGTTTCCAACATAGTTGAAAAGAATTTATGAATTCGTTTGTCTGTCCGTGCTCTAACTCGTGTAAATAAACTCGAATTGTCAGGCACTTGATATATGTTATTTAGGTTTACTATGGCATATTCGATATTGAAATTGAGATGTGTAGTTCCTTCACAGGGACACCCAAAATAATTCCGTTATATGACGGCCTATAGGGAAATTCATTTCCGGTTTATTTTATTGATACATGTTCAAACATGCTGAAATTATATCACCGAGGTGCACTACAAGAGGCTTACTATAGAATAGGTGGGCATAACACTTATAGTTTATTTACAGAGACACACAAAAGAATTCGTTTAAAGTATTGTCTGTTAAAAATACTTGCGTTTTCAGTAGCGGAACACGTTTTTAAACTTACTGAACTAATTTTTTGAGCTAATATTTACTTGATGAACTAATTTTTTGGCTTTTTCTTGGTGTGTATAAATTCTATAGATCCTATTCAGGCAGGGCAGCACAAAAGATCTCGAATACATTTCCATTTATGGACGGCAATTCAAGAAGGGGAATTTTAAATTGTGCTACGCATTTCCTAACTGAACTAAAATTTAGCAAATCTGTAGATTCTATATTGAGCTGCACAAAATAATTCGGGTATTTTTCCAAATATTGTTGGGTAATTGCTGAAATTGTGTTTTTTAAATGTGTTGCGTGTTTGACAAATTGTTTACTTGTGATTGACGCATAGTTTTTCTCTCCTGTTTAATCACAAATAAATTGTTACTTTTTTTATTATTATTAATTTATTTATTTTTGTAAAATCATTTAATAGTATGTACATAGAAAGGGTATTGTAGGGCATTAAGATACTTTAACAAATTGTTCAAAGAATATACAGCGAGTTCTCTTTAATATCTAAGAAGAAAACTTGAAACACTTCCAACAATTTTTAGACTTAATCACCTCAATAATAACGAAATACGTCACTGTAGAAATTTCCCTTTACAAATCTGCGATATTTGTTTTTCTTCTTTTCTTCTTTTTTTAGCTTATATGGGACTTCCATCTCTAAAGTAAAACGGAAAATAAACTTTGCATAAAAGAAAAAGGGGGGTTGTCAAGCGCCCCACCCTCCTTTATATGAAGCGATCAGTGCTAATCGATGGTATCTCGTTGCCATGGAGACCCATTTTCTTATACCCGCCGCTTATCTTAATCGTCGGCCTTGTTTAATTTAAGATGGATCCGTCCCTTCTTAGACTAATATTTGAGCCAATATTTTTTTAATCCTATTTAAACAGAGAAAGTTATTTTACGAACTTTCATTCTTTTTCTTTAATGTTTTGCGTTATTGTGCTAATATATGTGCACTGGTATATTGTTTATTTATGTTTTGTAAAAGTTATTATGTTTTGTATGTTATGTTAATGGACTATCACATTTGAGATCTGCATAAGTCGTTCAGAGCTCAGATAGGATCCGGTCTGGAAAAAAAAGCTCTCTGAGAAATTTAATTTCTTAAAATAATAATAATAAATTATCCTTACAACATTTTTATTTCCTCGTAAGTCGTGTCTGTTATTTTTTTGTTATTTTATCCATTACCGATGAATTATAATTTATTTTTTGGACCTCTTATTATTTTCTATTTTCTTGGGTTTCTTCGATATGTTATAAGGAGCTTAATATTGTCATGCATGCTGACACTATTCGACGGATTAATATATCTTTACTATGAATTATTCTCATGAAGCTCATCTGACGAATCCATAAGATATTCATAGTTTCTCATATTGTTATTTTTAATATAGTGTGTTTAATTTTTGCATTATCTTTTCCTTTAATTTTATATTGTCTTTTTCTTTGATTTTGTGATTTCAATTTAATTATATTTATATATATATGTGTGTGTGTGATCTTGAACGTAAATACTTTTTTTGGATGGGGGGGGGGGGATTAATTAAAGCTAAATATTAATACCAATCAACATAAAAATTTATGTTTTCAACCCATTCACAATAAATATATTTTAATAGTATAAGTATAATTTTGTTATTAGTCCTTTAATGTTTATTCAAAACGTGTTGATTTGAAAAGGAGGCAAGGGCACTTAGAGTTGAATTATCTTTTAGGTTGCATACTATTAACAAACGCCATCAGAATTTTATCACGAATACTTTAAAAATCTTCACTTTCTAAATTAAGAAATATATTATAGGCATACAACTTATGACTGAATATTTTTTTTCTTATTTGTTAAACTTTTTCCTATGAAATTAAACTTATTTTTGTGTTTTAGTGTCACCTTTCTAAAGAAGAATAATATATTAAAATAAAATAAACAAGTAAATGAAATAATTTTTTTTTTTTAATGTTATTATAATTCTATTCCATTCAAAGAAAATCAACGTTTTCAGTCCATCATTGCTTTTGAAAGGGAGGCCAGTCCATGGGTGCATAACAAAACCAGGATTTTTTTTTTCAGCTAAAATGGATAACCCGTATTGCCTATTGAATTTGCATGAAATAAGACCGCAAAAATATATAAAATAAGTCTATTACTGCTTACGAATGTTTTTAAATCCATTTCAAATTCAAGCCGTTCAATATATATATAAGCAATAACATAAAATGGTTTTGCACCTCTTACAAAATCAACGGATAATATTATTTATTTGTCAACAATGTTCTACAATTCAAATTAGAGTAAAACTTACTAAGATGAGATCTTTTAGGAACCTGGAAAATTATCCGTTTTCGACAGGTTTCCGTCTTAAGAGGTATTATTGTATGATATTCCTTTCGCTGTGGGACCATTTTTTTTTTCAGTTAAAGGCAACTATTTTAGTGTAGACAGGTATCACTTCCACAGGTTTTACAACATTTAAAAAATATATTGCATGAATTTTATGCACAAATTTTAAAGTGTGACATTTTTCAGATTTTTATGCATGCAAGCCATGTGGAATAGGGAGTAACAATATTAATAATCACTTAAGAATTAATATAAAAATAGATATGAAGATTCATTAAGTTAATTAATGTATTTCATGATAAAACAAGAAAGAAAAATCATGTGTCAAGCGTAGGTAAGGAAACATTTTCCAACGCATTCAGAATACTGCAACAAAGACTTCCGCATATAATAAGCTGAAAGATAATCATGAGAGACGGCAGTTTCTCAAATGACGCAGCGAAAAACCGAAAGCCCAAAACTGAAGATTCCGTCACTCTCATATATACAGCTAGCAGGACATCAAAGTAAAATCGAAACGCCGACATTTAATATCTCAGTAAATATGAGGTATACCGTTAAATTTTGAGATCTGGAAAGCAATTTTTAAGCGATAATGGGAAATGTAATGGGCACATATCTATTATCTCCAAAACGGCTCGAAGGATTTTTTTTAAATTAATATATTATATTAATCGGTTTTAGATGAAGCGAAAAAGATTTTGAGCTAACGTAGGAAAACTCTTGTTTTTTATATAATCCAGTTTTAAAATCGGACTCTTTTCCTTCACGTTTTTCCATAGACTTATCATTAGACTCTTTACTCCTTTCTTCCGCGATCAACGTATGCCAAATAATCGCTTCACGAATACAGTTAAAAACTTCTGCATGTAGGAGGTAAATTTATTAATTTTTTTAAATGCGAAAACAGTTAATTATACACTTCTAATATTTAATACATATGTATTATATTAAATTACCATTTATAAGAAAATATTTCGAAATTATAAATTTGCATTTTATCGAAAAACTATTTATATCCATTTTTTAATATGAGGAGATATTTTTTAATTATATGTATTCAATTTTACTGTTATTTAAAATAAGTTTTCGATTTTCAAAGGATTAAAAGATTTTCCATTTCTTAGTTATTATTGCTGAGCGAAGACAAAACTAGCACCGTTAACCAACCAATCACTCGTAATCGTAGTAGAGTAGATATAAATATTGTATTCATGAGCGAGTCGCGAATGTTGTTTGTAGGAATAACACTCATATGAGGTATTTTATTATTTATTTATTGTTTGTTTATTTATTTTGATTAGATTGTCCTTTTAGAAATTGTCTTTTGATTTAGTGACGTAAATGGTGAGATAATTGTCAATAGTCGCCTGTTTTATCGTTTAAAATGATCTAAGGAAATTGCATTATGGCCAGTGAATCTTTTAAAAATCTGATGACTATTCATTTGGCATCATTTCAGTTGCAACTCTTCCCCATCATTCACCTCACACAAATTTAATAACTAAAACTTTTTATTCCAGTGTGATTGAAATACGTTTAATTGTGATGAAACTTTGGTATATTATATAGGTAGAGTCTAATCTAGGAAAAAGAGATTTGTAGCTTTTTGGCTAATTGCAGCCAATAACTGTTAGCCAAATAAAAATAACTTTAGCCAAGAAAAAAAAAATATTTATACAAAATTTCTATATAAATGAGTATTATTTTTAATTATACAATATACAAACAGTACAGCACTCTGTAAGATTGATCCTCTCAAGATTTGGCCATACATCACACATCAAATGCTTTTTTAAATAGAAATTATTTTCAAACTTCCCCTTCCAAATTAATCACCATTAAGTTACTTAAATTTTTGATTCTCAGTCTATTTCTCAAGTCAGTTTTTGTTATATTCATGAGACTCAATCCCCTTTCACAATCTGCTGTAGACAACAGAATTGTTGCTACAAATTCATACAAAGAATTCACATTGGGAAACATGTCAATAATGCCATTTTTATGGAAAAATAATACAATCAGCTGGTTTCATTTCTTTACCCCTTGTAGCCAGAACCTGCCTGAACAACTTCCATTCATGAACCGTTTTGGTTTCATTTCCTAAGTTAGGATCATCAACAAAAAATAAACAAACTCTTAATTTCCTCAATATTTGTTTAATGCAAATGACGTCATACTATTTGTAAGATGCTTGCACAGAGAGGACGTGACAAATTTGAAGTGCGTTGCCGGGACAGAGGCGGTTTGAGATTTTTTTCTTGCGGCAGCTACAGATTTACAAAAGACAGGAACAACAAAATGGAAATCACATATATTTTTTTGGCTGTTGCTATTTGGCTAATCCACTAAATGCTTTGGGGGCAAAAGGTGCTTTCAGTTAGCTTTTTGGCTATTTAGCTAGCTCTAGATTAAACCCTAATAGGGTATTTATATAACCTAAGTTTTCACTTTTATGTATATAAAATTAGATAAGATGTTTTCATTATGAAATACAATGTTTCTATAGTTTATGTTATGGCTTATTTTAACATTTTTGCTATTGACTAAGCCTAATCATTAATATACCCGATTACATGAGATTTTGTTATTTGTATTGATATGTTTGTGTTTACGTATTTTATTAAGATTATATTTTAGCTATTTTTAAGTGTTTTTTAAGATACTATATAGCAAATAGTAGTAATAAATATTATTGGAACCAACCTATTATTGAAAATAGCATTATAAATAACCCAGCTTATAATGACAGTATTAAACATACTCTGATTTCCAGTATAAACTTAATTACTAACAGCAACGTTTTCTTATTTAACGGATGTTATTATAAACAATCTGAGGGAGCCCCTATGGGTTCACCTATCTCTGGATTACTGGCAGAATTAAAATTACGACCTCTGGAAAAACGTATAATTTCTACATCCCCCCTTTAAACCTGCATTATGGGTTAGATATGTCGATGACATACTACTCATATGGAATCACGGTATCTCTGCATTGAATGATTTTCTGGCGCATGCCAACAGTATAGATAGAAATATACAATTTACTTGCGAAATTGAAGAAAATAATTCATTACCATTTTTAGATATAGAACTTATTAAAAATATAGAATAGCCACACGTAGCATTGATAGGAAAGTTTATATAAAACCTTGCAGATCCAATAACACAATATCATACAATAGTAATGCTCCGTTTAATTACAAAGCAGCAGCATATCGGTTTTATATCAAAAGGGCGTTTGAGGTTAGTTCAGAATGTTATTTAAATGAGGAGTTGAACAAAATTAAAGTGATTGCATATGAAAATGGTTTTTCAAACAAATTTATTAATAAGTTAATTTATGAGTACAGAAATAAACAAGCTATAATAGTTAAAAAAGATATGCAATCTTCAAAATTCTACAGTATAGATTATATCCCGCATCTGTTTGAGCGGATTAAATACACATTAAAGAAATATAATGTAACTCTTATCGCTAAACCCCCAACCAAGCTTAAATATTTGGTACATAGAATGATCGACCCTATTGATAACCGAGATAAATCTGGCATTTATATTATTCCTTTTAAAGTTAATGACAGTTCTAAAATATATTCATATATAGGCATGGCAACTCGCAAATTAAAAGAAAGGATTAAAGAGCATACAGCTGATATGAAAAAAGGTAAATTATCCACTGCTTTATCCAGATTAAATCAAGCCAAAGATATTGATGTATTTTTCAGTAAAGCTAAAATAATTTCACGAGGTTCACAGTATAATAGTGGCATAATCAGAGAGTCCCTAGAGATTTTGAAAAGAGGTGATAATGCATGTAATGATGTATTATCTTATCAGATCCCTCGTTTATGGTACAATATACTAGGTATCACTGGGGTTTTCGGTTTTCTCCTGACCCACCCCAGCTGGTAATGGTATCATCCGGACTTCAGTCACCCCCTTCATTTCATGTCTGTTTGGTTTCGCCCATTCCTAGCCTGTCCAAAACGCGCCATTTCGGAGCGGCGTCTCCTCGCCTGCTTGTTGTTCATCTGAGGAAGGCTAATGTTTAGCCGAAAGCTCATGAAATTTTAACATCTTACAGTTTTAATGTTTTGAAGCTGTATTTTGATTTATTGCACCTCGATAGTAACGTAACTTATCAATGTGTTTACATTGTGCTTTATAACTATATAGCAATGTTAAAATGTTGGCTATACTTTATTAGCTTATGTTAAAGATTGGTTAGAAAAAAAGGGTTGGCATGATTAAAAAAATTTTGTCGATCAGCTAGTGCTCGACTAACATTTAAGTACCCTATTTTTAAATAAAAGCATTTAATACAAGGTTTTTCTGTAGTGGACTCTAAGGGCCGCTGGGATGGAATTTAATTTTTAAAAAGGACACATTTTGAACCGGTTTGTTTACAGTCCCATTTTATTAGTAGAATTTTGTGATAATTTCCCGAATGACTGGCGAATTTTGCATTTTTTGTAAAAAAAAAATCCTTAGATGTAATTTTAAACAAAATCTCCTCATTCATTTCTTTAATTTGCAAATATTTTAAGTTTTCTTATTTAAAATACTGTGATTAAATGTCCAATGTAAGATTTCCCTTAGTTGAAAATTGTTATGACAGAATTTACACAACTGCAAAAATAATTCATTACTACAACAATACATTTTCAGGAGTTTTTTCCAATAAAAAAAAGCTATACAACAGAGGAAAGTTTAGTGTAGGATAATACTTCATACTATATTTACATTGCAATAATTTGGAGAGTTGCAAAATATAGCTAACAAGTAAAAAACAAATCTTTAGCCTGCGGTTTTTAAAAGACTTCCTAAATATTCACTCGACACAATGCAATTTCCTTACCTTGTATAATTTTTTATCGATAAAACAGGTAATTGACAATCATCTTACCATTTAAGTAACAATCTAAAGTCAATTTCTAAAAGGACAAGAAAATCAAAATAAGTAAACAAACAATAAATAAATAATAAAATACCTAATATGAGTCTTATTCTTGTAAACAAGAATTTGCATCGCAATCACCGCTCATGAATACATGACACAAGCGATAGGTTAATTTATTGTTAATTGATAGTAGAGGTGCACAATCTTTTTAAGTGAAGGTCCACTTAAAAAAATGGTTGAGTTGTCGAGGACCACCATCAGTAGCACAGAGATAATTTTGTTTCAGGGAGATGTTGGGGGGGGGGGGGGATAATTAGCATTATCCATACATACAGCACTGTTCAGTTGCAAATTTGGAAGAATGCACCCACTAGATGGATTTGTCATTTTTATGCGGCTACTTGACAAATTTGTGATTTTTATGTGTCCGTTTAAAAAATACATGATTTTTATGTATAGGTTCAACTTTTATATATAGGTTTCAACTTTTTTACTCAGTGGCCACTGGCCCGTACATGGATTTTTTTTTTACTCGCCAGTGTTTTCCAGCACTGACCAATAACAAATTTACAAATACTTGATAAAATATTTATGAAATTTCTCAAATGATTGTGGAATAAACGGCAAAATTCGTCAAATAGTGTCGGGAAAGAAATTGCGACATTTGTCAAATGGTCTCGGGAAAGAAATCAGGTATTGCAGAAAAAAATTAATTATGTCTAACTGTCGCGAAAAAATTAGAGAAATTCGTCAAATAAGTTCGGGGGAAAAAATCACAAAATTCGTCAAACGATCTCGGGAGAAAAATAGTGAAATTTGTCTAACAATCGCGGAACAGAATTGCAAAATTTGTCGAACCGCAGCGGAAATAGAGTGCAAAATTTGTTGAACATCAGCGGAAAGAAAGTGCACATTTTGTTCGTTCATGGAAAAAATCATGAAATTAATTAATCGATAGTCGATAAATCACGAAATTTATCAATCGATAGCAGAAAAATCATAAAATTCATTGATAGTGGAAAAATCGCAAAATTCAACAACTGGTTTCAGGGGGAAATTTTTTTTAATATCGTCGAATGGCTTTGAGAAAAAAAAAACACAATCCGTCAAATAATTTCGGGAAAAAAATTGTGAAATTTGCCAAATTGTTTCGAAATTTGTTGAGCAACAGTGGGGAAAAAATCTTTTTCCATTCAATCATCGCAATTGGCAATTGTGACTATTAAGTTTGACCAGTGGTGGCAGTAAAGTCAATCGCCAAATTTTCATTATTACTCGCCGATTGGCGAATGGCAATTTTGTCCTATATTTTTATGCACCTGATCGATGAAATTCATGATTTTTTACATGCCTGATCGATGAAATTCAAGATTTTTACACACCCGATTGATGACTTCCTTGATTTTTATGCATCCGTTTGATGAAATTATTGATTTTTACATGTCCAATAAACAAAATTCATGATTTTTATGCATGCGTTCAACAAAATTTATGATTTCCCTTCTCCTGATCCACAAAATTCATGTTTTTACTGTGCCTGATTGACAAAATTCATGATTTTCAAATGATATGGTTTCCGTCGGCCAATTAAGTAGTATCATAGTATCCACGTGCATACATTTCCCTTTGTTTGGATACTATGACGCAAAATAATCATTTACATAAATTTTACTTATGATTTGGGATAGCGTGGCACAAAACATAAATCAGTTTATTGAAATAAATACATTTCAATACATAATATAGGCTCAGTGAAAGTAATATATTTAACAGTGTATTGAAAAATTAAAAGTATTGTTTGCATGTGTAAATATACTTTAGAAGACAAACGAAAAATAATTTAAATTGAATTTTAAAACAATCCTACTAAATTCACGTCAAGGTGTCACTCAAATTTTGATATCATTTCTTTTAAAACCCATATTTTGAATTCCTGAGAGATCTGAATGAAAAAGCATCAGCAAATAAATTTTATATATTTTTTCATGTTAAGGTAATAATTGCACCTGTGAATATAAATAAAACTAAAAAGAAAATGATGATTTAAAAAAATATTATTAACATAGCGTCACTCAAATTTGATATCATTGCTTTTAAGACCCATATTTAAAATTCTTAGAGCCAAAAGAAAGTGCTGCGTCACAACTTTTAACCCGTTAAGGGTTTTTGTACTGATATAGTATACAACGATATACATGTAATGACATATCACTGAACAACAGCCTTAACAACAATCTATATCAGAGTCATCCAATATATCTGTCTGTATAACAGAAAATGTTGTAATATAATTGAGTATGCATATTCGTATAGTGTGTTTCCCTGATCTTTTAGAAAATCTGCAAGACCTCGGCCAAGTTCACGATAGGCGATCGCGCCGGCGGACACAGGCTGGAGAACAGGGACAAGAACAGGAGGGTCGCCACCGTGCCGCGTAAGTAACACCACCACCTCTTCATCATTTTAATTTAGTATTATTACTTATTAATAGGCCATCCACTATAACAAATGTAAAATATATTTTTGGTACTTACGTATTATCCGGGCCAGGTGAGATACAAATGCGGCAAGCATGGTGACAGTTATTCTAATTACAGTAACCCTTATTTTTTGACAACTAAATAGTTTATTAACCCGAGAGAGATCGCGCGGGGAACAGAGTCACCCCAGTCTTAGAAAAACATCTGTCCCGCCAAAAATGTTTATCTGTAATCAATCATCCTTTCAGTATCCTCCTGTCTGACTCTCCCCTTGCTAGGTGTAGTGTTATTTTTATATTCCTTTCCTTTCTGCTCGTGAAACAATCATTTCATGGAATCCATGTAAACAAAAAGGGGTGACTCAGTCTCCCCACGCGACCGTTATTGCTTCGAAATTTCTCATTCTAAGCAGCGTAGTTTTCTGTTCTGAAGTGTTTATGTAGTTTTTTGTGTTGAATTATTGAATAAATAATGGCGTGCAAATGTACACTTAGAGACTATTAAAAATAAATGGAACTTTTGAGAAATTTATTAGATGAAGTTGAGTCTTCTGAAGGAGAAATGGATCAAGCTGGTGAAAATGAACCTGATGAGGAAATATACAGTTCTCACGGCAGTGAAAGTGAGTTTGAGCAAAAGGATGAAGATTACGAAAATTCTGATTCAGAAGAAAGTATTTTTGTTGGCAAAAATAAAACAATTTTTGAAAAAGAAAAAAACAAATCAAAAAGTGAAAAAGTGATCTTAAAATATAATAAGTCCTTTAGCAGGAGTAAAAATTATCGCACGCAATGTAATAGAACTAAACAGATTTAAAGACAATAAATCTACACTTTCTTGCATAAAGTATGATAATTGTACCGGTAAAAATCATTCTTCTTATGTTTACCAGAAATGTATGTAGATTTAAAACTCCTGATAAAGGTATGTAATTAATTTGATTGTAAAGTTTTCTTAAACATTACAAAAGATTTTTTAACTAAACAAGTATACTTTCTTAATGATTTAATGCACTTATTGTTAAAATCAAATGATATTTTTCTTGTTTATAGCACAATATTTGTATAAAACTGATTGAGGTGACCCAATCACCCCGCGCGATCTCCAACGTCAGTTCTGGGTGCGCGCCTTCTGTCGGGTTAACCATTAGGAAAATGTTTGTTGTTTTCGATCGAGAATGGACCTCTTGACGTCCTCACTTTATTTTTTTAAGCGTTTTTAACGATATTCTGTAACTTTAGACGAATTTTTCTTTGAATAGGCAATAGAAATGATTCGTTACAAATCGTTACAAAAATGTTAAAGTTACAAAAAGGATCGATGCAAACTATCAGATATGAAATAAAGCCGAATTCAAAAATGGAAATGAGAAATCGTCTTATAGAGCTAAAAACGTGGTCTTCCACTTTAATTTATTCAAAATGCCTTTAGATCCGACATCCATCTAAACAAGAGTTAAAGTTACTGTAGGAAGGACCCGACAAAATATTAAGGTATATATTAAGGATAAGGTATAGGAATGGAAAATGCGTTTCAACAACTGTGGCGATGGTTCAAAGGAATATTTGTGGGAGTACAGAGAATGCCAGGATCTCTTCAACTGTAGTAATGGAAAATGCGCTTATTTGTAAATGGTTCCGATGAATATTTTTGAATAATTAATATTTTTAATTAATTTGATTTCTTTTTTTTTTTTTTAAAGCTTTCGGAACATTTTCCCAATGGTTGTTGTAATTTGCTAAATTATATATATATATTTTTTTTATATATAGTTTATAGTTTTTTTCCCGTATAATACACAGTTTATTTGTTTCTTATTGTTCAATTATTATATTATATTTATTTATTTATTTTACATTATTTACCATTTTAGACACTGTTATGTATTTAATAACGTTAAATTATTGTTTTCAACATGATTGGCAACGATAAACAAGATTGTCACAGGAAAAAAAAATGAAATAGCTAACTGACTAAAAATTATGCCTTCTTTCAATTTATGTAAAAATAAATAAATAAATAAATAAATAAATAAATAAGTTTAGGTGGTTGTCTTCGTAGAAAAATAGTACCAAACGCTGAAATGTTCAATGCGAAAGCCTTAATTCTTACATCCTATATTTGGCTCTTTCGGCAAATGTTATCTTTGGATACCAAACGAGAAGTCATTCGGTCAAATAGTTTAGGAATTATGACTGTTTAAAGTTTGGAACTACTAATGTTAAATTCTGTATTAATATAGGTATGTGAAGAATACTCGGCCATTATTCGGTATTCGGCCCTTTTACCGACTATTCGGTTGGCTGAAGGTTGAAGACTAGTTGCCCGAATGCTTCGAACAAATGTTGTTGGACCAGTGAATAAATGCGAAGATTTCGCACTGAAGTCTAATATTTTTTAGATGCAGGTTTAAACTTCTAAAAAAAAATTAAGGACCAAAAATATCTGCAAACAACATTAGTGAAGCCAGAATATCATCTCATTGATTCCATCCAAGTTACAGTAAAAACTCACCGAAGATAGTAAACGAAAAAAAAAAAAATCAATCGTATTTTTACTGCATTAGAGGGTGACATCATCTGTTTCGGGAAAAAAAAATACATGGGATAAAGAAAACTAAATTGAACATTTGAATTTAAATTTTGCTGTTAAGAGCCTACACTAGTCACGAGAAGAAACGCTCAAGCTAATGTTAAGTCTATGGGAAGGTTCTAGCGTGATTTCTCGCTCGCATTTTAATATTTTTAAATGATTTTTTTTTGCATAGGATAGCTGAGGTCAATCTCCAACGTTGTTAGTTTTTACTTTTTTTTAAATTTTGGTTCCAGTTACTTTATATAAGGGTACTTTCCATTTCTTAACCGGTTCCAACCGGTTCCAAAATTGAAAATGCCCGCTTATAAAAAAAACTGCAACAAAAATCGAAAAGTAAAAACTAAAAACGTTGGAGACTGACCTCAGCTATCCTATGCAAAAAAAGGCATTTAAAAATATTAAAATGCGAGCGAGAAATCGCGCTAAAACCTTCCTATAGATTTAACATTAGCTTGGGCGTTTCTTCACGTGACAAGTGTAAGGCTCTTAATGGATCAGGGTCCATAAGCCGTGTTTTTTGGCCCATGAAGTAAGACTAAAATTCGATTTTGTTATACTGACTTAATTATTTCACTTTTTAATATTAGAAGCTTTATCCTGTACGATTTCAACAATATTTTCTGCACTTTGTTCGGATTAATAGGACTTACACAAGTTCAAAGCTCGTATTATTCGTAGTTTTTGATGAAAAATACGCCATTTCTCCTCATCTTACGTCCATTTTTAATCTATTTTTTAATATTTCACTATGAGCGCAGCTTTGCAACACTTTTATTTTTACATTATATTGTACATTTTGATGTATTTTGTAATATATGTCAAGAAGAAAGTGTTGCTCGATGGCGATCCTATAAATAATGGAGGTAAAATGAGGAGAAATTGCGTATTTTTAATCTGTGAATAAAAGCATTGTATATTTATTCTGATTCCATTTGAGAAGTGTGTATTTTTTTCTCCTTCCAGCGGACAACTTCAGGCCTTACCTCTCCTCCTTCCAGAGCAACGACAGCACGGATTACATCAACGCGGTCTTCGTAGATGTAAGTTGTGTATAATAAATATATGAATAAAATAAATGAATTCAAATAATTTTAATTAATAATAATGACGAATAATTTACGCGTCTAAAGTGTGTATCATAATATAATACGAGGCCTCTATAAATTGCATTTTTAAAATAATACTTTGTTGGTTTTTGATTGCTTTTGAATATTTTTGAATACTTCGTTTGAAAGTTATATCCTGTTTAGAAAATTTTTGTTTTCTGTTTCTATTACTTTTAAAATGGGCTTAAAAAATCTGCTTAATAAAAATGACCATCATTCCCCAAAAATACATTTGGAAGAGTCAATAATAACACTATGGTCTACACGATTTTCGGAACTCATAAGTTAATGGTTTTTTTTTATAAACTATTTTTAATGCTGAAACAGAAAATGTAACCAAAAACATATATAAATCATATTTTCTATAGCTGTATATAGGGTGTCCATAAATTACTGTCGATGTTGCCTTACCTCGTAACTTCCGATTTATTAACATGACGAAAAATATTATTACATATTCATAAAGTATACAACTCAGTCAATCTTTTAATAGCACAAAGTTACATAGGCGTAAATTAGCAACTCAAAACGTTATTAATCAAATAACGATTATAAGCAAATAATAATTGAATCGGTTATTTCAAAAAATCACATAATCAGAACTTTTCAGAAATTTAAAAAAAAAAAACTGTATTATTCACAAGTAAACGACTATTTTGTGTGGGTTTTTGGGCTGATTATAGAGTTTGGACTTCAAAGCTTGTAAATATCGCATCATTTTTCTAATTTAGGAATAATAAAAAGAAGAATAGAAAAACTGTTCCTGACTTAGGTTGTTTTAGCAAGGAACAAGGTTAGGTGGTGTTTAATTTCAACAAAACAGTCCTATTAAACAGCTTTTGAATCAAAATTAATGAAGATAACACTTATAGAGGAACATTTTTGTGTTGTAATAGGGTATTGCATGCAAATGGTAATAGGGTAATGTAATAGGGTATCCGCATGTATTGCATACACAAACCACTTAAGTCGCTGACTTTATTATGTCGTTTAAGTAATGTACGAAAATTAGAAGGTGTTGTTTGAAGAGGAAGGAATACACTGACTTATGTGGTTATTACCCAGATCATGACTCTACCTTTAAGGAAGCATTTGCGACAATAAGGGCGCGTTCACGGACCGCAACCCGAGTTACACAGGGTAACACATGGGTAACCCGAAGCGTTCAGAGATCGATATCACGTGACTTTTTGCGTGTTACCCGTAGCGTTCAGAGCCGGAAATTACCCAGACTTCGAGTAACCCACATTACCTGGAGAATTTTTTGGGGTAAAATGATCACGTGGTTGGGAAATCTGATTTGTTTGTTTGCTTTATAGCTAACTGCAACTGTTAACTGTCGTTCTTTATGAGTCCTGACCGTCTGATTGGTCTATGATATAATTGGCCAACGTTGCTAGGATGGTTCCTGCAATGTTCCTATAATCAAAATGTAATGGTAGGACGGAAGTGTTTGATTGTTTAACTTTACCCAAAAGCGTTCACAGCCCCAACTTTATTTACCCTGAGAAAATCAGATGACGTAATTCCCCAATGATACGAGTAACGGCCTCTGAACGCGGTCTAAATGTAATATTTGGAAAAAACTTATCACTTATGTGGTTCTTGAAGTGAACGATTCAATTAATGTTAAAATTTTATCAAATTATTCAAAAAAGCTATTAATGAATTATGTGCACAAAGTTAGATAGATAGATATACATAATTCATTAATAACTTTCTGATAAATTTGATAAAATTTTAATTAATAATTATATATTTGATCATAATCGTTAGTAGATTAATAAGTTTTGATTTGTAACTTTACGCATAATGTAACTTTGTGTTATTAAAAAAAGCTTTCTGGATTGTACTTTACGAATATGTAATATTTTTTGTCATATTCTTAAATCAAAAGTTATGAGGTAAGAAAACCCCGACAGTAATTTATGAACACCCTATATAACTTTAAGGATTCTTATTATGCCATTTTTACCGCATGATAGAAACGATCTGCTATTTTAAAAAAGGGGTCATCTACAGGGGATCAATAAATAAGGAGTGATCCACCCTTCACCAATAAACAGCGCTTTGTTTTAACTAATCATCTCATTGGAACCTGTTTTGAAATCACGCACTCTGTCAATACAGCTAAAAATCATTGACGGATTAGGTTGTGTGTGGTAATCCGTATTAAATTATGCAAATTAAGTAAATGATACTTCTTGCATTTGCGTAGAGTTAAGTTTAGTTAATTCCACTTTATATAATTTCATGTACCTATAAACTGAGTCATTTTGCGGATTTTATACTTTTCCAGCAATTTCTCAAGATTTCCTTATAAAAACGTGATGCATGATGGATAATTTTCAGATTCAGCATCGACAAAAGCATAAAATTCAATTGTTGCGATTTCTGATTAACTGGAAATTATTAACTGATTAACTAAAAGTTGACTGATTAACTGATTAACTGAAAATTATGATTCACTGAAAATTATTTTACAGTTTGTAAACTACCGTAAGCAAGTATTATATGGACGGACACATTGTTGATAAAAATTGTGTTTTGTTTTTGTTACAGGGTTACCTCCGTTCTAAGGAGTTCATCGTGACGGAGTGGCCGATGACTCACACAGTGCCGGACTTCTGGTCCCTTGTCTACGACCACGACTGCAATTCCATAGTCGTCTTATGCGACCATCCGCCTTCCAGTGTGAGTATTATACTGTTATCCTAGCGTTGCATATCTTGCCTAAAAAACCATATCGGTACTGCCTCATTCGTTGTTTCGCGTTTTGTAATTTCATAGTAAAAAGGATGTTGACAACAGAATATATGATTTTTCACTTTTACACTTATTCTCTAATCATCAAGGATCAAGGATGCGGTTAAGTGTGCCTACATGGGGCGTAATGCCCGTGTTTACCGCTGATCGATTTGGGTATATCTAGACAGAGTTGATCGTGATGTTGAAGCAGTTCTAAGAGAGTTCTCGCAGCGAGCTGCGGTGGAGATTACACAATGAACTTCTGTGGTTGTTCCTTGAAAATTGATGTAGTGGTGAGCATAGTGGATGGGGGGGGGGGGATCAGAGCCATACAATTTTCAATATTTTTTTTTCTGAATTAAATGCTAAAATAGAAAATAAAAGGATGTAATTCATAATAAAAATGCAAGAACAATTACAAGATAGGATGCCAAAAAACAATTATAATACAATTACAATACGATTGAATAATCATTTTTTTTCAATAATAAAAGAATTTAAGTAGGAAAGTGGATATTTATGGCAAATAAAAAAATAAGGCAAGTTAGCAAAAATTTTGAATTTATCATTTTATTCAAAATAGTGTATATTAATGCATATTTCTTCCCTCTCTTTCTTAACAGAGTTATCCCCAGTTCTACCCTTCCGAGAAGGAGAAAGTAAAGAAGTTCGGCGCGGTATTCACCATCGAGACGGTCTCCTTTACCTCGCAGTCCAACATCAAGTCGTGGATCTTCAGAATTCTGAAAAAGGTAGGTAACGCATGCGCACAAACGCAGAAAAGTTTTGCTCATCAAGGCGGGCGACCGACCACTCACTCTAAAGCTGCTATCACACACACGTACTATTGGGACTTAAAACGGCCTATAGAGGCGCTGATTGCAGCCGCCTGTACAGGAAAATTGTTCCTTTAACTAATGCTAAAGTGCCATTAAAACCATTATTTATTGTAAAAACGCGTTTAAAAGTGTTAGATATTCAAATTTGGATAATTTTTAACTTGTCAAATAAACACAGAACATAAATATCACATGAAATCTGATATTGTGCAAAAATATAATCATTAGGAATAAATTAAAAATGCAATGGACTTGCAAGGAATTTTCCTGAAGCGAGAAGTTATATCTTTTCTCCACCAGATGGCGTATCCGAACGCTTGAATTCCAATACTTTACTATCATAGACAATGGACTGGACAATATTCTCATGACGTCACAGTAGAGGAGTACAGGTAAAATGGCGGCGTGATCGTCTATTTACGCTTTGATTTTACGAAGGTTTTTTTCGCTATTTCTCTCTTAGTCACGTTATTTTATTGTCCCATTTATTCAGAAACCAAATTTTTGAAAATAAAATCAAGTATTCTTTCATTAAATAAAATAAGTTGAAACTGGTGTGAAACACTAAGAACTATAATAACTTCTTAAAACACCATCAAAAACTTTAAAATGCGCTAGGCTTTTCGAAAGATCTGGGTCTTTCTTCGTCAGGCGCAAAAAGACGTGCGTCTACTATGAAAGCAGCAGCAAGACCCTTGCTGCTGCTGCTTGAGTCTTGCTGCTGCTGCTTGAGTCTTGCTGCTGCTTTCATAGTAGACGCACGTCTTTTTGCGCCTGACGAAGAAAGACCCAGATCTTTCGAAAAGCCTAGCGCATTTTAAAGTTTTTGATGGTGTTTTAAGAAGTTATTTTAGTTTTTATTCTTTCATTATTTAATTATTAAATAATGAAATTTTTGATAAAAGCATGATTTGCATAATTTAAATGAAAAAAAATACTAAATACTAAAAGTTAACATTAAAATCGTGAAATAAAAGCCTATTTAAGTAAAATAAGTTTAATTTACATAATTTATAACCAAACCTCAATTTAAACGCTTGAAATGTCACTCATTTTTATAGACATTGGCTATAACTTAATTTATCGTAACGTTCTATTTATAATCAATTTGATAATTAACGCAAAATTAATCTGAAATTGAATGAATATTCCTTATATTATTCAGATCTATTGCATATATTTCTATCGTTTCAGTAGCAGAATAAAAAATAAGTGAATTCTTCAAGAGCATAATGCTCTCAAATGGAGTTATTTTTCTATGTTTTCCGAAACAGCTGGATTTTTATAATGGACTTAAAAAGGCCGAAAGAGGGCGCCAATCGCAGCTGTCGGTACAGGAAAATTGTCCCTTAAACTAATGCTAAAGCGACATTGAAATCATTATTTATTTTAAATGCTTTTGAAATTGTTATATATTCAAATTCGGATTTACCTTGATTAACCTTGATTTTTACCTTGATAAACTCAAAACACTAATGTCACATAAAATCTAAAATTGTGCAAAAAAAAAAAAAAAAAAAAAAAAATTATCATTACAAACAAATTAAAAATATGTGTAATGCAATGGGCTTGCACGGGATTTTCCTGAAGCGAGAAGTTATATCTTTTATCCAACAGATGGCGTATAGATGAGTTTCAACCACGTGATAACCAGCCGACCAAGTGTTATCCAACCAATCATAATCGTGTATTTGTAACCTGTATTACGAGCCAACCAATCACAATCTAGCATCTTCGGCGGGCAAACAAAAGACAAATCTAGTTGCTAGGGTGTGACGTCAGTTGAAACTGATATATTCGAGCTAGAGCTACTAAATATATATACAGCAGCCTTAATTCGTGCGCTTGAATCGCCAATAAACGATCGAAAATGCACTGTGTGATACTTTACCTCTCGTAAATTCGTCCATGACGAACTAATCGCTATCTGTATCTTCTACGATAGATATCAGCTCGAAAATATAATTTTGCCTTTTCTCGGTATTTGGATTTGAAATAAAATATAGTAGATACGATTAACGTATTTAGCGATCAACATTCGAGAAGAGGATTTCGGAGGTATTCTCAAGTCTATGCTACTCACAGGCGTAGTGCTGCCATCTATGATTTAGTTTAAAGACTAATCTCATTCAACCTAAAACAAATACACTGATCTAATCATCTAATACAGCGGTTTCCAACCTTTTTTCTCTCACGTACCCTTGCTTAGATTTTTCATTTATACGTACCCCTTCTCACATAAACCTGTCCCAAATATTTTTGTTTTCGTTCTTTAGTAAGGTCCTTATGCTAGTTCGCAATGTTAGATGTAGTTCTCTTCAAAATTCCGATTTTCAATCACTTATCCATTTTGAACCACAACATAAAATCACGCAGAACACTAAATATTTCAAATTATGGACTCGGAAAGAAGAGGTGAAGCTACACTCGTTAATACACGTTAAGGTATTAAGATATTTATGCGAAAGCTGACCAGTTTAAAACTAAAATGATGACATGTTTTCAAATGGTTTTTTGAAATGAGAGGTCCCGATACGATTCATGTTTTATCTAGATATTTCTAGAATTATTAAAAATAAAAGAATAATAAAACTAGTCGGATGTACCAATCCCAAAACTTTCTTCTATCTCACACAGGTTTCGCATACACTAAAAAGAATCAGCAACCATTTATATCAAGGTCTAACTGAATCTAAAGTTTTATTAAATTCCGTGCATTACTTCTTGAAATAGGACTATTGCTAAAATCGTGTAAATCCTGCAAAATACAGAATAGCAGCGCCACCTGTTGGGAGATTGACATCAAAACCTAATCAACAACAACTTATGTCAACGTCTAACTGAATCTGAAGTTGGATGAAAATCCGTGCATTATAGTTATTGAAATATAGTTATCGTGATAAAAATGAAAAAAGTAGCATAGCAGTGCCACCTTTTGAGCTAATTACACCAAAACGTCAGCAGCATCTATTTATGTCGAGGTCTAACAGAATCTGAAGTTGGATGAAATTCCGTGCATTAGTTCTTGAGCTATAGCTATTGCGGAAATCGCAAAAAATGCAGCCTAGCAGCGCCATCTGTTGGGCGATTTTCACCAAAAAGTAATCAGCACCCACTTATATCAGGGACTAACTGGATCTAAAGTTTTATTAAATTTCGTGCATTAGTTCTTGAGATAGAGCGCCCACAAAATTTTTGCCACATACAGACAGAGTCACACACTCACAAACAGACATTTTCTAAAGACAGTCCAATCATGTTCAGGACCTTCTAAAACGTATAAATCCGTCGAAAATCGGAAGTCGAAAATTTTCCTGAATCCAATACTTTCTTTTTGTAAAGATAGAAGAAAGTAAAAAACAGGAAAAATACATGCAAAATGGCAAGATGTTATCCGGAGTGAGCGGAGGTAAAAGACAACAAACGATCAACCCATTACTAAGTTTAAGTATTTTTCTTCATTTTATGTGAATAACCTATTTCACTTTTACACAAGTGCTTCTTTGTAAATGAAAAGTTTAAAGTTTTATTTTTTTTTTTTTTTTGCATTATACTCCATTACCAATGTAATTTTCACGTACCCCCAACTATTCTACCCCGTACCCCAGTTTGGGAACCGCTGATCTAATAAAATAACTGATTCTATTCTAGAATCATTATCGATCAGACTGCAAAATTCCCTCTCCAATGTTAATCATGCGAGATTGGAGTGTTTTCATATTTATCATAAAGAAAATTTTATCATTTTAAAGAATGTTTTTTTGCTTGGCAAAATAATTATTTCTAAGATATAGGCTTAATCTTATTACTTTAATTTTCGAAATTGATTATTTTAAGGAGGGAATTTAAAAAACAATTTTGTAAATTTTGCATCAAGAACGAAGTCGATCGGATAATCAGTTGCCGAGATATTTGGAATCCTATTTTCCACACGCTTCGATTTTTCATGACCCTGTTTTTAATTCAAAGATATATTTTAATTGGATATGAGACGCTTCCTCCAACGCAGTAAACTGTTAGCTAATAGGATTAATCATTTTTGGAGTTATAAGGATGTTTCTTTTATGCAATTGAGTAATAGAGCATTTAAAGTTTAGGACGTCATCCAGCCATGATTTTATTCGAATGGCAATGCATTTTATAAATAGTTTTCACATGTTTTATTTCCCTATTTTATAGTATGCATATCCATGATGGGTAAGTATTACGGTGGCCCCCAACGACTAGTCTTTCAATTATTAAAATCTTATGTTGTCGAGTTGTAAAAATAAGATTTTAATATTTAAATATATATTTTAGAAGTTATTTGCCAAGAGGAAAGCACAGAAGCATCCTCGAAGAAGAATAGACAAAAAAAAGAAATAATTACAAAGTTTAATTTTTTGACCAGAAATTT
Source organism: Maratus michaelseni (assembly GCA_963931845.1). Taxonomy (NCBI): domain Eukaryota; kingdom Metazoa; phylum Arthropoda; class Arachnida; order Araneae; family Salticidae; genus Maratus; species Maratus michaelseni. The sequence goes on from OZ007588.1 coordinate 12,750,731, forward strand.
GAAAAATACAAATATATGTATTTCAATTCCAAACGATTAGCATTCGAGAAGAGAATTTCGGAGGTATATTCTCAAGTCTATGCTACTGACATGCATAGTGCTGCCATCTATGGCTTAGTTTAAAGACTAATCTCATGCAACCTAAAGCAAATACACTTTGAGCAAGAAACCGTGAAATGGTACAATTGGATGATACCCTTTGTTCAGTCGCGTATTCAGGGGGTGGGCTGATGGGGCTGCAGCCCCCCCCCCCCCGAAATTGTTAAGAGTAAAATGAAAAAAGTGCTTTTTTCTTTCTTTTTTAGATAAATTTCTAATTTTTTTTTTCCCGTTATACAGCGGATTAGGCATTCTCGTTAGTCCATATTAGTCCGCATTGACATAACAGCATAAACAGGGTAAGGAGGCTGATGGGTTTATAGCCCCCCCACCCCCGGCCGAAATAGTCGAAAATCTCATGAAAAAAGTGCTGTTTTTTTCTTTTTTCAGATAAATTTGTAATTTTTTTTGGTTATACAACAGACTACCCACTCTCTTCTTTTTAGCCCCATATTAGTTCACATTGACATCAGAGCGTATCTAAAAAGGGGAAGGGGCTGTTGGGGTTACAGAGGGCCCCCTCTTTCCGAAATAGTAAAACATCTCATGAAAATAATGCTGTTTTTTCTTCTTTGAGATAAATTTGTATTTTTTTTTTTTTTTTTTTTTTTTGTTATACAACAGACTATCCACTTTCTTCTCTTTACTCCCATATTAGTACAGAGTAACACCACAGCATATCCAAAGAGGGGGAAGGGGCTGATGGGGCACAGACACCCCCCCCCCCCCAACCTCCCAAAATGGTAAAAAATGGAATGAAAAAAGTGTCGATTTTTCTCTTTATGTTTGAGACAAAATTAGAATTATTTTTTCTGTCATGCAATGGACAACCCACTCAATTTTCTTTATTCCCATATTAGTACACAAGGGGTAGGGGTTATGGGTTAACAGCTCCATTCCTCTTCCAAAGTGGTCGCAGTGAAATAAAAAAAAAACTGACTTTGTTTCTTTCTTTTTGAGATAAATTTGTTTTATTTTCTGGCACGCAACGAATTTGTTTTCTCGCTAGCCCCATATGTCTCTCAGTCCAAAATTACTTGAGACCACAAAATCTATTTTCAAATGACTGAAAAACAGTTCCATACATGTTTTAGTGGATAATTGGATACGTATAATATGCTCAATTGGCAAGATCTAGAAGTAATTTAATTAATTTAAAGAATAGTTAACTCTCTTCCACAGATGATGCCAAGACTAAGGTGGTATATTAGTGCGCAGTGACATTAAACATTATCGCCAAATCAGCAAATGTACGAACTGAAATTTTTTTTGTGAATGGCAATGTCAAGCAAGATTATTGATTTTTGGTTTTGGAAGGGTCTTTTAAAGATACCCAGTAGTAATACTAAAAAAATCATCTCCTGTTGATTTGTTTGTTCCTGGTCTTTTTACTAGCGAACTAGTTTTATTTACGTTACGTGCTTTTCTAGATTTAAGGCTGTTCTCAAGTACAAACTGGCTACTTTATGACACATTTTTTAATTCATTTTTGCTCGGAAACGCATGAAATTCACAGGTCTTTTTATTCAGAAACTTTGCAATCGAAACACGTTTTCCCTTTTTTTTTTTGTAAAAGTAGAAAATCTTTCAGAAAGCACTGTCCAAGTTGGCGATTTGAATCGGATTCCCGACGCGGCAGCCTGAGGAACGCGAAAAACGACTCGTTAATACGTTAACAGAATCACTTATAACTCGATAAGTAATCTATTTATCAAAAAATGGAAAACTCATCTTGATTCCAAATCTCTTTCATTGTCAGGCCTGCCAGTCTAATGCCCTTTCGTTTAAAAATGTGTCAGAAAGTTTCCCGTTGATGAGCAGGAAGGAAGATACCCTTTTCAATATTTCAGTGTACGAGTAATCCAGCAAAAGATAAAAATTCTTAATTACTCTTCTATAAAAGTACAATATTACGAATGGTGTTCTTTTCTAATCGCTCTTATTTTGACACGACGCACTTTAGTATCAGCATTTTTACCATTTGGAATATTTAACAAAAGAAGCATTAAATAAATTCACAGGTTAAAAATAAATTTTCTTACAATTTTACTTACCGTTTTTTTCTTTTTTTTTAAAGTCCAGTAATATTGTTAGCCCTAATTCAATAACTTTAACTCTTTTTAAAAAATGGGAAATCTGATGTTTAGTTTCCAATTAATTCTTAACTTGTCCCTTCCTTCATAAATTTGATGAGTTTTTTTAATGTATATTTCTTGAAAGTTAATAGCCATACGTTTGATCAAAATCCCAGGAGCATGTATACGAAGGGAAGGGGGAGATCAAGAAGGAATGCTTGCTACCCCTAAGATTTTGAATTAAATTTTTGTTGGTATTAAAAAAAGAGATTTTGCAAAGAAAGTTTGTTTATCCTGAACAGACCCTGACCATCAGAATTTTGGGCCATGGCAACAGAAAATATTTTTGGCCCTAATCGTAGATTATCACATTTTTACAAATACTGTGAATGAGAATTGTATGAATATAACTATTTGGGTTGTGCTCGGGTTCGGCCCCGTACCTCGCCCCCCCCCCCCCCTCCCACCGTTTTTCTCTGCCTACGGCTTTATTGTCAAACATGATTTCTGTTTATAACGTAGTTCAACATGTTTCGTAAGACTCAGAACATTATCGAAATTTAAGTCCCCCCCCCCCCCCCCCCCCGAAATTAAATCCTGGATACGCCACTGCCTTTGTTTATAATACAGATGGAACTCATTTATAACGGAAGAAATATTATATAATTATACCTACTAAGACGAAAACCTGCCTAAAATTTTTGCTCCTTAACGATTCCGTTGAGATCATATTTTTTTTTTTTCGTTTAAGACAGGGATCTGTTATAAACAGGTTCCATTTACAGAGGTTTTTATTGTATTCCATTTTTCTATTTTCTATGAAAAATTAAGTAGGAAAACTTATTATCTGAAATAATAAACAAAGCTATTTTTGTTAATGAATTTATTTTATTTTATTTTTGCCTTGATTGTAATTTCAAACCGGTTTTCTAATACAGTTTATAAGTAAAATATAAAATGCATTACTGCAAAAATAAAGTTTTCGTTTTTTTTTTCCGTAAATAACGTAATATACTGGTAACAATTGTTTGTAATTTTAACTCGATACTAGAATTCACTAAAACCTTTGTGTAAAGATATACTAACATAAACGGAAAATTCTGATTTTCCCAACAGAGTAAATACCATACAATTATGTCTGTTAAGGCGATAAGCTTTCTAAAACGGACATTTTTCCCGTATAAAATTCTAAACCAATTCGAAACTAATTGACAGTGTATTGATCTTGCAGATATCTTCGATAAGTTCGCTAATCAAGTATGCAGTTCTTTACAGTTGCAATACACCCAGAAAAGGGAATTGATTAAAACTACAAAACATTTTTTGTTGAGTACATTTTGATTGTTTTAGCAAAATTCAAGTAAAATTGAACCATTTTACTTGAATTAACAAAACATTTTTTGCTGACGATACAAACATTTTTTTTTGGAATTGAAAAAAAAAAAAAAAAAAAAAAAAAAAAAAAAAAAAAATTGTTGATTCAAACAAATTTTTCATTGACCTATATTTAAACAAAATTTTTGTTTAAATATAGGTCAATGAAAAATTTGTCTGAATCAACAGAATTCCAAAAAAAATGTTTGTATCGTCAGCAAAAAATGTTTTGTTAATTCAAGTAAAATGGTTCAATTTTACTTGAATTTTGCTAAAACAATCAAAATGTACTCAACAAAAAATGTTTTGTAGTTTTAATCAATTCCGTTTTCTGAGTGTATGCAGTTTGTTTAGAGAAACAGACAAAATATGCAAAACTTGTCATCACGATAGAGTCCAAAAATATTGAACCAATTCAAACCTAATTGGGACAGTGTATTGATCTTGCGAGTATCTTGGACGACTTCATTAATCAAGTATTGTTTTGGCGCTCCTAGTTGGTCACGTAAGGGGAAAATAGGAATTGTTCAAAGCAAAGAGCATAAAATTAGCCAATACGTCCTGTCCGATTTCATGACTTTTTTGCCTAATTTTTTTTTTTACCGAACGACGAACCCTATCTTCTTTTGGCACCCCCTTCTACTCTGGTACCCGGGACATATGTCCCACTCCCTCCTCCCTAGTTTCGGTCCTGCATCAGATCACTTTTATTTTATTTTTTATTTATGTATTATTATTATTGTAATTACTATACCTGCTAAGAACCTATCTGATGGAGATTTTCTCTGTTCCGTGCGATTCTTTTTTAGCAAGTTTTCTTCAATGGGTGGTACAGTAAAAACTGCTAAGATAGGAATCACAAGGAACCCGGAAAAAAAATTTCCATTTTAAGCATATATAATTGAATAGCATTATTTTTGCTCGGACCATGACATATTATGCATGAAAATTTAATTTGCATTAAAATCTGAAAATGAAAAATGGAATAATTCTTCACCAGAGAGTTGTAATAAGAAGTTTGTGTTTTTATTTTAACAGGTGGTCTCGCTGACCGAGCTGATGTCAGGCGTGAAGGCTGAGCCCAAGACGACCCAGCTCTTTCTGATCACGTGCTGGCCCCTCGGTCACAAAGTTCCCACCTCCACCAACTCCCTCGTCGAGCTCATGAACCAGGTCGAGCGGTGGCGACAGAGGACAACCTTCGGACCCGTTCTCCTAGTCTCCAGGTACCCACACCACACCCACTGGCTACTATCTTAAGTTGGGATCACATGTACTATCTATCACATCATAGGCAATTATCGGATATTTCCCCATAAAGGGATTTTCAAAAGGGAAACGGTCGAAAACACACCGGGTACTTTTCCACTACAAGAGCCTTGGCGATTTTTTTTTTATACGTGGTGCAATTCGAGCTTCAGAAAGTGAGATTTGTTGCTAAATGATGTAAACAGCTATGAATACAAACTTAATGAACTTTTATGCTTGTTTATATACGTATATACAGAGTCATCGAAAAAGGTGTCCCTGATTTAAAAAATAAATTGCACGAGAAATATACGATCAATCCGTCAGGCGTGAAATTGTTTTGAAATTGTAGAACATCTGAATGAGTTTTGGTAGTGGTGATTGCGTTGACCTTGACATGACTGCGCGCATGCCCCGACGCCACTTCGTGACGCGATGCCATTTCAGTCATCAGTCAGTTCACAGCAATCATGGTCAAAACATCTTTAGGACATTGTTTATGCTGAAAAAATTCGGGATGTGCAGGAATTAAGAGAGAGAATTTATGTAGCAATAGCGACTGTAAGCTCTGACATGAGAGAGAGCACCTGGAAGGAGATCGACTACCGCTTAGATGTTTGCCGAGCAACTGGGAGAGCTCATATTGAAGTTTTCTAAGTAATGTAAAAAAAAAAAAAAACCTCACAGATATTTCCAATTTAAAAGTGTAAAAATAAATGGTTTATCTTTATTAAGGCCTTAGTTATTTTAATTCGAAATCAGGGACACCTTTTCAATGACTCTGTATATAAATATTATATATATATTCTGTCTACACTTTATTACTAATTATCTCTTAGGAGATTTAATTAGAATGTTACAAGAACTTGATATGTTCTTTTGAAATTCAAAGATATTATAATTTTATATATATATATATATATATATTGTTATTATTATTTGATTAACATAAATTAATTTGCCAAAATCTGGGCAAGTTTGTAGATGATAAAACAGTGCAACAACTGCATAATGCTTTTAGATATGAAACAAATTGATGACTATCCAATGAGTCGTGTTCAAAATGAGGTTGAAGTGGAAAATTCTCGTATAATTGTTTTTAGTGGTTTTAGGGGTATTGAACACGAATCTGAAGTTATCCAACAATTTTTTTTTTCGGCAATTATGAGAAATTATGAAAAAAAAAAACACTAAAAACCACATGGTTTTTTGTGGTTTTTGTTGTCTTTTGATTTATAACTTGCAAAGTAAGCTTTTTACGCAAAAGGTGATCCTATATTGAAATAAAGACAAGAAAATTACTTACAATTCATGTTCTTGTCATTTTTTTTTTTTTTCGTATGACATTATGGTTTACGTGAAAGAGTTCAAAAATAGGCAAAAATCAGTAATATTTAGAAAATTAGCAAAAAACACATTTTTATACAACCTTTCCGTACATAACACTAAAAGTAAGCATTTCACTGTAAACGTTTGTAACGTAACTACTTATTATTAGGTAATATGTTATTATGTTATAGGTGTATGTTAATAAGTATAGACCCTCTCATGCTCATATTCACCATCAACCTCAACCTAGAAAATTTGGGTCGAACGCTCAAATGGTATTCATCATTAATCTGATTGGACATCGGTCGAGATCAGGTCCAATCAGGTTAATCGGGGACTTCATTTAGGCGTTCGACCGATGTTTTCTAGGTTGAGGTAGAAGATGAATACGAGCATAGAGTCCTTGGTTGTTTGAGTGAATTCTTTTGCAACTTCTCACCTTCTGATGTGGTGAGTTAGCGGACTATCTTGTGACCTTCAACTCACAAACAAATCTCAGTAGATTTGGTGTTCAACAAAACAATGGTGCCTACAGTGGTACAAGAAAAATTCCTAGGCAATTTGAAAACAAAGAGCGTCTGATTTTAATGTTAAGGGACAAATTTCCAGCAGCTTACATTCACAGAAAGCAGGCACGAGAGGATACGATTACACTTATTGTCACCACAGCAAGGGACTTTGCTCAACAACATGCCTCTGTATTCATCGTGGGTGAAGACATAGACTCTCTGGTGATCTTGATTGGTCGCTGTAGAGGTGTACATTCAAATATACATTTTCTAAAGTCAGGAAAAGGGACAGTTTCACCACTCATTTTTAACACTTTCCAACCTAGTTGAAAAGTGTTTATGACTTCGGTTTGTCTGCCGTATGGCCGTCTGCCGTCTGGCCGTGCTCTAACTCCCGTAAATATGCTCGGATTGCCTTGCAATTTTTATATGTTATTGTCGTCATCTATAGCATGTTCCCTATTTCAACGGAAGTGTGTAGCATTTATAGTTTTTTTACAGGGATACTCAAAAGAATTCCGTTACATTACGGTCTATGGGGAAAAATCATTTGCGGTTTATTTTAATGATGTTACACAATTTCAAACACATTGTAATTGATATATATCACTAAAGTGCATTACAAGAAGCTTAATATGGAATAGGGTGCGCATATCACTTATAGTTACTTTACAGGGACAGTCAACAGAATTCCGTTACATTACGTCTATGGAGAAAAATCGTCGGCGGTTTATTTAAATAATGTTTCACTATTTTAAACACATTGAAATTTATATATATCACTAAGGTGCATTACAAGAGGCTTACTACAGAATAGTGTGTGTATAGCAGTCATCGTTCACTTACAGGGACACACAAAATAATTCTCTACTGTCTGTTAACAATAATTCCTGGAAGTGCGTTTTAAGTTGCTGAATGCGATTTTAAATTTAACTCACTTTTTGTCTATTACTTGGTGTGTATAAATTCTGTAGATCCTATACAGGGCAGCACAAAAGTTCGCGAACACATTTCCGTTTATTGACAGAAACTCCAGAAGGAGAATTTTAAACTGTGCTACGCGTTTCCTAACTAAACTAAAATTTAGCATCTTATGTAGTATATATACAAATCTATAGATCCTATACAGGGCTGAATAAAAGTATTCGGATATTTTCCCGAATATTGTATATGTTGGAAATTCCTGAAATGACGTTTTTAAATATGTTATGCGTTTTCCAAATTGTTTGCTTAGATGTTATCTTTCAGCTTATTAAACGGTAATGATTTGTAAAATTATTTTGGAAGCGTTGGAAAGTGTTACATAATCTATGCTTGACGCATGATTTTTCGTTCTCTTCAAACTTGATCAATCGATTGCTAACAACATATTGCCTTTGCATGCCATGGGAGGCTGCGATACTACTTCAGCCTCGTTCAAAGGGGAAAAGATGAGGTTTCTTCATAATCTCAAGAAAAACCCCGTATTAACTAAGAACATTGAGATTTTTAAAGACCCTATGGAAGATGCTGATGCAGTTACTGATATGGGCAATCGTTTTTTGGCCTCATTGTATGAAATGGCTGACAAGGAAACCAAGTCATTAAGCAAATTGAGGCATTTATGCTACCTTAGGACTGCATACAAAACCTCAACCCATTTGGCGCCTCTACCTCCTACTGAGGCTGCAGCTCAGCAACAATCCTTGAGGGTGTATTTTCAAGTTCAACATAAGGAAAGGGCAGCTGACGTCACCGTTGGTTCAATTACTGTTGGTTAGCAAGAAAAACCTGTTCTTTCGTTATGACTCCTACTGTACACATGAGATGGGGAGATTTGATTGGTCTATATTAAACTGCTCTATGGTATGATTGGCTACGTCACCATAACGATTCTTGCAATTATAGCTAAGACAAAAATGTAGTGGTAGATTGATTGATGGAACTGTTTGTTTGTAAACATGCTCTTTCCTTATTGGCTTGGGAATTAAAAAGGTCCTGAATAATGAGGTTGGAAGAAAACCAACGACTGTCTGGAGCCAGTAACCATGCTACAGCCACCAGCACCTCAAGCCATTTTGAAACTTATTTCTTGCAAATGCAAAGGACCAGCCAGAAAAACTGCGTATCTAAAAAGCAGGCCTCAATTCCTCCAATATGCGTGTGCACTGCGAAAGCAGTTGCAATAACATAACCCTTACTGAAATCGAAGAAGACTTGTAATTCCCTGAAGTACTTAAAGGTAACTATGCATAAATAATTCCATTTCACCTTTATTTTTTTCACTCACATTTTATTTGTGTATTCAAAATATGTATCATAATACAGTGTGTATAACTGTTCAATTTTCAAACAATTAGAACTCAGTCATTAATTATTTTTTAAAACGGTAGTACGTAGTATAGTAGGCTACTTTGTTCCCTGATTTGAGGTCTAAAAGTAACCGATTCCTGACCTGAATTGTAAAAGAAGGATGATATAAAAAGAAAGAGGTAAAAATTATGATGTGATAAAATGTTGTATGAATCATTACTTACTTACTTAATTATAAAGAAGTCCATCGTTTAAAAAATATTGTACTCTCCAGGGCTGCTAAGGAGCCTAAGCTTCGACCCTTAGGTGCTTGCAGCACTCGCTTACGGCTCAGGCAGCAATCTGTCCCCTTCGGAACAGAAACGGCTCCTTCGCGCCCGGGTGCGTATATAACTAATGCATTTAATTTATTTTGTTTAAATGTAGAAGAAGTGGAAGACATCCCTGCAGAAATCATAGAACCTTTGGCCAAGAGGGCTCGGTTTAACAGATGTGTTTCACTTCAATGTCAATAATCATTTAATAAGTGTTGTATAAAATATCTACCTATCTATTTAAACATGAATTGTAGGTAATTTCATTGACTTTATTTTAATATAGGATCACCTTTTGCGTAAAAAGCTTACTTTGTAAGTTCTAAACCGAAATCCAGAAAAAAAACTGTGATTTTCAGTGGATTTCTCATATATTTGCGGAAAAAAATTTTGTTCGATAAATTCAGATTCATGTTCAGCACCCCAAAACATAAAGTAAGTCACTAAAAACAATTACACCAGACCTTTGCACCTTGAACTACCATTTGAGTGGACTATAAACGCAACTCAGATAACGGCACCCCTAGCTCGTTGCTAAGGTGCAATACTGAGTACAAAAGAGACATCTCATGCGTTGCACATAGAAAATTGTACTATAAGAGTGAAGGGATTAATGGCCTTTGCATATATTTAAAATTTTTCTTCGACTTTAAATTTGCAAAGCAAAATTACTGAAACTGCATCAATTATGCCTGAGTGTCTTTCTTTTTACCCCCTAGCAACGGGTCGAGTCGTGTGGGTGTGTACTGTGCGGCGTCGATCTCTATCGAGCAGGCGATCGAGCACGAGGAAGTGGACGTCTTCACGGCGGTCAAGGTGGTCAGGAGACACAGGCCCCAGCTCATTGAAAATATTGTGAGTATTAATTATTATCCTCTTCAGTTCACCTTAAGGTTAAAACCCATCTGTACTTAAAGCCGCGCTTTCTTCGTAATTCTTTGATGCTGTTTTGATAACCTTGCTTTACTTAAAGCTTTTTTAAGTAAAGTAAAAGCATAATCTCCTTCAATCAGAGCAGAACGGGGATTCTTATCTATCCATTTATTTTACGAAAATGGCTTTCTGAATTCTCATAACAAAGACTTGTAAGAAAGCACAAATGGGTTTCGAGTTTTGAACCACTTAAAACTAAACGGCGTAAGTGTTAAGCAGTTATTAACGCGTTGTGTAAGTAGTTGCTCAACACAACATCAATGAGGAGCTGTAGTTGGGAAACAACATTTTGAAACTTTGACATTGGTCAAGAGGATTTTGGACCTTGCGATAACACGAGGTCTGTTATTTTTCGCCTTTAGACCACAGGTAGTAATCAGTTTCGTTCTCAGACCAAATAGTAATAGACCATGTATGTTGGCGTGGTTCTTGTTCTCAATAAGAAAGTTATTTTTAAACAACGGCTGATCGTATTGAAGATGTTTGATTGGTCTAGAGGATCTTGTCAATTTTGTCTGATATTATCGCGCTTAGGCTACTGATCTAACCATGTCAAGTGCCAGAGAAACACGACTGATGTTTGACTGTTACCAGGGCTACACTAAATACCGGGCTTGCTCATTCATTATCATGACGTCACAAATGGTGGCTGGCCGCTACCAGCGATTGGTACAAAGCGAAACGACAAAATGAAAGACATACAGCGATTGGCACAAAACGACAGGCTCGTCGCTTTGCACCAATCGCTGGTCACGGCCAGCCACCTTTTGTGACGTCATGATAATGAATGAGCAAGCCCGGTATCTAGTGTAGCCTTGCTGTTACTCATACAATCAAAAGTGGTGCAGGGTTCGTACGGTCCTTGAAAGTGCTTAAAAGTCCTTAAATTTTTTAAAAGATTTTTTGGTCCTTGAAAGTACTTATTTTTATTCAAAATTTGCAAAAAGTGCTTGAAAGTCCTTAAATTTTTGATTTTTTTTTCCCCTTAATTTTTGTCTGAAAAATTTCAATGATAATCATTTTTCTAAATTGTCTGCCTTCTTTTTGTCTTTATTACTATCGGTAGTACTTTAACAAACGCCCTAACCTTAACCAGACAAAGCGGCGACGTCCCCCCCCCCCTTCCTAGTCGGCGCCTATGCCCTCGCGGCCAGGAGCGCTTTCGTATCTCTGGATCTATGGGTCTGATCACCCGATCACGATGGGGTATGGCTCATTCGCCTCGACATCGATAGTCTTAAAGATTTCAGTTATGTTCATATAGAAGAGATTGCGCCCCCTGGTGGTGGAAGGTGGAACTAATGGATTTTGGAGCTATCTCGAGTTCTATGGGTCCGATCACGACGCAGTTTGGCTCATTCGCCTCGACATCGATAGCCTTAAAGATTTCAGTTATGTTCGTATAGAAGATATTGCGCCCCCTGGTGGTAGAAGGTGGAACTAATGGATTTTGGAGCTATCTCGGGTTCTATGGGTCCGATCACAACACGGTTTGGCTCATTCGCCTCGACATCGATAGCCTTAAATATTTCAGTTATGTTCGTATAGAAGAGATTGCGCCCCTGGTGGTGGAAGATGGAACTAATGGATTTTGGAACTATCTCTGGCTCTATGGGTCCGATCACAACGCGGTTTGGCTCGTTCGCCTCGACATCAATAGTCTTAAAAATTTCAGTTATGTTCGTATAGAAGAGATTGTGCCCCCTGTCAGTGGAAGGTGGAAGTAATAGATTTTGCAGCTATATCCGATCACAATATGGTTTGACTCATTCGACTCTATTTCGACAAAACTTAAAGATTTTAGTTCCGTGTTTCACCACACGAGGCAATAGATTTAAGATTATTATACGGGACCGGGTATTGCCAGGCGGGTCAGCTAGTTTTCTATATCCTAATAATATTATAAATCTGATTGTGTGCAAATGTTAGGCTGAAGCCAGCGTCAAAATGGAGAAATTAATGGCCCTGTATCTTTGCATATAGGTGGATTATAACCCGGAAATGAACATAGACTGGTTTTTGTTTATTTTATTCAAATACTTTTCTTAATAATTCAAAATTTGATTATTTTCATAGAGAATCAATGGAGATTTTTAGATAAAATTTAACCATTTTACTTTATCGTTGCTAGGGCTTTGATCGTTGCCAATAAATAAAAACACGGTAAAATAAGTTTTCCTCAACAATTAATTTTCAATTGAACGATTTTCACGTGAAAACTGAAAATTAAAAAGAATTCAAATGAAGATGATTTTCCGTGATATTTGAAACAAAAATATGGAGTATTTGTTATTATACATGAAGTATGGATATCGGTTACATTAAAAATATTTTTTTCTGTCAAAAACTGCGTAATAATTAGAAAGAAGAATTAACAATAATTATATTATTAAGAAAAAGATTTCGCTTGAACCATGGAACTATGAAAGGATTCTCCTTGGCTTGAACAAATATGACGTCATAAATAAAACATGTATTTTCAAATATTCGTAATATTACAAAGAGTATGACTATCAGTGTATAATAAAAGTATATACATAATGGACGTCATATTTAAGATGAATAACACAAATATTTTTTTATACTGATTAATAATAAGCTTGAATATCAGTTACAAACAGATGTGAGTTTTCTGCTAAAATTCACGTCTTTATTGCCAGGAAAAGAAAATTAACAATAATTATATCATTGAAAAGAGATTTATCTGGGATAAAAGTGACGTCATAATAGTAAAACGGGATTTTTTAAATATGTTTCAAATGGAGCGTGTATCAATTTCATACATTAATAATCACTGAGTACAGTGAAAGAATAGAGAGGTAATGAACCGTAAAATCGGCTTGCAATATGAAGCCGGTTATCGCTCAAATCATTAGGCCCAAGGGCTGACTTCATTGGATGGAGAGAGGTTGCATGTGGAACAATGACTGGATTCTTTGGACGGGGAGAGGTTTTCAAAGCAAGCCGCCAGTTGTTTGGGCCGACTGTAGGGTTGCATTTTCAGCATCACACCAAACATGAACATTTCATCTCTATTTATTCTCTGAACTCTGTGATTAATAATACAAGCATCAGTAAGATTATTAGGAAAAGAAAATTGAACACAAGTCTATTAAGTTAAAATCTGACTGTGTGTATTTCGCAACTACTCCTCTTAATGTAACACGATTTACTTAACACCGGTTATCATTGATTCGAGGATGTTATATAAGCTCTGAGAATTTAAAATTTTGAATTAGATTCCGAGATATTATTTTTTTTTTTGTAAATTTTAACGAAATTTCTCTAAAAATGGTACTTAACTTACTCCATTTTTGTGTATAAAAAAGGAGAAATAAAATGGATTAATACATTTTTATGCCATTTTCTCATTAAAACTGAAAAAAAATTATTTTATTTTCATTTTGAATAGTTGGTGAAAAAAAAATCTTGATTACAGTAAAATTTCCGAAAAATAAAAACATATTTCCACATATTCAAACTTTATGAATCAATTTATTCTGCAGAGCAAAAATTGCCTGTCAGGATATTGTCAAGAAATCAAGATTTGTTTCAGCTATAGATTAAACCAAGGACACAAATTTGCTGTTACATGCAAACGTAACACTTGCAATTGCAAAGCTTTTTGCAATCCCAAATTACATGCAAACTAACATTTACAATGTAATTTGCACCCAAATTAATTTTAATTTCAACCGCAATAAATGTTAATTTGCAATGAAAATTACATGCAAAAGTAATGTTTACATATAATTTTGGGTTGCAAAAAGCTTTGCAATTTAAGTGTTACGTTTGCATGTAATTTTGGGCTGCAAAAAGTTCTGCAATTGAAGCTCCTTGCATTTAGGTGTAGAACTATTCATCCCTATTCACAAGAATTGAATTTAAAGAAAAAGCATACTATTTCCAATGAATTATTTTTAAATGATGGCTATTAAAACGTTTCTCAAATTCGTTAAAAGTAAAATGGTTTATCAGGTAAAATTGACATTTCTTTTTACCCAATTCGTCGATTTACACGATTTTATTTGGCCGTCCTTTTTCCATTGGTTGCAGTTTCCTTTTCGTGGTTATTTGGCACAAAATTTTACCTTTTTTAAACTGATTTATATCAAGACCGCTATAACAAAGAAATATCGTTTTTTCTTCTATGAAATGTGATAAAGAGTTAGTTAATTATTTACGTTTTTAATTATTGGGAGTGAAATATTTTGCTTGATTAGTACATATATTTTTCTTTTAATGTTACATGAACAAAGTCACGGGTAACAGCTAGTTTTAAAATAAATTTATTCTAGATTTTTATTTATACTTCAGACATAAAAATAATTACATCTTAATTGATTGTATGCTTACATGTGTGATGTATTTGTAGATTATTTCTGATGTATTTTTATATTTCTTACACGTGACAAACATTCTAAAAACCTTGAATCTAAAAAAATGAAAAAAAAAATGAAAGATTTCTTCTCAAAAACAGCATCTACTTCAAACAATTTAGATGTCAATACATCAGAAAAAATAGATGCTAGTACTTCAAAAAATTCTGAAAAAAATATAATTGACACATTTGTTTCTAAAAATGATGTACTAGATGCTGAAATATTGTGGGCCTTAAAGTGCATTAAAAGTCATTATTCATATAAACCCTGTGAAGATATTGCACAATTACTTTCCAGAATGTTCTCAGACAGTAGCATCGCTAGCAATTTTTCATGTGGAGAAAAAAAAATGTGCATATATATGCCATTTTGGTCTTGGCCCTCATTTTCAAACGCTTTTGGTAGATAACTGGAAAAATGCAGAGTTTTTTACTCTGCTCTTTGATGAGACTCTAAATCAAACTAACCAAAAAAAGCAGCTTGATATTCATGTACGATATTGGCACCAGGAGGAATGTAGAGTCAGGACACAATATTTAACATCAGCATTTATTGGGCATTCAACAAGTGAAGACATTCTCTCAGCTTTGTATGAATGTGTTGTAAAATTGGATTTATCAAAACTTCTACAAATATCTATGGATGGGCCTTATGTTAATTGGAAATTCTACAACAGTTTACAGGAAGACTTATCCAAGGAATATGGCACACAATCTTTGAATTTAGGTTCATGTGGTCTCCATATCCTAAACAATTCCTTCAAACATGAAATTTCATCCATCGGGTGGGACATAACTTCAGTTCTGTCAAGTTTCTATTGGATTTTTAAAGATCCTCCAGCAAGACGTGATGATTTTATAAATATCTCATCAATGAAAAAATTCCCTGTAAAATTCTGTTAGTTACAGGTGGTTTGAAAATGTCCCAGCAGCCGAAAGGGTCATAGAAATAGGGAATGATATCATAACACATGTAAAGAAGATTGATATGGGTATTTTGCTAAAAATTACATCTAAATCATTTTGTATCATTAAGGAAGCAACTAAAGATAAAACATTTTTGATAAAATTGATTTTTTTTCTATCGCTGTCAAAAATACTTTTACCATTTTTGAAGCTATATCAGAGTGATAAACCAATGATTCCATTTTTTTGCCACTGACTTGTTGAAACTTGTAAATGATTATATTCAGCATTTTAAGGATCTGAAACCTGAAAATCAGATACAGAAAGTTGATGCATTATGCAAATTTAATTTTAGTGATCCAAATATGCACAACGATAAGGGTAAAATATATTTAGGTTTTGCTGCAGAGCAACTAATAAAAGAAAAGAAAAGGAAAACAGAAATAACAGAAAATGATATATTTTCACTTAGACAAGATTGTCTAAAGTGCATTACAACTAGAGATCTGCACGGGCCGGGCCAAGGCCCGAAGCCCGTACTCAGCCCGGCCCGCGGGCCGGGCTCAGGCCTATTTTTCTTCACGGCACTCGGGCCGGGCCGGGCCCGGGTGATATTTTTTTCTGAAGGCTCGAGCCGGGCCGGGCCTAGTGATTACTCTTTACGGGCCGGGCCGGGCCCTACTTTTTTTCCTGAAGGATAAGGCCGTGCCTTAAATTATTTTTTCCATACAGAGCCAGGACTGGTTTCATTCTTCCTAGTCTTCATGCCTTAAAATTTTTAGTCCTGGTTTTGACTCGTATGAAAATCATTGTCTCGGCGTACCTGGTCCGTTCGAAGGTCAGTAAAATAAGATTTGGCATAAAAATCTTTTCACAACATGCATACATTTTTAAATCGCCATTATTTTATAATTAAACATTAAAATTTATTCTTTTTAAAGAATAGTAGATTTATACACTTATTAAAATATAGCTAAATTAAAATATAGTAAAACGTGTGAAAAAGAACCTGCTTATGATGGAATCCTGTCTTAAATTGAAAAATGTGTTGATCCATTAAAAATGAATATACTAATATGTAAGAAAAGAATATATAATACATTTACACTTGCTAAGAAGGCAAATTGTCTATAACTCATTTTTTTTTCTTCCCTATGCAATTCCATCTTAGATTTTACTGTATAGCATTTTTCTTATTTTTAACACTTCAATAAATGGAATATGGATTAACAATATCGATGATAACTTAAACACATACATACAACAAATAGAGATTTATTAAAAAAATAAATATTCCAGCTTGCGGCACCTCTATAAAAATGAAGATTATAAACATGAAAAAAAAAAAAGGCTGAGATAGGAATTTTTGTTTAGATCTCCTCCTATGGGGCAAATTTTTAACCAAATCGACGTAAAAATTATGTTTTGTAGAAATTCACTCGGGCCGGGCCGGGCTCGGGCCGAGATTTTAACTTTTTTCCGGGCTGGGCTCGGGCCGAACTTTTAACTTTTTAAATCGGGCCGGGCCGGGCCAATCTTTTTTTTGTTCGGGCAGGGCTCGGGCCGAACTTTTAATTTTTGTATCGGGCCGGGCCGGGCCAAATTATTTTTTGTATGGGTCGGGCCGTGCCCGGGCCTGGAAATTTCGGCCCGTGCAGACCTCTAGTTACAACAATGATAAAACATTTAATGCAAAAATGTCCAGTTAATTATTCATTAGTAAGAAATGCAATTAGCATTGACCCACGCATAATGACTGGGCATCCCGAGAAAGCAAGAGAAAAAATGAAAAGCATCTTTAGTACTATCTCAAAATAAGCGTGTTTTAGAAAAAAATTGTGATGAGATTCCTATCCAAGCCGATTTCCTATCCAATGTTGTCAAGCCGAATTCATTCGATTTTGCTTCATTTGACCCAAACAATCTTTTCTTGGATACATTTTTTCAACCTTACTTTTCTGGAAACAAATATGAAAACCTATGGAAGATTATTAAAATGATTCTTATACTCTCCCATGGACAAGCGTCTGCCGAAAGAGGCTTCTTAGTTAATAAAGCCCATGAAGTTGAAAATTTGAAAGAGGCAACTTATATTTCTCAACGTGTGATTCATGAATATATAAAGCTGTCTGGGGAAACTCACAATTTGCAAATTACAAAAGAAATCAGAATAGCTGCTTCATCTGCTCGTTCAAAGTACATGCACATGCAGCATTTGGAAAAGAAAAAAAACGAAGCTCAGGCTGAAACAAAACAACTGAAACGGAAAACTTTAGAGGATGAGATCACCTTCCTAAAGAAAAAAAAGATTTTTCTTGAAAAGAACATGCAAAGTACAAATGTAGAAGCTAATAATTTGGCTGATAAAGCTGAAACATCTAAGAACATAGACTTGTTTATGCAATATCATGAACTGAGAAAAACTATCAAAGAAAACGAAATTCACATTAATAGCCTTGATCTAAAACTGTTAGAAAAATTTCAGAATTAAAGAAAATTTAATTGTGTTTCTTGTTTCATAATTTGTATTATTAAAATTATTACTGATATTTTCAATTAAATATATTATACGTTTTTTGTAAAGTTCAATTCGTTGTACATCTAATGTACTTATATTTACTTAAAAAGTTCTATGTATTTACAAAAATGAAAATTTCAATTCAAACATGCAATTCACTAGTTTATTCAATTTTTAGGTGCTTAAATTTTTTTGGTTTTGGTCCTTGAAAGTCCTTAAAAGTCCTTGAATTTCATGTAATGAAATGTGTACGAACCCTGTGGTGCCATTCTAAGTTCAATACTAGTCTAAGATTATGTTCTCGAACTACACAGGATTGAATGTTTGATTACTATCCATATAGACAAAAGTGATAATAATGGGTTTGCTTACATTGACTGATGTAAATGTCTACTGAAATTCACGAATTAGATTGAGACAATAGTATGACTTTTACACCGTACGTTCTGATTGATGAGTCATTAGCTCAATATAAAGGGATATGGTATAAAGTTTTCCTGCGGCAAGAAAATATGCAAACATCGCTAGCACTATAAACTAGATAGGTTAGTTTGAGAATAGGTTCATTTACGAAAAAGCGAACTTTATTGTCGGACTTGAAATCGTATTCCACAACACCCCCTTCTAGTTTCCCCCATTTCTGAATGAAAACGGGGAAAGAAGCTTCCGTATATTTTCGGTTCCTGAAGGACATCCTACTCACGATAACCGATATCCTCTGGATGGTTGAAATTGTCCTGAAGACAATCACAGTATATTCTCTGAATCTCAAAATGACACAGTTGATTCCTGTGGATAACTGTTTATGACATTTTAAAACAATTATAGGATTAAGGAAGACGGAATGAACCAAGAAATAAATATAATGCGCTCCATAAGAGATTCCATAAGCTTTCTAAGGAAAATGTAATTTGATGTTCATATCCTCTGGACATCTAGAGCAGTGTTGAATTCAGGGGGTGGCCCGGGGGGACATTCCTCCCCCCGGAGCATTGAAATGTCTCCCCCGGAAGATTTTAAATTTTATACTTTCAATGGTCAAAAAGTGCAATTTCACCCCCGGAAGTCTATAATGCCCCCCCCCCCCCTCCCCCGGAGCCCCAGAAATCTCTCCCGGGGAAAAGTGTCTGAATTCAACACTGATCTAGAGAATAGTTCTCGTAGGATATGACCACTAAAGTATCTTCAGAATTACTGTAGGACGTCCAGGGGACAATTATGATTGCATGATTTGGTACCAGCATTGTCCTTGTACTTCTTCGAAAGGGTTAAAATAGGATTATTCCCAATCACATAATATAACTTTAATTATAAGTTTGCCAAATTCTATACAAATTTTTCCTTTAACATATTATTTTTCTGTTAACAGCAAGAGTAAGACTGATGTTTGACTTTTCTTTTGCAGACGGAATACAAGTATTGTTACGATTTGCTTCTCAACTACATAATGAATTTCCACCATAAGCAGTGAAGAGAAGACACTTCTCTGCAGATGGACATAAAAAAACCCTGGTGCCTACATTCGTTCATTGTTTTTCCGAAGATTCCCAACTTCGAGGGTCCACAACACACATTTGTACGATATATGTATTCCTCTCACACACACACTGCCTTGCTTGGACAGGCCGATCGTTTCAAGACGTCGAAAGCGGGAAGAAGAGTGGAAATTTTGAAAGGACGTTCGCCGTGTTTATAACTCATTTCATTTCACTTCATTCACTTTCTTTAAAAAATGTCGTTTAACACTGAGCGATATATTAATAGGGCGTGAAGATTCTCCAATCTGATTGTGTTAAGAAACCTACATCATTCGCAATAGATCAGTTTCAACTAACGGCACAGCCACAACAACCAACTTAGCAACCTGATAGGCGTTTGTTTGTCTACCTGGTATTGTCGAATTTGATTGTTTGGGCAATAATGCTGGTTGACGAATTAACAATTTTGGTTCTTAGGATGCAAACTGTGGGATTGTGGTCACGCAGTTGAAACTGATCTATATAATTAATGTATTTTTTCAATCATTTCGCTTACTTTTGATCATTTTTAGACCCTTCCTATTAGACCGCGAGGGGTAGCTAACGAAAGAGACAGGCTGCGACTATTGAATGTCACGTGATCAAGATACGCTGAAAAGCAATTCACCAATTGGTGGAAATAAGCCTTTGATCACTAACCCACATGCCGCGACTCTTTTGTTGACTGCGGACGAAGCAAAAAATTCTACGTCATCGAGTTCAATATCTACATATCACTCGGTAGAAAATGTTGTCTAGTAGACGGCCTGCCTAGGTGCCTAGGTATATTGCAGGATTGTACGACAGTCGGAACTGAAGTTGCAAATTTCGAAGATAAAACTTCATGAAGTTGAACTCTTTAAAAAAGGAGCATTGTTCAAAATTACTAGATGGAAAATACTAAGCATAAAAAGGTACTTTAATAATTATAATAATTGGTTTTTTTTTTTTTTTTTTTTTGAGAACATACATCTGACTTGTGTGCTTGACATCAAGTGCCCGCTTATAAGTCATCGTCAATATACAAGGACGAGATAGCTACAAGGAAATTTACAGCACCAGAGAGTTACATCCGGGAGCTCCACAAAGTGTGTGCAATGGAGCTGGCGGGAGTCGAACCCGCCGACCTGACTCCTACGCTATCAAGCGATTAGCGGAATGGTGTCTTAACCACTCGGCCACGGAGGCCCCTAATAATTGGTATCATTTTGTAGAATATCATGGGAATATTCGATATAGATTATTTGTGAAGTAGCATCATTTCTGTCATTTTATTTTTTCAACAAAAACAAACGTCTTAAGGTAAATAAAATATCGTCTGAATCTGTTTATGTGAATGATAAGTTAATAGACTATTTTAATAAAACAATTTTAATCGAAACTGATTAAGTAAATATGCTATTTTTGATTTGCATTCTAGTCGTTGACTGGCCATCTGATGAGATCGTCTGTGTCGGAAAATACTCATTTTTGGACCAAGCATCTTGGCAAGCCTGCCATTAACGCCAAACTAATGTTTGTTAAATATTCTGTATAGTTCTGTCTCACTCGTTTAATCGAACTCGTCCAGGCGAATATCGCTAAGTTCGGGAATGCAGTTTTGCCATAGTTTGGACGAAAACTTCTGTATAAGCATGCGCCTTGTGCGTATATGGCTACTTCCATACAGAGACACCTCACGTGAACTGCCGCAAGTCAGAACTGTCCTTTTGTTGTTCTTCATCTCCTCAATAATGTCATTCACAACTACCCGAGGCTAATGAAAAAGACAGGCTACCGCGGTACATTCCACTTATCTTTTTTTACACACCGCTAGAGTGACGTGATGCTCTTTTCGTGCACTTTCATTGGTGCATTCGAGCATCATGTGACTCCCGCGGTCTGTAAAAAAAGATATGAATAAAGCACCGCGGTAGCCTTTCTTTTTCGTTAGCCTCGCAACTACCCTTTAACACCACTGCCTTGTTTTGCAACTTGTTCATAATTATTAAAATTTGATATTCCCGATGATGTGAACGATTCATACATTAAATGAAAGATAGAAATTCAAATTTCTAGGATGTCTAATCGAGTTTATAAATTACAATAAGCAATATTTTTAATAGTAATTTACCACTTGCTGAAAGGTCGGCTTTCTGACTCACCCAGCGCCCTCTGTAGGTCTTCTGTTCAAGATCGATTAGAGCTCATTCATACCTGGTACTCAGAAACCGAAAAATCGCCGTAACTTCCGTTGACCCTCGAGGGTCTCCCATTTAATTCTTCAACGGAAGTTATGGCAATTTTTCCGTTTCTGACCAGCAGTGTGAACGAACTCTTGTTCAGCGCAAAAGTTTGGAGATACCTCGCTCCTTATTAGATATAGCTCAGTGTATACTAATAACAAAATAATTTTATTATTGTTCTTTTTAATCCTGGCGTATTCGAAATGCTTTTCATGTTTATATAGATTGCATCAACATGGAATTTTTAAAAAACCCACGCTTCTCATAGTAGTTGCAATTCTGACGCTGAAATACGCCATCTAGTGATTTACTCACTTTTTATGTCGGAACTCACTAACAAGAATTATAGCCTATTATTAATTTGTAACTCTTTCGTAGTTATTAATTTTTATATAATTTCCCCATTGATACGATATTAATAACTTATACTGAAGATAACAAAAGAAAATTTATATAAATCTGTATTTCCAGAGTTTCTATGCGAATTTATAATGAATGAAATAATAGCTGTTTTAGGTATAAAAGGTACACTTTGTGTGGTTATCAATACGAAAAAGCTAAAAACAACGTTGAAGCACACAAATTATAAAACTTTAAAACACATACGGCCGTTTCAAGGATACATCGATCCCCTTCATCAGTGTAAAGGTAAAAAAAAAAAAAATGTTAAAAATCAATGTATGAATTCAATTCAATATTTGATCTTGATTTTTACGAATCACATTATATTTATAAATATACAGATTCATTGGTGAACGACATGTCTAGCACCCCTTTTCTTTCTCCCGTTTGGAGAGAGCCTGCGCGGTGATGCCTGTTTTCGGTGATTTCCTGTCAGCTGCGTCACTTCTGCTCTTCTCGAGGCTAACGAAAAAGAAAGGCTACCGCGGTGCTTTACGCGTATCTTTTTTTACAGACCTCGGGAGTCACGTGATGCTCGAATGCACCAATGCAGGTGTACGAAAAGAGCATCACGTCACTCTAGCGGTCTGTAAAAAAAAAGATAAGTGGAATGCACCGCGGTAGCCTGTCTTTTTCGTTAGCCTCGTGCTCGTCTGGTTACACTTGCTTTGCCATTTTGGTCAGATTACAGCCAGTACTCGGGGCTATAGCCGAGCGTGCGTCTTTTGAACCCTTTTATTTATTTTTTTTTGTTCACCTTACACTGATGAAGGGGATCAATGTATCCTTGAAACGGCCGTATGTGTTTTAAAGTTTTATAATTTGTGTGCTTCAACGTTGTTTTTAGCTTTTTCGTATTAATAGCTGTTTTGTTATGATTTAAAAAGACGATTTTCCGACTTAGCCTGCCTGCGCCCTCTTTAGGCGGATTCTCACGCACTGTTCCAAATATGAACCAAACTTTACAAAAAATTGTTGATTTCAGAACCCGATGAATGCAGGGTCACACACTCACCACTATTTCCGAATGGGAGCCTTATTTATTACAGAAATTCTAAGGCACCGATTACTATCCATAAATAGTTTTGACTGTATAGCCCAGCGATAATCAGGCTCTGGTTGATTTATGCAAATCAACCAGCAATGAAATGCAAACCAAGAACGAGCTTTTGAGTAAAATAAATAAAATTATGATAAATAAATATATATGTTGACGGTTAAAAAAATAATAAAACAAAAATATAGATAGTTATAAATTAGAAGTAAGGTTGTAAAATGTATTACTTTGTGATTAGAAAAATAATGTTTTCAACTACCTTTTTTAATATATGAATTATGCTGTTGTACGGGGGACGCTTCATCGTTCCTCCACGATAGCTAAATCTCATGTTAACCTATGGGGAATGTTTAATTAGATGGTCCCTAATATAATTACCACTATACAGTTTTCCCCACCAGAAAATAGCCGACCGATGCTGATGTAGTGGTTTTTTTTTTTTTTATCGTTTCTTTAACAAGGTGCGTACAGCTTTAGTATAAATTTTTAACAGAATTTTTCGCCTTATTTAATCTTACGAAAATATTACACATTTTACGATTAAACGAGGTGATTGCGAATTGTGAGATTGTAATATTAAATAGACATTTTCTAATCTGAAATAGCGGAGCCAGAGTCATTTGTAATTCCTAAGTGTGTACGCATACCTAGCTTTAATTTTTAAGTATTTTTAAGAAGATAAAATTTTAAAAAAATTCCTAAGAAAGAAATCTCAAATTTTATAGGGTTTTTTTTTAGATACTTAAAAATTTAGGAGACGTTTTGAAAATGCACGACGTATAATTTATGATGATGAGAACCGTAATTTGGTAATTATATTACGTAATGAGTAATCACCTAATTTAACTTTTCTATAGACTAACATGTCGGAAAGAAATAAACCGGTTTATTTGAGGCGTCCTCTTTAACATGTAAGACGTAAACACAGTATGTTGAGGTATATGGAGGCGAAGTACGTAACACTGGTGTCTAATTTACACAGTAACTGAATCCAGTAGAATCATGTTTTTATGAGACCATAGGTGGTATAAAATACGTAGATGCAGAAGTAGTTGTGTCTATAGAAGAAGATCTTTTTTTTTTTTTTTTTATTCCATTAAATCAGGACAACCGCAAGAGTATCCTTCCTTAATTATTAGTTTCTACTTGTATTAGTTTTTTCGATATGAGCAGTCTACTTCACTCATTTTTGAAAGTTTACGTTATCTCTTCTCTCTTATCCACATCTGGGCAATTTTACAAAAAAGTGGCCGATGTGGCATTTGGGCAAGGGGAAAAAAACTTCTACTACAAGTATACCAGAAAACCCACGGTTTTTATTTGAAAAATATCTCTACTGTCGGGAATCATTCCCTTGTAAGATACTTTAAGAAGGAGTCACGTGCATTATCATGTAGAAAAAAATTCCTCCAATGTATAATATTCGGTTCATTTTTGGCTCCTAACCTTTAAGGACGATCAGCTTGTTGACAAGGCAACGATTTAGAGGTTTGCATAAATTCTTGTTGAAAGGAAATCAGTTTTTATAGGAAGTTTTTGTGAAATTCCCTCAAACACTTTTACGATTTCCCCCAACAATCAAGCACACTCATGGTTACAGCCACATTTCTTTTTTTTATGTCGAAGAACCGAAATCCCCCTGTAGAATAAAAAACCTTTTGACATGGATTCTTGATATTACTGGTCAGTAACCAGTTTCAAAAATGACCTTCCTGTGATGGTCTTTACATTTTCTGTTACAGTCGTTACATTCCATGTGACGGTCTTTATTTTTAAAATGTTTTGATAAAAGATTGGTACCTACCTCCGCTTCGTGAAGAGGTATTTATCAGTTTGTGATCTCTACATGGTTCAATAAAGTTCAATAATCAAAAATATTAACCAAAAATTTTTTTTTTTTTTTTTTTTTTTTAAATTGGAATGTGACGGTCTTTACAAAAGTAACTGAATATGGCGACTAAAGGACGCTCATCTACTTCAGACCACGTCTAGAAGTAATAATGCTGTTTCAAACAACTAAATAAAAAGTTAGCAATTTGAACAGGTCAATTTGAATTGTTTATCTTAAACTAACAGGCGTGACTGTCTGTACAAAAATTATTATCTCAATATTTATGAGTTACTTAAAGGAAAAGGCGATAAACGTAAAACTTCGACATCGGCACGGCTGCACTTGTTCGTATCACATTGCAGATGCAGACTGATCCCATGTCACTGAACTCCACATTCTCCATTCTAGAGCACTCTTTTGGTGGTTGAAGAACTAAAAATGTTCTCTCTCTGACGGTCCAATACAAGATTGTTTGCATGACTTTGATCAGCTACTACAGTATGTAAACCACAGAATACATTGAAAATTGGATCTTTTATCTTTTTTTTAATGCGGATTATCTTTGTCATTTTCGACGAATTAACGAAATATTGTAAAATTGAAACGAATAAAATTGAGTACAGTACGCGTAACGGTCGTTACATTTTCATGTTAGCACTTTCATCAAAAAACATGAAGAAAACCTAAATAAATTTACTGCATACAAAAATAGATACTATATAGAATATTTTAGTGAGAATGCAACACCTGTAGAGGCCAGTACGTGAAATCGGCCACTTTTTTTTTTTGTAGAACTGTCCTTCTATACATGCGTAAAGCCCCGTTCAGACTAAAATATTTATCTCGGATTTTGGAAGGGTTAGGACTGGTATCAGAACTGCGTGTTGACATTGCAAAAATTTTTAAGGTTACCCATCCGAACAAATCGGAATTGTGGGCATGCGCAGAAGTTAATAAATTTGTGAATTTTAAAATTGCTTTAAAAAATAAATATAAATTGAAGAATGTGCAACAAAGAAAAAAAATTCTACCATACCTGGAAATAAGCTAAGAAACAGTGAATAATGCACTATATACTACTCATAATCTTTTAGCGTATTTTCAAAAATTTAGAAAACATACTTTGGGCAGTGAAATTTTCATTAATTCATAATTTGTGATATTAAGAGTTAAGTTATTAAAAATCCTTCCACAAATTCATCTGTATATTTGTCAGTACACTCTGCTTCATTCGACGAAGGGAACTATTGATTAATAGCTTCCGAAACTAAACTTGTGGTCTCCCTGATCTTATGGAGTAAAAAGAAAATCCTCTTCTATAGATTTTTTTTTCACCTCCAGATTATTGACAGTATATAGTTTTGTACAGTTCAACTATTAAAACTAAACCTTTGTAATAAAAGCTACATGTCCTAGTAAGTTCTCGCAAAAAAAAATGTGATAATTTCATACATTTTTCAAAGATGACCAAATGTGACTTTTAATCAAGATGAAAATTTCTTACGAATGTAACAGAAAATGTTGTATGTATATAAAAATGTTTTAAAAAAAATCTCTATAATATAAAAACTGTTTTCAATGACTATTGTTAACGCTGATCAAAAATAGATCTAATTTTAGTTAAAGATTTTCTTTCAACTGATTTGTTGTTCATTTAAATATATATATATAAATATGTCTATTTGTATATTAATATTTTTTTTTAACTGATTGAAAAGGCGATGTATTCAAATCAACGAGGACTGACTTGGAAGTATGCAAAGTTATTTAAATCATTATTCTTTGAAATACAAAGTGTGTATTGCTATGTTTCTTTAAAAGTAATTCTGTTATGAAGCAGTGGATGTGACATTTTAAGTTTATCACATAATGATCGCCCTTTAGATTTACTTAGATTATTAATCACTGTTATTTTTTTTTAGTTTAACAATTGTCACTTCTATAGTCAGGGCCGGCATTTCTTTAAAAGGGCCCAGGTGCAAGAAAGATTTCAGAGCCCTAAATTCTTTTCCAGTACATTGGAGGCTGGGTGCAGAACATTTTGGAGCCTAAATGTTTTTGAAAAATGAAAGCTTTTTATATTTGTTGGGGACCCCTATCGGTAAGAGGGTGTCCGGACCTTATTCTTTCGAAAGGGTATTTTAGTCTCATAATCTTGAGGCCCTGTTGGGTTGCACCCAATGCACTTTTCCTTGCGGCCGGCCCTGATTCTAGGTTATGAGATTTCGTTGACATTAGGTTGCTCAATTTTGTTTGGGTACATCCGAATTATCACGTCACCTTTAAAACTTGGCGATGGAGAAATTACGCCAAATAGGATAATCCCAGATTCTTTAGATGCGGAAGCCATTAAATATAAGCATTATTTGATTAAAGAGCGCACTTTTAACGCTAAAAGCTCTTTTTTTCTATGGCTTTCCAATGAAATTACCAATTGATACCTATTTGTACCAACCCAGCTGGTGTAAATATGTACCTCCTCCGTATATCATTAAATTTGTAACAGCAAAACGCCACTGAGTAACCAATCTTTAAAGTATTAATTATATTCAGGGATGAAAAGTTTAACTACCTTATTGACATCATCGCTCATGTTTGTAGTTAACACTTCGATTATGGAAATTTTGCTAGTAAACTACTGATATCAGTTTGTCGATACAGATGCTGTTATCTGTACACAATCTACACGTGATACAGTCATATTTGACGGGGGAAAATACATGCACTGTTATTTAGTCGAATTTATGCATCACAAAGAAAAATAATTATTCAGATTATTTTTTTTATAGTTATCGAAGATATTTGGAAACTGCAATAAATGGTGTCAGGGGGTGACATGATAATACGGTTGTACCACTGTTTTCAGTATACTATAAGGGCAGTTGCTCAAGTCATCGAAGTTTCTGTAGTTCCCCATTCTCACTCCCAGACTTTTGGGGGTTTTTTGGTCCTGGCTAAAGCCTCTGGGTAGTGATTCCAGTTCCAGTTTCCCATTCTACTAAAAGCGACATAGTTTAGAGCCGAGTTCTAGGTTGACCCTATCTCTCATAAGTACATCCCCATAAAAAAGGAAAGGGACAATTTTAAAAGATAGCACACAATTATGGGGGAGAAAACACCTTTTTGGATGAAAGAACATCGATTTTTTTTTTAATTGTTAGTTGTCAGGGTTTAATCCAGGAAAAAAATTGGGTCTTCTGCGGGCACTTTCACGAAATTCCATTTGATAACAGAGGGCCCTTTTTGCAAAATTCCAGTTAATAAAAGAGGCCACTTTTGACAGTCCCTGTAAATGAACTCCATAATGTATAGACAAAATTCCAGTTAATAAAAGAGACCACTTTTGTGTGTCTCTCCATAATGTATAGAAACTCCATAATGTATAGAAAACATGTTGTGCACCTTGTTGATCCATTTAAATTTCAATATTTTTGAAGTAACATAACATCATTAAAATGCATTGAAAACATTTTCCCCCATTATGTAATGTAATTCTTTTGTGCATTCTCGCAGTTGTTAATTATTCTGTACTCCTAAAAAAGTCTCAGCTATGCATATCAATCTTATTATGTTTGAAATATCGTTACATAAATAAAATGCACCGCAAAATATTTTTTTCTCTATGAACCGTAATGTAACGGGATTCTTTTGAGTGACTGTGTAAACGAACTATAAATGCTATACACTTCACTTTCACTACCGAATATTCGACAGTAAAACCTTAAAAACGTAAATAAGTTGCATAGCAATCCGAATATATTAACGAGAGTTAGAGTATGGTCAGACAAACCAAATTCATAAAGATAAAAGTAACTCAAAAGATATTAATTCAGCTTAAAGCTGTTACGTACATCATAGATTACAATTCAGTTCTATTAAGAATTTTGTAAAAGTTTATATTATAGATAAAAGATATATTTGAAGAAGATGAATGAATCGATATTTTTTCATCCCCAAAAGTAGATCTGCCCTTTTAAGTATATTTTTGAACAACATGCGAAAATCATCTAATAAGAATGAAACATATCAAATGCATTTTGCACAGAGCTTATATTGTCGTAGGTATTCGAATATGCAAAAAGAACAACTATTCGGAGAGGGCAATAACTACACTATTGGGTGATATTTTGAAGATATGCATCTTACCTTTCTGGTGATCCAAGATTTCACTTGACTAATTTTAACACAATTATTCTGATTGGTAAATAAATCACATGGGTTGTAAATTTCCAAAAGGGTCCAGGCTAGGATTCGAACCAGGGACCTTTTGATTCAAGCAGCAAATGCTCTGCCGACTAAGCTATCCTGGACAAATCTGGCGGACACAATTCACCCCTACA
Organism: Maratus michaelseni; assembly: GCA_963931845.1. Taxonomy (NCBI): domain Eukaryota; kingdom Metazoa; phylum Arthropoda; class Arachnida; order Araneae; family Salticidae; genus Maratus; species Maratus michaelseni. Next base: position 12,780,081 of record OZ007588.1, read on the forward strand.
AACGTATTGATTATGGCATCTGGTCTGATATCTCAATCAGCTCAACAGAATAAATTTATTTATCCCGTTAACATTATTTATTCCCTTAACAGAGCGAATACATAACATAAACTGTTTATCGTGGTCTAAGTGATCCGGGTATGCTATCACAGGATGCTGAATAGCTTTTAGGAATTTGAACCACTGTCCTAGGGAAGTAAAAACGTAATTTATTATCTATCACATTTTGCAAAAATGTTGGGAAAATTTGCAAGAGGCTGAATCTCAGAACAAAACTATCGAGTTTTTGTCCCATGGCCACCCTAGAAAACCAAAACCTTATCTCAGTATCTGTTAGGAGGTTAGAAATGAATTTTTTGGGGCGATGGTAGTAAACCAGGCCCTGTGTCCAATAATTTCTCTCCCATGGGAATTATGGACAACCTAGAACTCTCTTCCCATAACCGTACCAGATACAAAAATGTATGTTTTTTAACAACCTCAAAACGAGCACTTAGATAGAAGACTCGAAAAAGCATGCTCGCATGCTATATAGGGACCTCCCTTTTTCTAGATCTTTTACAATGCACATCTAGAGCTTTCTTAGATTTTTCTGTGTATGTGGAAGAAAAACAAAAAGTATTATATTTCTTATATATAGATGTCACAAAGGAGATGTTATGCATTGTTGTATATATTTTCTGAGAAACAAAGCAGTATTTTAATGCTTTGAGAGATTTTTCTCTCATAACCACTTGTATCAAATCGCACATTTATCGTAAAGAGACACAACTAAAGAAAAAAAGGTTTTTAAGGATAAAAAACAAGAAAAATATAAGCCTAATAACTAGATTATTTTGCCAAGTCAAAATGTAGTAAAACCTGAGAAAATGGTCTATAACAGAATCCTGTCTTAAACGGGAAAATTCATGGTGCTGACGGAAGGAACACCTTCTAAGACGGGAACCTGTCTAATTTTTTTTTTTCAATCTCTAGCGATGCTGTTTTCACAGGTTTTACTGTCAATATAAATTAATGAATAATTTTTTTTTTTTATCTACGGTATATATTAGAGCAGGTTCAGAATTCAAACTCCAAGAAGGATGCAAAATGTTTGGATAATTTTAAATTTGAATTAACAATAAATGTTGGATGTTAAAGAAAACCGAGAAAGTATAAAACTATGAAGAATGTCAAAGATCAGGATCTTTCTGTGTTTTAGTTCCAAATATCACCGATGGATGGCGCTGCATTGTCCCCAAACAGTTAGAAAGTTCAAACTAACGTATAAAAAGTAGATCAAAACTCAACTTTTAACCTTCATTTTGTGTAGCTGTTGAAACACCGAAAAAATTTTGTGTTTTGGAATTGTAAGGTTATTTTTAGAACAACATAGCAAGGCTATCTTATTTTTTCCCATTCTATAGAGTGTCAAAATTAGAAAGATAATTCTCATTCACCTTGAAAAAGGATTTTATCATCATTTTGAATGCAGTTATCGGAATAAATCTAAATTTGAATTGAACCACTATTTCGAGTTATTAAACTTCGAATTAAAGAGATTTAACTATACATATGTCTTTGATGGCATACTACTATGTATTTCTGCATATCATTTCGTAATATTAACTGAAAAAAAAAAGTTTTTGTTTTAGTTGTATCACTTTAGAAAAAAGTGTGCGAAATATCAGAATTTGCATTTTGCGGTATCTTAGATTTTATAATTGTCAGTTTAAAAACTGAGCTTTCACCTTTCTGTACATCTCAGTATTTTTTTTAAACATGTAAATTAGAGTCAGGATTATTGGTCACTAGCCTGTCATGTATGACGGGTGAAATTTATATATTAAAAGTTAAGTTAAACAACTTTATCTGAAAAGAAAAAGTTTCACATAAGATTTGAAAATAGAAAATTGCCTTAATAATTTTTGTATTGCTTATATATCTTTCATTAGACTGTTATTTATTAATGTTATTATAATGTGTTTATAAATTATGTAACATACAGCCCACAGTTGAACAATAGACGTTTCAAAGATGTGTAGCCTGAATAAAATATTCAAATTCTCCGGTCAGGGAAATAATTTAGAAGGGTTTATAAATTCTTCTATACAAAATGAGAAACAAGTTGGAAATTGTACGTTAAATGTGACAAAGGAGGTGCATTCGTTTTATAGCTAGTTTTACAATACAAAAAAATCACCCTCCTTATTTCAGTGAAATGAATTATGTCGTCTGCTAGGAGCGAAATGAGGATGCCTTATTTTTTTCTTATTACGTATGCCACGTTTACAGATGCGAATTTTTTTTTCAACACCAGACAGCGCTGCAAAATTCATCCTGGAGATCTTGCTTTGCGAAGGATGACCTCCATGGTTTAATATTTTTATGACTCATAATGAGCGAATCTCTTGTGTTTATTTGCTCTAATGGATTAAGATATTCAGCTGTTAACCTAATTTCGACTGAAGTTATCTCAGAATCGATACATTTTTTAATGTAACTCATCTCTCAAGCAAACCATTTTTTTGAACAATCTTTCTTAAAAATGTAACTTTTATACAATTTTATTTTAAAAAATAATTTTGAATAAAAATGGCCTCCTGGCATATGAAAAAAGAAGTGGTCAGCCCGTATTTGTTTTTCTCAGTCACATGACTTGCGCTTTTATTATATAGATTACGTACGATAGAATTTAATAGAATGAAGAAAACTTTTATGAATATATTTTTAAGTTTTGATTCGATTTTCATAAAATTTTAAATGACTCGACAAAATTCTGCAAAGATAATATATCTTAAATTTCAAACCATTCGGTTGGGTAGTTTTTGCGTTGTTATATGCAGGCGAACGGGCAGACGGATGGACCAGATGACGAGTATAGGTGCTACGTATTTATATAATTACGAACACACCTAAAAAGAGATCACGTATTTTGATCTTTTGTAATCAAAAATTTGTAAATATATTACTACATACAACACATCTGATTCTATTTCAAAATAATCTATAGTAAATATTTTAGTATGCTATTTTGTATTTCAAATGCACATCCGGTAAAGCCTCTGGGGCCTATTTTGAGGTCTTCAAGAAAGCTTCTAATCCTGACTCTAATAGATGTAACAATAATACTAAATAGAAAGAGACCATCATTGTGTACGAAGCCTGTTAAAATGAACACCTCAAGATGAACAAACTTGTTAGATTGAACTGTTGAATTGTGTATTTTAATAATTAACATTAGTGTATGAGTAACAAACATCAGCCAGTATTTATTGTGAGAATAGTTTTTTTCTTTTTTTTTACAAGACTGGTGTTAAATTGTGATGCATAAACCTTTTGTGATAAACATGTAGATCTCTCTATATAGTCTGCAGTGAGATGTTTGATAATGTTTATAAATAAATATTCGAGTCTTTTTGTAATAAAGTATCGAAGAGAGTGCTTAGTGAAGTGGGATTTTAAATTAAAGATTGATTGATTGATCTTCTCAGAAAAAAAAATCTGAAAGAAAGGCAGGAAAACTATATTTAAAAACAATTAATTTTTTAACCCTTTATGTTCCGACAATACTTTAGAGTACCATTATGGAACTCTTTATAAAATTCAATTAACACATCGATTGGCAGTTATAGGATTTAGAATGATGATATAGATACTTTACTTTATCATGTCTAAATGATTTTCTGTACAAAGTAATAATATTTTAAAATGGATAATTTCTTTTCTAGTTATAATGAATCAGCTTTTGTGATGTCGAAAGACATAGGGTAGTTTTGAAAAAATTATATATTTTTTATGTCATGCTATTCTATTTATACTCGTATACTTTATAATTTTATAAAACACTACAAACATTATTTAATATTACGTATACCACTAAACCACTATAAATAGTGATTTAGCTTATTAATTTCAATAGACAAAATTTCTTTTAATGATTGTACAAATTCTCTAAAGTATCTTTAAAAAAAAATTACGAAAAATATTTAGAAAGTGAAATTTTCATTAATTCAGTCATTTGCTAAATAAAGGGTTAAAAAAGTTCTTGAAATATAAACTTATAATATTGATTTTGATTAAAAATAAATCTTGTCAAAGCTGATGAAATGAGCTTACACACATTATTTTCATGACAGAGTCACTGGTGCTAACCAATCAGTTTAAACAAATATCTAAAATCTTTATCAGCTTTTCTGATGTGAAATACTATATATGGATTTTTGACTGCTCACAAAAAATATTCTAATGAGGTAGAGTTAAAACAATTTCTGAAATATCTTCTTAAGTGATTTAGAAAGTGAAACATTTGGATTCTTAAAATATCTGCTACTTCAATAAATATTTCATCTATTACTAACCACTCTATGCACTCTCTTTAACAACATTTACTTTAAAATGTAGATACACGTATTCTAAAGATCTACAAAAAAATATCTCTGATAAAATGTTTATTTTTTACCAGAAGAAGAAAAAAAATATATTCAGTTAACTTTTTAAATTTTTATGCTTTAAAAAGAAAAAAAATGGTGACAGATTTTTGAAACTCTCTGTCACATGGACCAATAATTTTAAAAATGTAATAAATAGTCCATTTTGAAGAAGACAAAAACAAACAATTGTTTAATAAAAAAGGTCCAAAAAGAAAGTATTGAATGCTTTCAAAATACTTTTTTATGCAAGGATAAAATATGTTAATATGATTTTCGATGAAACAAGAAAAATTACACAGTGCAATAATAATAAAAACTATTAATCCCTATTTCTCTCTCCCTCTTCCCCCTCTCCAACTTGACTATGCGAAGATGAAGCCAAAAAATAGAATTCAATCCAGTTCCAATTCCAGTTTCTTTAAATTTACAAAACTGAATGCCTGAATTACTAACTATAAAGGAAGAAAAAATAGTTTGGAATCATTTTTTAAAAATGCAGCATAACTATAACAGCATGAAATTGACATCGGATGTTAAAAAAATTGTAATAACATCATCAAACAGAATTTTTTTTTTTTTTTTTTTTGATTAGATTTTGTTTTTTTTAAGAACTGAGAAAAGATATCCTGATAGATATGATTAATTAGACATAAAATACACACTGTAGAGCCTATATTAGCTCCAGTATGCAAATTCACTTTTTGTATTATTAATCAGGGCAGTTTAAAAAAAGCACTCCATAGATGAACAACTACTTTCATAATTCATGGCTTTTAGACATTCAGTGGTTCTCAAAAGGGTGCTAAGTAACTGCATGGCAATGCAGAAGAATTGAAACAGAATTCGAAAAAAAAAATGCAAATATTTGTGATCCAACTGTACTTAATTATGTATCTGTTTGTATAAATTGTACTACGAGCAACTTTTATCAAAGTTTAAGGAGTATTTTTCGCATAATGAGTTGCATTATATATGTAAGAGTTGAGAACCATATTAGATTATGCATGTCATGCAAATTAAAATTTTGTAACTGAGTAAAAAAGTGTACAGGTCAGAAGTCGAACCCAGGATCTCTGGTGTAGTTGCTCACTCAGTTGCAAACTTTCAATTTGTATGATTTCTTCTTCGTGATTCAAATAAATAATTAAAAAATATATGCATTTTACCTAAAGCTAAGATCTAAAATGAAGCTAACCCTCTATCCCTTCCACCCTCTTAGAAATTACCACACTTTCCTATATTTTAACTTACGTAACAAGTTTCATAGTTTTGTGATTCATGATTAATAAACAGTTTTATTAGATATAGCTTTTATATCGATTCCAAAATAATAATAATAATGCTAGAAACACTGATTTGAGAAGCAGGTATATTTTTTAAAAAACACATTTTAAAGAAGTGGAAAACATGTTTTCACTTGCAGACAGAACCATTTCATGTAATTGTTCCTCATTTTAGTTTTGAAATGATATTTTTTAACATAAAGAAAATGTGTATATATGTTATAAAAATGTCTTTTAAGATTATACAGCACTGTATTGTATATAAAAACCTTCACTTTTGGAATTTTGGATAGTTTTACTTCAATAAAAATATTAACGACCTGGATTTTCTCTCTTCCTTTTGTTCCTGCTGCTTTTTTAATTTTTTTTTTTTTTTTGTATTTATGTATTATACAGGCCAAGATATATACACTCTCAATAATGGTAAATATTTCAAATACTGAAACTAATTTATGTGACAGTGTAGTTTATAAATTGTTTAATAGTATTTGTTTAATTTATACAGTAATTTCATACTAGGTTCAATCGACTATTATTTTCACCTATGTCTTTCACTTTACAAAAAAAAATAAAATAAAATAAATAAAATTAAAAAAAATAAATCTATTAATTGTATTTATTATTTATTTTTTTAAAAATGGACAGATTCTCAATTTATGCTTTACACGATTCATATAATCGAGAACAAATACAATTCAGCTGACCATAATGTTGTGCAAAAGTCACTCCCATCTGATGTGGCCATTAGATGTATATACAATAAAATGTATGTAAATATGAAAGTAATGTGCCAAGTTATTAAATAAAAATTAATTTCAGTCTTTTAAATATTTATCACAGTTGGCAATATATCTTCCTAATGCAAATAATACACAAATACTTTTTCTGCATCCGATCTGTCTTATTATGAAATAAAAATGACATGACATCAAACATCGTAAACAATAAATCTCTTTAATAACATAAATTATAATTTTACATGTAAGTAGTATGCCATAAAACTACTTAGATGATTCATAACAAAGATTCTATATTACATCATTGAATGAATCGCTTGAAGATGATGTATTCTAAGTGCATAGGGTTCTGTAAGGCAGAGTGAAATATCTAATGCCAAAAAAGTTTAACAGTAACTCATGTAGTACATCTTTCTACCGGAGCCAGTTTATGTAGTAACCCACATGCTACAGCCCTGTAATACTGTTATGTTAATCGCTAAATACTTTGACAATCTGATTGCATAGTATAATGGAAACATGGTAAAATATAAGAGAGTTTCTCCACAAAATGGAAAAAGAAAACCCTTACAAGGAAGGTCTCCTTAAAGCGCATACTCAGAATATTTTGAAAAAAAAAATACTAATGGAGCTACTCATGTACGTAATAAAGTATCAGTCAAAGAATCAGGGTCCATAAGCTGTGTTTTTGGCCCACGAAATAAGACTAAAATTCGATTTTGTTATACTGACTTAATTATTTCACTTTTTAATATTACAAGGTTTATCCTGTACGATTTCAACACTATTTTTTTGCATTTTGTTCGGATTTATAGGATTTACACAAGCTCAAAGTTCGTATGATTCGTAGTTTTTGATGAAAAATATGCAATTTCTCCTCATTTTACCTCCATTTTTAATATATTTTTTTAATATTTTACTATGAGCGCAGCTTTGCAACACTTTTATTTTTAAATATAGTGTAGATTTTGATGTATTTTATAATATAGATAAAGAAGAAAGTGTTGCACGATGGCGCTCCTATAAATAATGGAGATAAAATGAGGAGAAATTGTGTATTTTTCATCCAAAACTACGAATAATACGAACTTTGAGCTTGTATAAGTTATATAAAAACGAGCAAAATGCAAAAACTATTTTTGAAATCGTAATCTCTTCTAATATTATAAAGTGAAATAATTAAGTGAGTATAACAAAATCGAGCTTTAGTCTATTTCATGGCTTATGGACCCTGATCCTTTAGCTGTGGAATCCCAGTAGAAAATGTGTAAAAAAAAGTTTAAATACTTTTGAGTATTTGGGGCAAAAAGACGCGATTTGGTGAATAACACTTTGCATTTGAAAATTCCTATAGTTAAAATGAGTTTATGAATTTAAACTTAAATGATTGAGTAGTTTATTTTTTCTTATATAGTATATATACAAGTTGCATATTGGTGAAGTTATTTAATTTTATGCGGTTTCGCCGGCGGATAACTTTTAAGTGTATTTTAATAGAAACGGTCCAATTAAAAATGCTCTTATTATACATTTCGATGTAGAATAAGTTGTTGTTTCCATGACAACAATACGACACTAACAATATTAAAGTTAAATTGACAGTGCTCAGAATTTGACATTCATTTTTAGTTTAGAAGCATTTTTAATTAATTTAAATTTTGTTCTAAACTGTAGAATACAATTGTTAATTTTCTTTATATATACATATAAATGTATATGGCAAAACTGTAGTTATAAAAGTGTATTTATTTAAGTTAAACTTATTTCAAATAGTTCAGTATAAAGAGTAGAAAAAGTTTTCCTAAAAGAGTATTTGTCATAAAAGTATATTTTTTTAATTGTGAAGCCTACCAGCGATAAATTGGCAAAAACACAAAATTTTCATATTTTTTTACGAACTTTATATTGAGGTTCTGCAGCAATTTTTTCTCATAAGAAGAACATTCTGTAATTTTTTCAAAAATTTCTGAGTATGCGCTTATGGAGACCTTCCTTGTTAGAATATGAGATACATAAAGTTCTTCTGTATGATGACAACATATAGAAAAAAAAAGTGTTGTGCACAGTTGTAATTAAAATTAAATGTTGAACACAGTTTAGTTTAATTTTTAAGATATCCAAAAGTTTGTAACAAACTTCACACTTAAATGTTGGGCTTTCAAATTTTTAGGGCACAGATTAATACAGTCAATTATGGGAACTATAATCAGTTTGGGACTGAATATTTTGTGATTATGGAATTTTGTTAATTACAGATGATTCTTTTTCTGCTTAAAAATTTTACTTTTGCAATCTGTGAACAAAACGAACAATATCTCTATGAAAGTGGAAAAAGGAAACATCATTGCAAACAGAAAATAAAATAGTTCAGTATTTTTAAACATATTTAAGAGGATGTTGGACTTTGAAATAAGAAAAAATAAAAATAAATAAAAATTGGCCAAAAATGCAATTTTTGTTTCTGTGTTGAAACTTTGTAAAAGTAAGCAATAAAAATATCATATTACAATTTATTTCAAAATCTTTTTTCTTTTTTTTTTTTTCAAAACAAATTTTTTCACAATTTATATATCTTTAAACTATTCCACATATTTTAATTTTTGTTCAAAATTCTGAATATGTCTAAAGACATACTATAACAAATCTAAGCATCTGGTTTGGAATGATCCTCAAATTAGAAATAAAGTTATTAACATGTAAATTTTTTAAGAAAAATTTAATTTCGTCCCATTTTTCTTTTTTTTAAAAAAATACTTTTTTGTCGGATAAAAAAAATGGATGCAGAATTTTTTAGTAATAAAATGAAAAAAAAAAAAAAAAAGAAAAGAATTTGAAAATTGAAATGCATGGAACATTTTTTAAATTAAATTAAAATAAAATAAAGCGTTAAAAATAAGCAAAATATTTTTTTCTTTAAATAACCTCTTTAAGAATTTTGGAGCACAAAAAATACACAGAGGCAGAAATTGTGAGAATAAGTAAGGCTCACTCATACCATTCTGGATAATTGATCACCCAGATGATTATTTCTGGATAATCAATGCCTCACTGTAATTTCAAACTGGCATATTTACAACTAATTATTTCAAACTTTATGGATGTTTTAGCAAAGATGAATATTTCTTAGCAGTTTATTTGTTATATTTAAAAGAAACATTTTTTGAAATGTTATTTACAAGAATCCTATTTTTTAGATATGATTAAATATAACTGTACTGATACAGTAGAAGATCTTTATAACGCAATTCTATATCATGCAATTCTCCATATAACACACAGCTTCTCAGATGTAAACAATGAATTTTCAGCTAAGAAACACCAGAATTCCCACATTATAAATAGTTGTTATTCTCTAGAGGACTAAATTTGATACATTAATTCAACTTTATCTCCTTAATTCAGAGCTAATGACTGAAAAAATTGCTATGATTTGATACAGGTATATTTGGACAATGTTTATGAAGTAAATTTAACAATGTGTGGAATGATCTATATTATGCAAAAAAATATAATCTGCACAACTCCTGGTAATAAAGAATGCAATATAAAGATACTCTAATGTATTTTGGTATGTTTCACACATATTTGGCCCTGTTATACAAGCTAAATTTAATGATGTGTGAAATGTGATCTATATAACACAAAATTATATATAATGCACATCCTCGTGTTTTTAGGTTTGCGTTATAAAGATCTCCTACTGTATATATATATATATATATATACAGTAGTATATATACATATATATTTAAATATCTAATACAATTATCAAAATACTTCTATCATGTAACCCAGGATATAAAAAATTGAAAGGGTCGGGGCAAGAGAGTGCTAAGCCACATTTTTTAACTTCTGAGATACATCAATTTGAAAATTAGATCATATACTGGAATCAAAATATATAACAAAGTTTTTTTTGCCAATTTCCGAGTAACATTTAAGATATTCTGAATAACAATATGGTATTACTTTAATGATATACACTTTCTTTCTGGTAAGAAAGTTCTAGAAACATCTAGGGCAAAAACGAAACCTGGGACATAGGCTGCCACCTAATGACATTAGAAAAAAATAATATGTAGGATAATATAATTTACAATATTAAGCAACAGATTACAGTGTCAGATTTATTTCACCCGAAACGTGGCTTGGCGCTTTCTTGCTCCAACTCCCCTCAATTATATAAACTAATTACGTACAAAGAAAAATTAGTACAAAATAGAATTTCATAACAAAAAATACTTAATTTAGTTCAGTACATTTAAAATAAATAAATAAAAAACAAGCATTAGCAAAAAAATTAATTTCAGTTACTTATGATCGATCATTATAATATTAGTCACAACCATTGACGAACATGAGTCACAAGCATTGTCTTCATTTGTCAAAAACTTTGAAAGAATTCCTGAAATCTCGAACCTAAGAAAAGGAAAGGGGAAAAAATGTTACACAACAATGAAAGTAAAGAAAACAGTAAAGATGAAGAGATTCTTGACTTACCTGAAATGAAATCCACTCTTTTAATGGAAAAATCTTCTGATATTCCGTTATATGTGACATTCTCAAAAATACTGATTGGAACCTAAAAAATCATAACTCAGTAAATGAAAAAGTTAACAACATGAATTTCTTAATTTTCAATATTGAACCTGCATTGCTTATTTTCAGATCAACATTTTTATTTTATTTATTTAACATATTTAAACAATCATCAATCAATCAGGAAGATACAGGGTGAGCAAAAAGTCGTGTAATGCTTGAAAAACATTTTGTTTACTAAAATACAAACATGATTCAAATTACAAACATAAACTAAATTGAAAGAGTAACAAAATTGAGTGAAAATTAACATTGTTACAGAAGATATTCAAAATGTGACCCTTTCTTCTTGGATACAAAGACGTTTTGTTTTTTAAAATTTGAGGCCACTCTTCTCAATGTTTGTTTGGATTGTTCGCAAAAACATCCCACACTTCATCGCTGACCTGAAAACAAACAATGAACACGCGATTAAAAAAATAAGTGTTCTAACATTGAGAAAAGTGGCCTCAAATTTGAAAAAATGCATACGTCTTTGTATCCTAGAAAAAAGGTCACATTTTTAATATCTTCTGTAATAATGTTAATTTTCGTATAGTACTGTTGATTTAAAAAAATAAAAAAGTTATAAACTTCAGTTCAGTGTACAATTCACCTTGAATAAATAATTTATATCACAAAAATATGTACAAATTACAAAAGTACTCATTACTTAAAGGTGTGAAGATCTGTTGATTGTTGTCAAAACGTTAAAAACACTAAAAACACATATTCCAAATGTTTTCAACCAAAACCCATCTTCAGGGATAATGTTGTCATTCCTTCCGTGATCTCACTCTAGCTCCAGTCTGGGAGAAACCATTATTGTTGAAGGGTGGTATGTAAAGTAAAGGCAGGAAAAAAAACTACTACAACAAACTTTACCCATTTTTTAACAATTCACACCAAATTCTATGGATATCGTATGATAAAATATCATTACAAACAGTTTCACCTCTTGAAATTATTTAAAGAGATTTTCTTATAATAGCTTCTGTATGGAAAATAATTTGTTGTAATGTACGTTTGTAATTTGAATCACGTTTGTATTTTAGTAAACAAAATATTTTTCAAGGGTTATGCGACTTTTTGATCACCTTGTAGTAAATATACATGCTATACTATATTAAAACAATCAAAATGCCTTAGAAAAATCAACAAAAAATTTGGGGGCCAAAAATCAATGCTTACCTTTCCATTATAAACTAAGGATAAATATATCAAAAGAGAAGTGTTGGGGTACAGGGGATCGATTAGCATTCCAAAGTGAAAAATCTACAAAATATTTAATTAAACTGTATGTTTAAACACCTTTGTAAAGCATTCTTTTAGTAAAACGTCATTATAACTCAAAATTCTATCATTTTCAGTGTCAAAATTTGAAAGGCTCGTGTTATTCTACCAGTTTATTTCATTTAACAGAACTTTTCCTGTTTTCTAGAATAAAAAATAGAGCAATCTAAGAACTAACTAGGACTGATTTAAAAAAAAAAGATACCTTTCAAATAATAAATGAGATGTTTCATGTGAGTGAAATAGCCTCTTAAACATATATAGGATTATAAACTGCCAGATAGGAAATCTAATAGGTGATTTCATGATCTGGTCTGAGCAGGACATTATAAGAGGGTATCTATTACAATGCATAAGATTTTAAGAGAAAAAAAATGGTGGATGTCTCACTTCTTCCTTAAAAAAACATCATAAAGCTATGGAGAAGAGAAGACAAATAAAGCCAATGTGTTCATATTTCGCCATGATGCACAGAGACATTCCCAGACGCAAAGTCTTCGACAACACCTTCTTGTTCAGCAAGAGAACTATGAGAGAAAGCCAGGAGGGTCTTTCACGCCGGATCTCGCATCTGTCAGTCACCCAGTTACCTAGAAAATGAAAAGAAATTAAGCAGTCGTCTCAACAGAAATGATATCAAATAAGATTTTTATGAATATTTCAAGGAGCAAAATATACACATATAATTTAATAACCAGAGCCCCCTGCGAGGATTTCGCACTGAAATCTAATATTTTTTAGGTACTTCTCTATTATGCTGTCGACCACTTTTCATAACAAAAAACTATCGCCAAATTGTAAGATTAAACGCCAAAAATGCAGTCCCATTTACTGGATGTCAGAAGCATTATACGTGTTTGTTAAATCATCAAGTGGTTTTTAATTCGACATTTGCGCGTATTTTTCATTATGTTTTACTGGTTTATTAGTTATTTCATTAATTAAAATAACAATTGTGTCCTTAAATTCTTATATTTTATTTATTTATTTTGATATTCCAATGGCAACGTTTTCCCGTTTATTTGGCGATAGTTTTTTGTTATGAAAAGTGGTCGACGGGATAAAAGAGAAGTACAGTAGAACTCCAATTATCCGAATCAATTGGGACTAGACCCTATTCGGATAATCAAAAATTCGGATAATTGGATTTTTTCCAAAAAAAGGGGTATATTTTAAATAATTACTGTATGCATGTTGAAAATGGGAGAAAAAAATTATTTTTAAAGAAAACGAGCTTTTAATTAATTAAATGAAAAGGCAACACTATTACATGTTAAGCGTATTTACAAGTGCTGTACATTAGTACAGTATGTACGTACCGTACTGTAAATTAAACTCATTACTTGCTGAACATCTCGGTCAAAGTAAGTTGTTTGGCAGTCGTCATCCGTTTTCGGGGAGCCAAGTCGCGCATCCGCTTGACAGTCAGAAGTTGCATGTGGTCACACTCGGGACTGACGCTCCATCTACTTCAACGCAGTTTCAAGGCCGGCAAATTCTTCACTAGCTCATGGTCCCGTGTATGCTTCAACTTCGAAATTAAGGTCATCTTCTTCCTCGACACTTTCTTCTCTCACACTTTCAATGAGTTCATCATCATTTAGAATTTGAAACCCAGGGTCTTCGCGGCGGGAAAGACAGTAGCGCGCGTAGATAGAATCATTATTTTGGGAATCGCAGTACGTTTTCGTCTTCATTTGCTTTTTATGAAATTCTGAAAGTGATTCGGATAATCAGCGATTCGGATAGTTGGAGTTCGGATAATTGGAGTTCTACTGTACCATTTTTTATCAATATGTAATAGTTATTAGATGCAGGTTTAAACTTCTAAAGAAAAAGCAAGGATAAAAATATCTGTAAACAACATTTAGTTGTTAGTCAATCCAGAATATCATCTAATTTATTCCATCAAAGTTAGAGTAAAAACTGATCCAAGATTGCTAAAGGCACGCGCGAGAAAAAAAAAAAAAAAATCGTATTTTAACTGCATTAGAGGATGACGTCATCCGCTTCGGGAAAAACATGGGGCATAGAAATATAAGTCTAAACATTTCAATTTAAATTTCGCTTTTTAATCATAAATATAAAATAAACCCGTGCAGTGTTTTTTATAATAATTGCTGAGCATCATATAATGTGGTATTTTATTTTTTTTGGCAACAATGTTTTGAGGAAAACCTTTCATTTCATTTAGGAAAACAATGCCGATTTAATTTTTAATTATCAGCAATTTTTAATCGAAAACATGTTTTAACAAAATGTTAAGTGTGCTATGTCAGAAGCGTTTTCAAAATCCTTTCATATGCTATCTCATTCGTCGTTCTGCGTTTCTTATTTTCAGAAAAAAAGGGATGTTGACGGGAGAAATAATATATATGATACATGGTTGCAAAACGAGCAACTTCAGTTTTTGAATAAACACATACTAACCAAGCATAAATGACTCAAATCTTACACTGGCATCCAAAAGTTAAGATACAAATTAATTTTTTTTATGTGATAAACAAATTAACAGAAAAGAGAACATGAAAGTTAGCTCACAAGGGCCTCGTATATTTTAATCCAGCACATCAGAAAACATACTCAAAAACAAAACTGGAACCAAATGATATAATAAAAGTTGCATGACCCAGGGCTTGAAATTCAATTTTTCCAAGGAGGGGAGTCTCCCTCCCAACATTTTTAAATGAAGGGGAGTTGTAATGTTTGGGAGGGAGAAAAAAATAACTTTAAACCTTACTATTATTTTACGTGCCATTTAAAGAATTACATTAATGCAGACATGACAAAATACCATTGAAAAAATGAAGTCAACTCAGAATGATTATGTAAAATGTTTATTTTTATTATAAAAAAATCCCTGACGGCTCGGCCTACAGGCACAGGTAGATTTCGAAGATGCAGACCGTAGGGCGCCTGTTTGTTGGGAATTGCGGAAGAAATGACCTTTTTGCCATGATGCGACAGTTGGAACCGCCTACTTCGAAACCCAACTTGTTTGCAGGCAGAGCCGGCAGGAATTTTTTTTTTTTTTTTTGCTATAAGAGTTGGTCCTATAAAAAACTTTTCAATATAAAAGTTTTAGATAATATTAAGAGGATTTATTATAAATTTAAGCAGATTTGAAATCTTGGGAATTGACGAAGTTATGAATTTTTTTCTTCTAACCCCCCCCCCCCCCCCCCCTCTCCGCCCTTGGGCCATTTTTAATTATATCAAAAATCTGTCATACATAATTTTCGGCACTTCTCCTAGAAGTAATAATAACTTCAAACGGATATTCGATATGTATCATAATTAAGAAATTATGGGGTTTTTTTCTGTTTTCACAAACAGCCCCTCCATCCTCCCCCCCTTGTTTCAATTTTGTCCATTAACGAACTTGACCGAGATTTTATGTATCAGTTTCGAAAAGATGCGGGAGTTGGAACCGCCTACTTCGAAAAATAACTTGTTAGCAGGCGGAGCCGGCAGGGATTTTTTTAATTAAATTTTTTTTTTTTTTGCTATAAGGGTTGGTCCTATAAAAAACTTGTGAATATAAAAGTTTTAGATAATATTAAGAGGATTTATAATTTAAGCAGATTTGATATCTTGTGAATGGACGACGTTATGAATTTTTTTCTTCTAAAACACCCCCTTTTTACCCACCTTGGGGCCATTTTTAATGATATCAAAAATCTGTCATACATACATTTTCGGCCCTTCTCCTAGAAGTAATAATAACTTTAAACGGATTCAATACGTATCATAATTAAGAAATTATGGGTTTTTTTCTGTTTTCACAAAAAGTCCCCCCATCCTCCCCCCCTTGGTTCGATTTTGCCCATTAACGAACTTGACCGAGATTTTATGTCCCTTGATTTTATGTTATCATTTTCGAAGAGATCTGTGCAGAATTATTGCAGTTATCCTGTCCATAAAAAAGTGACATAGATAGATAGATAGATAGATAAAGTTTTGAACTGGGGGTGGTTTTGGGTTCTGGGAGTCATGATCGGTGTAGATCTGCAAAAATTTTTCAAAAATTCCAACTTAGGTAAGAATGTAATAGGTAATATTTCTTACGAATTCTACCTAAAAGGGAAAAAAGTTAAAGTTTATATATGCAGAGTATTTTTCAAGTTCCACCAAATGTTAGGGACCCTTAACAATTAGTTTGTTAAATGAATTTCTGAATTTAGATTTGATTTGATTTAAGCCTCTTTCACAAGGTACACTTTTACTCCTTCACAAGGATTAAAAAGGTTTACTCCTTTACCTCAAGGAGTAAAAGTAATAAGATCTTTGCAGCTCTTCTAATCTCATTTTTGTTTAGTGCGGACTGGGCCAATTTAACAGGGTGCAGCGACCGGTGGCTCTTACTACACCCTTTTTTGTTCTTTTCCCTCTTTTCGGTCACAGAAAAAAAAAATCTTTAAATACATCTATTGGTTGTCGGAAAAAATTGTGAATTTAGTCAATTGGTTGAGGGAATAAAATAATGAAATTCGTCTTATGCATGAACAGAAATAGATAAGGACTTCTAACGAAATAGTGTTAATATCGATTTGCGACTTTGGGACTACATGGCAGCCAGTGTACAACTGTGCTAAGGTAACGCCATCTACAAAGAACAATACGGATAAATACCATAGAATAAATCTATTATACCTACCAGACGATGGCTGTCAAGCAGACGATTTGAAGAAGTAGATGAACTAATACAACTGTTCTACACAGACATTATATTAGAAACATTTTTCAAGAAACGATTTTCTTCTATTATATATTGTGAAATTCATCAGTCGAACGCAGAGAAGAAAATATAAATTTGTCAGTCGGTCACAGGAAAAAAAAAAATCATGAACTTTATCAATCTGTCGAAAGAAAAAAAAAGGAGAAATTACACGAATTTCGTCAATTGATCCCGGAAATAACGCGAATTTTGTTGATTGATCGCGAAAAAAACACGAATTTCGCCGATCGATCATGGAAAAAATGCAAAGTTCGTTGATCGAGCGTGGAAAAACGCAAAGTTCGTCGATCAATCGCAGAAAAAATGCAAAGTTCGTTGACCTGTCGCAGAAAAACTGCAAAGTTCATCAATCTGTCGGCAAAAAACCCCAAAAGTTCGTCGATACGTCGCGAAAAAACACAAAGTTCGTCGATTTGTCGCAGAAAAAAACGAAAAGTTCGTCGATCAGTCGCTTAAAAAATGCAACGTTCGTCGATCAGTTGCTTAAAAAACCCAAAGGTTCGTCGATCCGTCGCGAAAAAACACAAAGTTCGTCGATTTGTTGCAGAAAAAAACGAAAAGTTCGTCGATCAGTCGCTTAAAAAATGCAACGTTCGTCGATCAGTTGCTTAAAAAACCCAAAGGTTCGTCGATCCGTCGCGAAAAAATGCAAAGTTTGTCGATTTGTTGCAGAAAAAAACGAAAAGTTCGTCGATCAGTCGCTTAAAAAATGCAACGTTCGTCGATCAGTTGCTTAAAAAACCCAAAGGTTCGTCGATCCGTCGCGAAAAAATGCAAAGTTTGTCGATTTGTCGCGGAAAAAATGAAAAGTTTGTCGATCAGTCACTTAAAAAACACAACATTTGTCGATTTGCCGCGGAAAAAACGCAAAGTTCGTCGATTAGTCGCTTAAAAAACGCAAAGTTCGTCGATCAGTCGCGGAAAAAACACAAAGTTCATTGATCGGTTGCGGGAAAAAAATCACGAAATTTATCGTTCGGTTGCAGGTAAATTAAATAACGCAAATTTCTCCGGAAAATGGTGAAATTTTTTGGGTGGAATTTCAAAATTTTCGGCATGAATCCCGCCCTGAAATTCAAGCCCTGATGAGCTACGGGGAAAATATAGTTGGCCTCACCGAGCTCTACATACAAATAGAAGGGAGAGATAACTCTCTATTCTGTTACATTGGATTCAGCAGTCCGTCCATGAATACAATGCCATAGAATTTCAGAAGAAAAATTATGGCAAAAAACAGATTTCCTCCCATAGGATAGTATAAGGTAAATATATTTTACAATTCAATTTTCTTTTTAAAATATGTCAAAGATGCTATAATTTTCACTGAATTATACTTTTTAATTTAAATAATTACCTGTTTTATTCCATTTCACCACAAATGGTACATATAAATAAAATCTTATATAAGCTTAAAAAATAAGAAAAATGAAAAATTTGATAAGTATTGCTCATAAATATATATGAAAAAGGTATAAAAATAACCAAAAGTGATTAAAAGTATGCCGAAAAGTTTTAAAAATTGCTTCTAATATAAAAAAAGGTGCAGGCTTCATTACTTGTACACATTGAAAGTGTGATGTGGTCGAGGCAGAAAGTGGACCAGTGAGTTAGCTCTCTGTACTATTAAGGAGCTCAGTGGTTGGTCTAAAGGATTTTAAACTTTATCTGTAGGGGAGACCGGTACACACTGGACCTATGGACACTGTGGACCACCCCCTAATATTTTATTTATTTAAATTTTTTTAAGCTTCTCTTCTATCCTAATAGACAACAGCACTGCGATGATTATTTATAGCCTTCAGAAAATATGTTTAGCTCAGATTGAACTATTTTATCCTGCTTTGTTGTTTTGAGCTTCTAAAAGTAAAATTTTTCATCATCCTATTTTTATTTTTTTAGTAATTAAAGGTTGTAGATAAATAAAATAAAACAGCTTTTTTGCAAAGCTAAGATACTTGTTTTTATTTTACTTTAAAGTTAATATGTTTAAAAGAAAGCTATAAACAATATTAATATGATTATTTATAGAACTTCAACATAGGGTACAGTGGACCACCCACTCCTGGGGTACAGTGGTCCACAATCCACTCTGCTCCTGTAATGCAGAATGTTCAAAATATTTAATAATTGCTTATTTTCTATAAAGAAAGATTGTTTTAAAGTAGATTTAACTGTAAAATAAAGTAAAGAAATAAAAATAGCAATTTATTTAACATAATAAGAAATATTTTGTTTTGTATTTACTGCCTTTGATAAATATAACTGTAGTCTAATTGTTGATGATTCTATTCAAGTAAGATTCATGAGACGCAAATTGAATGGAAATCAGTTTATTTTTCCCGAAACTGTAGATGAATCTGCTGTTGATGTCAATGATTTCATAATGTTGCTCTCAGGCACAAAATTATTTCTTGAAAATTCCAGGCTCAATCTTACTCATAAGAATTGGACAATGGAATTTCATTTGCAAATTTTAATGTGTGCTGATTTTTTTGGACTTAAGTAATAACTTCAACTAAATTGCAATTGTTCCTGTATTAATCTGTTATTATTTTCAAAATATAATTAATTTTTTGTTTTTACTTCAAAATTTATATTACTATGTTATTTTGCAGGTGAAGGGGCAACAAAAAAGAATTAGATTAATGAAAAATAGATTTATATTGTATTTTAGATAATACCTAATAGTGGTCCACTGTACCCCGGTGGGTGGACTAGTGTACCCCGCTTCTGGGGTACACTGGTCCACTTTACAAGTGTATATAATTTTTTTTTTTTTTTTTTGAAAAATGTATTGAAAACTATGTTATGAGAAAATTATGATGGATGTAAGAAGGTTTAAGGAATATTCAAAAATATTTTCACACAGATCGGTCAGTCTGTTAAAAAGAAAAAAAATGTTAACTGAAAAAGTGGTCCACTGTGTACCGGTCTCCCCTACTTCATTCCTCCCTAAAACTGATTTACTTTTAATAAACATCCAACATAATTTTATTTACAACCTGTTTGAATAATATGAAAGACATTATGGGCATTTCCAGCTGGTTTATTACTTAAATAACCTCTAAAACTGAAGTCCCATTATCCATCGTGATTTATATCATATGTAAGAGAAAAACAACACAGCAGTGCTGAAATAAAAAATATGTTATCGGACTGAAAGTTACATTCTTTTTTTAACATCTAACACACAGATATAAGATCTATTGAAGGGAGAAAAGACTATAGCCAACATAAACTTTGTTAAAAAGAAAAAGCTGACACTAAACAAAAACAAATTTAAAACATATCAGAAGCTGTAAAGAGGAAAAAAAACCTCTCATGAAGCCAAGCCTTTACTCTTCAGAAATACATACAAATGGAAGATATTAAAAAGTCCCGGCCTGTAGGAAATAACCCTTCAAAAACATAGTTTTGTAAAGCCAAAACACCACCCTCAGTAATTGCAGAGATTCACTACAGCATATCATTTAAGCAAAAAATTGGAGAAGGGATACATAAAACAAATTGTGATGGGTCCTTCAGGATGCATAATTTTTTCCTTGAAGGATTGCAATTGATGCATATTTTGAATTAAATAAGGTGAATCTATCTTATTTCTAAAAAGAAGACCCACTTTTGTGAACAAGAACCCAGTTTTTCTTTCAAGTGCAGGGGTCCCAAGGACCCAGGATTTCAAAAGACTAGAAACATCACTGCATCCTCCAGAGACGTCATCGACAGGCAATTCTTGTAACACAGAGTTTACTGAATCATCTTAATATATTAAAAAAGCAATTTAAAATACCAAACTTAAAATTGTCACACATAAAAAAACAACAATATTCTCGCTAAAACATTTCTTGCTAACTTCTTTCACCACATGGCTATAGGCACTGAGCTACATTAAAAGGAAAATAAAGCTAGTGAATGAGCAAGAGACGCTGGTAATAATATCCCACTCTTAGCAAAAAACAATCTATTATGCAACTCCCCACCTCTAACTTTCATATGTTACCCTCCAGCATCTCGAAAGATCTAAGGAAGCGTAATGACAATCTGTCACGGCAGAAAAACACAGGCAAAGATGGACAGGCAACGCCATCTGTCGTAATCCGTTACAACACAATTTGATATGAAAACCAATAGGTGGAGATGGAAAACAGGAAAAGGTAAACAGTGATTTCAACTGAGAGTATTAAATGTGATATTAAAGTAGAAAAAGGGTATGCCTGGGAAGTTAAAGAGATTTGCTCAGCTATAATTGTAAGTAAAATAAAGATATTTAATATTACATTTAAAAGTTAAAATAAATGATGGTATCTGCAGTTTCCCCCAGGTTTAAAAAAAGGCAGGGTGCTGCTGGTGAGAAAAGGGCACTTTTCAGATTTTTAAGGGCACTTTTTTTAATTGTTAAAAGTATTCTTTTGGTTTTTAAAGCCACTTTTGTTATTTCAAAGTCAACACTCTTTTTAAGTCAACATCGAGTCAGTTTTTACTATGAAAGCAAATTTTTTAATGCAAAACGGAGAAAGAGTACTTTTTTTCCTGAGGGGCAAGAAGTGTGCTAATTATTTTACTGGAGCAAGAAGGGTTCTATTTTGTAAACTAACGGACAAGCAGGGTGCAGCACCCTTCTGAAACTGTCTGGGGGAAACTCTGGTATCTGTATATAAAGTCAGAAGTTAGGTTGTTTAAAAAGGATAGAATATAAAACAGAAATATAAAAAAAGGAATTAAGGTTTAAGTGGATGGGGAAAAAAAAAAAGCGATAAGAACCATATTCAGGAATGTAATAAGGATAATTTCCTAACAATTTCTAGGCATCCAGTGAGTCTTTTTTTTTGTTTATATGTTTTTGTTTTCATGGCCCCACAGCACTCATACATGCATTTTAGTGATCGTAGCATTACCAAATTTCACACATTTTTTAGATTTCTATGCAAACAAAGTTGCTGCATCCAATAATGTTTTTTTTTTCCTTGGACGCAAAGTGCACATACAAGTGTTTTAGTGACCGAGGCATTACCAAGTTTCACACATTTTTGATATTCCTATGCAGCAAAGTTGCTACATCCAGTGTTGTTTTTATTTGTCTTGTTTTCCTGGGTGCTGAACATTCATTCATGTGTTTTAGCGTGTTTGAAAAAAAAAAATGTATGAACATGGCCTTGCTGTATAAAAATTTAGTTGAATGTTATCTTTCATAATTTATATTGATTAAAATGATTTTCCTGTCTATTTAAATCACATGTAATGTTTATTCACATCTTTTATGAGAGAAATTTATTTTTTTATTCAAACTAGCATAATCTAAAATAATTTTTAATAATTACATTTCTACTGCCAAATTCTATTTATTTTACAAGATTGAACCCTTACAAAATTTCTTATTTAGAATGTTCTGTACAATTTGCAAAATTCCGTTCTTATTTTTAATTGTTTTGTACATTTGTAAAACCGCATCAAGAGAAATCGGTGCATCATCATATCAAATCTGTTCCATTTAAAATGACACCTTTATTAAAACATACACATACTTAAAAAAAAATCAAACACGATTAATAAATAATTTAAAATTCGGAAATTAATTATTTTGAAATCTCCAACTATTTTTTAAACATATGAATTGGGCTATCTTTATTACTACTATAGCATAATAATTAGTTATTAATAATAATTTTTAAAAAATCTAGTTGGCTGACGAATGCCAATAGGAATATGAAAATATTAAAAAATAATACATTTTTCCCCGATCTCTTGAAACCATTTTTACATTTTAAAACTACGCAAAAATGTATACAATTAACCGAGTACAGTGGAACCCCGCTAATTTGGACCCTGTTATTCCGGATCTCCGGACAATCCGGATCGGTCTGGTCGATTTTTTTTTTTTTTTTTTTGAGAAGTGATTGGCAAATTTCCATAACATTAATTTATTTCATCCTCGTATTCCGAATAAAGTCTTTTCTGAAATATTTTTGGAAGAATACCTTAAGCTTTCTTATTTAAACTCGATGTTATCTTTCAAAGAAACAACAATGTATCACTTTAAGTTTAGCAATTCCAATTTTCACAGTTTTCTATTTAATCCATTTAGAAATGTCTTCAAAAGCTCACCGCAGAATAAAGTTTTACTTAGCATTGCAAGAAAGCAAGGTAAAATAATCCCTATAGACCCACTGACTGATGAGTATCGCTTTCCAATCTTTGTCAGCCAGCCCATAGGTGTCTGGTCTCTCGGGACTGTTTCTTTGTCTTCGTGACAAAATGCTTTTATACTATCACTTGCGGAAACCCCCCAGTCACTGCTCTGCTTCCTAGAATCCGACCTCCCGTTCATAGAGCATGTATCAACCCAAATCTTACCAGACATTTTCCTTTGCCGTGCAGTGTTTTTGAGCGTACATTTTTAGCTATGGCGATGAAACGAAAACATAATTATGTGACTATGCAAAAGAAATTGGAAGCATTGAGTAGAATTGGTAAAGGTAAACCCTTAAAAAAGATTGCTTGTGAATTAGGAGTAGGGACCTCGACAGCGTCCGAATGAAAGAAAAATCGAAAAACAATCGAGGATTTTTGCTCGAAATCAATTTCTAACGACGGTTTGGACAATCGGAAGAATGTTAAAATAGCTAAACTTGAAACACTGGATGAAGTGTTATTCGTTTGGTTTTGCACAGAAAGAAATCGTGGTTTACCTATATCAGGTCCAATAATCCGACAGAAAGCCTTCATTTTTTATCATTCTCCGGATAATCCGGATTGGGTCTGGTCCCAATTAATCCGAATTATCGGGGTTTTACTGTATTTATATGTCAGGCACTGTACATAAATTATATATTGTTATAGAATGAATATAAGAGCAAAGTTTAAATAAAAATAATTATGTAAGAGATATTTAAATTATCATTTTATGTGCATAAAATAACAAAAAACATCGAACCATAAAGTTGCTTGTTCATGATTCAAGAGTTCATTGAATGTTTATTACAAGTTTCGGTTGAATATTTTAAAAAAGTGAAGTTTTTCTCATATCTCGTAAAACTTCTTTACAGTTCTAACATATCATTTTCTGTAATTTTAAGAAAATGCTATTTAGAGGCGTAAATTTATCAAAACACAATCACTTTTTTTAAAACATTAAGCAGAAATGAAAACAAAACAAGCTTAATGTTTGAAGTTGCAGTTAAGAAATAAATTTCTGCTCATTTATTACTTTTTAAATTTTATTTTACTTTTTCTTCTTCAGCCAATTAATAATTTCTTTGAATTAAGAATGAGTATTTATTAAATGTATGGACAAAAAATTAATAAACTTTTTTTAAATGGCACATCGTTCAATTAAAAAAATATATTTTTTTATCCGGATTGCATTGCTGACTTGCCGTCCTCCAACCTCCAAGGACTAGCAATTTCATTTTCATTCGATTAAAAGCGAATTGTTTTCAAGAAAGTTACACTGGACTCATTTTTTTAGAAGGTTTTAAATGTTATGAATTTTAGCGATATGTAATGTGTTTATCAGTACAATTCGAGGATATACATTTGTTCTTTATATTTAAATTTATTTTAGTCTTTTATTCAAATAAGTGCTTTCAAACCTAAGCAGGAGTCGTAAAGAGTAAGTAGTTTTAGAGCTCCCAAAAAGTTTTTGTTCATTATTCTTTATATGTTAATCAATTATGTCGTATTAGGTTTAGCATTCTGAATGTTTCTAAAATTAAATTGATTCGTTCGTAAGACTGCTTTTCTTCCTGTGGAGTCTACAAAATCACAAATCGCTATTTGGACTTTATTCAGGGTTTTTAAAGGGCCGGTAACTTTGTTTACTTTACAAAATTAGGCCGAATTTAATAGTGCGTCCACACCATTATTTTAGTAATGAGCAAAATATTATAACTATAATTTAAAAAGGAAAAGAATATAGTGATTTTTTTGCTGAGAGTAATCGACAAATAGAAATTTTGCGATTTATAACTGTTGGATCATTGGGATTTGGTAAATATATGGTATTATATGTATGGTAAATATATGTATGTAGTTATAAAGCTAGGTTAATTTTGTATCTTTGATGTACTTTCAATCCTCATTTACTTGTTTCAAACAAAGTACTAAGTGTTTTACACTTTGACTCTTTTCTTTAATTTTTTGATTTATAAATAAAATATAGATAAATTGATACCTAATCTAATTTGCTGGGGAAAGTTCCATAGTCGGATCCACAGCCAATTTGTGTATTATGTGGAGCGTGGTTTGTCACAAATTAAATAGATTGCTGTAACCAGGTTTATTTTTTGTGTGTATGTCAAGCATTTAATAGTATCCTGGACTATTATTTCTTCACTCATCTTTGAAACCAACCTGGCTGTAGACTAAAGGTTAAAATTCACTATTTTCATTAGAAGCCAGTGGCCAGTAAGGGCTGTATGTTTAGTAGCCACGGTTCTGCATCAATTCGTCGCGCACAATTAATAGTGGAACATTTCGTCGCAGCGTCAATTCGTCGTGGCTCAATTCGTCGCAGCGAAAACTCACAATTCATCGCGGAACAATTCATCGTGCACAATTCATCGCAGTGAAGACGTCTTTGAAGGCTATTATGATAAAAATAAAGATAATTCAGTAAAATTACTTACTTATAAATTATTTGTTTTTTAGATTTAGAGAATTGTAACTAACATTTTACAGGCAATTTTGGAGGAATCTTTTTTCATATGTGATTTTTGCGAATTTCCCTGATGAGAACATGAAGGTTTAATGTATTAGAACAACTCATTTTTTATTTAAATTAGAGATTGAATAAATATTGCTTTAAATTACCGAAAAAATGGTAGAAGATTTAGGATAAAATCACCCAGAGCATGAAAAAATGACGAATACAAATGCTAGAAAAAAAATTACATATGCGTACACAGGGTACAAAAGAGGACCCACCCCCTTCTCCTTATATTTGAAAAAATTAGGAAGTAAAAAAAGTATTTAGAGATGTAAACATAGAAACTTTTTGTGAATGTGATTGAACTGATCGCTTCATGAATGCAATTTCATTATATGATATTTTGGCTTTAAAAGTTTTTCATTCATTTCATCTATACTAATAAAAGAAAGTTGTTTGTTTTTCTGAGTTCTGTGTGTATGTACGAAATGACAAGCAAAATCTACCGCACGTAGAAATCTGAAAATTTGGGTGCGGATACTCCAAGGCAGTCCCTGAAGACCTGAGGCTCAGATGTTTCATATTTTAAGACCCGGGGCCCCTGGGGCCCTTTTAAGGTTTTTGCATCTAAATTGTTAATAATTTGCCCCGGTTTTATACAATCTCCCTTGTTTTCGTGGCTATTTCTCCATTAAGCTTTCCCCCCATTTCCACATTGCAGTTAGGGCCCTGGCCCCCTGTGGCCCGATGCGTTGTTCACTTGAACCTTTTGTGTGCCATGCATTTTTCACCCTCTCTAATTGTGTCACTCTCTCAATGCATAACTTTTAAGTTGAGTCTTGAACTCCTCTCAACGGGCCACCACCCTCATATTTCTATTGAAGCCCTTGGGCCCTTTTTTAGTATTTCTTTCAAATTTTATTCTAACGATTAATTTATAACCCATGCTTAATTTTGTCTAATTGAAGATGTAAAACGCTAGGTACTAGGATCTTTTAAGATGTTTTCCTCTTAAGGTCTTACTCAAAACTATCAGTTGGCCCCTTTTGGGACCTCTACCTTAAAAATTGGCCGATCCACTAAGCTTTTGTTTACTGATAACTTTTTAGGACTTCCAGCTACAAAAGAACGACAAAATTTTCTCGGTCAAGTCCCGACCCTCCTGGGCACTTTAAAATTTGTTTGCCCTAAATTGTTAATAATTTGCCCCATTTTTATCCGATCTCCTTCGTTTTTGGAGCTTTATCTCCATTAAGCTTTTCACCATTTCTACGTTCCAGTTAAGACCCTGGCCCCCTGGGACTCAGTATAGGAGAGAAAAAGATGGGGGAGATGAAAGAAAATTTGCCGAAATCATGTTAAATAAAACTCACAAATTAAACCCGTTTATGGATGAATTCTGCTATCTTGTTTGAAAATGTCAGCCACCCTAAAATTTCAAACTGAGACTTTTATAACCTATGCTTAATTTCGTCTAATTGAAGATGTAAAGCGCTACGTACTAGGATCTTTTAAGATGTTTTCCTCTTAAGGTTTTAAATAAATAAACAGCTTCCAGCTACATTTAATAAAAATGTAGCTGGAAGCCATTTTTTAAGATAGAGGCAAATTAAAAAATGCTCTATAATCCTTGGATCAAGACATAACATTTAACGGAAAAAGTTTTTAGGATTTCTAATTTTATTTTTACAACTTTTTGAAATTGTAATCTTTAAATGGCTATACAATGAGACAGACGGACGGACAGACAGACAGACAGATAGACAATTTGTAAAAACATTTTTTTCGGAATATCTGACCCCTAAAACGTGTAAATCCGTTGAAAACCCGAAGTCGAAAAAAAGTTCGATTACAATATTTTCTTCTGTAGAAGAAAGTAAAAATCATAAATTGGACACATTTACTGAATACAACAAGCAGCATTAGTGGATGAAAATAATTAAAGTATAATAAAATTATGGTTTACTTTCTAACTAGGTGACCCACCCGATGTTTTCCGTGCCGTGATAATAACCATAAACAGAACTCAAGCTTCTATGACTCTTTTAAAAGAAGCTGCATAGAAGGGCCCAAGAAGGGGATTAATATTCAAAATTGGTGGTAGCTGAGGTCCGAGATATATTTTTGTCGTTCAAGTAGTAGTTGGAAGTCCTAAGTAGTTGTCAGACAAAAAAAAGCTAGTGAATCGGCCGATTTTTAAGGGAAGCTAACAAAGGGGGCTAACTGATAGTTTTGAGCAGTGCACTAAGAGGAAAACATCTTAAAAGATCCTGGTACTTAGCGCTTTAGAACTTCAATTAGTTGGAATTAAACAGATAGATGCGATGTTCCCTGGAGGGCAAAAAAGGTGGGAAAGGTTTTTCTTATTCCGGCCCTGGGAGATAAACAAAAAGCGGAATTAATGTCTGTGTCTATTGCTTTGATAGAAGATGAAAAAGAGTATGTTAGAAAGAATGTGGTGGTTGCAGTTGTGAGAAAACTGAATTCTCCTCCGCTGTTTATAACTTGTTAAAATTTGGAAGTACAGATAAGCAAAATTCAGGGTGTAAACAAGTAGGGAATCAAAGAGAATTAAATGGGCAGGGAACCCTCAGATTATCTAGCGATCATGAGCAAAGGGTTGTTAGAAAAATGGTTGTGAATGAAATCTGTGAAAGGGATAATAAGTCTGTTAATGAGATAGAGGTAAATTCACCGGGAGACGTGACTGATAAGAATTTGGAAAAAGGCTCTAAATTGATCGATCTAAAAGATGATGCGTCTCGAACGGACAGTGATAAAAGGTCAGGTAAAGGAGGTCAATTTCGGGAAAAGAATTCTGAGCATGATGTAAATATACCCAGGTATTTTGTTGGTAGTATGGGATTTATACATGTTAGAAATAGAATTAGAAAGAAATTGAGTTCACCTATGACTGTGGCCAGAAAAAATTAACTCTGGGATGAAAAATAATAATAGAGTAAAATGGGGGGTTAAATGCCAAGAAAATGAATATGGAAATTCAAAGTTAAAAAGAATGGAGCATTCTGCTTTTAAAACGGATCATAAAGAAAGATTTATTAAAATCAAACAAGATTTTGAAAGAAAAAATTATGATCATGAAGTTGTAAAGCGAAATTTATTGTTGAAAAGATTTTATGATAAAGGTAATTTAGATATTGGTTTTTGGGAGAATTCTCTAAATTTGGGAGTACTCATTATTGTGTTTATTTATCATTTAATGCTTAATATTTTCGCAATGGTAAAACTTCATTAATTTAATAATTGCATAATTATTATGCATTCTTTTTGTTTGTAGAAGCGTCTAAATTTAGGCTTTTAAGAAAGTTTTGAAGAGAATTGTTTTAGGCATTGTGTTGTATATAGATTTATTCTTTCCTTTCATTATTATTATTTTTTTGTTAGAATCATGTAAAGTGTAATCTGTATTTGGCATTATATGTATGTGAAATATTTCAAAATTGTTTCTTAGGGCATCAATAGTATAAATTATTCCTGGAATTATACTTAGGTATTGTAGGTAGGGGATTATGGTAAATCCTATTGACAGTGTGGTCTAGAGATCTGCACGGGCCGGGCCAAGGCCCGAAGCCCGTACTCGGCGCGGGCCGGGCTCGGGCCTATTTTTCTTCACGGCACTCGGGCCGGGCCCGGGCCATATTTTTCTTCACGGCACTCGGGCCGGGCCCGGGCCATATTTTTTTTCTGAAGACTCGGGCCGGGCCTAGTGATTACTCTTTACGGGCCGGGCCGGGCCCTACTTTTTTCCTGAAGGATAAGGCCGTGCCTTAAATTATTTTTTCCGTACAGAGCCGGGACTGGTTTCATTCTTCCTAGTCTTCATGCTTTAAAATTTTTAGTCCTGGTTTTGACTTGTATGAAAATCATTGTCTCGGCGTACCTGGTCCGTTCGAAGGTCAGTAAAATAAGATCTGGCATAAAAATCTTTTCAAAACATGCATACATTTTTAAATCGAAATTATTTTATAATTAAACATTAAAATTTATTCTTTTTAAAGAATAGTAGATTTATACACTTATTAAAATATAGTAAAACGTGTGAAAAATAACCTGCTTATGATGGAATCCTGTCTTAAATTGAAAAATGTGTTGATCCATTAAAAATGAATATACTAATATGTAAGAAAAGAATATATAATACATTTACACCTGCTAAGAAGGCAAATTGTCTATAACTCATTTTTTTTTTCTTCCCTGTGCAATTCCATCTTAGATTTTACTGTATAGCATTTTTCTGATTTTTAACACTTCAATAAATGGAATATGGATTAACAATATCGATGATAACTTAAACACATACATACAACAAATAGAGATTTATTAAAAAAATAAATATTCCAGCTTGCGGCACCTCTATAAAAATGAAGATTATAAACATAAAAAAAAAAAGGCTGAGATAGGAATTTTTGGTTAGATCTCCTCCTATGGGGCAAATTTTTAACCAAATCGACGTAAAAATTATGTTTTGTAGAAATTCACTCGGGCCGAGATTTTAACTTTTTTCCGGGCCGAACTTTTAACTTTTAAATCGGGCCGGGCCGGGCTGAGCTCGGGCCGAACTTTTAATTTTTGTATCGGGCCGGGCCAGGCCAAATTATTTTTTGTATGGGTCGGGCCGGGCCCGGGCTGGAAATTTCGGCCCGTGCAGACCTCTAGTGTGGTCTATCAAATACTGAGTATGGGAATGTGTTTGTATTCTATAGGGATTTTCATGTGTTATTCAAAATTCCTTTGTGCTTTGTTGACCTCTTTAGAAATTGATTGAAGGAGCTTATTCTATTAATGTATATGCCAAATTTCTTCTAGAAATTTTTCCTTAGGGGGAGGTGTTGTGATGAGTTGACATGAATCAACTCCTCCCTTACTTGTGGAAAAAGGATAATCTCTCTGGAAGAAAATAATCTGACAGATTGATCTCTATTGAGAAAAATTCTATCAAAAGGGTGAATTTCAATTTCACTTTAAGATAAGCAAGGCTGCAATGCAAGCTTTGTATTGAAAGATGTGTTATCTGAAAAGGGTGGATAAGAAATGTGAAAGGCATTTTTTGGATACAAAGGATCTAGCCCATATGAGGTGAAAATTCTAACTGGATAAGTATGGGATTAAAATAGCTGTCACTCATAGGAGGCTAGATGGCGTTTCTTTCCTTAGGGAGAAAATACCAGTTTTGCCGGAGAGGAAGGAATGCTAGGAGATATGAAAAGACGGGAGTTGAATGTTGAACAAGTTGGAGGTTGAACGAGATGGGAGAAAGGTCCTTTTTTTGAGCGGACGGAAGAATCTGAGTTTTTCGGACATTGTAATTTTACAAGACGAAGATGATTGTCCTATTTTTTCATTTTTACTTTTTTTTTTTTTTAATGTGTTAATTTAAAATAAAGTTTTTTCGTTTCAAACGATAAATGGATTTCATTAATTATATATACATGTGTCCACGTTACCACAGCATATTAGGTAGCTTTATAAAAATAATAAGTTAAACATTTTTTTAGAATCTAAATATTGTGGTTTAATCAGGTTTTACACTTTTATAGAAAGTCAATTTTTGTTTTGTTTTTGTGATTAACACAAAGATAGTGTTTAATATATACAGCCCCCCCCCCCTCCCTTCCTGTAACACATAAAAATAGAAACAATATTATTGTTAACATGGTAGAGAAAATATGACATAAAATTACAACCATGAAATGCAGTTTGGCACTTAGAAACAAAATTGTAGGCATCATTTGATGCCTTACTTAGAGTTCCTAATTTCTAACCCTGTTGGCAGCAAATTGCACTTTCTAAATGAGTTGTGCCAAAACTGCTATAAAACAG
Organism: Maratus michaelseni; assembly: GCA_963931845.1. NCBI lineage: Eukaryota > Metazoa > Arthropoda > Arachnida > Araneae > Salticidae > Maratus > Maratus michaelseni. The sequence goes on from OZ007588.1 coordinate 12,811,604, forward strand.
TACTAATACAGTGCAACATTGTAAATCCAGGCTCATTCGGAATTAGCGATTCCGAATTTTAGAAAATTCCTGATAATGGAAGTTGTCTAGTGAAGTTCTTATAAACAAAAAAATCTACTTAATTTCATTTTACACAAATACAACTAATATATATAAATCATTTATACGATCGGATTAACAATTAACTATTAATAAAATTGTTTATTTTCTATTGAAATTTTAAATTCTATAAGCTACTTTCAATGTCAACAATTGCATTTTATACCACAATTTCTTAAATTTACGAATTATATGTTTCAGAAACCATCATTCTGAAAGCAATACAATCATCTTTTCAAAAAAGGCTCTAAAAAGTTTTTAGCTCAAGCGCTATATATCTGATCCATCGATAAATTTTCTTTTTCTACTAACTCCATTAAATTAGTTAAACTGCTCCGCAGCTTCGTGATCTGCACTTACTCTTTCACCACAAATTCTTATTTGTCTAATACCATGACATTTTTTTCATCTAGCCAACCCGTCGTATAATTGCATGGCGTTGCTAGACATAATTCTGCATGATACTTTTTAGCTTGAGCCATGATCATAGGCCCAGTTAGAGGGACATTTTCTGATCGACATTGTCTAAACCAGTCAATCATAACTTTATCCAAATCCGGATTATTTGTGCCTCTAATAGTTTTTCGTTTGGCCATTTCAAATGGTGAATCACTTTCAAAAAAAGAGAGAGAGAATATTTTTCTTTTTCTTTATTAAGTCATATTCTGTTGACTTCCCAATATCGTATTCAACGTACAAATTCCGGACTGGAGTTCCTTGGTCGTATTTTTTTAGTAATTCCAATTTCTTTGCAATCGATAACGTGCAATGTTTTCTTTTTTTTTATGCTATTCAGAGAATCGATGGCTCGTTTACTACTCATTATGTAAGCTTTTTATTTGTATTTGTCTCACAAATGCTATATTAAATGTCAAATTTGGTAAGAGCGAGCGAAATATACTAATCCAAATACTGAGAAAAATAAAAATGGCTCTAAAACATTGAATGATAATGAATGGTAGATTCCATTAGCCTATTTTGCTGGGTTGAACATCCTCCAATCGTATATTATTTAACAAAAAAGGAGAAGAAACATGTACTGTGATTGGTTTCCGTATAAAATGTTTTAACGAAATACTTTTAGCATGGTTTGCATGGTGGCGCCATCTGTTGTTCTGAATAACTAAAATAAGAAGATTCAAGAGTCCGGATTTTAGATAACTCCGGGTATTGGAAGTCCGGATTTAAGATGTTGCACTGTATTTTAAATTTCTGATAAAATTCCATTTTATCAATTACAGCATACTGGACTACAGAATGTATTTTATGTAATGAATACAAAATGATTTCTTATTTTGTTGTTGCAGGTCCTACTCAAGATAATGAAAAGAGGAGTGAGCGTTGGTCGTGATGGAGAAGAAAGAAAACCGCAACTCTTACAGTGAGTTACCCAAAGGCGAAGAGCCTTCCCCTTCCAAAACCCCCAAGAAGGAGCCCCGGAAGGGTAAAGAGAACAGGGATATCAGGATTCTAAGGAAGAGCAAGAGCACCAAAGGTAAAATGTCAAATAAATTAAATGGGTGTCAGTATGAAGTTGGCACTTTTAATCAGTTACCTTCACTTGTATATTTACTAAAAGCAAGGTTGTAATTTTGACTGGTCAAAATTGGTTTTAACTACTCAAAAGTGATCAAAATTACATTAAATAACTTTAGAATCACATAAATTACTCAAACTGTATATTTATATGCATATTACATTATATATTTAATAATAATTAATATTATTTAATAATTAATAATAAAATAATTATTAAACATATATTGAAATATTTTGCCTTATATAATCTAATGGCATTTCAAATAGAAACAAAAATTTCCTAAATCTTATTTTTCTTAAAATGCAAACTAATACATTATGACTTGAAATTTGTAGATTTCATAATGCACCTGATGAATTGTTTTTGTTGTGCAAACTCTTTATCAGTAGACAGATTATTTTTCACTTTTGTCCAATTCAAAATCTATGTATTTCTCTTATGTGACGTGGAAATAAGGCTGAATTTCTAGCTTAGCATTTGGCAACGAACGTAGTTTCCAGAGCTCAGACCTATGAACAGTCTAGATTGGGTAAGATCAGCTCTGCCTCCAACTCCAATATGGCAGTCAGTGTGACAGCAGTCAAACTCAAACTAGCAATTATTAAAAATAAAATAACATGTACAAAATCCAAAGAGTTTGAGATGATTCCTCATTTTAATTATGAGTAATATCGTTAATTTCAAAGGATTTCTCAACTCTTATTTAGAATTTATTAACGAATTACAGTCACACAAAAATCGGAGATAATAAAAATATCAACTGCCTAGATTGCACCTGCTGCCATCTGTTGCTATCTTGATGAAGCAAAAAATAATTTATTTTCCGAAAATCTATAATACAATGATATATATAAACTATCTTCCTATCACGTGTTTTTTTTTTTTTAATGAATTTAAGCCATGCTATACAATATTATAGGTGCTATGAGTTTTAAACTAATTATGTTTCCAAGATCATTTTTACATAGTATTTAAATGATTTATTGCTAGTGATTTACTGCTAGCACCAACTAAATGCATTTTTAATCGGTTTTCAACAAAGTTTCCATTTACTTTTTTTACATTAAAAAATTGTCAATTTCATATGTTAAAATGATTTATGATAGCATTCATTCTGGCTAGAATTGCTGAAAAACACGACGAGCGAGAAAAGCGAGCTGTGACCGCGTAGCGTTCCCAATGTGAACTGCGTTGCAATTCACGAGAAAATTTTTTAATTATAATTATCAATACACTATCAAGAACATAGATGGCAGCCAAACAAACAAAACAAGTGTGGCTTAATGCAAATTTAATTTCATTGTTGCAACATTTTCTTAGTGACAAATATTTATATTTAAAAAAAAAAAAAAAAAAAGAAAAGAAAAGAAAAAAAATACTCAAATGAGTTTTTGAATGTACCAGAGGATTTAAAGTGAACAATTATTTTCTGAATTTGAAAATGTAGAAGTTGTTTCTAAAATTTTAGATCAAACTTTCAAGAGAGATATGCAGTCAAGACAAACATTTTCTGTACAGGAAACCAGCATCGCAATCCATTTATTAAATTAAAAATACAGGGTATATCACTACAAGCTGGATTCAAATTTTCATTTATGACTTTAACAATAATGAAGGAAATTTAACAAGATTTTGAAATGTAATGAAATCTTTGGAAGTGACTGAATTTTAGTCAGTGACACAGTATATGTACTGTCAGCTGCATTCTGAATAATAAAAAGTCCAGCTTAGTGCTGTTTGTACTGCAATGGTAGCAATTTCTAGCACTTCTTGACCTATTTCATATAGAGCAAAGTAAGTCTGATGTTTGAATATTTTGTTAAAAAATCTTCATTATTGGTAAACAAAAATGCAAATTTGAGTTGGGGTGAGATGCACTGTATTTTTGAATAAGTGGATTGTGATCCTGGTTTCTCATACGAAAACTCTTTGTCTTGTTACTTAATCTAATCCCTGAAGGATGCATATCTTCCATTATATTTAGAAACACCCTGTTATGAAAAAGCAAACTACAATCAGGAACTTGCATTTATGCATAGTTTCTATGAATGTTGTCATTAACAGTTTTTTTTCTTAATTGTTACTTTTCAAACAGCAAATAATGTAAAAGCAATCTCTGTTATTTAATTATTCTATTTTTTAACTTTCCTAAATATCTTTACTTATTGACCATTAAAAATAAAATTTATCTAAGGTTTTGAAAAATATTTTTAAAAGCATTTTCTTTAAGTATTTAGTTTGGCCGAATAATTTGATTTTTGGCCTAACCGAATATTCGGCAGTATGGCCGAATACCGAATACATACAGAATATTCGGTGCATCCCTAGTAAATGGTACACGATTGAAACACAGATTTCTGCTAAAGTGTGTTGTTAGCAAGAAAGATCTGATGTAGGCCGTCTCAATTCTTAAGCACATCTTTTTTTTTAGCCCACTCCCTTCCCTCTATATGTACTTGAACTTTTACATGCGACAACTGAAAACAGTTGATTCTTCTCACAAGCATTTTTATGCTGATCAAAAGAAAGATATTTAAACAGACCTCTTTCATTGTGCTTCTTGTGTTAACATAATTTTTTAACCTAATCCTTTTGATATAGGTTTTATGTTAATAATAAAATGTCGTTATCTCAGTTCTACTGTAATATAATGTCTTTAAAAAGATGTTTCTACCAATGCATTCAGTTTACCTGTGATTTTTATTTTATTTTGACTCTTGCAAAACATTTATCATTTTTAGAGAAACATGACCCTAGTAGATTCAGCGGTGAAGGCATTAATTTCCGTGCAAAGATTATTGGCATTGAAGATGTCTTTGATGCCAGAGGCAATCGAATGTGCCAAGAAGCTTTATCGAAGCTAAAGGTATGTAATTTTTAATTTGCCTTCATGCTTTTCGTTAGTTATCTTTAAATTAAACCAATTTTATTTCATTTATTCTCCTATAATTTAAACTTTTGTCTCCTGTTCACGTTTTTCTGATAATTGTAAGTATATATCTCACAATGCACAACCTTAAAACTCACATGTTGTCAGTTCTTTACTCGTATTCTCACCCTTGAATGAATTTCGTGTTAATCAATAGCTCTTTTGAACACCATTATTATTACCATATAATTGCGCTAAAAAATAATTGTAAAAAAGTAGAAAAATTTTAGATAATTTTTACTTTCTTCTATCTATAATAGAAGAAAGTATTGTAATCAAAAATTTTTCAGACTTCCGGTTTTCAACAGATTTACACGTTTTAGGGGTCAGAGATTCCGAAAGACATGTTTTTACAAAATGTCTGTCTGCCCTCATTGTACCATCAAATGCATTTTTAAACTTATTGAATTTTTAGTATATTAGGTGGTATGTATAAATTCTATACATTATATATAGTGTCGCAGAAAAAATTTGCACACATTACCAGATATGGACAGTAATTACTGAAAATAAATTTTTACTGGAGAACTATGTGTTTTTAAATTGCTTATTTAGGTGTCTCATTTCATTGTATGAAAAAATTAAGTTTCTTAAAATATTTTGTTAGTGTTGGTAAGTGTTTCTATGCCTGATACGTGATTTTTCGTTCCCGTTATATATTTATTTTATGTTTTTGTGAAGGCTGCTGTCAAAACATCGGGTGATCACAAGCAGAAAATTGTTCTGAACATCTCTTTGAATGGCATCATAATAAAGGATGAGAAGTCTGGAGTAAGTTATGCATAAAATTTTATTTTTCCTTTTTTTTTATGAATATTATACATTCTGTTAAAACGTGAACTCTATCATATTGTTTATTCAAAATTTGATTAAGTTATATTTTTTCTACATATCCGTTTTACAGTAAAGCATGTTTTAACTTAGCCAAAAATATAATAAGTCATACAATTCTATGGTAATTAGAAGTGTTGATTTGTGGTTACTTCTTTGTTATAGCAGTCGCCACAATTACGATTATGTCACGATTGCAGGCAATTTCGCCAAGGTTGTAGCCAAGCTCCTGAAGTGTGAATGTATAATAGATATATAAAAATAAATACCTTTAGTATTAAATAATATAATATTTTATGTTGGAATATATTTCAATGTTTCATAACAAGTTCATACCACTGGTTCATAAAAATTTCTTACAATGCTCTTCACAAGAATAACAACTTTTTGATATTACGCCTTACATTATAGGCCATATCTCTGAAATTGTTTTCAATAATTCATATTTATATTTCAAAAAAGATTTCAATGTTGTATTTATGTATATAGTAAATAGATAGGGAGGTAGATTGAAAAACAACATTTCTGCTGCATCTAGCTATTTAATTACAAGTACATTAAGCGTGACACGTGGCATTAAACCAATTTCAGTTTTTGCTGTTGTTTTTTACTTATTTTAATCATATTAAAATCAGCAACTTCCTAAATTTAAGAACATTTTGCTTTAGTTTCTTTTTTATATAATATTCTCATTTATACACGAGGATATTAAATAGTTAAAATAAGGCATAAAGTAGGAAGAATAGGGAACATATTATTTTTAAAGAAAAACACTATCCAAGCAATGGTATGAGCCCAAATAGATATCGAACAATGTGTCCTTTTCCTAAAATATTTCTATTTTGTACATTAAACTATAATATTTAAAGGATGCCGTGTGAACAAATAGGTATAGAGAATTGATTTGTTGCTTTCTACATCTCTTTGTACTTAAATTGCTACTACCATACCATTTATCTTTGGAAATTAACATTTTTTCTATTCTCACATGCTTTAAGGTAGTTATCGCGATATCAATATTAATTTGTTGATATATTGTGACATTAGATTATTGATATCGTCCAGCCCTATATGTAATGTGCTTTTTCAAGTTTCTCTGAATTCTATCCTTTCCAGCAGTCAGTGTATGTTGTTGATCCATGCTCTACATGTTCACAAATTTTATTTCATTAGTGTACTAGCATATCTATTTGAGATTTGAACAAAAAACAATTCGGCATTGTGCCTCCAAAACATCCACTGCTGTGAGAGCAACCTGCCGCTGTTTTTTTTTTTTTTTTCGACATACGAACAAACTTTCGTATCCCACTATGTTTGACACTCTTTTTTTAATACAGCAAAAATGAGTATATACTGGTTGTTTCAAATAAATTACCAAAACAACTTTAATAATATAAAGAAACTCTAAAAGAAAGATTCGCCTTTATCTAAAATATAAAAACATTTTTATGCAAAAATGATTTATTTTATAATTTACTAAAATATGTGTCTGATAAAAACATATGTACAAACGTTTTAAAAACTTTTAAACACTAGATATTAGCAGTACATAACTAGCCATTATCAAGGATTGAAATCAACAGAGAATAACACTTTGATGTTGTTCAAGACTAGAATAAAAGAGTTATGATTTGAGTTTCTCCTCCTCATCAATAATGTGTTCATCCACCGGTGCATGTCTGTAATGAATTTTCCTGGTATTTTGAGTCTTGTCTTGAACAACATCAAAGTGTTATTCTCCGCTGATTTCAATCCTTGATAATGGCTTAGATTATAGCCGAAAGCTCTAGGATAGTTATATACTGTTATATATAGGAGGGGGGGGGGGGGTATGATACTGGTTAAAAAAGTAATTAATTATTGGTGATAAATAATTAATCTTAAAAATAACTCTGTGTAAACTTGCCAGATTTTTTATTATTATTTTTAAATGAGAATGAACCCTGCTAAAATAGAACATTAATACTTTTGATTCCTAGTGTTGTAATTAAATGTAATGATCATTAGTAGTGTTGAATTTTAATGCTCTCTTTTCAATGTTATTTTGTAGGAAGTATTACATCATCATCCCATTCATAAAATTTCATGCATTTCTCAAGACACTAAAGACAATCGGGCATTTGGATTTGTCTATGGTTGTCCAAAGACGGGTCATCGTTTTTTTGCCATCAAAACTGAAAAAGCAGTAATTATTTTTTTTATTTTTTTTTAAAATAGTGTGTATATTCTTTTTCTTTTATACTAAATTTTTTGTTTTTAAATATGGAACGAAATTCCTTAAGTATGCTTGGTATGGAAATGTAATAACTGTTTCCACTGATTCTGTATTATAAATTTATTTATGATAATTGTATAGATTTTTGTATTGTACAAAAGTCATATGTTTGTACTTAAAATAAATTGTTAGTTAATTTTGAAGGTAGCCAGTAGCTTTTGCGCGCTCTAAAGCAATTAGGGTATATAAATAAACATTTGTATTTTTGCAAAACATAGGTAAGATAATTTGCTTACCTCCTTTTTCAGCATTCATCCTCATTGTCCCGCATGCCAGGTCCTTAAGGTTATCCTTTTATTTATCCATAATGAGTACGGAGTATCCAGCAGGAGTATGCGGCATTTTGTTGTACACTGCACTTACATTAGTTGTTTAATATTTTTCAATTATCCAAAAATATGGTATCCAATGGTATGCTGTATACACTGAAGTATTATTCATATGTGGAATAGAGAAATATAATTAGTAATCCTTATTATTAATGTTCGTATCCGTCTGTGTGTGTGTGTGTGTGTGTGTGTGTGTGTGTGTGTGTGTGTGTGTGTGTGTGTGTGTGTGTGTGTGTGTGTGTGTGTGTGTGTGTACCCGGATAAACTCTGCGAGCGTAGCGAGTAGCAAAGCGCTTTTTGTGTCAAAAAAATTCAGAAAAATCCGGGCCTTCAGGAATTGCAGTTTCGAAAAAATCGGCCCTTAATTAAGGGAGTTATTAACGAACAAAGCTGTTTTAATTGCTTCAAAAGAAACCTATGTGGAAAGTCCTCCGCGCATGCCCAGAAGAGCTCAATCCTCATCTTCCGCAAAAAGAAGAAGGAAAGATCTCTTCGGCCGGTTTCGTTTTACGACTGTCTAAACTCGCCAACGGCGAACCGACTGAAATACGAAAAAACCGTCAACATATTCTCAAAGAACGTACTTTTACGTCTCTAACAATCCTGTCGGTTCGAAAAAATTTCGATATTAACCCTTTCAAAAAAAATAATCAAAAAGCGTCGAATTCGTGTTTTTGATTTTCTCCCTTCGCCCGAGCCTCGCATCCGCCGGACTAAGAAAGATTCGGATAAACGGATTTCACCAAATTAAAGATCGGTCTTTGTCCTCTCCAATTCCACCTTCCATTAAAAAAAATACGTCAGTTAACCCTTCGAAAACGTATATTTTCCGTACACCATTTCGCGATTTCGGCAATTTCGACTATTTTGAAAAATTCGCTGCGGCGGTTCCAAACGAGTCAATGAAAACTAAAAATACCGGACGAGATCTACATTCTTTATCCTTTCGAAATCTGCGATCGTTTTTGAAAAATACAAATATTAACTCTTCGAAAAAAATTCGCGCGCAGACTCACTTTTGCAAATTCCGATTCTCTGCGATTTTTAAAATCGCGCATCGGCTCTCTGAAAGAACAAAAAAACAAACAATCACACCCAAGTACATTTCCCTCCTTTCAAGATCACTGTAAAACCTTTAGTTTAAAAAAATATTTCAGTTAACCCTTTCGAAAACGTTTTTTTCCGTAAGTCTCTTTCGGTTTTTCAGCGATTTCTGCAATCTTTAAAAATTCAATTCTGGGCTTCTAAACAAGATACGAAAAAATAAAAATACCGAGCCTAATCTACGTTCTTTTTCCTTTTAAAATCAGGTATCAGTTTCGAAAAATTCGTTTTTTAACCCTTCTAAAAAAATGGTTTCCGAAACTCACTCGCGTGAATTTTCGTTTTTCGGCCCATGTTTAAAAATCCGCATCGACTCGGAAAATGTGAATAGAGACAAATAAAATACACCAGATCATAGCCACGTTCTCATTCTTCGAAACATATATTTCAGTTTTAAAAAATATGTACATTAACCCTTTAGAAACCGGTCGTTCCCGTACCTCACTTTCACGATTTCCTCTAATTTGCCAATGCAAACCCCCTTGCCGCAGGACTTTTTTATCGAAGTACACAAATTCCGAGAGAAGAAGCTAAAAGTGCATACATTCATCTATAGAAAGATGCCTTCGACTTTAAAAAATTCGATTATTATCAATTAAAAGAAAACTCTTTTGTGAAACCCGTTTCTAGAAATGAGCGTTTTTCAGCGCAAGCACAGTTTAATCAAACTGTAATAAGTGACTTTGCTTTCGCCGTAATTATCTTATTTATTAACGATCTTAAATCAAAAATCGTTGTTCATTTTGCGTACAGAATTGAATGGGCTTTCCTAATATATGATTTATTTTGAGAAATAATTATATTTTCATAGTTAAAATTCTATTCTACTAGGATATTTGTATTCTGAAGCAGCCGATTGCACTGCTAATACCTGCTTTGTTTACCTTTTTCGAAAGCTCCAAAAGATTTCAAAATAAAAAATTTTTATTTCTATTTTTTATATATCGGATTCTATATAGTTTGTTTAAATTTCCTATTTATGATTTGGTGTTTGTGTGGGGGCGCAATATATTTAAATTTGTCGTTTTAAAACGCATCCTTTTTTCATTTCGTCGGATAGAAACGTTGCCATTTGAGTTATACAAAATATCTATTCGATGGATCAGAGATTATACACTATGTAAAGAATCGACTTCATTTCGATCGTAGTAAAATAAACCATAGAGTCAACACAGGAACATCACCGCCAGGGGGCGCTTCCGGAAATCAGGTTCTATGGGCCCGATTACGACGTGGTTTGGCTCTTTCGACTGGATTTCGATAGCTTTACAGATTTCGGTCATGTTCGTATAGAACAGATTGCGTCTCCTGGTGGTGGAAGGTGTAATTAAAGGATTTTTCATCCAACTCGGGTTCTATGGGTCACATCACGACGCGGTTTGGTTCAATCGACTGAACGTCGATAGAGGATACTAGGGCTTATCGATTTTTGCTCAGAGTCTCACCACCAGGGGGGCGCTTTCCTATCTTCGGTTCTACGGGCATGAAAACGACGGGGTATGGCTCATTCGACTCGACATCGAAAGCCTTAACGATTTCAGTTATGACCGTGTAAACAGATTGCGCCACCTGGTGGTGGAAGGTGGAACTAACGTATACTGCAGCGCGTGCGCAGCACGACTGCTATACGGTGCCGCAGGCAGCGGGAACCCGAACCGGAGGTTCGTTCAGTTAGAGGTTTATACTGTTGTATGTGCCGGTGCGTGCGTAGCACGACCGGTTTACGGTGCCGAAGGCAACGGGGACCAGGGTCGGAGATTCGTTCAGTTAGAGGTTTATACTATTCGATGTGCAAATTAAGGTATTATCCGGTGCGTGCATAGCACGACTGGTATACGGTGCCGAAAGCAGCGGGGACCAGGGTCGGAGGTTCGTTCGGTTAGAGGTTTATACTACTCAATGTGCAAATTAAGGGATTATCCGGTGCCAAAGGCAGCGGGGACCCGTGTCGGAAGTTCGGTTGGTTCGAGGGAGGTGCGAGCCGGAGAATACAAAAATTCGAGGCACCGATGTAAATTAGGGATTTTATCGATTTTAGTTACCGATATAAATTAGGGGCCCGCTGGCGGGCGAAGCCAGCTAGTCACTATTATTAATGTTGGTAAACGTCTGTCTGTGTGTCTGTCTGTCTGTAAACGGATAAAAGTCTGGTCAGAGACGCCGGACGGAAGCGCCTTTTATGTCAAAAAATTCAGAAAAATCCGGGCATTCCGGAGTTATAGTTTTCGAAGGAGTCGGCCCCTAATTAAGAACGTTATTAATTAAAAACCTCATCAAAATTAGCAAAACAAGAAGCAGTTTTATCGAAACCCGAAAAGAAAATTTCAGTTTTGATAATCGCAGACATCCAAATTGTCGCTTTTAACGCATCATCGAATTTAAAAAAAATCTACTGGAGGTATTGATCCGAAAATCGGGGTACACACGCGGCCGATTTTTGTCGTTCCAAAAAGTCAAATTTTTTGAAATTCGGACCGTAACTTTTCTTTATTTCGGCCAAAAACTGACCAGACATCCAACATTGACCCCAGACGGGAAAAAGGTTGCTGTAAAGAACGCCGGGTTGACACATCCGAGATCAAATCGCTCCATTCCTTTTTGAAACAAGTGGAAATAATGACTCTACATTCACGAAAATTTGCACACATGTGTATAAAAAAATCGCAAATTCAACAAAAAAAAATTCGTAAAAATAGACCAGTAATTTTTAAAGATATCAATTAAAACTCATTAATGAAACGGCAAATGAATTTATTTCTATTCCAAAAAAACAGCTGCTTTTTTATTTCAACATTCAACGCAGACAAATTGTCTGTGAATAAGTCATTTCTGAAAGAGATAAAATAATGCATTTAAAAATGATTGTACTTTTTATATGCTATATAATTTTTTTTAAATTATCAGATTTTCGAATCTGAAAAATATGAATCCTTGCTCTGAGTGATCTGGCATTTCAGGGATTCAAAAAATTTTCGAATTCCGAACATAATTTTTGATTTTAGCAAAATCCCGATTTTTGTATAGGGAAAAAAAAGAAAAAGAAGCTAAGGAATTAGCTATTTCTTTTCAAAATATCTCCCGTCGTATGGGTCCCATCGCGAAGCGGTATAGCTCATTCGACTCGACATCAATAGCTCTTACATATTTTAGTTTCCAGTTCCACCACCAGGGGGCGCTTCCGTAAATCTGGTTCTATGGGCCCGATTACGACGGGGATTGGCTATTTCGACTGGATTTCAATAGCTTTACAGATTTGGGTTAGTTCGCATAGAACAGATTGCGCCCCCTGGTGGTGGTAGGTGTAATTAAAGAATTTTGCCACTAACTCGGGTTCTATGGGTCACATCACGACGCGGCTTGGCTCATTCGACTCGACATCGATAGAGCTTATCAATTTCAGTTCATTTTTTCACCACCAGGGGGCGCTTTCCTATCTCCGGTTCTATGGGCACGAATACGACAGGGTATGGCTCATTCGACTCGACATCGAAAGCCTTAACGATTTCAGTTATGATCGTATAAACAGATTGCGCCACCTGGTGGTGGAAGGTGGGACTAACGTATACTGCAGTGCGTGCGCAGCAGGCAGCGGGGACCCGAGCCGGAGGTTCGTTCAGTTAGAGGTTTATACTATTCGACGTGCAAATTAAGGGATTATCTATACGGTGCTGAAGGCAGCGGGGACCCGGTTTGGAGGTTCGTTCGGTTATAGGTTTGTACTATTCAATGTGCAAATTAAGTGATTATCCGGTGCGTGCGTAGCACGACCGGTATACGGTGCCGAAGGCAGCGGGGACCCGGGTCGGAGGTTCGTTCGGCTCGAGGGGGATGCGAGCCAGAGGGTCGTTCGTTTCGATGTTTTATAAAAAAGGAGTTTTCAAAATATTCGAGGCACCGATGTAAATTAGGGGCCTGCTGGTGGGCGAAGCCAGCTAGTAATACATTAATCATTATTTAGTTTAAATTATTTAATTATCTTTTAGTTACATTTACAGTTACATTAGTTTAATTTAATCATTGTGTTATCTTTAACTGAATTTTAAGGGAGAACGAAATTACATGTTTGTTTCCAACGCGCAAGAAAAAGAATCTATTAAAGTTCTATATAGTAGAAAGAAGGAGTTTTTAGTCCTTTTTATGTGATGTCATTTTCCAGTTCTTTGATTCGTCAGAAATGACGTAAAGTTAAGCATACGTCATTCATACGTATTTTTATTTCCTACTTCCTTGTTCACATTCATGAGTTTGGAAATCGCTTTAGTTGCATCATAGATTTCACTTCCTCTTTGAAATTGGGTTAAACACTTTTTAACGTGATGAGTTTTTAAATGAAGTAATAAGCTGTCACTGAAATCAATTAACTGAGATTATATTTCCCAACATAAATTAATTCTAGATTGTGAATGTGTTTGTTTTTCCTTTTAAAGGCTTCACAGGTTGTGATGACGTTACGTGACCTTTTCCTAGTTGCCTTGGAGATTAAGAAGAAAGAGATTGAGGATGCATTTGAGAAAGATGGCGAGAATGAGAGTGTGGCTGGGAAAGAGAGTGGAGAGCCTGAGAACAAGACCGAGAAAGAGAGTGCTGCACCTGCAGCCAAGCCTGTGAATGTATGTTTTTCTTTACCCAACTCTTCTCTTTAGTCTTAATGGTCATGGAGATGCCTCCTGTTACTTATAATCCATATTAATAATATTTGTTTCAGGTTTTTATTCCACAGGGTTCCTACTCCTCAGGAAATCAGGGGTAACTCAGGAAAATTGCTTTGGCCTTAAAATTTTGGGATAAAGACCAAAGCATGGAAAACTGTTCAGTCAACAATCACTGGTATTTGCCATGCCCCATCGTTGATAGTTAAAATGGAAAAATTATTACTTGTGAAAAATTACCTGGGAGATTATTTTTTTTTAAATGTACATGAATCCTGTTCTATTCTTAATTTGCATAGAACCGTGATTCTCAAACTTTTATGCCTTATGTACTCCTTGATAAATTACACATCCCCCTCCCCTTTTTCTTTTTTTTTCTTGTAAGAATTATGAGTATTGAAATGAAAACAAAGAAAAAGACAAATGTACAAAATATTACTTTAAATATTATTAAATGTTATTTTACACTTAATGCAAGCTTTGCATGTGGCCAGGGGTCAGAAAAACTACTTTTCGTTTGTAGCGAACTACAACTACAACTACTTTATGAAAAATGTAGTTAACTAGAACTACAACTACTTATTTTAAAAAGTAGCGACTACAAACTACTTTGCTACTTTTCGCTACTTTAGTAATCATCGCTAATTAAATACACCGCAAACGATTTTCCCCCATAGACCATAATGTAACTGATTTCTTTTGAACGTCCCTGTAAGCGAGATGTAAATGCTACACATTTCATTTTCAATACTGAACATTCTATGGTAAACTTCAATAACATATAAAACTTTCATGGCAATCTGAGTATATTTACGAGAGTTAGAGCACGGACAGACAAACAAAGCAAATTCATACACTTTTTAATTATGTTGGAAATTTTTTAAAAGAGGAAATTTGAAAACAAAGAGTGTAATAATCTTACACATTTATGAGAGTGATATAGCACAGTAGAATCCTGCATCGGGTCGGGTTACCCGCTTTTACGCGAACCCGACCCAACCCGCCGTTCAGGTCGGGTTGCAGCTATATTTTCCCGTTGCAGTTAGGGTTCGGGTCGGACTGACTTCAAATTTTTTGTTGCGGTTCGGGTTGACCCGATTTTTTAAAAAAATGTCCAAAATATTTTTTTACGTTAAAAATCTATATAAATCGCAGATCACAGTTTCACAAAAGCAAAATGCGTGCCTATCTGTTTTGTTAATCTTAGAATTCATATCAGGAAGTTAATATAAACATACTTTTTCAACTACTGGTATGATAATGATTATAACGAATGCTCCTGCACCCTTCACAGCTGAAACATTTCTGCTGAATAGTTACAATTCTAATTCTTGATACTTCTAATTTTGTTATGGCAAAAAACTGTGTGATCAACAGGAAGACAGGAAATGATCAATTAGCGTTTTGCTGCTTATAGTATTTCGTTATAAGTGGAAGTTTTGAAACCGCAACTAATTTAAAACAAGAACGAAAAATCATGCGTCAAGCATAGATTATGCAACACTTTCCAACGCTTCCAAAATAATTTTACAACTCATTACCATTTAATAAGATGAAAGATAACATCTAAGTAAACAATTTGGAAAACGCATAACATTTAAAAATGTAATTTCAGGAATTTTCAACACATACAATATTCGGAAAAATATCCAAATATTTTTATTCAGCCCTGTATATGATCTATAGATTTGTATATATATTGCATAGGATGATAAATTTTAGTTTAGTTAGGAAACGTGTAGCACAGTTTAAAATTCTCCTTCTGGAGTTTCTGTCAATAAACGGAAATGTGTTTGCGAACTTTTGTGCTGCCCTGTATATGAAATACAGAATTTATACACACCAAGTAATAAAAAAAAGTGAGTTAAATTTAAAATCGCGTTCAGTAGCTTAAAATGCCCTTCCAGGAATTATTATTAACAGACAGAAGAGAATTATTTTGTGTGTCCCTGTAAATGAAAGATGACTGCTATACACACAATATTCTGTAGTAAGCCTCTTGTAATGCACCTTAGTGATATATATATATAGATTTCAATGCGGTTAAAATAGTGAAACATTATTTAATTAAACCGCAAACGATTTTTCTCCATAGACGTAATGTAACGGAATTCTTTTGACTGTCTCTGTAAAGTAACTATAGTCTGTTCAGGGAAAGGAGATAACGAAAGTAAACAAACGGGTTGCAGAAAAATCGCCAAGGAGCCACACATTTGGCACAAATCCCTAGGTTGGCGAATTTTATTTTTTATTTCGATTTGTTAATTTTTTAAACATTTATTTTGATAACTATATGAAAACAACACAAGTTGCTAACTGACTTACATCGAGATTTTAAACAAAAATGTAAAAGTTTAAGACGTCAAAATATAAATTATTCTCTATTTATTTTAAACAGCGTTGAATTCCGACATATTTTTTCCTGGTGGGATTTCTGTGCCTCCAGGCGAGACATTATATAGTTTCGGGGGGGGGGGGGGGGGATTATACTTTTTGACCATTAAAAGTATAAAATCTGAAATATTCCGGGAGGGGACATTGTAATACCCCTAACGGAATTTCCTCCCGTGGCAAACCTTCTGAATTCAACATTGTTATAAACCATCATCAGGAGTTAATTTTGTTAAATACAAAATAGTACAAAACTATTTATATCTTACATTATTGAAGCCCACTTACCTCATAAATCATTCAGAAGATGAAGTTGAAATATCAGAACTATTAGAATCTAGATTGATTACCATGGAATCTACTATATTATCTATAGCATTATCTAAATCCCACATTTGTTTTTCCACTGTATTTGTTACATGTTGAATGCATCTTTTCCATTCTTCAGTGCCAATTTTGCTGATATTTTGAGAGAATATATATTTTACATGAGGCATTTTGAATGTTTTGTTTTTTTTCGCAACGAAGTTCTTTATTTGTGCCCAAATCAGTTCAATAGAATTAAGCTCGCAATGATAGGGGGGTAATCGTAAGACAGTTTTATTTTGTGCTTTTGCCATTTCATCGACAGCCTACTTGTCATATTTATTTTTATTTTGCTTCACTAACTGCAACAGTTCCGCTTTTAACATTCCGTCCTCAAAAGGGATATTTTTTGTTAAAAGCCAATCAGCAATTTTTTGTTTTCTCCACTAAGTATTCGGTATTTTTTCTGATTTTCGGGAATGATAAGGAGCATTGTCCATTACTATCACACAGTTATCTTCCTGTCGAAATAAGATATCACCGAACCACTTTTCAAAACGTTCTGAATTCATGTCTTCGTGATAATCTTTATTTTTATTTGATTCGAATAAGTCAAGCCCTCCATCCATGAAACCAGAATCGCTACCAATATGGGTAATTATCATCCGTTTTCCTTTTCCGGAAGGAGATTCAAGTTCCGTTTTATATACATTTAAAATCATATCTTTCTCCACCTTACTCAAAGCTTTTCTTTTTACTCTCTTCTTAGGCGGGCTCAAAGAAGAATTTTCACACTCCATTTGTGTATATAAAATACCAAATCAATCGAAAAAAATCGTCAATTTTAAAAGTGAAAGACAAAAAACAAACAGCCGTTTGGGGAAAAAAGCAGAAGCTGAAACAATTCAGACAGTGAGTTTGGCGCTTCTGGCACAGCGCCAGGTTTAAGCATCGCCAATCCGCATGTGCATTTGTTTACTTTCGTTATCTCGTTTCAGCGAACGGAGTATATAAGTGCTATGCACACCCTATTCCCTATTAAGCTTCTTGTAATGCATCTTAGTGATATATATCAATTACAATGTAATTGAAATTGTGTAACATCATTAAAATAAACCGCAAATGATTTTTCCCCATAGACCGTAATGAAACGGAATTCTTTTGAGTGACCCTGTAAAAAAACTATAAGTGCTACACTCTTCAGTTGAAATAGGGAAAATGCTATAGATAACGACAATAACATATAAAAATTACAGCACAATCTGAGCATATTTATGGGAGTTAGAGCATGGACAGACGGCCAGACAAACCGAAGTCATAAACACTTTTCAACTAAGTTGGAAAGTGTTAAAAAGACATTTAAAGATTAGATGTTTAGTTTTATACTGTTTAGAGTCCTGCATCGGGTCGGGTTACCCGCACCCGACCCGACCTGGCTCTAGATTTTTTTGGGTTTTTTTTGTGGGTCGGATTCAGATCGGGTTGACTTCTACTTTTTTACTGCGGATCCGGTTGAATTTCATTATTTCGAGTTCGAATCGGTTTCGGGTTGGGTTTTGACTCTAGCGGGTCGGGGTCGGGTTGACCCGAATTTCAAAAGAATGTCCAAAATATTTTTTCAGGTTAAAAATCTATGTACAATAAGACCTCCATTCTGTTTTTTCTCCCGAAAGGTGGCCACCTCTATTTAACGCCACTTTTTAATTCCTAAAATTTATATATTTGAACGCTTATATCTCTGAATAGCGGCCACCTCTAAATCTAGACACACGTAACATGTGCATGTGATTACACATGTAACATGTGCAGAAGATTTTTTTTTATATAAAAATAAAAACAACTTAAAAATTTTCGATTTATTTATATGCTGGGGGGGGGGGGGGAGAGAGAAGAGTAAATTATGGGAAGTTAGGGGACAATTTAGGTAGTTACTTATATATTATTATTAGGTAGAAACAAATGTGACCATTTTTTTTAAAATAAAGAGTTTTAAATATTTGAAACTGTATGCTGGAGGAGGGGCAAAAAGGGAAGCGTAAATTTTGGGGACAAGGAAATAATTTTTATTTATTGTCATTAGACAAATGGAGTGAAATATTTTATTTTTGTATAAAAATAAAGATTTAAAAATATTTTAAACTCCTTTGTATGCTACTATGAGGAAGCGCGAATTAGGGATGTTAGGGATAATTTAGAGGATTTATGTTTAGATAAATCCGTTCTTTTTCTTTTTTTTAATAAGAATTTTACATTACTTTGCTTGCTGGGGTTGGGAGGCAAAAGGTAGAAGAAATTAGTCAGATAAAGATTTAACATAGCCAGACGACTATATTTTGGTAAAAAAAAAAATCGTAGTCGTATAAAAATACATTATATTGAGAAGATTTCTATGGATTTAAATAACAGTACACAAAGTTTCTGACACCCAAACTGTGCAAATGACAGTTAATTTGTGACCGTGCCCGTCGTCTATGGAGAAATATGACACTGCAAATGAGATTTATCGCTGATGTTCGCAAATTGTTGCAGAGAACATATTTCGCACAAAGAAACGAGTTATAATCATGTGATTTGAAGATTGGAACCTTTTTTCCTCCCTCTGAAAGTAGCGTCAAAAGTAGCGTCGGTGCTCGCTACAAACTACTGATATTTTGTATTGCGCTACTCGCTACACTACACTTTTTTTAATGTAGCGCGCTACGCTACAAACTACTGGGAAAAGTAGCGGCTACTGTAGTTTCACTACTTGTAGCGCGCTACTTCCGAGCCCTGCATATGGCAAATTTTTAGGTGTGACAGGTGTGCTTGTTTATCCTTTTAAGTATATTGAATATTTGGTGGTAGTTTACTGGGTAGATTCGTAGATCATCCAGAACATGTAGTGTGTTTTATATTTTGCTTTTAAAACAATCAATGCTAAAAAAAATTTTTTAGTAACTCATTTAGTTGCACTGTGTTGTACGTTGGTTGTCAAACAGATTTGTTGCAGATCTCTTCATAATGGAAGCAAGTGGCAAATAATTTTGCACTTTGGAAAACGCTGATTTCAAGGTTAAAATATTATGCCATAAAGGCATAGGGGTCATTCCTTATAAGAATTCTGAATTTGAATATTAAGTTAAGTGTGGGTTCAAAAATAAAGAGTTTGAAGTCGTTCTAAATACTTTTTTAAATAATTACTTGTTATGAAAGCAATTGAAGAATCTATTTATACAGAGTGTCTACTTCCCTCCTATTTGTAAAGATCTAATAATTTTTTGGTTGAAGTCAATTAGAAACTTAGTGTTAGACTGAAAACTCAAACTTACTGTGGTATGAAGATGGTTCAGATCAAACTCAAATTTGATGTCTACTCAAAGTTTCTGATTTCTCATATGTTTGTCTTAGTTATTAATTTCAAATTTTTATACATTGCAGTAATCGAATGAAAATATCTCAATAATTTTTGCTCTATAGACATAGACAATAATTTGTTTGGTGTCGTAACAAAGTCCTAAGTAGAAAATGTAAGCAATTAAGTATCCTATAATTCTGGATGAAATGCCCATTAGCTTTACCTCCAAATATCTCTGGATAATATTTTATGGATTTGATCAATTTTGATTCTGAATGTCTCAATATATTCAAGGGTAAATAAAACATACCTTTATACAATAAAACTTGTTGAAAGTGGAATCACAAGGGCCCTAAATGTTTTTCAGAATTGGATATATTTCTGCATTATACAGAATGTTATACAGTCGAACCTCGTTAACGCGAACACTCAAGGGGAAACTTTTTTTGTTTGTGTTATCCGAACTTAAATACGTTACATATAACTGGACGGGGCAATCGGAAACAGTTCGTGCTAAAATTAATTTGCGTTAAGAGTGTTCGTGTTAACGAGCTTTGATTGTACAAAGCTTCTGAAAGTCTCAAGCAATTATACTTCTTAATTTATAATCTATTACAACATTAGATTACCCTATAGTACATTATATAGTATTATATAAACCTACTATGATATTGTACTATATCATATACTATAACCTCTTCAGTCCCTGGGTCACCATAAGGAGACCTTTGTTCTTTTCCTTATAAAAATTAAATGTCAGGTTTTTTTTTTACATTTTCACATCACTTTTTAATAGCTGAATGTTTTTTACGTTCAAAGCAAACGAATAAATGGCTGAATCGAAGCTTATTAACCTCATAAAATAAACGTTAGTTTCTTCTGAGTTTGCGAAATGCCTTCAAGACAGTGTGACCAAGAAAGTGAGAAATTTTTAAAAGTATTTAACTTAAATCTTTTTCAAAAAAAAAAAAAAAATTGTAGATTATTTACTTGTTTAAAGCTCTTAAATTTGTGATTGCATTATTAAATTAATGTTTTAAGGGGGTTTGTAGTTTTAGATCCCTATTTTTTAACCTAAATTACTAGGTGCCTAAAGGATCAGTTTCATAAAAGATATTTTTTCTGTCATTTACAATGTCATTTCGTTTGGGTAAACCCAATGAATAAGTATTTGTATTATTATTTCAGCTTTGGAATTGAAGAGGCTAATAATTATAATACATTATAATAATAATTATTATACATTACATCCTAGTATGATAGTAGTAAATTATAGTAATTTTATTACATACTTTACTGTCTAAGAGTGGAGATTCTCACTGATAGGACATTCTTGGAATGATGTACGTTGTAAAATCTTTCATGTTTACCTATCATCACTTTATTATTGTTACACTACACCACATAATGTTTCGGTCTATACGCTTATAAAGTAAGACAGGAAATTACAAAGCAGACTTATTAAGTCTGTTTCCAAAGATTTAACAAAAAAGTTTATTTCCACTTTTTTTGTGCATGTTTTTTTTTTAATTTAAGAATCATTTATGGCATACTGGTGTTCTTTTTTGCTGTTGGTGTGTCAGTATTTAGTACTGAGCTAGAAATTATAGCCATATTAGTGGTTTTTGGATGCTTGTAAAAATATACTAAAAAAAGATTGTGAATGCCTGGCAAGCTGACAGAAAATTTTCCTTTCTAGGGCCTTTCTAACGGAGTTGAACCTGATATTTTCCCTGCTGTTGATTTTGAAAAACCAGAAATCCAGAGGTTTAATACTGAACTTTTGTATTCTGTAAGTTGTATCAATTTTATTATTACTTACCCATCATACATAGTATAGGGTAAGTCTTGTAATCGTTTTGAAAATCGAAAAAAAAATTTTGACGGATTTACACATTTCAGACACTGGAGATTCCGAAAAACATATTTTTAGAAAAAAAATTTTGCCGTCCGTCTGTGTATCTGTGTGTCTGTAAACGCTCTATCTCCGGAAAAACTTGAGATAGAGACTTGCAATTTGGTATGTACTTAGTATGTCATAATGGGAAGAAGCCTATTTCATTTCAATAACCTCTATTGACCGGAACAATTTTTTTCGGACTCTCGAAATATTCGTTCTGATAAAAGGTATATAAAAATTTTCGAAATTGTTTATTTTAAGAAATGAACATAAAAGACAATAAAAAAACATAAATTTTGCATAAAGCATGAAGTCTATCGGATAATGAGTTGCCGAGATATTTGGAATCCTATTTTCCACACTCTTCGATTTTTCATGACCCTGTATTTCATCCAAATTTCACTTCAAAATTTGACGCTTAATCAGATGCAATAAACCACTAGTTAATAGGATTATTATTTTTGGAGTTATAAGGAAAAACCTCTTTCAAGCAATTCAGTAATCGAGCCTTTAAAGTTTGTGACGTCATCAAGCCACGATTTTATTTGAATTGCAATGCATTTTATAAGTAGTTTACACATTTTTATTTTAATATTTTACATTATGCATATCCATGATGGGTAAGTATTACGGTGGCCCCCAACGACTAGTTTTTCTTTCTGGTTGTGATATCATTGGTGTTCTGTTGAAGGTGTGATTATTGTATGAGTTCATGAACCCACCCATCTACTGAGCAATAAACTTCCTGGAGGCATTAAAATTTTTCATGATGTCATTCGTTTAAAAAAATAAGGTACTTTTGTGTTATAGCGGCCCCCACAATTAAGATTATGCCAAGGTTGCAGCTATGATTTTGCCAAGATCATTGCAAAGCTTATATATGCATTGTATATATGCATATATACACTCCAAACACTCATATATGTGCCACATATGTCATTATCTATATATTATTTATGTCTTATATGTCATATACACATCATATACGTCTTATACACATGTCATATATATATATATGTCATATATGACTATAACTTGGCCATATACGTTACGAAATATTATATACATCATATATTATTATTATGTCACATGTTATTATAATGTCATATAATTTGGTGATTCATACTTGAGGGCTGCTATAACATGAAAGTACTAAAAATAATTTACTGTAAAAATTCTAAACATAGCAACAGTTCTATTTTTATACTATAAATCTATTAGTTAATTAGTGAATTCCCTTTTCTTTGAAATTTTAATTCCTGATTTTTTTTTTTTTTTTTTTTGCTATATTCCTTTTTCTTTTTCATATATTCATTCCTCTTTTGTAACATTTGCTTCATTTCAGGCTAGCAGACTTTTTCTAATACATTTGGAAATTTTAAGTAAATTTAACAGAATATTCCAATTATGTTCATCACTCTTCCCATATTTTCTTCTATAAGTTTTCATTTCGTAATTGCCAAATTGTTAAAATTGCCTACATGTGGTGTTTCAAATTTTCGTGACTTATTTAAAGGTAATTTTTGACAGTTTGAAAGAGCAACTAAATGCATAAATGCATGTTGTAATATAAGAATTACAGCAGAAGTAAAGTATATTATTCTTAAGAGTATTCTGAAATTTTGTTCACATATTCATATATACGGTGTGTCCTAAAAGTTCCCATACTCCAACTTAAAGAACTCATTGTCCGTAATTTTCTTTTTAAATATTATATTTTATCGTCTGCTTATCATTGCATCAATTCTTGAGTTTTTATCGTTCGGTTCTTTTGCGCTCAATTGGTGCGATAGTAAATTTCTGTGTTATTTTTAAATGAATTTAACATGCATTCATAGAATTGCGCTGCTTGAAATTTATTTTGAATGTAAATCGTATGAAATGTGCAAAGATGTTCCGCGATATTAATATCCAAATGATGTTTTACCGAGTAAAGATACGCTATATTGGTTCGTTCGACTATTTCATAATACAGGTTCGGTGGAAGACAAGTACAGGAGTGGAAGACTGAAAGTTGTTACACCAGCCTTTCTGCAAAACACTCAACAAAGGACATTGCAAACTCCGGAACAGATGTGTTACACTGACGCTAAAATGTAAACAAAAGATTGGCGACTGTTTGGTTGGTGCGATTTCCAAGACTGCGCCAAGCTACTACGGTAACTAAATATAAGATTAATAGCCGGGTTGCCATAAAAGAAAAACAATCCCCAAAGTTTGGCGACTTTTTTCTTTTTTTTAACCGATTAATTTTTTTTTTTTTTTTTAGCGTCAGGGTAAAGCATCTAAGCCCAAACTCCTCAAAAATCTGTGAGGCATTTGGCACAAGAAATGGGAGCATCTCGTGGATCAACACATAAGGCTTTAAGATCTTTGCATTTTCGTGCTTATCGTGTAAAAATGCTACAGGAGATAAAGGACTTTGAAAAGCGGATCCATTATTGCCAGAATAAAGAATTTTTTTGGCGATCGACACATCTCATAGAATCTTTGACTACCTCCATCCCTTGATCTGAGCATCCCAGACTTCTTTCTGTAGGGATATTTAAAGAACAAAGTTTATGCAAATCCTCAAACAATAGATGATCTGAAAATTGACATTACTCAAAGGTTACAAGATGTCACTCCCAGCATGTTAAAACGTGTTTATACAAACATGTGCAAAAGAGTTCAGCTTTGCCTCCTAGAAAGGGGTGGACATTTTGAACATTTATTATAAATTTAAGTTCAGTTATATTTTTTCCTACGTAATGTTAAAGGTGCTTTTTATCATTAACATAAAAGTAATCATTTTAAGGTTTGTTGTTTTGTGAATAATAAATACATATGTCGTCAGTACAGGAACTTTTAGGACACTCTGTATTATTTCTGTTAATTTACAAAATGCACAACAATAAATGAGTATCATTCAAAAGGTTTTTGTGGCTTCTTACATAGTACATGTGCAGTTCGTTAAAACATGTATTTTGATTAAAAGTTAAAACATGTATTTTTGATTATTGCAGCTAATTAAAAATTAAATCAGCAATGTTTTCACAAATGAAATGAAAGGTTTTTCTCAAATCAATGTTACCACAAAAATAAAATGCCACATTATATCATGCTTAGCAATGATTATAAAAAAAATAAATAGTACAAAAAAAAATAAAGTGTGATGTCTCGGCACGTGTTTATTTATATTTATGATTAAAAAGCAAAATTGAAATGTTTAAAAGAAAAAAGACCATTGATCGATTGAAGCAATGGTATGTCACGTGAAGTCTAAAATGTATGCTTTGTTATGTTAAATTAAATTTTATTTTTTATGTATTCAATTTATTTTTCCTTGTCCTGTGTTTTTCCTGAAACAGAGGACGTCATCCACTACTGCAGTTAAGATAATTATTTTTTTCTCATGCATGCCTTTTGTTATCTTCGGTCAGTTTTTGCTGTAACTTTGAGGGAATAAATAAGATGATATTCTGTCTTCACTAAGGTTGTTTACAGAAATTTTTATCCTTAATAATTCTGTAGAAGCTTAAACCTACATCTAGAAAATATTAGACTGCAGTGTGAAGTTACCACTGGTTAGTATTATTCTGATATGAAAATCTATATCTATATTATAAAGCAAAAACGTGTCCATGAGTAACACTGATGTTATAACGACAGTGGCAACCTGAACAATAAATTTTGCTTTTATCAAAAATTAATTAACTTCAAAGCCTTTTAAATTTTTGCACTGCTGAGTAGGGGAAAAATGTACTTTCAGATTCAGTTTGTTTGAAAACAGTATCTCATATTCAGTGTTTGGAGTATCATAGTTGATATTTATTCCAACAGAGCGAAAAATGCCGGGACAAGGACTCGAACCTGGGTACTGTAGCTTGCTGTGCCAATGCTCTTCCTACTGAGTTATCCCAACGTTATCCTGGCTGGCATATATTTCACTCTTATTTGTTGGACAAGGCTGTGAACTGCAGCACTAATTTCATTCATCCGAGCTATAACTATAGCATTCAGTAAATCAAAAAATTGCATTTATCAGTTTTGTTTTCTTAATACTGTAATTTGAAAATTGTTCAAGATAGCTAAGGGTGGTGGATTGTAATCACAAACATTTTTATTTGGTGTTTGCATTGCCTGAAATTCAGTACATGATGGCAAAATCGCGAGATTCTCTCCCTGTCCAAAGAATTTCACTAATTTTTAGAGAATTTACTTTATTTTTGTTAAATGAATAGAATTGGGAGAATGAAGGCCGTGACCAATATTTAAATTAAGAGTCTAAAAATACATAATATTTGAGTAAAATTGAATAATAAACCTGTGCAAAGCTTGATTTTTTTTTTTCTTCTGAAAATAAACAGTTAGATTTGTGATTCTGAATTAATGATAGATTTAAAATTTGTTTAATGGTATTTTACTATGTATTAATTTAGTTAATACATAGTAAAATACCATTGGTTAAATTTAGTAGCTCGTTGAAATAAATGTTTTAAAGACTGTTTTTTATACCAAACTATATTTTTAATGTGAATTATTCATATTTGTACGATTGGAAGTGAAGACCATAATGAGTGTTTTGTTCTTCCAGAATACAGTGTTGCTTCCAGAAGAGGAAATGGTGCCTGCAAAATCAGAATCTAATGTAGCAGCTGCTGCTGTAACTACAGCACCGCCAGAAAGGGCCGCTGGTTCTCTTCTAGATCTGCAGTCGGCAGTCAGCATTTTGCAGCAGGTATTCTACAAAACACTATTCTCCTTAATCTAATAATTTATTTGAGGTTACTTTTATTTAAAAATATATTTTTAAATGTTTAAATTTTGTTTAAATAAATAAACTTTGTTGTAGATTAAATTCACATATTACATCAACCCTAAAAGTGTAGAGTTAAACTTGAATTAACATACCCCCCACTGAGTAGTTAGCAACCTATGTCTTGATCACAGGATCATTTAAATAAATATGTAAAATACTCCTGTTATAAATAAATTAAATTTAAAGTTGTTCTAAATATATGAATAGTTAAAAATAAGACTCTACTGAAGGACCTGTTTCGCCTAATAGTAGGCCTCTATAAAAAACGTACTTTAGTTATTTTAGGAGCACACATGTGAGCTTGTTCTCACATCAGGGTCCGAGCTAAGAAGAGATTGAACAGTACTAAGGTAACGCTGAACTTGCCGATTGCGCACTCAAAACTCAAAGCCAATCAGAGGGCTCCATGTGATAAAGACGTCATGAATCGATTTGAATATGATACGATATCACAGTGAAAATGCTCAAAACTAAAACTACGACACGCAAAAATCAGAATTGCGCTCGCAAAGCAGAGATAAAAAAGGTAGAATGTGTAAGCGAAACAGAATTATACTAAAATTGGCAACTGGTATAAGATATTTGAAAAAAGTAGGGAGGAAGACCGTAAAACAAGATGGCGATTACTGTAGATAATAAATGAAACAAAATGTTAAATCATGATTGCCGATAATTAAAAGATTTAGGAAAAGGGCATTGCGGGATAGTAAAATAAATGAGAAATAAAATAATTAAAATTTAAATAAAAAATTAATAAATAAATTTTAAAATGTGAAACTGGAAATTTTAATTTTTGAAATAAAAAAATAAAGGCAGCAGTTCCCAACCTTTATTGGTATGAGACCCACCTTTTAAATAAAACAATTTTTCGTGACCCACCTAATATGAGGATGTGTCTAATATCAGTGTGAAAATTGTTGTATGACTCTCTAGGCTATTGGCTATCCTATCCTACAAAAAAGACAAAATTTCATACGAAGGATGCACTATGTGTGCAAGTGGATTAATAATTAAAACAACACACACACATTACAAAGATAATGAAAAATATGTTTATTTATTATTAAACACAACTTTGCAATCAATGAGATTTCTGGCACTGGTGTTTACCAATGAGGGCATCTATATCAGTGTTAAAACTGGTTAATTTTAACCTTAAGTCACTTTCTACTTGAAAGTGGGGGTCCAGGGTTGTCATAACAACTGTGCAACTGCAACCATTTCTCACAACGAGGTCATAACATAATACCGACTGATTGTTTAAGAAATAAAGTATTTATTTTTGATTTATCATCATATAATTTATTATTTTCTTAAATAGACATTAATTTCAAATAAATAACTTTTTAATTGTAATTGATTTATTTTATAATATAACTTATGAGATTCCAAATTTTTTATATGATTTAATCATAGGAGCATTTAAGAATATAAATTACAGGGTGGTTCAGAACTATATGTCAAAAATGTAAAGACAGGTAGAGGGGACCTAAATAAGCAGATTTCGTATAGGAATGTGGGTGCAGAAATGCAGCGTTGAGGCAGTAGAGGGCGCTGTTGAGTTCAGCAGATGAAAGCGTTTTGCTGGCTTGAATTTCCATTCTCCACATGGATTTGGAGCAACATGCATTGTTACACCAATGCGGAACTTGCCGACATGCATTTTATGTATGGGGCTCCTCAAAGGATGCGCACGTTCAATGCGCAGGCTCTCAAGCTTGTCGAAGGACTATCCTCTACTGGGCGTAATACTTCTTCTTCTAACTGCAGGTATTCTGCAATATCTTCCAATGCCTGTATCACGCCTGGAAGCATAAAACTATCCACTTGTGCACAACTCCCGATGAAGACGCTCAAATGTTCAGCGATCCAGCAGATTCCTACCCAGGAATCGCTCCATGTACATCCTTTGAGCAGCCGCTCCATTTCCTTGCGCAGCCCCATACATGAAATGCATGTCGGCATGTTCCGCATTCTAATACATGTTGCTCTCAATTCATGCGATAAATGGCGATTCAAGACAGCGAAACACTTTCATCTGCCGAACTCAACAGCAGTGTTGAATTCAGGGGGGGGGGGACAGTCTCTCCCAGAGCACTGAAATATCCCCCGGAGCCCCAGAAATCCCCGAAAGTGTCTTAATTCAACACTGCTCAACAGCACCCTCTACTCCCTCAATGCTGCATTTCTGCACCCACATTCCTATATAAAATCTACTTATTTAGATCCCCTCTACCTGCCTTTACATTTTTGACTTATAGCTCTGAACCACCCTGTATAAAAAATTGCATAATCAGTAAAATATATAACACAAGAAATACATATTTGTTCATTCAACTAAATTTCTTTATTAACATAAATATGCATTATATTGAATATAGATCTTAACTGCAGAATGACCACATATAATAAATAACAAAAATTTAAAATATAATTATGATATTAATAAACAGATTTATATTATTTAAATATTTTAGAACAGATTTATAGTCTTTTAATTTAGATTGCTGACATGTGTACAGTTGAAATTATTAAACAGCAAATTTTCGCCGATTGATGAAAGATACATATTCCTTATTGGAGATTAATAAGTGTCATTAAATAGCCAATACCTTGTAAATAGTTCAAGTTAACGGGGACACTTATTATCCAAAAATTGATGTCGAAGAAATGCATTTCTTGGTGGTTATCAATAAATAAAATAAGAAAGATGCAAAGTTACCAATTAGATCGAAATTCAGTGAAGCTGAAGACATTATTACTTATACCTCACACCATAGTAGATTAAATCACATACTATTCGCCTTGTCAAAAAGAAGGCCATCACAAGAAATCACAACTGTTCTTTATAGCTGATTGGCTTGATCATATTCTTCATACTTCATTTGGAAAACAACACTGTATATTATTTTTCCATAAACTAGCATGCACATCAACTGGAAATTGAAGTGTTTTTCACTTATGTATGAACTAGCATCATTCAAACTAACATAGTTCATTCCATAATCGAATTAAAGTAACGAAGTGACTGTTATTGTTATTATTCCATATAATCCTAGCTTTTAACCAAATGAACGAATTTTTTAAAGATGCATAGTTGTCGTCCTAATTAGTCATTCGCTGAAGGGCACTTAAACATCCCCCCCCCCCCCCCCAGCCCTTCCTTCAAGGTTTTTTCTATAACTGTTCCCTGTTTCCATATCTCAGCAACTAAACATTAAACTAAATTTATGAGTAGCGGTTACCACTATTTCTGAATAATAGTTTAAGCCAAATTTGTAATTAAGCTCCTAGCTTAACCAAACAAACGAATTTTTAAAGATGCATAGTGCTTCTCCGAATTAGTCATTTTCTAAAGGATACTTGAACATCCCCCTCCCCCCTCCCTCAAATTTTTTTCTTTAACTATGCCCCGTTTCCATATCTCAGCAACTAGCTTTGCGATTTCAATGCAACTGATTCCAAACATTATTATTAACTCAATAGTCACCCTCTATAATATTAAATTAAATTTATGAGTAGCGGTTGCCACTATTTCCGAATAATAGTTTAAGCCATATTTGTAATTAAGTTTCTAGCTTAACCAAACGATTGAATGTTTAAAGATGCATAGTCCTCCTAATTAGTCATTTTCTGAAGGACACTTGAACATCCCCTTCCCCCTGGCATCTTCCTCAAGTTTATTTTCTCTAACTGTACCTTATTTCAATAACTCGGCTAATAATATTCCCATCTTCTTCAAACCGGCTCAATTTTGTAGCATGCCTACTAAACAGTGTCGTAGGCAGCGGGGATCTGTCTCAGAGGTCCGTTCAGAAAGAAGTTTGTTTAGA
This sequence comes from Maratus michaelseni, assembly GCA_963931845.1. Taxonomy (NCBI): domain Eukaryota; kingdom Metazoa; phylum Arthropoda; class Arachnida; order Araneae; family Salticidae; genus Maratus; species Maratus michaelseni. The sequence goes on from OZ007588.1 coordinate 12,841,925, forward strand.
ACAGAATGCTTCTCTGGTGGTGGAAGGGGGAGATAAAAGATTTTCCGGAGCGTACGACCATGCCCGCTAAACGGTGCCGAAGCCATCGGAGACCCTAGCCAGAGTTTTGTTTTTAAGAGATTTAAGTTTTTTATCACAGGCTCAGGCAATGCCGAGCGGGTCAGCTAGTAAGTACAAAAAAAATTAAAAATTCAAATTTTTTTTTTATTTAAGTGTTAGACCTTGATACAAGGATTCTGAAGCATTTTAGGTAGCTTTCAATACAAAAAAGTATAAAGCTACCTATTGCAGCCGTTCGGAGGAAAGCAATTCCTGAAAATTTAGATATATTTTTACTGATCATGACCCCCAGACCCCAAAACCACCCTCCGTTCAAATGTTGATTTATATATATAGTATATATATCTGACCTATGTCATATGATAACTCGTATTTATAAATCAATTTGGATGAAACTAATTGTGTGTATTAAGCTCACCAATGTCTAAACAGAGTTCGTTGGCCAGCTTGGTCCGCCATCTTGTATCAAGATGGTGGCTACTGAAAGATTTAAAACTAAAATAAATATACAAAAAAGTTAAAAATTCAAATTTATTTTTTAATTAAGTGTTAGGCCTTGATACAAAGATTCCAGAGCATTTTTTGTTTTACCTCTATCTTAAAAAATGGCTGAGATAGAGCAGTTTGAAATTCTAGGGTGGCTGACATTTTGAAACAAGACAGCACACTACAAAAAAAACAACAGTTAATTTATGAGTTTTAGTGAACGCGATTTCTTGCAAATTATTTTCTTTCATTGTTGTCATCATTTTCCCAGTCATACGCATAAAACTATATATTCATATCCGTTAGTGCCAAATTCTCGCCAAGTTTGGTGACACTTGGTGAAATATCGCCAAATTTGACGACCAAAAATAACTCTTCATAAATGAAGCCAACTTGGCTGTAGCTCAATAATTTGGCAAATTTCTTATTCAAATTCAGTATTAACGAATCTTTTGTAAACAGTTTCTTTGCATTTTAGCTTGCTGTTTTCGAGTAACATTAGCTAAAATTTTAATCTTATATATGAAAGCTACCTTTTCCTGCCGGTACAGGCCGGAAGGACTTTTTTGTTTTGCCTCTATCCTAAAAAATAGCTGAGATAGAGCAGTTTGAAATTCTAGGGTGGCTGACATTTTGAAACAAGACAGCACATTACAAAAAACCAACGATTAATTTATGAGTTTTAGTGAACGTGATTTCTCGCAAATTATCTTTCATTGTTATTATCATTTTCCCAATCATATGCATAAAACTATATATTCGTATCCGTTGGTGTCAAATTCTCGCCAAGTTTGGTGACACTTGGTGAAATATCGCCAAATTTGACGACCAAAAATAACTCTTCATAAATGAAGCCAACTTGGTTAAAGCTGACTAATTTGGCAAATTTTTTATTCAAATTCAGAATTAACGAATCTTTTGTAATCAGGTTCTTTGCATTTCAGCTTGCTGTTTTCGAGTACTATTAACTAAAATTTTAAAAATAAGACATAGGAAAGCTACCTTTTCCTCCCGGTACAGGCCGGAAGGACTTATATATATATATATATATATACATTATAAATTTCTTTTGTGTTTTTTCTTAAAATGTTTTTGTATTGTGGTTGCATTCTTTCTTTATTTTGTTCTGATTTCTTCTGCTTTTTTTAAAGGGCATTTCTCAGATGGATCGAAGCATCGCCCATAATGTGTCTCAAAATTTAGGAATCTCCTTCTCTGAGGATGAGATATCTGAAGCAAGCACAAGTTCCATTCCTACATTCCAATTTAAGGTGAACAAATTTGTCTAGTTTTTATATGAGGAATAATAGACTAGACATGTAAATTATCAAAGAGTATATATAATAAATCTTTTAACTCTCTCTCTGTGTATCCCGCTATTTCCACAGGCAACGTAAAAGTAGAAAAATTTGCACAACCTGTGATTTACATGGGAAGGCACTATCTATTTAAAAGCACAACCCACTCTTTCAGCTTTTCTGCGATGTTTAATTGTTGATTCAGGTCTGGATTAAAGATGGCGTTAGTTGTCTGCGCACTCTTCTGAAAGCTCAAAGATGTCTTGCAGGACTCTCTCCCCACCCCACCCATGAGACTAACCACTTAACATTTTGCTAGCCGTGTACCTCCCAATCCCATCAAGAAAGGGTCTTGTAGACAGTGTGCAGTTTGTTGTAAAAAAAAAATCTGAAACTGGCAAAACAATTTGCAAAGAAATGCACATTTGGTGCAAAGATTGCAAAGTAGTATTTGCCTCAAACCTTGTTTCAAAATTTATCATACTAAACTTCATTTCTAGTACAATTTTTAAAATATTTTGCACATTTTAATTAGTATATATGTTTTACGTTCATATTTCATAAAGTAAGTCACAATTTAATCAAGATTAATTTTCAGAATTTCGCATTTATATGATTATTCTTCAAATTCAGTTTTCTAACAATTTTTTTTTTTTATGTTCCAATTCTATATTTAAAAAAAACTCTTTTACAAAAATTTTTGCATATTTTAACTCTAAAATATAAGTAGATTTGAAATATGTAACAAAAAAAATGTGCAATTTTAAAACCTATTTTGATTTAAAAAAAAAAAAAAAATATGCAGGAAGAAGGCTATTATGATTATTTTATTATAAATTGTAATGTTGATTTTTCTTAGTTCCAAAATTTTTCTCTAACCTTTTTTTAAGATGTTTTGTAATTCCATTGGATTTTCACTTATCTGTTTTTTATATATCACTGTGCAAATGCATGGTGTAGTTGATAAAAGGCTATTGCTCTTTTAATTGCAGTATTGGCCCATTTGTTTTAACATTTATCAATACAATGAAAATCATAAAACTTTATTTTGCTGGTAATGAATTTTTTTGTTGCACAGTATAGTGTCAAGCAAGAAATAATAGTTTTGTCATAACTGGCCTTATTAACCCAAGTAATTCTGCTTCTCAAACAGTAATTGATACAAGGTTGGTACTCCTCCTGGAATTCCCTGAAATGCAAAAAATTACCTGCTTCCCTATTGTCAGCTCAGTTTAAAATTTTGTGGAGTGGTGAATTTTCTGTGGCAATATTCCCTACAGAATTTCATGGCGATTCCCATGGAATTTAATGATTTAACATTCCCCTCCCTCTTTTCCTTTTACACACACACACACACACTCTAGGGGAAAAAAAAGTTCTCACATTTCCTGTTGCTTGATCAATTTGAAATTTAGTGGAGTGGTGCATTTCTGTGAACAATTGACTATTTCATGCGAACAATTATTAACCCCCCCCCCCCCCCCCCTCCCTCCCTCTCTGTTCAATAAGGCACAAAAATGCATTTCCTACTTCCTGTTTCCCAATTGATCTGAAATTTGGTGGAGTGATTTATTTCTAGTGACAATGCAATATACTGAAAGTTTGGTTTGACATTTATCCCTTATCCCCTCCCCCCCCCCCCCCCCACCTAAGGAGGTTCATTCTGGGATTCAATGGATAGATATATTATAATGTATAATATGATTAAAAATTGTCTAATAAACAAAAATTATTATTTTTGTAAACTATGAATGAACACGAGTACACAAAAATCTGAAAGGATAAGATTTAAACTGCAAATTAAATCTCCTAGAAAAAATTTTTAGACTCCTGGAAATGCTTTCATGACTCCTGGAATGGGGTATATTGAAAAGAGTATGAACCCTGTTTGATACAGTTACTGTGTTAATTTGAATGAAGTCATATAAACATGTTTTAAACCAGAAAAATTGTTTAATAAAAATGAGCCTTGTTTCTTTCTGGTTCTTATTTAATTTCAGAAGTGAAATTTCCAATTCAAAACGTGTTTAACTTTGGTCAAATTGTGCTGTGGAAAATGTCGATATGTTCGCAACTTTGCACATAGAGCAATTTGTTTGCAACTTTACTTTTGATGAATGTGTGAATACCAGTAAGGATTTATATGTGCCAAAGATGCCTTCTCTATAGGAATAAACTGTATCTGGAAAGAAGATAATGAAATATGAAAGTTATAGCAAGGACAAGAATTTTTTACCTCAAAGTTTTAATGAAATTTATATGTACGAATGCTCTTTGAAGCTATTTTATGACATCAAAATATTAAGCAAAAACATTTCAACATTCAGGTATTATTATACAAGATACAGTGTCAACTGCCATATCTCAGTATGGTTTTCACTATTTATTTTTTGTGTCTATTCTTTTGTGTACCTTTTCCCAATAATTCCCTTCATCAGTGTATTAAAGGTGATTTACTGTATATTCATGTATTTATAATGCATGTGTTTTACCAAAAATTGGTGGTTTTAAATGTTATTAAATTAGCACTTCTTATCAATATTTTAATAGTATTATACTTACAAATTTATTGTGTTTTATATGATGTTTGATTATTTATTTTTCCTTATTTTTTGGTTGTATGGTGTTAATCTGTATACTAATAGTTTTTTTCGGTACTTTTAATATTTTCTTTTGTTGATTACATCCTCTTTGCTGCATCCTTATCCTTACATTGAAAATCTGTAATAAAAAACTATACTAATGTAATTAGCATATCTTGTTAAAATGCAGTTTTAACTGGTCGGCACACTGGTCGGCAAAAAAAAAAAAAAAAAAAAAAAAATTCCCTGAAAACAAAATGGGCATGGGTGCAAGACTTCAGTCTCGGGGACTGATTTCAGTCTTGGAGAGATTTTTGACTGATAGTAAATTCTACTTTATATGCTTAAATAATAGCAATTTTACTATCAAAAACTTTTAATTACTATCTTTTATTGTAAGAGATCCATTTTTAGCCATAATGCAAGACATAGAAATCTTCTAGTCCATTTCTATTTGGATATTCCTAATACTCAGAAAAATTTTCAGTCTTGGCTTGGATGGACTTCTTGCACCCATGAAAATGGGTGAACTTTGTGAATTTGGCATTCCTCAATCTAAATATGTCATCAAAATTTCTCCATCATGAACTGTTTTTTAGAGAGACAGTTTTAAAATAATAAAAATTACAGTATCAAATGAGAAATTAATGCATTCGACGACCATGATACAAAACAATATAAACATGAAAAATGATTTATTTTCACTAACAAAGGATATGAATTTACACTTTGCTACACAGCATACAACTAACAGAGTGAAAAATGTACAGGCCGGGATTGAACCTGGATACCTTGGTATAGGGCACCAAGTGCTCCACCATTTAAGCCACCAGGATGACATCCAGTCCTGGTGGCTTAAATGGTGGAGCACTTGGTGATTTGAGGTTCACAAAATTCCTCATAATAAAACATACACCTTCACAAAATTCCTTTAATAAAATAGGCCCTTTCACAAAATTCTATTCCACAAAAACTTACTATTTATTAATTATTTATTATTTTGTGACTTTTAAAATGCGTAATTTGTAAAGAAGTAAGTTCACCAGAAAGGAAAACTTCACCAAAAGGATTTAAAAAGTTTTTGCTAATAAATGCTTGGTTTGAATTTGAATAACTGGATTTCAACTTTCATTACAAAATGTTATTTTTCACAAAAATATAATAAATTTCACAAAAATAACCTTTTTTTCACAAACTGGGCCCCAAGGAAAAAAACCTGCATCAACTCCCGTATCAATAATAAATTAAAGTCATAATTAATCAAAAGTGTTAATCAATAATAAATTAAAGTAAACATAGCAAAAACAATAGGTACTGAGTCTTCATAAATGGAATATTACATCTATGTATTTCTTTTATTGACACCGTATGGTAAAGGGCAAAACTGGGAAATTTCATTAATAGCCAGTGGCCATTAGTAACAATTTTAACTTAGCCACTTTTTTATTTAAAAATGCTAAAGAATAATTTTTTGTTAAAAATTCTGTTCGTATTAATCTAAAATTAAATAGCCCAAATAAACATGTTAATATTATTAATATTAACATTTTGCAGCCAGCAAAAGTGGAATCATAGATGGAATGAAAGTAAATTTTACTCTCTCCTTGTACGCATTCTGGCCATTGGAATATAATTTTTCAATAGCCACTTTTTTCATTTAATGGTTGGCACTCATTTTGCCCTTTACTGTATGGTTGTGTACATAGGCTTTAAATACTAATTCTCTTTTTTCTATTTTTTTAATAGATGGATAAGTTGTCCTCTTTGTATCACGAAACAATGTCAATATCATCTCGTTCATCAACAACCTCAGACTATAATGTAAATGCATCAGAGACAAAACTGGAAGAGACCGATACACCAAAGAAAGATTCGTTTAAAACTTCAACTTCTGCCATCTCAGAAGCTGCATCCTCTTCATCTTTAGCTGCCAGTGTGTCTGAAACTGCCGATGCCGAGTCGGCTACTGCTGCTGCTACTGCCGCCAATGTTGAAGATAGATATGCAGTCTTTTTAGATATTGATTCGCTTCCAAGCATATTCGATAACCCTAGTTTAGTCAAAGTTCCCTCGGAGAAAAATGTCAGTATATTACCTGTCATTCAAAACTCAGTGTTTGAAAGTGAAGAAGTAGAAGGGCAATCTACTTCAACTGAAGAAGTAGAAAAGAAGTCTACTTCTCCCTCAGTTGCCTTTGCAGAACTGGATCCTTTGGGGAACCAACCTTTTGTAGATAAGAAAGACTTTTTTCAAGATGTCAAAACACCTCCCAAGAAAGTCTTGAAAGACTTGGCTGGGACTAGTGTTTTTGGGAGCTCTGATGGTGAAGTTTTTACTAATTCACACGAGTGTCTTGCTGCATTTAGTGACTTAAAACCCCATCATTCTGAAGGATTTGTTTCTACAGTCGATGGAATGACTGCTCTGCCTCCTAAGCTTCCACCAAAGCGAAATGTCTCTTCTCCTTTTTCAGTTTCGTCGGAGTTGTTTCAAGAAAGTGGCTTATCTAGTGGTGATGGTGCTTGGGAAACTAAAAATCCTTTCAATCCATTTCTCAATGAAAGTTATCCGGAATTGCCACCTCCAACTTCTCCTCCTCCACCCCCACCACCCCCTAGATTACCCATCAAAGCACCAGACTTGTCGCCAAGTTTGTCTTCACCGCCCCCTCGCCCTCCTGCTTCGTGTACTAATGGTGTTCCAACTCCCCCTTTGCCCAAAAGAAAAGTGCCTCTCAGTTCTACCAACCGCACATGGTTCTCTTTTGACCAAGAAGCTGTGGTATCCTTTACAACTAGTTCCGACAGTAGTGCCAATCAATCTGCTCCCCCTCTTCCTTCCCCTGCAAGAAAGCTACCTCCTGTATCTCCTTTGCTGAAGAGCTCAAGTGCGTCTAACAGTCCAGCGACTATGAGAAGGCTGTATAACAGGAGTCCGTTTTTAGATACTAATTTGTCGCCTGTAATTAAAGAAAATAGTGACGACTATGATTGTCTGTATTTAGAAGAGGAGGTTTACAAAGAGAATAGAAAATATAATCAATCAAAGTTTTCAAAAATGAATATTGTGACGAGTTCACCTCGTAAGGCGTTGTCGAGACATTCGTCTATAGCACAAGATGACAGCGCTATTTTGGGTGCTACGTTTAACCCTTTTCAGCAATCAGACACTCAATTCGAAAGCCACAGTTTCACCCCACCACTGCCTCCTAAACCTGTGTCTTTTTCTCAGCCAAAGCCCTCTCCCCTCAAAACGGTGGATTCTGTTCCGTGCGCATCCTCTAGTTCGAACGTATCTGCAACCGAGTCTTCCAATGGTGCACATTCATCGAGCTCCTTGGTGTTCTCCAGTTTGGATGAGAATAAGGTGGGCAGCAGTTCAGAAGCCTTGTTTTCCAACAGCACAAGCGGTAGCCAGCCAGATGTCTTTGCGCAGAGCAGCAGCAGCCCGGAAACTGTTCAGCTGCAGTCTTCCAATAGTACAAATGAAGAGAAAGTTGACATAAGCCCAGACAGTATATTTCGTCGAAAGAGCGATCCCTTTGCAGACGACTTCTTCCTCTCGTTGCACAAGAACCCAAGTGGTGATTCTCCGACAGGTGCCACGAAGAGCTCCACTAGAATAGATCCTTTTGATAATGCAAAAGTGAGTTTTTTAAATATTGTCATAAATTGCCTGAAGGTAGTGCCATAACTCCCAATGTTTCCCTTTTTCATTCAAGGGATTGGCCTTTTCTGTTTCTCACTTATATTCAAATATTTCTCCTTTTTTTCTGGAGTATATATAAGAAATATATACTATTTCATAAATTTTCACAACAAAACCATAAATTTGGCCAAAATTTCTATAAGGATTTTTTTTTAGCTAAATCTGTTGTACATAATCAGATGTAAATTTGTCTTTCTAAAAAATATCAGTTAACAGTGGCTATAGTCATTTTCTTAGTGATTAATGTTTAAAAAAATACTTTTTTGATTATTTTTTAATGTTAAAATATCTATACAAAATGTTTTTCTGTCACGATGATGCAGAAAATGTTGCCTGAAGAATCTGACTTTTTTTTTCTTTTTCTATCGAAGTGGGCAGATATGAGTATACTATTTTGGTATTTGTGAACTTTCAGGGCCAACCCGTTTGACCAAAATTTCACGAAAAGAGAGCCAATCTAAATATAAAAAATTCTTGATAGTCTGTAATTTTCTAATGCTTGCAAGAATAGCTTAAAAAATAGTTTTCACACTTCAAACTAGTGTTACTAGGTTCTGTGTCCCAAAAAGCATAACAGGAAGACCAAAAAAAAAGTGAGACAACTGCTTCAGCTTCTAAACCAGGACATAAAAATACATTAAACCCTATTAAAACAGATCCTTTCTATAATCAAATCCTGTCATAAACCATTGCCTCCGTAATACTAAATGCTGATCTTATTCACGTTTTCCCCATACAAAAATTGGAAGTTAATTTTTTCCCAGAGTACAGGGCCATCTTACATAATCTTTCAATACATATCAGTATGCTACTTCCGTAATATGTAAACGTATATATTACAAAAAAAAAGTGATCATATAACGTAACAAATTGAGTAATAAAAATGAAACATAAAAATAAAGTAAACAAAGTATTGAGAATATTTGCATGGAAAGTTAAAAAAAATTTTAATTTCTAGAATTTTACAAATGTATTTATTGTCTTTTCTTTTATAAATAACAATTTAAATTGCTGTAGTAACTGATATTTTTAATTTAAAATATTTGTTTTTAATATAAAAGTTTTTTTTTAATTAAATAAAATATATAATTTTTGTTCCCGTATTTTTTTTTTTTTTTTTTTTAACTCTTTCATCGTTTGAGGGTTTTCCTATACTTTCATAAGTATGCTTGTGAATTCCAGGATATATATATTTTTTAATCATAGTTTGATGCTATAATATCTTTCATATCCCTTCATTCTGTATACGTTTCAAAAAATTATTTTGTTAAAAATATTTTTGTCTACAACCATTTTAACATGACTTCTAGTAACGAAAAAACACTGGCCTAATGCTCAAAGGGTTTTAAGATACCCAAAAATAAAAAAATCCCCAATTTTATGTACAATTTATTTATTGTTTGCGCATAATTCAAAGTTTAAAGATGCAAAACTTTGTTGTGACATTACAGACGCTTACGAAAATATTAAGGATTGGTCTGTTTCTTGACAAAATATTTGGTAAGAATTAAGCTCTTGCTATCATGGATTTTTAGCTTTATTATTTTTTTTAACCAAAATAATTATTCTTTAATTAATATTAATTAATTTTAAATTTAAATAGTAATTATTTTAAACTACTGTTTTTAATTCATATCGTCAAAATAATATAACACGTAATTTTATTAAAGATTAAATTAATTTTCAGAAAGCTTTTGACTCAATATTTATGTGCACAGAAAGTTTTTGGTTTTATACAAGTTTGTCTCACACATTGGTTACGCAAGACAGATCTAGAAGTCCCCGAAAATCGGATATCCCTCATAAATCAGGACACCTGACAACACTAGTCCTGACTGTCCTTTCAGTGTTACAAAATAATGTTTATTAAAGCAATAATTATTAAAAATTATTTTTAGTAATTATTAATAATTATTAAATGTACTCTTAGAAAAACTTTATATTTATTTCTCAAATATTGTAAAAATTATCTCTTAATGTCTGGCTAACTGAGTGGATGTTTTAATAAGAGCATGTATAATAGTTTATCAGTGGCCAGATAATCTTGAAATTGTCTGCTTTTGAAAGATGTAATTTTAAAAAAAAGATTTTTTGTTAATGATTGCATTTTATTTATTGCTGTCATTTCTTTCCAGACATCTACGTAATGTAAACTGGTTCCTGCTGAACTTTCCATTTTTTTTCTATCACACTCCTGCTTAGGTAGAGAGAAAAGCTTGGAATGCCGAGTGTCAAATGAACTGTAATAAAGAGCTGTTGTTCTAGTCTACTTAGTTCCTGGGACACACACACAAGTGACAGAAAAAGATGATATATATATATATTGGTTTTTTCTTTGTCAATTGCCATGAGTGCCACAGTATTTGAATTGTTATATCTTTTGAAAATCTTTATAGAAACAAAAAAGCAAAGCATTTATTCTGGGGTGTTTGTGATATCTGGAATTTTTTTTTAATTAGATCTTCTTTGAAATCAAAGGAGACAGTTATTTGCCTTCAAATTATTGATGTAGGACATTTAAAAAAAATTCGTAACAAATATTTTTAACTCAATTTTTTTGTCCATTAAAATTTTAATGAGGTTTCATTTTATTTTCATAGTTATTCATCGTTTTTATGTATATATGAACAATTACCTTTAAATAAAAGTAAAAAGTATTTTAATTAATTTTTTATATAAAATTTTTTATGAGAATTCATTTTTAACATTTTTTGCAAATTTTTATTTGTGCTTAAAAAGGTAAATAAATAACTAAAATAATAAAACAATAATTCTCAACTTGTGACTCAACAGAAAAACAAATTTAGGGGGGAGGGGGGGATAAGGGTAAGAAGATATAACAAAAAGATATGTTGCAAAATTAGTCGTTTTTATCTCTGAGTTTATTAATGAAATTTTATTTTAATTATATATTAAGGTAAATTTATTACACTACATGATTTTATTGCAGTTTTATTTATTTTTACCAAGAAGGGGGAACAGAACAAATTATTTTTGGGAGAAGGTATGTACACACACAACTACCATTGTCTTAGAGTTGTTTTATAGTTAGTACCATAGTAGAAATGAGAAATTGTGGAATTCATCAAGTGACCATAATAAGTCTTAAGAGCCTATGCTAGTGACAGGAAGATGCTCACTTGCTAATGTTAAACCTATGGAAGCGTTGTTCTTTTAAAATTTCTCGTTTGCATTTTAATATTTTTGATTTTTTAGCTGAGGTCAATCTCTAACCGGGCACTTTTGTACTTTTTCGAATTTGGTTGCAATTTTTTTTTTTTTTTTTTTTTTTTTAATGAGGATACTTTCACTTACAAAGCCGGTTTCAAAAGTGGAAGTGTCCTCATAAAATAAATTAATTAATTAATTTAAAAAATTGAGAAAGTACAACTGTGCAATGTTAGACATTAACATAGCTATCTTATGCAAAAATAAAACATAAATAAATAAAATAAAAATATCAAAATGCAAATGAGAAATTTGAAAAAGAATGCACCCATACATTTAACATTAGCTTACTAATGTCTTTGTGTGACTAGTGTAGGCTCTTTAGCAGTTCAAGATGATAAAAAGCACATTTCACAAAAATTTTCTTCTTAAAACAGGACCCTTCACAAAATTCTTTGTCTTAAAAATATACTTTTTACAAAACTTTTCTACTTCCAAACTGAAGGGATTTTTTTAAAGTTTTTTTTACCAATCACCTTTTAATTTTAATACTACTCTCATCACTAGAGGGAACCTTTAATTTCAGTTTCATGCGTTTTTCCAAAGTAATAAATCTCAGATTTTCCTAAGAATAGGTACATAACTCGATCATAATATTTTCATTCCAGCACCTTTGGTCGGCTACAGATAAGTTGTATCACCATCATTTAAGAATAAAATCCAAATTTTCTACAATTTGACCTACAGCTTTTGGATTTTATTTTTGTGTTCTGGGGCCCTTTAAACCCCTAAAATGTTAATAATCTTCGTCCCTTATCTCTATATGGTGCTGTAGGCAGTGGAAACCCGTGCTGGAGTTTCGTACGAAAAGAGGTTTGTTTAGAAAGTAAAAAAGCTCCTGTAAAAAGGATAGACACACAGGGGAGCCAGAATATAACGATAATTTCAAATTTATAAAATTATGACTAGAATTTTCACAAATACAGAAACGTTTCACAAAATCAGAACCTTGTGAGAAAAATCTGCACAGACCCCTGAAAAATTTATTTTTATATTAACTTTAAATCTTACAAGTAAATTAAGTATCTTAAGTATATTATTTGTCACCAAAGAGTTGCACAAAAAAAAATGTGACTAAAGAATTTTGAAAAGTCCCTCAGCTTTGATCGAATTTATTTATTCTGTTGAAAGTTTTCATCCAAGCTGATCTGCTATTTATTTTTTCCAGTTATTGTAAACACCCCTGATTTTTGAGCAGTGATCTGATTTTGATTGCTTAGAAGAAAAAATATCAATCTGTTGATGTTAAAATTGTAAAAAAAAAAAAAACATTTGAGTTGTTTTTATTCTTTGAGTGCCATTCAATGATTTTAGTGAAGAAATTTTTTTTATTACTATGTTTGTTATCTGTTTTCTTATTTTCAAGTGTTATGTAGCCGTGAAAGTGAAATTGTGTAAATATTCCTTCTGCATTTTTTTCTTAGCATTTTTACTTAGTTTGTGTGGCTTTTATTTAATATTTATGAGAGATATTTTTGTACTTCTTTTCATAGGGGCATTGGCGAGATTAAGAAAATGGCCTTGCCAAGGGAGAAGAAACATTTTCACATGTTCTTTCTGGCAACCTATCCACTGTTTTCATACACACAAGCAAAATGTGTTCAATTCTTACACAATTTATTTAATACAGCATTTACATTACAGAAGTGATTTGTCATTAGGTATTGTGCTGTCCTCTAAAAAAAAAAAACCTTTTTTTTTTATTTTCTCTGTATAAAGTATAATAAAGAATGCACAAAAATAAAACAGGGCTAAATTTTTACAGCTAGTTCTGACTAAGATTTTAATGTCGAGCATATTTCATTTTACCACTTTATTACAAAATGGCAGCCAATTAAGCGGGAATTTAAAAAAAAAAGCTTATTTTTCAAAAAATAACCCATGCTGCCTGGGAAAAAAAAAAAGACGACACCTGACATTATCAGCTGAAAAGGAAGCATTTTCTTACCTATTAATGTTTTGAAATAAAAAAGATAAATAATATGTACATAATTCTAAAATTGTGTTATAACAAGAAAATCAGTAAAAATGAAGCTTGTGTTTTGCCAGAATTCTGTAATTGTTAATTTAAATTCTTTTAAAACTAAATAATCACTCCTAAGGTATTTTTAATATTTTTATTATTCTAAATGACACATAAAAACAGGACAAAACAAAAAAATTGACTCCAGTGAAATATTTGAAATACTGGGTTGTTTTTTTTTAAAAAACATTTCACTCTGACTTTTTTTTTTTTTTTTTTTTTAGAGGACAGCACAATATAAGCAAAAATAATTTATAAGAAGAAAAAAATTTAATACATAAACAAGTATAATAGTTCATCAGAGTTGTTTTTCATTTTTGTTTATATCAACCAGTCTCATATTCTTAAGCCTAAACTGTGCCAACGCCATTTTAAAAAGTGCCACATCCCCTATCAAAAGAAAGTATACTGATATTTTCTGTGTTGAAAAAAACAAAAGAAGTGTTCGAGGCATTTTGGTGATACCTGTTGAAAAGTGTGCAAAGTTTTAAGCTTATTTTAAGATGTTGATTTATTTTTAAGAGAAATTTTAAATATTGTTACATGTAAATTTTAAATAATTTTTGTACAGTTCTGTATTATCTCTTTTCATTTTTTCTTATGTATTATTTGTGGAAATGCCGGTGAAATTGCCTTTTTTTTCTTTTTTTTTTTCAATGTTGCATAAGTGAATTTTATGGTGATTAATGCTTCATTTTTCTTCTATTAAAAACGTACTTGACTTAACAGCTGTTAATTTTTATTTTTGTTAAAATAGAAAGAAAAGTTCCAACAAAAAAAAAATTAAAAGTTATGTGCAATTATCTTTTCAGATTTGTAAAGTTTTTTTTTTTTTTTTTCCCCCCCAATTGATTTTAATGGTTGAAGCTTGGGTTTTATTTTGCAAATAGTGAGGGTTTTTTTTTTTTCATTTATAGATAAACACATAGCCTTTATGTATGAAAAACACATCAGTAAATCAGATTAACATGTTTTAAAAAAATTGTTAATAACACTTACTGTTATACTTTTCATATAACTATTGTATAGATGTAATTTAATTTTCAGGACCATAACAAGCAAAAAAGAGAAGAAAAAAAAAACTTTATGAGAAATTTTGTTACCAGTCACAATTGCTGTATTTATCCAATGTTTAGAAAATATTGAATAGACTAAATTAAAAGACAAGGAATTATGCTTAATTTTTGGATTATGTTACAATAAAAAAATTTTCCCCTTCCCCCTTCCGAACTGTTCTTGTACTGTATTTAAACCTTGATATATATTTTATAGTCATGTACCGTATTTTCCAGTAATAACGCCGCACCGACTATAACGCCTCGGATAGATAATTTTTTTTAATTTAGAGAATGACGCTGCATTCATTTTAAAGTACCATAAAAGTAAACTTATCAAGTTTAGAGGTCATAATTTGGGTAATAATAAAGTGATACACATAAAATTAAATAATCTTAAAATAACTTACCTTGTAATTAAATCATATACACGATGATCGTCGATGTCATTATGAATAATTTATTTTATAAACAATTAAAGTATTTTCAAAATATTACACATTAATTTTCAATGTTTGAAAATCCTTCAAAATCTTCACTCTCAGTGTCACTATTGAACAGTTGTAAGAGTTCAGGTGACAAATGTTCTTCAATATCTGAATTGGTAGAACCCTCCAATTCTTCATCATCGGAATGACCTGAGTTTGTGGGAATTCTATCGGCAGAATTTTGTTCAAAATCAATAACTATTTCAGATTTATGAAAGGCTCTTTTTATCATATCCTTTGGAATTTCATTCCATGAGTTTAAAACCCACTCACAAACTTCAGAATAGGTTGCTTTCTGCATCCGGCCTCCTTTCGTGAATGTATGATTTTCGGCAGACATCCATGATTCCCAGTGGTGTCGCATATGTGCCTTAAATGATCGATTAATAAATAAATCTAAAGGTTGCAATATTTTGGTTAATCCACCTGGTATTATTGCAAGTCTTGATTTTTCTGAGGCAAGGCATTTTTTTGTCTCCTCCGAAATGTGCGTTTTCATAGAGTCCATAATAAGAAGACTCTTTTTTTAAAAAAGGAAATCCGGTCTCTTCCTCCAAAATTTCTCGGCCCACTCCTGCATTATGGTCTGGTTCATCCAGCCTTTTTCGTTCGCCAGCACTACTATCCCCTTAGGAAAAGTTTCTTTTGGAATGGTTTTCCTCTTAAATACAACCATCGGAGACAATTTATATCCTGAGGCTAAGCACGAAAGTACCACAGTAAAACTATTTTTCTCATTCCCAGTTGTAATAATGGGCACAGACTTTACGCCAACAAAATCTGCAGAACGAGACGCTGGCATGTCGAATGATATGGGAACCTCATCCATATTTCCGATCTCCGATGGCTTCAGTGCAAATTTGTCCACCTCTTCTTTCATAAATTTCAAAAAAGATTCTTTTTTTTTTTCTTTCCAGCCATCGGGCAATTTCTGGCCAACAGTTGTCCGGGCTCTCATCGTTAGCTTATTCCTTTTTAAAAAATCTACTGCACCACGATGGTCCACCTTTAAAGTCAAGACCTTTCTCTGTCGCCAGCTGCTTCGCTTTTATCCTAATCAAAACAGATAAGGAGCGACCATTTTTTCTCTGATCTTCAATCCATTCTCAAAGCTCTTTTTCGAGATCTGGTCATTGTTCTTTAGGGCCGCGACGCTGTGCTCTTTTTTCTTTTGGTGTTTTCAAGAGCATTTCCTCTTGCTTTCTCCATTCTCTTATTCATTTTTCATCCACATTCAGCTCTCGTGCTGCGCTTCTATTTCCATTCAGCTTCGCTAATTTGATGGCATTTAATTTAAATTTGCTGTAAAACTTCGGCGCTTTGCTGAAAACATGATGAAATCTAGGTCAATGCTATGCTACAGAGTTCCACGTGCTAACGTATTCTGTCTGTTCGCGGTTTAGGCAAAGCAAGGAAAGAATGTGAAATAAAGGAAAGTTGAGTTGTTTTAAAATTGTGAACATGGAGTAAATAGTTTCCCATGCGTCGGCGAAGAATGAAGAGAGAAAATGGGAGGAGTTGACGAAGACGCTCTGAGGCGAACTTGAGAAGAGCGATTGAGATTGGATGCGATGCTCGGTCAAAGTGCAGCTTTTTGCTCCTGAATATTGCATCATTTGTAAACATGCTAATATGTTTCTGCCATCTAAAACATTTTTTTATCTTTTCACAAGTATGACATAAGATAATGAATTAATTTTGTTTTTCCTCACTAGATTTCCAAATTTTTAAAATAAAGATCGGAAGTAAATTTGTTCTATTTACAAGCCGCACCTAGTTATTGGCCGCATTTTTGTTTTCAAAGAAGAAAAATCTAGTTTAACGCCGCGGCGTTATTACCACCTTTTTTTTTTTTTTTTCCCATGTTGCATAAGTGAATTTTATGGTGATTAATGCTTCATTTTTCCTTTATTAAAAATGTACTTGACTTAACAGCTGTTAATTTTTATTTTTGTTAAAATAGAAAGAAAAGTTCCAACAAAAAAAAAAAGTTATGTGCAATTATCTTTTCAGATTTGTAAAGTTTTTTTTCCTCCCCAATTGATTTTAATGGTTGAAGCTTGGGGTTTATTTTGCAAATAGTGAGGTTTTTTGTTTTTTTTTTTTTTTTTTTTCATTTATAAACACATAGCCTTTATGTATGAAAAACACATCAGTAAATCAGATTAACATGTTTTAAAAAAATTGTTAATAACACTTACTGTTATACTTTTCATATAACTATTGTATAGATGTAATTTAATTTTCAGGACCATAACAAGCAAAAAAGAGAAGAAAAAAAAACTTTATGAGAAATTTTGTTGCCAGTCACAATTGCTGTATTTATCCAATGTTTAGAAAATATTGAATAGACTAAATTAAAAGACAAGGAATTATGCTTAATTTTTGGATTATGTTACAATAAAAAAAATTTCCCACTCCCCCTTCCGAACTCTTCTTGTACTGTATTTAAACCTTGATATATAATATTTTATAGCAGTGTAGTTGGAATCCATGTTGAATCCAAACATCTGTCTTCAGGAGTGATTTTCGCAGCTCTGGGGCTAGGGGAAGAAGACATTGCAGAGTTACAAGGGGGGGGGGGGGGTCATATTTTTTTACTATATACCAGCATAAAGTTCCAAATCTTCCAGGGGCGATATCCCACCTGGTCTACCCCCTGAATTCATCACTGGTTTGAATTTTCTCACGTATAGCAAATAAGCTGTTTTTTATGCCTATGCAGTTCTTGCTTAGCAAAATGTCCTTAACATCATGAGTCTAGTTATTAGAATATTTAATTCACATTATCGAATTCATTCTTTTATGTATTTATAGTTTTGTCTTCTAATACAATTTGTTAAGTTTTGACTTTCAAAGAAAAGGGGCATATTGAAAGATACTTATAGGATTTTAAAAATTAATAAAAGTGTGCTTTAACTGGCTGATCCGGAAGAGCAGGGTTTGTTATGAGATTGTATCACATCTTTCAAACCAGTGACAGAAACAGCTTCAAAAAGGATTTTGATTTACTTCAACATTTTCATGAATATTTTACATTGGGTGAAATTAGTCCTTGAACGTAGCTTTTTTTTCTTTTTTTATGTATTTTCAACATGTAAAAATTGTAAATTTACACTTTAACTATCTGCAGCCTCCCTCACTCATTACCAAATCTATTTTTTATTTATATTTTATTTGTTTAAGAACTAAATTTCAAATTTAATTTTTTTTTTCTCTGTTTGCTTCCACATGGTTCACATTAAAGTGAATGTTGTTAGTTTTTTATACCGTTATATGATTGCTATACATTTAAAAAAAAATTCTTTTGTTTATTTTTTCATGAAAATTTATCCTTTTTTGCAGTTTTCTCTTAAGTTTTTAATGTTTTGAAAACAAAAACTTTTAAAAATCATGCTTTATTTAACTTTATGACTAACCACCATCCATTAAAAAAAATTAAATAAATAAATAAATAAAAACTACATTATTTTATGAAAGTAATGTTTGACAGTTATTGTATGAAAATCATTTACATACAGTAGGCAATTCTGAGTTGTATTTAAGTGTAATATTTATATCCGAGTTATATTTACATATTGCCTTTTAAATTGCCACATTATATGTTTGCATTGACTGCTGTTCATTAGGATATTTAATCAGAATTTTAAATAAATTTGCTAAGCTAAAAAATTCTGTTTTTAAGTT
Organism: Maratus michaelseni; assembly: GCA_963931845.1. NCBI lineage: Eukaryota > Metazoa > Arthropoda > Arachnida > Araneae > Salticidae > Maratus > Maratus michaelseni. The sequence continues at coordinate 12,860,540 of OZ007588.1, forward strand.
ACAAATACAGTAGACTTCCTTAAATTCACATAGCTTGGGACCAGACCTTGTGCAGATTTTAGAATTTGGTTGATTTCTGGTCACTGTTTTGTTTGCATTTTTTAAACCACAATTTGAGTATCATAATGCACCGTAAATTTTAATGAATGCTTACAATAACGTAAAATATTGAAATAATTAAATAAAATAATAAAAATTAAAAAATATTAAATGTAAAGGTCAAGTAAATAATAAATAATGCAATATTAAATATGTATAATAATGATTGGATAAATTATTTTTAAATTATTAAATGGAACTCACCTCATAAAGGTAGCTAATAATTTACCTCAGAATCATAAAATGTTGTTTTATTTCATGTTTAGCCAGACTTAATAACCAAAAATGCTTGATTAATACATAAATGTATTTGGTAAAAAGATTGTGATCGCCACCGATATCAGCACTGGATGAAAAAACATGTTCAGTCATATTAACCAGAATTACATATTAAAATGTGCATGGAATGATATAATAATTAAAAAATCTGGAATTTTTCCCCGACATCTTAACTGTAAGTTTTCATTCTTTACATCTGCAACAATGTGCAGGTTTTAGGCATTTGTGGATTTTAAGGTGGCAGATTTGAGGGAGTCTACCCATATATAAAGGGGCTTTCAAGTATTGCATGAGCAGACTAGGAGAACTAATTATTTTTTTTTAGGGGGAAGAGTGCAAGAGAAAATTTATATAATGTAAATAAAATAACGTAAAATATTAAAAGTAATAGCCAAATATTCTTCCTATACCAGTTTTATTTATGAAATACGGGAACTCTTAAAATTTAAGTCTGATATTACTAATTCATAATGAAGGCTTGACAAATGCGGTCCCCATGTCACCACTGGTGACCAAATTTTGTCATCTGGCAACCAAGTTTTGTTATCTCAGGACAAAGTTATTTAATATGGCAATTATTTCTGTATAAAATTGACCTAAGAAATGAGCACAAACGGCATTTTTCTCTCTCCTCTTAATCCTTATAAGATGTTAAAAAATTAGAAAATATTACGAAATATTCAAATAAATATTTTTGACCTTTTCTATTAATTTGGCAAAAATAAGTTCATCAAATGTAAATTTTAAAATAAATAATCTGAATTATATGATTAACTTCGGCAGTAAAATAGGTAAAAAATTCTTTCCTTTCTTCACTATTTCATCGATTCTCCCATCATCAGATATATACGTGCTATTTGCATTCAATTATCTGGACTTTTAAAGCATACAGCAATCAGCATTTCTCGAACATGCTGGTTAATTCAGCCTTTACTGTATTTCTCTTTTCTTTCACAGATATATAATTTTCATAGGTTTCGTTAGAAACCTTAGCTTACATTATCTTTCTAAATCATGTACTATTCTAAACTATGTAAATAATAAGTCTAAGCTATGTTTCTTATTATTTTTTCTCAATTAATTCATAAAAAATCTTATGTGTTTTTATATAAATCAATGACGGTGTGGGAGGGGGAAATATGTTTTACTGGCGATTACAATTTTTCGCTGTCTACCAGATTTGATCAAATTTGTAAAGCCCTGTTCATAACTCTTTAAATTAAGTAGCTTTTCTATTCTCAACATACTGTTTATTGTTTGTTTAGTTTTTAATTTAATTAAAAATGATAAAGCTCTTCATGCCTTACCTTTTTTCTTTATAAGAGGGGTGCTTGTTTTTGTAATTTTACAGAAGGGAGAGGATGATTTAAACAAACAAAAAATTTTTGCCTGTGTAATACTTGAAATGCTCTCTAAAATCTTTGCATCACCATTTGTTTGTGAATTTTTTTAAAATTCATGCAGTTACTTAGTACTTGTGCAGTCAGTTGTCAAAAACTATGGTTCTGGTCCTGGTACATTTCTTTTATTACTTAAAATATGGAACAAAATATTGCTTATAATGCCTAATAAGAACAATTTGGAACATTTTTTTCCCTAATCTTCTACTTACAATTATTGTGCTGTATTATTTTTTACTTAAAAAAAAAAAAAAATAGGCTGGACAAATTTAAATTTTTCTCTATTGGTAAGTTGGTTATTTTAATAATGTGCTTGTTTGTTTGTTCATGATTTACTTTCAGGGGGAAAAAATTATGAGATAATTTAAAACACATCCTCAGATAAATCAGGTTACTCATTACGTATTTACAGGTATCAAAATTTGGTTTTCATCATAGGAAAGTGTACCTACATGCTGAGTTTTCAAAATTTAGTCTTTTAAAAAGTGCTTAAAGTTAGAGACATGTTTGGAAAATGTAAGACATTAGCATCAAACAGTCACTTTCTGATGTGAAAACTGAATGTTGATAAATGTAATAAGGTAATGAATAATCCTGTGTTTAAATTTATTATATATGTATTTATACCTCATATATATGTATAAAAATTATGTATATCTCTTCTTTTTTTTTTTCTTAATGAGAACTTTATTAGCAATATTATTCATAATTTTTTACTGGTACAACTAGCTAATAGTATTTTTATTTTCAAGCGTTAAAATAAGTTTTTGGTGCTTTGAAATTACACAAAGATACTGTTTGTTGAAATTTCTGGAAAAAAAAAAAGTAATGAATTTCGTGCTTTTTTGGAATTTTTTAATTATTATTCAGTGGTTGATAAAAGAAAATTTGTTTATTTAATTATCGAAATGTAGGAAATGGTCTTAATAATTTGATGTGTTATAGATTTGAGTTTCATCGGTCATATCACAGTTAAATAATTCTAAAAATTTCAGATAAATATGTACGTATTTACATGTCCTTGCATATTCAGAGACTTTGAGAAATATTGAAGCTAGATTTTTGAATAGTTATATCTGTTTATATTATTTATATTTCATCAATTTCTTTTTTCTCCTTGTTTTAATGGGTGCATATTTCTACTAATGTAATTCATATTGAGTAATATATTGTAAGTAGAATCAAACATGTAAAATGACAGTGTGTCCAATCCTATTGACTTTCAAAGTCTTTCATTTATGAAGCATTTCAGATTTTTAATCTGTATCTATTAACATTAATACAGCACACTCTCAAAAATTTGCACAGCTTGAAAACAAAGACGTTGCAGATTTCTGAATTTTGCAGATTTTAGACCATTGCTTTGTTTATATTTTAAAACCTCATCAAAGTAGTCATATCTTTATGAAATAACTATGATCTATAATAACTGCTAATAAAAATCGGTACTTTTATGTTAGCCGGACACAACTTTTGCCAATAAATACCATTTATTTTCTCGGCAAAAGCAACTTTTATTGTTCGCTTGTGTAAATTAGAAGCAATGCTTTGATGTTGAAATAAAATGTTTGGGTTTTTAATATTTCTTTTAATTATTATTTTTCCATGACCATGAATTTTAAATGTATGTACTTTAAATATATGTATTTTAAATGAAATGAGTGAAAGGCTTATATTTTAAATTAAATGATGGCAACAGGAGCAAAGATTTGGTTATTTATCACCCGCTTCTTGTTAACATAAAAGTACCTATAAATCATATAAATCACTATATCTAATGAAAATACAAGTAAATCATTTAAAAAAAAAAACTATTTATTTAATAAATATTGATGAATTTTAATCTCTATTACAAAGTATAACTTAAGCATTTGTTCAATAGTAGTTTAAGAACATAATTAGTGCTCCATCAGCACAAATTACCCAGCTTAGAATTCACCAATCAACCAATCAAAACATTGCCATCATGATTTTTTTTCACTGGATCTTACCTGATAATTATATTGCTTACATTACAAATGATGTGTGGATTTTTAAGAGTTGACTGTGTATTAAATTTTTTCGCTGATCCAAACTTCTTGCTCTAACAAGAAAGGTCTCCCTAAAGCACATACTTAAAATGTTTTGAAAAAAATGTTAATGTAACTACTCATGATGTACATTATAAAAGATCAGTCAAATTTAACTGTGAAATTCCAGTAGAAAATCTGTGAAAAAAATAAAATACTTTCGAGTATTTGGAGCCAAAGTGATTTAGCAAACAACACTTTTTCTTCACCAAATGCAAGCGATTTTTTAATGCATTTGGAAATTGCATGTTAAATTAATGTTTAAATGAATTTAATGAACTTGATGAATTTAAACTTAATGATGAAATAGTTTTTTAATAATTCTATAAGCTTATACCATAATATATACAAGTTACGCATTGCTGCAGTTATCTAATTTCACATGGTTTCACCCACTGTATAAGTTTTAATTGTATTTTAAAAACCTGATTAAGAATGCTGTCATTATACATTTAGATATTGAATAAGTCATCGTTTCCATGACAACAATACTGTTCTGTTGTCTCTGACACTAAGAATATCAAAGTCGAATTAACAGTGCTTGGAATCGGACCATAATCTAGAGTTTGAAACAATATTGATCAATTTAAATTTTGTTTTAAGCCATATAATATGATAGTTATATGCATATTAATGTATATGACAAAACTGTAGTTCAAATGTTATTATATTTCAAATAAAGTGGAGAGTCGAAATGCATCCATTGAAATTAACTTTTAAAATATACGCTAAAACACTTTTTATTTTGCTTAAAAGACGTCAACATATCAATATAAACATTAAAGATGTTAAAATTTAAAATTTACATGTTTCAATTTGTTCATCAAATCGTCATCAGAATATACATAAACCACAAACACAATGTACATAAAAACCAGAGAGTCTGAACAGTCACTATGTGAAAGAAGGTACAACACCCTCTATACTTTTAATTTTAACACCGCTCTTAGATCCATCTACAGACCGCTTCCCACTATTATTCAACCACTCAACCCAAATCTTCAGAATGTTAAATGGCAACTTATCATTACATGCTTTCGAACTTCTTAAATAAATTTCAATAGATTCCCTCACAAAAAGTTGTAAATAAAAACTAGAACTATAAATCAATTTAGCTTCATTAAATAGGATGTTGATGCTCTTTCTATTACTTAATCTTGATAAGGCAAAACTTAATCTTGACAGCCTTATCAAGATTAAGTAATAGAAAGAGCATCAACATCCTATTTAATGAAGCTAAATTGATTTATAGTTCTAGTTTTTATTTACAACTTTTTGTGAGGGAATCTATTGAAATTTATTTAAGAAGTTCGAAAGCATGTAATGATAAGTTGCCATTTAACATTCTGAAGATTTGGGTTGAGTGGTTGAATAATAGTGGGAAGCGGTCTGTAGATGGATCTAAGAGCGGTGTTAAAATTAAAAGTATAGAGGGTGTTGTACCTTCTTTCACATAGTGACTGTTCAGACTCTCTGGTTTTTATGTACATTGTGTTTGTGTATATTCTGATGACGATTTGATGAACAAATTGAAACATGTAAATTTTAAATTTTAACATCTTTAATGTTTATATTGATATGTTGATGTCTTTTAAGCAAAATAAAAAGTTGTTTTAGTGTATATTTTAAAACTGTAGTTATATAAGTGTATTTATTTAATTTAAACTTACTCGAACTAGTTTTCCTTAAAGAGTATTTATCATAAAAGCGTTTTTTTTTTTTTCATTGTCACCAACCGATGATAAATCACAAAAAAATGTAATAATTTTTTTTTTATGTACGCTATATTGAGGTTCCACAGGAAATTATTTTAAAAAGATATATACCTTCATGACAAGAATATTCTATAATTTTTCCACATTTTCTGAGTATGGAGACCTTTCTTGTAAGAAATAGTTTGATTTATTTTTAATCCCTTTATATGTGTAAAATTTTCAGACATTGTTATGCAACTCACAAATGTTTTTCATTTTACTATAAAAGTAAAATAACTTTCTACCTATCTTATTTTCAAAAAATGTAAAATTACAAGCCTATCTTAATTTATTACTACATAAAATCTCACCATATTCTTTTTTTAATGTTCTCCAGAACTTGCATGAAAACATCTTAAAATTTCATGCATGTATGAAAACAATGATGTAATTGAATATCTGAGTGGCAGATGTTATGTAACAGGAAAATTTAACTTCGAGCAAATGAAATGAAATGAAGTGAAATACTTTCTCTTTTGAATATTACTTTTTCATTTTCTTCATGGTAGTTTATGTTTAAAATATTGTACTAAACTCTCCCAAAAAAAATTAACATTTAATTTGTAAATGTCAAAAATTATTTGAATTATTAAATATTAAAAAATGTTTCATACCTTCAAGACACCTTAGAATCTTAGTATTTTATCTTTACAGGGGTCGGTGCAGTTTTTTTTTTTCTTCTTGGGGCCCATTTTGTGAAAAATAAAGGTTATTTTTCTGAAAAGTAATATTTTGTAATGAATTATTCAAAAGCCCTTCTGCAAAAGTTTTCCTTTCTGGTGAATTTATTTTGTTTGCAAACTACTCATTTTAAAACCTAACAAAATAAAAATAATGAATGAAGAGTATGTTTTTATGGAATGGAATTTTGTGAAGGGATCTATTTTTTTAAGAGGAATTTCGGGAAGGGGGGCTGTTTTATTAAGAGGAATTTGTGAAGGGGCCTGTTTTATCAAGAGGTATTTTGTGGCAGGCCCCAAATTTTGCCTGGATCGACCCCTGCTTTACCATTACCTCATAACAAGGGATCGATAAAGTTTCCATAGATGCCATAGTAACAGAAGTACAGTTTTGTGGATAGACCAACATGTTTTGGTCTACGCTTATAGATATTATAAAAGTTTCTAACTTACCTGGGTGTACATTTGCTTAACATGAATAGCAATTAAAGTTCATAAATAATAGCTTTAATTAAGAGCGAGTAAAAATAAAACATACTGAAGGCAATGAATTTAGAGAGTTCAATGATTATTATTTGTTCATGCATATGCTTTTAGTTTGGGCACTGAAATGCCAATTGCTTTGTATGGATCAAACCCTGTTTGTGTTAATAAAAATCCAATGATGAAGGCTGTCGAACTACAATGATGATTCTTGGTTAGGCTCATTAAACTAAAACTACTCTCACAAGAAACATTGGATGCAGTTAACACTGGTGAGATGCAAAAGGGGCTTTGACTAAATTTGAAAATCTGTCTGCATCGAATGCTTTTGAAACTCGCGTGACATCTTGGTACATTAGATATTTAAACAGACAATGCTTGCAAATGATCCCAATTAAATATATTGGGTCATCCGGAAAGTTGTGCGGGTTTTTTAAGTGAAGCACAGTTTCGATTAGTTAATATTTTGCGACTGATAAGGAGTGACCTTAAATGACCCAGTTATGTACATTTGATCTTTTCTCCTTGTATTGCAACCTTCGACCACCTTGAGTAATTTAAGCCACCTTCATGCTTAAACTACTCAAACCACCATTCTCGCTTTTGTTGTGGCATAATTTTTGTTTCAGTGCAGTGCTAAGAATGAAGAACCAAAAAGTTCATTTTCGTCAAATTATGCTCTTTTATTTCAAGAAAGGTAAAAATACAAGTCTGGCTGCTCATAAAATTTGTGCTGTATATGGACAAAGTGCTGTTTCAGATGACACAGTTCGAAGGTGGTTTGAGAAGTTTAAGCACGGAAATTTCAGCCTCAAAGAGGATTCTGCTCTGGATGACCATCATCTTTAAAAGAGGACCTCTTAAAAGAAGGTATCAAATGATCATGCACTGTACTTTTTGGAATATTTAGTCTGTGTGATAGTTCTTGAACTGTGTAACGTAGATTTTCAGTGATACCTTCTTTTAAGAGGTCCTCCTTTACAGATGATGGTCGTCCAGAGCAGGTATCCTCTTTGAGGCTGAAATTTCCTTGCTTTAACTACTCAACCACTTTCAAACTGTATCGTTGGAAACATAGCTTTGTCCATATACAGCACAGATTTTATGAGCAGTCTAGCATTTTTACCTTTCTTGAAATAAAATAGCATAATATGACGAAAATGAACTTTTTTGTTCTCCATTCTACTCCTAGCACTGTATTGAAGCAAAAATTATGCCACAACACATGCAAGAATTATGCAGCGCAAGTGGAAAAGACAACCTACACATCTGGGTCATTCAAGGTCACTCCTTATCAGCAATAGCAAAATATTAACTAGACAAAACTGCACTTAGCTGTGAAAAAACTCAGAACTTTCTGTGTGACTCAATATTTAAAGTTAAAAAAAGTAAATTGATCAATTAAATTTTATGAAGAAATTATTTAAATCATTTGAAGAACATGAAAATTAAAATTTTGGCTGGTAAAAACTGTATGGTATAGAAATGTTGCACTTAACCCTAGAGTGTTAGCATGTTTGAGTTTACCACATTTCACCAGTGATGCAAGTACATGAAATTTATGTAGGCTACCATTCCAGGGTAAAATACCAAAATTTTAAAAAAATAAATAAAGCTAGGTGCCAAAGCTATATTTCCAGCCGGCGGGATTTGTCGAACCCTGCTCATAAAATCTTAATCCATAAAATTGAAGAAACAAGACATAACATCTTCTATTCAGATTTTCAATTGTAGAATGGGGGAAAGAACATCTAGTGAGCAAAATGAAAGGATTTTAAGAAAAGAAAAAAAATCTGCCAACCTATTTACTTTTGAAATGTAAAAAATAGATTCATCTTGCCAATATGTATCTGGTTCTAAAACTTTATTTTAGAATCTCTTTTTAAAGGTTTTATTGCACGAAGCATTTCTATTTTAAACCTGTCTCTCTCTTATGTTACATGATACTTCATAATCATTTTAAAGGTGTTATTATGTTTTGAATCTCATTTTGGATGTATTTTTATTTGTTTATTATTTATTGTTAAAAAGTGGGAGAGAACTATTATGAAATAGTTATTTTTTATCTGGTTTAATAAAAGTGGTATTTCATGCTAATTACGGGTGTGTATTTTGTTGCATTTTTTTGTTTGTTTTAGTACTTACTCTGTTGATAAATAGTTTTAACACATTGACTGCTGTACCACATGAATACGTGTGTGCCATCAATATTTTCATTTGTATATAATAAAGACCATAAGTTGCTATGAAATGGGACTATTGAAAAATTTATTACCATGTATTTAAAACAAAGAACCCCGTGGTTTCTCTTACATGTTGTGTAGTGATTTCAGTTGGACATTAATCGTGTCTATAACAAACTAAAATTTGATATTTTTACTTACCCATCATACTTAGTATAGGGTAAATCTTGCAATCATTTTAAAAATCGAAAAAAAAAAAATTGACACGTTTCAGACACTAGAGATACCAAAAAACATATTTCTAGAAAAAAAAAAATTGCCGTCCATCTGTCTGTGTGTGCGTGTAAACGCTCTATCTCCCAAATAAATTGTGATAGAGACTGTAAATTTGATATGTACTTAGTCTATAATAATGAGAAGAAGCTTATTGAATTTCAGTAACCCAAAAATGATATAAATCGGAAATTCTGAATGCATTCGTTTGACCACCTTTCCTTAAGGAGTTACTTAAGAAAAACGTTATTTTAAGAGAATTTCAAGATCTTTCCATATATCAAAAAAATTAAAATAAATAAGTAGTGTATATGTTTGACCACCAATGACCATCAACAATTTTATTTGACCATCCTTCCTTAAGGAGTTATTTCAGAAAAAAAGAATTTTCCCAACAGCGTGAAGTTAGCCCCCGAAAATGAGATAAATGGAAAATTCCAAATGCATTTGTTTGACCACTTTTTGACCATGAAGGATCATCAACAATTTTGTTTGACCTCTCTTCCTTAAGGAGTTACTTAAGAAAAACGTTATTTTAAGAGAATTTCAAGATCTTCACATATATCCAAAAAATCAAAATAAATAAAATTTAAGTAGTGTAGATGACTGACCACTGTTTGACCACCAATGATCATCAACAAGTTTGTTTGACCACCCTTCCTTAAGAAGTTATTTCAGAAAATAGAATTTTACCAACAGCGTGAAGATAGTCCCCAAAAATGAGATAAATGGATAATTCCGACTGCATGCGATTGACCATTTTTAGACCATGAATGACCATCAGCAATTTTGTTTGACCACCCTTCCATAAGGAGTTATTTAAGAAAAACGTAATTTTTAGAGAATTTCAAGATAAAAAGGCTAATTTCACATATTCCGAAAAATCAAAATAATTAAAATTTAAATAGTGCATATGGTTGACCACTGTTTGACCACTAATGACCATCAACAATTTTGTTTGACCACTTTTCCTTAAGGAATTATTTAAGTAAAACTTAATTTTTAGAGAATTTCAAGATAGGCAGTCTAACTTGACATATTTCCAAAAAATGAAAATGATTATAATTTTAGTAGTGTATATGATTGACCACTCTTTGTCCGCAATGACCATTATCAATTTTGTTTGTACCCTTCTTTAAGGAGTCCTTCTGCATATGAGTGAAAGTAAGGGTGCCTAAGCAGATTCGAAAAGATAACGTGGATAGATTCCTGGTCTGCAGCAATCTGAATTGTAAATGGAATTGCGGAAAAGCCATTCATTCTTCCAGTTACGGTTGTCCCTGCCCATCATGATAGTAGTGAGCTAAATTTTTAAATATTGAACATCAGAAGTTGTGTAGTTCGATATACATATTTTAGAATATATTATTAAAATATAATATAGGAAATATATTAAGCACTTAAATATCAGAATATTCAGATTTACTAATACGTATTTTGACATGCATTGCGTAAATAAAAAAATGTGGCCAATAAGTAGAGAGAAATTTTAAAAAGTATTTTTTGTTTGAAAGTTTAATTACACAGCTTTTATAGAAATTAAAATTATACTTATTTAAAGCAAGTTACATTATTTACTTCTTATATATACGTTATATATTATTAACAGAATTTTTTAAAGTTATTATCAATTTATTAATCTGAGATTCCACAACTGCGCATATTTAGTGCGCATCATTGCCGATTTCTAGTTTATTTGCCAAGTTTGCTAATAATCCATATTGAAATGAAAAAAACTTAGTATAAATACATTTATTTAAGCTTACTGTATAGTTAAGTTATGGTTACGGTATTTTACAGTTAAGTTACGGACGGTTACAGCATGTTACAGTTATGTTACTGTTACGGTACGTTACAGATTAAAAATTATACTTAAGTTACGGTTATGTTAGAGGTGAGTTACGGTTACGGCACGTTGCAAGGAAGTTACGGTTAAGTCACGTTACAGTTAAGTGACGGTTACGGCACGATAAAGTTAAGTTACGGTTATGACACGTTACAGTTAAGTTACGATAACGGCACGTTACGTAAAAAGAAGAAGGGCGCAAGTAAATTACTCTTTTACATAAAAAACAATATCATCAATGCCGAATGTATTGGAGTTCTGTCAAAAGATGGCAGCACTAAAAGAGACAAAGTCCGTGTAGGAACAAGATATACCACGGCCTAACTTGATCTTTCTCCTTGTAGTCCAGGCAAACTACGATAAATACACCTTTAACCTCGACAAAATTGTAATAGAAGTTCTGTCAACTGATTTTTAATCAGAAACCATAACTGAGGAATATAGCCAAATTCAGACAAAATCCGAACACGGGAACATTCTTAAAACGAATTTCAAAACGGACTGGAATTTCTATCTGTACAAGAAGAAAGTATTGGATTCATGAAAATTTTTGACTTCCGGTTTTCTACGGATTTATACGTTTTAGAAGGCCCTGAATACGATTTGACTGTTTCTAGAAAATGTCTGTCTGTCTGTATGTGACAAAAATTTTGTGGACGCTCTATCTCAAGAACTAATGCACGAAATTTAATAAAACTGCATATTGAGTTAGTCCCTAATATAAATTGGTTACTGATTAGTTTTTGGTGAAAATCGCCCAATAAGTGGCGCTGCTATGCTGCTTTTTTGCGATTTCCGCAACAGCTCTATCTCAAGAACTAATGCACTTATTTTCATCAAATTTCAGATTCTTTTAGACCTTGACATAAATAGACGCTGACTACTTTTTGATGTAGATATCCCAACAGGTGGCGCTGCTATACCATATTTTTCATGAATTTTACTATAGCTATATTTCAAGAACTAATGCACGGAATTTCATCAAACTTCAGATTCTGTTAGATCTCGACATAGATTCTGCTTACGATTTGGTGTAAATAGCCCAACAGGTGACGCTGCTATGCTACTTTTTTCATTATTATCACGATAACTATATCTCAAGAACTAATGCCCGGATATTCATCAAACTTCATATTCAGTTAGATGTTGACATAAGTTGTTGTTGATTAGGTTTTGGTCTAAATCTCCCAACAGGTGGCGCTGCTATACTACATTTTGTAGGATTGACACGATTTTAGCAATAGTTATGTCTCAAGAACTAATGCACGGAATTTAATAAAACTTTAGATTCAGTTAGACCTTGATATAAATTGGTGCCGATTCTTTTTAGTGTATGTGAAACCTGTGTGAGATAGAAGAAAGTTTTGGGATTATCATATCCGACTAGAACAAGTAAACTCTGGTTAGAATATCAGCGAATAATCAGTGTTGTAAGAAACTTAATAACAGCTGACAGGATTGGCTCTTGGGAATAGCACTTGCGTGCTATGCTGGAGATCCTACCCATAATAGCAGCAGCAGGACATGTTAATTATCTCAAGTCACTATACCTGTACTTACAGAAAATGTTTAATCTGAAAACGCAAAGGTGTACAAAATGTTTGTAGAAGGTAAATTTGTGATAAGATGAAGTGACAGATTATGGGGTGGACGCGGATCAGGTCTTGTAATAGAACAAGTGCTTATGTGTTCCCTGAAAAGCAGAGGAGGTCTGACGAGAGGAAGTGGACTTGCGGAAAATCAAAGGGCTACATGGCTGTTTTCTATGCCTGTTTGTTCGATTTACAACTTAGCTATGCAGGGGTTTTTATGCAAAGTAGTGAGCAACATAAACAAATCAGGGACAGCGATGACATTAAAAAAGTGACCAATGTACTAGAACTAAAATAACTTCTTAAAACACCATCAAAAACTTTAAAATGCGCTAGGCCTTTCGAAAGATCTGAGTCTTTCTTCGTCAGGCGCAAAAAGACTTGCGTCTACTATGAAAGCAGCAGCAAGACTGAAATGAGAGGAAACAAGCTGAAGCAACAGCCAATAGGAAAGTAGAAATCAACAGCCAATAGGAAAATAGAAGACAACAGCCAATCATAGAAGAGTAAAATCAAAACAATACAGAATACAAAATAGAAAGGGAAAAATTGAGTGAAAAAAAAAAAAATAATAATAAATAAATAAATAAAAATTAATGGAAAAAAAATAAATAACGCACACAAATATATTAAAAAATGGAAACAGATGAAAATTAAGAATTAAATAAGTAACCAAAATATATAAATATATATAAAAACAGGCTAAAATTAATTAATACAAAAATAAATTATATGGAAGTACTGAAGAGGTTCTTCCAAGCAGCAGAGAGCATTGTGGAATCAGATTTATCATTAACAATAACTTCACGATTAAGATAAATAGCTAAATTTTCAAGAAAGTCCAATTCAGAGATACTATTAGCATTAAAGATAATTTTAGCATTTTTAAAATTAAAACAATGGCCGGAATCCCAAGAGTGCTTGGCTTGAAGAGGGCTTCTAAATCTTCTATTGCCAAGCACTCTTGGGATTCCGGCCATTGTTTTAATTTTAAAAATGCTAAAATTATCTTTAATGCTAATAGTATCTCTGAATTGGACTTTCTTGAAAATTTAGCTATTTATCTTAATCGTGAAGTTATTGTTAATGATAAATCTGATTCCACAATGCTCTCTGCTGCTTGGAAGAACCTCTTCAGTACTTCCATATAATTTATTTTTGTATTAATTAATTTTAGCCTGTTTTTATATATATTTATATATTTTGGTTACTTATTTAATTCTTAATTTTCATCTGTTTCCATTTTTTAATATATTTGTGTGCGTTATTTTTTTTTCATTAATTTTTATTTATTTATTTATTTTTATTTTTATTTTTTTCACTCACTTTTTCCCTTTCTATTTTGTATTCTGTATTGTTTTGATTTTACTCTTCTGTGATTGGCTGTTGTCTTCTATTTTCCTATTGGCTGTTGATTTCTACTTTCCTATTGGCTGTTGCTTCAGCTTGTTTCCTCTCATTTCAGTCTTGCTGCTGCTTTATAGTAGACGCACGTCTTTTTGCGCCTGACGAAGAAAGACTCAGATCTTTCGAAAGGCCTAGCGCATTTTAAAGTTTTTGATGGTGTTTTAAGAAGTTATTTTAGTTCTTAGTGTTTCACACCAGTTTCAACTTATTTTATTTCAATGTACTAGAACCCATATCGCCCTTTCATTCTGATTCTACTCTACACAATATTGTTACAGGCGTAACAGCTTAAAAGGGAGTTAATGTTGATGAGTTCAGGCATGAGATTCATCCGCGGTTTTCCGCTTTTTTATCATTTTCCGCTTTTTCGCCATTTTCGGATTTTCCGAAAAAACGAGAAATTTACCAGAAGATCGCGAAAAAAACCCCGCGAATTTCGTCAAAGGATCGCTGAAAAACGCGAATTTTGATAAAGGATCGTGTGAGAAACGTAAAGATCGCGAATTTCGTCAAAGGATCGTGTGAAAATTGCCGAAAGATCGCTGAGATAACGCGAATTTCGTCAAAGGATCGGTGAAAAAACGCGAATTTACCCAAAAGATCGCTGAAAAAACGCGAATTTACCCAAAAGATCGCTGAAAAAACGCGAATTTACTCAAAAGATCGCCGCAGAAACGCGAATTTAGCCTAAAGATCGCCTTACAAATGCGAATTTTGTCAAAAGATCGCCGTAGAAACATGAATTTTGTCAAAAAATCGCCGTAAAAACGTGAATTTTGTCAAAAGATCGCCGTGAAAACGCGAATTTTGTCATTAGATCGCCGTTGAAAACGCGAATTTTGTCAAAAGATCGCCGTAAAAACGCGAATTTTGTCAAAAGATCGCCGTAAAAACGCGAATTTTGTCAAAGATCGCCGTAAAAACGTGAATTTTGCCAAAAGATCGCCTTAAAAACGCGAGTTTTGTCAAAAGATCGCCGTAAAAACGTGAATTTTGCCAAAAGATCGTCTTTAAAACGCGAATTTTGTCAAAAGCTCGCCGTAAAAGCACGAATTTTGTCAAAAAATCGCTGTAAAAACGTGAATTCTGTCAAAAGATCGCCGTGAAAACGCGAATTTTGTCATAAGATCGCCGTTGAAAAAGCGAATTTTGTCAAAAGATTGCCGTAAAAACGCGAATTTCGCCAAAAGATCACCGTAAAACCGTGAATTTCGCCAAAGGATCGCTGTAAAAACGCGAATTTCGTAAAAGGATCGTGGAAAATAAGCGAATTTCATCAAAAGATCGCAGCAAATAAGCGAATTTCGTCAGAATTTACTGCATTGGGTTAAAAGGTTGAAATCAAATTTCTTTTCCTAATGTAGAAAATTTGCTATTAAGTGCGTAAACAAATTAAATTAAAAAAAAAATCTTCAAAAATTCCAAAAATTAGCTTCAAGCTGACTGGTAAAAATGACCTGGAATCTGGAATAAATCACGGCACTGACTAGTTGGTGCCATTGATAATGTCCTTGAAAAAAATCTCTTAAAAAATTCCTGAAAAACTTATTTTTTATCTTAAAAAAGAGTGGGAACTCTGTTCTATCATTTATTTAAGGTGGTTGCAATTATTAGCACATACTTGATTTGCTCTTTCAAGAAAAGTGTCTATTTTTCAAAATTTCAATTAAAAAAATGTTCATGCCATTGAAGGATTTTATTAATGTGCTGTATCTTGGTAAAATAGACTTTTAGAGTAAGCAAATAATTTCTACCTAATTCTTGTTAATAATTTTTTTTTTTTTGATGTACTCAAAGCTAAATTGATGTAATATATATATATATATTTATTTATTTATATTAGTTAAAAATATATTTTTTTTAAAAGCAATTATAATATTTGTTGCGCTTAAAATTCATAACTTATTGCTCATACGTCGTTCGCGCAGTTTTCAGCTTTTTTGTCAATCTCATCCCTCTTAACCCTCATGAAGCAGCATTTAATAAAAATGTTGTCAGTTGACAATTTTGTCATGTATAAAATTAGCTTTTTAAATTGTGTTGTACGCGCGTTATTTTAAATATTTCCCCATTTTCTCATTCACGCGCTTTTCCTCTTTTTTCATTTTTCTGCACTCTCATGCCTGGATGAGTTGCACTTATTTGGTACGAACATAATTTCCAAAATGATAGGGAAGGATATATTTAGGTATTCGGCTAAGAGGTCAGATAAAGTGAAAACTCTAGGATCTGCTGCCGCTATCTGTAGTAATAAAGATGACTTAGATATACAAATAGATCCTGCGCTCCTCTTCCAAGGAATGATGACTGTTGCCACTTGTGGTGAAATGAACCTCGGAGATGTCATGCGCTATAAACTGTGTGCGTACACTGCAGCATTATTTGAATCACCAAATATGATGAGGAAATCAGACAAATCTCAGTTAGCTCAAGCACTAGCCAAACACATAAAAAAATGTGCACAATGAAGAATCTGACAACGTGGGAAGTACAGAAAGGTACATTTTGGAATGAGGATCTCCCTTGCATCGCATTTTGCCTGGTGTAACAATGAGATATATGAAAACATCGCTATGTCTTACGCTGATTTTATTCTTAAACAATATGGGAAACCTATCATTGTTTTTGATAGTAACACCGGGTCATGTGGCTCACAGACGACGCTACAAAAAATCAGTAGAGCCCAAGCATGAAGTTTATCGACAAAAAGGAAGAGTTCTTGACCAATGAGAAAAACAAGCAAGCAATGATTTCCCTCATAGGTGAATTGCTTAAGAAAAAAGGCTGCACTATTCACAACGCAGAGGGGGATGCCAATGTAGATATTGTTCGTGCTGCAGTCTCATCTTCAGAACATGCACATACCACTGTAATAGGTGAAGATACCGACTTGCTGATCCTCCTCCTATACCATGCAAAGATAATGGTTTCAAGCTATTCTATCGCTGTGACATAAGACGAGGATCAGATTCCAAACCAATCTATGATATCATCAACATGCAGTCTCTGTTAGGTCGTGAAAATTGCAACTTCTTTCTATTTCTGCACGCTTTCACGGGCTGCGATACAACATCCAGATTTTTTTCGATTGGGAAATCCTCAGCATTTCTCAAATTGATGAAGGAGACAGGGCGCCGTTCTATTGCAAAAATATTTTGTTCAAATTCATGTCTACATTCAGATATTGCTGAGGCTGGGAGAAAAGCAATGTTTCTGTTTTATGACTGCAAGACACTGGAATCCACAGACAAACTACGTCACCAAATGTTGGTAGAGAAGGTAACTACAGCAAAATCATTTGTTACATCTGAACGTTTGCCTCCGACCGATTCTTCTACAAAATATCATAGCTATCGCATTTACTTACAAATAAATATCTGGAAAGCTACTGAAGAAAGAATCAAGCCAGACGAATCGGGTTGGTATGCAAAAAATAACTCATACTTACCCAATACTCTGCGACTTACCACCAACTCCAGATTATCTACTTATTATGATTCGATGTTCTACAGCTTGTGGGATGTAACAATAATTACCTAACTTCCAACTATGAAAGTGATGAAAATTATTGATACAAGTTTTTTTTCACTGGAACATTTCTGTAAAAATGAACTTAAGCAGTAATTTGTAAGGAATACTAGTAGGCTTTTGTGTACTGTTTAATATTTTTGACTATACTTCAAAGTTAAGTTGTGAAAATAAAGCGATATATTCTTTGACTTAGTTCCAGAAAATCCCCTCTGCCATTTTGAAATCCGTATATAGGGGTGTTTCCGTGCTCAGTTTTTGTCTGATTTTTAGTATGCTATTAAGCAGTATAGTTCCTGATTAAAAAAACGTGTAAAAAGCTTCTGTCAATTTTGCCCATGTTCATTCATAAAATGCCTGGGCTATTGAAGAAGAAAGATCGAGTTTGGCCGTGGATATACACGTAAAATATCTTGAATCTCTTTACTGGCTGCGAATTTGACAGAATTACCGTTTTCAAATCAATGCTTTAATAACGTAATTTCCAGAAATTTTTTTATATATATTTTAAATATTTTAATACATTATTACAAAAATCATCTGAGTTGAAATTTTTAGAAATATATACTAATTAAGTTTAAAAAAATATATTATAAAATGAATTCAGAAGAAGATTTCTGAATGGACAGTTTTCTTCCTTTCGGTTTTACACTATGAAAAACCTGCTGTTTGGGAAACTATTGAAAAATCGCTCCAGTTGAAAGCATTATGCTGTTGACGAATTCGCTTATTGTTTATTTTGTTACTGAAACGATAGTAACATATGCAGTAGATCTGAATAATATAAGGAATATCCATTCAATTTCAGATTAATTTTGCCTTAATTATCGAATTTATTAGAAATGTAACATTAAAACAAATTAGGTTACAGCCAATGTCCATAAAAAGGAGTTAAATTTCAAGTGTTTAAATTGAGGTTTGTTTATAAATTATGTAAATTAAACTTATTTTACTTAAATATGATTTAATTTCATGATTTTAATGTTCATTTTTAGTATTCACAAAATTTTCATTTTAGTTTTGCAAATCATGCTTTTACCAAATTTTTCATTCATTAATAATTAGATAATGAAAGAATATGCGTCTGTTTTCATTAATTTGCTTTCTGAGCTCGTAAGAATGACAATAAAATAACATGACTAAGAGAAATAGAGTATTTCACTCGGATTATTATCGTTGTTTGATATTTCGATTTTTATCAGGTTTGGATTATCTAATTTTTCGTTTTTTTCATCGAAATTTAATTCTATCTCCTTTTCTTTATTTGAATTTCTGGGATAGTTTTCAAAGAATTTCACAGTTCTGCTATAGTGATATCTTTGTCGCTCGTGTAGATACGTTATCCTTTGGAATAATTATCGTATCCCACGAAAATTCCTTCTACTGCTTTATTATCTAGTTTTTGCCTCTTTTGTTTATCAACATAGGCGTAAGCTTTACAGCCAAATACTCTGAGATATTTTAGATTTGGTTTTCTGTTTGACTATAACTCATATGGAGTTTTTTCGTTGGCTTTTGTCGGCAGTCGATTTTGCAGGTGATTAGCGGTGCAGATCGCCTCTCCCCAGAAATGTAACGGTAAATTAGAATCGCTTAGCATAGTTCTTGTCATTTCAATGAGCGGTCTTTTTTCTCTCAGCAATTCCGTTCTGATTCGGGCAGTATGGTAGGTCAGCTGACGCTTAATTCCATCGTCTTTTAGAAAATTGTTTATTTGAATGTTTCTGAATTCTTTGCCATTATCCGTTCCGAGTTCTTTGGGCTTTTGGCCAAATTTATTGTGAACCAATGCTACATATTCTTTTAATTTATCCCAAGGTGTCTTTGCAATGTGAATAATGACATTGAGCAAGATAGTATTCAATTGCATGTTTTTTTGCGATGCCAGTCTGAAAGCCTATGGCGCGGTCGCCTTTTTAACACTTTCCAACCTAGTTGAAAAGGGTTTATGACTTCGGTTTGTCTGCAGTATGACCGTCTGCCGGTGCTCTAACTCCCGTAAATAGGCTCGGATTGTCCTGCAATTTTTATGTGTTATTGTCGTTATCTATAGCATGTTCCCTATTTGAACTGAAGTGTGTAGCACTTATAGTTTTTTTACAGGAACACTCAAAAGAATTCCGTTACATGACGCTCTATGGGGAAAAATCATTTGCGGTTTATTTTAATGATGTTACACAATTTCAAACACATTGAAATTGATATAGATCACTAAGGTGCATTACGAGAAGCTTAATACGGAATAGGGTGTGCATAGCACTTATAGTTACTTTACAGGGACAGTCAAAAGAAATCCATTACATTACGTCTATGGAGAAAAATCGTTTGCGGTTTAATTAAATAATGTTTCACTATTTTAAACGCATTGAAATTTATATATATCACTAAGGTGCATTACAAGAGGCTTATTACAGAATAGTGTGTGGATAGCAGTCATCGTTCATTGACAGGGACACACAAAAGAATTCTCTACTGCCTGTTAACAATAATTCCTGGAAGTGCGTTTTAAGTTGCTGAACGCGATTTTAAATTTAACTCACTTTTTGTCTATTACTTGGTGTGTATTAATTCTGTAGATCCTATACAGGGCAGCACAAAAGTTCGTGAACATATTTCCGTTTATGGACAGAAACTCCAGAAGGAGAATTTTAAACTGTGCTACGCGTTTTCCAACTAAACTAAAATTTCGCATCCTATGTAGTATATATACACATCTATAAATCATATACAGGGCTGAACAAAAGTATTCGGATATTTTTCTGAATATTGTATATGTTGGAGATATATGTTGGAAATTCCTAAAATTACGTTTTTAAATATGTTATGCGGTTTCCAAATTGTTTACTTAGATGTTATCTTTCAGCTTATTAAACGGTAATGATTTGTAAAATTGTTTTGGAAGCGTTGGAAAGTGTTACATAATCTATGAGTAGTGTATATTAGCCGGTTCAACATCACCTGAGTCGAGCAGGCGCAGGCGGAAGGCGCAGGTGGAGCACAGGGGGAGCAGGCGGAAGGCGGCGATAAGAGCATGAGCACTGATAAGAACGGAGGGTTCGATGGGAGGGGGGTGCGATAAGGATTTCTACTATAAGATAAGGGGATTATTTTAATGAATTTTAATTGGGTGACTTGAAAATTTTCGATTTTTTTTTTTCGGTTTGTAGCAAAAATATGAATTAAAAATGGTCATTAATTAATTTTAATTGAGGAACTTAGAAATTTTTCGTAGCAAATTTTTTTTTTTCAACGAGAGTATGCAGTTTGATTATGAGTATATGCAGTAGAAGTGAATGATTAATTAATTAAACATAGTAATTAATTAATTTTAATTGCAGAACTTAAGAATTTTCACGAGATTTTTTTTTTTCAACGAGAGTAGGGTATTCGATATACACGTTAGTGGAGAATTTTAAAAGTCAATAATGGTTTAATTAAAAATGGTGATTAATTTTAATTGGGGAACTTAGACATTTTTCGAAGCAAATATTTTTTCAACGAGAGTAGGCTATTTGTTATACATGTTAGAGTATATTTGAGGAGAGTTTTGAAAGTCAATAATGGTTTAATTAAAAAGGGTCATTAATTAATTTTAATTGGAGAACTTAAGAAATTTTGGCGAGATTTTTTTCCCCCTCAACGAGAGTACGCAGTTTGCATGTGCAGTAGAATGGTAGATGCTAGTAATTAAAAAGGGTCATTGATTAATTTTAATTGGCGGACTTCAACATTTTTGGGGCAAACAGGCGCGTTTTAATGAATTCGATATAGGTTACGGTAAAAAATACAGGGTCCCGTATGAATTATACTATATTCAATTTAATAGCTCCCCCCTCCCCTTTCCCCTCTCCACTTTTTTTACCCAGAGGGCCCCCTTCGATAGACTAACAATACGCACTTCAAAAAAATACATAGTGGTAAAAAAGAAGAATTTTAACGTATATATAAAAGTGTAAATAAACAAATATGAAAAATCAGGCATAGTGGCATAATTCATGAATCACTTTCCAACATTAACGAAATGGTATGTGAACAAAGTATAATTTTACCATCGAGTGCATTAGTTAATTAAAAATAGTGAACCGATCCCCTTTTTAATAAAAAGGCCTAAGGCCCTTCACAAAAAATCAAAAGGATTCAAGAAAAAGCTTTACCCTACTGATAGCCAAAACATATAGGATTCTAAATGGATTGAAGTATACAAATAGGTTCTACAGGAATACATTTATTTAGGTTAGCATGCAGAAATAGTTAAAAGTTATAGGGAAGCCTTCGAATGGCGTGATTATACGTTTTGGGGACCCTTCAAAAGAAACTGGAAACAGTTATAGATATTGAACCCTTCACAAAAAATTGGACAAATCCCCGTTTTAATAAAAAGGGAACCTTCACAAAAATTCCAATGAATTCAAATTATGCATAAATACTAGAACCCTTCATACATTCAGTTCATCGATCCCCCCCCCCTTTTTTTTTTTACCCTTCGAAGTGTGAACTCGCATTAGACAAAAGGGCCCCTTCATAAAATAAATGAGATACCTGCCCCATTCAAATAAAAACCCTTCACAAAAAAATTGTAGGAGGCCCTTCACAAAAATTGAAATGCGTGTTAGAGGAATCATATGATATAAGAAAATAATTAATATATTTTTTTTAACTGGGCCCTCCTCCGCCCGCTATTTTTTATATAGCGCCCCAGTATTTTTGCAGCAAACTCTTTTTTCAAGAGTGTATGAAAACTGTTAGGCTCATATGAAAAATTAGCACTTAGGCAAAAAAAAATGCAACTTATGAAGAAAAATAATTATATTTTTTTAAACTGGGCCCTCCACCGCCCGCTATATTTCTTATAGCGCCCCAGTTTTTGTGAAGAATTTAACAGCAAGCTCTTTTTTAATTCAATATTTCATATATGAAAACTATTATTCTCATATGAAAAATTCGCACGTAGGCGAAAGAAATGCAACTTATGAAGTAAATAATAACTATTATTTTTTACTAAAATCATTCAGAATTAATATCTAATTTTTAATTATTAATTATCTAATGTTTTATATGTGAAAATTAAATTCTCTAACCTTTCCATGCTACACAAGTCCAGGTAGGCTTTCTTATCGCTATTGTCATCAGAGGTAATCCCCAATACTGAGTCACTGATAACAGATTGTATGAAGCCTGGTTTAAGGGCTTTCTCAAATCCAAAACAGGCTACTTTCTGACACATTTTTAAATTTCATTTATGATCGCAAATGCATGATATTGGCAGATTTCCTTTTTCAGAAACTATATGTAATCGAAACATTTTTTTTTGATTTTTTTTTTAATTCTTCAAAAGATATGAATAAAGCACATATGTTTTACACTGAATACATTATTTAGCATAGCATGCAAATAAAATCTTGGAACTTTTTGAATAAACGTTACTAACATATTCTAACTTCTAAGAAATAATCGCTTGCCTCAGATTTTTTTTTTTTTTTTTTTTTTTACTAGTGAATCAATAACACTTTTTTTAATTAGAATTGAAAATAATATGATAGGAATGAAATATTTTGTTTAAAATTTTGTGAGAAATCTATACAGTTTAGTTTTAGACCGACACTACCTTACATATTAATTAGTAAAACAAAATTCAATTTTATGCTTACGGATACAGAAATTTTAATAATACTGCTTGAAAAAGATTTTTAAGTAAACTATATTTCTGTTTATTGAAACTTTACACTAATGTTTTCTCAAGAATTTACACTAACTGAAACAGTGACAATTAAAAAATATTAATTACTTATGCAAGAAATTATGTATTTGGAGGTTTGCCTTTTTCATTCAATATGTAAACTTATAGCATTGATTATAATATATATAGATAAATTAATACATGATTTATCTATGTATTATTTCGTAATACATAGCACATGTACTATGTTTTACGAAATAATAGAAAAATCATGTATTAATTTATCTATATATATTATACAAAACAATTAGAGGTAAATTGTTAATTGCAATTAGTAATTGGTTCTTTTATGACCTAGTCACGTGATCTCTGACGTCACTGGTGACATATTGAATGATACCACATGGTCACGTGATATCACTTAAACAGTGACGTCACTTGTTTAAATCTTATCACTGATTATATTAGCTGATAAGGCCCTGAACAAGCATTCACTTTTCTCAGAGCCTTGGTGTGAGCCGGTTGGGTGCTTAGCTAGCTGGCGTGTTAGGTAAGAATAGTATTTGTATATATATATTTTTAATATGACTTTAAATTAATTTGATACCTACTATGTAAAACGATATGAATATGTTTTGAATATTAGAACTAAAAAATAATACTTTGAAATAATAGACTTACTAAACAGTAAAATTTAAAGCTATGTAGATAAATTTCCTAAAACTAAGTTGAAATGAAAATGGTAAAAGTTTAGTCAATCTCATGTTAGTGTTTATCATATTAAATCTACAAAAGAAATTTTTAAGTGGGAATACTAATAATCCAAGTTACCATATAGATATTATAAGTTAGTAGATTCATAAACTAATGAGAATGTATATAATTTTAATAAACTATGCTAATTTCTGCAGATATTTAATAAAATACAAGTGAGTTTTCGAGGTACATAGTTTACCAATTTACTTCCTAGCTTGATCTTACCATAGGCAATGATCTAAATCAAGTTAGGACATATACCTTGGAAATCATATTCATGCGACTAAATAACCTGGGGCTCACTCAGCCCAGTAGTTAGCGTGATGGTTATAAAATACCTGGGGCTCACTAAGCCCAATAGTTAGCGTGGTGGATATAAATTAGCCTGGGGCTTACAAAGCCCAATAGTCAGCGTGGTGACTATAAAATAAGCGGGGGCTCACTTAGCCCTGTGGTTAGCGTCCTGGTTATAAAATGACAAGTCTGATTATATGTTTGTGGGTTCGAAACTTGTGCGGTTTAGACGATGGGATTTCGAGTATTCAGAAAAGTCGAAAAAATCATGATGATGCTCCATATCCTTATAAATATTATGTGTTTGAATATGATAAGTTAAGGAATCTATATCCGTAAAGAGTATAACTGCACGATCTTTGTATGTTTTCTTTATAAAATTGTAATGAAAATCATACATAACTAATTTAGATAATTCTAAAATTGTGAATCCGACATAAATAGGTCGATTCATTAAGATACAAGTATTAAGCTTTTCTACAGCAGCCAAGCCTTCATCATATGTCTTGAATGATTTAAAAGTAGGCGAAGCTACTAATTTTTTTTAAAAATACATTTCCAGTATGAATTATTAAATCTAATTCACTTATTTCAAATTCTTAACGATAGTCACATAGCATTGGAAAGTGTTTCATAAAGTATACCATGACTCATGATTTTTCCTTCATATTTATTTATTGTCACTTATTGTAGATCCTATTTTATAATTTACGTTAAAATTTTTCATTCATTCCTATCATTTTCTGGGTACTCTGTATATATTTTTTTAGGTGTGTATTGTTAGTCTAAATTTTATCGAAGGTATTTCTGTGATAATATACACTCTTAAAACTGTGCCTCTGATATATAAGGCACCAGCGCATACGAGAGGCACACAGAAAAAGTGCCTCTGATTAGCTGATAAATATCAAAGGCACAAAGAAATGAGAGGCACAAATGAAGGTCTCAAAACCTTTCAGAGGCACGGAGGACTGAAACGAAATATATCAGAGTCACGGCGCGAAATGTGTGCCTCTTAAAAAAAGGGGTCATTTATTCAGCGGTACAGTGGGAAAGCGCGCATGCGTACAAATGTTTAACCCATGATGCATTGAGCGGGCGCGGGATATTTACTTTCAATGAGGGATAGGGGAGAAGGAAGAATGGACGCTTGACCAGAAGAAATGGCGTTTTGTGGATTATTCGAGAAGCGGTACCTGACGACACAAACAGAGTTTATATACCGGGTGTCCTAAAAAGGACTGACTGATTTTAAAATTCAATAACTTACAACCGGTGACAGATATTTAAAAAATTCTTGCAGGAGAGTTATGTACGATGTCAGGAGTTTTTTTACTGCGATTCCCGGTTTTAGTTTGAATTTTCATCAATAGATGGCGCTGAGAGCAATAGGCACTCAGTCGAGACCAAAACTGATATCAGGAGGTTACATGTATGGAGTGGGTCACATTCATCGATACAATTTTTGTTAGGGCCCGATTCTGAACTGAGACGGTATGACTTCAATATTGTAGGCAGAGAGAGTCAGAGCAACGATAGGAAAAAGTATTGTTTCCACGAAAACGACTTCTACCAAATAGAAATGTTTAACGACAATGTTCAATATATCAATTTTTTTAAAACTTGTTACATTCCAAGAAGGATAAGGTCTTTTAAAAATGAGTGTCTTCTTTATTCATCAATTTTTTTTTCTTTCTAAGACTTTCCAGCACAATTGAAAAGTGTTTATGCACTTGGTTTATCGGACGTTCTTTCCATGCTCTAACTTGTGTAAATATATTCAAATTGCCATGTATGTATCTGATATAGTATATTGAGGTTTACCATGGAGTGTTCTGTATTGAAAACGAATTTTGTAACAATTATAGTTCGGTTACAGGGGCACTTAAAAGCATGCCCGTTTTATTGTGGTCAGTGGGATAAATCCTCTGTACTGTATTTTAATGATGTTACACTATTTCAAACTTATTGAAAATAATATACAGCACTAAAGTGCACTAAAAGATGCTTGCAATCGAATATCGCATGTGTAGAATTTTAATTCGTTTACAAGGCCACCCAAAATAGTTTCATTGCATGATGGTACATGGGAAAAAATCGTTTACGGTGTATATTAATGATGTTACACCGTTACAAACATAATGAAATTGATTTACATTTATGAAGTGGACATGTTTTCTGTACAATATGGAGTGTAAAGCATTTATCATTCATTTACAAGGCTACGCAATTAATTCTGCTACATAATGGCCTGCAGGGAAAAACGGTTTGATGCGTATTTTAATTATGTTACAGTATTTCTAATATAATGAAACTGATATACATTACCGAGGTTTACTGAAAGATACTTGTTGTATAATATGATGTACATTTTTCGTTCATTTACAGGGACACGCGAAAGATTTCGTTTGAAGTACTGTATCAGGAATACTGTCTATAGGCGATAATTGCTGGAAGTGCGCTTTCAGTTATGGCAAGCAGTTTCAAAAACATTTTTACATACTACGTGATGTGTATAATGCTATAGATCATATACAGGGCTACACAAAAGAATTCGTAAGCATTACCAACTATGAGCGTGAATTTCAGAAAAGTGTTTTTTATTCGAGCTATGTTATGCATTTTAATGATATCATTTACAGCGCCACGCAAAGAACTAAATATATGGCCGCCGATGGATGATAATTTCTGGAAATGCTGTTTCAGTAATTTTTACCGTGTTTTTTGCCTGAATTAAAATTAAGTTTTATATTTGGCATGTGAAAAATTTGTAGGTAATATACAGGACTGTGCAAAAGAATTCTAATATGTTTCCGTCTATTACTAGAAACCTCTGAAGGTGAATTTTCAACTGCATTATGTATTTACTTATTAAACTAAACTTTAGAATACTATGTAGAATATGTACAGTTTTATAGGTCATATACAGGGCCTTTCAAAAAAAGTGGAGTACTTTTTTTGGCTATGGGTAGTAATTACTGAAATCTTGTTTTAAAATGTGTTATGCGTTTTCTAAAATTTTTAATTAGATATATTCTTTCATCTCATGAAATGGTGAACTTATTGTGGCGTTTTTAACGCATGGCGAAGTAAAATTAGAACGAATTATTTTGAGTTGCGGCAATTTTCTTTTGCATTCTTAGGGTTTCGTTCATCTCACGAAACCTTATTACTCCTGCTTCGTTGTTTGTCCATCACAGAGGCGGTTCTCAGAAACTATTTAACTTACAGAGCTGAAGCTTTGTGTACTTATAGCTGAATATCTGCTATGAAGTTCAAAATCATAAAATTTGAAAAAAAATCGTATTATTTTATATAGAAATAAAAAACCACAAAACCTATCAGCCTTTACCTATTAAATTTAAACATTTTTCGTTATAGCAGTTGCCAACAATTAAAAATCCACAAAAATATTCTTTCTACAATAATTAATTTTCTATTAAAATATTTCCACGTGAAAAATGAAAATGAAATAAGAAGTTCCACCAGTTGAAAAAAAAGATTAATATGACGTGATATTGGTAATTAAACGGAAATTTTCAAACATTTCTCAATAATACAAGGAGTGTAAGTATGTGTAAATACAGAAAGCAGCTTAATATGACGTCATTAGAGAATTAAAATGAAAATTAATCTGACGTCATAACGGATTTTCAAATGTTTCAGAATAATACAAAGAGAGTTTCAATATGAGTAATAGAGAATAGTAAATATATAAGTTTGAGGAACATATTGAATCATGATAAAAACTCGATTATGGAATATTGACATATTTTAAAATTTTGAAGGTCTCTATACCACATGTTTCATTTTGAAATTGAATTTTCTTATATCGGATTTGGTCCAGATGACAGATATTATTATGACAGAATATAATAGCGGGCTTAGCCCGCTATCGGGGGCTAGTTCAGATATTCGAAAAAACGAGAAAAATAGACCGGCAAATTTTTACTTTATAGAAAACATTATTATTATTATTATTATTATTATTTTGGAAATGAAATTTATTTGGATTTGTTAAAGAAAGGATAAAGTGTTTTGAAAGGAATATTAAACGAAACCCTTTATGCGATCTTCGATCACACTTACTCACTTGTTATGAGAATAACAATCCTGTTTAGAAGTTTTTGATTACTTCTTCTTAAAGCATCACTTGTAAGAATTTATTTATTTATTGCCTTAATTTCAAGAACTTACACAAAAAGTCGCAAATGAAATGGATATTCAAAATATAAATAATACGTTGTCAAATGTTTCTCTCATCATTTATTTACCAGAAATACAAAGCTCTTCCGAAGATAACAAATTATTACTACGAAATAAATATATGCATACAGAAAGTGTATTATACTTTAAAAGGAAAGTTTTATGAATAATAAATCAGAATGACTATATCAATTGGATAAATGACGGTGTCACTATTTTTTATAGAGAAATTGATAATGATAACAAAGTTAATAAAGAAATAATAAGCAAAACAACAAAATAAATATTTTCAAATATTTTCGAACAGTTAAAAATGTTTCTAAAAAATAACTGATCATTAAACTTATATAGCTAAAAAAATTAACCAAACAGATGAAAAAAATTACATGGGATAAATACAAATTTGTAAAATTCTATAAACATATCAACTCTTTATAACTCATATTTAAAAGTATGTGAATGCCTCAATCCAAGGAGAAAAGGGTAAAAACCAGAAATTAGACGCGTTCAATCACATTACGATATTCTCAGAATGCCCACCATTCGACACAATCATATGTCTTAAACGGAGAACAAAATTACCACATACGTTCTGCAAAGTTCTTTCTGAAATAGCTTCGCATTCAGTAGTAATGATTTGTTGCAGTTCACTAATAGTGGTGGGATTATGTCTGTGCACTGCATCCTTTAGGTAACCCCATAGGAAGAAATCGCATGGATTGAGGTCCGGCGAACACGGTGGCCAATCCATACCTGTATCGGTTGCATTTTGATAATGCAATGCAATGACACGGTTATCAAAATATTCATTGAGGAAAGTGAAAACATCAGCTGTCCGATGAGGTCTCGCACCGTCTTGCATGAACCAATCTGTTTGTAAATTACCTAAGGTATTCAACATGGCCGCAAATTGGTGCAATATTTCGATGTATCGACTTGAATTTACAGTTTCCTCCAAAAAAAAGGCCTAATAATTCCACTGCTAGATAAGGCTGCCCACACAGTAATTTTTTGTGAGTAGACTGATCGTGGCACGCACACATGAGGGTTCTCAGTTCCCCATATCCTCCAATTCTGTTTATTGACGAAACCTTCCAGATGGAAATACGCTTGGTCAGAAAACCAAATTTGGTTTGCGTCAATACCCCCTTCATCTATCAACTGTAGCATTTCATTTGCAAAAGTTAGTCTTTTTTCTTTCATAATGATAGGAAGTGGTTCCTGCGTTTGTATTTTGTAAGGATAGATTTCCAAGCATTTTCGCAGAATTTTGTGCGTTGCGGTTTTACTCACTGAGCATGAAGCTGCAATTTTACGGACCGATATTCTCGAATCTTGATTAATAACATTTTTAATAACATCTACGTTAGATTCACTCATGGCCGATTTATGTCGTCCAACTTTGTCTACCAAATCGTCGGCAACACTACCGGTTGTTACAAATTTCTCATACAATTGTTTAATTGTATTTGGATGCGGAGCATTCCTTACGTTAAATTTCTCTTGGAAACTTCTTCTTGTAGCTATTATGCTTTGATCCAAGCGGTAGTACTCTAGTATTATAAATATTCTTTCTTCCAAAGTATAAACCATTTCCAGGATTCTTTTAAACTGGATTCAACATGCATAAAAATATACTGAAAAACTTCCTTAAAAGATCTGAAATCTTAACAAAATTTATGAAATTTTTAACAACAACAAAAGGAAAAAAAATACTGAATCTCTTCTCCTAGTTTTAAGATGCGATGCACAAAATATTATTTAAATCAGACGATAAAAAGTAATTAAATCCAGGAAAATAAAACTTCATAAATATAAAATCGTCTGCTCTCTCACATACTGCTTATTAAATTCATGCCCAATTCTGAACGCTGTCGTTATGTTGAGGATTTCCATGGCAACAACACATTTCATCGAAAATATAACGACTGAGTTCAGAATCGTGCCCTAACAAAAATTGTATTGGTGAAAGGGACCCACTCCATACATGTAACCTCCTGATTTCAGTTTTGGTCTCGACTGAGTGCCTATTGCTCTCAGCGCCATCTATTGATGAAAATTCAAACTAAAACCGGGAATCGCAGTAAAAAAACTCCTGACATCGTACATCACTCTCCTGCAAGAATTTTTTAAATATCTGTCACCGTTTGTAAGTTATTGAATTTTAAAATCAGTCAGTCCTTTTTAGGACACCCGGTATATATATCCTTTTAGCAAGACGATTATTTTTACTCAAGAGGTTTTGTGCTTTCGTTTTTTAATTACGCTCGTGTTATTATTGTCGTTCAGGATTGCAACAATATCAATCGCTGATAATAGGAGTTAGGTTTTCCTACGATATAAAACGACGCCGCAGAGGTAAATGCTCCTGTGAAAAATACAATGAATTTATGTTAGGAAACATAAAATTACGTGTAATGGTGTTATTATTGCAATCATCCACCGGCGGATTATAATGAATATAGAGAGTTATAGAAAAGCCTGCAATAAGTAAGTGTATTTAGTTTAGTACTTTATTATTTTCTTTGAATGTGTATAGTATAAAAATCGACACTGTAAAAGAAATGTTTTATGTTACAAGCATATGTATATATTGCGGGTAAATGTATCATTCCCTTGAGAAATTTAATTTTTTTATTAATAGTTATAGCTAATAAAGTCCAGTTTCTTTTGTATTATATTAATCAGTGTTGAATTCAGGGGGTGGCCCGGGGGTGGGGGCATCCCCTCTCCGGAACAATGATCGAAAAGTGTGAGATTTTATTCTTTTTAATGGACAAAAGTGCAACCCCCCCCCCCCCCCCCCCCCCGAAGCAAAGCCGCGAAAATCCCTCCAGGAAGGAGAAAAATGTCTGAATTAAACACTGATATTAATCTGTCAACGATATTTAACTAATCACAGCTACATTGCCCATTGTAATCGAAATTTAACTGCAATAACAAAAATAAATTAAAACACACAAAATTTCAGCAATGGACATCCTACAGAAAGTAATAGATATTGTTTTTATAATCGTATTTTATTTAGAATCGGAATTCAGTATAATGAAAATATATACTAATGAAACAAATTAGTTATTTTCAAATAAATTTAACATTTAGGATACCAGTAATGAATTATTTATGATCAGAGTTACTTTTTGA
This sequence comes from Maratus michaelseni, assembly GCA_963931845.1. Taxonomy (NCBI): domain Eukaryota; kingdom Metazoa; phylum Arthropoda; class Arachnida; order Araneae; family Salticidae; genus Maratus; species Maratus michaelseni. Next base: position 12,892,210 of record OZ007588.1, read on the forward strand.
AATTAATTGTTGTCATTATCACAAGATCAATATTGTGATTATTTTACGCTGATTATTTTTAACGTTTGTCTTATTTGTTTTTAATAAAGCTTTCATGCCCTTTTATGTATTTTGATATGTATAAAATAAACTGATATGTAGACAAGGTTCTTTATTGAACCACAGAACTGACTTAGGCCACATGGACACACATTTTAATATTTATTTCAAATTTGTTTCAATAAATTGGGAGTGAGAAAATTTTCTATTATACATAGTATTCTGCCTTACACAAAATTTAATATGTCTTTGGATATGCCATGCTGGAAAATCTTTCTGCAGTAGACAGAATTCACTGTAAAGATATAAATATAATATAAAATATAATTAAATTACATTCTGTTCCTCTTATAATGGTGGCACATGCATGTGCCACCATTATAAGAGGCACAGAATGTATTTTTAAATAAGAGGCACTTGAATATATAAATTCAGCGGCACACTATGCCTCTTAATTTCAAATGCACTTACGCTGTGCCCCTGAATCTCAAAGGCAATATGTACCTCTTAATTTCAAAGGCACCATGTGCCTCTTAATATTCAGAGGCACAAAAATTCAGAATGTACCTCTTAAATCAGAGGCACAGTTTTAAGAGTGTAGGTGAGGTAGCGCATTGTGTAATACAGTGTAATACTGTATAATTAATGTGTATTTTAACTATAATCTCTGTTTTAACAAGACTTGTATCGAATTAGATTCATTAACCTATTTAATTAAAACCAATCTCTTATCGCAAGAATTCTTAAGGGTATCTCTTAATTACTATTTTTAATTTTATTTCTTAGTTATTATTTTTTTATTGAATACTTAATAAAGCATATATAACGAATCGAGTTGAATGTTTAGGAATAAATTGTGCGTTCTTAAGTCATTTCGAAACAGGCTCCTTCAAACATGCCCCTTCACGAAACTTTTAACCCTAAAACAGGACGCTTCACACAACGTTTCGTATTAACAATAGGCCTTTCACAAGCATACTAATGTATATACTTTTAATAGGATTTTAAAATGTTAAACGATATAAATATTAGATCTAAATATAAATCATTTTTTTTTTTACATTCAGTGAATAATTCTAGTCTAAAAATAATCTTGCTCACGCATATGAATTGTATATAGGAGCTTGTATAATATAAAAATAAATTTCATATATCGTCCCATCACGCTGTGTGACTTATCGCATAAATTGTTAGTATGTATTTTTAAAATAATTATTTTTAAAATAAATTAGAGGAAACATGCAATAATACCTATTCTTTTTTGCTTACCTATTCCTTTTAGCCTACCATACATATTGAAAAAATACATTAATATTATATCTATTCATATATTATAACTTTAAACATATAAAGTAAGGATACTTACCTAGATCTTACAACCAACTCATACACTTGCTTTTGGGAGAAATGAATTGAAATGTATTCTTATCAGTAAATCTTATATAGAATGTTATCGCAATCAGTCACGTGATGTTACTAATCTATAGATTAACAATAAGATAATGGACTTGTACTGAAATCATTTCTGGTCTAGTTGCTATACAAGTAGCACGCATGTGTTTTCATGCTGTAGTCATATATTGAAGATGGGATTGCAAGTTTGTGAATAAGGTAAGATTAATTTATGTATATATTTTTAAATGTTAAACGATATACATATTAGATCTATAAATAAATCATTTTTACATTCAATGATTAATTCTAGTCAAAATTCACGCATTTCAAGCCTGTTGGTTAAATATAACATACACTAATAAGATTCGTTGATGATTCATTTTCTCATATAGGCAATAGTAGCAATCATTTCACATAGTGCAAGTGTAAAGTATGCAAAATTTATGATTCTGCTTTATAATACATATTCATTCTGTATTCTACCCTATGCCTTATCATGACGTCATAATATCCCGTGGTTTTAAGAGATAAGCAAACACATTACCGTTCAGTTGTTGTAAGACAAGCATACATTCGAATTTGGATGAAGTCCACAGTACATTAGGGTTTAAATATTTAGGTAAGATAACTTTTTTTTCAATATTAAAAACAAACATTTTTTTGAAATAATACCCTAACTAAATAGTACAATATATATTTTATAAAAACAAAGCTTAGTTATTTTATTCATTCCTCAAAAGAAATTTTTAAGTTAAAATACTAAAAACCCAATTTAGTAGAATTTTTCTATATAAAAAGCATAGACTAATGTAATTTTAAAATATTTAAAGTTTAATTCATATATCTTATAGGGGACCCTGTATTTTTTTTTACCATAACATGCGTCAAATTCATTTAAACACAGGTACATTTAAACAGGTTCAAATTCATTTAAACATCTGTTTGCCTCAAAATTCTTAAGGGTGACTTAAGACTAGTTCTTATTTTTCATTGAAGCATTTTAAAACTTAACAGATTAATAATTATATAGGACTACACGAAATAATTCGTATACATTGACGGTTTTAAATAGCTCATTTACCTACAAAAAATGTGTCAGAAATTACGAGTCTCAGGTATTTCTTATCGCGAGTGATTCACCGTGTCAAAGCAAGATCTTCGCTTATCTGATAATATGACTCATTATGATTCAGCGATATGCATGTTGAGGGGGTAACACTCAAATCTTAGTTGCAGTTATAAATATGTATTTTAAAGCATAATCATTCGAAAATTCAATTATTTTTCATGAAACGATCTACCCTATTTTACAGACTTGTATGATAAATTTGGTGAAATATGTACTTTTTTTTTTCTAAAATCTATATTTTGAACGTTATACTAAAAATGTATTCGTGTAAAACCTATTTTTATATTGCATGAATTCGTATTCATTTGAGAATAGCAGTCTATTTCTTAAAATATTTTTACAGGGTGCATTCCGAAGGGAGTCTTTTCATATAAACAGTGATCTTGGATTTTCATGGAAGGTCAGTATCCCTTGTATTTCTGTCGCCATAATATAACATGAATCTATTGAATTTATTTTGTGAAGGTAGCTTGATATCTATAACTATGTGTTTTGAACATATCGACGCGCAAGCTGTACTTTTAGCCTAACTTGAATTGAAAAAAAAAAGTCGAAAGTGTAAATTACCTGATTTTAGGAAGGGTTCTTATGTATAATTGGATTTTTGTGAAGGGACCTTTTTATTCCAAAAGGGAATCCCTACAGTTTTTGTGAAGGGTTTTTTTTTATTCGAATAGGGCATGTATCTCATTTATTTTATGAAGGGTCCCTATAGTCTAATGCGAGTTCACACTTCGAAGGGTCCCTGTATTTTGAACCTATCGATGCGTAAGCTGTACTTTTAGCCTAACTTGAATTGAAAAAAAAAAGGTAAGGTGTAAATTATCTGATTTTAGGAAGGGATCTTATGCATAATTGGTTTTTTGTGAAGGGGCCCTTTTTATTAAAAAGGGGATTTGTCCAATTTTTTGTGAAGGGTTCAATATCTATAACTGTTTCCAGTTTCTTTTGAAGGGTCCCCAAAACGTATAATCACTCCATTCGAAGGCTTCCCTATAACTTTTAACTATTTTTGCATGCTAACCTAAATAAATGTATTCCTGTATAAACTATTTGTATACTTCAATCCATTTAAGAATCCTATATGTTTTGGCTATCAGTAGTGTAAAGCTTTTTCTTGAATCTTTTGGATTTTTTGTGAAGGGCCTTAGGCCTTTTTATTAAAAAGGGGATCTGTAACTGTTCACTATTTTAATTAACTAATGCACTAGATGGTAAAATTATATTTTGTTCACATAACATTTCGATAATGTTGGAAAGTGATTCATGAATTATGCTGCTATGCCTGATTTTACATACTTGTTTATTTACATATACGCTAAAATTCTTTTTATAGTACTCTATACTTTTGGAAGTGTGTATTGTTAGTCTATCGAAGGGCCCCCTCTGGGTAAAAAAGGGAAGGGGAGGGGGAGGGGGGAGCTATTCAATTGAGTACAGTATAATTCATGCGGGACCCTATATTTTTTACTACAACCTATATCGAATTCATTAAAACGCGCCTGTTTGCCTCAAAAATGTTGAAGTCCGCCAATTAAAATTAATTAATGACCCTTTTTAATTACTAGCATCTATCATTCTACTGCACATGCAAACTGCGTACTCTCGTTGAGGGAAAAAAAATCTCGCCAAAATTTCTTAAGTTCTCCAATTAAAATTAATTAATGACCCTTTTTAATTAAATCATTATTGACTTTTAAAATTCACCTGTAATATACTCTAACATGTATAACAAATAGTCTATCTCGTTGAAAAAATATTTGCTTCGAAAAATGTCTAAGTTCCCCAATTAAAAGTAATCACCATTTTTAATTAAACCATTATTGACTTTTAAAATTCTCCTCTAACATGTATATCGAATACCCTACTCTCGTTGAAAAAAAAAAAATCTCGCGAAAATTTTTAAGTTCTGCAATTAAAATTAATTAATTACTATTTTTAATTAATATTTTTAATTAATTAATCATTCACTTCTACTGCATACACTCATAATCTCGTTAAAAAAAAAAAGTTGCTTCGAAAAATTTCTAAGTTCCCCAATTAAAATTAATGAATGACCCTTTTTAATTAAACCACTATTGACTTTTAAAATTCTCCTCAAATATACTCTAACATGTATATTGAATGGCCTACTCTAGTTTAAAAAAAAAATGTTTTCGAAAAATTTCTAAGTTCTCCAATTAAAATTAATTAAATTTCTAATTCGCTAAAATAAATCCATTGAAACACACCTCGTACTCTAGTAGGAAATTCTCCGCGAAAAAAAAATTTTGCTTCAAAAAATTTCTAAGTTCCCTAATTAAAATTAATTAACACTAATCCTTAATTAATCCCCTTATCTTAGGTGGTGGTGGAGGGCACTTCGGGAGGAGCTGCGCACTTCGTGAGGAGGAGGTCAGGTGCTGCACTTCGGGAGGTGGAGGGCACTTTGGGAGGAGGAGGAGGGCACTTCGGGAAGAGGAGCCCTCCTCCCTCCTCCGTGCCCTCAGCCCTCCTCCTGGGGTCGGACGCTCATTTTCTCTCTACTAATGAGTTTTTCATTTTTTTAATAAATAAATTACTTATCAAGTTATAACTGATTTGTGTCACGTGACATACTTTTTTCCCTTTTCTCGTGCTGCCGTGTCGAGAATTCAGTTCAAAACGCCGACTTTGACAGCGTTTTCTGAAAGATCTTCTGCTTTCGCAAAAAAGAGAAAACGTATTCGATTACATAGTTTCTGAATAAGAACACCTGCCTATTTCATGCGTTTCCTAACAAAAACAAGTTGGAAATTGTACGTCAAACGTTACAAACGAGGTGCGTTCGTACGCACGTTTTAGAATTAAATTCATGATATCCCGTGCGTAGAACGGGTTAAACAGCTAGTTAAGTATATATTTTATGACACTGTTCATACAAATATCTTAACTAGTTATATAAATATTCAGATATATATGTATCAACTAGTTATATAAATATTCAGATCTTGATGATTTTTAATTCTGTGAAATGAATTATATCGTCTGCAGATTAATTTCTGTCATAAAATAAGTATCTCAGTCGCTTGACGATTAAACCTCGGAAACTCCTATAACAAGAAAGCACCGATTTAAAAAAAAAAAATTCAAATATTTTTATTAATATCTCCTAAAGTTTTGATTCGATTTTAATAAAATTTGAAATGTCTCGACAAAATTCTGCAAAGATAATATATTTTAAATTGCAAACCATTTGGTTGGGTAGTTTTTGCGTTGTTATATGCGGACAGACAGACAGACGGACAGACAGACAGACAGACAGACGGACGGACGGACCAAACGACGACTATAGGTGCTACGTATTTATATAATTACGAACGCACCTAATGAATTCAGAAATGTGTCAGAAAGTAGCTCTTTTGGATTTAGCAGTCTTAAGTTAAAACTGTCGCTGCTCCCCGAAGTTTTATAATGCTTAGAAAAAAGTTTTATTTTACATGCTATAAGAAAATCGTTTATATGATGTAAATACGACGAATTAAATATATATCGTTTTAATTAGGAGTGATTTTTAACATTCATTGCTTTTTGCACGTAATAATTTAATTATTTTAAAGTTTCTTTATTTTTTTACAATCGGGTGTAAATAAATGTTTCGATTGAAAAGTATTTGTAAATGTTATTACATATTTAGGCTATTTTAAAACGGGTGACAGTGGGAAATAAAATGTTATTTCAAACTATTAATTACATCTTTATTTAGATAATGAAATTTTGAATGAAAAATTTGAAAAATACTTTAAAAATTTAACAAATTAAAAAAATGTTTGCATATTGCACACCACAATCTAGACAAGTATGCTTACGAAAGATTATTAAATTGCTATGCATAGTTTTTGATCCTATAAAACTTTTAAATGAGCTATTTTGACCAATTTTAACATTAAATAGCTAATAAAATGATTCTTCGATTTAAAAACTGCTTGCTTCAGCGTATTTATTATACATTTTTCTACAAAACTACATGTTTTTATGTTGTTATATGCAATAATTACTGTATTATAAGCCGAGAAAGTCAAAATGTCACAATAAATTCAATTACGTCAACGGCATCAGCGGTTACGTCAACGGTTAAGTACTTTTTTTAAGAATAGTGAGATACAACAAAAATGAGAGATTGATAAAAATATCGTAAAGACCAAAGTAGAAATAAATTTGGAGATAAAAAAATTCAAAATGCTAGCAAAACCCGAGCCGAGAACCGAAACGCCGCTTGCAAACAAAATGTAAACATTGGCACATCGTGAACAGTGATGTCATAGCCAATCACGCAGCGTTTTCAAGTCGCGTGGTTTTCTCGTAACTTTAAACCTAATTTAACAATTATTGAACGATTTTTTTACATTTTTGAGAACATTTTTGAAATTTATGAGCCTGGAATTATCAGAAAAATATAAAGTTGGCCGATTTCCTCATGTGTGCAAATTCCTCATTTGCCTATTTGCATTCTGATATTACTTTTAATATTCAAATAATTTATAAATGCATAATTTGAAAGCATTAATTTTGAAATGATTTATCGACGCAATTATTTATTTAAAATGCAAGATATGATATGTTTAACATCAATCAGAGTGTATTCTAATTTAGTTTTCTCAGTACTACATTCTCAGTACTTTTTCTCAGTATTACATTCTTCTAATGTTCTTTAGAATTTATTGAAATTTGTGTAAGAATGCCAGAAAAAAAAACCTAGAACGCATTAACGGCCAAGTCGCAGGAAGCCATTTTCAATGAAAGATTTGGGATGTTTGACTTTTAACTTGGGCGAACATCAGATATCAGCACTTTTTACGGCCGAAACATTAAAGAGAACTTGGCGCTTTTTTTTTATAGAAATTTTTTTGATGGGATTCTTTTTTTCCGCAAGAGTCCCTGAAAGTACGTTGTCTTGTGCTTAACAATATTCACTAATTATACAATAAAGTATACACATAATTACTTTAATACAATAAATGCATATGTAAGTATAAGTTTAAGTTATAACTTTATGATATACTTTGTGTATACATTAATTTAATAGTAACTTAATAATTGATACTATAATAATATAATACAAATAATTAATACAATAATAATAATAAATATTAATAATAACTTAGTAATAACAACTAAGTAACAATAACTTTACAATAAATGTATTTGTAAGTATACTAGTTAGAACTTTAAGTTATACTTTATACTTTATACATTAAGTTATAACTGTAAGTATAAAGTTACAGTAAAGCTATAAGTAATGCTTTATTGTAAATAACTACTTTATTACTTGTATAATTTATATTATTAGTAATTTTGTTAGTAGTATTAATAAATAATTAACAGTATTTACTAATGACTAATAAATAACTGTACGTTGCTTGAAATTATTGGAATATTTTTAAACAAAACATTCAGCGATTTTCATTAGTTGCATCATATATAATAGTTACTTTTCAAAAATTTAAAAAATACTAAACCTTGACGATGGCCGATAAAATTGATATCATTCTTCATCACATCATCTCTATGACAAAAGTTTCATCGAAATCGGGGTGTGCTTTTTGGGCAAGAGTCCTTTCTAAGTATAACCGCTACCTCCGTTGTAACATCCGTTTGGCCAAGAAAGTGCCAAGTCACACTTTTGGTGAAATAAATCTAACACAGTAATCTGTTGCTTAAAATTGCAAATTATAATAGCCAACATATAATTTGTTTCTAATGTCACTGGGTGGCAGCCTATGGGACAGGTTTCGTTTTTGCCCCAGATGTTTACGCCCCCAATGAAGAGAGCTAATTTACAGAAAAAGGTAACACTAATATCAGTAAAGTAATTCCATGCTGTTACTCAGAATATCTCAAATGTTTCTAAGACAATGGCGAAAAACTTTAGGTTATCTATCTTGATTGGAGTATTGGATAACATTTTCAAATTGAAATATCTCAGAAGTTCAAAAATGTGGCTTGGCACTCTCTTGACCCAACCCCCTCAAATGATTGTCCCGTTTTCTTTACCTCATAACTTTTGATATAGAATATGACAAAAAATATCACTACGTTTTCGCAAACTACAATTCAAAAAGGTTTTTATTAATAACACAAACAAAGTGACATATGGGTAAAGTTGCGACTCAAAACGCTGTTAATCAAATAACGATTATAATCAAATTAATAATTAATATTAAAATTTTATCAAATTTATTAAAAAAAGTGTTAGTGAATTATGTAATATCTATCTATCTAACTTTGTACTCTTAATTCATTAACAGCTTTTTGATAAAATTAATAAAATTTTAATATTAATTATTATTTCATTATAATCGTTATTTGATTTACAGCGTTTTGAGTCGCAACTTTACACATATGTCACTTTGTTTGTGTTATTAAAAGAATCTTTTTGAGTTATAATTTACGGAAACGTAATAATATTTTTCGTCCTATTCTATGAGGTAAGGAAACCGGGACAATCATTTATGGACACCCTGCATAACGGAGATAGGGATATAACCCGATCCTTGGAGGACTTTACCTTGCATCTCCTTGAACTTGCCACGTACAATAAAAAATGTTCATTTGTGAAAAGAAAAAAAAAGGATTCAATCAAAGCGACAAAAGAGTTAATCACGGATCGCGCTAGATCGGACATTGAAATTTCGAAATGTTTTTTCTGTCTCTTTTTCTTCTTCCCAAGAGTCCCTGAAAGTGAAAACAAGCGGGATGCATGTCCAGTTGAATGTCCATCCGATCTGACCATTGTCTTCTTGGATCGCCGAAGAAGAGAGCGGCCCCTTAAACCACGGAAGCGAATCAAAGCAAATCAAGGCCGGGAGATCTCGGAGAGAGTGAGAGAAGAAGAAGAAGCGCCTCTTCCAGAAAGAAGTTCTGTGTTTTCAGATGAGGATGATCATCAGAGCCGATGAACGCCGGAAGAGGATGATCAGGAAGAACAACAACGCGGACCGCTACTGGGTGAGTTCTCTCGATTCGTTTTCGTTTTCAAGCCGGCGGGGATGATAGAGTCAGCAAAGATTTTTTATTTTTATTTTTTAATTAGCACTATCCAACTTTATGAATTATGTTTATCTTTCTGTCCTTGCTCTAACTCGCGTATATACTCGGATTGTTATGCAATTAATATATGTTATTGAGGTTTACTATAGCATGTACGATATCGAGAATTAAGTATGTAGCGTTTATAGTTTTCATTTACAGCAAGGGTGAATCTATAGAGTGTCTTCAAGGGGGGGGGGGGGGGATATCAGAAATTTGGAAGTTAATATCCTACCCGCAATCTGGTCGTGTCGGGCCTAATTTTTTTAAATTGTGGGTCAGGTTTACTTCTACTTTTTTTCTACCGGTCGGGTTTAGGGCGGGTTGACTCCTAGTTGTTTACTGCGGGTCGGGTTTGGGTCGGGTTAACTTGTTTTTTGGTACGAGATGTGTTCGGGTTGGGTTAATTATTACTTCTTTTGGTGCGGGTCGGGTTGACTCGCATTATAGGGTTGGGTTTTTTCACTCTTCCATGTCGTTTTCGGGTTGACCCAATTTTTTAAAAGAATGTCTAAAATATTTTTTACGATAAAATCTATATGCAGTAAAAATTTCATAACAGACAGTCCCAAATAGCGGAAAGCTTTATGTAGGGAGTACTTTTTAACTCTTTTATTTAGTAAAACCTCCGAGTTACGGACACCTTGGAGCCGTCGAATTTATCCGCAAATTCAGAAGTAATAGCATGTAGAGTAAGACCTCCTGAAGAGCAGAGACAGTCCCTAATACAAATATTTGCATATTTTGCGCACTCCTCTGAGTAAGAGATAAATTCGATGGCACCGAGGTGTTCGTTATTTAAATGTTTTACAGTATTTGAATATTAATGAGTATTTATATATACTATATGTTTATATTTCTATATAAAAGAAAATTGAAATTAGAGATATAATTGCACACTACATTTTATAATTCTATTAAAATATGGATCAATTTTCTTTCATTTCGATTTCGGGAGGACGAAGATTTTTTTTCGGGGTTCGGTTTTGGTTATCAATGGAATTTTTAGGCTTGGTTTGGGACAACCCGACCCCCGCACAGGTCTCTAGGTGGAATTTTAAGTTGTATGTTCAAAAGGTGGAGTTATTTTAAATGGGATTTTTGCAGTATCTAAAAAATTGCCCAGTGCGCTAAATTGTTTAGGAACTCCAAAACCTCGCTGTATTAAAAATTACGGTATAATAAACTACAGTAGTCTCTAGGGAGCGAGAGCAAATTTTTAAATTGCTACGGGCGCTAAAACACAGCCTTTGCTATTGATCTTGTATTCTTATATGTGTATGAATAGCAATGATTTTGTAAATGTGCCAGAAAAAAAGTGAGTTTGTTTTTGAGAACTAAATTTACAATTCGTTAAGGCTTATGGTTTATAGTACCAAGCCCTGTTTTTTTTTTTTTACTATGGGCCCTGGGGTGATATAATGCCCCTGTCAGGTTGTCAGCCTAACGCGGGACCTTCAATGTTTAGTCCCCAAGTAAGCTTGTTACTCAATTTATAGACAGCGAATGGATTACGGCCTGAGTTAGCCTTGATCAGCCCGCAGTCGAACTGGGGACCTGTAGCGTGGTAGCGAGAAGCGCTGACCATTACACTACTGGGCTTTCTGTTGTTGAGAGTATTAACAAAACCAATAAACAAATGTTGTAAATGCCCTTACCTTTTTTAATCTTTATCTTTTAAGCGTATTTTTTTTATAATGGAAGAAGACCAATTTACTTCGAAATTTCGTTCCTTGTTCTGGTTCTGTTTTAAGTAAAATGTTGCTTGTTTTTTTTTCTTCCCTGAATTACATACACTTTGCCAGTTTTTCTCGCTTTTCGCAACAAACACATCAAAATTTGAAGGCGAATCTCTGCTATCTGCCACTTTGCACATGTAAGCAATTGCTGTATCACTTGATTCTTTTTACTCTCATTGCTAGTAATTTATGGGGAGCGCAGGGCGGAAGGGAGCGAAGATTATCGTAGGTTAAGATAACTTGAAAGTTGTCGCCAACTAGACAGATGTAGGGATGGGTGCAGTGAGACTGGGCGAGCTCTTCTCCCAGTAACATCGCCTGTAACATCCCTGTAACATCGCCTATGACGCAATCGACGTACTGGACCTTGTAATAAAACGCCCAAAGAAACAACGAACACTTCGAAGATTTATTTTATATTTATGATTAAAAAGCAAAATTTAAATTATTTTTCTTTACCCTATGTTTTTTCCCCCCAAGACTGATGATGTCACCCTCTAATGCAGTTAAAATACGATTGATAATATGTTTTTGTATTTTAATAATGCTCAATATTAATTAATTTTGCAACTATTTATTCAACTGGTTATTATTTAAAAAATTTTATTATACGCACACACACACACACACACACACACACACACATATATATATATATATATATATTTCTGCGTTTGCCATTTTTGGTCAGTTTTTAGTGTAACTTTGATGGAATAAATGAGATGATAATCTGGCTTGACTAATGTTGTTTGCAGATATTTTTAGTCCTTTTTTTTTATTATTTATTTATTTATTTATTTATTTATTTTAGAATTTTAAACTTGCATCTAAAAAATATTAGACTGCAGTGCGAAATCCTCGCACGGGACACCACTGGCTTATTAAGCAATCAATAGATATTTCTCAAATTGCGCTACAAAGAGTTATATTTTTTATTCCTTCTCCTACTGTTTCGAGGTTGTTCTGACTTTGCTTTGGTGATTAATCTAATCATCTCGCTTGTCAATGTATGCCAGTGGTATAGGCCAAGAACACTTAGAGGGCTACTGACTTCTGACCCATGCAATAGGTACGAAAGAAACAAGTATTTGTTTCAAAAAGAGAATCATTATTTTTAGAAATGAAGGAAAATATCTTTAAGAAAATAACTTTAAATAGATAAATCAATATTTTAAAATAATAATATATTTAAAACTTAGTTATAAAGTAAGATGGTAAAATATATTACAGCAAGTCTTATTTTATGAAATATAGAATCGTCTTCCATCCTATATTTCTTTAAATCGTGCACAGGCTAGATACACATTGAACATTCTGAACTTATTAAAATAAACTGTACCTTGCTTATACATGTGTTAGTTTTATTAGTAACTGTGCATCTTACGAAAATGTGGCCTTATAATGTCACACTTTGGCACGTGAATACTGCGTATTTAAGCCAGGGATTGGAATATCGAAAAATTTACATTTCAAGGTTTCTATTAAAATTTTTTAGGGTTTCGTTCATCTCACGAAACCCTAATAGTCTCGCTATGTTGTCTGTCCGTCACCGAACCGGTTCTCAGAAACTGTATGACTTACAGACCTGAAATTTTGTGTACTTATAGCTGAATACCTACTATAAAGCTCAATATCATAGAAATTTGAAAAATTCGTATTATTTTAATATAGAAAGATAAAAAACCAAAAATCTAACAGCCTTTTCCTATTCAATTTAAACATTTTTCGGTATAGTAGTTGCCAACCATTAAAAATCCACACTAAAATTCTTTCTACAATAATTAATTTTCTATTGAAATATGTCTACGTGAAAAATGAAATAAAAAGTTTCACCCATTGAAAAAAAGATTAATAGGACGTCCTATGGGACGCCCTACTATTTTCTTTTTCCTATTGGTAACAAAACGGAAATTTTCAAACATTTCTCAATAATAGAAGGAGTATACGAGTATGTGTAAATACAGAAAGCAAATTAATAGGATGTCATTAGAGAATTAAAAAGAAAATTAATCTGACGTCTTTTTGGAACTTTAACGGATTTTTTCAAATGTTTGAGAGTATCAGTATGAGTGATAGAGAAAGCAAGTAGGTAGGACGTCAGCAAGTGATTATAACGTCCTATGAGTTTGAGGAACGTATTGAATCAGGATAAAAACCCAATTATAGACATATTGGCATATTTTAACATTTTGAAGGTCTCTATACAACATGTTTAATTTTGAAATTGATTTTTTTTAATATCGCATTTAGCCCAAATGACAGATATTATTATGACAGAGTATAATAGCGGGCTTCTCCCGCTATCGGACCGGTTTAGATATTCGAAAAAACGAGAAAAATAGACCGGTAAATTTTTACTTTATAAAAAACATGACTTTTTTTTTTTTTTTCTTGGAAAATGAAATTTATTTGGAAATTTAAAAAAATGAATATAGTGTTTTGAAAGGAGTATTAAACGAAACCCTTTGTGCGATCTTCGATCAAACTTTCCCACTTGTTTTTTTCTTTTTTTTTTTTCCTTTTACATGTAAGAGATCATTTCACGCTGAATCGAGAAAGCTGTGCACTTTTGTAATTGACTTTTTTTCGCTGTCTTTCATAGTTGTCGAAGTAGAGTCGATAGCTTCCAAATTTCACCACAAGGTGGCGCTGTATCCAATCTCATAGGATAGTGCATAATCGCTTTTCTGTATGGTAGACAATCGTTCCACAACGCTAGCTTTATCCGTTCAAAAGTTATTTGCGTGTTTCTTATTGACTTTATTTTACATACCCTGTATATAAAAATGTTTGGCCTCATTGCTGGAGGGAAATAAATGTTCCTTAAATGTAATATTGATTAAATTCAACTTATGAACATTTATTGTCCAACAAATATTGTTAGTTTAGCTAATTGAAATATTAGTACTGTTGAATTAATTACAAGCTTTATCCATTTAGTACAGGTAAAATAGATTTTTTTTTTAAACAACTGATGGCCCTATAAAATTTTCGACTTTTTATTCCTAAAAATCTGGCGTAACTTTGCAACAAAAGTTCGTATCGACTTGCAGATGGTGTGGTTCGATTCAGAATTAAAAATACAATAAAACTATAATAAAAATAAAGTTGGGAACCATTCATATAGACCTATAGAGACGTTTACTAAATCTCGGACAAACGATGAGAATGCTATTACCCTATTTTATCAATTGAAAAGTTAGGATGTTTTTTTTCGTTTTCTGTTCGAGGATGCTTGACTGACTGGTCAGCTTGTTTATTCTTAAAGAGGGAGGTGAGGACACAGGTTAGGAATTGCACGTAAATTATGTTAATAGTAATACGTGACCTTAATTTCGAGAGTGACGTCATTCTGCTTCGTTTCCGGAACAATACTTTGTCTCTTCTAGGGTCAAGTGGGGTGGAGAGAAGGAAACTGACCGAACGGCCTCCATTTTCGGATTACGTCTCCAGTGAAAAAAGCATTATCTACTACACGACATATATATATATATATATATATATATTATTTCTGTGGCCAACATCCCTTTTTCTATTAATTTACGAAACGCACAACAACGAATGAGGTATTATTTTGGAAAGGTTTTTGAACCAGCTTCTAACATAGTGCACTCACATTCCGTTGAAACGTGCTTTTAGGTGTGTTCGTAATAATTATATAAATACGTTCCACCTAGTGTCGTCGTCTGGTCCGTCCGTCTGTCCGCATATAATAACAGTGAAAAAACTACCCAACCGAATGGCTTGAAATTTAATCTATAGAATCGTTGCAGGACTTTGTCGGGTCATTTCAAATTTTATGAAAATCGAATCCAAACTCAAAAAGATATTCATAAAAGTTTTCTTTATTCTATTAAATCCCATCAACGTAATCTATATAATAAAAGAAGTGCAATTCATGTGACAGAGGAAAACCAATACGGGCTGATCACTTCTTTTTTCATAGGCCAGGAGGCCCCTTTTATTCAAAATAATTTTTTCGAATAAAATGGCATAAAAGTTACATTTTTGGAAAGATCGTCCAAAAAAATGATTTGTTTGAGGGATGAGTTACATTCAAATATGTATAGATTCTGAGATAACTTCAGTGGTAATTAGGTTAACAGCCGAATATCTCAATCCAATAGAGTCCATAAACACAGGAGATTCGTTCATTAGGAGTCATAAAAATAGTAAACCATGCACGTAATCCTTCGCAAAGCAAGATCTCCAGGGTGAATGTTACAGTGCTGTCTCGTGTAGAAAAAAAAAATAAATTCGCGTTTGTAAACGTGGCATACGTAATAAGAAAAAAAAAAAAAAAAAAAAAAAAAAAGGCATGCTCATTTCGCTGCTAGCAGGCGATATAATTCATTTCACTGAAATAATGAGGATGATTTTTTTTACATTGTGAAACTTGTTATAAAACGAACGTACCTCCTATGTCACGTTTAACGTACAATTTCCAACTTGTTTTTGATTAAAAATTGCTGTCAATTAAAAATTAAATCGGCATTGTTTTCATAAATGAAACGAAATGTTTTTTCTCCAATCAAATCTGCCACAAAAGTAAAATTAGGTCGGGATCAACAAAGTTTCATTTAAAAAAATATATATGTAGTACAAAAAAAGATAAAGCGTCTACGCGCGTGTTTATTTTATGTTTATAATTAAAAAACAAAATTCAAATTCAAATGAAAAAGACACCATGGACCGATCGAAGCAATAGTATTTCACGTGTAGCTTAAAAGGTATGCTTTGTTACATTAAATTAAATTGTATTTTATATGTATTCACCTTATTTTTCTCTGTTGGATGACAGCTCCTCTAATACAGTTAAAATACGATTGTTATTTTTTTTTCCTCTCGCGCGCCTTTTGCTATCTTCGATCAATTTGTACTATAACTTTGATGGGATCAATGAGACGCTATTTTAGCTTCACTAATGTTGTTTGCAGATATTTTTTAACCTTCATTTTCCTTTAGAAGTTTAAACCTGCATCTCAGAAATATTACACAGCAGTGCGAAGTCCTCTGGTTTTATAATATCTTTTCGGCATATGGCTGAAGGGTCTTCTAAGGATTTAGGAACAAGATGCAATTCTACTGGTACAATTTTAATTTTTTAAACCTATTTAAAGAAAGTTTTAAAACCATACACCTTCTACATTTTTGGGTGCGTTCGTAATTATATCAATATGTAGCACCTAGAGTTGTCGTCTGGTCCGTCCGTCTGTCCGCATACAACAGAGCAAAATCTACCTAACTGGCTTGAAATTTATGGTTTGAAATTTAATATCTATAGAATCGTTGCAGAATTATGTCGAGTCATTTCAAATTTTATGAAAATCGAATCAAAACTTAAACAAGAACGAAAAATCATGCGTCAAGCATAGATTATGTAGCACTTTCCAACGCTTCTAAAATAATTTTACAAATCATTACCGTTTAATAAGCTAAAAGATGACATCTAAGTAAACAATTTGGAAAACGCATAACATATTTAAAAACGTAATTTCAGGAATTTTTAATATATACAATATTCGGAAAAATATCCAAATACTTTTATGTAGCCCTGTATATGATCTATAGATTTGTATATATACATAGGATGCTAAATTTTAGTTTAGTTAGGAAACGCGTAGCACCGTTTAAATTCTCCTTCTGGAGTTTCTGTCAATAAACGGAAATGTGTTCGCAAACTTTTGTGCTGCCCTGTATAGGATCTACAGAATTTATACACACCACGTAATAGACAAAAAGCTAGTTAAGATTAAAATCGCGTTCAGTAACTTAAAACGCACTTCCAGGAATTATTGTTAACAGACAGTAGAGAATTCTTTTGTGTGTCCCTGTAAATGAACGATGACTGCTATACACACACTATTCTGTAGTAAGCCTCTTGTAATGCACCTTAGTAATATATGTAAACTTCAATGCGTTTAAAATAGTGGAACATCATTTAAATAAGCCGGAGACGATTTTTCTCCATAGACGTAATGTAACGGAATTATTTTGACTGTCCCTGTAAAGTAACTCTAAGTGCTATACACCTACTATTCCATATTAAGCTTCTTCTAATGCATCTTAGTGATCTATATAAATTTCAATGCGTTTACAATAGTGAAACATTTTTAAAATAAACCGCAAATGATTTTTCCCCATAGACCGCAATGTAGCGGAATTCTTTTGAGTGTCCCTGTAAGAAAACTATAAGTGCTACACACTTCCGTTGAAATAGGGAACGTGCCATAGATAACGACAATAACATATAAAAATTGCAGAGCAATCCGAGCATATTTACGGGAGTTAGAGCACGGACAGACGGCCAGACGGCCATACGGCCAGACGGCCATCCGGCCATACGGCCAGACAAACCGAAGTCATAAGCACTTTTCAACTAGGTTGGAAAGTGCTAAAAAGATATTATTAAAAGTTTTCTTTATTCTATTAAATCCTATCATACGTAATGTGTATAATAAAAGCGCAAATCATGCGACTGAGGAAAACCAATACGGGCTAACCACTTCTTTTTTCATATATGCCCGCGGCCCTTTTTATTCAAAATTATTTTTTCGAATAAAAGTTACATTTTTAGAAAGATCGTTCCAAAAAATTGTTTGCTTGAGAGATGAGTTACATTCAAAAATGTATGGATTGTGAGATAGCTTCAGTGAAAATTAGGTTCAGTGAATATTAGTGAATTTTACAGCACTGTCTGGTGTCGAAAAAAAATCGCATCTGTAAACATGGCATACGTAATAAGGGAAAAAAGGCATCCCCATTTCTTTCATAGCAGACGATATAATTTATTTCACTGAAATAATAACGATGATTTTTTTAACATTGTAAAACTAGTTACAGCACGAAACGAACGCACCTCCTATGTCATGTTTAACGTACAATTTCCAACTTGTTTAATTTTTTTTTTAAATATTTTTAAACTATAACTGTGAAGACCAGATATCCAAACAGTTACTAATTTTATAAGCAAAAATAAATAACATGTCTTGAGACATGTAAAATCACAGGAAAAATAACTATTTACCTAGAATTTTATTTTATTTTTTAAGTAAACTATTGTAAAAAAAAAAAAAAAAAAAAAAAAAAAAACTTTATTTTTATAAATGATTTTTTTTTAATCTTAAAACTATATTGATTTGTGAGTTTTCTAATGATAAAGAAACTTTTTCGGAATCATGAGTCTCTCGAAAGAGGTTGTTGTATATTTTCGCTCATGGTTAAATTATTATTTTGATAGATAGACAGTTATTCTTTTTAACACTTTCCAACATACTTGAAAAGTGTTTATGAATTCGGTGTTTGTCTGTCTGTCCGTGCTCTAACTCTCGTAAACAGGTTCGGATTGTTATGAAATTTTTATACACTATTGAATTTCCCTCTAGAATGTTCGGCATTAAAAATGAAACTTGTAGCATTCATATAGTTTATTTACAGAGACACATAAAAGAATTCCATTGCATTATGCTCTATGGAGAAAAATCGTTTACGGATTATTTTATTTAATGTTACGCTATTTCAAACAGAATGAAATGAATATGCATGACGGAGGTGGATGACAGCATGCTTTCACTGGAATATACAATGCATTTAGAGTCCAATTGCAAGGGACGTACAAAATGATTCCTTTACATTAGGATCGATAGGGAAAATATCGTTTGCGGTGCATGTTGAACCTGTTAGGATACTTGAAACAGAATGAGATGTAAAAGGATCCCTCAGGTTCGATACAACTTATTTTTAATAGATTATGGAGTGCGTAGGATGGATCGTCCATGTACAGAGACGCACAAGACAATTCGGTTAAAGGACTGACTAGGATCGGTGATTGCTTAGAAGTGTTCTTTCCACTATGAAGTCATTTTGAGTGTATTACGTGTTGTTTACAAATTCTGTAGATCCTATACAGGGCTGCACGAAATACTTCGAATATCGGCAGCCATTGCTGAAGATGCATTTTTACTGAGTTATGTATTTTTTTAATTGTTTATTTCATTGTATGAAATTTTTTTTAATAATATCCTGTAAGTGTCAGAAAGCGTTTCATAGCCTATGCCTGATGATTTTTCTTTCTTGTTTATATTGTAACACAACAAGTAAAGGTACTATAGTCTGTGGCTCAGTGATTTGCTACCTCGCACATCAGCTATTGAGTTTTGATAATGACAGGGGGCCGGATCAAAGTTTAAAATTTCGTTCAGTGAAAAACCGTTTGCCGTCACAGAATTGAGTAAGATATAAGTATATTTAGGGTCATTATAAAAACTCAAGATAGCGATTGACGTACATTGATGATAGTCCATTTTTGACACCTTCTTCATTTCGAAGAAGTGGGTAAAGCAAAAATATAGCTCGTCATTCGGGCAAAAGCATTAACAGGATGAACAGAACTAGACGAGGACATCACAACTTTTGCCTGTCAAGTAGCATACGAATATTTTATCTGCAATCAGGGCTCTGTCCAGACTTTTTTCCCAGGGTCCTGTTTTTGTGAAATTGTGAACAGCTTTTACTATTTGTGAAAAATCTAGTCATAATTTTGTGAATTTGAAAGGATCGTTATATTCAGGTTCTTGTTTATACATTTTTAAGAAGATATATAGGGATGTAAAAAATACATATATTTTCTTTATATGTGTAAAAGTGACAGGTCAGATTTTACTTTTAAATGATTAATTTGTGAAATGTTCAGTTTAAAGATGAAAAATTTTGTGAAAAACCTATTTTTAAGATAAAGAATTTTGTGAAGGGTCCTGTTTTAGGGAAAATAGTTTTGTGAAGGGACAAAAAAATTGTGACGGTAAAGGACCCAATTTTTTTCTAAACACAAATTCTTATAATAACAGCAATAATATAATCTTATAGTAGTTATTAGCAATGTATGCATGCATGTATGTTGTGTATGTGTATGACAATGTGTGGCACTGTAAAAACAATTAGTAAACTGAAATCGCACTTATTTCTTTGAAGGCTTCTGTTTCTCACTGAACAAATTTTGAACTTTGATCCGGCCCCTTGCCGTTATAAAAACTCAATAGCCGATAGGCGAGGTAGCAAATTACTAAGCTCGATGACGAGACGAATCGGATGAGCTATAAAAATCGAAATTCGCCGCCACAGACTAATAGTACCTTTACTTGTAAGACATGTTCGAACTGACTTCCTTTCGCCTACTAACTAGTCACTAATACATATATAATCGTCTTTGAATAAATGTTATGGAATAAACAAACAGTAACTTAATGTCTCATTCCTTTATATTCCGATCGGCACGATAACACAACCAGCGATACAATGAAAAATGTCCTGGATTCTGACATCACTTTCACCTCTTACACCGGAAATCAAACAATGTTCTGTCTCGGAGAGAGAGCGCGTAGGCGCGCGCGCGCTCTTTTCTTGTATATATTTCTCAGCATACCTTAGAATTACCATCACAATGTACAGGGTGTCTCTTCTTAATGCTGACCAATAGCTAGGGTTGAATGCTCGTCGCGGAAAAAACTAGTCGTTGGGGCCACCGTAATACCTACCCATCATGGATATGCATAATATAAAATATGAAAATAAAATATGTGTAAACTACGTATAAAATGCATTGCCATTTGAATGAAATCGTGGCTGGATGACGTCCTAAACTTTAAATGCTCTTATTACTGAATGGCTTAAAAGGAACATCCTTATAACACCAAAAATGATAATCCTATTCACTAACAGTTTACTGCGTCGGATGGAGTGTCTCATTTCCAATTAAACCATATATCTTTGAATCGAAATTGGAATGAAATACAGGGTCATGAAAAATCGAAGCGTGTGGAAAATAGGATGATCAATAGCTCGGCCACTCACGATTCAATTGACTTCAGTCTTTATACAAAATTTATGTTTTTTTATTGTCTTTTATAGTCACTGTTTTTTTATTGTCTTTTATAGTCACTCCTTAAAATAAACAATTTCGAAAATTTTTATATACCTTTTATGAGAACAAATATTTCGAGAGTCCGAAAAAAATAGTTCCGGATAATCGAGTTTGCTGAAATTCAATAGGCTTCTTCTCATTATGACATACTAAGTACATATCCAATTTCAAGTCTCTATCTCAGTTTGTTCGGGAGATAGAGCGTTACAGACGGACGGCAATTTTTTTTTCTAAAAATACGTTTTTCGGAGTCTCCAGTGTCTGAAACGTGTAAATACGTCAAAAAATTTTCTTTTCGATTTTTAAAAAGATCACAAGACCCCTATACTACGTATGATGGGTAAATAAAAGGGAAATTTCTTAATAATATCATGTTAATGTTCGAAAGTGTTTCATAATCTACGCATGATACATGATTTTTTCTTTCTTGTTTCAGATTTCACTGGTGTTTCTCCTCGCGAGTAAGGATTTGGTCTCCGCCGATCCTCACTATCATCCCATGGAGGATGCCATTGCCGGAAAAGACGTACACAGAGGTGAGATGTTTTTCCTTCTTCTTCTTTTTCCGAACACATAATATAAGGGAAGTATTGTAATCATGATTTGTGTGTGCAAGTGAACACGATAACGCTCAAACAGTACTTTTGATTGATCCCCCATTAGGCGAATATAGCATCTACAAAAAATAACTTTTCAAAAGTAAAAAAAAAAAAAAAAACGAAAGTTGTGGCTAAAAAATGGTGTGATATCAAATTTCCAAGCTTTTATTATAGTACTTATTTAACTTTTTTCCATTAAATAAGTTATCATATATATAAGTCGAGTGCTACGTATATGTTAATAGAAATCGTTTTCTCCTGTACTAAATACATCCTAACGTGTTTCTGAAAATTCAATTTTTTTCAAATTATGCATGATGGGCTTGGCGGCCATCTCTCCATATTATACACAAAATTCTAAGCACCCCTATCCGTAGTTAAAATCCGAAGTTCAAAATTGTAACTTAGGCAAATATTTTAAGCGTTTCGTTTATGGACTTGTATGTTCTGATAATTGTGTCTTAAAATAATGATGACTTATCTTAAGGATTCATCGTATGATTTATTTTTTAGAGTAATTAATCATTTCAAAGTAGTAAAAATCAATTTATCAAAACATCAGTCTTCCTCAATTTATCTGTCCGTAGTTAAAATCTGAAGTTCGACATTGTTATAAGCATATTACATTGCAAACATATTACGCTTTTACTTTAGAAATATGGAAAGATGGCCGCCAATCCCATCATGCATAATTTGAAAAAAATTGAATTTTCAGAAACACGTTAGGATGTATTTAGTACAGGAGAAAACGATTTCTATTAACATATACGTAGCACTCGACTTATATATATGATAACTTATTTAATGGAAAAAAGTTAAATAAGTACTATAATAAAAGCTTGGAAATTTGATATCACACCATTTTTTAGCCACAACTTTCGTTTTTTTTTTTTTTTTTAAGCTTGGCTGTTTTTTTACTTTTGAAAAGTTATTTTTTGTAGATATCATTTCTTTTTTTTTTAAAATAGATTATACATAATATAAATAATCTACTCCGTGAAATTAACATGCGAATTATAGTCAATACTCCAACCATTGACTATAATTTACCCAGTTGAATATACTTTCCTCTGTTCATTATAACATGAGAACGTTATGTAAAATTACATTTTACTTTCAGGGTTTTGTTTAAAGGGTTAACTAGAAATACCAGTAAATTTTTCAATTAAACTAATTACACCCTTAAAAACAACATACTAAATATGGCTAGTTATAATACTTGTTATCCTTCGTTAAAAAATATCACTGACTAATCCATGAGATGAGTAAAAATGGAATATGTACATAGCGCGTCAGCGCTGCTTTTGAAATCAAACGTGATATCATGCTCTTTTATTATTAGCATTAAATCCCATTGATTGGCGGATCTTTATAAAACGTAGTTAATGGTGAAAAGTAGATAAATATCTTAGCAATTTCTTAGATTTACATTATTTTATTCAATTAAACACTGTACTCTTACAATAAATTTAAATGGAAACTTAACTTCTAAAACAAAAACAATTTAACAACTGGATTCCATTAATTTATAGAAAAATGACGTCAAAGGATCTCAGCCTGCGAACGAAATGCTTGTCCTTTACCGTGGTTTTATAGAAATAAATTAATCATATTCAATTCTTTTTCGAAAAGTTTATTTACGTTTGGAAAGAAATTTTAAATGCCGATAACTCTTAATGTATACATTTCAGAAGGCACCTCTTCCATCAAAATTAATTTTTTTTAAAGATCTTTCTAAAAATGGAAATTTTATATATATTAAAAGCATGAACACTACGTCAGATTACTTTATTTTACAATATTATAAGAACACACATTTTATCAGACAATTAAATGCACTAAACCAACATGAGTGAAAAATTGACTTGCACCAGGACTCGAACCTGGGACCTTCAGCGTACAGTGCTAACGTTTTACCACTAAGCCACCCAGATCGATATTCTTACTCGGCAATTTCTCATTCTTATTCCTGTTGGAAACAGTCATCGGCCACAATTTGTAGTCACATTTAATTGTCTGATAAAATGTGTGTTCTTATAATTATGAAGTTTTATTTAAAAAAAATATCTTCAGAAAAAATGGCTGACTAGCAGATGAAATTTGATATGATTAACCCTTAACTGATTTGTGCTATTATAATACAGATGGTACACGGTCGTTGGCGGAGTTTTATCTCTTTTTTGGCATAATTTTTAAGTTGCCAAGTTAATTAACAGTTTTTTGCTAATTAAGGATAGAAATGTATTTATTTTTTCACTGTATTTTATAAAAGCACGTAGATTAGGTTATTACTTGTCCAAAAATGCAATCCTTTTTCATTTCTGCCTTATATTTATTTCTGTAGGTTGTTTGAAAAAAAAAAGTTTGACGAGGAAAATAGTGATCATTTTAAGTAACTCGACGTTTTAAAAAAAAATCTATATCTCTGTTTATAAATCACTTATGAAGATGAGTTTGGTCTCAAATTGAAGAATTTCTTCATTAGTTTCTTTTAGTTTTCGTTTTTAGGTGCGTTCGTAATTATATAAATACGTAGCACCTATAGTCGTCGTTTGGTCCGTCCGTCTGTCCGTCCGTCTGTCTGTCTGTCCGTCCGTCTGTCTGTCCGTCCGCATATAACAACGCAAAAACTACCCAACCAAATGGTTTGCAATTTAAAATATATTATCTTTGCAGAATTTTGTCGAGACATTTCAAATTTTATTAAAATCGAATCAAAACTTTAGGAGATATTAATAAAAATATTTATTAAGAAATTTGATTTTTTTTTTTAAATCGGTGCTTTTTTGTTAGAGGAGCTTCCGATGGATGTTAAATCGTCAAGCGACCGAGATACTTATTTTATTACAGAAATTAATCTGCAGACGATATAATTCATTTCACAGAATTAAAAATCATCAAGATCTGAATATTTATATAACTAGCTGATACATATATATCTGAATATTTATATAACTAGTTAAGATATTTGTATGAACAGTGTCATAAAATATATACTTAACTAGCTGTTTAGCCCGTTCTACGCACGGGATATCATGAATTTAATTCTAAAACGTGCGTACGAACGCACCTCGTTTGTAACGTTTGACGTACAATTTCCAACTTGTTTTTTTCTATGACGCTTGGTTCATTTGATATCTGATATTTTAATCTGGCATGTTTGGTCGATTTAACATTGTGAAGTTGATTGCTGTAAATAAGCAGTAGCGGTCTAAAGTCCAGTTCTTGGCGTTGTTTGTTTGGCGATTTTTTTTTTTTTTTTTTACTTGGCTTGGCAGAGCGACCGCCCTGCTTGATAAACCTTATGTCGCAAAAACTGTTTAGGTTTTTAATCTATGATCGTCCATAATGTCATTTCTTAGGCGCCATGTGTTATTAGGAAAAAAAATGAGGGTTTTCAATGGATTGACGGACGAGGAAGAAACATAATATCAATAACTGAGGATGCCTCGAGAACAAGAGGTGAAAATATTTTTACAACTTTTAACATATTGACTAGTTTTAGTGTAATTTTAAAAGTCTTTTTTGAAGCTTTTGGAGATTATTATTATTATTATTATTTTAATAAATTAATGTTTGTTTTAATGGGTATAGAAAGTAATTATTACTGTTTGGTAGTTATTACTGCTTGCAATCAGGAATCTTTTGTTAAAATTTTGTTTAAATATTTTGAACCATGTTTTAAAAATTTTTCTCCTCTTTGATGATAATAAATGGATCTCCTTTTTTATTGCGCCCCACCAGTGGCTGAGAGGTTCTGCCCTCGAAGCTGGCAGACGGGAGGTGCTGGGTTCGATCCCAATCGCGCCCGTCGGCCTAATCGTTCGGAGTTTTCGTGGTTTTCTTCGAGCCGTGGATTTATCCATGCGTAAATACGAGTTAGGTTCCCTTAGAAAGACCCCCACAAAGGGCACTCCCCCCGGGCCTATATTCCAAGTGTAGATAATTGGCCGTCAATAATCAACCCAACCCAACCCTTTTTTATTGAAATCATTTAAATAGACCCAAGCTTCATGTATTGTAAAAACATTTTTCTCCGGATAAATGATTCTCATAAAGACTTCTGCATCGTGTTTTACGTTCGGTGATATGTCGTGGAGAAAGGCGATGAACATTTTGTGTTTTTTGGCCTTTTTAAAATTCAAATCAGTATTAATGATTTGTTAACAGTTGACACTGAGCATTTTAACGATTTGGCAACAGTCCTTTGAGCTGGAGAATTTTATTTTAACTAATAAGATCTTGCCTTTGCAATATTCGAATAATTCCTTTTTGTTCTTGGGTATATATTTGGAACAAATGTTTCCACTCGAAGCCAGGCATTCATGTTTTTTACCTGTCTTATTGACAATATTACCTATAACTGTAGCTTTAGATATAGAAAACCATACCCAGTGTGTTTCAATAACCGAATACGAATAAGTCTCTTTGGAAAGTGCAGAAATATAGCCTTCCACCCATCTATTCTTTAAAAGCGCCATTTTGCATGTAAACAAAAATTTTAGTTGCCAGACGAAAATTTCTGTTTTCTAAAGCACATTAGCTATGAAAAATAATTTATCTATGCAGACGATATTTTTTTTTTTTTTTTACACAGAAACAAACTTGTCGAAAAAAATGTGCGAATAGCCTCTGGTATAATCACGAAAATGCTCTAATTAAATAAGGCAAATAATACATTTATTTCTTACTGGTACCAAAAACAAATCCCGTATATGCACCATTCGAAGGTGCATATATAAAGGCACCCATTGTCCCGAAGGTGTTAAAACGTCGACTACTGGAGCAACTTCCAGGTTATTCATTCGATCTATAACTATTCCTTCAAGACTACCGCATCGATATAACTATAGCAATACTTCGCAATACTTCGGGTCAAGGGTTAAAGGACCTTAAACTTTGATTTTTTTTCGTCCCTGATGATCACTCTCTCTTTCGATTTAAAGAAAAAAAAATGCATCATCCTTTACACAAAAAATGTGAAAAAAAAAGAAGATTGAATCATTTCCTAAGAATTTTATAAGGTCGATAAACCCTTATGATGCAAGCAAGCCCGGTAGAAGCTGCACCGAGGTCAGTAAGGCAAGTGGACACCGAATCAAAAAAGACAATGATCAGATGCAAACGTAACTGTTTGTTGACCTTTAACGAAATGTCGATCGAATAGGAGAAGTCGTCATTTTTTTTCTTCTCTAACGAGGTTCTCCTAAGCCGTTTTTACGTGAATTACTGCAAAAGAGATTGATAGTTAACCCTTACAAAAATTTCTTATAGAATTCTATAAAAAATATTTATAGAAAATGCATTATAGAATCCTATAGAATTATGGCCCGTTTTTCTATAAGCTATAGAAATATCTGTAGAAGTTCAATAGAAATGTCTCTAGAGCTTCTATAAAAAATATCTAAAGAAAAAATATAAAGCTTCTACAAAAATATGTATAGAATCCAAGTGGTCACCCTCCCAATTAGTAACCACACTCGTTGCTGCTTGACTTCAGTGATCATCGGAATAAGAACCAGTACTTTCATCACGATACAACCATCGACAGTTTCCAATCTCTTATTACACTAATTCAACTTTATTTCTTTTGTGTTTTGCATTCCCAATCATTCATCTATATTATTTCTTCTGTCAACATCCCCTTTTCTCAGAAAATACGAAACGCAGAACGACAAATGAGATACCATATGAAAGGATTTGGAACTGGCTTCTGACTTCTGACATAGCACACTAACATTTTCCTAAAACATGTTTTTTGATTAAAATTTGCTGATAATTAAAAATTAAATCGGCATTGTTTTTATAAAAGAAATGAAAGGTTTTTCTCAAATTACTGTTGCCAAAAAAATAAAATACCACATTATATGATGCTCAGATTATAAAAAACACCGCATGGGTTTATTTTATATTTATGATTAAAAAGTGAAATTGAAATGTTTAGATTTATATTTCTATGTCCCATGTTTTTCCTGAAGCGGACGACGTCATCCTCTAATGCAGTTAAAATACGATTGTTAGTTTTTTTTTTTTTTTTTTTTTTTTTTTTTTCTCGCGCGTGCCTTTTGCAATCTTGAATCAATTTTTACTCTGATGGAATAAATTAGATGATATCCGGGCTTGACTAAACACTAAATGTTGCTGCATATTTTTATCCTTAATTTTTCTTTAGAAGTTTAAACCTGCATCTAATAAATATTACATATTGATAAAAAAAATATTAGATTGCAGTGCGAAATCCTCGCATGGGCCCACTGGTCATATATATTATTTCTCCTGTCAACATCCCTTTTTCTCAGAAAATACGAAACGCAGAACGATGAAAGTGATAGCATATGAAAGGATTTTAAACAGGCTTCTGACATAGCACACTTAACAATTCGTTAAAACATGTTTTCGAATACAAATTGTAGTTAATTAAAAATTAATTCGGCATTGTTTCATAAATGAAATGAAAGGTTTTCTCAAATCAGTGTTGCCACCAAAATAAAATACTGCATTATCAGATGACGTCATCCTATAATGCAATTGAAATACGATTGTTAATTTATTTCTTGCGCGTACTTTTTGAAAAATATTGAGCTTTTAATTGGGATTTTATTTAATTTTTACGCGTGCGTCAGCTATTTTTATTTGTTTTCCTTTTTTAATCTTGGCTGTGTATATGCGTACCGTATCGGAGCACCAGTAGATTGCGTAATTTAAGGATTATCTTCCTTTTAGATATACAGCTTATTAGGATTCACAAAAATTTTAAGTATTTATTTTTTAATATTTCATTAAAACGTTAATACGCCAGCGAAGTCTGACGTCACTTAAATGGCTGCTGAACCACAAAGTTTGAACATCCCATGTTTAAGTTCCCATAGGCTTGCAAAAAATTGGTATACCAAATATTGATTTATGTATTTAAGACATTTCTGGAACAGTTTTGCAAAATCTGAGGAAATGCTTTCATACGAATTCCCTAAACGTCAGATTCAGTGTTTCAATTTTTTTTATAATTCCTTTTTTTTTTCAGTATAGGAGTCTTGGCTACCTAGAGAAATGACCTTGGCGAGAGAAAAAAATGGCAAAAACTTTTCTGGCAATCTATTCCCATTTTCTTATACACAAACAATCATCATATATATTTCTGTTTTCAACATCTTTTTTTCTATGCACATACAAAACATACAACGATGAATGAGGTATCATTCGAAAAGTTTTTGAACAAGTTTCTGAGATAGTACACCCACATATTGTTAAAACGCGTTGTTTGATTAAAAAAAAATCAGTTAATTAAAAATTAGTGCTAAAACGTACAGGAAATAATCTCAAAGATTGCAGTGCGAAAGCTTTGCACGGGTCCTTCTGGTCATATATAGTTTTGTAAAAATATTTAAAGTCTAATAAATGATTATTTTTTAAACTGAAACAATTGTTTAAATATTTATATTTTAGATTAAAATATTTGAATATAAGTTACAATATTATTAAAGTGAATAAAGTTTATTAAACTAGATGGATGGTTTTATAAATTTAATTTAACAGCAAATTAATAAATGATTATAAAATTAACCAACAAATTAATGAATTATAAACAAGCTAATTAATCAAAATTTAATTTAGTAATTTGACTGATATATTATTACATTGACAATTGAATCACAATGTATTAGAAGCGAATTAAATTATATATATATATATATATATATATATATATATATATATATATAATTATAATATCTTTGAATTTCAAAAAACATATCAAGTTCTTGTAACATTCTAATTAAATCTCCAAAGAGATAATTAATAATAATGTGTAGACAGAATACCACATAGTTAATAAATTAACAAGTGCAATCATAATTTTACCATAGCATTTGCTTCAATGGTAATTGGCCAAAAATACTGAAAATATGAAGAATATTTAAAAAGAGAGAGAGAAAAAAAAATATATATATAATAAACCATAAAATGTTAATAATTTGAAGTTGATATCAAGTGAATACAAATGGATTTTGAAATGAAATATGAACTAAATATAATGGAAAATTGGATAACAAGAGATTTAAATTAAAATTGGATATGAAAAAACACGTGTAGATATAATCATCAGCCTGGATGTATCCACACGTGTTTTAAAAATAATACAGTATTTCATAAATATACTGACATTTATTATATTAATCCAGGTATACTGTATTATTATCAGAAAACAATTGGAAATAGTAAAATTGGAAATAAAAAACTTGTAAAGAATGGATAAAATATTTTACTCACAATAATTATCCAAAATTCCGTGAACATCACAAGACATTTTATAGACTTTTTATAACTGATCATTAGTATCACTTAATATAAAGGTGATCGGCTAAACGCACATTCACCATGACTATATAAAGTGTAAACAATGTTCAACCAGCTTAATAATAGTCCTTATATATGTTTTAATTGTATTATTTGCTATATCATTTGCTATATTTTATCGCACACTAAAACAAAATAAATTATTACATAACATGTTTATATTTATATAATGTAATAAATGTTATTTAAAAGAGTTGATAATTGAATTTATCAAAAAAATAGGATAACCATATAGTTTTGCTTGATTTCGTATAAATCTAATATTTTTGTTTTTATTTATATCTGAGCATAGATATTTTATACGATGAAGGTAATTGATAATTTTATTTTTATAAATTGATTTATGTAAACATGAAGCAAAATTGGTAAAAATATGTACTTTAAATGGAAAGTCAAATCTTTTATCATAAATATCAAATATTAATTTATAATTATCATTAATATTAAGTCAAGATAATAATAAGTCAAGAAAATTTATATTATTATTAATCAAATCATTTTCGCTTAATGTAAGCTGATTAGGATAAAAATTGGGTGGTGATGTGCAATTTTTATCATTGAAATAAAAAATGATAATGTCATCAATATAGCGATAAAATACATAATCATTGTTCGGACCAATATTTCTTTCATAATAATATAAGTAAAGGTCAGAGAGAATACTAGAAGCAGTCCCACCCTGCGGTATTCCCTGGCATTGTTTATAAATAATATTGTCATATATGATGTAATTATTATGCAATGTAAAGTTTAATAAAGTTTTAAAAAAAATTACGGAAATATGATCTTTTAATTTTAATTGAGATTTAAATTCTTTAAATAATATACACATTGTTTTATGTAAGTCTTTTATATCAATGTTATTAAATAAATCATTAAAATCCAATGTTTTTATGAATTTTACCGGATTGATATTATGTATTTTATTAATAAGCTGAAAACTGTTTTTTAGGCAATGTTGGTTATTATGTTTTATCGTTATATCATATATCTGCTTTAAAATATTAAGAAGTAAATTGCTTGCATTATTATTATATGTGTTACACCCGATGGTAACTGTGCGAAATTTAATTGGATTTTTATGAAATTTTAGGAATTATAACAAGATAAGGATAATTTAAATTATTACATTTGATTTTTAGTAATTTGTGATA
Source organism: Maratus michaelseni (assembly GCA_963931845.1). Classification (NCBI taxonomy): domain Eukaryota; kingdom Metazoa; phylum Arthropoda; class Arachnida; order Araneae; family Salticidae; genus Maratus; species Maratus michaelseni. The sequence goes on from OZ007588.1 coordinate 12,923,583, forward strand.
ATTTAACAATTTTCTATTATTAATTTCAATATTTAATTTAGTTTTATTAAAAATATTACTCGTGTTAATTGCATTGTGAATTAACACTTTATAGTACTCTTTACAAATAATAGCATAATTATTTGGAGATTTATCTACATAAGTAATTATAAATTTGTTTTGTAGTCTTGATATATGTTTATTTATATTTTTAAAAGCTGCATGTGTAATATGTTGATAATTTTTTATAATTTCATTTTTAAATTTATCTATTACAGAAAATCTCCATTCACTAAAATACTCGATAGGTTTATTGTAATCAATAGCAATTTTATATATAAATAAATCAATATCTTGAATAAACTGCAATATTATGGATTTGATTTTACACATGTATGGAAGGCGAAATTTTGTGTCATTATGCATTAAGTTTTGTAAAATAGGTTGTTCTATAATATTAAGATCACCAGTAATAATATGACCATGTGTTGTATTTATGTACTTTTGAAATTTTGGGTCATTACAATAACAATGGTAATTATTTGAAGAGATCAATTGCTTTGAAAAAGAATTGTAATTAAAAATTTTACGTCCAAGTGTGCGATTATATTTATATGTCTTGTGAATAGTAAAATTTTTTAATGGAAAATTATTAGTAGTGTTGTTTATGATATTGTGTAAATTGATATTATTAAATACATGATTGGAAAAATTTATAATTAGTTGTGTATTATTAGTTTTATATTTAGGTTTATTAGAAAGACTCGTATTTAATAGTTTTGCTCTATAATGAAGAATATCATAAAAGATATCCCAAAAATGTGAAGAATATTGATTCTTTTTAAATACTTTGAAATATTGGTTCAAATATTTCTTTTTAATACTAAAAATATGTTTTCTTATATATAACCAACTATTATCAAGCTCTTGTTGTATAACAATATTGTCAGTGTATTTTTTGTTATTATGTATACCTCTACCGGATCTTGAAGCTGTTTTTATGTTTGAAAAATTTAATCCTGAATAAAGATTTTTATAATTTTCATATTTAGTTAAATCTGAAAAAACAGGATGTGATTTTTTGTATACTAATTGATTTAATCCATAAGGATAGGTAGTATTAAAATGTCTTATATATTTAGATTCTAGAAAAAGTCGTTCAGTATTTTTTTTTTTTTTGTATTTTAAGTATATTTTAATAGTAATATTTTTAAAATCATGATTTTTGAAATGAGTATATTCAATATTATGAGTAGTTTGAAATTTAGATCTTTTAAATTTATCGATATGAGAACGATGTAAATTTAGCCGCTTATGTAATTTTTGACAAGACTGTCCAATATATATATATATATATATAATTATAATATCTTTGAATTTCAAAAAACATATCAAGTTCTTGTAACATTCTAATTAAATCTCCAAAGAGATAATTAATAATAATGTGTAGACAGAATACCACATAGTTAATAAATTAACAAGTGCAATCATAATTTTACCATAGCTTGTGCTTCAATGGTAATTGGCCAAAAATACTAAAAATATGAAGAATATTTAAAAAGAGAGAGAGAGAGAGAGAGAGAAATATATATATATGTTGATATCAAGTGAATACAAATGGATTAAGAAATGAAATATGAACTAAATATAATGGAAAATTGGATAACGAGAGATTTAAATTAGAATTGTATATGAAAAAACACGTGTAGATATAATCTTCAGCCTGGATGTATCCACACGTGTTTTAAAAATAATTCAGTATTTCATAATTATACTGACATATATGCTAAGATCAGTATAATCATCCAGGTATACTGAATTATTACCAGAAAACAATTGGAAATAAAAAATTTGTAAAGAATAGATAAAATATTTTACTCACAATAATTATCCAAAAATTCGTAAACTATATATATATATATATATATATATATATAATCATATTAAATCTATGAAGTGCTAGTATATGTTAAACTGATGTATTACAAAATTTTTTTTTTAATTTTTAATATTTAGTTATAACTAAATTACTACACACATATATTTTAAAAGACCAAGAAATATTTTTTTATAGAAAAAAAAATCTATAGAATCACTAGTCTATAGAATTTAATTCTATAAGATTTATAGTAACTCAATAGAAAAACTGTTCTATAGAAGAACATTCTACAGAACTTCTAAGTTTTCTATATAGAAACATTTTCTTTAGAATAAGTATTCTATAGAACTCTTAAAAACTATAGAAATAGTATATTCTATAAAATGGCTATTCTATAGCACCTTTAAAGAATTCTATAAAGTTCTATACAGCTCTATTAACTATTTTCGTAAGGTGTTTATTAATTAATTATTATTATGGAAATTTTATAGATTTACTTCAAATGAATTACTTATAATCATTCATATATTATTATTCCTTAGAATGAATGTGATATAGAATGAATGTGATTAGAATGAATGATGTGACATGTGACAGAGATACATAGTTGACAAAAAAGTATTAGAACAATGTGAAATTTGTAGTTTTCAAGGTAATAAGTTGAAATAAATGGCAAAGTTAATTTATATATAATAGTATTTTTTTACAGAGTATTCAATAAGTAATCAAAAATTATTTAAACTAAATATATTATTTTTATAAATAAAAAAAAACGAGATCCGCACCGCAAAAAAAGTATTAGAGCAAAATAAAAACCAATATGCAAATTATAATGTAACGTTGTTAAATTTTCAAAGTTATTTTCACACGCGTCAAGGGCACGTAAAGGATGCTTATTTCATTTGCTGACAATTAGTTCAAAATACGAGGCGTGTTGTTTAAGTAAGGGCCGTTTTGTTGTATACACTAATAGGTAGTGCGCGCCCCACAACGAGTGATTGCGTCGTGTCCCGGCGTCCCTTGGGAACAACTGTCCTCAGTTGCAGCTGTGTAGGTAACCTGTACGGTCTGTTCTGTGTCTTTAAAATGTTCAAGATTATCAAATCGCCCGCCCCGTGCGAAACCCTGCAAAAGCTACGCAAAGCGATTCAAAACAAAAGACGCGGCATGCTGACAGAGGGAATTTTGCTACTCCATAACAATGCAAGGCCTCCCACCGCAGCTCAGACTCGAGCTTTATTGGACTCTTTTTGCTGGGAGCTGGGGAGTTTTGGACAATTTCCAACTTGTTTTTACGTCACTTTGTAATTTATAATATACGTTCGATATTTAAGGAATAAAAGCCGACGTCAGTGTTTTTGGAGCACCCTTATACGAACATAAGTAAATTTTATACAACCCCTAGACCCGAAGATGCTACTATGGTAGGTGAAAAATATACCGAGATTTCTCGGAATTGCTCCGGACAGCTGCAATAGGTAGCTTTGGTAATGGAAGTTAACCTAAAACTAGAAATTCCACGAGTTTGTTAATTGCGCATCAAATTACGAACAACACATGAACGATAATTTTATTTTTTAATTATCATCTAGCATTAAGCATTAGGAGCTTTTCGTAGAAAAAAAAATCTAAGCATAATAATACATCAAAAACGATTTGACCGCCGAGAAATATTTCAGTTAAAGGAGTTTCCTTGTACGCAACGCACTTAAGAATGGGAAAATTCTCTCTCAATTTCCATTTACCAGCTTTAAAAAAAAAGCACTAACCATTACACCCATGCTTCCAAGAAGGTGAAAGGTCTAAGCCGCTCCTCCACCCTTATAATTTTGGCTTCTTCGAAAAACATAACCTTACTGTTTTTTTGTTTTTTCCTTTGCTGCGTTTTGCTTTCCACAATCAAAGCAAGTAAGGGGAAAAAAAACAAAAAAAACAGCGAATTCTGAAAATAAAAGCAGATTTCTACTAGAATTTACAATTTGCTGATAGTAGGTAGAATTAAAACTTAGTGGCTCGCCTTTCAATTGATTTTGGAAAATGTGTAGGCTAGTTTGTTCTTCATCTCTTTGGTTTTCACATAAAGCACAGGGTGTTTATAAGTTATGTAACATACAGCCCAGCGTTGAACAATAGACGTTTCAAAGACGTAGCCTGAATAAAATATTGAAATTCTCCCGTCAGGGAAATAATTTAGTAGGGTTTATAAATTCTTCTATACAAAATGAGAAACAGGTTGGAAATTGTACGTTAAACGTGACAAATGAGGTGCGTTCGTATTATAACAGTTTTATAATATAAAATAAGCCTCCTTATTATTTCAGTGAAATGAATTATATCGTCTGCTATGAGTGAAATGAGCATGAATTTTTTTTTTCTTATCACGTATGCCACGAATTTTTTTTTTCCGACACCAGACAACGCTGTACAATTCACACTGGAGATCTTGCTTTGCGAAGGATGACCTCCATGGTTTACTATTTTTAGGACTCATAATAAGCGAATCTCTTGTGTTTATTTTCATTAATGGATTGAGAAATTCGGCTGTCAACGTATTTTCCAACTGAAGTTATCGCAGAATCTATACATTTTTGAATGTAACTCATCTCTCAAGCAAACCATATTTTGGAGCGATCTTTCTAAAAATGTAACTTTTATGCCATTTGATTCGAAAAAGTAATTTTGAATAAAAATGGCCTCCTTGTGCATATGAAAAAAGAAATGTATTTGCTTTCCTCGGTCACATGATTTACGCTTTTATTATATAGATTACGTAGGATAGGATTTAATAGAATGAAGAAAACTTTTATGAATATCTTTTACTTACCCATCATACGTAGTTTAGGATAAGTCTTGTAATCGTTTTGAAAATCGAAAAAAAAAAATTGACGGATTGACACGTTTCAGACACTGGAGATTCCGATAAACATATTTTTAGAAAAAAAAAATTGCCGTCCGTCTGTTTGTGTGTCTGTGTGTCTGTAAACGCTCTATCTCCCGAAAAAATTGAGATAGAGACTTGCAATTTGGTATGTACTTAGTCATAATGGGAAAAAGCCTATTTCATTTCAATAACCTCGATTAACCGGAACTCTTTTTTTCGGACTCTCGAATTATTCATTCTGATAAAAGGTCTATAAAAATTTTCGAAATTGTTTATTTTAAGAAATGAATATAAAAGACAATAAAAAAACATAAATTTTGCATAAAGCATGAAGTCGATCGGATAATGAGTGGCCGAGATATTTGGAATCCTATTTTCCACACGCTTCGATTTTTCATGACTCTTGTATTTCATCCAAATTTCACTTCAAAGATCTATTTTAATTGAAAATTTGACGCTTAATCAGACGCAATAAACCGCTAGTTAATAGGATTATTATTTTTGGAGTTATAAGGAGGTTTCTTTCAAGCCATTCAGTAATCGAGCCTTTAAAGTTTAGGACGTCATCAAGCCACGATTTTATATGAATGGCAATGCATTTTATAAGTAGTTTACACATTTTTATTTTAATATTTTACATTATGCATATCCATGATGGGTTGGATAGTTTGTGCGTTGTTCTAATGCGGACGGAGCAGACGACGACTATAGGTGCTAACGTTTTTATATAATTACGAACGCACCTAAAAAGGACCTGTAAGTCAAAGATCTGTGAGGGCCCCTTCCCCCCCCCTTTATCACTTCCGTAAAACCGCCAATGGTGTTGTAAAAAAAAAAACCGTCAAGCATAGATTATGAAACACTTTCCAACACATTCAGAATGCTCTAATAATTTAGAAAACGCATAACACATTTGAAAACCTTATTTCAGCAATTACTACCAGAAGTCGGACAAAATATCCGAATTCTTTTGTGCAACCCTGTGTAGGATGTATAGATTTGGATGAATACTACTCACAAGGAAGGTCTCCATAAGTGTATACTCAGAAAAATTTGAACAAATTACAGAATATTCTTCTCGGGAGAATATATATATCTATAAAAGAAATTTCTGCGGAACCTCAATATAGCGTCCGTAAAAAATAATGAAAATTTCATTTATTAATAAAAGTAGACTACGTAATCGGAGTGAATACGAGAATACGAGATAGTTCGGAATGAATACGAGTTATTCCCAAGAAAAATTTCCGAAAAAAAGTCATATTTTTCGAAAAATATGGGTTTTTTCATCATTCTGTTGTAAGTCGGCTCCTTGCGAATCGCCGCGAAACCTGGATCCGAAGCCGCCGTTCGTTGCACTCATAAACTTTAAAAATCCCAGAATTTACTTTCGTAAAAATTCTTATATTCTAATATAATAAATTTCATTTATTATTTATCGTCCATTGGCAACACAAATTTTTTTTTTTTAAAGTACTCTTTTATGATACTCTTTGAAGAAAACTTTTTTTATTCTTCATACTGAACTAGTTTAAGCAAGTTTCACTTAATAAATAACTTTTATAACTACCGTTTTCTTATATGCAATTATATGTATATATCTTAAAATTTAACGATCGTATTATCTGTTCAGAACAAAATTTAAACTGATTAAAGTTGTTTCCAAACTCAAAATTAAGGTCCGATTCAGAGCACTGTCTTGTTTCTTGCCAGAACAACGACTTATTCAATATTGAATTGAAATTTATAATGACAGCATTCTTAATCAGGAAGTTACTTTTAAAATTCACTTAAAACGTACCCATCTGGTGAAACCGGGTAAAATGAAATAACTGCAGCAACATGAAACTATATAAGCTTATAAAAATAATAATACACTATTTCATCATTTAAATTCATCAAGTCCTGCACATTTAAACACCTATTTAACGAGCAATTTGATATCCCTAAATAGATTTTTCTAAAATATTGAAAATATATTTTCCGTAAATATTTATACACTAATTAATTTTTCAGCAGAGCTGAAATTATGCTGTAAATTAATGAAATACAAAGGACGTGAATTATCACTTTACTAAACAGCATACAACCATTAGAGTGAAAAAATGTCCAGACCGCGGTTCGATCCCGGATCCCCTTGGTATAGCGTATAGGGTATCCCTTCGTATATCCCTTGGTGTATACCTTTTCATGCATGCCAACGGTGTTGTGTTCATGATTTACTTTCCATCTTGTGCTGCGTGGTTGTAGCTTTGCCATATAAGAGTGAGAGAATGCTAGATCAGATGTCGTCCAGATGGCTTAACCCTTTAACGGATAAAGCACTTCAATTGCTAAAAGGTTGAAATAAATCATTGACACCGGAAATTATGAACAAATTTATTTGGATATAACAAAAAAGTGATATTTCACATACATAATAAATGGAAAACATTTCTATTAAAATTCTGCTGTCACTGTTGAATTTCGTAATTAAAATTTTGTGGTTTCGTAGGGAAACCAATGTCCGTTAAAGGGTTAAGTGGTAAAGCACTTGGTGCGTTATGCCAAGGGATCCGGGATCGAACCCCGCTCTGGACATTTTTTAACTCTAATGGTTGTACGCTGTTTAGTAAAGTCATAATTCGCATCCTTTGTATTTCATATTTTCCGTCTTTCAATCCGATGTATATTTTGCGAGTTATTAGACCTTTTCCAGACTTTTCGGACACCCTGTATATCAACTTTTCCTGTTAGAAATAGAGTTAATACTCCCTTTTTTCTCACGAAGAAACATCTAAGACAAATCTAGAGCAAACATATTATTATTTTGTATAGATAGAGAGACTCAGGGCACCTAACAAGATCCAATTTGTGGCGAGACCCCCTGGGCAGGCGTTCTGTTTTCCCGATGGTTGCGCTGGCCCTGGTTGAGTATTGAATTCAAGACACTTTTTTCCGGGAGGGATTTCTGTGGCTGCGGGTAGGGGGGGGGGACATTGTAGAGTTCCGGGGGGAGGGGAATTGAACTTTTTAACCATTAAAAGCATAAAATCTCAAATCTTCGGGGGGGGGGGGGGACATTTCAATGCTCCGGGGGAAATCTCCCCCTTCCCCAAGGGCCACCTCCTGAATTCAACACTGACCATAGATTAATAACAGATTAACACAGATTTTTCACGATCACTGGGACGGATATCGCACTTTCTTCCAAACGAAAGGAAAATAAAAAGGAGAAACACGGTAAAGCGCTGACCGAGGTATTATTAATTTCTTTTTGAGTCTTTTTTTTTTCTTTTTCTTTTTTTAACGGTTTTGTTCTCATCTTTTTTTTTTTGTAATACAAAAAGCGATCTGTGACGGTTTCCCGTTTCTGGCCTTGGTCCCCTTTTCCGATTCCCGTTCGAAAGGGGTCACGGCACCATCGACAGCTTCTTCTGCTTCGAGATTATTGTTAATATTATTTTTTTAATCGAAGAGGATGGGGGATGGGAGAAACATAACCAGAAAGTGACCGGTGGTTGCGCAAGGGTCATCTTTGATGGTGGTGTGAAAGAGGGGAGGTGGTGTCGGCTGACGTCAGATCTTATTTCGGGATGAAAAGAATGGAAGAGAGATCGTTTACCTTGACGGTGGAGAGTGGTTCGGTTCGATACCGGAATCATGCAAGTATAGCTCATACATAAAAGGGGGGATCCGACGCGTTTCGGTAAAAATGAGGAATTAATTGTTCATAACCTTGTAACACGAACGCGTAGAATTTCGAATTTTTTTTTCGTTACACATTCTTTGTATTATTTTTTAGCTCACAGGCTATCAAAGCCTGAGAGCTAATGTGCCCACCGGTTCTGTATGTACGTAACGCGATAACTCTTGATAGAAATAACCGTTTTGCTTCAAATTTTGTTTATAGGTTCATTGTTATAAGGCGCTTCCCTGATTAGTTTTAGGTGTTCATTGGTTAAGTATAAAGGGAGGGGACGGGGGCTAATCCCCCCTTAATTTTTTGTCGATTTCTTTATTTTTCAAGGGGCATTATACTTTGAAATTGGAGTATAATATACAATTCGTGTAAATAGCCTGTGAGCTCAATGTCATCCGTTTAACTGGGCAGTTTTCTTTGTTTTATTTAAATGTGGGTAACCGGACTTATAGGTTATTCAATACAGCAATCCCTCATTCTCAACTCACATTCGTGAGTTTTGATTATTCGCGAATTTGAAACTGTGGGAAAACATTCGCGAGAATCTGACTTGAGTATTCGCGATTTTTACGTGCGTTCGTCATTATATAAATACACAGCACCTAGAGTCGTCGTCTGGTCCGTCCATCTGTCCGCATATAACAGCGCAAAAACCACCCAACCGAATGATTTGAAATTTAATGTATATAACCGTTGCAGAATTGTGTGGAGTCATTTCAAATTTTATGAAAATCGAATCAAAAGTTTAAAAGATATTCATAAAAGTTCTCTTCATTCTATTAAATAATATCATACACGTCATTCATTCAAAGATATCCCATGATAGGTCATGATTTTAGGTTACTGTGGTGATAACGTCCTATTTAAGATGGAGTCCTATTATTTCCGTATAACTGATTTTAAAAAACGAATTTGTGCACTAAAATTGTTTCATGATAGCAACCCTGTAATCTACCGACCGTTTTTCGGATAGATGTTTCCGGAGAAATAGATAATAAAAATTAAATAGAATAAGCGTCTGAATAGAGATTTCAAGCTCTGAAATTATCAAAGCTAGGCTTCAGTTTCCCATTGGAATTTTCTGTCAATGTCGAGAAAAGATAAAATGTTGCCCACTTGAAATGTACTTATTTCATGACGGAAATGAATCGTATCCTAATAACAGACGATAGAATTCATTTTTTCAGTGAAATAATATATGTCTTGGATATTTGCGCATAGTATAATTTTAATGTAATGAATTGTTTGTAAAAGTGTGTTGAAACTGAATTTCATAAAATAAAATGAATATCTAGAATCTGAAAGTCTGCGCATAAAATAAATTTTGTATTCGTGCATTTTTGAATAAGAGTGCAACAGCTATTGCATCAAGATCTGAATATTTATGAAAACGAGTGATACTACGAACGCACCTCATTTGTCACGTCTGATGTACAATTTCCAACTTTTTATTATTATTATTATTATTATTATTATTATCCCCCTTTTTTCAGAATTTTATAGTGGTTAAAGATTATTTCCCCTGTGCTTTATCAGTATGTATTTACAAATCAATTTTCAGTTGTCGAGAGCGAGTGTTGTAGAAAAGCAAAATAATAACAACAGCAAGAAGAGTCATGACAGTGGTGATATTATTAGAAGTGGTAAGGCAACGGCATCTTCAATCTAATTCATTTAACATGTTCAGGTTCTCGTAGAGATAAGAGCTGAAACTGCTCTTTAGAAGGAAAATAAATGAAAGCATTTCTAAGTAATGACCTGTATTTAAATATCCCATTTTAGTATTGTATCGCATACCGACCCACTCATGCATCATCACCTCTTTGCGATTTAGAGAGAGTCGAAATTACTTTATACAAAAACATACACCTTTTTTAGCTGTCATTATTTCTCCAGTCAGTTAATTGGAATTATCTGTATATTTAAAGCGAAAAGCGCATTCTGTCAAATTCACACTCTCTTTTCCACACGAAAATCGTCTCATTGCACATGCTTCAATATTTTTCTTGAAGGCTTCTCCCCTTAGAAACGGGAAACGTGTTTATCCCTCATCTGTTTAGCCTAGGGGGATTGAAAAGGGTTGAAAACTTTTTTTAAAGAACTCATGTTTTCACTACTAAATAGGCATATTTTTTCGCAAAATTTTTAAGAGAGCTCGGATACAGTTATATTTATAACCGATTGAAAAGTCAGAGAGTTCTTTTTTTTTACTATTTTTTTTTAATTGCTATGTTAAAAGAGCGGACGTGAAAACAAACAAACAAACAAAAAAGCGAGAAGAAAACATTCCCCTTACAACTCGATAACACTATTTTTTCACGAAATTTTTACACGCGCTGTAAAACAGCTTTATTTATAACCCATGAAGATTTCAAAGAGTTCGGACAAAGAGATCTTTTTATTTTAAAACTATGAAACGACCCTACGTAAAAAAAAATAAGAAAATGAGCACTTTTATCACTCAATATCAATATTTTTTCACGATTTTGTCATCAATAATATAATTTCATACAAAGATGGGTTAAAGATATAAAATAATAAAAAACTGATTTTTTTTTTTTTTTTTTTTTAGGGTTTTGTTCATCTCACGAAACCCTATTACTCCCGCTTCGTTGTCTGTCCGTCACAGAGCCGGTTCTCAGAAACTATTTAACTTACAGGCATGAAAATTTGTGTATTTATACCTGCTATGAAGCTCAAAATCATAAAATTTGAAAAATTCGTATTATTTTAATGTATAAAGATAAAAAAAAAAATCTAACAGTTTTTTCCTATTCAATTTAAACATGTTTCGTTATAGCAGTTGTCAACCATTAAAAATCTACAATAAAATTCTTTCTACTGTAATTAATTTTGTATTGAAAGATTTTCACGTGAAAAATGAAAATAAAATAAAAAGTTTTACCAGTTGAAAAAACGATTAATAGGACGTCCTATTGATAATAAAACGGAAATTTTCAAAGATTTCTCAATAATAGAAGGAGTATGAGTATGTGTAAGTACAGAAAGCAGCTTCATAGGACGTCATTAGAGAATTAAAAAGACAATTAATCTGACGTCATAACGGATTTTTTAAATGTTTGAGAATAATACAAAGAGATTACCAATATGAGTAATAGAGAATAGTAAATATAGGAGTTTGAGGAACGTATTGAATCATGATAAAAACCCGATTATGGAAATATTGGCCTATTTTAACATTTTGAAGGTCTCTATACAACATGTTTAATTTTGAAATTGATTTTTTTTAAATATCGCATTTAGTCCACATGACAGATATTATTATGACAGAATATAATAGCGGGCTTCGCCCGTTATCAGGCCGGTTCAGATATTCGAAAAAACGAGAAAAGTAGACCGCTAAATTTTCACTTTATAAAAAACGTGACTTTTTTTTCTGGAAAGTGAAATTTATTTGTATTTATTAAAGAAAGGATAAAGTGTTTTGAAAGGAATATTAAACGAAACCCTTTGTGCGATCTTCGATCACACTTACCCACTTGTTTTAAATTTGTTATCACGGGCCCGGGCAATGTTGGTCGGGTCAGATAGTCTTCATTAAATAAATTTCATGTTTATGAATATGTGCGTATATATTCACCTTCTATACATATATATTATGCATAACGTATTGTTAATACATGTATCCTTTTCCTCTTTGAAATGCTGTGCCCCTCTAATTAATTTATTTTTAGAACGTAACTCCTTTTGAAGTGCGGCGAGAGGAACTCAACATTCCCGAGGTTTTCCTCGAACGTAACCCGTCGCGAATGTTAAGGTGTTATTGTACTTAACATTTTTCGGCATTCGTATTCACTCCTTTTCCATACACTGTAAAAAATGACCAGTGTTTCTTATTTTATGAAAATATACTATAACCACGGACGAAAATATAATATAAATCTTCTGAGTAATCCGAAATTCCGAATAGCGTGTTCCATTGTCTATTGAATCCCCAGAAACCAATACATTTCCAAAATTTAAAGAATTATTTATAAAAAACAAAGTATTTTTCGCTGCCCGTATTTTTCAGAAACGTTTCCGAAGGGTTTTTATAGTGTATTAATTAGTTTCCTCAGCCTGGAATACCTGTTTTTCGAATGTCATCCATTCTCAAGTGAACCTTTTCATGCTAAAAAGTATGTTTAACGGACAAACATGCAAAATGAACAGCGTTAACAATAACATTAAAATTAAGATTATTTCTTTACTCTTTCATGTATAAATTAACTTATGCGGCTGAAAACGTTTACTTGAGAATGGATGACATTCGAAAAACTGGTAATCCAGGCTGAGGACACTCATTAATACACTATAAAAACCCTTCGGAAACGTATATCTGAAAAATACGGGTAGCGAAAAATACTTTGTTTTTATAAATAATTCTTTAAATTTTGGAAATGTATTGGTTTCTGGGGATTCAATAGACAATGGAACACGCTTTTCGGAATTTCGGATAATTCAGAGGATTGTTGATAAATAAAACGGTTTTACAGCCCGTGTAAAAATTTCGTAAAAAAATAGTGTTATCGAGTTGTAAAAAAAATATTTTCTTCTCGCTTTTTTTTTTGTTTGTTTGTTTTCGCGTGGGCTCCTTTAACATAGCAATAACAGAAAAATAGTTCTCCTCTTCCGAACTCTCTGACATTTCAATCGGTTATAAATATAACTGTATCCAAGCTCTCTTCAAAATTTTGCGAAAAAAATATGCCTATTGAATAGTGAAAACATGAGTTCTTTAAAAAAAAGCTTTAGCTTTCAACCTCAGAGCAAAAATATATTAGAAGGTCTATGCTTTCAATGCAATAGTACGCCTCCCTTCATTTTCAATCGACCCTTTTCAATCTCCCTAGGCTATACAGGTGAGGGATAATCCATCAGGTTTCCCGTTTTTGAGGGGAGAAGCCTTCAAAAAAACGTTGGAGCATGCGCAAAGAGACCGTTTTCGTGTGGAAAAATAATGTTAAAATTTGACATAATACTGTTTTCGTTTTAAATATATAGATTCAATTCAAAATAAATCGACGTTTTCAACCCATTATTGCTTTTGATTGCGAGGCACGTGAAATTGGGCGCGAACCAAAACCATGATAATTTTTCAACTAACACGGGCAAACGTTATTGCCTATTAAATGGACATGAAAAAGACACCCAAAAATATAAAATAAGTCTATTTACTGCTCTACGAATGTTTTTAAACCCAATTCCAAATCTAAGGTTTGCCAAACTTTCAACATCAATGGCTCAATATGTTTAAAAAGTCATTGTGACTTCATTTCGAGAAAAGTCTGATACTACATCTTAAACAACAACAAGTTGGAAATTGGTACGCTAAACGTGACAAATGAGGTGCGTTCGTTTCGTGCTACAGCTAGTCTTACAATGTAAAAAAATCATCCTTATTACCTCAGTGAAATAAATTATATCGTCTGCTAATGAACGAAATGAGGATGCCTTTTTTTTCTTATTACTTATGCCACGTTTTCAGATGCGAATTTTATTTTTCGACACCCGACTGCGCTGTAAAATTCACCACGGAGATCTTGCTTTGCGAAGGATTAGCTCCATGGTTTAATATTTCTATGACTCACGATGAATGAATCTTTAGTTTATTCACTTTAATGGATTGAGATATTCGGCTGTTAATTTCCACTGAAGTTATCTCAGAATCTGTACATTTTTTGAATGTAACTCATCTTCCAAGCAAACCATTTTTTTGAACAACCTTTCTAAAAATGTAACTTTTACGCCATTTTATTCGAAAAAATAATGTTGAATAAAAATGGCCGCTTGGCCTATGGAAAAAAAATGTGGTTAGACCGTATTTTTATTTTCCTCAGTCACATGACTTTGCGGTTTTACTATATAGATTACGTATGATAGGATTTAACAGAATGAAGAAAACTTTCATTAATATATTTTTGAGTTTTGATTCGATTTTCATAGAATTTGAAACGACTCGACAAAAGTCTGCAACGATAATATATATATACAATTTCAAACCATTTGGTTGGGTAGTTTTTGCGCCGTTATATGCAGACAGACGGACGGACCAGACGACGACTATAGGTGCTACATATTTATATAAATTACGAATGCACCTAACAAGAACACACACACACACAAAAAAAAAAAAAAAACATTTCATTCAAAAGTTTAATTCTTTGCTCATGGATTAGTTTCCAGGTAAAACTTGTGAAAACGGAATCTGTTTACAACGGAAACAATGTTACGCTTCTGGCGAAAGGAATGCCTATTAAAAAGTAACCTTTTTAAAACGGAATTCGTTTCGTTGAGTAACTATTTCGCCTTGGTTTTAGAAGGTTTTATTGTATTAACTTCCCTATTAATTTTTACTTACTAATCATAAGTAGTATAGGGTAAGGCTTGTGATCGTTTTAAAAATTGAAAAACTTTTTTTTTGACGAATTCACACATTTCAGACACTGGAGATTCCGAAAAACATATTTTTAGAAAAAAAAAAAAAAAATGCCATCCGTCTGTCTGTGTGTGTGTGTGTAATGTAAACGCTCTATTTCCCGAACAAATTGAGATAGGGATTTGAATTTTGGTATGTACTTAGTATGTAATAAGGAGAAGAAGCCTATTGAATTTCAGTCCCCTCGATGATCCGGAACTTTTTTCTTCGGACTCTCGAAATACTCGTTCTGATAAAAGGTTTATAAAAATTTTCGAAATTGTTTCTTTTAAGGAGTGACTATAAAAGACGACACAAAAATATAAATTTTACATAAAGAGTGAGGTCGATCGGATCATGAGTGGCCGAGATATGTGTCATCCTATTTTCCCACACTCTTCGATTTTTCATGACCCTGTATTGCATTCCAATTTCAATTCAAATATATATTTTTAATTGGAAATGAGACGCTTCATCAGATGCAGTAAACTCTTAGTTAATAGGATTAATCATTTTTGGAGTTATAAAGATGTTTCTTTTACGCCATTTAGTAATAGAGCCTTTAAAGTTTGTGACGTCATCGTGCCACGATTTTATTTTGGAATTGCAATGCATTTTATAAATAGTTTGCACGGGTTTTATTTACCTATTTTATAGTATGCATATCCATGATGGGTCAGTATTACGGTGGCCCCCAAGGACTAGTTTTCTTATATATACAATTATTTGGTGGCAGGGCCGAAAGTAGGGTAGGTGGGGGGAGGGGAGCAAGGCATTTGCCCCAAGCGCCAGAGTAGAGTAAAGCGGGGCGCAAAAAGAAGGTTTGGTTCCTCATTCGATACAAAAAACAAGAAATGAAATTTAGACAAAAATACCATGGCATCGGACAACCCAAAGTAAAGATGCATTTGTTAATTTTATACTCTTTGTTTTGACCAGGAAAGGTTTTTCTATTAGGTGACCGGCTAGGGGCGCCAGAACAATACTTGATTGACGAATTCATCTCAGATTCTGTCCCAATTGATCTTTAATGGGTTCAGTGTTTTGGACATTGTCGTGATGACAAGTTTTGCATGTTATGTTTTTGTGTGTCCCGGTAAACCAAATTATAAGCTCATGGTTAACGAACTCATCTGAGATACTTGCAAGAATAATACGTTGCTCCCAATTAAGTTAGAATTGTTTCAGTGTTTCGGACGTTGTCGTGATAACAAGATTAAGATTTGCATCATATATATAAATAAATATTTATTAAACCGAAGTGTGATAGACAACAGGTGGAACATAGAACAATAGGTGGATAAATCAAGCTAAAAATATTAAGATTAATAAATTGCCTAACATTTTTTTTTCATATTTAAAATAAAAATTAAAAGAATGGATTGAAAACCTCTCTTTATAAATTTATTTTGGAAAGGAGAGGCGCCAAAAATTCATGTTTATTCCGGATGAAAAAAGAAATCACAGATTCGGCTCTGTTTGTTGGTAATGTGAGGGCGGTCGACGTCAGATTTGATTTTGGATGTGAAGAATGGAAGAGATATCGTTTACCTTGACGGCGGAAAGTGGTTCGATAACGGAATCAGGCTCACACAAAACAGGGATACGACGCATTCTAGAAAAAATAGAAATTGTTCATAACTTTGTAACGCAATGAACTTCAATTTCTTTTTTCTGACACTTTCCAACATAGTTGAAAAGTGTTTATGAATTCGGTTTGTCTCTCTGTCTACCGCCTCTCTGTCCGAGCTCTAACTGAGGAAAATGACACTTTCAAATCTGAGTCCATCGATGTTTTCATTTTGTTACGAAACTTTTTGTTTCAAATACGACGACTCCATGCTTTCCATTCTGAAATACCGGAAACACTCAGAATATTGAACATGGACATACTCAAAACGGAGCACATAGAGCTCAGTTCATACTCATTTTTGAAACATGGACCTACTCAAAAATGATTAGGATCAGTTCAAACTCATTTTTGAAACATGAAATTCTCAAAAATGAGCATATATTAGAAGTCAATTCATACTCATTTTTGAACCGTGGACAGACTCAAATAGGAGCACACGATGTTTTATTCTTGAGCGTGTGCATGTTTTCAGTAATGAGTAATATATGCATGATGTTTCAAACTGGAGTCATTTTGATTCGGAGCCATTTTGACTAGGCGACTTACTCAGATTGGAGTATTTTTTTTTTCTCAGCTTTGAAAATGTCGTTTTTAGAGTGCTAACTCGCGTAAATACACTCTGATTGCCAATTTTAATTAGTTTTCTAAACAAATATTAGTTTTTTGATTATTTTTAAAACAAAAGTAATTACAAATTTTAAATGATAGCTCTAAAAACGTTGCTAGATTTCTGCATTTTATATATACACACACACATATATGTAATATTTAATAAATACTTTTTTTTTTTTGCAAAGTTTTGTAACATGCATATATATAACAAATAATTAATAAATATATATATATATATATATATATATATATATATATATATATAATAAAAAATAAAAATAAAAACATTTTTAGGTAAGTGTAGTATATTTAAGGCAAAGGCAGATTTGAATACTAGCCGTAATAATTTCAATTGAACATTACTAAAAATATATATTTAATATTTTCTAATAATAGTAAAACACCTCTGGTGATATTTATTGGTGATTATAAAAAAAACTGTATATATAGCAAAATAAATCAGGTATGGTAATTATCAAATGACAGACAGTACATTATATAAAGTTCTTATCTTACACTTTTCGCTAACTGTATAATTTTGCATATGAATGAGTGACAGAAGAAGCATTTAATTAAGTTAATACTTTCACGTTAATAAAGTTATAATTTAATCTCTGTATGAAATAATATATCAATACTAGGGGGCCTACCCCCTGCGAGCTACGCTCTCCAACCCCCACTCAGACTTCGAGGCCTCTAAAAACATCGTGCTTTATTTTAAAAATATTGGTAAATCTGTAATTGGGTTGCCATGCTTTTAACGCTTTAATGGGGCGTTTTTTGATTATCATGGCCTCATACACAGCTCTTGCGAATACTGACGACTGTTTTCGGGATTGATAAGTAAAATCAATTACAATTTGAAAACCAGCTTGTATAAAATGGTTAGGTTTAAATTGTGGCTACCTCTCGGACTTTTATAACAAAGATCTGTATTATATTCTTCCTTTGCGTTTAAGGATGAGAAAAATTCCATCTGCTTGTGAATAACATTAAGAACCACGGTATTGAAAAGTACTATGTTATAGACATTTTCAGTAACAGGTTTTAATTTTCTCTCTATTTTAGTGCACCATCATGCATATTTTCATGTTATTTTAAATATGTAAATTATTTATTTTAATTAATATGTATATACGAATTTTCTAATAATTATTTATCATACAAAATTAATTAAATATTTTGTGCATGCATGCCTGCATTTATTCGGCATCAATTGATGAGATATTTAAACAAATTTGCTATCCGCGATAATTTTACAGCATGTTATGTCACTTGAATATTCTCCATAAGAAAATCGGGTACTTTTCCTGTATAGGATCCTTTGCTTTTGCGTAATTCGAGCTTCAAAAAGGGATAGATTCGTTAATATACATAGATTTGTTGCCAAAAGTTATGAAAACAAACCCAATGAACTTTTGGTGCTTTTCTATTATAGGGGTCTTGACGCTTTTTTAAAAAGCTTGGCGGAAAAAACCAAGCAGGATAGAAAACCAAGCAGGATATTTTATTCTCCTTCCGTTCAGTTGGGCAATTATTATTTCGTTTCAAATATCCGAATTAGTGATTTTCTAAATTCGTTTAATTAAATTTTACAAAAAAATACCAAAATGATATCAATAAATAATAATTACTATTAATTCCTTTCCCCCTTTCTTTTGCGTTTACATAAATGACGTCATTTCGACGAATTTATTCAAAATATTTTCAGTTTATAAATTAAATTAAATGCTGACAGACGATTGAATCCTGACGATAGAAATGTGATTTTTTTTTTTCAAATTTTCCTGAAAAACATAATTTAATCACAATCTTGTCTTCATTATTGATTGAAATAAAAGATAAATTCAATTTCATTTTGAAAATGACGAATAAAAAGAAATCAATAATCCCTATCGGGATCCTTTTCAATTTTTTCCCCTTTTTTGTCACAACAAAAATGAGTAATTAGTTGCCATCATTACAGAAATGTCATTAAAATTGGAAAAAAATTAACATCTCGAAAACTAATGCCAATTTCAAAATTCTATTACCAGTTTTGACATCCGCGGATTTTTATGGACATTTGGTATTAATTTCACCATCAAGCGTTTAATATTTTATTAAAAATAGCCCTGAAACATAATCAGTCGTTTCATAAAATCGTTTCATAAAATCGTTTCATTAGGATTTTATATATATAGGGTAGAAATTCGTTTCATAAAATCGTTTCATTAGGATTTTATATATATAGGGTAGATTTTAGCGATAAAAAACATTAAACGTGGCAAAAAGGAGGGGGTGGGACGGGCTGAGCATCAGAATGAAACAATCGTGAATTTCTCAAAACTTATTTTTATTAATAAAGTTTACGTTGTTTTTTTTTTTTGTTTTGTTTTTTGTATGATAAACAAATGTTTTTTGAAAACAATTTTTGATTTAAATTCATAGCAGTATTAAAAATATTTGTATAAATCATGCTAAGTCTTTACAAAGAATCTCATTGAATAATATGAAAGCTATCATAAGCGAACAACTATGAAATGCGTGAAATTATTTAAATAAAAAGTATAAAGTACATTTACAAATAAAGCAAATTCATATTGAATACAAAAATTGTTGCGCGAGACGTTAATTATTTACTAAATAAATAAACAGTGCAAAGAAATAAAATATTTTCACATCACGAGCTTCGACAAAACCGTGGGATTAAGCCTACCCGTGCAACAAGGACAAAGTAAACATATTTTAATAGATAATGATTAATCTCGTTAATATTCATAAAAATGCACATATACGCTGTAAATAAGCACCTACCTTAATTGAAAGCAATCCAATCTTTAAACGAAATAGAAGTAATTCCCTTTAGAAGACAAAAACCATTCAGATTCCGAAGCACGTTGTCGCTGGAGCGCACGGTATATGGGTTACTCCCCTTATACTGCAGTACAAAGAAGGAAAGGGCTAAAGGCCTATCCACAAATACGTCATTCAATCTAGTGTTGCCAGTCCTGAGGCATTATCTGTAGCACTATTTATCAAAATTTGAAGCAAATCGGATAATTCTGCATCAAAACCCATTTATAAAAATTAAGGGGGGGATGACCCCCCCCCTTTATGCTTAACCAATGAACCTCCAAAACTAATCAAGGAATCACCTTATCACAAGGAACCTATAAGCAAAATTTGAAGCAAAACGGATATTTCTATCAAGTTATCGCGTTACATACGTACATACATACAGAACAAAGCAGATTAGCTCTCAGGCTTTGATAGCCTGTTAGATAAAAAGATACAGAGCAAAAATTGTACATTTTTAAGTCAATTTAATTGCTTGTTATTTCTACAAAGAGTAAAAAAAAGACGTGGATTTTCTAAAATCGAGTTTGATGCCTACGCCAAAGCAATGGGAAAAAAATTATGAAAAAATATGAGTTTCGAGATGAACATCGAATGCTTATAAAAAAAGTCTTCTTAAAAAAACTAGTTTTTACTTTTATACTTTTTTTTCAGTCTGTCGCCGTAGCGGTGTCGCTGTGTTGTGTCGTCTGGACGATCTTGACGAATCGGACCTCGATAGGCTGGATCCTTGCCTCTGCTCCCATCTCATTTATACAGCTGAAATGTCTGGTGAGTCACTATTTCTATTCCTGTAAGTAATAATAGTAAACACTTCTTTCATCGTCTCCTTTTATTTCCGATGCTTGGAATTTCCCTCTCATAATATCATATCAGTCCTTTGAGTTTTCTCGGGATGGCTAAGGGAAGTCCGTGGTGCAGAAGAGAAATAATATTTAGTAAGTTTTTCATAGTTCTGCATGCGTATTTCTCACGCACATAAAACAATTAGGAAGGCTGGTCTCTTGGAAAGCAATTTTTATGGAACCATCGCTTGATAATTCTGCAATTTGTTCCTGCTCTATGTCAAGGTTTTTATTTCATGAATTTCTTCGACATGAAATGGATCCCTCATCAATTAATTTTCTGACTTCGAGGCATGAAAATATTTTAAAAGTTTTGTTACGTTCTTCAGATGTATAAATTTCAGTAATATCACGGAAAATTGTATGACTAGCCGTTTGTAAGTAATCAAATAATATTAGGAATGATTCAAATATTAGTTTTGGGTCAATTTGCCCACAAATCATTTTATTATTATTATTATTATCTATTCTACTTTGTTCTGGACTTTCAAAATGTGTACCAATGTTCCGTTTACGGGTTTACGCTTAAATTAAGTTCATTCAAAAAAATTAAAAATAACTGCCAAATACACCGTCTTGGAAAGTCAGGTGAAATCATTGAAACGATCTTTCAAATGGAATTTGGAGTCCATGAAAAGCCGTCTTACTTCATCAAGCGGTGCAAAAATGCTATAATTTTTTCTTCGTGACACCCACCTATATTCTGTATGCAGAAGTATCAGTTTATGCTGATTCCAATTTCTTCTCACAAAATTTTTAAAAGTCTTGATTTCAATAGACGATATAATTTATTACTGAAACAATTTCTCGTTGAATGTAGTCTTCAAATGTCCAGGCATTTTTCTTTTCGCAAGCGACTCACGGTGAATACAACGTGTCCAATCTACATGTAATGATTTAGCTTTAACTAAGCTGATCAAACCATTAACAGTTCCACTCATAGCTCGAGCCTCATCTGTACTTATTCCGACAGATCTTGAACAGATTATTCCTTTTTCTTGCATGAAACTGTTTAAAAATGTGAATAGTGCTGCACTTGTTGTGCGAGTAACAAAAAATCATCGCTTATCTTACCAGTAAATTTATAATAAACGAAAACTATCAAATTTACATTAGACATATCTAAACGCTCATCTAATTGCAATGCGAAAAAAGAGATATTTTTTACATGTTTAATTAATTGGTTTGCAATATTTTTACACATATTCTACCTCCGTAGCATTAAAATGTCTCCACTGAAATATTTGGAGATTTATGCTTATCAATGATCGAAACTAGAAGTTCCAGTCCTACAAATTTTCCCACCTCTCCTCCGGATCTACAAAACTTCCTCCTGGAGTAACATTGGGCTAAAGCAACATTGTCTGAATTTAACATTGGGCTTGAGGACCCCCGACTGTGAGTTCGCGGACCCCCAGGGGTCCGCGGACCACAGTTTAAGAACCGCTGCTATAGAGTATAGAATCAATAGCAATTATAACTTGTTTACAGGGACAGTGAAAAGTATTCTGTTACATTACGGTCAATGGGGGAAAAATCATTTGCAGAACATTTTAATGATGTTACCCTGTTTCAAACATAAGGAAATTGATATGCGTCACTGAGGTGGCTGGCCACATGATTTATATAGAGTATAGAGTAAGTAGTATTTAATAGTTCGTTTACAGGAACGCACAAAAGTATGCCATTGCATTCATATCTATGGGAGAAAATCGTTTACAGCGATTATAATGAAATGGATATACATTACTGAGATGCACTAGAGCACGTCTTCAGTAGATTTATTGAGTGCGTAGGATATTTCGTATTTTTACAGATAGACACTCAAACGATTTCGGTTACAGAACTGATTATGAGCCATAACTGCTTGGATTTAAGTTTCAAGCTGTGATTTGCATTTAAAATGTTTATTTTTAGAGTACTGTGAGATGTGTGTTTCATATACAGGGTTGTACGATATGGAATTCGCACACAGGCTATGGAGAGCCATTCCTGAAAATGAATTTTTACGGCGTTGTGGTTATTTTTAATATTTATTTAGATATCTTATTTCTTTGTATGAACAAAAATTACATTTTTTAACAATATTCTGATAAAGTTGGAAAGTGTTTCGTAATCTATATCGTGATGCATGATTTTTCGTTCTTGTTGATCCTGTTACGAGCAAAAAATGCATCTCCGTTTTAGGTAGATTTCGTAAGAAATACTACATTCTCACCTAAGTTGGAATTTTTTAAAAAGTTTTGCAGATCTACGCCGATCATGACTCCCAGAACATCAAGGGGCATAAAATATCGGTCAAGTCGTTCATGGGCAAAATCGAACCAAGGGGGGGGGGGGGGCTTTTTGTGAAAACAGAATAAACCCCATAATTTCTTAATTCTGATACGTATCGAATCCGTTTAAAGTTATTATGACTTCTAGGAAAAGGGCCGAAAATTTATGGAGGACAGATTTTTGATATCATTAAAAATGGCCCCAAGGAGGGGTAAAAAAGGGGGTTTTAGAAGAAAAAAAATCATAACTTCGTCCATTCACAAGATATCAAATCTGCTTAAATTTATTATTAATCCTCTTAATATTACCTAAAACTTTTTTTTTATTCCTGTCCGATTACTTTTGGTGCTGCCATCTATTAACATAAACTGCTTCACGAATAGTAAGTGTTCAAATATATAGATGGCAGCACTGCAAGATGAGTATTGGAAAAATTTAAAAGGTTCCCTTACGAAAATAGTTCACAGAGCTGTATAGAACAGAACTCTATAGAATTCTTTACAAGTTCTACAGAATAGCCATTCTATAGAATACTATTTCTATAGAGTTTTAAAGAGTTCTATAGAATACTTTTTCGAAAGAAAATGTTTCTATAGGATTCTTAGAAGTTCTGTAGAACAGTTTTTCTATAGGGTACTATGCTTCTTGTAAAATTAAAATCTATAGGCTAATGATTCTATAGATTTTTTTTATTATTATTATTCAAAAAGTATTTCTTGGTTTTTTAAAATTTATGTGTGTACTAATTTATTTATAACTATATATTAAAATGAAAAAATAATAATTAGTTTTCTAATACATCAGTTTAGTATATAATTGTACTCCATATATTTAATATTTGATTATATATATATATAATTTAATTCAATTCTAATTCATTGTGATTAAACTGTCAATGAAATATTATATCTGTCAAACTACTGAATTAAATTATGCTTAATTAATTTGTTTATAATTCATTAATATGTTGGTTAATTTTATAATCATTTATTAATTTTCTGTTAAATTTATAAAACCATCCATTTAATTTAATAAACTTTATTCCCTAATAATATGGTAATCTTTATTAAAATATTTTAATCTGAAATATAAATATTTAAACAATTGTTTGAGTTTTAACAATTAATAATTTATTAAACTTTAAATAATTTTGCAAGACTATTATGATTGGGAATGCAAATCACAAAAGAAATAAAGTTCAAATAGTGTGTAATAAGAGTTCTGAGACTGTCAATGGCTGTGTCATGCTGAAAGTACTCGTTCTTCGTCCGATCATTGAAGTCAAGCAGCATCCAGTGTGGTTAGTAGTAGGGAGGGTGACCAACTGGGTTCTATATCAAATTCTATACATATTTTTTTTTTTATAGAAGCTGTACATTTTTTCTATAGATATTTTTATAGAAGCTCTATAGACAGTTCTATCGAACTTCTACAGATATTTCTATAGTATGCCATGTTAACAGATGCGAAATTTTTTTTTCGACACCAGACACGCTGTAAAATTTACCTTGGAGATCCTGCTTTGCGAATGATTCACTCCATAGTTTAATATTTCTGTGACTCACGATGAATAAATCTTTTGTTTATTTACTTTAACGGATTGAGCTATTCGGCTGTTAACCTAATTTCCACTGAAGTTATCTCAAAATCTATACATTGTTGAATGGAACTCATCTCTCAAACAAACCATTTTTTTTTGAACGATCTTTCTAAAAATGTAACTTTACTGCAATTTTATTCGAAAAAGTAATTTTGAATAAAATTGGCCGCTTGGCCTGTGGAAAAAGATGTGGTTATATGCTTTCCTCAGTCACAGGACTTGCGCTTTTACCATATAGATAGATTACGTAGGATAGGATTTAATAGAATAAAGAAAACTTTTATGAATATCTTTTTAAGTTTTGATTCGATTTTCATAAAATTTGAAATGACTGGACAAAATTCTGCAACGATTCTATATATTCAATTTCAAACCATTTGGTTGGGTGGATTTTGTACTGTTATATACGGACAGACAGACGGACCAGACGACGACTCTAGGTGCTACGTATTTATATAATTACGAACGCATCTAAAAATAAAAAAATTAAATATGAACACACACCTGTTTAAATAATATCCAGAAAAAGAAAAAATGTAATAGAATAGAATTGTAATAATTTTCTAATATTTTTTCAGTATATCTGAGGGAAATTTCTGTTAATTATTTCATTGCATAATGTAAAAAGGATGCTAATTAATTAATTCTGTTTGTTCATATTTGCATACTTTTCAAGAACTACTCTCTGTACCCAGGGGCATAATTTCTAAAAGAAAAGAAGTACCGGAGCCCTAATATTCACCCGTAGCGTATCCCCACCCCCTCCACCGTCACTCCCCTCTGCATATTTATATTTCATACACTATTTCTAAAATTTAAAGCATTGTTTTTTTATTTAGCAAAATAAATATTTTAAATACATCTATCTGCGTCTACTTAGTTATCAACTATTCCACTTTTTAGTCCACTTCCAAATAGAAACCTTTGCCTCATCTTAATAGTTAATGAATCGCAGGATTGTGCGATTCAATAAGCTCAGGGTTATGATTCGGAAAGAGTGTTGACACACAAAAATGAATAGTTCGCAGAATAGAAAAAGACTATTTCTGTTGACTCTTTATTCTGGACAAAATAGCATTCAAATGATTTGAAATGGAAATAAATAAAATTTTGAATTGAAGACAGATGGAGCTCGAGCCTGTCCAAACCCGAAGATTGATATAAAAATCGAGCCCGTTTCTTCTCCATATCTTACGTGAGCGACACATTACGTCACTTATAAGTGTTTTGATACAAAAGAAGGCAAAAGACTGGAGATGGGAGGAAAAGGAAAGGGTCATTTTGATTCGGTTTTTGGAAGTGTTATTTCACTGGGCTCCGCAGCGTAGTGTTTATGAGCTCTGGTGAATTCTGTCCAATATTTAAAATTTTACTAAAAATACAGAAGTACCGGAGCTGGGCTCCGGCGAAAATTAAGCCCTGTCTGTACCATGACTTTTGTGTAGCACTGTATAAGTAACATGTTTTGTTTCATCTGTTCCAGCCTCTGTACCCGAGTCGTGGCAAAAATACACTCCGGAAGTGAAGTTTCTACTGACCACGTCACTGGTCCGATGGATGCAAGGAGGGCCGGACCTATCCGGACTGCTATCCGAAGTCCGGGAAGGTCATTTCGATGGAGTGGACATTAACGTGGGCGAAGAGGCTGAAGAAACAGAAGCTCTCAACACTTTGCAAGTGAGTCGATTTAAATATTTTTTGATAGCGCGCAATCCTTCGCTTTTTTTTGCCGATATTTACTTTTTAATTTATTTATTTACTTATTTATGTATTTTTAACAGTAAATTTCGCCTTTTTTAATCGTAGAATTTCTCCGATTAAATGAAGAAAATATTTCTTTTTTTTTTTTGAAAAAAAAATAGTACGATCTCTGTATTTTTTTTTTTTTTACCAGTTATCTTTTAATTTTATTACTACTCTTTTACCGCTAGAGAGAGAGAGAGAGAGCTTTTAATTTCAGTTTCATGTTTTTTCACAGTAATAAATCTCGTATTTTCCTAACAATTGGTACATAACGCCATGATAATATTCCCATTCCCTTCCAGCACCTTTGGTCGACTACAGATAAGTTGTATCACCATCATATGCTAATTAAATCCAATTTTTCTACAATTTGACCTACAGCTTTCCTGTTTTATTTTCGTGTTCTAAGATCCTTTAAAAGCCTAAAAATTTAATAATCTTCGTCCTTTATTGTCTCTATACGGTGCCGTAGGCAGTGAGGGCCCGTGCCGGAGATTCGTTCGAAAAGAGGTTTATTTCGAACATAATGCGCCTCCTGGTGGTGGAAGATGGAATTAAGAAATTTTCCAACCGAGAGAACCGTTTTTAATAAATTTCAATCGCTCGTTTGTGGCTAATACAAAAGAACTGTTTTCAATAAATTTCGAAGCTTTATTTGAGTACATAATTGATATTTTTCATATAATAATGTTTTTCGTGTTGTTAGAGGGTAATTTAAAATATAGCTATATTAGAATGTAAAAAATCTATTAGTTTTCAATAAAAAAAATGATTTCACTTATTTTTTATCGATGGTTCATACTATGAGATAGCATGATAGACAAGAGTACAATTTGTTTAATACTTGTAAAACTATTTATAAATTAACAAAAATTTTATTTTTTTAATTTTTTTTTAAATATTTACAAGTTATCTAAAAAAGTTTTTAAAAAATTACAAGTTAGCAAAAATATTTTTTAATTATTTAGCTGACAAATATATATATAAAAAAGTTACAACTTAACACTTTTTTTTTCTTTAATGACAGTGTACCGATTTATTTATAAACATTTAAACATCTGCTTTTCAGAAGCTGAGCGAACTGCTGAACGGCGACAAAAGGATCACAAGCCTCACTTTTGTCACAGGTGGTTTTTCGGAGCAGATACTCACGTGAGAATCCTTTTATATTGTATTTTTATTTATTTATTTTTTTTTTTTTTTTTGGTGATTTCTTTTTAAACATATTCATGTTTTAATCGCATGTGTTTGGTTTCAGTCGAATAGATCCGGTATCGTTCACATTCGTCACCGACTTTGGCAAAACAGACACGAAAAAGGTACGATCTTTTCATCTTAGTATACAGGGTGATTCAAAACCGGCAGAACAAACTTCTAGGAAGGGTGGGGTACACCTAGACGACTCGGAATCACATATAACAATGCAGGTTTGGAGATGCAATCCTAACGAGATAGGGGGGATGTTAGGGGCTGAATCATCATGATCGAAAATTGATATTTAAAGACTATAAGCTTAAAACAAGTCATGAATTTACCCGAAGTTTTCTGCCTGTGTGCCTGGTTCTTATCATTTACAGTTTTGCACGTTTGAGGGTAGTAAGTGCGTTTTGAAACAGCGAAAGACAGACGGATGGATGCCCGACGTATTTCAAAACATCCCAGATTCCATGTGGTGCCCGCGTCACGAAACTTCGGGCAACTTCATATGACATGTTTTAAAAGTCATGACATATTTGAAGCTTATGGTCTTTAAATGTCAATTTTCGAGCACGATGATTCAGCCCCTAATAATCTCCCCCCCCCCTCCCTATCTCGTTAGGATTCCATTTCCGACTCTGCATTTGCTATGGGATTCCGAGTCGCCTAGGTGTACCCCACCCCTCCTAGAAGTTTGTTCCTCCAGTTTTGAATCACTCTGTGCAATATGTACCACACTCTAAAATTGGGAGGAGTGAGAAGTTGACTCTTTGGAAGAGTGAGAGGCATTTTCACTCTTTTTGGAGTGAATTTTATAAGAATACACTCTTTAAAGAGTGGGATTTTCCACTCTCTAGAAAGGAGTGAAATATCTCACTCCGTTGTCGAGAGTGACTGTCTCACTCCTTTGACAAGAGTGAAATATTTCACTCCGTTGAAAAGTGAAAGCCTGGCATTATATAATTTTGTCCATATTTATTTATTGAAAGAAACGAAATAATCATTTTTCCTTTTCCTTTTTAGGTAGATTTCGTAAGAAATGTTACCTATTACATTCTCCCCTATGTTGGAATTTCTGAAAATTTTTGCAGATCTACGCCGATTATAACCCCTAAAACCCCAAACCACCCCCCCAGTTCAAAACTTTATCTATCTGTCTATATAGCTATATCATTTTTTTATGGACACGATAACTTCAATAATTCTGCACAAATCTCTTCCAAACTGATAACATATAATCAAAGGACATAAAATCTCGGTCAAGTTCGTTAATGGGCAAAATCGAAATAGGGGGGGGGGGGTGAAATCAGAAAAAAACCCATAACTTCTTAATTATGATACGTATCAAATCCGTTTAAAGTTATTAATATTTCTAGGAAAAGGGCCGAAAATTTATGTATGACAGATTTTTGATATCATTAAAAATGGCCTCAAGGAAGGGGGGGGGGGGATAGGATTTTAGGAAGAACAAAATTCATAACTTCGTCAATTCACAAGATATCCATCCGCTTCTTGGAAAACATGAAAAAAAAAATTGAATGCACTTAAAATAAAATTTAATATAACAAAGCATACCTTTTATTATACACGTGAAATACCACTGCTTCGACCGATCGATGGTGTCTTTATTTTCTTTTAAACATTTCAATATCAATTTTGCTTTTTAACCATAAATATAAAGTAAACCTATGTGGCGAATTGATATTTTATCTTTTTTGTACTACTATTTATTTATTTTTAATCATTGTTCTGCACTATATAATGCGGTTATTTTATTTTTGTGGCAACACTAATTTGAGGAAAAATCTCGCATTTCATTTATAAAAACAATGCCGATTTAATTTTTAATTAATAGCAATATTTAATCAAAAACCATGTTTTAACGAAATGTGGTGGTGGTACTATGTCAGAAGCTGCTTCAAAAACCTTTCGAAGGAGGTTACCTCATTTATTGTTGTGTGTTTTGTAAATTCATGGAAAAAGGTATGTTGACAACAGAAATATGTATGATTTTAGAATAATAAACTAAAATACAGGATAAATAAAATTAAAAATTGACTTATACGGTGGATTCAGGGGGACAGAGCCCCACACCCCATCTCTGACGAAAAAAATCTTAGTCCCTTATTTTCGTGGTGTTTAAATATTATAAATTCACCGGGGAATAATATGTATTATCCTTTTTAAAAACAATTTAATATTATATTTTTTAAATAATAATTTTTAGCTGACATTTTAAACAGAAACGTCTTTTTAAACTTTCCATAAGCGATCGCAAAATTCCAATT
This sequence comes from Maratus michaelseni, assembly GCA_963931845.1. Classification (NCBI taxonomy): domain Eukaryota; kingdom Metazoa; phylum Arthropoda; class Arachnida; order Araneae; family Salticidae; genus Maratus; species Maratus michaelseni. The sequence goes on from OZ007588.1 coordinate 12,953,455, forward strand.
ACGATGTGACACTGATTGGTCTCTATAAAGTTTAACAACAGTGATTTCAAAGTTGTATATACAAATAGTGACCACTCTAGTTTTAATAACGTATGGAAATTCAGATTAAGTTATAAAGTCTTTCAAAAGTTAATGGATGAATAATGTTTTGGATTTTCATATCTAAAGCAAAAATCTGAAATATGAAAATTGCTTTTAAATTCTTTAAAATTCGATATATTATATGCAAGTGTTACGTCAATCTTTTTTTTTTTAAGCTATTTTCCCTCTGTCTGAAAATATAACAACTGTAGTAATTATATTTTGATAATTGATAAATTTAACGCCAGAAAATAAAAAGTTTCTGCCCGCTGCGCTGATAAAAAAAAAAAAGTTTAATGAGTCAATTGGGTCAGAGATCGCACCATTAGCAATGCTGACGTAAATATTGTCTTTTTTTTTTTTTAACAGACCGCTGACGAGGACCATTTTCATTCTTGGCAGACGTCTATGACGATTGGCTGACGCGTTAATACTTCGATTTAAAATGTTAGTTCAACGGTTTAGTAGTTTGAAGAGATGTTCGTAACTTTGATACTGAAAAATTATGTGCTTATAATTTTGTGTCAGTCCTTATGTGTGGATGTGGATTACAAGTAATTTACAGTAATCATGATACGATACATAGAAATAATATACGCTGAAGAAAATGCTTGTAATTTATAAAATGTTATAATTGTTAGAACATTGGTGTGTATTTTATTAATTTTTTTTTCCGTTCATCACGAAGATTGTGCTTTTTGAATATTATTTTTATAAAATCCGACTGGTGAGTTTTTTTTTGCAGTCGGATGTGTTTTTTTTCCCCCTTTTCAGAAGGAAAATATGTGTGATTTATTTTCAATGGATATTTTTTAGAAATCGGTTTGCAAAACAGTGCTTTTTTTTATGTTTTGCCAAAAGTGTGCAACTGCCTTAATTGAGGGAGTACGCTCTATGACTATTCCATTGACAAGTTATAAATATTATAAAATCAACATTTAATCTGAGAATTATCTATTTTCGTATTGTACTTTTTGAATATTATTTTTATAAAATCCGACTGGTGAGTTTTTTTTTTTGCAGTCGGATGTGTTTTTTTTTCCCCCTTTTCGAAAGGAAAGTATGTGCGATTTATTTTCAATGAATATTTTTAACAAATCGGTTTGCAAAACAGTGCTTTTTTTTTATGTTTTGCCAAAAGTGTGCCTTAATTGAGGGAGTACGCTCTATGACTATTCCATTGACAAGTTATAAATATTATAAAATCAACATTTAATCTGAGAATTATCTATTTTCGTATTGTACTTTTTGAATATTATTTTTATAAAATCCGACTGGTGAGTTTTTTTTTGCAGTCGGATGTGTTTTTCCCCCCCTTTTCAGAAGGAAAATATGTGTGATTTATTTTCAATGAATATTTTTTACAAATCGGTTTGCAAAACAGTGCTTTTTTTTATGTTTTGCCAAAAGTGTGCAACTGCCTTAATTGAGGGAGTACGCTCTATGACTATTCCATTGACAAGTTATAAATATTATAAAATCAACATTTAATCTGAGAATTATCTATTTTCGTATTGTACTTTTTGAATATTATTTTTATAAAATCCGACTGGTGAGGTTTTTTTTGCAGTCGGATATGTTTTTTTTCCCCTTTTCGAAAGGAAAATATGTGCGATTTATTTTCAATGAATATTTTTAACAAATCGGTTTGCAAAACAGTGCTTTTTTTTATGTTTTGCCAAAAGTGTGCCTTAATTGAGGGAGTACGCTCTATGACTATTCCATTGACAAGTTATAAATATTATAAAATCAACATTTAATCTGAGAATTATCTATTTTCGTATTGTACTTTTTGAATATTATTTTTATAAAATCCGACTGGTGAGTTTTTTTTTGCAGTCGGATGTGTTTTTTTTCCCCCCTTTTCAGAAGGAAAATATGTGTGATTTATTTTCAATGAATATTTTTTAGAAATCGGTTTGCAAAACAGTGCTTTTTTTTATGTTTTGCCAAAAGTGTGCAACTGCCTTAATTGAGGGAGTACGCTCTATGACTATTCCATTGACAAGTTATAAATATTATAAAATCAACATTTAATCTGAGAATTATCTATTTTCGTATTGTACTTTTTGAATATTATTTTTATAAAATCCGACTGGTGAGTTTTTTTTTGCAGTCGGATGTGTTTTTTTCCCCCTTTTCGAAAGGAAAATATGTGCGATTTATTTTCAATGAATATTTTTAACAAATCGGTTTGCAAAACAGTGCTTTTTTTTATGTTTTGCCAGAAGTGTGCAACTACCTTAGTTGAGCGAGTACGCTCAACAACTTGTTATAATATTCATTCAATTCTGACTATTCCATTGACAAGTTATAAATATTATAAAATCAACATTTAATCTCGTAATTATTTATTTTCGTGTTATATTTGTTTAAAATAATTTACTATTATGGTTATGACTAACTCATCAAAGGTAGGTAGGATTATAAACAACTACTAATTTTCGTTTTCAAATAAAGCTTTTGTTGGAATATAATTGCTTATATAAGATTATTTAATTACTATTTAAATTAATTTGATAAGAATAATATGTATTTGTTATATTTGTATCTTTTTAAATCCAAATAAATATATTTTAATGTTAAAATATTTGTGTATTTTTTATGATTTTCAAATAAATTTATATCAATTTCAAAATTAGCAAATTTGTTTAATATATCTTTAGATCTCCACTTTATCAATAAAAGTTTTTTATTGTAAAGAATCTGGATTATAACTCACAGCATTGATTTTATTGAAGTTCAGAAATATATATACATATATATTATGCAATTATATGTTATTACTATGACTGTAAAATATCAGTAATATATATATATTTTTTAAATGCGTACTTTAAAATATGTATTTTTAAAAAAGCAATAACAGAAAGTTATCAAACCTTATGCTGAAAAAAAAAATGCTGTGTTTATAATTTTTTTTAACACTTTGATATGTAAAGGAATTTTTAATGTTGCTTTGATGAATATGCGGAATACTTATAACATTTTCTTTCGCGGTCAAATTCCTGTGGTGACCTATTTTTTATATTTTATAATTAGAGATGTACAATTTTCTTCGAGAAATCTTTTTACATTTTTTCTGGGGGGGGGGGGGGGGGGTGAATTTATTTTTGTCAAATCTGATTTGTTAAACCTAAAAAACTTATTGGCAAACTGGCAGAACATATATTTTTTTTTAATTTGAGAATGTGAATTTAAAAAAATCTTCTAAGTTACACATAATATTACTTGGTTTTAAAGCAAATTTTAATTGTAAAACAAATATATCATTACTTACTTTGATTTATTGCTCAAAACTTTAGCTTTCGGTTTTGCAAAACTTGAGATATTGAAAACAAATTTTAATATTTTTTAAAAAATATTTTTAGTAAAAAGGTTAAAAATAGAAAATGGAAAATAAAAAAAGCTAGACATTTACATTTTTGCATAATTTTGGTCCAAATATTTTTCTAAATGGTTTTCATTGTTGTAATAAAATTCGAGATCTAAATTTACTGGTTCTATTATTTTTCTTTCTTTATTTTTTATTTTTTTAAAACTCTAGATTGTTTAACTGTGTTGTATAAGATCTAAAATACAGGGTTTTCAGTAAATTTTAATATGTTTTTACGTTAAAAAGAAAAAATGTATTTCTTCACACATATTATATATATATAAAGTTTCCCATAGCATAAACCTGGTTTTTATATATGTTAGTATTTTAAAAAATATATAAAACATTCAGAGAATGAAAAAACTATAGTTGCCATTATTATTTTTTTATTATCATTATTGAACTGTTCTATTCAAGTTTTAAAACAATTCAAAGCATACTTCATGGAAATAAACTTGTACTTTCTTCTAAGAAAACGAACTATATGGTACACTCAGAAAACGAACTATATGGTACAAAATTATTTTATATCAATTTTAATTTGATGATCCTTTAAAACAATTAATCAGAAGTATTTTTCTAAAAGAAGTATTTTCTATCTAAAATAAATAGTCAATTTTGATGAAAAGTTGCATTGTTCTTCTAAAACAACATTACAGTTTTAATCTAATATTGCAGTGTTAAATTTTCATTCTAAAATGATTTTTTTTTTTTTTTTTTTTTTTTTTTTTAATGGCTAGTGTTGACTCTAGAAAAAAAGGGCCGCCGAGCGGAAATTTTTTTAAAAGGGAATACTATTCTAAAAAAGGACACATTTTTTTCAAAAAGGGAACACTATTCTAAAAAAAGGGCATATTTTGTCAAAAAGGGCACACTTGTACCTTGTTCACAAAAAATGAACTTGTTTGTTTAGAGTCCCCTAATAGAATTTGCGATATTTTCCCTAGAGTGTTCACGCAAAATCTGAAGAGTTGAAGTAAATTTGCCGGAAAAAAAATCCGAATCCGATCCAATTCCCGATTAGTTCAATTCCCATGCTCGAAATTCTCGTTAACATATTGCTAAGATTGGGACTGGGCAGAAAAACATGCACTTGCTTTCGTGCAAATGCTGATAGAAGGAAAGAAAATGGCGGATTTTGATTATAAAGAAAAGCAATTGGGTGCTGTAAAACTCTCTTAAAGGCCACGGGACGCATAGGAAGTATTAAAAAGGGCCGCCGGGTGCATCGGAAGGTTAAAAAGGGCCGCCGGGTGCATCGGAAGGTTAAAAATGGCCGCCGGGTGCATCGGAAGTTTAAAAAGGGCCGCCGGGCGCATAAAAGAAATAAAAAGGGACGCCGGGTGCATAAAAGAAATAAAAAGGGACGCCGGGCGCTGCGCCCTGCTAAAATGGCTTAGAGTCAACACTAATGGCCATTTTAATGTGCGCCGCTAATGAAGTCGTTGCCGACAACAGTATTCAATGACTTAATTCGTGTAATCGGGCGGTGCAGAAAAGTTGTAATCAATATTGTACATGCTTTTAGCATAGAATGAAGTTGAATATAAAAAATATTATATAAAAACATCTTTTTTATATGCTCAGTAATCGAATGAATTTAATTTTTTGCGATAGTATGTAAAGAGGGTGGGAAGGGGGGGGGGAGTAGTCATTGTCCCTCGAATTGTTTTAGTGTACATCTTCTATACTATGACAAAAAATTAAACACTTTCATGCTTTAGAATACATATTTGGCCATAAAGCAAGATTCGATTTCTTCCATAAGAGCATGGGCAAACTGGGCCGTTAGCCATTGCCACTATGATTTTAGGGTTCTCAAATTTAGTATGCAATTTTCATAAAGCTGATATTTTATATCTATTTCGACGTTGCACTGACTATAATCAATATTTTGAACATTTAGAGTAGGATAAGTTTAAAAACCAAAAATATATTTATCTAAGTACAGTAAAACTTTTCAATAGCGGACACCCCAGGACGACGGAATTTGTCTGTTATTCGGAAGAGTCCGCTTTCTCCGAATAGCACACAAATTCTACGATGATGCGGTGTCCACTATTGAAAGATTTTATTGTATTTAGATAAATATATTTTTAGTTTTTAAACGTATCCTACTCTAAAAGTTCAAAATATTGATTATAATCAGTACAAAGTCGAAAGAGATTTAAAATATCAGCTTTACAAAAATTTCATACCAAACTTGGGGCCCCCTCAAATCGGGGGAGGGGGGGATGACCCAGTTTGCCCCTGCTTTAATCAGGTTCTGCTTCCGGAACAAACCCCAGCCCTGCTTTATGGTCAAATATTTTCCAATTTATCCAGGATTCACTGTGGTCAAACATGGCTGTATTTAATGCTAAAAAAAGTGTGGTCAGAAATATCTGCATATTCCTCACAAATCAGAGCACAAAAACGGCCACAATTCAGACATTTCAAGTGTCTGAAATTCAGACACATTTAAGTGTCTTAAATTTTTAAGACACTTTAAAGTGTCTCTTTTTTTAACCATCCGTCTCAGACACTTAAGTGTCTGAATTTCAGACATTTCAGTTTACAGTGTAAGTAAAACTTAATGGGTATTTGAAAAGGAAAGAAATAATATACACTGATTAAGATTTTGGTTAATTACTTGCCGTTATGGGCATTTTAAAACTATCATATCTTTATAAGGCATGCAATGAAAGAAAACACAATAGTGATAAGCTTGGAATAAAATATTTTAGTTTTTTGTCAGTAATCCAATTTAATTCATTATGTAACTCTAATTGAATTTTTCCTTAAGAGTTCAATTACTGTTACAAACTGAATTAAATAAATATTGCCAATAAAGTATTTTAGTCCAATCTTTACCACGCTTGTGTCTATTTTCATTGCATGCTCTAAAATATATGATTCTTTTAAAATGTCCAAAAAAGAAACATAAAAAAATTTTTCATTCACTCCATAAAAAGTGAACATTCACTCCTATGAAAGAGTGGCTATACACTCCTGTTAGGAGTGAGAAATCCACTCTTTTTGCCAGAGTGAATAGTCACTCCTATGAAAGAGTGGATAGCCACTCCTATGAAAGAGTGACTATTCACTCCTATCAGGGTGAAAAAACCCACTCTTTTTGCAAGAGTGGATAGTCACTCCTCTGAAAGAGTGAGTATCCACCCCTGTTTAGAGTGACTATTCACTTCTCGGGAGTGAGTATTCACTCTTTCAGAGAGTGAATAATTTCACTTTTGCCTAGAGTGAATAGTCACTCTAAAGAGGTTGGGCAAATTTTGACTCTGCGATAGAGTGAATATCCACTCCTCCGGAGTGAATAGTCACTCTTTCTTATTTAGAGTGCAGGGGCCATCAACTTTTATATTACAAAAGTTGAGGACCAGCAGGTACAAAAATTTGTAACCAGATTTTTGGCCATGTACATTGTATAAAAAGACAAATGTTTCTTAAACCACAAGAATATAATGTAACCGCGATACGAAAATATAGAACAACCTCTTCCGAGTTATCCACTATTGTGAAAGGCATTCTTTAACGTTAGAAACATCAGAAACCAATATATTTTCAACATTTAAGGAAGCATTTATAAAAACAAAGTTTCTTTAGCTGACGCTGATTTTTGGAACCGTTTCCGAGTCATTTTTAGAGTTTATTCACCAGTTTCCTGAATCCGGAATATCGGTTTTTTGGACGCTGTCCATTCTCAAGTAAACATTTTCCTGTTCAACTGACATGTTTTACAGATAAGCAGGATAAATTAACAGCATTAACAAATTTACATTAAAATTAATATTTTTTTGTCACTATTGGATGTATAAATTCAGCTATGCACCTGAAAATGTTTCATTGAGAACCAATAGCATACTAAAAATCGATATTCCGGATTGGGAAAACTGATTAAATACAATGTAAAAAGTACTCGGAAACGTTTACGAAAATCAGCGGCAGCAAAAGAGAAACTTGGTTTTTATAAAGGAAATTAAAATATATATATATACAGGTATCTAGAGTTTCTAAAAAAAAAGAACGTTTTTCAGAATCGTGGGTAGCTCGGGAGAGGTTTTCGTTCCTGGTTATATTATATTTCCGTAGATTAGGAAACCTTTGACCTTTTTATACAGTGTACAATTTTCTGTACAGCTGAAAAATCCTGTACTGTTTTTTGTAATCGAAATTTAATATGTTCAGAATGCTTGTGGCTGAAGTCAGAACAAGATAAAAATTAACGTATCAACATTAAATTATAAATAATAAAAGAATGCGAAAAACAAAAAGTGTAATACTGGACGGAATATTTTAAATATGTATATTTTTTAATCTAATCATCGTTGAATGAAGAAAAATTCAGAAAACAAAATTCTAACTTCATTTTCAAATAAGGTGCTAACAAATGATTATCAAGGTAATTTAACGATGAATATTACAGAGTGCGTACCGCCTTTTTTGTATAGGATTTTTCGCCTTAATCGCAGAAAAATGTTGCAATTTCTGCGAATAAATAAGGATATTGCAAATTCTGAGATTCAAATATTAAATAGAACTTTCTAATATGAAATAGTATGGTGCCATGCTCCTTGCAAATTCCAAGGTGTGTACGTACGTCCCTTGATATTAAATGATTATTAAGCCTATAGAAAGCCCTCATTAAAGAATGCAAATGCAACTCAAAAATAATGTTTGGTTTTGTTATTTTTTAAACACTTTTCCAACATAGTGTTAAGTTAAAATTCGATTTGTCTGTCTGTCTGTTCGTGCTCTATCTCTAACTTGCGTGAATAGAGTCGGATTGTCATGCAATTGATGTATGTTTTTGAGGTACTGAAAATGAGGTACGTTGCGTTTATACTTCATTTACAGAAATAATTCCGTGACATTACGGTCTATAGGGAAAAAGCGTTTCAAGTATATTTTAAGGATGTTATACTATTTCAAAATATTTATATTGATATATATCACTGAGGTGCACTACAAGATTCTATTCGCTATAGAATAGAGTGTGCATTGAAAAAAAGGACACTTTCAAATCTGAGTAAAATCGATGTTTTCATTTTGTTAGGAAACTTTTTCTTTCAAATAGGACGACCCACTGAAATACTCAGAATGTTGAAACAAGGACATACTCAAAACGGAGCACATAAGAGGTCAGTTCATACTCATTTTTGAAACATGGACATACTCTAAAATGATTAGAATCAGTTCAAACTCATTTTTGAAACATGGACATAGTCAAATAGGAGGATCTGATGTTTTATTCTTGAGTGTGTGCCTGGTTTCAGAAATGAGTCTATGCATGTTTCAAACATGAGCCATTTTGACTCTGCGACCTACTCAGATTGGAGTATTTTTTGCTCCGTTTTGAAAATGTCGTTTTTAGAATGTGCAAAGCATTCGTCGTTCACACACAAAATAATTCGGTTACAGTATTGTCTAAGATCAATAATTGCTCGAAGTACGTTTTCAATTATAGTATGCGTTTTTAAATTAAACTAATAGTTTTGCTGATTAAATGATGTGCATAGATTCTACAGATGATGTACAGAGCACAAAATAAATCGGATATTTTTTGTGCCTATGGATGGTAATTCCTGAAATTGTGTTTTCAAATCGTTTTGTTAGACATAATCTTTCGCTTAATTAAACGGTGAAGTTTTGTTAAAATATTCTGTGAGTATTGGAAAGTGTTTAATAATCTATGCTCGACGCATGATTTTTCATTCCTGCTGAATTGCTATTTGTTTTTTGTCTTTTTCGATATCAGGGTCTTCCTATCCCAGGAAGCAAGCTTCTCCTCGGTGTTTCTGTGGCAGACCTATTGAACGATGATATCGCCGAAGACAAAGGCTCTCAAGTGAGTAGAGCAGTTTTTACCTTTTTTTAATCCCAAATATCTTTTTGCTAACAAGAAAAAAAAAATGACATATGTTTCTTAATCTACGAAAATATAATATAACGCACCAACGAAAATACACAAACTCTTCTTCCGAGTTATACCGGGGCCTTCGAAATGGCGCTGTTTGCTTTTTCTACCAAAAAAGCACACAGCGTCATCTCGGAGGTCCCCGAGGCTAACAAAAAAGACAGGCTACCGCGGTGCTTTACGCGTATCGTTTTTCACAGACTGCCGGAGTCACGTGATGCTCGAATGCACCAATGCCGGTGTACGAAAAGAGCATCAGGTCACTCTAGCGGTCTGTAAAAAAAGATAAGTGGAATGCACCGCGGTAGCCTGTCTTTTTCGTTAGCCTCGGGAGGCCCCGGTTATACCCCGTTCAGATCGGATATTTAAGATATCTGGAATCACCGAATTCCCTGAGAGAGTTCAGAGAACAGTGAAAATTTTCAGCTTACATAAAATTATCTACACCACGCCCATATAATGACCCCTCCTTGACTTCCTCTTTTCCAATTCGTTTGTTTCTTTTTTCACAATACCCTAAAAATGAGACTGTTCACTGCAAAACAAAAATACGGATAACTTTTGAACCAACAGGAATTTCGAAAATCTGCTTTATCACAAAGTTTTTGAGGGTTTCACAAAGTTTTGAGTTTGAGTAGTGAAAATATGAAAAAGAATTTTTTTTTTTTTATCAAAAAAAAAAAAAAAGTTATAACATACCTTAAACATTTTTCAGCTGCGTAATTAAATTGATACATCTAAGAGTAGCAAAATAATGATAATTTTAATGTTAATGTTAATGCTGTTAATCTATCATGTTTGTCTGAAAAACATGTTTGTTGAATATGAAAATGTTTACTTGAGAATGGATAGCGTCCGAAAAACCGATATTCCGAATTCAGGAAACTGATGAATACACTCTAAAAATGACTCGGAAACGTATTCGAAAATGGTAGCAGCAAAAGAAATTTTGGTTTTATAAATGCTTCTTTAAATCATATTCGAAAATATATTGATTTCTGAAGTTTCTAAAGATAAAGCTCGCTAATCGGAATAGTGGGTAACTAAGAAAGAAGTTATTGTATATTTTCGTTTTTGGTTATGCTATTTTTTTCCTATATTATGAAACATTTGTCTGATTTTGCAGTGTATAAAGTGATTACCTACAATACTTTTTGTCAATAAAACGATGTAAATTTTTATTTGCTGTAATTAGAATGCGTGATTTAAACATATAATCTTCTAGAACTAAAATATTTTAATATAATTTAATTCCTGGTCGGATGTGTCAATGCCAAAACTTTCTTCTATCTCATATGTATGAATACTTCAAAATTAGCTACCACAACGTCAATAAAATCAATATTTTTCGTCATTCTGTTGTACGTCAACTGCTTGCGAATCGTCAGGTTACATGAATGCGAGCACCCTTCGTTGCACTCGCATACGATGTACAACACAACTACGAAAAGTCCTTCTGTCCTGTACCGGCAGCATTAGATAGCCTCCCTATTCCTTATTTTTTTTTATTTGCGCTAGTTTTACTGGAAAACACGAAGGTAAAATGAGTGAAACCCGATTACAAAGGATTCATTCCCAGTTCTCGTCAATATTGAATTTGAATGTCGTCAAATTAGTCTGTTATAGCCAAATTGGCTTCATTTATGGCAACCTATTTTTGTCACCAAATTTGGCGATATTTCAGCAAATATCGCCTTTGGGTCGGCCGGAGATCACGCGATCTGACGTCATGAACTCCGTCCTATGGCGGGAGAAGCAAACGAGAGCTTTCTCGTCCTGTACTGAATTCCAGGCTGCCTTCAGTCCGCTGAAACTCAAGTATAACGAAAAAATGCCCCGAGGCCACCCTTTTCATTATAACGGAGATCGACTGCAATGTCGATTTTGTTAAATAACTGTCACTACTGATTCTTTTTTTTCTCTTTTTCAGAAATGTGCTGGAATTGCATCATTGAAAACCGAGGAAGAGAGCACAGGTTACGAACAGGTTAAGAAGAAAAGCATTCTGAATAAGGTACGCAAACATTTTTTTCTCTTCATCTTTTGATTTTAAGTAAATTACTTATTTGGAAAAAGTCATACCACTTAAAAGTTCTTGTTTATTTGTATCAAAATCTTCCGAGTCTTAATCCGAGATACTTGTAAGGAAAAAGCAAGAGAATATTAAGGAAAAAGCTGGACTCTTTAGTGGACATCAAAACCTCTAAACATTTCCTATATAGTAATAAAACACTAGTAAATTAAAATTTTTATTGGCGATTTTTCTTTGAAATATACTTATTTAAAGTAATCAAGTGATTTAATAGTGCAGTAGGTCAAAAGCGGGACAGGGAATTGAAAATAAGGGGGACTCAATCGAGATGTACAGCTCAGTTTTCTTCCATCCTATTAAAGTTGTGTTAATTATTAAACAGTCCCTAAAGGATAAAGTAGGAAGTTAGTCAAATATACATGCTCGTTGGACAAATATTTTATGTGAATATTTTTTTTAATAAATTATACTAAACAAACGTATAAGAACATAATACACCGTTAGCTCCAATGTATAGCAAAAACTCAAATTAAAACACTGAGAAGAAGTCTTCTTATTCATTAACAGCATTACTGTTAGAATGATATTTTGATCTAACTCACAGTTTATATTTATTTAAAACTATAAGTATATGGAAAATATTTTTTTTGTTTGTTACCATGACAACTGTTGTTCTTTCTTGTTGTTGAGATGACGAAGTCACACTATAGGGAGATGTAAGTGGGGAAGAGAAGGGTAAAAAAATAACAGACACTTTTTACAGTCTCACATTGTGACAGGAAGATTCAACGCAATGAAATGCGGCTCGAAGATACTCCGAGAGAAACTGACTGTAACTAGGAAGAATCTTTCAAAAACTGATTCAGAATTTTTTTTAATTTTAACTTTAAAAACTGTGGTAACCCAACCGTGGTAACAACTGTGGTAACGGTTAACCCAACTCACATAGCCGGAATGATTGATAAGTACTATACTTTTCCATAATCTAGGTGACCTTTTTTTTTATCAGAAAGGAAATATTTGCTTGGATTTAATTCAGAGCAATTAGTTCTGCTACAGCTATTTTAACTTTAACCTTGCTCATATGTCTATAATGCACACTGATAATTTTCTCTTTTTTAGATGCAACATACAGTTGAAGATGGCAAAATAGGAGGCATTTACATCAGGTCGCTCGCAAACGACGACAAAACTGGAGCTTGCGGCGCAGGTTCCTTCCCGACTTTACGCTTCATCCGGAACAAACTTAACCGTGACCGGGAACCCTTCGGCAACTTCGCCGATCTGGACATCATGCTGTCTACCGGAGAATCCCGGGAGGTGCAATTCGTGCTAGACCTCCACACTCCCCGAGAGGACCTCAAGAAACTACCCTGTGACAGGGTGGGATTTTTCCGCCATCCGATGGACTGCACTAAGTTTTACCACTGCTCCGAATACAGGGCATCGACAACACGATTCAACCAGAGTGGGCCTTACGCTGGTTTTCTGTACAAGTGTCCCAACGGCTTGGTGTATGATGAAAGACAAGGGTCTTGCATATGGCCGTCGTGGTCTAATCCTTGTCGTGGGTCCGGAGAATTGTTGCCAGTCCCAGCCAAGAAGTTTTCGTGTGTTACTCCTGGATTTCACGTCGATCCGGATAATTGCAGATATTTCTATTACTGCTCTGATCTCGGAGACAGTCAGTTGGAAGCCTTTGAGTTCCTCTGCCCTTCGGACCTTTTGGGTTTTGACGAGAAGAAGCTGCTTTGTAACTGGAAGTGGACAGTGTCCGAATGCAGCAGCAGTAGTAAAGAAACCGACGTAAATACATTTTCGCACAAACAGGGGAAAGCACCGTTGCGGTATAGGATTTCAAAAGCACTGAGTCTTCAGTACACTCCGTCTTTACCTTTCATTAGCCCTTTCCCAGAAAACGCAGTGGTAAAAAACGAAACATCGTCGCAGTCTAACGTTTCTTTGCGTGCTCAAAATCAATTGGCCGTGTTAAAAAATGATACACCAAACACTTTGCATACAGTTCCAGTTTCTAACAATTTTATATCAAACAAAAAATTAGACTTCGATAAACAAAATGACGTGAAACTTGGGACGGCTGTTTGGCAGAGATCTTCGGTTGGTACGAAAAGAAATGATGATAATAGAAATAATACACCTAGCCATGTCTATTCATATTCCAACAGCTTGGGTTTCAACAGAGAATATTTAGCAGAAAATAACGATACTGAACCCGAGAGGCCTTTTAAGGGAAGAGTTATAAAACTCGATCTTAACAGAAGAACCAGCCAAAGTTCTGATCCAAAACTTTGGGATGGGAAGATAAGCGAAGAAATACCAAGACAAATGAATTCTGGGTTAAATCCTCAGGACTTTAAATCAGCGAATGAACACGAGAAGAATTACGTCATTTTTGAAAATGTTGCTAACGATGACTCTGATATCTTATCAAATCAAAAACCTTCTCCATTTATGAATGTAAAGTGTTCGAAATTACTAAACAAAAATCGGGAGCATGAAGACGTAAACACTTTAGGCTGCACCGGAGAGGTGAGTTTAACGGTGAAATTAAACAAGGGCAAAGATTCCAATAAATACACTTTGAGGGAAGACCAGATAACAAGGAGTTACCAGGAATCCCAGCGAATTTCTCATTTAAAAATACCGGCTGATCAAAACACGAATAAAGACGGAACTCACAATCAAGATAATGCTTATAAATCGGAGCGAAAATCTGTCGTTTACCCTCATGTAGAAAACATAACAAAGAACATGTCGCTAGAACCGGCAAGAAAAAGTCATAAATCTGATTCTATTTCATCAGTGCCAAATAATCTCCACGCACAATCAGAAGATTACGTTGTCATAAAAAGAGCAGATAGTACCAAATCCACAGAGCATTCTTCACAAATTTCTCCAAAGACAAAACTGCCACTAAATTATGAAACGGACGAGGAATACTTCGATGAAAATAGATCTTTAGCAGATAGAAACCGAAAAACAACCCATGCTGGCACGACGGAGCTCGCAAGAAATCAGATTGTGAAAAGCGACTCTATGCCTATCCACTTTTATCCGCAAGGCGTTCTCCTAAACATTAATTTGGTTCATGTGAACCAAATTCCGCCTGATGTGTTACTGGAGGTGGACCATATGCTCAAAAAGTACATGGACGAGGGGCGCATAGACGCAGATCTTCTGGGAGAAAAACTGAACGCGTCTGTGGAAAAGATGACAGAAGAGAAAGACAAAAATTCCGAGTCTGAAGAGATAACGGACATGATCAGAATTATAGAAAATATTATAAGCCCCTTAGATGTGCCCCAAGAGCCCATTGTGACAGAGCCAACTTATTTTCAAAATAACAAAACCGACGCAACAAACAATGCAAGTCTACAAATGCAACATGAAAGTGTTACGACGCAAGCAATAAAGCTTTCGGATAAAATTGTACTTCCTGAATATCTTCAGCCTCAAGAAAAATTGAAAAATCAAACAAAATACAGTGACTCTCAAAATATACCTCTGAATGCCATTCAAAATGTTACTAAAACGAGAGCGTTTGGAAGAGGTCGTTTACTCAGGAAATTTAAATATCCGAGCATTAGAGAACAGCTAGATCAACAAGTTTCAAATCCCAGAGAGAGTTCCAAAATAGTAATCAGTGACGAAAGTCCAACTTACAGTTTTCCTCCTTATACTTATCCCCTGAGAATGTCGCAGCATTCAGATAAAGCGATCAGAACCAGTTTTAATAGGCTGCCGATTCATCACGTGTCAATGCCTACATCCTATGACAATGTGATACAAACATCAGTTTCACCATTCAAGGATCGTCTTAAGAATGTAGCAATTCCAGAGAATCAGTATGGAAGTTCGTTAGTTGACCATGGTTCAACATTCATGGCAGAAAACGAAAATGAGCAGCAAGGTAGATATTTTCAACAAGGTGAACACTCAGTAGATGACCATGGTTCACCAATCACAGTACAAAGCAAAAATGGTAAACAACATCTGTATTCGCAATATGACGATCAAAGCTCAGTAGTTGAGCATGGTTTACCAATCACAATACAAAACAAGAATTTGCAGCAAGAAGCTCAAATTCCGTTTGTTGACCATGGTTTGCCAGTCACAAAACAAAACAAGAACGACCAGTCAGTTCGATATTTGCAACAGGAAGGTCAAAGCTCAATAGCTGGCCATGGTTTACCCATCACAGTACAAAGCAAGAATTACCAACAAGATCAATATTTGCAGCATGAAGGTCAAATCTCGTTTGTTGACTATGGTTTACGAGTCACAGTACAACATAAGAATGATCAACAAGATCTATTTTTGCAACATAGAGGTCAAAGCTCGTTTTTGGAACCTAGTTTACCAGTCACAAAACAAAACAAAGATTATAAGCCAGATCGATATTTGCAACATAGAAGTCAAAGCTCAGTAGTTGATCACGGTCGAGATCTATATTTTCAAAATGAAGGTCAAATCTCGTTCGTTGATCATGGTTTACCAGTCACAGCACAAGATAAGAATGATCAGCAAGATCGATATTGGCAACACGAAGGTCAAATCAAGGCAGCGAGAAACAACCCATTTCAGGAAGACAGAGTGGATATAAATTCTGGCGCCTGGAGAATATACGCAGACACAGAGCCAGCAGACATTATTGCCTCAAAAATTAAAGAAAATGTTTCACTCTTCGACAATCAGAGAAATGAAAATTCACCCCGCAGGAATGAAAATGCAGCCCGCAGGTCAGATGAAGCTCGACGATACAGAGGAGAAACGCATGCATACCAAAACGAACAGTACGAAACTTACACTCAAACTTATCCATATGTCACAACAACCAACAATAACGCATATGAAAGTATTTCGGGAGAGTCCCGTAGAACTACGGAAGATAAAAATAATTATGATCCACGTCAGAACTCACCACGTTTTGTAAATTTTGAAAACGAACATCGTTTCACGAATGTCGAGGACGGAAATGCCAAAAACAGTTTCGCTTCAACAAGCCATAAAATAGATCAGAATAATAGGCCGTACTTGAACGATGATGACAAGAGTACGTTCTACGGTTACAAAATAAACGGTGATTTTCAAGAAAATCGAAAACAAAAGAGTAACGCTGATGGAAAGTCACGGGACAATCCGAGTAACAAGCAAACGAAGAAGCGGAAAAAATTACGAATCTTGGTGAAAAAACTGGAGGACGACGATTCAAAATCATCAACGGACGATGACAAAAGAGATATAGAAGAGAGGATATCGAAAAGCGTTCTAAAGTCGTTAAAAAGCAGACTTTTGCAGAAGAACGCCGAAAGCATTGAACTGCAGATTCAGTACCAAAATCATGTGTGGAACATACCGTTTGTGAACAACGAATCAGACCTGTCGCCGACGATCTGTACGCGACCGGGTCTGTTTCAACACCCGAGGGACTGCAACATGTTCTATGAATGTTTCTGGGACAAGTGGTTGAGGAGGTTCACCCTGCATGTTTTCGCCTGTCCTGTCAGACTAGTCTACGATCACACTGTGAGAGGGTGCAGCAGACCTAGCGCAGATTCCACTTGCAACAATCACACCAGCTGATACCACTCGTTTTGAAATAGAGTACCTTTATAAGAGTAGTGATATACGGGCAGTAAAATTTGACTGGTCGCTAGTAGGGTGCCTGTATAAAAGAGTAGCAGCACATGATCAGATTAAAGCTTTTGTCCAAACTATAGCAAACTCACCTTCCAAAACTTGGCGATACTTGCCTGAACGCGTTCAATTAGATGAGTAAAACTAAACCAAATCACTAAACATTAATTTGGTGATAATGGCATGCTCGCTAAGTTGCTTGGCGATTCGTTTTTGTTCAAAATAGCCTTGATCAATCACATTTTATTTTTCGTACGTCGTCATTCTCATGTAGAGGCACTCTAGTTGAGATGGTTCACCCTGCACGTTTTTGCCTGATTGGAAATTTTAGACTTTTCTACGGTCATATTATGAGAGGATGTAGCTAGGTTACCTCTATATGAGAGTAGCGAAGGACGAAATATAAAATTTGATTGCTTGAGACGATTCTGGACAAAAATAAATCATAAAACACCTTGGCGAGCCTGCCATTATCATCAAGTTAATGTTTGTTAAGAGCCTACATCAGTCACGCGAAAAAACGCGCAAGCTAATGTTAAGTCTATGGGAAGGTTTTTGCGCGATTTCTCGCTCGCATTTTAATTTTTTTTAAATGATTTTTTTGCATAGCGTAGCTGACGTCGATCTCTAACGTTGTTAGTTTTTACTTTTTCGATTTTGGTTCCAGTTTTTTTATATAAGGGTACTTTCAGTTTCAGAACCGGTTCCAAAATTGAAAATGTCCGCTTATAAGAAAACTGTAACCAAAATCAAAAAAGTAAAAACTAAAAACGTTAGAGATCGACCTCAGCTATCCTATGCGAAAAAAATCATTTAAAAATATTAAAATGCGAGCGAGAAATCGCGCAAGAACCTTCCCATAGATTTAACATTAGCTTGAGCGTTTCTTCGCGTGACTAGCGTAGGCTCTTAACTTGTCCAATTGAACTCGTCCAGGTGAATATCGCCTAGTTCTGGAATGAGGTTTTGGCATAGTTTCGACAAAAACGTCTATCTGAAGCTGAGCACAGTCTGAGCATGCGCCCTTTGCGCAGATCACCACTCTCGCATAGAGGCATTCTAGATGTAGCAGGCCCCTTGCAACAATCACGCTAGTTAGCACTATATTTATCAGAGGCATACGCATAGGACGCCTCTATCAGAGAGTGACAACATACAACCAGAGCACATGCTCAGACTGATTTTTTCGTATAAACTATGGCAACCCACATTCTGAACTTCACGATAATCGTCTGGGTGAATTCAATTAGACGAGCGAGACAAGTTAAACATTAGCTTGGCTTTTCGTTTTTGTCCAAAATGGTCTCGACCATAGGTGCCAACCTCTCATTAATATTCCGTAATATGCGGGTTAATTTGACCCAGTTTAACAACGCGTCAAACAAGAAAAATTATTGGATGAATCTTTATTTATTCAATTTCAGGTTTCTACGTGGAATTTATATAATTTCATTTCTTAAAAAAATTTCTGTGTGAAGCGTGTTAAACCTGGGTCAAATTAACCCGCATATTACGGAATATTAATGAGAGGTTGCACCTATGGTCTCGACCAATCAAATTTTGCTGCTCATATGTCGCCATTCTCTTATAGAGGCACCCTAATGCACAGTGCTCATTCTCAGATTAGAAGTTTTAGTCCAAATTATTGCAAAACACCTTGCCGATACTAGCTTGGCAAGAGTTCTTTTAGACAAGTAAGCAACTCTAGTTTGATGATAATCGCCAAGTCTAGTTTAGTCCAAACTCCTGTATTCTTTGTATTTCGCTACTCTAGTTGTGTGGAAGGCAATATTACATTTTTGCGACAATTTTAGTTTTGCTGACTTTGGTATACATGATGGATTAAATTAGATGGTACAGATAACGAAACGGAAAGTCAGATTAGGGGGGGGGGGAGCATCATAGCACAGCCCACTGCAAAGTGAAATGAATGACAACCTGATTCCGAATGTTACCTTACTTAAGAACACTCATAAGTAATCGGGTTGTTATTCAGCTAACTTTGAAGCGGACTATGCGATGTTGCTATGGCAATACCCCGTGCTGGTGTTGCCAACTGGCTGTTAGTTTCTTTCTCTGTAGCATCATATACCAAAATAAACGATAATAAAATTGGTTGCAAATAGGTGACGCTGCCTTTTAGACTATAATAAGTTAAGATATACTAGTTAGCGCCAATATGATTTAAATAGGTTAGAGTAGCGACATACAGGCAATATAATTTGATTGGTTAAAAACATTTTGGGCAATACCAGACCTATTTATAATATTATGTCTGATGCGATCACCAAACTAGTATTTGAAGGCTGTAGTTACAGAATAATTCACTTTGTGAGATGAACTCGCCTATGCGAATATCGCGAAGCTCTGCAACGTAGGTTGCCATGTAGTTTGAACAAAAACTTCAAATACGAGCATGCGCCTGTACAGATGTCGCTCTTCCTTATAAAGTTACTCTAATTTAAAGTATTCCCCTAGTAGCAAGCCAATATTTGCGAATATTGCACTTATTGGCTTTACAACAGAATTATTTAGGATGTCGTATCAACATTGCACCAGTATTGCCGAAAAAAATTATCCGATTTTGGGTAAATATTCACAACACTATTTACATAATATTGGCGTTTTACTGTAAATATTTCTGAATTTCGTCCAAACGTATTCCAATAGAGTCAATATTATGTCAATGCAAGGTGATTCAGAACTTATGGTATAAAGTTTAAGGATTGGTAGAGAACACTGCAGCAAACAATTTTTGCATAAGAAACTAGAATCGCAAGTCTTGTTTATTCAGTCAAAAATTCAAGGTGTTTCAACCCTGTCCTAACCAAGTTTCTGTTCATAACCTTAACAATAATGAAGATATTTTAACGATATCTTCAAGAGACACTTATCTTGATTTGTGTGAAAGACAACGTTACAAAAAGGGCTGAAAATGTCAATATCTCAGTCAGTGAGACGGTGTGTAGATGTTAATTACACACGAAAATAGGAAGCATGTATGCTAGTGCTATTTGCATGTGAGGGTGTGCATTACACCCCTTCTGGTGATATCGTTACATTTCACACAAAACAGAGTCATTTTAAAATTTCGTTAAAATATCTTTACTATTGTTAGCGCTATGAAGAAAAATACGGTTTCGGTTCAGATATGAAACATATTTTCAGCTGAATTACGATTCTAGTTTTTTGTGCAAATATTGTTTGTTTTAGCGTGCTCTACCGCTTCTTAAAGTCTCTATCATGACTCACCCTGTATGTGATCAATATTGAAAACATATTGGCTACAGGCTTCCAAAATGCCCAAACATGGCACAAAAGCTGGAACGAAAATGGTTTGGCATACTATTGGCTTGTTGCAAGGGTCATTCATCGCGGCGACCCCATCCGATAGGGATTGATGAAATCAGGGCTGGCTCCAAGGGGCTGACAATCCAGGGGCACTGATACAAAGAAACGACTGCAGAAAATTCCTTGCCATTGAACATCTTAACAGTTAAAACCCCTTAAAGAGCGGTGATATATATATTTTCCACTTAATTTTAATTCCTAAATGCTACATTGGTACCAGAATTTTGGAAGAAAATTTTGATTTTATATCTTACGTGAAGATAAAAGCTGTTACTTATTTTCAAATAAGATTGTTTGTTAACCCTGGTGTCAATCAATCATTTCAACAACAGAAGTACCTTACCCCTGAAAGAGTTAATACAGTCGCCCCCCCCCCCCCCAAAAAAAAAAAAAAGTATATATTTTGATCACCAAATTGTTTCAGAAGAAAACGGAAAATGTCTTATTTCAATTTACGTTAAAAATAAGCTTAGAAGGTCTTCTTCATACCGGAATTGTAGCCAATTTTGAAATTTTCAACACGAACGTCTAACATTGACAGCATATTTGGCTTTATCGGTAAATTTTACCTTAGGATACCAAACGGAAAGTCAGACTAGGTCAAGAGCTTTAAGAGTTATAAAGGTTTAAATTTTGGATTTCCTAATGTTGAATTCATTTGTAATCGTTGCAGAACAGATTGCAATGAGGGTATGCAGAAATCAAAAATTACAGGGTAAGTCAAAATGAATATAGCGATTACAAACGGCTATAACTATTTAATGGAAAAGAATTTATCGATAAGATTAACACAGAATGTAGACGGAACTTCAAAATTTTGTATACATACGTCATAGATGTTCTATGTGACTTCCCTTGGTCACACGGACAACATCTAGGCGGTAGTCCATTTGTTCAGTCACCGACGCAAGCGCATTATATAAATGCGTACTTTGAGTTCTTCAATTGTTTTGGGCATGGGAGGCACGTCTTTCACATAACCCCATAGAAAAAAATCGGAGGGTGTCAAATCCGATCTCGGTCGCCAAGAGCAAAAGTCATCCTCGGCATCTCCACTTCGACCGATCTATGGGGTATGTGCCTCCCATGCCCAAAACAATTGAAGAACTCAAAGTACGCATTTATATAATGCGCTTGCGTCGGTGACTGAACAAATGCTTGAGAATGTATGGCGTGAAATGGACTACCGCCAAGATGTTGCCCGTGTGATTAAGGGAAGTCACATAGAACATCTATGACGTATGTATACAATATTTTGAAGTTCCGTCTACATTTTGTGTTAATCTTATCGATAAATTCTTTTCCATTAAATAGTTATAGCCGTTTGTAATCGCTATATTCATTTTCACTTACCATGTACTTCGCGGAATGAACCGTAATTTTGGATTCGCATACTTGAAGCTTCTAAAAATTGATTTCTGTTAAAAAATTCAAGACAGAATTCATTTTTTTTTCGAAAGTGAAAAACAACAAAACATCAAAAATGAAACAAATCAAACCAGAACAAGGTAATTAAATTAAACAGGCTGTGGGTATAATGTAAAAAATAACAGCCATGTTATGGAACGAGAATTATGCAGGATAATACAGTGCAAAAACTGGCAGTGGGTTTCGGCCAGAGTGTCGCAATGCACAAATCAAATGCAATCATTCGAAAGCATATTGCATATATATTATACTGGTTAATGTGGCATAGGGTCTAGTGGGGGAGTGTTTGCTATATGCTTTCGAATGATTGCATTTGATTTATGCATTGCGATACTTTGGCCGAAACCCACTGCCAGTTTTTGCACTGTATTATCTTGCATAATTCTCGTTCCATAACATGGCTGTTATTTTTTACATTATACCCACTGTCGATGAAGCCACAGCCTTTTTATTAGTTTTATTAGTTCTGGTTTGTTAGTTTTACAGTTCTGGTTTGATTTGTTTCATTTTTGATGGTTTGTTGTTTTTCACTTGTTAATTAATGTTTAAATATTGTGTGGAATTCTGGTTCTGCTAAAAAATACTTGCATATTATGATCTCTCTCTCTACATATATATATATATATGTAGGATATAGTTATATATTCGAAATAAGTTCTTGAAAACAATAGGAATTGTAATCTATGAATGTTTTAACAGAAATTGATTTGAAGAAGTTTCAAATCATTCGCCAAGTAGTTTTTGAGTTATTCTTTAACAACTACCCGCATATTGCAATCTGTTTTGAAACGATTCAAAGGGAAAATTTAACATTAGACGTTTCAAACTTTACACCTTCATAATTCTTAAACTACTTGACCGAATGACTACCCGTGTGGCATCAAGAGGTAAAATTTGCACAATAAGCCAAAAATCTCTATATATATATATTACGCTATCGTACGTGGCACAGAAATTGCGATTATTTATCATTTGTCGATGGCAACGAGAGGTTTGTTTTCATTAATTTGCGAATATTAAGAAAAGTATTTGAGGTATCAATTTTAAAAGTCACCACACATATGTAGAATTTTTTTTTGCATCCGAAAATACAATTTTTGTAAAAATTGGCCAGTAATTTTTCTTATTTATGTTTAAAAAAGTAGCTACTTCCTAAAAATAAAATAAAATAAAGTGCGAAATCAAACCAAGAAACGCGCCATTTTGTTATTAATTAATTAAAACATTAACTCCATTGTTGTACCTTATGCAGTTTAATCTCATTGTTGTCCGCATCGTTATGACGTCAATGTTACGGATGCACATATTTGTTATTTATAATATAGATTGAGTAATAACAAATAAATAATAATAATAAATGAATAAAATAATCTTATTGGGTGGAGATTTCCATCAAGTCAGTCCTACCTGTCATTTTTAGAGGTTCAATATCATTAACAGTTTCAAGGTGCATAAAGAAGAGAAGATTTTACTTTATGCAGCTTACAGAAAGTATGTGCCCTTCGAACAGAGAGAGAGTTAGCAAGCTGTTACAGGTTGGCGAATGTCAAAGTGGGAAAAGTATTTAGTTGCTCCCAATTTGCTATCCAGATATACAAGATTCAGTGCAGCAACTTTTCAGTAACATTGATTTTTTAACGGTGACACCTCAAAAGCTTAAAGGACGAGCCATACTAACAGCGACAAACAATTTGTCAATGTTATAATTAATAATGTTAAATTAATGATATCTCCGAGCTCTGAAATTTACAATTGTGTATATAAAAACGTTTTCGATGCAGAGAAAACAACAACAAAAAAAAAGATAAAAATATTTTCGTAATTGCGAATGGTGTAGATATTTTCAATATAATATGTATACACTTTTTTAATTTTAAAGAGTATTCAGCAACTATTGTGTGCATGCAAAGGTTTTTATATGCACGATGCTGAAAAAATACCTCTGTTTTCATATTTCTAAATGATGTCCATATTTTATGATGTGTATATATATAAGTACCCAGTCCTAAGTGGAGAAGTTTTTATGTATATTTATACATATAATGCTGAAATTCGTGTGTTCTAATATGCATTAGTATTTAAAAGAGTAGACACTAGAGTGCAGATACTCTGCGCGGGATCGGCTAGTGGTGTCAAAATTGGGTATTCCTATTTAAAATTTCGCAGTTCGGTACAACTTCCATATGAAGACGATCCCTAAGCATTTATATTTTAAAAAACACAAATTGAAAGAAGACAGTTTATAATCAAATAGCTGTTTACGTCCCCCCCCCCCCCAAGAGAATTTGGCGATTAAAATATTATGGGGTGTTCGCTCTTTTCTTTCTTTTTTTTGGGGGGGGGGGGGGCAGGCAATATATTTATATCTGTACATTTAATGGGTGATTGAGCACATTACAGCGAAAAGGTTTTGTGTAATAAAAAAGAGGTTGCAATCTATTTCTTCAATCAAAAATACACAGTGTCTCACTTCAATCGGGGATTTCATTATTTGCGTGCATTGAAATTGTGAGGTAGAAAGTGAACCGGTGAGTTAGTCCTCCGTTCTATTATAGAGATCAGTATCTACAGATTTTATTAACCCTATATTTAAAAAAAAAATAAAAAGTACTTATCCGTCTTTCCCTCTCTGGTATATGCAAACAAAATCTGCAATAAGGTAGATTATTTATTGGAGTGGGTCGGGGCAAGAAAGTGCCAAGCCACATTTTTGGTGAAATAAATCTGACACTGTCATCTGTTGCTTATTATTGTAAATTATAATATCCTGCATATTATTTATTTCTAATGTCACTTGGTGGCAGCCCATGTCCCAGGATTTGTTTTTGCCCCAGACGTTTATGCCCCCAATGAAGATAGCTATTTTACAAAGAACGTAATAGTAACAGGGACCGATTTACAAATTTGGGGGCCCTGGGCACAGATGCATAGGGGGCCCCCTTGCACCGAATCTTACAGAGGCCTTGAGTACAAAAATATAATATTGAGAGCGGTACTTATTAAGATAACCACTACTGACTTTAATAATTTCTTTCAAATATCAATTTAAAAAAATTAATTTGATAATCATTAATTTACTTTTAAATGATTATTTAATAATTATGAAATTTTAATTGAATTTTATATTAAACTGTGTGGTGATGATTACCTTTCTCTGTGCAAGTCCATATATCTGGAATGATAAAGTATGCAACAACTAATAATAAATTTACCGCAGTACCCAGCTATAATTATTTAAAATATTAGCATATCCTATTAATCAAATATTTTTTTCTTTCGAATGCAAGTTTTCACTGAAAAAAAATATATAAACTAAATTTATACAAGTAACTAGCAGAACCATGTGGCTTTGTCCATGTTAACCATGAGGGCCTTACAGGTAAAATAAATAAAAATGAAATAATATGGCGATTTCCAAAACGGACTTCTGTACGTTCCTGCACATAAATTGTTAAAAGACAATGAGGAAAAAATGAAGTTGCTTTAAAAAATCATAGACAATCTTTGACAAATGATTTTTCCATATTAATTTTGTTTTTTAACAGTTAAAACTGTTTTGACGAATAATTGAAAAATCTTCAGTAGCATTTGGGGGCCCCTGAAAATCGGGGGCCCCGGGCCTGTGCCCCGAATGCCCTGCCGTAAATCAGGCACTGAATAGTAATATCATTAAAGTAATGCTTTACTGTTATTCAGAATATAATCAAATGGGATTAAGACATTGGCAAAAAAAACTATGTTATCTATCTTGATTTGAGTATTGGATCTAAATTTCAAACTGACATATCTGAGAAGTTTACAAATGTGGCTTGGCACTTTCTTGCCCCGACCACCTCATTTATTCTTTAAATATTTTATTTCTATGTTCCCGACAACAATCGCGGATAGGAGATACCTGTTTAACTATTTGGCAATCCAATCAAACACCCCCGTCGGATGTGGCCGCCCCAATATTTATAGGTTCCTATTTGATTTGTTTCATTGTGCCAATTTGTGAAGAAGGAACCAGAATTGTACATATACTTAAACGCTCTATAGCAAAAAGTCGAAAATGTATATTAAAAATAATAAATAAATAAAAAACAATTTCTAATGTTTCAATTTGTTCTTCTTTTTTTTTTTCTTATATAAAACACTATGCCAAAATGCAGTGCATCTTATTTAATCTGTTTCTACGAGAATTTATAAAACAAAGAGTGTTTTTCTTTTCTCAAGAATGACATGCTATAAACTAAGACAAATTCCCTGCTCCAATGTGATATGTATGATTTATAACCAATCGTTTATGGAATGAATACGTATTTTCATTACACCGATGTCCAGAAATTAAGGGACAGTGACCCATTTCAGACGTTTCGTCGAATATCTAATGAAACTCGTGAGGAAATGTCTTTGAAGTTTGAGGATGTAAAGACCATGTTTGACTTCACGTTTTTCAGTGAAGATTTTGTCGCGAGGACAATTAGGGGGGGGGGGCAATAATAATTTCAATAATAAAATAATATTTTTGATCACTCAAGTAACAGAAAATGCTAAAAATGGTCTGTCACTGTAGCAAATGACTATGTAGGTCCTGTTCAACATTTGTGTGCATTTGCGTAAGCATAGCACGTATTTTCGTTAAGATGTTAATGTTTCTGTGAAAGATTCAATTTTTTTAATAGCATGCAGAGTTTTCAGCCGAATTTAACACCGCTTTCCAAAAACTTGACAAAAAATGATAGAAATAGTATACTGCAATTAAAATATTAACATGCTGAATATTGAATGAGATATGGGTATTTGTATGAAATAAATTTTAACTGCGCATGCGCGAACATATAACAAAGATTTTTTGTCATGCATGATCAATACTATAGGGCAACTCATATGAAAAGACCAGTGAAATATCGTGAAAACTCAAAAAGTTACAGCAATAATTGCTAAATTGAGGAGAAAATCCCATATAATCCTATGCCGACAAAATCTACACTGAAAAACATGAAGCCAAACATGTTCTTTACATCCCCAAAGTTCAAGGGCATTTCCTCACGAGTTTCAGTAAGATATTCGACGAAACGTCTGAAATTAGTCACTGTCACTTAATTTCTAGACACCAGTGTATATATGCATATATAATTTTTAGTTTTAGATAGCTTCCATACAAAAAAAATAAAAAGCTATATATCTATTGTAGCTGTCAGGAAGAAAAAAATTTTGGTATATTTTCACCGATTATGACCCCAAAACCACACACCGTTCAAATGTTGATATACAGTGTGTCCGAAAAGTCTGGAAACGGTCAAATAACTCGAGAAATATACATCGGATTGAAAAACGGCAAAATGCAGGTTCAATATTTCTGAAAAATCTATTTAGGGATATGAAAGTTGCCCCCCCCCCCCCCCCCGGAGAGGGAAAGGGAGGCACCTTTGAAATCTTAAATAATGACCCCCATTTTTATTGCAGATTCGGATTCTACGGGAAAAATACGTAACTTTTGTATTGAACATTTTCTTCGAAACATTGTAGATGGCGCTGTCATCGAGTGCAATGCTGGTGAGAATCGTTACCATTGCAATGTCTGAAAAAGCTCGATAACTCGAGAAATATACATCAGATTGAAAAATGGAAAAATACGTGTTTAATATTTTAGAAAAATGGCAACTTGAATCCCCAAATAGATTTTTCAAAACTATTGAACATGCATTTTTCCGATTTTCAATATGATGTAGATTTCTCGAGTTATTCGAGCGTTTCCAGATACTGCAATGGTAACGATTCTCACAGCATTGCACTCGATGACAGCGGCCATCTACAATGTTTCGAAAGAAATGTTCAACAGGGCAGTAGCAATCAGCTGATCAACCATTGTATTCCCTTGGAGGTAAGAGTAATTTCACCAATCAGAACTGCCTATTTGTACTGTTTACCTCCAAGGTGACGTCAATTGCAAATGCCCTATACAAAAGTTATGTTATTTTTGCCGTAGAATCCGAATCTGCAATAAAAATGGGGTCATCATTTAAGATTTCAAAGTTGTCTTCCCCCCCCCCTCCCCCGTGAAGGGGGGCAACTTTCATATCTCTAAATAGATTTTTCAAAAATATTGAGCATTTTGCCGTTTTTAAATCCGATGTATATTTCTCGAGTTATTTGACCATTTCCAGACTTTTTGGACACCCTGTATATACGTGTGTTGTGTGGGGGGGGGGGGGGGGGGGGGGGAGGAGCATCTTAATACACAAGCAGAACATCGTAACAAAGAAAGATCATAATAAGATAGACGTTCAAAAGGAGAAACATTCCGTCTATGAGAGGTTTCGGCCACCTTGTCACTACAGCGTTCGTCATCGCGTTACCATTACGCCCTATCTCAAGGAGTAAAGAGGAACTGGAGTGTTACGTTTGGCGTGAAGCCAAAAATGGCAACCCTACATTCGGCCCAAACAACTGGAGGCCTTTACTTTGAAAACCCCTCCCTGTCCAATGAGTCCAGTTCCTGTTCCACGTGCAGCCTCTCTCCGTCCAATGAAATCTCTTGTTTGAGGCCTAATGATTTGAGAGATAACCGGCTTCGTAATGGAAGCCGTTTTACGGTTTACATCCTCTCTATTCTTTCTCTTAACTCTATGGTCCTATCTGGTGTATTAATATATGAGCAGTAGTAGCTTCCCTTCTTATTAGTTAGTTATTTTGGGAAATTACTGGTACAACGTGACAACACACATTTTAAATATAGTGCATTAACTTGCAATCACACAGGAGCAGAGCCTAAGGCCATCTGTTGTAGGAGCCCCATGTTTTTTGTAACTGTATCCTAAATCATTTTAATGTTTGTTCATTGTTCCACTCTTCAAAAACAAACTAAAGAAGGGGGGGGGTAGCACTTCCGGGTTTCTTGACAAATAACTCTTCTGAATGCATTTACAAAATTGATACACACTTGCTACAGTAAGAACATTTAATAAAACGTAAACTTCAAATATTAATCTAAAACGCTTTATACCTTTTTCTATTGTGCAAATGTTTTAGTATCTTCAACTCAATCGCTTAAATGCTTTACAAACAATACATTTGTTGCATTCAAACCTAGTTTTAAAATGATCAAAATGTAGTTGAAATTTGTAACTTGGATTGAGTAAATCTTGGATAGAATCTCGTGCATAGCAAGTGCAAATGAGTTTTTATTTTTCATTTATTTCATAATGATTTTAAAGGAATGATGGAACAAGCAATTTCATTTGAAATATTCTTAAAACATTTTTGTTTTTATGCCTTTTATCTACAGCAAAATGTAAGTTTTTAGATTAAAACTCACGAATTTCTTTAATATAGCTCGTAATTAGGCCTTGTGGGCAAGTACATACGATAAGCCAAATATTTACAAGATATTTCGTCTCTTAAAATAATTTCTTCTGGAAATGCTCTGAAGTGTCATTTATGAATTATAGATGGCAGCACCAAAACTTTTGAAGTTTCACTTACCGAGTACAGATGGCAGCACCAAACTATATTGTTGTGAAACTCCTTGATCTTGATCCTCAGAGCAAAGATACTAATAGAGAGCAGATTCCTTTGTTATTTGGTCAGCAAACGTCAAGACAGTTTCTATTTACCCTAAACGGACAGCGTCCCCTGTACATCCTTATACAAAATTGGACCAACAAATATTTATTTTTTAATTAATAACTTCAAATGCAAAATTTGATGCATTTCTACCCAGTAGAAACTACGATATAGCTATAATGTTCATAGCAAGGAAAAAAAAAAAAAGGTATATAAATAAAGCACAGAAATAAATATCAAGGATTTTATATGGAATCGGTAGCAGAACTGTGGCTTTGGAGGAGAGTAGATAAAGTTCCAAGATTTACTGACAAACATACACATTGTCCATTGAGAGTGCGACACCTAAAAAAAAATACAGTGGGCGATCGGTTAACGAACTTAATCCGCCCCAAAACAATGTTCGCTAACCGATCATAGATTTAGTATAGATTTGTATGGGAATTCATTAAATTCGTTCTTAAAAGCTAAATAGTATATAAAAATGAATATAAATTCACCTTAAATTTTTCTGTTTTTAATAAAAAAAGATCGTATTTTGATGGCTTTGTCCGTGTCGTATCGTACTTAAAATAATAATAATAATAATAAAAATAAATAAATGGCATGCCCTTTGTAAAAACTTTTAAGATTACATTCATTGACTACAGCATTAATTCATATCAATTTATCACTTTGACCTTAGAGATCGTATTTACTGCAGGGCCTGATAATACTCATGTGGAGCCAAAAGCCCGTAGGAACTAAAATTCAATTAAAATAATTAATTTCCAATTAAACATTTCCTTAAAAGGGGACACAAAATATAAAAATTAACGATTTTAATCTGATCATTCTAATTTGGTGGCCCTAAAATGTAGGGTCCGAACCCCCAGTAGTCCATGAATTAAATTGGCCATAAGTATACAGCTGTTAAACTGTTGTCTAAGTCGATAATAAACGCTATTAAATACAGTTCGGCAAATCTGAAACACAGAATTGCTTCTTCTTGGCTTTGTTTTGTGAGGTGTTCGTTATCCGAACATAAAAATCTCTCGTGAAAGTGTTCGTTAACCGATCTGTTCGTAAACTGATCACCCATTGTAGTTTCTAGCGTAAAAAAGGAAAATTTTAACGTTCAAAATTGTGTGATAAAATCAATGCATTTAAAACAACTGAAGACTTAGTTCTATCAAGACCCATAGAAAATGTCAATCAAAACGTAAAATTCTTTGACACAAATCCAGCATAAACATAAATCAGGAGACACAGTAAAAAATTTCAAATGATGAAATTAATTCCTCGAATACTATGAAGTGAATAAAATCCGTATATGTAACTTGACTGGAGAATACTTGCGACAATTATATAGTAAATTTTCAAAGATTCCATACAGGTTGGGAGATCAACTTAAAACCTAACATTTTATTGTAAGTTATTTTACAGTCGGTACTTTATGTTCAAAGAGACACGAACAATTTCACAGTTCAAAAACTGAACACACAATAATTGAATAACTCAATGCCTTAGTCAGTGAAGATCTCAATATTAAATCATTAGCAAGCTTCGCCCGCTACACTAGTCGGATTTTCCCAAATACAGAGATTGACCATTGCACCTAAATAACCCCAACAGTTACCTAATTGACAATGTAAGTCCCATAAAAATCTGTTAAGCAGAATGTGAGTTATAAGCGTTCGGAATGAAATACGATTTTGCATTTTTTATATCTATTAAATAAAAATCGTGCACTCATGACATTGTAATTCACTTTTATATTTTAACAGAATAATAAGGCTACTATAATTTGTGACTCGTGCTATAGCCAGTAATATACATGTCAGAACATATTGCCGTTATCATTATCTTTTTACACGTGAAGGTTTCGCTAAGGTACTCCATTGTGGAATTTGGTAATTTTTGAAATTCAATATTTGAAAAATGGCTTAATCATTAGATTTCAAATTTATATCGAGAAAAATACAGTTTTTTACCTTTCTAACGCAGTTTGTCTAACAATTTTCTGACAAATACTTTTTGAGCTATTCATTTTTTCAGTCACTACAAATGTTTCATCTTCAGAGATTAATCTGTGGCAACGATTAGCGAAAAAGGCCAGGTCAGCAATGCGTAGCTTTTTATTAAAGAGGATAATGGTAGTTCTGTCTCAGGACTAACTACAAAGAAAGAATGGTACTTTTCGGTTAGTCTGGCGCCAGTGATATATACACACACACACACACACACACACACACACACATATCTACGTATACATATAGATATGTACACATATATATACATATATGTATGTATATATACATATGTATGTATATACATATGTATATATACATATGTATGTATATACCTATGTATTTATATATGTACATATATCACTGGCGCCCGGCTAACCGAAAAGTAACCGAAAGAATTATAGGCGACGCTTACGCGTCAACTCTCAGTGGCTATGCGAGTGCAGATACGGCAGAGTCCCAGATACGGCAACGAAATCGCATCTGGTTGGTCGATCTGGCATATGGCAAAATCAACTTATATATTGCCTGGTAAATAATTTCTTTCTTGCTTTATTGCAAACAAATGGGTATTTCTGAACAAAATGGAAAAAAGAAAAACTTTCAGGGGTGGTAATAAACATCAAGACAGACAATTTTTATCAAAAAAAACAAAAACAGGATTGCAATCCATTTATTCAGTCAAAAATACAGTGTATCTCACTCCAATCTGAACTTGGAGTTTCGTTTGTGACTTTAACAATAATGAAGATATTTAACTGTATTTTCAACTGAGTTACTTTAATTTCTGTGAAATGGGATGACATGGCAAGAATTGCTGGAAATTGACAACATCCATATCAAACCAACACTGAGCTAGACATTCCTTTATGCAGAATGCAGCGGACAATACTTATACTGTGCCACTGGCCAAAATTAGGTCACTTCCTACATCATCAGATATCATAGACAAAAATTAATATGATAAATCTCGCTAAAATATCTTCATTATTGTTAAAATTGTGAACGGAAATTCAGCTTGTAGAGGCACGCACTGTATTTTTGATGGAGATGTTTATTTTTGAAAATATGTTTGTCTTGACCACATTATCTCCCCATAAGGTTTGTTCCAAGATTTTAGGAACAACCTGCGGTATGTTCAAAACCTCTGAAAATGATCGGCCACTAGAGACACTGCTCTTTGGTGCATTAAAAAACTTCCTTGCTAAATCAAAAAAGGACCAGGAACGTTATTCTTGCTCAGTTGGTACCATTTGAATAATTGCATTACTTATTTTATTTTTCACTTTAGTTCCTTCTTGACAAATAAACAGTATATGACTATAAATTTTTTTTCCCAATTCCTTCAAAAGTTCTCTTTGATTTTAAAATATTTGTTTTAGAATATAAGAAAATTTTATTCATTTATTTTAAGTAACAAATGAAGCAATGAAATTAAAAAGTTTTTAAACAATCCTCTTCTTAAATAACTCAAAGCATATATATATATATATATATATATATATATATTAGCATAACATTTACTTATAAAGGTTTTGTTTATCAAAATGGAAGTATCTGTGTTAAATATTTTGTAAAATTGTTTTAAAATTTAGTTTTTAAATACCTTTAAATTCTATATAATAAAACCGTATGTCATGTGACTGTCCTCAACAGTTCCGGGATGCCGCTTTACTTTTTCATATGCCAGGCAGCCATTTTTATTCAAAATTATTTTTTCTAATAAAACTGCATAAAAGTTACATTTTTAGAAAGATCGTTCAAAATAAATTAATATTTGAGAGATGACTTACGTTCAATTATGTATACATTCTGCAATAACTTCAGTTTCAATTAGGTTCGCTGTTCAAATTCTCTATCCATGAAAGTAAACAAAAAAAAAAAAAAAAAAGATTCATTCGTTGTGAACGTTTAAAATATTAAACCATGAATTTTTGGACCGCTGCCTGGTGTAAAAAAAAATAATCAGCACCAGTGAGACAGTCAAAGTTTACCTTAATTCTGTTCCATACAACTCAACTTCCGGATCTTTTTTGACGTAAGTTGAACTCATGTAATAATATTTAATGGATCAAATTTCGAAAATAATTGTCAGCTTTTATTTTTTGCGCGTGCAAATTAGAAACGATACTTTAATTTGAAATCAAATGTTTTGATTTATGATAATTATTATTTTTCTATTTTCTATTTTAAATGAAAAATGTGAACGTCATGTATTTTAAATTGAAACAGCTGTCACGGACGCACCGGAACTGGCGCGATTTTTGTTTTGCGCCAAATATGTTTAAGAATCTCCGCATTAGCGAACATATTGCAAGTGATAAGCAAACGGACATGAAGCATAAATTCTTAAGTGGGTTAAGCGGTTTTTGTCAAGAAAGATGAAATACATAACAACAAAAAATATGCGAAATGCTACCGCGATCGCAAAAGTTCTTGATTTATCTATTAGATTTTTCCAGTTATGCGAGGGATTAAGGAAAAAAATAAATTATGAATAAAAATAATTTGTTACAATGCTTAACATACATTTAAGGGCGACCAAACTGGTCGCCAGTGGCGGCTAGTTCAGAAATATTACTGTATTTGGCAAGCCGAATATTTGGTATACCTGAATGTTCAGCCAAAATCACTATTCAGTGAATCCCTAGTAAAGTCATCTCTTGAGTTCCAATTTTCTAACTGGGTGAAAAATGTCTGTGCCTGGATTCGAACCAGGGATCTCTTGGCTGAATCTGAACAATATTCTGCTAACTGAGCCACCCCGGATGAAACTGGAGGACCCAATTCACCCAGCTAACCTTATTAATCATAGCATCAAGTCTGATATCAGAATCAGCTCAACAGAATAAATCACAGGTCGCCAACTTGAGTAAACACTGGATACATAATGAAATCCAGATTCGTCCAGAATGGCTCAGTTGACAATCCTGGCCCGGACATTTTTTGCCCAGTTGGAAAATTGGAACTCATGTGATTTATTTACCAATTAGAACAATTGTGTTGAAATTAACCTAGTCTAAAGTTATCTCTTTTCTTCTATATTTCCCCAGCCTGTCTGCAAAGACCATAAAACTGGGTTGTTAAATCCTTAAATTGGGTCATAAACATACTCCTGGGTGGTCTGTTACGTATAAAATAAGCGAATAAAAATAACAACAAGGTGCTTTTGTTCTGTACATAAACAGATAAACGGTAATACAGGAGACTAATTACATATATGTACAATAACTCTATAAAGAGAGTAATAAAAAACATCTAAACATTGTTTTTAATAAACGCGGGTATTAATTCCAAGGGAATCTAAGATGTGGTGTTAAATTGCCACCAATTATCTTTCTCAACTTCATTTCAGTATGTCATTTAATGTCTGTTTCAACAAGCCATTTAAACTGTTTTATTATAGAAAACATAATTTCCAGTTGAATGGTATCTCACACATATGTCTGTGATAATTTGGTGATAAAATAGTATTGAAAGACCCCCACCCCCTTTTTTTGAACAGATTGTACATGCATAGTATGCACCAATCATAATGCTAAAGAAGCAACAGACAAAACACCCACTAATTACATCATGCAAATTTCGGGATTTTTTTTTTACTACCGAGTTGTTTTTGTATTTTAGTCGGGTCACAGGGGGATGGTCATCTACACATCTTTCATGAAATAATTAACTATAAGGGCAAATACATTTTCCATAAAAAGCAATAAACATATAAACAAACAAAAAACACAAGAGAATCAACATATGCATACCCATTTATTAATAAAATAACTACGTGAAATGATCCAATATAATAGCTGAAGAATGTATTATGTACATAAGTCATGATGAGCACTTCAAAATATGATACAGATGCAAAAAACAAACAAACAGTGCACAAGAGTCGAAAAAGATCAACTAATAATCAGAAACACCAGCAGGATTCCCACAAGTCTCTTGGTTGTCTCCATTTATTAAAGGAAGATATACTTAAATGAGTGCAGCCGTTTTCTTTCCCGTTACTGCCAAAATGTTTAAGGGGAATGAAGCTTCAATGTAATAGACTTTCCTATCTCCAATCGCAAAATCTCGCGTTAATATATGAGGCAATGACTCATTACCTAATATAATTATCAAAATCCAGTTTTCATCATCAGAAAGTAGATGTAGTACATTAAAAATTATTTTTCAATACTTTAAGTATTTTTAAAATATTTAAGGGGCATTTTTTTTAAATGCACAAATTGGGATCAGATGTCTGCATTCTGATGGTGAAGACTGTATGTATTTCAATGATTATATTAGGTAATGAGTAATTAGCTAATTAAATTTTCCCATGCGAGGTAAAAACGTGTGTCGATGAAGCATCTTAACACATTTGTAGACGGACTTCATTTTAAGATTTGTTAGATGAAAAAAGCAAGTTAATACAATAGAAATTGCATCTATATCAATAATACTATCTGGAGTGTAATATATTATGCTATTTATGTATTGAAATATATGTATAACTTATATCTTAGGATTATATAACACATTTATTCTCTCCCCTCCCCCCTTTTAATACAAAAAACAACCTACTTAAAAAAAAAAAATTAAATTAGTGTTACAGTTTAAAAAATTTCTGTCTAGTACTGGGATGTTAAATACTGCAATGCTACCAAAATAAACAATACAAATAAAAATATTAATTAAATATGGATTATTTTTTGTATGATGAACATCAATTAGACAAATAATTTTAATACTAAGCTACTTCAATTGCTTTAACAATGGAAAAGAAATGGAAAAATAAAATATTGCACGCATTGTACCATGTCAAAGCAAAATATATATTGCACCATCCACGAACATGTTAAAACAATTCAGTGAATTTTTTTATTTTAGAAAATATGTCACAACTGCAACAGAATAGAAAACAACTGCACTTTTCCACTGCACAACTAGAATATTGAAAATACTATAAAGGGCTAAGAGATTTATAAAATAGCTTGGTTGTCTTGGAGAAACATCTAACACTGAAATGTCATTTTTATTCATTTCAACAGCACAGACTGATCAATTAAAATTAATGTTTGTCCAAATATGTTAAAGAAATTTCAGTTTACAAAATATTTTAATCATTTTTTTAAAAATATATAAAATGAATAATTTATTCCCTTATTTTAACCTTCACTCTTCACTTGGACATCATATGAAGCCTAACTTAATAAAATACAGCGATTTAAAACTGGTTTTTGACTAAATTTCATTTTTAGTGATATCTTTAAAAGAATTAAAAATAAATGAACAACATGAAATTGTACAAATAAAAATATATAAAATGGCAAACAGCTGTTTCGGAGCCCCTAAAGCTCCATCATCAGTGCCAATTCAAAAGATTAAAACCGATTTAAAAGTCTAAGCCATGTAAAAAATGCTTGCGTCTCTTGCACGCACCAAGATTGAATGGCGACGACCATTTTAAAAACAACAGCGGAGTCAGGAAACACATGTCACGCAGAGACCAATAGGAGTGCCCTACCAGACCAGGCGATTTTAAGTATGGAGAGGAACAAAGGGAGGGGGGGAGAACAAAGAGAATGAATTAAATGAAAGGTAGCCAGACATTTCAAAAATTTGGTGTACTGGACATATCATTTACTAAGTTGCCTGAATTCTTCCATATATGATAAGCCTCCAAAAAATCAAGGTCGTAAATAGATGAGCATTTCTGAATTATTGATTAGGTTCCGCCCCCATTCAATCTTGGCGCATGCGAGAGACACAAACATTTTTACATGGCTTAGACTTTTAAATCTGTTTTAATGTTTTGAATTGGCACTGATGATGGAGCTTTAGGGGCTCCAAAACAGCTGTTTGCCATTTTATATATTTTTATTTGTGCTATTTCCCGTTGTTCATTTATTTTTAATATAATGGCACAAAGTTAAATCCACCATTTTAGAAACTTTAAAACAAGCAGGAATCATATATGACAAATACTTTTTTTAAATATACACAATCTAAAAGAGCATTTTAATTATGCTAATTCAAAGAAGGATTTTTTTTATTTTTTTCCCCATAACTCGTGATTGAGAAGGTTGAAATTGGATTATATAATAATTTTCATTTAAACATAAATTTATTACATAAGCTTCTCTAAATAAATTTAAAAGTTATATTTAATTTATTAGCCCCTAAAACAATTCAAACTCTCTCACCTAAAGAGCCAAATTACATTTTAGGCACATAATTGCACAAATATTTTAAATATTCATAAATCCTCAATTCAATGTGTAATATTTACACATGTACATTACATGTATATTATGTATGCATAATTATGTATAACACACAGTACATCATTCTACAAAGCAAAAGGTCACATGATTAAGAACCCTTTTATCTCACTATAAAGTCAAATAATTGCTGTCAAGCTAGTCAAGTGTAAAAGAATATGCTGCAACCGATTATACAGAAAGTTGAATATAATAAAGTTTTTCATACGACTACTTTATATACCATTCCTCATATAGAAGAACACCACAGTGTAAATTTTAGATGAAAGATTGTTTTGTTTATTATTTTGCTTTTGTTTTGTTCATCTTTTACTTTCTTTGATTTCCCCTCCCCACCATAAATAAATAAATAAAACTAAATAATGATAAAACTTTAAAAATTACTTTTTCACAGGGAATCTTAAAAGAGGATTCTTAAAAAAAAAAATAATATAAAAACAAGAATGAAAAATCATGCACCAAGCATAGATTATGTAACACTTTCGAACACTTCCAAAATAATTTTACAAATCCTTACTGTTTAATAAGCTGAAAGATGATATGATCTATAGATTTGTATATATACTACATAGAATGCTAAATTTTAGTTCAGTTAAGAAATGTGCAGCACAGTTTAAAATTCCCCTTTGGAATTTCAGTCAGTCAACGGAAATGTACTCAAGAACCGCCCTATATATGATCTGTAGTATTTATACACACTAAGTAATAGACAAAAAATGAATTAAATTTAAAAATGCATTCAGAAACTGTAAACACACTTCCAGCAACTATTGTTAACAGGCAGTATCGAATTCTTTTGTGTGTACCTGTCAATGAACAATGAATGTTATATGCACATTATTCTATAGGAAGCCTCTTGTAATGCACTTGGTGGTATATATCGATTTCAATGTTTGAAATAGTAAAACATTATTAAAATAAACCAAAAATGATTTTTTTCCATACACCATAATGCAATGGAATTCTTTTGAGTGTCCCTGTAAAGTAACTATAAGTGAAAATTATAAATATAAAAACTAAAAGTACATCATATTCTATAGTAAGCCTCTTGTTGTGCACTTCAGTGATATATGTTTGAAATTGTGTAACATCATTAAAATGAACCCTACATGATTTTCCTCTATAGACACCGTAACAGGATTCTTTTGAGAGACCCTGTAAAAAAACTATAAGTGCTACACACTTCATTTTCAATACCGAATATGCCATAGTAAACCTTCTTACCATATATCATTTGCATGACAATCTGAATAGATTTACATGAGTCAGAGCACGGACAGACAGGCAGACATACAAACCAAATTCATAAACACTTTTCAACCATGTTGGAAAGGGCTAAAAAAGAAAAGAAAGACACAACTGGGAGTTGATCAACTGACTAATTATATTAATAAAAACATGCATACATATAAAGACAAAAAAAAAAAAGGAAGCTTTATTATTATTTTTTTTAATTCAAAAGCACGTTTCTCCTTTCTATTTTTTGCTCAACAATATTTCCCTACTGACTTTTTTTTTTTTTTTTTTTTTGCAGGAAATTACATCACCACAATAAAACACTTCTGCAGACCATGGTCCAAATGAAATATTTAAAGTGTACCACATACGTTAATAATTAAGGTTTGAACATGTTATATTAAATTTTTTCAAAGTTGTGATGTTCTTCGATAAAAGGAACAAACTTTTCTGGCTACTACAGATAAAGAAGTAAAAAACATTTAAAAAAATTAACTTTCACACACTTAAAGGCCTTGTCCCCCTCATGCGAAAACACCCGCTCGCTAATGTTAATCCTATGGGGCAGTTATTTTCTAATATCTTGTTTGCATTTCAACATTTTTAAAAGGATAGCATATCTCACTGGATAGCTGAGATTGGTCTCTACAATCGCCATTTTTTACTTTTTCGATTTTCTTTGTAGATTTTTTTTACAAAGATACTTTTAGCTTCGAAACCGGTTCTGAAAGTAAAAGTATCTTTGTAAAAAAAAATTTCAAAAAAGTAAAAAACGGCAGTTGTAGAAATTGATCTCAGCTATCTAATGAAAAAAAAAAAAGTAGTTTTAAAATATTGAAATACAAACAACATATTAGAAAATAACTGTCCCATAGGATTAACATTAGCAAGTGGGTGCTTTCACGTTAGGGGACAGGCCCCTTAAGATTTTATAAAGTCAAAACTAAACTTTGGTGAATTGCTAAAACTTTGTGCTTTTCCCTCATTTGTGGGAAATAAGTTTGACTAAATGAACGAAATATTTTTTAAAATGTAAAATGATTTATTCAATTTGTCAAAATCTCTCACTTATTTTGAGTGAAAAAAAAAAAAAAATCAGCAATAAATTTCTTTAAACTAGTAGTAAGACAAAATGTTGACACGTTAAAGTATATTTAAAGCTGTAATATATACATATACATATAAAAGTGCAATTAAAAAAACATTTAACATGATTTTGATAAAACTATACTACAATTCTAAGCAAGATAATGAACTGTTTAAAACATTCAAACACATAATATAAATTAATGTATAGAAAAATAATTATTTGCATCAACATACTTTACAGAAAAAAATAACAATAACAAAATTTTTTTACAGTAAGGGGTAGGAACAACAAACTCAATTTACAATTATTTTCCCACTAAAATGAAAAAAAAGGTGCGTACTTGTTCATTTTATAAAAGATCAAATTATAAGCAGTTTTTGGTACTTATGTTAGCTAGGCACCAGTGGATCACCAAACTTTTTAAAATTTCACCAACCCTTTTTTTTCACCAATCTGTTAACATTAGCTAATAACTAGCAGCCAGTATTTTAACATTGCAATATAATATCTTAAAAAACTTACTAAAAAATAGCTAAAAATAAAATCATGATAAAATGCGTAAAAACGAACATATCAATACAAGCAACAAAACTTCACGTTATCGGGTCCCTTAATGATTAAGTTTAAGTCCAGTACAAAAATGTTAAATTAAGATATACCATAAACAAGAAACCTTGTATTTCATAATGAAAACATCGTATCTAATTTTATATATGCAAAAATAAAACTTACTTCATATAAGATCCCAAAATTTTTTAATATTATTCAGTATTTCTAAAAATGTATTGTTAGTTATTCAAATCATTATTCAATCGATCATCAGTCGTTTCTAAACAAATGATGCCAATTGAAACAAGATTTGGTGAATTATCACTGGCACCAAGCAAACATAAAAATACCTAGTTTTTTACTAATAATATGAATAGCAATTCTAGTTATTTGTGATAGA
Source organism: Maratus michaelseni (assembly GCA_963931845.1). Taxonomy (NCBI): domain Eukaryota; kingdom Metazoa; phylum Arthropoda; class Arachnida; order Araneae; family Salticidae; genus Maratus; species Maratus michaelseni. Next base: position 12,994,393 of record OZ007588.1, read on the forward strand.
TCCATGAAGTTTATGTAGTACAAATGGTTTTAGAGTGAAAAAGTTAACAAAATATGGATGACTCATTTGAGCTGCCTTATGAGGTATACAAAAAAATAATAAATAAATAAATAAAACTTGAAATAAAATTTTTGCATCACAAAATTTAAAAAATGATAAAATATTACTACATAAAAATACACAAAGCTTGGTTACAAAAGTTTTGACATACTTCATGAAAGCATATATTTTGTGCAACATTTGGGAAATGAGTTTTAAGACTAAAGTTTATGTTAAATAAACATGAAGTTCATTTTATACAGAATTTAAATTTTTTGAAAGATTAAAAGTAACAACATTATACGTTAAATTATTTTATAGTGAGAAAAATGCAATTTTGAATTGATTTAAAAATATATATATATATATTCTTAAAAACTACAACGAAAAATCAAAATAAAATATCAAACATTTAATGGTTAAAAAATCAATGAATTTTGTCAAATCAGTTTAAAATTTTTATTAATTAGTTGCAATTTTTACGAGACTTTTTTTGTCTTTCACAAATTTTCAAATAACCCCATCATTTTAAAACACTAAAAACTTTTAATCCTATATAAAATTTTTTTTATAATAACACATCATTGAATGAATTGAGGATTGAAATTCATTTAAAAAAATATGATCACATGCTCAAAATAGATGTTTTCAAAAAATGTTTGTAGAACTAATGCAACAATTTTTTTTTCTCTTTTTTTCAAATGTTAGCAATACAGTAAAGTTTATTTTTTAAATATAATAACATAATACTGAAAAAAAAAAATAATAGGGCACAAACGATGAAAATGACAAAAATGCCTATGAAATACAAACACTATCTTACATGCTGTTCATAAAACAAGAATTGCAAAATCAAGTCTCTGTCTAACTTGTGCTTGCATGCAAAAAGAAAAATCAAAAAGTATTTTATAAGAATAATTATTCAATTTAAAGAAATAAGCTTAACAGTTTTTTAAGGCTTTGTGAGTGTGTGTAGGGGGGGGGGGGGTCACCCTGATTTAAAAAGTTTGTCAATCAAAAAAGTACTTATGTATTTTTCTGGACTTGGCACATTTTGCTACTATCACATAGATGTAATCTCCCAATCTAGAAAATTCTTTGTTTTAATGCATTTTAATATATATATATTACATCATATCAACTAATAAGAATTGTTGAAGAAAGTAAAAAACTACAAATATATGCACTGTTATAACAATAAAACATACTTCATTTGTGAATAAAATAATAATGTACATGTTGAATGCTGAGAATACAATGAAATAAATAAGTTCAGTATCCCAATATAAATTTTCATTGACAGTTATATCAAACTATTGTAACTACTATTGTAAAACAATTCATGAACAGAAATGGGCTATTTATATGTTTCTTACATACTCCTTGACAGTTTTTTGCTTGTTTTCTTTAAAAAGAAGATCCTAACACTTTGGCTGCCACCCCATTTTTCAAAATCTGTCTCCATTTGCCACCTACTTTTTCTCTTCCTACATAATTCTTACAAATAAAAAACATTACCCTGACGCATATAAGTATATATGCGCTCTAATAAATTTTTTAGTTGGTTCAACGATTCTTCAGAGCTGGCACACAACAGATCTTTTCTACCTGTGTGCCATCTCTGAAGGTGTGTTGGACCCATTTCACTCTAGCTTTTTTTAATATTTTTTTTTTCGTATATTATTATTTACCTGTATTTTTTATAGTGAAAGTAGATTTCTATGAAGAATAATCGAAAACAAATGAAATCTATGCCTAATAAATAAGGATTTTAAAGTACTTGCATCGAGTGGCGAGATATTTTGTCATAAAAATTAAAAAAATAAAAGTTTTGTTTGAACCAACCTTATAGCATGATCAGATAAGTGATACTGAGTGCCATCCAAAAATAGAAAGAGTGTAGGCAGGTGTTGGTGGTGGGGAGAGTCCCTGGAAATATAAAGCTGCGCTCCAAACGATGTACGGACCCGGCACACAAAGGGACAGATCTTTAATTTCGAACCCGGCAGTCAAAATGTTAAGGGTTTTACTTTGTTTTGAAAATTTTCCATTTCAAATTTATTGTTTTTAATTTATTTTAATTTATTTGCTTGCCTATTCAAAGATTATTCAAAGTATTTTTGAAACAATACTGATATGGCTGCGACTTGAGATTTGGCATTGAAAAATACTCAAATTCATTGCCAGAAATTAAATTAACTAAGCTTGTCCCCCAAAAATACATAAATACCATCAAAGATAATGAGATACAGATCTCTGAGCATTTTTTACATTATTATCCAAAAATAACAAAAAAACAATCTCAACATCTTTGCAACTGCTGAAAAACAAGTAACAGGGTAATATATATATGGACCGTTCAATTTATAATAAATGAACAAGCTTTAAGAATATTTTGTAAATATGACAAATATAAATATTTTCACGTGCAGTTTTTAAGATTAAGAGTTATAAAGTGTGGCAATATTGCACATAAACGGGATCGGTCGAAAAGACATTACAAGATTAAGAAGTGTTTTCCAAAAAGGGAGGTATATAAACAGACTCAAATTTGATATGACGTGTGATAACAATATGAAAAGTCCTTCCTTGCTTTTAAGGCAGTTTTTCAATTTTTTTTTTTAAACTTGCATGCAAAAAAGACCACATATTCAAAAATATCATGCAACTTCACTCATACATATATTAAGTATAAAGAAACTCTTGTTAGCATGTATTGAGAAATTATTTTTACTTATCTTTGACTAAGTTGATTTAAATGTATCAGATAAGATTTAACAGTGCCTTTACTTTTTTTAACTCATGAGTTGTTAACTATTTGATAACTACTAAAGATAATTTAAAATATACAGCTAAAAAAAAAATGTTTCACTTATGTAACTGCACTCAAATTTTCCATTATAAAAATGATTAATCTTTGGCAGGTTAAATTCAAACTGAAATGCATTCTAAATTCATTCTAATACTTTAACAATATCAATCATTAAAATGAAATAACAATACAGACAAAATTTCTTGAAGACATTTCAAATTGGGTAACTATTAATTGCTATAGAACTGATACTGATTATAAATACCCCAATTACCAATATTTTATCCTATTTTTATTTAGTAAGGTGAATTTCTCTGGCTATGATTTTTATACACATTTTACATTAAAACATAATATTCATAAGAAAAATAAATTGTTTAAATTTTTTCTACAAATGTATCAGATGTTTTTAAATGAATTTTAAATTTGATATTTCCAATTGAATATATTAGCCTATAGAAAAGTATTTACACTATAATATAGATTTGTTAACACATAGTATTTGCACTATACACTTAGCCAAAAAGGATTCGGGAAGAGAAAAAAAGTATATTCACAGAGCCCAAAATCATCTCAAAGCCAATTTTTAGAGTATTTATTAACTAAACATTTTACATAGAATTTGTCCCAGCTGTTAATTTGAAGCAATTTTTTCAGAAGAAATTGCCTCAATGGCAAACAAGAAAATATGCAACTTTTTCCCTACAGACATGAGAAAAAAAGAAAAAAAAATACTCCTCATCAAAGCCATTTTCTTCCAATAAATCCATTTGGAAAACAGCTTTTTGAAAAATCATTTCCCAGAACAATAAATATGGAAGTAATAGTTGGATTTTCATAAAAATGACTGTCAATTGCCATCCCTTTTTTTTTTTTTTTTTAATTTCTACTCAAAGAATTTGGAGTTAATGTGTCTGGAATGAATGTAATAAGGACAAATGTAGCTAATTTGGAGAAATAACAAGGCTAAATAAGAAATTTGTATTTTCATTCATTCATAAATAAAGAATACATTAATTCCAACAAAATAATTACTTTTAAAGACCCTATACTTTGACATTCAAGACCTCATACATAAAAAATGAACTGAAGCAACAAGTGATAAGGTTTCTTTATCAAGGGATAATCTACTTGGTAATCATCAACTAATATTAATTGCAAATTAATAATAAATGAACATTTCTCAAACGTTGTCAACAAACTAGGACTTTTTCTCCCCCATACTTTATCCAACCTCATTCATGCAAGACTGCATAATTAACTTAATATTTTGCAGCAAGATCAAATTAAAAAAAATATTTATTAAAATATGAGAGAGTGTGTGTGTGCAAAAATGGAACATAACCACTTGAAACTTAAACACATACATTCAAACATACTTGAACCTATACACTCAAAACAAATTCTTTGAAAACTTTGCCATCTTACAAATTTCTGACTGATAAAATACTTTCAAAAAGATTTCAAATACAACACAGAGTCGTTAAACTATAATTAAACAATATTATCAATGATTTAGAATGAAAAACAACATTCAAATGTATCTTAGAGTTAAAAAAATAGAGGCACATTTTCATTACTTTAAAATAGCAACAACGAATAACAAATACTCAGGAAATGTAAAAAAAAGAAATTACAGTTATTCATGCCTGTTACAACATTTACCATTCTGGTTTCAGATGAACTAGCATTCAAACTAACTTCAGATGAATTGCACCAAGAGGCATCTCAATAATAAAAAGGACCATTTTAACAAATAGATGGATGCTAGTAACCTAATTATAAGTTTGTGTTATAAATAAAAGGGTTAACATATTAAGATGATTTTCACTAAAATATAAAAGGGTTAACATATTAAGATGATTTTCACTAAAATATAAAAGGGTTAACATATTAAGATGATTTTCACTAAAACAATGATTTGGAAAAAAAATGCATAGCAGCTTACATTTTATGAATTTACATCGTATTAAGAACAGTAAAATGTCCTGCTAAATAAATCAATAATTATTCACAAGGGGGTTTTTGGACTGAACTAGATTTTAAAATGTAAAAATAATTTGCAATATAACATACAATGAACATTTTACTGAATGCCAAATTAATTTGGTTCTAAAATGTGGGCATTGCTCAATGTAATAAGCAATAATTAAAATAAATCCTCCAATTTTAATAACCACGTAGCAGATTACACAAATAATAATATAAGGTGAAAATAACATAATATAAATTAATATATTCCAGCCATATAAATTATCATTGAAATTTTAATCAGGGTTGATCATTACAATATAATAAATATAAATAACAATATAATTATTTTTTTAAGGATTTTTGGGGCACAAATTGATTTTTAAAATGATCAAAATTTAAAATCTGATGACAATTAAAAATTTCATAATGATTTTTCAAATTAAGAAGAAAAAAAAATAACAGAATAAATAAAATTGTTTTTCTAATGCAATAAAATTACATTTTCTATCTGACCCTATACATAAAAAAAGAATTTAATTTATAATTCATAACATAGTCAAAGTTTTTGATAACATTTCATGCTACACTGAAAACACAAAATTTTGCCAAAGCAGATTAAAAATGAAACCATAAGTTACTTTCAATAACTTATGCTTTAAAAAAAATCATGCATGCAAAATTAACGGACTAGCCTTAAAAATAACAGAGCTTCTAAAAGTGCATAAGTGTCAGACAAAAGACAAATAATTTTATAATAATCCAAAAGTATGTACACCAGAATTTGACTAGTTTATGTATAAATCAATTTTTTTTTCTTAACTGATTTTGAAATAGTGAGTCCAATTTACCATCTGCAACAAAACAATATTGTTAAATACATATTATTTTGATGATGAAAAAATAAGAAACAGAATAGGGATTTATTTATTGTTACTTCACATTCATGATTATGTTTATAATGGGTCACTGCTAAAAACAAAGAGGGAGTCATTGAAGATGTAACCAAAAGTACTATAAGTAACAGAAATCTTAAAAAATGTTCTTTCAAATCCATTTACTAGCAATATAATAATAGAAAAACTGAATTTCAAAATAAATTTAAATCTCTTTTCAATTTTTAATCTCAAGTATTTATTTTAGATGATACTGTGCAAATAAGAACCATCTCTAATATGCTATAAATTATGCATGCATTATTTAAGCAATAACTGACAAAAGTTTATATATTTAAATTGTTTGATGTGCCTTTAAAATAATAATTTTAAAAACTACCGGGTGGTTATAATTAAAGTTGCATTACTCAGACCAATGTGGAGCCCATTATGGTTGACGGATTTTGTTGAAACTTGGTATATAGGTTATATGGGGCATGGGGAAGAGAAATATCCAATAATAATAATAAAATAAATTTCACCTACCATGTGAGAAGAGGGTGCCTAAAGAAATAGAAACACAAATCGGAACCATAAAACTTTATTTAATCACAGCATTTGTTCAATGTGTATTCCATTTGTATCAATAACATGTTCAAAGTATGTTAACTGCTTGAAGGGCAGTGGTTCATTTTTGGACCATTTTATTTTTATCTCTAAGTACCACACTGACACAAGAATTTTGGAATGAAAATATTTCTTTTATTCGGATAATGAAAACAGTTTTTACATATTTTTAAATAAACTTGCTTGTAACTTCTAGAGTCATTTAATCATTTCAGCATTTTACGAATGGAAGTACTTTGCCCCTGAAAGGGTTAAAACATGTTCAACAGAAGCACAAAGAGATTCTTCAGGAATTGAAACGACATTTTGTGTTATGCTTGTTTTCTGTCGAACATGTTTTAATACACTTTGAAGATGTCATTGACACAAATGGAAGGCACAATGAACAAATGCTGCGGTAAGTTTTGTGTTTCCTGTTCTTTGCGTGCTGTTTTTTCAGCTGGTGGTCGAAATTTGAACTCTTTTTTGTTGGATATTTCTCTTCCCCATTATCCATATAACGTATATATACCAAGTTTCAACGAAATGCGTCAACTAGAACGGGCTCCAAATTGGTTAATTATAACCACCTGGTATAAATCACATCAACAACATATTCAAATTTCATAGCTGGACAAAGAAGTTACAATCAGATCCTAAATTCACATGAAACCTTATAGAGAAAAAATAAGAAAAAGTACACTCATGTCAAAGTGATGATTCAATATTAACTTCTACTGTATATATACATACCCATTTATAGTATACACACACATATATATGCTTTTACTTAGACACACATACTACATATTTGTCTGTGTGTGCATGTAAAAACAGATGCCAAAATTCATATTTGTTAACAAAGTGGAGTTCTCTTAAGGCTGTTCTTAAATCCAAACTCAGTACTTTCTGGAACATTCATGAAGTCATAATTTATTTTTACATGCAATAAATTCTCCGGTATTCTTTTTTTCAGACGTCAAGAAATTGAATAGCATTTCTCGATTTAATTTAAATAATTTATTTTCCAGAAAATGGTGTCAAAGATGGCACATTGAACAAATTCTCAGCATTTTGAGAAAGGTCGTTTTGGAAAACAATTAAAATTTAAGATCAAATACATTTATTGAAAAATGAGAAACACTATTTAATTTCAAATTACAACAATAATGCGTTCAAATTTCATGAATTACTGAAAAAACACAAATTTGTGAATGTGCCAGAAAGTTTCGCATTGTTGAATGGGATAAAACATACTTAAAAAACAATAATTACATTACAGCAATAATCATCTTAATAGTATTTCTGCTCAACACAGTATTTTTTGGCTATGAATTCAGGGGGTGAACTGGAAGGTATACCCCCCCCCTTCTCAAAAGAAATATGAATTCAATCCTGGTATTTTCCACAAAGCTCTAAATTCAAACATATTTACAGGCAGTTATTGCTCAAATAATACTGTTTTAAATCAGTTATATCTCACTATTTCTTTATTTTTAGACACATATAGAATAAATTAAAAAAGATTATGGAAATTCAGCCCTCCTAAATTAAAAACAAAAACAAATCCAATGTTGTTAAGTTAACAATCTAAACCGAGCACATCATAATGCAATGTGAGAAATGCAATTTAAAAAAGTCTGAACCATGGGTGCCCAAAGGAAAAAATGTAAAGAGGGGTAAGATTTTGGAACAAATGTGCTTGTAGTCTGCAGTTTAAGTTGTGCATTTTTCTAAAAAAAGGAGTATATAAACATGAATAAGCTCAACTAAGAATTTTTTGTGAAAATACGTCATGCAAGAAAACTTTTGAAAATGTTAATACAAAAACAATACAGAAATATAACAAATGAGAAATATTAACTAACCAAAAGTAAGCTTCTGCTGTTTTTTTAAATAAGTACTTTCAGTTTGTACTTGGCAGTTTACTATATTTTTTTATGTCACAATTTAAAATTAATTTTAAACACATTAATGTAAAAACAAAGAATTGAAAATTGACTTCATGGGAGGGGGTCAGGGAAAGCCTCCCATGACAGAAAATCCTTAAATATTATTATTATTATTTTAAATCATGCAAGAAGAATAAATGTTATTTTATTTTGCTCAAAGTCATGAGAGAAAAATAAAATTTAGATAATTAAATTTGAAAACCCAAGGTGGGACAAACCCCTTTCCTTGTAGGCACCCATAGCAAGAAATGTCATTAAAAAAAAAAAAAAAAAAAAAAAAAAGTAGCCTGAACACCGGCAAACACGCTAGAAGACACAGGAAACACATCTAAGCGCCTTTAAGCAAGGATGAACTTTATTACTCGTCAGTCTGTCTCTTCCATCTCGCTAAACATATTTCTGACATCCAGGACAGTGACTAGTTCGAAAATGGTCTTCTTGAGAGAAGGCTGCTCTAAAATCTCAGGTTCGGACAGAGGAGGATGAGATCGAGGTGAAAAATTGGTATTCTGAAACAAAAAAATTTTATTTTATTTTTTTCCACAACATCTTTATTGTCAACATACAAACAGAGGTACTTATGTATTTATCCATACCAGGAAGCTACACCGGCAACAAATGGCAAGTATTTAAAAAGTTGAAATTAATTTTTATTAATCTATACTAATATTATAAAGTAGTAAAGATTGTTTGTTTGTAGGGGGTAATCTCGGGAACTACTGAAGTGATTTCAAAAGTGATGGTGGCAAATTGATGGTGGCCACAATCCCTGCTCCAACATAGGCTATATTTTATTTCATTTGCCACTACCCCCGGGAGGTGCAGGAACGAAAAACGTTCTAAAATTTCGATTTTTTTATACTGAAGGAGCTAGACATATGAAATTTGGCATGGTAGTTACTTATAAGATGTAAATGCTCTCTAAGAACAAATTCTAAAAAACTTCGAAATTTAAAAAGGGTGAGATGAGCGAAAAACGTTCTAAAAACATTCTAAATTACAATTTCTATGGAATCTCTGGAACTACAGAACCATTTTCAAAAGTGATGGTGGCAAATTGATGGTAACAGTCCCTGTGCCTGCTGTAACATAGGCTATATATTATGTCAGTGCCACTACCACAAGGGAGTGCAAAAGCGAAAAACATTCTAAAATTTCCATTTTTTTATACTGAAGGAGCTAGAAACATGAAATTTGGCATGGTAGTTATTTATAAGATGTGAATGCTCTCTAAGAACAAATTCTAAAAAAAATTAGAAATTTAAAATGGTGAGATGAGTAAAAAGCGTTCTAAAAACATTCTAAATTACAGTTCTATGCAATCTCTGTAACTACTGAACCCTTTTCAAAAGTTATGGTAGCAAATTGATGGTGACAATCCCTGCTGTAACATAGGCTATATTTTATGTCGGTGCCACAACCACAGGGAGGTGAAAGAGCGAAAAACGTTCTAAAATTTCATTTTTTTTTTAATACTGAAGGAACTAGAAACTTGAAATGGTAGTTATTTATAAGATGTAAATGCTCTCTAAGAACAAATTCTAAAATAAATCGAAATTTAAAACAGTGAGATAAGCGAAAAGCGTTCTAAAAACAATCTAAATTACAATTTCTATGGAATCTCTGGAACTATAGAACCATTTTCAAAAATGATGGTAACAGTCCCTGCTGTAACATAGGTCTTATTTTATATCAGTGACACTACCACAAGGGAGGGGAGGGGGGTGAAAAAGCGAAATTTTTTTTTAAATTTCAATTTTTTTTTCGACATTAGTGTGGCTTAATTGGTAATTTCTGAATTATCTGTCGCAGTAAAATTTCCTCTAATGAAAATAGGCCAACGAATACCACTTGGCATTTTTCAAGAATTACGCGAGCAAAGCCGCGGGTTGTGCTAGTAACCTAATACATTACCTTTATACTTCTATACATATGTCTGCCTGCCTTGCATGATTATGTACATTTTACTACATACATCTTACAATGTTAACTTAAATTAATTTTAATTAATATCTTAATGTGTTATCTTCATAATTACATACAGACTTACATGCATTGTGTGTATACCCTACAATGTATACAGCATACATACATCCGTTTATAGAGCTAGACAATTTACAATAGCTTTTTAGAGCTACATAAAGATAGTAATTTTATAGAGCTACAATTTACAATAGCTATACAATATAACATACTTACAATAAATAAAATTACTTTCAGTATAGATAACATCACTTATAACATTACATATAATACAACTTACATTACTTACAATACATATAAAATAACTTACAATACAAATAATACATACAGTAGTAAGTAACTAAACAGTTTCTGCTAAGTGTTACTGTGGCCAATGTAGGGCCACTGTTGGCGGTGTAATTTCTCTGGCCTGGATAAAACATAAGTAACCATATAGATAGATACCTACCATAAAAAGTCTGTGAAGTCGCAAGACGACGCAGCAAAAGATGAACCGTAAAATCAACAGTCTGAGAAAATCATCACCGTAAAACTGAAGAAAGGCAGGATCTGCAGAGCAAAAAATATAAAAGAATAAGAATCGAAAAAATAAGTCAGTTATTGAAATTTCTAGAATATTAAATTGCTCAAAACGAGTGATATACAGACAACTTGCTAGAAATAACAATTTCAACAGAAAACATAGATGTGGGTGGCCACGTGTAACAAGTGTTCAGATGGATTGAAAAATTAGAAGATTGGCGTGAAAAGCGCAATATGCCCATAAGGTAAATTAAAAATAATCTCTGTGCCAATCTCTCAAAAGGACACAATAAGAGACTTCAAGAACATTGTTTTTTGAAAAAAGCTTTGCAAATTGCACCTGAAAACACACCATAAACAGGCTAGAATGGGCTGGGCTTGAAAGTACATGTCATATGAGGACAAGTGGCTCACTGTATTATTCAGTGACGAAAAGAAATGGAATCTGGATGATCCTGATGGCTGGAATTGTTACTCACATGACCTGAGGAAACAGCCACTTTTTCAGTAGACGACAAGACAGTAAGCCGCTGATGGTTTGGGAGCAATTTGCTTCAACGGCCAAACCTGCCTGGCATTTCCTCATGGGAAACAAAATTCATTAAAGTATCAATAGACAACAGAACAACATCTACTTCCATTGGGTAGCATTTTAGGGGTCTTGAGTGAAGATTTCAGCACGACAATGCTTCAATCGCCAACGCACACAGTGTGAAACAGTGGCTTTCCACATGGCGTTTTATAGATTGGCCAGCTTTAAGCCCGGACTGAAACCCAATTGAAAATATTTGGGGGTATCTTAACCTGCAAAATATACAAGAATGGAAAGCAATATGACTTTACTGAAGAACTAAAAAAGGCCATTGTAAAAGCATGGTCATATTTCAAAAACTAGTTGATTCAATGGCAACAGGATTACTTGAAGTTACACCCCAAACCAGGGGTTTGGAGTAACTAACTACAGGGTAAGTCAAAATGAATATAGCGATTACAAACGGCTATAACTATTTAATGGAATAGAATTTATCGATAAGATTAACACAGAATGTAGACAGAACTTCAAAATTTTGTATACATATGTCATAGATGTTCTACATATACATATGTGACTTCCCTTGGTCACACGGACAACATCTAGGCGATAGTCCATTTCACGCCATACATTCTGAAGCATTTGTTCAGTCACCGACGCAAGCGCATTACAAATGCGTACTTTGAGTTCTTCAATTGTTTTGGGCATGGGAGGCACATACACCCTATCTTTCACATAACCCCATAGAAAAAAATCGCAGGGTGTCAAGTCCGGAGATCTCAGTGGCCAAAAGCAGAAGACATCGTCGGCTCCACTTTGACCGATCTATGGGGTTATGTGAAAGACATATGTGCCTCCCATGGCCAAAACAACTGAACTCAAAGTACGCATTTGTAATGCGCTTGCGTCTGTGACTGAACAAATGCTTCAGAATGTATGGCGTGAAATGGACTATCGCCTAGATGTTGTCCGTGTGACCAACCAAGGGAAGTCACATAGAACATCTATGACGTATATATACAAAATTTTGAAGTTCTGTCTACATTCTGTGTTAATCTTATCGATAAATTCTTTTTCATTAAATAGTTATAGCCGTTTGTAATCGCTATATTCATTTTGACTTACCCTGTACTTGGGGTACTATAAATAAATAGCAACATTTAAAAAATGTTAAATGATTCATTTTTTCCCATTGAGCCTAAACTTTTGAGATTGTATAGTTGCAGACTTTTATGACTTTTCATCAAAGTTATAATAAACCCATTTATTCATTTTGATATGATTTATTTGAATACTTTTACTGAATCTAATAAATAATATGCTTTTGTTTAATTTTGTATTGTTATTTATTAAACCAGCTCTTCTTGTTGTGCCTAAACTTTCGAGACAGGCTGTGCCTTATTTACTCATATATAATGTGCAAAATTATGTCTTGTGTATAGTGTATTTTAAAGTCAGACAATATGGGTGATGTCAGTTGCTATAAAGGCAATAAATATATGTATATACATTAAATATTCTATTTTGTTCCAAGAAATATATTTTATTACAGAGTATGCTGAATGTTCTACATTGCTATACATCATTACTCTGTAAATATCCTGTTAGTAAATCAGTTCTAGCCATGTGTTTCGGAATATGTTCACATCGATCAAACCAAATGCAGCGTTGATTCATGATTTCGATTCAGGAATGAGTTTCAGAAGTGGCGGAATGCTATAAACCTCATTTTAACAATCCTCATAAATGCTAAAATCTAAGGGTGAAAGATGTGATGATCGCTGTGGCCATGGAATAAAATGTTCTTGACCCATCCAAATTGGGACTTCAGTACTGATGCAAGAAGTATATCTGCAAACTTAGGATAAAATACAGGGTTATCAAAAAGGAATCTGAGAATTTAAAAATGCTATACTTTCATAAATAAATGACACAGAATGATAAGTAATACAGCAATACAAAGGAAAAATATTGAAGTTTTTTTTCTTACAAGTGTTTGATCCTTTAGTCTTTTACTCCACTGCCCTCAAACTAATGATACTACCTCCGAATATTCTGAGCCGTAGGTGGATTAATTATGAAATTCACGCTGAATGGTGAGTACAGATCCACATCGCACAAATGATAGCACACAAAAAGCTTTCTGCTCTGCGGACAGACACCATTATCACTTCTGCTGCTGAAAAGCTTCTAAAATAGCTTCACGAAGAACACATGAGTGCTATCTATTGTTCACAATATAAAACTTCCACATTTTTCCTTTGTATTTATGTATTACTTATCATTCTGTGTCGTTTATTTTTTTTAAATATGGAATTTTGAAATTGGATGATTCATTTTGAATAACCCTGTACTTGTGATCTGCCATTGAACTGGTATGTTACAATTAGTATTTCAGCAACTTATTCAATTCAGAAATTGTCCAACTCATTTGTGACCGCCCTGGATATCCCCCTCCTTTTGGCTTTGTAACAATCTACAGGGTTCATACAGACATGAGAAGAAATAAACCAAGGAGTCTAGAAAAATTCTAAAGAGTACAAGAATTTTAAAGTACTTACTGTATTTTTTTAATGTATGCCATGCCCTCATGTAACATGTACACCATCCTAATTTTTGATACTTCATTTAGAGAGAAAACAGATTTTATTCTATACAAACCTAACAGCTGGGGCTAAAATTAAAAAGTAAGCACAATGCACTGCTTACTGGTTTTGTAAATTTGAATACAAAATTGCCAACAAACTATTTTATGCAGTGCCCAATGCCCAGTCAAATCTCAAATACTCATCATGTATCACAAGCACTTAGATTTTAAAAGTAAATTTTGAAGGGGAAAACCACGCGGCCTGTACAAAAAAGTACACTAAGTTTTTGTTTTTCTCTTTTTTTTAAGAATGGCACTAATTACTTGACCTTTATAAACATGAGAACATTTTTATTATACTTTCTTTCAGGGTTAATTAATGTCTTCCAAGCGATACATGCTTAACCAGTATTATTCACTGGGATTTCATTTTCTACTCTTGTATACTAGAGATGAGTTTAGGCACACTTTTTGGAGCCCAGGCCTGCATGAGGCCGACATTTTTAAATACAAGCCTGCCCGAGCCCAAAACATTTTTTGTCATTAGATCCTGATCTTGATACCAAAGAGTATACCAAAAGAAAAAGTACAGAAAAAATTACATAATATTTAAAAGTTGTTCTAAAAATGTAATATCACATTTTCTTTACAACTTCATACATGAAAATAACTGCTCATCTCTAGCATATAATTAATTTGAAGAAATTCACATTTAATCTTATCAAAAGAGAAGTTTAGTATCAAATAAAAATACACATCGCTAAAAAGATTCTCATATTTTTCTCCCGCAACAAGCAAATTTGATGGATACATTAACATAATGTGTTTTATGAATAAATAATTGAAATTTGCAAAAATTACAATTTATATGATGAAGAATCTAACAATGTATTTCTATTTTTTATAAAATGTGTACATCTTTTGCAATTCTTGTGTCCTTGAAAATCAACTTAAATTAAAAATTTTGACAACGTTACCTTAAAGATCCAATTTATAGGCTTTTATAGGAAAAGAGAAAACACTGCTTGATTGGTTTCAATTAGAAATAACAATATACATGCTGATTTTATCTACTTACACATAAAAATGACTTCATGAATGTAGAAAGAAGAGCGACAGAATGAGCAGAGTGCAAGTAGAAAAACTGATAGAATCACTAATGTTATTTTCATATAAACTATGATTAGCACTCACAAACAATAGCGTTCTAAAAATTTGCAAGCCTTAAGCTAATACTAATTGGCTTAAAAAGAAAATATTCATTTCACGTTAGATCTCTAAAATAAACATTCCAATTAAAAAATGTACTAATAGCACCATATTCTGATTGGCACCATAACAGGTTGTAGCTATCCATCAATGCCAAACATAAATCTGAAAATATCACAAGTTTTCTTTTAAAATAGCAATCTATGGCTACTAGTACAAAAGGGGAAAAATGTCTTTTTTTCTTTCATTCTTATCAAAATAGCATTTAAATGACTTAAAATGGGAAAAGTAATTTTTAAGGGGAAAAACAGTTATTTTTTTGCTTCTGTACGAGAATAAATAAAATTGCCAGTTTCAGAAAGAATGAACCCAAGCCTGGTATAAAAATCGAGCCCGAGTCCGTCTCATATCTATTGTATACTTCAATTAAAATATTGTTCAATGCTAAATTTTAATTTGCAATAATTTAAGGAGTTCTAAGGACTTTCTAAGTAGTCTAAGGAGTTTGTATAAACCTTGCAATTAGGTAAAAAGAAGGTTTGAAAACTGACCTATATTGCGGCATTTGATGAGGAGTCGGCTGGCTTCGGACATGAAGCGGTCGACGTGGCTCTGTCCTTTTTCCCACAGACTGTACGGGATGTCTGTTATGTTGCAGATGAAACACACCGCGGTCAGTGGACTGTGCAGGAAGAGGGTGAACAGGTTGCCCTTGTGTTGCTGATCTAGACAAAAATATAGGTGGAAAAATAACACAATTTTCTATCAATTTTTTAGAAAATGATACATGTTTTAAAATGTCATTAGTTTATCTAATCTAAAACTTAATTAATAAACATTAAAGTTATCTTAAAACTTGCTCAAAGTGCAATGCAGAAATGTACACGTGAAATAAATCCTTCTAAAACTTTAAGCACTTTGTTTACAATCCCTCGAAGCTTGCCACAACTCATCTGTGTTTAGATGCAGAAAACTGGTATAAGTCATGGCATTCAAAGTTTCATTCACTCGGTCAATTTTAGTGTTAGAGGAATGGGACTTTTTTTGTCATAATTGTTAGTATAATAGGAAATTTTTGCTAAATATCACTTGTAGGACCGGGGGACCATATAAAGATTTAAATTTTGTAACTTTTAAAGAAATGTTGTTATTGATCTAAATGACTTTTTAAATACTTCTTTATCTCATTTAAAACATATTTGTAATTGGAACTATATGTCTATGACTAACAGTTTAGGAATTAGCCATTAGATGCCGTTTGATTCTACATGCAATAAATGTTAAGATTACTGTAAAATCCCATTAATTCACCCTTCCCGATTAAGCGCCCCCCTCCCACTTAGTAAACAAATTGGAAAATTCAAAAAATCCCGAGAAAGCGCCCTCCCCCCAAAAAAATTTTGCTGCGCAAGTCAAGATCAACACCAAAAATTTTTCTCACAAGTGTTTTTTTTTTTTTTTTTTTTTTTTTTTTTCGACGGACCAGAAAGGCATGTGATGATTCTTTGATATCGCAAACGTGTACAAACACAAAAGTAACATACACAGCTTCAACTATTGTCAATCTGAAAAAGCAATATAACCAAACATTAGTTTTGCTGTAAATTTATCTCCATGGTGATATGAAGGTAATAACAAGAACGAAAAACCATGCGTCAAGCATAGATTATGTAACACTTTCCAACGCTTCCAAAATAATTTTACAAATCATACCGTTTAATAAGCTAAAAGATAACATCTAAGTAATAAAAATACTTTTCATCAACCCTGTATAAGATCTATAGATTTGTATATATACTACATAGGATGCTAAATTTTAGTTCAGTTAGGAAACGCGTAGCACAGTTTAAAATTCTCCGTCTGGAGTTAAATAATACGGAAATGTGTTCGCGAACTTTTGTGCTTCCCTGTATAGGATCTACAGAATTTATACACACCACGTAATAGACAAAAAGCGAGTTAAAATTAAAATCGCGTTCAGTAACTTAAAACGCACTTCCAGGAATTATTGTTAACAGACAGTAGAGAATTCTTTTGTGTGTCCCTGTAAATGAACGATGACTGCTATACGCACAATATTCTGTAGTAAGCCTCTTGTAATGCACCTTATATAAATTTCAATGCATTTAAAATAGGGAAACATTATTTAAATAAACCGCAGACGATTTTTCTCCATAGACGTAATGTAACGGAATTCTTTTGACTGTCCCTGTAAAGTAACTATAAGTGCTATGCACACACTATTCCATATTAAGTTTCTTCTAATGCACCTTAGTGATATATATAAATTTCAATGCGTTTAAAATAGTGAAACATTATTTAAATAAACCTCAAGTGATTTTTCCCCATAGACCGCAATGTAATGGAATTCTTTTGAGTGTCCCTGTAAAAAAAGTATAAGTGCTACACTCTTCCGTTGAAATAGGGAACTTGCTATAGATAACGACTATAACATATAAAAATTGCAGAGCAATCCGAGCATATTTGCGGGAGTTAGAGCACGGACAGACGGCCAGACAAACCGAAGTCATAAACACTTTTCAACTAGGTTGGAAAGTGTTAAAAATATCGATAGGGAAAGTTTCTCGTGAAATAAGTTTAAAAATGTGTATTTGATGCTGTGTGTGAAATATTTTGATTACAAAAAGAATCTATTTTATCAAAGAATTTATAGTCGTATTTAACTTTATTATGAAAACCAATCACAAAAAAATTATCGATTGATTGATCAATAGATGGCAGCACAGTCGAATTTGATGCGTATTTTGTGCTATCTTTGTGGTAGCAATGTTTTAGTTTTAAAAATCTGGCAACACTACCAATTCTGTATGTTCTCAATTTTTGTGATTTGTATTATTTATTTAGAATTTATAGATATGAAATCATGATTAACAAAAACAAAACGGTTATTTAATCGCCCAAATTTACAACAGATGGCGACACCACATAAAATGTTACTAGTTGTAGAAAGTATTTCTGGACATTTTCAACGGCAATTTCTCAGTGTTTTGTAATTATTTTCAATTATTAAGTTCCTTTTATTTTTTTGTTACCATATTAATGACAGATATTAGTGTTATTATTTATCTAAACGCATTCCAGTTTCAAAGCTTCTGAAATCCAGAATTTTCTATAATCTGAAATCGCCATTAATCATGAAGTTATACTGTTTTTCTATTTTGTATATATATATATATTTTTAAATGTTTTTCTTTTGTCACTTTATTAAAATAATGCATACTTTGTGACGATCGGCCATTATCATCTCCCCCCCCCCCACCCATAAATATCATATTATTACAATTTTAATACCGTGTAAGCGCCCCTTCTGATTATTTTATGATTTTCCGTCATATTAATGGGATTTTACGGTAATTTTTTTATATAAAAGTATGCTTACCATGAAAACAAGAAGGAATGTCTTCAGGGGACATGAGCACGAGGACTGGCTGGCCAAAATACCGAGGTATATACTGGAATGCATGGCTGTTGTCGCTGTCCACTATCACAAACAGTGGTTTTCTCGTGAGGGGATACAAATCACCAGGATAAAGGCTAAATGGAAAAAGAGAAAATTGAGTGAAATAGTATATAAACTTTCCTTTAAGGCAAAGTTTACTACCTTTGGCCCAATAGAAAAGGAAAAGCCTGATTTTGGAGATTTTTCTTTTCCTCGAACTAGGATAAACTTTGAACTGGGCAATCATTTTTCTATGGAACTACTCGACCAATCCTCGTTTTAATTTTTTAAATGGAAAAGAATACTTTTTTTTTAGAGCTTATACCAACAATAAGTATTTCTTTTAATAATTAACTATTTTTTATATTGTACTAAACTCAGAAATAAAACCTTAAAAAAAAAAGAAAAAGACCTTTTATATATTGTTTCAAATCATTTTGTTAATTAGGAAGTTTTTAAAGTAAATGTTAGTATAAGCTTCTCTTTCAGAATCTAATTTTTTTTTTTTTTTTTAATGTTTCAGATGACTGAATCATGTTAAGAAAAAACAAGTAGGAAATTGTATGGTAAATGTGACAAATGAGGTGTGTTCTTACTATAACTAGTTTTACAATGTAAAAAAAAATCTTTATTATTCCAGTGAAATGATAATCTGTTATGAACGAAATGAGCATGCCTTTCTTTTCTCTTATTACGTATGCCACGTTTAGAGATGCAAAAAATTTTTTTTTCAACACCAGATAGCACTTCAAAATTCACCATGGAGATCCTGCTTTGCGAATGATTACCTCATAGTTTTATATTTCTATGATTCATGATGGACAAATCTCGTGTTTATTTACATTAATGGATATTCGGATAAATATTGGGCTGTTAACCTAATTTCCACTGAAATTATCTCAAAATCTATACATTTTTTAACCCTCTAAGCGTGTGGAACGTAATATTCCGTTCACTAAGCTCCAGGTTTCACTGCAATATATGCAATGTTTAAGATAATATAATTCTATAGATTTAATGAATTTTCAAAACATTGAAGAATGATTAATAATCTCAAGGGTTACATTCATATTTGTAATTAAGTTTTATTTATAATGCTGAAAGAATCCTATTTTTTTAGCCTTTAAAAAAAATACAGTGAAAACAACTTTACAATTTTACCCTTTTTCAAAACGCTCCGAGGGTTAATGTAACTCATGTCTCAAACAAACAAAATTTTTGAATGATCTTTCTAAAATGTAACTTTTATGCAATTTATTCGAAAAAATAATTTTGAATAAAAATGGCTGCCTGACATATGAAAAAAGAAATGGTCAACCCGTCACATGACTTGCATTTTTATTGTATGGATAATGTATGATAGGATTTAATGGAATGAAGAAAACTTTTATGAATATCTTTTTAAGTTTTGATTCAATTTTCATAAAATTTGAAATGACTCGACAAAATTCTGCAACGATTCTATATCTTAAATTTCAAACTATTCATTTGGGTAGTTTTTGCGCTTTTATAAGCGGACGGACAGACGAACCAGACGACGGCTATAGGTGCTACATATTTATATAATTAAGAATGCACCTAAAAAGGTAAACTTCAATAAACATAGTGCAAAAATCCCTAAGTTAATATCTTTACTCTAGTTCAAGAAAGAAATTCACCCAATAATATGCTTTTCCCACCCTTTCTGTTTTAGGCCAAAAATAGTAACATCCATGAATTTTTTCTTATTTTACAATACAAATTCAATAACATGTATTTTCAATTCATAACAATACTTTTTCCTAGCGTAATCTTTTTTAATTGTTACATCATAAGAGAATTTTAAGAGGGACAAGCCACAAAAATATTCAAAGATTAAATTATCTTTCGGTTATTTTTGAAAAATAAATTTCTAACTATTAGAAAAAAAAAGAATTCTAGTTTTATTTTTAAAGTTATATTTGGTTCAAATATATTTGACTGCAATTAACTATTAATATTTAATTACTTTTTAGCTCACAGGCTATCAAAGCCTGAGAGCTTATGTGCCCGCCGGTTCTGTATGTACGTACGTATGTATGTACGTAACGCGATAACTCTTCATAGAACTAACAGTTTTACTTTAAATTTTGTTTATAGGTTCCTTGTGATAAGGCGCTTCCCTGATTAGTTTTGGAGGTTCATTGGTTAAGCATAAAGGGGGGAAACGGGGGGCTAACCCCCCATAATTTAGATAAATGGGTTTTTCATGCAGAATTATCCCATTTTCTTCAAATTTTGTATATAGGTTCTTTTTGATAATGTGCTTCTGTCTATAGTTTTGGGGGTTCATTGGTTTAGTATAAAGGGGGAAAGGGGGGGATACCCCCCCTAATTTAGATAAATGAGTTTTTCATGCAGAATTATCCGATTTTCTTCAAATTTTGTATATAGGTTCATTGTGATAATGTGTTTCTCTGAATAGTTTTGGGGGTTCATTGGTTAAGTATAAAGGGGGAAAGGTGGGCTAATCCCCCCTTAATTTAGATAACTGAGTTTTTCATGCAGAATTATTCGATTTTCTTCAAATTTTGTATGTATATTCATTGTAATTAGAGACTTCCCTGATTAATTTAAGGCGTTCATTAGTTAACTATGAGGGGAGTAACGGGGGAATGACACCACCCACTTAATATATTGTTGATTTCTTTATTTTTCGAGGGGAATATTTCAAATTCTTCGAAATAAGAGTACAATATACAATGAGTGTGAATAGCCTGTGAGCTCAATGCCCTCAGTTTAACTGGGCAGTTTTCTTTTTATTTTATACTGTATACTAACCTCCAAAATATTACCTTAAAAAATATATATATATCAATCACCAATAGAATTATTGAAAGAAAATCTATGAATATGTCCCCAAAATAAAATGAATACTATAATATATAAATATCAACAAGTTAAAAAAATATATATTAAATTGTTACATTTTCTTTTATCAGAAATTATAATAATAGTTTTAATATATGTAGTGATGAGACATTTTGCTGCTGTTAATGAATAATCAAATGAATGACAGTCTTTTCTTCTTTTTTTTATCATCACAAATGGTGCTTCAGAAAGTTCTAGTGTTCAATGAAATAAACAAGTTGGAAATTGTACGTCAAACGTGACAAATGAGGTGTGTTCGTACTATAGCTAGTTACATAAATATTCAGATCTTTTCTGATTTTTAATTCTGTGAAATGAATTATATCGTCTGCAGATTAATTTCTGTAATAAAATAAGTATCTCGGTCGCTTGACGATTAAACTTCAGAAGCTCCTATAACAAAAGCACAGATTTAAAAAAAAAAAAATTCAAATTTCTTTATAAATATTTTTATTAATATCTCCTAAAGTTTTGATTCGATTTTAATAAAATTTTAAATGTCTTGACAAAATTCTGCAAAGATAATATATTTTAAATTGCAAACCATTCGGTTGGGTAGTTTTTGCGCTGTTATATGCGGACGGAAGGACAGACAGACGGACGGACCAAGCGACAACAATAGGTGCTACGTATTTATATAATTACGAACACACCTAAAAAGGAGGTTGAAAAGACTGTTCTAGAGCCATTTTTACTGGTTGGATTACATGTCTTGGAGTCATGATTTCATCACTACAATGCAGAGCTACTGAATGGCACAAAATCCTTTATAAAAAATGCAACAGTCATGTGATTTTAAATGCAAAAAATGTAAGTTTTTTTCTAAATTAATATTATTAAAAAGGAATTCATTTTCCAGAAAAACAATGGTCAAAATACAGCTGATACAAAAAATAAAAATAAATAAAAAGTATTATCGCTTGAGTAGTTCCCAATAAAAGATATGTCAATATCAATTGCTTTGCATTGGCTTTCACAATAGTTGTTGTCTCTTAAACAACTTCAGCAAAGTATGGAAAATGATCTTATATTCTAATTAAACATTTTTTAATTAACAGGGCCTTTGTCTTAACTAAGTGCAGTCACAAAAAAATTATGAAACTGCCCAAAGTAGAAAATTTTTAAATATTACTATTAAAAAATAATTTTTATTAACATTACTCAATATCAATTACTCCAAGTACTTTCAGCTATATACAGGGTGATTCATAAAAGATGGGCAGAACTTTAAGGGGTTATAGTACACTTAAAGACAAATAATATTAAATAGGAGACTAAGGGTCCCAGACGTATTCCCAAGGAGATAGGGGGCATTAAAGTTTAGGGTCCGAAATTTCAAATGATTATAAAACATGGAAAAATTGGTCGATTCGTTTGCGGTTTTTGCAAAAAATTTTCTTTATGCCAGTATTTTCTTGAAATAAAATTTTAAAGTTCAATTTCAAAAAATGCCGATAGGGGGCGCTTTAGACTTTGGAGTAACAAACAACTATTTTTTAACGTTATTTTTTGTATTTCTTTAAATGATTTCGAAAGCTTAGACTTAAACTTAAATTTTGATCTAAAAATCTGAGTCCTAACGAGTAGTTAAGTAGCGTAAACTGAAATTTGAAATTTGAATCCCTTCTCCCCCCAGAACAAAAATCAGTTATTCCCGATCTTTGTGTCGTAGATTAGGCTCTAACTACTGCCGCGTTTTTCTAAAATTATTCTTTATGTCAGTATTTTCTTGAAAATAAATTTTAAAGAAAATTTTCAAAAAATTCCGATAGAGGGCGCTTTAGACTTTGGAGTAACGAACAACTATTTTATACCGTTACTTTTTGTGTCTCATTAAATGCTTTCTAAAGCTTAGACTTAAATTTTCAGCCCAAAATCTGAATCGTTAGACGTGGTTAAGTTTCTGGGGAGAGGGGTTTGAAATTTCTACTCCTGAGCACAGTTCAGTTTACCATGTCCACACATTGTGTGCTGTGATACGAGGTAAAAAGACACAAATTAGGATTATGTTACCAAAGCATATTTATTAACATGTAATCACAATAAATGTTCAAAATTGTGACCACCAGAGGTTATGCACGCAGAACAACGGCGACGAATGGAACGGCGAACATTCGCGAAAACATCAGGCTTTTCGAGCACTTCCCCTACAGCGGCGGAAAGTCTGGCGACCAGTTCCTCGGGGGATTCAATGGGTGTCTCATACATAAGAGCCTTCAATCGTCCCCAAAAAAAGAAATCGAGGGGTGAAAGATCTGGCGAGCGAGCAGGCCAAGCAACAGGACCACCTCGACCAATCCATCTGTTCGGAAATGTGATGTCCAGATAGTTGCGGACGTCTCGTACGTAATGGGCTGGCGCTCCATCGTGCTGGAACCACATGACCCACCGGATGCGTGGAGGAACAACGTTTAACAGGTCTGGCAGCACATGTTGCAGAAATGTGAGGTATGTTTTACCGTTGAGGCGTTCAGGAAGAAGGTACGGTCCGATTAGGTGGTCTCCGAGGATTCCTGCCCAAACATTGATGGAAAAGCGTCTCTGATGAGCATGTGGATACGTAGCATGTGGATTGACATCCGCCCATACATGTGCATTGTGTGTGTTAAATGTACCTTCACGTGTGAAGGTACATTCATCGGTGAAAAGCACAGTTCATCCAAAATGTGGATTTAGCGCGTTCTGCTGCAGAAACCAGCGGGCGAATTCAATACGATTTGGATAATCCCCTGGAGACAGTTTCTGGACTCGTTGCACATGAAACGGGAGCAAATGTTCATCCTTCAGTACCCTCCAAGTCGTGGACTGTGAGGTATCCACCTGGCTAGCCACTGTTCGTGTACTTGTACTTGGCTGCGCCGCTACTACATCCAGAATGGCTTCTGCAACAACTACTGATTCGTCCTTTTTTGCACGACCTGCATTCGACCGGGAAGCGAGAAATGATCCCGTCTCACACAACTGTCTGTGCAAGCGCTCGAAAGTTTTGCGGTTAGGCAACCGCCTGTTAGGAAATCGCTCTCCGTACATTCGTTGTGCCTCTGCACCATTTCCATCTGCCGCTCCGTAAATTAAATGCATCTCAGCCTTTTCCTTATTCGTGAAGGGCACCATCTTCCGATTCATTACTACAGCGACTTACACTTGACTCACCGTTCAGTGGTTTTTATGCCTGAATCGTGTCGAAATTTTGCATACGTGTTCTTCTTCTTCCCCATTTGACATTTGCATACTTTCTGTTTCCTTCTTCACCCGGTGACTAGCGTCAGGAATGGAGCTTTAACGTTTGCATGAGCGACGTTTCCAACTGTGCCAGTGCCTTTATGAGTGAATTCCGACTATGCAGTCCTTGACGAAAGTTGTATTTTTGCCTCGTATCACAGCACAGAATCGTTGGGCATGGTTAAGTAGTGCAAACTGAACTATGTTCAGAAGTTGAAATTTGAACCCCCTCCCCTCGCTACTGAACCACGCTCAGCGATTCAGATTTTGAGCTGAAAATTTAAGTTTAAGTCTAAGCTTTAGAAAGCATTTAATGAGACACAAAAAATAACGGTATAAAATAGTTGTTCGTTACTCCAAAGTCTAAAGCGCCCTCTATCGGAATTTTTTGAAAATTTTCTTTAAAATTTATTTTCAAGAAAATACTGACATAAAGAATAATTTTAGCAAAACGCGGCAGTAGTTAGAGCCTAATCTACGACACAAAGATCGGGAATAACTGATTTTTGTTCTGGGGGGAGAAGGGTTTCAAATTTCAAATTTCAGTTTACGCTACTTAACTACTCGTTAGGACTCAGATTTTTAGATCAAAATTTAAGTTTAAGTCTAAGCTTTCGAAATCATTTAAAGAAATACAAAAAATAACGTTAAAAAATAGTTGTTTGTTACTCCAAAGTCTAAAGCGCCCCCTATCGGCATTTTTTGAAATTGAACTTTAAAATTTTATTTCAAGAAAATACTGGCATAAAGAAAATTTTTTGCAAAAACCGCAAACGAATCGACCAATTTTTCCATGTTTTATAATCATTTGAAATTTCGGACCCTAAACTTTAATGCCCCCTATCTCCTTGGGAATACGTCTGGGACCCTTAGTCTCCTATTTAATATTATTTGTCTTTAAGTGTACTATAACCCCTTAAAGTTCTGCCCATCTTTTATGAATCACCCTGTATATAGCCTTCATCAGGGATAAAAATACAACTGTTATTACCAACATCTTACTTTCAAATTCTTGGCTTCTTGATCTGGGAACTAGGGAGAGTCCATTTCATCATCCGGGTATGCTGGGTGATTCCAATTACTCTGGGTAACAGGAGAAGGAAAAAAAAAAGGGGGGGGGGAAGAATATTATTCATTTTGCAACTCTTTAAGCAAACTTATAATATAATCATATAATAGGTATGTTATATGACAAAATGTCACCACTAGCACTATTTTCTTTAGTGACTGATAATTTCAATTGATTCATAGATAATTAATGCGTGATAATTTTTCAAAGGACATATACTATTTAAAGATAGTGTTAAAGAACATTTAGGAGACCTGAAATACAACCGACCAGCAACAACCCTGTCAACACTCAATCAGAAGCAGAATATTAAAGTTAATTTAAGGAAGTGAAAATAATATGCTCTTTGAAAAATTATCATGAGTTCCATGAATCAACTGAAATTATCACTAAAGAAAATAAAGTTTGCAATGACGTTTTGTCGTATAACATTCCCAATGCATGGTTAAATTTGCTTAAAGATTTATAAATTGAATAATATTCTCCCCCCCCCCCCCCCTCTTCTCCTGTTACCAAGAGTAATTGGAATCACCCACCATAACCGAATGATGAAATGCAATTTCCCTAGGTCCTGGATCAAGAAGTGGAGATTTTGAAAGTAAAATGCTGGTAATGACAGTTGTATTTTTATCCCTGATGAAGGCTATGTGCATTAGGGTGGAGTGAAAATGGCCTTAAAAATTTTTTTGGGGAATTTTTTCTTTGGATAGGTCTCAAAATTTGCCTTTTGGCACACTGAATATTAGGTTAAATTTTCATTTCATTTGGAATTCATCTTTAGGGCTCTACCAGCTCTTAAAGATTATGTCTTTTATACGTGAAAAACCAAAAAATTGTAAATAATCATGAAATTTTCTTTTTGGAATTTTTTCTTCGGATAGGTCTCAAAATTTGTCCATTGGCACACTGAATATTAGGTTAAATTTTCATTTAATTTGGAATTCATCTTTAGGGCTCTACCAAGTCTTAAAAATTATGCCCTTTATATGTGAAAATCCAAGATATGCACTATGTAGTGTAAAGTATTCAAATTATTTTTTTTTTGCAGAATTTCTCTGATTTTAGTAAAATAACCATAAAATATGACTGATTAAAGTATTACATATGATCAATCTAAGTGTCGTCATGTTTTGAGACCTTGAAGGTAAAGGTCACACTAAAATGTAAATTTAAAAAAAAAAGATAAAGAAAAAGTAAAATAATTATTTATACAGTTCACTTTTATGTTTTGAATATACATGAAAGATAGTTCTCTGAATGTATAGGAAAGACAATTTTCTAAATATATAGGAATACAATATAATGGATATATACAATGGACTCTAAAACTATCTGAGTATTCACTCTAATTTATATTGGCCTATGGTACACTGTAAAAAATGACCAATGTTTCTTATTTTATGAAAATATGCTATAACCACGAACGAAAATATAATAAAATTTTCTGAGTTATCCGAAATTTCAAATATACTTCCTTTGAATCCCCAGAAACGAATACATTTTCAAAATTTAAAGAATAATTTATAAAAACAAATTATTTTTAGCTGCCCGAATTTTTCAGAAACGTTTCCGAAGGGTTTTTATAGTGTATTAATTAGCGTCCTCAGGCTGGAATACCTGTTTTTCGAATGTTATCCATTCTCAAGTACACGTTTTCAGCCGCATAAGTTAATTTATACATGAAAGAGTAAAGAAATAATCTTAATTTTAATGTTATTGTTAACGCTGTTAATTTTGCATGTTTTTCTGTTAAACATTTTTTTTTAGCATGAAAATGTTTACTTCAGAATTGATAGCATTCGAGAAACAGGTATTCCAAGCTGAAGACACTAATTAATGCACTATAAATCCCTTCGGAAACGTTTCTAAAAAATTCGGGCAGCTAAAAATAATTTGTTTTTTATAAATTATTCTTTAAATTTTGAAAATGTATTAGTTTCTGGGGATTCAAAAGACAATGTAACATGCTATTTGAAATTTAAGATAACTTAGAGATTATTATATTTTCGTTTGTGGTTAAAGCATATTTTCATAAAATAAGAAACATTGGTCATTTTTTACAGTGTATCAAAACTAGGCATTATGTTCGCGATTTGATTTTTACTCGTATATATCAGTCCTTTGCTTCTACTCCTACAACTTCCAATGTTGCATGTGTAACTAATTTCACGAATCTTTCAAAATCAAACTTTCAATCTTTTGCCAATCTTTGTTTCAAAATATCTAATAGCACTATTATTTCTTACTGTGTTTACAGCTGTTCCGTCACAACCTACAGTCATAGTTTGTCAAGGTTTAAGTTGTTTTCAGTGCAGTATTTTAAAGTGCTTTCTGCAATATGCTTTCCAGATACAGAAGACGGTGTAATGTGTCCCTGATACAGTGAATTATGCTCTTCAACCAGACATACATGTTCTTCACTTATAGTTATTCGATGTAATTTATCTACAATTTTCTCTTGATGTAGTGTTTTATATTTTCTTCCATCAAAATATACTTTCGATTCCCGCTTTTAATGCTTTTAGAACATCTTTTATTTTGCACATTCTCTAGTTTTCTTTCGTTCTCTGCGTACTTTGCTTCTGTGAATTATATGTGATGAATAGTTTTCTATTATAATGCAATATCTTGTAGAGTTGCAGAAGCTATTGCTGCCACGCATCTATCAGAAACCCCATACTGATCTGAGATCCTTGAAACCGTAGGAGATGTGTTCTCATTTGTCTTTGTGACTCTTCTTTAGCAGTAGATGCTTGTGATACGGATATTAAATCTTCACACCCTGATGAAGAGCTACTACTTCTTTCTTCATCACCACTGTCAAAATACATAACAACTGTACTGCCCTGATTAACTGCAGAATTTAAACTTGGCTTTTCAGCTCACATCGACTTCCTTGTTTTCCTGTCTTCTGTTTGTCTCAATTTACTTGTCTAGGCTTTATCGAGCATACCAATAACCCTCTTTCTTGCTGACCTTTGGTCAAGAAGAAATTCCTGTTCTTTTGGAGGCACCTTCCTTGATTTTTCACAAGTACATTTAAGAATTATCTTGTATTTGCGCTCCGAAATGTCTAGAAGTTTATTTACAGCTTCAGATTTGAAAAACTGAACCTTCTTCATGTAATTATCATTTCTTTTGGATTTGGCGAATCGAATAAGACTCTGGTATTTAGAAAAATCGTTGTCTATCATTTGATCAATACCCCTCTGGTAAACTATAAGAATTGATGCTTTCTTCCAAATTTCTTCGATCTTCTCTCTTAGGATTTGAATTACCTATGACTTTGGTGGATCTTTACCATTCCAACTTTGTTTTAATTCTTGTCTTATGTATAAGTAACATTTTATAACGTCTGCTATTGTTCGCAAAACAACTTCATTTAGTTTTGAAGGCACACCAAATAAGAGAGATTCCACTGCACGTTTAGTAATGGTAAATTTCGGTTTGCCTCCACTCGCACTCATTTTTGCGCTAAAAATGAAAAAAATAATTTGTAAAGCTCAATAAAACGTTTAAAAATTTTTAAAATAAAGATTTAAGGTTTAGAAATGATGAAGGAAGTTACACTAAACATTTTTAATATAAAAATGTCAAACGAGATTACCAACGAACACTATAAATGTACAATTTATGGTAAAAACCTATTGCGTGAAACAATGAAAATATAAAGGTCGTGGTAGAGCCCTGAAGGAGTTTTTCAAAATTCATAAAATTTTGCACGTATATTATAGGCACTAAAAGGCAACTTTTGGCTGCTATCCGAAATCAAAATTCCAACTTTCGTTTTTTCACTCCACCCTAATGTGCATAGCTGAAAGTGCTTGGAGTAATTGATATTGAATTATGTTAACGTAGTTGAACATCTTTCTTGCAATTTTATCATCTTTTAAGTGTTAAAGCCCATTAAGTTTAATTTTAATTTATTTTGTTTTTTAAAAGATGAATTTTAGTATTCTACTAATTTATTTGCTTATTAAAAGAACTTTCTTAAGACACACTTATTTAAGATCAAACATTAAAATTTCACACAGCACAAAGAAAAATCTTACAGATAAATAAATTACAACAAACTCTCCTATACAATCATGCATATCATCACCATAATAAATTTAGTGAAATTAAAATAATATCAATTGAATATTTTTACTTAAAATTGTTCATGTAGTATTTAAAAAGTTAGTTAGCGTTGTCACAATACATATTTAAAAATCATAATAAAATTTACAGAGGAAAATTTACACAAAATAAACAAGTTGGAAATTGTACGTTAAATATGACAAATGAGGTCCGTTCATTTTATAACTAGTTTTACAATGTAAAAAAAAAATCATCCTTATTATTTCAGTAAAATGAATTATATCATCTGCTATGAACGAAGTGAGCATGCCTTTTTTTCTTATTACGTATGCCACGTTTACAAATGCGAATTTTTTTCGACATCAGACAGTGCTGTAAAATTCACCCTGGATATCTTGCTTTGCGAATGAGTACATCCATAGTTTAATATTTTTATGACTCATCATGAACGAATCTCCTATGTTTATTGCCTCTAATGGATTGAGATACTCAGCTGTTAACCCAATTTCCACTGAAGTTATCTCAGAATCTATACATTTTTTAATGTAACTCATCTCTCGAGCAAACCATTTTTTTCAACGATCTTTCTAAAAGTATAACTTTTATGCAATTTTATTTTAAAATATAATTTTGAGTAAAAAGGGCCTCCTGGCATATGAAAAAAGAAGTGGTTTGCCGTATTTTTTTCCCCCTCAGTCACATGACTTGTGCTTTTATTATATAGATTTATGTACAATAGGATTTAATAGAATAAAGAAAACTTTTATGAATATCTTTTTAAGTTTTGATTCGATTGTCATAAAATTTGAAATGACTCGACAAAATTCTGCAACGATTCTATATATTAAATTTCAAACCATTTGGTGTGGTAGTTTTTGCCTGTTACATACGGACGGACAGACCAGATGGCGACTATAGGTGCTACGTATTTATATAATTACGAACACATCTAAAAACTGTAAAATAAACTAAATACAGAGGGAAAAACACATTGTGTTAAAGAAACAAGCTAAGCTCTGACAAAAAGCATAGTTGCATAGTTTCAATAGTGCATATTAAAAACAAGCTAATGAAGAGTTCCTATATGTTACCAGTAGCCCTGAATTTTCACAATTTAATGATGCTGATATTAGATATAGTATATTTAAACCTGTTCAAATAACTTAATATCATAGGAAAAACAGAAAGAGAAATTTACCAGTGGATATCTTTTAGTTGAACATTTCTTTTATTTATATGATCAGGTTCCCTTTTGCTGTTAGTTGCTACTCCCCCGTAATCATAACCTTGTATACATATATATAAAAAAAGAGCGTTAAAAACAACAAGTATAGTTAGTTATAGATCAAACAATAACTTGCATTTTCAACTACACATACAGGATGGATGGAAAGTTCGGCAACAAATTTCAGATAATAAATTAGATAGTGTTATTGAACTGCTTTGTGCATTTAATAAATGAATTGCTTTTTATGATACATCATTTTTTGTCATAAATCCTAATGGATAAATAAAACGGCAAAAGAAAAACAAGTTGGAAATTGTACGTCACACGTGACAAATGAGGTGCATTCGTACTTTTATTATTTCAGTGAAATGAATTATATTGTCTGTTATTATGATAGGAATCATTTCCGTAATAAAATAAGTACATTTTATCTCTTGTTGACATTTACTGAAAAATTCCAATGGGAAACTTAAGCCTAGCTTTGAAAATTTCAGAACTTGAAATCATTATTTAGACTCTTTTCCCATTTAATATCTATTCTCCGGAAACATCTATCCAAAAAACTGTCGGTAAATTATACGATTGCTATAATTAAACATTTTAGTATACAAATTTGGTTTTTAAATTCAGTAATATGGAAATAATAGGACTCCCTCTTAAATAGGACATAATCACCATGACAATCTAGAATCATTACCTGTCATGGGATAGCATTGAACTCATTACGCATGATAGGATTAATAGAATGAAGAAGGTAACTATAATTTGGTCATAGGGGTTATTAAATGTCATACATGTCAGATAACTTGGTGATACATCTCAGTCGCTTGATGAAAAATCCTCGGAAACTGCTATAAAATTTTTAAAAAAAATTCAAATTACTTAATATTTTTATTGATATCTTTTTACGTTTAGATTCAATTTTCAGAAAATTTGAAATGATTCGACAAAATTTTGCAGATTATGCATATATTAAATTTCAAACCATTTTGGTTGGGTAGTTTTTGCGTTGTTATATGTGGACAGACAGACCAAACGACGACTACAGGTACTGTATTTATATAATTATATATGCATATATTAAATTTCAAACCATTTTGGTTGGGTAGTTTTTGCGTTGTTATATGTGGACAGACAGACCAAACGACGACTACAGGTACTGTATTTATATAATTATATATGCATATATTAAATTTCAAACCATTCGGTTGGGTAGTTTTTGCGTTGTTATATGTGGACAGACAGACCAAACGACGACTACAGGTACTGTATTTATATAATTATAAATGCACCTAAAAAGTGTCAAATCAGAAATCTGATTACTGACCAGGAGCAGTAAGCCAAAGCCTAGGGCTCACTAGTATTAGGGGACCCCACATCACTTTGCAACTGTTTCATTTTAGGATTCCTAAATTGAATACATTCAGAGACCACATACAAATTATATGGTACATTACATATTCCAAAACATAACAAAAAATTTTATGAATTTGGGCTTGGATGAATAAAAAAATACATTATTTAAATGTATTATTAAAATAACATCATAAAATTTATATAAAAAAAAATTCTTTGAAATTAAAAACTTTTTTTCCCCTACAAAAGCGTTATTTTAAAATAAATTAATTGTTGCAAAAAGTTCTGAAGGCTAAAAAAATAAGCATCACATGCTGCATGTGGCCTGAAGCTCACTAATTGTAAATTTTTGTAGTATCCTAGATTATCTCAAAATAGTTTTTTTTTTATAAATGTTTTAGAACCTAGATGGTTGGTTACTGATCTGAGCTCTTTGGATTATTTTCTGCAAATTTTATCAACAGTGTTGATGGTTCCAACAAAGAATTTCTGATGGTCAGTGGATGATTTTTGGTATACTCTTATGATAAGAACTTGGTAAAACTTATCCAATTTAACAGTAACTGTTAAAATATTGCACAGTTATTTGGATTTTTTTCAGTTCAGGTTGATCTGATTTTTTCAAAAGAAAGTCCTGAATAATTTTCAATTCAGAAAATTATATACAGTAGACTCTTTCAAATCTGCAAGCCAAAAATCCCACAATCACCTAAAATCTGCACACTGTTTCAGCTGTAAACAATGAAACTTACAGTTAAGATGTTGAGAGAAAATTCAAGATTTTATTATTTTTATATCATTCTGTACACATTTTAATATGTAATTCTGATTAATATCATTGAACTCTTGCTTTCTCATAAAGGAAGTATAAATTTATTTCCGAAAAAATTCAAGATAGCACTGATATCACTGGTAATTGTGATCTTTTTATCAAATACATTTATGTATTAATCAAGCTTTTTTGGTTATTTAAATCTGGCTAAACATGAAATAAAATTTCTTTATTTTATGGTTTTGATGTAAATTATGAGTGTACCTATATATGAGGTAAATTTCATTGAATGATTTAAGAAAAAATTATCTCATCATTATTATGCATATTTAGTCATGCATTATTGATTATTTTATTTGACCTTTACTTTTAATATTTTAATCATTTTTTAAATTTTCTTAATTTCAAGTATTTTACTTTATTATTTTAATATTTTACTTTAATGTAAGCATTCATTATAATTTACAGTTACTTCATTATTACTGAGTGTATATATGTTCATTTTTATATAAAAAATATTAAATTGATATTAGAAATAAAACTGTAGGCTACCTTTTAATAACTGTATTAAAATATAGATTCATTTCTTTCACTTTAGGGTTCAAATATTTTGGGTTTGGGTTGACAAAATTCTTTTGTCAGATTTTGAGTTGATAAAATTCTTTTGTCGGATTTTGGGTTGACAAAAATTTTATTGTCGGGTTGGGTGCAGGACTTTAGTTTAAACGCATGTACTTTGAAATTATTTGATATTTATAATTTCTACGATTGTTAATTAGTTAATAAAATTAAAATTCTGTGTGTATTAACTCAATATCATTAATAAGTTGCAAAACTTTCCACATATTCTGTACAATTTAAAACAACAACTTTATACTTCACTAAGAAATTTTATCAAGACAAAATTATTCGTGTGTATACCAAAATTTGAAAAAGGTGCAGCAGTGCAGTCAGTGGTAGTGGCTTTTTCCAATTCCTCTCTAACGCTGAATGTAGCTGGAAGGCCAAACCATGCACAAATACAAAAAAAATAAACGAAAAGTAAATACAAAAAAAAGAAATAAACACATGCTTCAACAAACATCATTCATGTGAGAAGAAAAAAAAGGCATGCAATTCATGGTACAAAATAAAAATGAATAAATAAGCAGGTAGCAATGACATTTATCAAAATATTGGTTACTGTAATGTGTGTTACTGGCATAAACATCAACTAGTTATACAAATGAAATTTTCTCATTTGCATACACAGTTTATTAAAAAAAAAAAATGTTCTCATTAATAAAATCTTACAAAAGCATCCAATAAAGTTTAGTAATGTATAATATTATTTTGTAAGTTGGACTTGCAGTAGTCAAGCAACACAATTACCAAATGTACATAAAATAAAAATAAATGAAAAGAAACTAGTTTAATAAAACTTGAGAAAACAGATTTATTCAGATAAAAAGTATACAAAGATTTTTTTTTTTAAAAAAAAGGGGGGGGGGGGGGGTGAGAGAGAGAGAGAAAAGAATGACTGAGTGCAGTACAAATCTTATTTTACAACAAAGTGATTTTTTCTCTTTGAAGTGAATTAACACTACAACACTCATTATCAGTCATTTTGACTGTTACGAAATGAATATATTCTGATTCGAACAAGAAATTTCTTTTTAAAATAAGTTAGATATATACCTCATGGAAGTATGTTAAATGAATAAGTTGAAAATATTTTAAAATAAAAATTATGGAATGAAATAGTTTTATAAAACTTGAGTAATATTTTTTAGCATTCTAGTGTTAAAGGGGGAGGGGGGGGGGATCACTTTGATAAAAATCCACTTACCAAAGATTTTAACTTGACATTTACAAGGAAAAAAAAGTTACTAGCCAAAATGTGCACACATTTTACCAAATAATTATAAAGTTGTATGTGCTCAAACTAATGGAAAATACAAAACAATAAAAAACTTATAATATTTAAATTGTGCATGTATTTATGATTTTATAACTACACAAAAGCTTGAATACAATATCATAAATATAAGCCTCAAGTACATAAATAGAAAAAAATAAAATAAAACAATTATTAAACCCATAATAAAAAAAATTCAGCAAAGTATCAAAATACCTAAGAAATCATTGTATATACCCCTTGTATATACACACATTTAAAAATTATAATACATTACAGATTTAAATTTTCATACATACAGTAAAAGTCCAATTATTTAAACCCCATTGATCAGATCACCAAATATGTAGATTGATATCAAGAAATAAATTACATAAAAAACTTATTGACTTTTGAAATGTACGTATTTTTTTTTATAAACATATATAATTTCCTTGAAACTCTTTATTTAAACAAGCATTAAAAATTATCTTCAAATAGAATTCTTGCACATTTCTAAGTCGGTATTTTATTTGTTACTTGAAATTGTGATTGGACATTTAAATGAAATGCAGACAATATTGAATATT
Source organism: Maratus michaelseni (assembly GCA_963931845.1). NCBI lineage: Eukaryota > Metazoa > Arthropoda > Arachnida > Araneae > Salticidae > Maratus > Maratus michaelseni. The sequence goes on from OZ007588.1 coordinate 13,030,023, forward strand.
GTTTAAAGATGTGATAGAAGTAAGGAAAAATTGTGGGGAAAATTGTTTGATTTCTCACTGCAACAAGACAATTTTGTTAGATATGTCCAACTAATGACTTTACATACATATTAGTATTGAACATCTTTTTAATATTGTTTGTAGTAAAAGGAACCTTATTTTCAACATACATTAGTCCTACTTTTTTCATTAAACAAAATCAATTATAGATTTTTTATTTATTTCACAGCATTATCCTTTTTTTCTAATGACTCCCAATTATCTAGATTTTTGCATGTCTGGATTGTTTCCAAAACACACCAATCTGGATAGTTGAAATTTTACTATGGAATCGCCCAAAGAAAGAAAGAACACTTCCTATACATTTTTAATCACCAAATTGTCACAGGAGTAAAAAAAAAAAAAAAAAAAAAAAAAAATCCATTTCACAAGAAATTATGTTTTCTTTTAATTTATGTTAAAAAAATAATTTTGTTGTAAAATTTTGTAATAAAAAATGTTTGTTGAAGAGGGATTTTCATGTAAATCCGAAACGTCCAATTTTAATATGTTTTTAATGTTTTATGAAAGTGTATTGTAATGTCTGTAATTTTAATGATTTTAATATAAATTAAAAAAATAAGCTTAAGAGATTGTCTTCATACTGAAATTGCACCAAACTGAAATTTTCAATAGGAACACCCAATTTTGACAACATACTTTGATTTTTTGGTAACTCTTCCCTCAAGAAACCAAACAAGAAATCACCTGTATCAAACAGTTTTAGAATTATGAAGTTAGTTTGGAACTTCTAATGTTAAATTATTTTTATTAATCTGAAAACAGATTTCAATACGGGTAGTTTTTAAAAGAATAACTAACACACTACTTGGCGGAATGAGCTGCAGTTCTGGATTCTCGTATTTGAGGCTTCTAGAAATCAACTGTCAAAAATTTTACAGGTTACAATATATATATATATTTTTTAAATTAATTTCAAATTATGAATATTTTCGGAAGATATAAATTGTGACCTATGACTTTTTTAAAAACAGAAATTAATTTCTAGGAGCTTGAAATAAGAGAATATAAAATCACAGCTCATTCAGTAAGGTAATTTTTGAGCCAAGCTTTTAAAACACACTTGTATTGCAATGATTAAAAAAGGAAATTAATATATTAGAAGTTCCAAACTTTAAACCTTCATAATTCCTAAACTATTTGACTGAATGACTTTCTGTTTAATATCCAATGGTAACATTTACGGAAAAATTGAAATATGCTGTCAAAATTGGGTGTTCATAAGGAAATATTTCAGAGCTTGTTATAATATTAGAATGAAAAACAACAAGCTTATTTTTTAAACATAAATTGAAAGAAGACATAACTTTTAGTCAGATGACTATTTCATTTTTTTTTCTGGGACAATCTAGTTGTTAAAATGTGTGGTGTGTTCTCTTTTTTCTTTTTGGTCAACTGTATACACATCTGAGGGGGTTAGAATGACAGTGGAGTAAGTCAAAAATTTGAAAAATCTAGATAACCTTATTTTCAATGAACGTATATTTATTTCCGTTCAGTGCGACAGTCAAATAAGACATAGTTAGTTCACTTAGGGAGTCGCTAGAGGGTAAAACAAGTTATTTAAGTTTCACAAAACCCTTCATTTCTCAAAAATTACTAAATACTGACTTACTTCACTGTCATTCTAACCCCTTCATTTATGCTTGCAATTTACATGATTAAATACTTTTCAGTTCAATTTCTTGAAAAAATGCCAGCAATCAAAAGAGATTATGGAAATTACACACAAAAATCCACTCTTAAAAAAAAGCCTTATTTTAAAGTTGTTTTTCATTGATATGCTACAATGTATTCTTTTTAATTCAATGTTAGCACACTGTCAATATGATTATTGTTATGATACATTCCATTTCTACTTTTAAATTCAATAGTTTTCAATAATTTATTTATCTAAATTAAATATTTAATCGTAATTAATCATTATTTATAAGTCTTCATAATATTAATCAATATTTAAATTAATTATTTAACAGTTATTATTTAAACAGTCAATATTTTCTATCTTTTTAAAATTAATCTTTTTAACTTTTCTTCTAAGATATTTTATTATTAATTAAAATTAACTTCTATAATTAAATCAATTTTTAAAATCAATAATCATTTTTAAATTAAATTATAATCATGCATTTAAGTCTCTGGATAAAAGAATAAAAGATTTCCGTTTGTTTACATCGATTCTGTCAAAGATCGTGTATTTTCTTCTAAGTTAAAATATATATTTTCTTCTTTTTTAATATTAATAATTTTTGTCTAAACCTTATTTAAAAGATTAAACTAAATTTTTTATGCAGTCTGCCAAAACTCTAGCAAGATTCAACTTAAATCTTGGCAGATATGATTTTTTAAACATTTTTTCTAATCCCAATGTTTACATTGTTCATTTTCAAAATGACGCCTGGCCATTTTGAATTCTTGTTGTCCCAATTTTCAGTCTTATTGCTTTACAGCGGTACCTTCTTAAATAAATGATTTTACTACTCCCTCGTATCGTATTTTTAGCCAGACATTCCATCATCTCTATTTATTTCATGCCCTCATTAACATTTATTCATAGTTTAATCCGTTTATACAATTTAAATCGCACGTATCGTTCCCCATATGCATCGCTCACCTGTTTCTATTTCAGCCGGCCGCGATGCTGTAACTTACCAACAGATGGTGTTAGGTATCCGGCCGAGTTTCGCGATTTGCATCTTTCATTGTCTCTCCATTCGGTCATTCTAGCTTCAAGAGAGTGCATGTCGTCACTCCCCGCGGTAGAAATATATACATTTGCACCGAGTGCTTAGACGGTTTCATGACAGTACGTCCAACGATGGTGGATGGTTAATCACTTCGTTTTATTTTTACATTTATGGCAGAGGTTGGCTCGACTTAAGTAAAGTTCGATGCTGTAAAAGTATTTCCTGTATTTTTCATGATGGAGTGCAAGTTATACAGAGTTCTACGTGTCTTAATCAAATTGCGTAAAATAAAGTGTTTCCAGACAAGGTCTCGTAGTATCAGCTGTCATCGCCGGTGATGTCTTTATTTTGCTTATAAAAGGGAGAACGCACTATGATGGATAAAACCACTTTCAAGTAAATGCTGGCTGTCTTTAGAGTAAGGTTTTTTATTAACTCTCGTTTTAGGATTATGTTGCATAAAGTTCTTTTAAGGACCGATTATTTTGAAGGGATAGGTATATGTTTCCGGCAGATACGTTTTATCCAGGTACGGAGATATCGGATGTCCGTTTAGGCCTTTTAAATGCAGCATCATCTTTTAGGCAGTTGAGCATTTCATTCATTAATTAAAGTTAACGTTATGTTTTGTTTTATTAAAGGTTTAAAATTAAATGAATTTATAATGGTTAATATAATATAAAGTGTAATTCATGTTATGGTTAAAAAGTAAATATTAAATATGTTAGAAGTAAATGCTTAACTTTAATCTTGAAGTAAATTCAATATAAACTGGATGTTAATTCCAGAAGTTTCTTTTAACATTCAAAGATACAATTTTCTTGTTTTATGCACTTTGAATGTTTTTCAATGGCTTTAGAAGCCATATATTTAGATACCCTTTGGGCTCCAGTATTAGTTTTTGGTCAAAGTATGTAGTGAAGAATGAATTTTAGTTTAAATTTTAAAATGTCATTCAGTTCCTACATTGATCTGTTTTTGTTTGTTGTTATGATTCCAGAATTAAGTTAAACTGTGATATATTTTATATTTTTAATAAAAGCTTGTTTATGTTTTAATCTGTCTTTTTATTGCTGTACACTCTTCATATGTAGTTTTTACCTTTCTCCTTTTTAGCCATTGCATATTTAGTTTCCAACTTTCTTTTACCAAAATGGGTTCTTCTTATTAGCGTTTCCAGTGTGCAATTATGTTGCTGCTATTTTTAGACTTTTTAGATTGGCATTACTTTTGTAATTTGCCAACAATTCTAGCTTAGCACGTTGTTGAAACAACAACTTAGTGGTCAATCGTCAACCGTGTTAGTTTAGGGGTTGTTCAAGTGGGCTTCCAAGGTTAGGAGGTGCATTTTTCAGTGGGGAAAAAGGGGAATTCAAATTCTTTCTAGAACATTCGTGGACGAACGATCTTAATTTCTACTGCTTGTTGCTAGGGCGTAGTTGTTTTCGTTTCGCCAGGATCGTTCACGTGTAGAGTTGAGTTGTCGCGGGAATGCTTTTTAGCGGCGACGGTTGATAGTTAAGCGATTCAAAATAAATAAGAAGAATTTTTGCCTTTTCTGATTGGATAGTTTGGCTGGTGTGTCAGTTGACTTGGTAGAGTTTGAATTCAAATTTAGTCAGTCGGTTGCTTTTCTCTGTTAGATGTAGGTACTAGAGAGGATAAAAGCAGTGTCAGGCCGAAAGGCCGGACACAATTTGAAGTTTCTTTCTACTAAGTTGAGCTCCAAAATTTTGAAGATTCAATTTCTACATCAATGCTGCACTACGATGATTAAATTTTTTTGAAGTTATCTTTTCTGGGGATTTTTGTTCTCCTATTTCGGCGACCGATTTTGGAATGAACGACAGCTATCGAAGATGCCATTTTTTTTAGACGAGACCAACTACAAATTCACTGGCTGTGATCTTCGAATTATTCGTCAGAACCGGAAGCAAAGGTTAAAATTGTATTAATAGGTTGCTATTTGAAACAACAAATATCGTACTGACTCTGCGGAATGAACGAGGCTTTGGTGGAGAGATCATCCAGTATATTCCTTTTTATACTCCAAGCTTTTACAGGCATGCCTTGCTGACTCTGATGAACGTTAATCGTTTTTCACATCGAAGTAAATATTATATTTCTCTATATTCAGATAAACTATAATTTCTAGAGTTTTATAAGTTTTATAGGATTCGGCAGAGAGATCTTCCAGTAATTCATTTTCTAATTCCACGCTATGCCAGGAATCTCCAATTCATACTTTATATTATTGTACAATAGCAGAATACTTAAAGAACTCTTAAGATAAATTCTAGATCATCATTTTACATTGAACTTTTAGCTATTATCAATCAATAGAACTATAAATTTAAAATTTCTTCATCCATAATTAATGAAATGCTTTCAAGTAACTATCAACCACAGTAAAAGTAAATTACATTTTAATTCCTTTACATCTGTTTTAAATTATAGAATACGAACTGAAAATAGACAATAAGTAAGTGATTGTGTCATCTCACATATATATAAATATTTTATAAATTGAAGCTGCTATGATACAAATATGATATGTGCTATGTGATTAAAGAAATTTTCAATCGTCAACAATGATTTATGTCATCTTTTACTGATTCTGGGTGAGTTCATTTATTTTTTTTTTCAGATATATTATACTGATAATGTTCATCTCATCGTAAAGTTAAGGAATAATATGAATTTAAGTATCTTTTAATTAGTGAACGTTAATCGTTTTTCACATCGAAGTAAATATTATATTTCTCTATATTCAGATAAACTATAATTTCTAGAGTTTTATAAGATATTTTTCAGTGCTAGGTTATACATCGCAATTATGCTAACTGCTATACGTAATCGTCCTGTATTGAGGAGTGGGAGTAGGATTTAGAGTAAACATTTATTCTATTTTTCTGTCTTATATTTAGGCATTTTAAGAATCTCTGTTTGCTTTATTTCCTGCACCAATTCTTCCTTACAATTATGAATTAAATATCAGTCTGATGTTGGGTTGCAGACAGTTTAACTTATAATACAGAATTTTCAAAATTAAAAATTGCTAGAAACATGCAATGAGGAAATTTATTTAAATATAGCTGAGAATATTTTAAATTAATCTAAATTTATAAAATCATGCAGAAGAGAAAAGAGTATAATGTGAAAGCTCAAAGGACATTAAAAGAAAAACAAATGTAACCATGAAGTTAAATTCCTTCACTCAAATACAATAAAAAGTTGGAAAAAGATCAACGTTGCATGCTTTATATTAATAATGAAAATATAAGTAAATTGCATATAAAAGTAATAATAAACGCAGAACATGTGCACATCACATCAAACAAAATGTAAATTAAATGAAAAGTTATAATCTCGTTCAAAAACCATATTTTTACACAATAGAAGGCAAGATAAAGACAGGCTACTTCTATTTAAGTGAGGATGTGTGTGGTAGGGCTGGGCGATATATCGATAAAACTGATATAAAAAAATCCTACCCAACGGTATATCGGAAATATCATAAATCTGACGAAAACAATGAAAACCATGATATTAAAAGCGCTTCCTCCACTTCGAGTAATCGTGAATTGACGGTGTGAATTTTCCCAGCCTAAACCACGATATCAAACAGTGGTCCATGGGATACCGTATTCATGAATACATGGTGTGAGTTCTCGCAGCCGAAATGATTTTTGAAAAGGAGAAAGGGTGATTTGTTTGGTGTGTATGAGACGGCTGAGATACCGTATTCATGAATACTAACAGTGTGCGTTCTCGCAGTGGAAAAGGTTTTTGAAAAGGGGAAAGGGTGATTATTCTGTGTTTATGAGACGGGTAATAAATATCATATAGTCTTGTTTACGGTTTCGCCAGCGACCACTGACAGTAGATTATATATCTACTCACATGCTATGCGGTGTGGATGAATATTTGCTCTTTGTTGTTGAATAATGTGTGAATTAGGCCGATGGAAAGAAAGGAAGTATTTTATTTGTAACAGAGGATTTAATGGGACACATGAATAAAGAATAATTCAGACAAGTTTTTATTTCTTCTTTATAATTATTATTTTATGAAAAAATTTATTAATTTCTTAGTAGTATTCATTAATGTATATTCTAGGGCAAAGAAGGATTTTTAAAAATGCAGATATTTTTACTTCAATACCGCGAGTTTTTTCTTTCCAGAATTTATTTTAAAAATCGCGTTCGCGTGATATATGTGAATATTTGGTATCTGACTGTCTCTGTATATATGACCATTGGTCACTGCCCAAAAATTGTTTGGTGGAAATTTTGCATTTAAATTTTTTAAAATCATTAAGCATTATTATGTTTTACTTTGAAACAATGGAAAGGAATATTATGTAAAGTCTTTAATTTTAATAAAATAAATATACTGAAATGTTTCTTCCCTATTTTTATCTGTCCCCCCCCCCCCCCTTCTTCTTCAAAAATGAGATATTAAAAAACAAATTACGCGAAAGCGCGGCAAAAAAAAATAAAAAAATATATATATATATTTTCATAATTATAGGTTGTAAAATATTAATGTACTGTCGGGTAAAAAATAATCGAACATGCTGAATATTCATTTTTTAATTATTTTTCATACTTCCATCCATTTTTAAGATTTTCTTCATGCTTTTCTCCATTATTTTGAAACATGTGCTTGATGACTATATAATACTCTAATCAGTCTTCAATTCAAACATTTTTCTCAGGGAGGTATTTCGGAGGTTCGGGATGGCAGGTGTGGGGGGGGGGGGATATCATAGGCACCGGTGAGGGAGGATAATTAATTTCCCCTCCCTGAATTTTGAAATTTAAATCTTTAAATCTGTAAATTTTTATGTTGAAAAAAAATTTAATTTATTTATGCCCAAGTAGCATGATTAATTATGCACTATCGGAAGAAAGAACTATGAAATTTGTTCACGGGAGATCTGCCCCGTTGAAACTCCCATGGAACAAAGTTTTTATTTTTTTAATTTTGAGTTTATGTGTTGAAAAATTATCTCCTCTGACGAAAAAGAAATATATATATATATAAAAAAATATATATACAAATATATATATATTTGTTAAATTTCTGTATTGCATGTTGGGGGCTAGCAGAACAATTGTTTTAATATCTTATACCTCCCTGTGTATCGTCAGCGTCCATGGTATTATGGTATTCAGAGTATGTATAGGGGCGGGGGAGGGGGGGGGGGGTTGCACTTTCGGGACATTAAATAACCGAAAATGTGGAAACTGTAGGGGCTCAGTGTCACCCCTGAATTCATCACTGACTCTAATGCTAAAGTAAAACAAATTCTGTTTAAATATTTTACGTGATAGATAATGTTTCTCTGAAGTGTTTATTTCAGTTATTTGGGATTTTGAATATATCAGTACAGGAAATTGCTGATTGTTTTAATGTAATATATACTGTTAAATTAATTATATTATAAATTGAGCGGAGGAGGGAGTGAAGTGAATCAATAATTACAATGAGCAAACCGAAAATATTTGTTTAAATTGTTGTAATAATCAGTCTCATTACTTTGTTAGAGATTTCGCAAGCAGCTAAAATTTCATAAAGCGCAAATTGGCAAATAATTTAGTAAAACTTATTTTATATTATTTAAAGAATTTTTTCATGCAAGTAATGCTCTCTAAAAGATGTTGTATATAGAAATTGTTCTCATAATGGAATATGGTGGTATTTAAAATTTCCATTTTTGGTGCCAGATGCGATTTTACTAGCCCTGGTCCCTTGAAGGCAAAATTTTTATTCATTGCCACGAATGATATCTTTTAAATATATCTATCAGTTTTAACCATATATTTTGTCTTATTTCAAGCAAGTATCATTTTAGCGACTCAAGTGGTTGCCCTAATTCGCTTTCGTCTAAAGCCAACCATATTGTGGAAATACGAGTAAAACTGATTTTTTATTCTTTCTTCTTCTCAAAATATTCTTTTATTTATTCTGCAAATTTAGTTTTAATATCACAATATATCGTCATATCGTGATATTTAGCTGACGATATATCACGATATTGAAATTGAGATATCGCCCAGGTCTAGTGTGTGGGTGGGGAGCTTTAATGACAAATAATAATTATGGCTTTGCATATTTAGATTATTTCATTGTTAAATAATGAATAGGTTAGTTCACTGTTGAGTTATAGAAAAATACGTTTCTGAGTGAATACATTTAAAACTAACACTGACAGCCAGAATTTCTATATTTTCTTTATAAAAGGTAGATATTAATCAAGGATTAATTTTTGAAAATATGAAAATGAAAACAAAAGCAATTCTATATAAATAGAGGTGAGTTTTTATTTTTTTTGAAGAAGAAAAAGAATTTTCTTTTCTAACTCAGTGACTAAAGCAACCCTGCATTTCTTAGTTGCTTTTATTGTTGGTATAAGTCAGAGTGGTAAGAGGATCTTGCAAATATCTTGGATGAGTTCGCTAATCAAGTATGTAGCTCTTTTAATTCATTTACAGGGACACACAAAAACAAAAAACATGCATCATTTGTCAGCACGATAACACCTGAAATGTTAAACCAATTCAAATCTAATTGGGACAGTGTATTGATCTTGCAAGTATCATGAATAAGTTAGCTAATCGAGCATGTTGCTGTTAGAGTTTGCGAACAGGGACAAACAAAAGTTTTCCATCACATTCATTGAATCATTTGAATTATATTATAGCCTATGGACAATTTTTAAACTATGATTTCCAGAAATTCTTGATATAATTGCCTCATATCCATTGAATTACATTTGCTAAGCCTAATTTAAAATTCCGCTGCAAATTATCGTTCTAGCAAAAATAGAAAATTTAGAAGGCGTGAGATCACTTCAATTTTTATTAAATCTCATGTTTGTACCTTGGAATAAAAAAAAGAAATAAAGCTAGTATTCTGACTGAGCCAGAAGGAAGCAGTAAAATAAAAACATCCCCCCTTCCCCTCCCCCCCCACATACAGCTAACAATAAATAACTAATTATCTAAATCTTTCTACTCTTTATTAGCAACTTTTAGCATCTGCCTTAGTATTTTTCATTTCAAAAAGAGATGAAAGATAATTTTTTTTTAATTAAAGAAAAACTTGTATATCCAACTATTTAAAGACTTTTCGCTTGATTAACATCGATCTAAAATGTCCAAGATTTTACTCAGATTGCTAGATAAGATTTGAGTATATGTAAGATTTTAAAAGAAAAATTAAGCATTTACAGCACCCTGGCAAAATATCTTTCACATGATTAACCAAGATAGAAAACTATTTAAAAAATGCAAAAAGAGAAATGCTGTTTAACTGTTTTTTTCTCTATTAATAAAAAAGGAAAGTTGCCATGATATTACCCATGAAAAAAAAAATGAAAAAAATTCTGAACAGGCACGACCCGTAAAGAATGAAATACAGGCCCAGTCTGGTCCAAATCTGAAGAAAAAAAATGTAAAATGAGGGCCCGTCTTGGGAAGAATAAAATTCAGACTCTGAATCTTCAGATAAAAATTAAGTCCAATTTTAATGAGAGAAAATTTACCTGAACTCTGGTTTCGGGGCCAGAACAAAACAGAAGTTTCAAAGAGCGCCCAATAACATTGAGATGTTTGCCACACAACTTTTTCATTACTTAACTTTTTGCAGGGGGAAAAAGGGAGGGGGGGGGGATCATTCCAAGTCAATCATAGATTTGCTGGTTGTGGAATCTATGAGTCACTTTTTGTGCATTTTCTAAGATATGAATAGTGAAATAGGATTAAATACAATCTCTATTAATGGAATAAAACACATATACAAACAAATAGTGATGCAAAAAATCAATGAAGAAAGTTTAGTGAATTAATAATAATGAGAGAGAAATGCAAGCAGACAGAAGTGAAGAGCAAGACAAAGATTTAAAAAAACAGGGGAATTAATGAATATAATAAAAATGACAGGCGATAGCAAGTAAAGTAATCAATAAAAGTCAATGTCTCACCATCTTCGGGGTGTTTTATATTTGTAAAGCAGCCGTCCGCAGACATATACAGCAATAGGACTCCGTTTGGAGGCAGTTCTTTGAAGCCTGAGCTGAGAAACACTATCAGCTGGTTGATGTTTGGCTTATAGAGCAGGTACTTGTGAGGATTTTCTCGCTTGGCTGGTCTCTGGTCTCCATTGTCAGGTTGCTGAAATAATAAATTATAATTATGCAATCACGTATGCCAACAGATACATTTTTATTAAGAAATAATACAACATGTTTGGATTTAATATCAGTTCTTTATGCATTCTATAATCATTTAATTTGTTTATAATTTGATTTTCATCATAATCAAGCATAACATAGAAACAATGTTTATAGTTTATTTACAGAAAATGATGCAAATTTCGATTATGATGGGAAAAACCTGATGTAATTACATTCTGAACTAATAAGAGATAAATTATTATCTTACAATGATTTGCAGATAAACTATTGGTATATAATGATTTTCATGTAATTTATTATCTTATAATGATTTGCAGATAAATTATTGGTCTATAAAGATTTTCATGTAATTTATTGTCCCTAATATTAAGCACGGTAAACGTCTGTCTGTGCACTCCACCTTTGTACACGCAAAGGCTCCGGGACCAGGCGACGCACGGACGGCGGACGCGGACCGAAAAATTTGCAAAAAAGGCGCGACGCTCAAGTTTCGATCGGGTCGGGATTCCGACCCGGACCCGGGGAGTTATTAATGAACGAAAGTGTTTTAATTACCGACCGAAACCGAACTGGAAAAAGAATCGAAAAAAAATTCCGTTTTGATAATCGCAGACATCCAAATCGTCGCTTTTTAACGCATCATCGAATTAAAAAAAATGTACCGGAGGTATCGATCCGAAAATCGAGGTACACACGCGACCGATTTTTGTCGTTCCAAAATGTCAAATTTTTTGAAATTCGGACCGTAACTTTTCTTTATTTCGGCCAAAAACTGACCAGACATTCAACATCGACCCCAGACGTAAAAAAAGGTTGCCGTAAAGAATGCAGGGTCGACAGATCCGAGATCAAATCGTCCCATTCCTTTTTGAAACAAGTGGAAATAATGACTCTACATTCGCGAAAATTTGCTAACACGTGTATAAAAAAATCGCGAATTCAACAAAAAAAAAATTCGCAAAAATCGACCAGTAATTTTTGAAGATATCACTTAAAACTCATTAATGACACGGCAAATGAATTTATTTCTATTCCGAAGAGACAGCTTCTTTTTTATTTCAACATTCAACGGAGACAAATCGTCTGTGGATAAGTCATTTCTGAAAGAGATAAAATAGTCACGTGACTTTCAACTGAGTTTTTTCAGAGGGGGGGGGGGGGGGGGGGGGGCCCATTTCCGAATCTAAGGGGCGCATTAATTCCAAACTTTGACAGGGCGACTCAAAATGGATTCTGCTTTCAGAATATCTAAAAATTATTCTCATATCTTCATTAGGAGCCGATATATTATTTTATTGTATAATTAATCATCGTTATTTGTATAATTAAAGCAAAAGAAAGATTTCTATGATAGTGCCGGCTAGATATTACGATTTTAAGAAGTAGGCCACGTCTAAAAACTGCCATAACGAGTATCTTAAGTTTTGTTTTAGAGTGGCAACCAGATATTATGATAGGGAAAAGCGGGCTTCGCACGTTATCGATTTTTTTTTTTTCCAGTTTTAAGTTTTCCTACAGGTCCCTGTCTTTGAACAAGAAGTCCGGTAGTCTAAATAAGTTGTTTGACATCAGATTTTTTTTTTTTTTTTCCGGCAGTCTAATTCAGTTGTTTAAGGAAAAGCAGTGTCCCCCCCCCCCCCTTCAAGTTTTTTTATCTTAACTGTGGGGTTCTAGAGATTCGTTCAGTTCGAGGTTTATCTTATTCGAGGTTTATTTTTTCTATTTGTGCCACCTGGTGGCGGAAGGCGGAACTAACGTATACTGCAGCGCGTGCGCAGCACGACTGCTATACGGTGCCGCAGGCAGCGGGGACCCGAGCCGGAGGTTCGTTCAGTTAGAGGTTTATACTATTCTATGTGCAATTTAAGGGATTATCCGGTGTGTGCGTAGCACGGCCGGTATACGGTGCCGAAGGCAGCGGGGACCAGGGTCGGAACAACTGCTATACGGTGCCGCAGGCAGCGGGGACCCGAGCCGGAGGTTCGTTCAGTGACAGGTTTATACTATTCTATGTGCAATTTAAGGGATTATCCGGTGCGTGCGTAGAACGACCGGTATACGGTGCCGAAGGCAGCGGGGACCAGGGTCGGAGATTAGTTCAGTTAGAGGTTTATACTATTCGATGTGCAAATTAAGGGATTATGCAAATTATGGGATTATCCGGTGCGTGCGTAGCACGACCGGTGTACGGTGCCGAAGGCAGCAGGGACCCGGGTCGGAGGTTCGTTCGGTTCGAGGGGATGCGAGCCGGAGAATACAAAAGTTTCGAGGCACCGATGTAAATTAGGGGCCCGCTGGCGGGCGAAGCCAGCTAGTCTTATAAGGATTTTCATCTAATTTATTATTTATAATGATTTTGATATAATTTAATGTTTATTATTGGCAATATATTATGTCAACATTACGTTGCAATTTTAGGTAGATTTCGTAAGAAATACTACCTATCACATTCTCACCTAAGTTGGAAGTTTTGAAAAATTTTTGTAGATTTACGCCGATCATGACTCCCAGAACCCACCCCCCCCCTTCCCCCCAGTACAAAACTTTATCTATCTATCTATCTATCTATGTCACTTTTTTATGACCACTATAACTGGAAAAATTCTGCATAAATCTCTTCCAAACTGATACATAAAATCAAGGGACATAAAATCTCGGTCAAGTTTGTTAATGGGCAAAATCGAACCAAGGGGGGGGGGGGGGGGGAATGGGGGGGCTTTTTGTGAAAACAGAAATCCCCCATAATTTTTTAATTATTATACGTATCGAATCCGTTTAAAATTATTATTACTTCTAGGAAAAGGGCCGAAAATTTATGTACGACAGATTTTTGATATAATTAAAAATGGCCCCAAGGGGAAAAAAAAAGGGGGTTTCAGAAGAAAAAAAATCATAGCTTCGTCAATTCACAAGATATCAAATCCGCGTAAATTTATTATTAATCCTCTTAATATTATCTAAAACTTTTATATTGACAAGTTTTTTATAGGACCAACCGTTATAGCAAAAAAAAATTAAAAAAAAAAAAAATCCCTGCCGGCTCCGCCTACAAACAAGTTATTTTTCGAAGTAGGCGGTTCCAGCTCCCGCATCTTTCCGAAACTGATACATAAAATCAAGAGCTGTCAGGGATTTTTTAGATTGATGATGTCATTTGTTTTTTAAATATGAACGTTCATGAAAGTTTTTAGTCTTGTCCTGGATATCTTGAAAGAAAGATGTAATGTGAATATGGAAAGTTCAGCATTTGAAGCTGAACTAATTAGAATTAAATAGTTAATCATGAAATTTAAAATAATTCTTAGTTCTTTATATGTTTAATGATAAACTATATTAATCATCTAATTGTGCTCTCCCCTCCTGATTTTGTGGACAATACTTATTTTCTCCTGGATACATAAGTATATATTTTTTCACAACAGTTAACAAATCCTTATAGCTAAGTCAGGAGAGTGGACTTTTATTTTTTAAATACATGCATCAGATTTAATACAAATTAAACAAACCGGTCTTAGACTTTGTAACATTAAACATATATTAATAATGAACTGTAAATATAGCCCACTGACTAATGTTATTCGGATTTTCAAAAGAGATGCTATTTTCAAACAAATTACTAAATCTTCTTGATTAATGAACTCATCCAACCTGCATCCAACATATTTGTATGATGGATACAGTATCCCAATTTAGTTCAAATTGGTTTAGTATTTCAGTCATTATTTTAATGACACATTTTGCTTTATATATTACACACACACAAGAAATAAACAAGTTGGAAATTGTATGTTAAACGTGACAAATGAGGTACGTTCATTTCATGCTATAACTCGTTTTACAATGAAAAAAAATCATTGTTATTATTTGAGTGAAATAAATTATATCATCTGCTATGAACGAAATGAGGATGCCTTTTTTTTTTCTTCTTCTTATTACGTATGCCATGTTTACAGATGAGATTTTTTTTTTTTTTACACCAGGCAGCGCTGTAAAATTCACCACGGAGATCTTGCTTTGCGAATGATTACCTCCATGGTTAAATTTTCTATGACTCACAATGATTGAATCTTTTGTTTATTTACTTTAATGGATTGAGATATTCGGCTGTTAACCTAATTTTCACTGAAGTTATCTCAGAATCCATACATTTTTTAATGTAACTCATGTCTCAAGCAAACCATTTTTTTGAACGATCGTTCCAAAAATGTAACTTTTATGCAATTTTATTCAAAAAAATAATTTTGAATAAAAATGGCGACTTGGCATATGGAAAAAGAAGTGGTTAACCCGTATTTGTTTTCCTCAGTCACATGACTTGTGCTTTTACTGTACAGATTAAGTATGATAAGATTTAATAGAATAAAGAAAATTTTTCTGAATATCTTTTTAAGTTTTGATTCGATTTTCATAAAATTTGAAATGACTCGACAAAATTCTGCAATGATTATATACAGGGTGTTTTTTTTTAAACTGACACTATTCAGAGCCGTCTGTAGCTCGTCCTAATAACTGGATTGACGCAAAATTTTGTGAATGGACTAAGAAAACCATGGGAAAAAAGATTCCAACAAAAAAAAAAATTAGTTCCAATCACCGCCGATAGGGGGAAATGTGGCGCTGTACATTGAAAAAAACCCATCAGAAACAGACAAAATTAATAATTTGGATAAAATGCCACGTTTTATTCATCATTTACACTTTCCCTTTCGTTGATCGCAGTTGAAACATCCATTATCACTTTTTCTGCCACCGGTTTATGTCCTCTGCCTGCCCGAACTGATAGCGAGCCTGTCTCTTCGAATTTCAGTAGATACGAATTTCAGAATCATTGCTTTCAATACATTAATGGATAAAGGTCCTTTGCGCAGTTTATGGCATGTTCTAAGTAAACAAAGAGCGGCTGGTGCATTGTACTGGTTACAATATAAGAACTTCACAAGTAACGCGCACTGCGGTAACTTGAGATTAATTTTCAACCTGAGCTGAAATTGTTTCTCAGTGTTTTTCGCATGCATTTATAACTTAAACTATTGGCGCACTGTCGCTTGCGTAAGTAAAAATTTGCATTTTCATTTTATGCCCGTATTTTATGCTAATTCCCAGTTGCATAAATGACCACAGCGCCACATTTCCCCCTATCGGTGGTGATTGGAACTAATTTTTTTTTTGTTGGAATCTTTTTTTCCCATGGTTTTCTTAGTCCATTCACAAAATTTTGTGTCAATCCAGTTATTAGAACGAGCTACAGATGGCTCTGAACAGCGTCAGTTTAAAAAAAAACACCCTGTATATTCAATTTTGAAACCATTCGGTTGGGTAGTTTTTGCACTGTTACATGCAGACGGATGGACCAGACGACGACCATAGGTGCTACATATTTATATAATTACGAACGCACCTAAAAAACTCTCTTTCAACTGAGCTGGTAAGAATTTATACTGTAACATTAAAATGCACTACAAATAATTTTTTCCCATAGACTGTAATGTCACAGAATTTTTTTGTATGTCTTTAGAAACAAATAATGAAATACGTACTTAATTAACGATTTCATCCAAGATACTTCTAAGATCAATATACATCCTAATTAGGTACGAATTGGTTCAGTGTTTTGGATGATACTACGATGACAAGTTTTGCATTACATTTAGATAGATATATTTACATGAACACAGTTATTGCAACAGGTTTCTAAAGAAATCAACTTAATAAGGGAAAATAAAGATAAAAATAAACTTTGCTCAGTTTTACCTTTAATTAGAATCAATACATGCATGTATAAAAATTAATAACAAACTTAATATATATTTCAAAAGAAAAATCAAAGAAAATTGTAAGAAACTTGAGAGAAAATGTATGAGTTTGAAATATGTTGCAAAAAATACATCATAATAAATCATTCTTTAGAACTTGAATAAAGAAAGCAAAACACAAATGTATCTACTGAATGTATGTTAACAGTTAACAAAGTAATGCTACACAAGGCATTTGATGAATGCAATGCAATTGTTTACAATACCTTTTATATTTTTTTAGCCCCAAATAATATAGAAAAAATGAAAATATTAAAGTCAAACTAAAACCAGGTACAGTCAATTTTGAAATCATTTGTATCATCATTTGTAATGAAAATAATGAAATTTTCAATTAAGATTTGAATAAAGGAAAAAAATATATATATATTACTCATATTTGCTTGATTAGTGGATTCTAATTTGGATTATTTGTGCCAATGAATGAAACACCCATCACAAAGTGGTATAATGGCAGTTTTCAGAGCACTCACTAGATTCCGAGTCAGAGGAAGGAGAAAATTTTGCTGATGCTCGTGGTGATAAATATTTGAATTTCCTAATCGGACAAATTTTTGTGTCTGACCTGCAAAAATTGCTGATTGTTTGCAGGTTACAAGAAATGATTTTAAAAGATGAAATGTATGTTCTTAAACAATGGGAAATTACTCTTCCAGATGATATCTGAGGGGATATCATCTCACATTACCTCTATTTCGTGACTCAACATTTTATCCAAACTTTTGTTTTATCAACACACTTTTACTCACAAGTCATCTTTTTTCTATTCAGGGTTTTAAATCTCGTAGTTTGCTTTTATCAAGTGATTTTAAATTTCATCTGTTTTTAATCAATAATGTAGCATGCCGATGTAATTTCATATTCTTTTGAATTGCAGATTCTTCCAAAGGTTTTTGCAGTGAGCGGAAGTTCAGCTTTTTACCTTCTCTTCGGTGCATAGGGCATGGCGATTTTCAGCATTAGGTGAAGTATGCTCCAAGAGATGTGGCCATGCACGCATTGGGATGCATTCTCCTTTGGGAATATTATTAGTTGCGGGGTTTTAAATCTCGTAGTTTGCATTTATCAAGTGATTTTAAATTTCATCTGTTTTTAATTTGGAAACCCTGTTTGTTTCATATTTAAGTTCAGCACATTAAAATTCAAATTATAGTCTGTTGGGAATGGCAGGAAAGTGGTGTCATAGCCTGATTTAAAATGTCCATTTAAAAATTTAAAATGAAGAATTTTGAAGTTTAAATTCATATTAATCTGATAATATTACCTTTTTAAAAATAGAGACTTCAAATTCGGTATGTACTTAGTGTGTAATAATGGGAAGAAGCTTATTGAATTTCAGTCACCTTGATTATCTGGAACTATTTTTTTCAGACTCTCGAAATAGTCGTTCTGATAAAAGGTATATAAAAATTTTCTAAATTGTTTATTTTAAGGAGTGAATATAAAAGACAATAAAAAAACATACATTTTGCATAAAGCATGAAGTCGATCGGATAATGAGTTGCCGAGATATTGGTAATCCATTTTCCATACTCTTCGATTTTTCATGACCCTGTATTTCATTCAAATTTCAATTAAAATATATATTTTAATTGGAAATGAGACGCTTAATCAGATGCAACAAACTGCTAGTTAATAGGATTATTGTTTTTGGAGTGATAAGGATGTTTCTTTTAAGCAATTCAGTAATCAAGCCTTTAAAGTTTAGGACGTCATCGAGCCACGATTTTATTCGAATGGCAATGCATTTTATAAGCAGTTTACACGTGTTTTATTTTATGCATATCCATGATGGGTAAGTATTACGGTGGCCCCCAATGACTAGTTTTTATTGCTATGCTATCTTCCAACACAGCAGTTAATATAAATTGTTCATAGAATTAATTCTCAACAGACAGCGATAGTAGGTTCATTATTCATGCCAAGGTTCTATTTATCATTTAAGCAATTTTACATCTTTGTGGTTAAAATGAATTTCGTAAATTTTGTAAAATTAAAAAGCCTGGAGATGTCCAAAAATAGATTTTTTAAAAAGGTAAGCTCATATGACTCAATTTTGTATTACAAAATTGACACTATTTATGAGAAGTGTGTAATTTTCTGTTTATTGCAGATGTGAAGAAAAGTACCTTTAAGTCAATAATTTTTTGTCTTTATGTTCTAAATTTAAAAAATGTTTTTTACATGTTTAAAATGTTTTCTAACATCTGAGTAAATATTTTTAAAATCGGACCTGCTGAGTCACAAAGGGTTAAGATTAAAATATTTTTTTTTAAATTATTTACAAATTGTTGTCTTCATTTTAGCACATTCCTTTTTTCTGTATTCCACAACTCAAGTAAGAACTTTTTATTCTACTTTCTAAAGAACTGAATATAATATATTTATGGGTTTTTGCTATTTTGTAAAAATTCATATTTAAATATTCTATACAATCACAAATTAAATCTTCTCAACTCTTAAAATTCTATCAATGATCTATTAATAAATTGACAGAAATAATATATCCAGCAGTTATGACCAGAAATCACATTTTTCATAAACAAATAATGTGAATTAATAAAAAAGGAAGAAGAAAAAAGTTTTAAAAGTAGAGGAATGAGTGTAAAAAAAAAAAAAAAAAAAACCGGAATAATTATGTATATTAAAACTCATACTTATTCTATTTGATCACAAATTAAATCTTCTCAAGTCTAAAATTCTATCAACAATCTACTAATAAATTGACAGAAATAATATATCTAGCACTTCTGTGTATGAAAAATGTGACGCTGTGGTGATAAGTGTTGGATATATTATTTCTGATTTCTGTCAATTTATCAGCAGATTATTGGTAGAATTTTAAGAGTTGAAGATGTAATTTGCAACAGTGTAGAATTTTTCAAAGTGGGAATTTTAATGTTGTACATAATTAATCCTTTTTTTTTTTGCTTCAAAAATTTTCACACTCATCCCTCTATTTTTAAAACATATATTTTATTTATTTTTTTTTAAATTCACATTTTATGTTTAAAATGTAAATTAAAAAAAATAATAATTGAAAAATGTTTTAAAAATAGAGGGAAGAATGTGAAAATTTTTGAAGCAAAAAAAAAATTAATTAATTATGTACAACATTAAAATTCCCACTTTGAAAAATTCTATACGATTGCAAATTACATCTTCAACTCTTAAAATTCTACCAACAATCTGCTGATAAATTGACAGAAATCAGAAATAATATATCCAGCCCTTATCACCACAGCGTCACATTTTTCATACACAGAATTTTTTTTTCCTTCGAAAAAAAAAAAAAATATATATATATAATTTAACAAATTACAATAACCATTGGGAAAATGTTCCAAAAGCTTTAAAAAAACAAAACATAATTTCGTGTTATAGTGGCCACCACAATTGTGATTATGCCAAGGTTACAGTTATGATTCCACCAAGATTATTGCAAAGCTTGCATATGCATCCTATATACGCATATATATATATTCCAAACACTCCTCTATATGTGCCATATACATCATTACACGTGCATTATTTATTTACGTCTTTATATGTCGTATATACATCCTATACACATGTCATATATATACATCATATATGCATCATACATGACTATAACTTGACCACATATGTCAAGAAATGTTATATATATATCATATAATATTATAATGTCATACATGCTGTATAATTTGGCAATAAATCTTGGTCGCTTGCGATTCATCCTTGGGGGCCTCTATGACACGAAAGTACCAAATTTACAATATATTAATGAAAACAGAAACAAAAAAAAAATAATTATAAAGGGATTTCTCATCCGACATCCATTTTTGAATTCGGCTTTTTTTCATATCTGGTAATTTGCATCTATCCTTTTTGTAACTTTAACATTTTTGTAACAATTTTATGCTTCTATATTGCCTATTCAAAGAAAAATTCTTCTAAAATTACAGAATATTGTTAAAAATTCTTATAAAGTTACAGAATTTTGTTAAAACGCTTAAAAAAATAAAGTGACAACGTCAAGGTCCATTCTCAACCGAAAACAACAACCATTTTCCCAATGGTTAAAAAAAAAAAAATCTGTTTTAAAAATAGAAGGATGCATGTGAAAAATTTCTAAAAATTAAAAATAGATTAATTCCGTACAAAAGGGATTCTTCCTGGTGCGGGCGATGTGTCAAACATCTGAGTGCTCTCCTCTTGTGGCTCTCTCTCTAAGGTCTGTAGCATGCGGAACATGTCTAAGGTCAACTCACTAAACTTCACCTGCAATGTCAAGACAACACATTTATCATACAAATCTATTTTTAAAAAAGAAGGTGATAAAATTTATACATAATAATTAAAAACTGTTCAGAGAAAAATAAGAAAGTTAGAATGACAATACAGTAGATCTTTATAATGAAAACCTAAAAACACGAGGTTGTGCGTTATATAGAAGTTTGCACTTCTAGACCAATAAGCATAAAATCCCAAATCTTCCGGAGGAAAATGTTTTCCATGGGCCAAACTCTGATTTCAACACTGGATATTTTTTACATGTCTGGTTAAAGATTCATGCCTTTTCAGAAGCATGTGGCACACTATTTTATTATGAAATTTGTTATGCATCTTTATAAATCCTTGGCTTAAAGCTTTCTTTAAATTTAAGTTACATTAATGCATTAGTTAAGTTACATTAATACATATTTAGTTTTACATTAATGCATTTTGGTTTTTCAACATCTCTTGAATAAACATACTTGCGTATCTGAAACGGCCAGTGCTAACGTTCTCATTCACGATCTTCAATTCAAAATACGTTACTCAGTAACAGTAAGTAACCTGTGATTTCAGGATCGCGCTAATCACCGTAGTCTGCTATTCGCAACTTGCGAGTATTCGTAGCCAATGGCGTTTCAGATGCGAATTTGTGTACCTTTAAATGGCAACGTGTTTATGCTAATCATTCGCCGATGATGTGTTTAAAAGGATGGACTTTCCAGGATGTCATTTGCACTTTTCCTTTCTCCAGCTTGTAATGCTGGTTGTAATATAAAATGTAGCTGCATATTATTTTTCTTCAGTTCGTTTATTTAAAAGCGAAGTAATGCTGTCTTATTGAATGTCATCATATTTATAATAAACTATTATGATTTTAAAGGAGCTGTTACTTTTAAGTCTTCCACATGTCACATGAAACACAGTTTTTTATTGGTACGGCCAACAAGTGGTAGCAGAGCGTGGTTGTGATTTTTAAAGCAGTTTAAAGTTTGTTTTTTGTGGAAGTGAAGACGTCGTCGCTGATGTGTTTCTCGAAGTCGCTGCGATGTTGTTTTTCTGCTGACGTGTCGCCGATGTTTACAGCTGATGTTTTTTCCCTGGAGTGCGCTTTTAAAGAGACTTTTGCTTTTTTTCATGTGTATTAAAGTGTTTTTCCTACTTATTTGACGGAGGCCGTATAGAAAATGGAGTTTCAGAATGTTGCTCTTTTGACCTCGTCAAACTGGGAGACGTGGAAGATAGAAGTAAAAGTTCTGCTAATGCATTATGATGCTTGGGAATATATCGAGAACGTCAAGAGTGAAAGCGGTGAGACATCGGAAAAAACAGTTCCTGTGACAGACAAGCTGACATGGAGAGAACAGAGTGAGGTGAATTTAAGAAAAGCCCGGTCCTATACCATTATTTACCAGACCTTGTCATCTGAGTTTAAGCCATTAATTTCGCATACAACGAATGGAGCTGAAGCCTGGAAGATCCTTAAAGAGCATTTTGAACCTACCACAAGAGCTCGTGTTATACAACTGCTAGATGATTTTTTTGGTGTCCGTTATTTTCCTGGAGAAAATTTGGGACTTTTTTTGTGTCGTGTCAAGCAAGCAGCAGAGCGTCTGCGTGATGTAGGACATACCCTTCAGCCCTTGTACATGGGTTACCAGATGATTAGAAGTTTGCCCGAGGAGTTCCAGTCTACAGTCCAAGCGATTTACAGGTGGCCAGATGCAGAGTTTGTACCGGACAAGATTGAGGCTGAATTGCTACTGGAGGAGAATAGATTGAAACTGGCCAAAAAGGACATTTCTAGTTCTAGTGTTGCTTTTTCTGGAGAAATGGTAAAGTGTAAAACAGGTAAATTTAAGAATTATAATGTTAATCAAAGTAAATTAATAGGTCCTTGTTTTCTTTGTAAATCTTATGGTCATTTAATTGCTAACTGTAAATTGAAAAATCAATCTAAAAATTTTCAGTCTAAAAATTTTTAAACTAAGAAATATCAGTCAAATAGTAAATTTAAAGAATCTAGTAACGCAGAGTTAAAATGTAATGTAAAATGTAGTAATGAAAAAAACAATAGTAATGTTAAATGTACCTTCTCTGAACATGAGACTAGTTTAATTGAAGTAGCTCAAAGTAATTTTAAAAGTAATTTTCTTGAGGCAAATTGTTAGGGGAACCGTCGGTAGCGTAATAAATTTTCTTATTTTTATAAATAGTTAAATCAGTCTTCAAATTTAATATACATTTTCATCTTTTGATATGTTAAAGAAGTTTGTTCAGCTTACCTGAAATTTTCCTTTTTGCGCCAAGTAATATCCACAGTAATCCAAAGTGTTGTAGCGATATTTATCTTATCCATTGATTCACTTATATTCGAGTAATAAGAAATAGTATTAGTAGAAAATAACAATTGTGTGAAATGAGCAGAAGATTCATTTTCCTTTGAATATAATATTATAATTCTTGGCTAGATGTACATGTTTAAAATCGCGTTTTGGAGGCTGCGTATAAGTGCTCCAATTTTACATTATATTAAAATATATTTACATCATATATATACAAGAGCGTCTTAACTGCTCGGATACATTTTGGAAACTGAAGGGAGATTGTTATTTGAGTTCTGTGCACACGCGCGGGA
Source organism: Maratus michaelseni (assembly GCA_963931845.1). Lineage (NCBI taxonomy): Eukaryota > Metazoa > Arthropoda > Arachnida > Araneae > Salticidae > Maratus > Maratus michaelseni. The sequence continues at coordinate 13,053,681 of OZ007588.1, forward strand.
CAGCAGCTGTAGTTTGAAGGAGGGACATCTGCAGTATTTCTCCAATTAGTTAGTTTCGACAGTCTCTGGTTTTATTCACTGTTTTGCATCTGCGGTTGTCACTTAAAGTACTTATAGTTAATTGGGGTCTGGTTTTTAACATGTTTTTCAATCGTTCGCTGCACGTGGAGATTAATTAACTGCATAAAAAAGGTTTCTCCGTCATTCCCCCGTAATCTCCTGTGTGGGGAATGGTTGAAGATTCAGTTTCTTACGGTGTTTTTCATACACAGGCTTGGGAGTGGGCTTCGTGAGAGTGTCGGCTATCATTTCTTCACTGGGGCAGTATTGTAGATCGATTTTTCCTTCTTCTTTCATAAGTTTGATGTTGTGGAAACATATGTCAATATGCTTGGATCGCTTACTATCTTTATCGTTTTCAGTCATTTTTATACAGGACATATTATCCTCAAATATCGTGATGGGTAGTTTTTGTGGAATGTTGAGGTCGCTTAGCAAGTTTGTTATCCAACTTAATTCTTGTGCTGCGTTGCTAGCTGAAACGTATTCAGCTTCGGCTGACGAAAGTGCAATGCAATTTTGCCTTTTTGTAATCCAGTAAATCGGCGATTTTCCTAGCATGAATAGATTTCCTGACGTTGATTTACGTGTTTTCAAGTCACCAGCCCAGTCTGCATCGGTGTATGCTGTTAGGATGGGCTTGCTGTTTGCGCTAAGAGTTAAATTCAAATTTTCTGTAGTTTTGAGGTATGAAATGATTCTTTTTACTGCTGACCAGTCCTTTTGGCGTGGTGTTTCGTTTCTACGACATAATATGTTTACTGCTGCAGATATGTCAGGACGCGTGATTGTTGATATGTAAAGTAATGTGCCTGTCGCTTGTCGATATTTCGTGTTATTAGGTAAAAGATTATCGTCGTCTTCAAGTCTGTTGAATCCAGCAATCATGGGTGTGTAATGAGGTTTCATGTTGTTTAAATTCAGTTTTTTCACTAGTTCCTGTATTTTATTGTTTTGATTTAGGTAATATGTATCGTTGATTTTATTAATGTTTATGCCTAGGTAATTATTCACTTCTCCTAAGTTTTTTAGTTCATATTCTTTCTTAAGTTGGTTTATTGTTTCTTCGATATCACTGTCCTTTCCTGCTATCAGGATATCATCTACATAAATGATGATGTATATCGGATTTTCTTGATTTGATTTAAAGTACAGACATGTATCATTTTTGCTCTGTAAGAAATTATTGTTTTTGAGTGTTTCCGATATTTTGGTGTACCAGGCCTTTGCAGCTTGCTTAAGACCGTAGATGGCTTTTTGAAGTTTACAAACTTTTCTTTCATCGCCGGGTTTAATATACCCGTCTGGTTGACTCATATAAACAGTTTCAGTTAATTCACCATGCAAGAATGCTGTGGTTATGTCAACATGTTTCACGTTCAAATTTTTGTGCAATGCAGAGATGAGAAATGCACGTATTGTAGCGTGCGAAACTACAGGTGCGAAAGTTTGATCATAGTCAATCCCGAATCTTTGACTATATCCTTGTGCTACTAAACGCGCTTTATAGCTTTGAACATTTCCTAAATTGTCCTTTTTTAGTTTAAAAGTCCATTTTGAGCCGATAATTTTTGTTCCGGGTGGTGGATCTGTTAAAGTCCAAGTGTTATTTTTTCTTAGGCATTGTATTTCATTTTGTGTTGCTTTTATCCAATTTTGTTTATCATTAGTATTTTTCATTTTTTCGATATCTTCCCAATTTTCGGGAATGTTTTCAGATGAACTATTCATGAGACAAACATATCTGTCAGGAGGAACGCCTCTATTTGTCCTATTAGACCTTCTTGGTTCAATTGGTTGCTGTTTGGGCACGGATGGTGTCTCCTCGTCAAGTTTTATTTCTAAGTGATTTTCATGTCTATCCGGTAATTGTGTATTGTCATCTGATGTTTTTGTGGTGTTTTGTATCTCCTCAATGTTATCTGAGTGTACATTTTCATTTTCAAGAAATTTTACCGTTCTCGCTATTATAATTTGTTTTCCTTGTGTGTGAATTCTATAACCAGTCGATCATGTGTCATAACCTACAAACGTTCCGGTTTGAGCCCTGTTATCGAGTTTTCCTCTATTTACTTTATCGACGTAAAATAGCGCTTTACAACCGAATGTTCTTAAGTGTTTTAAATTCGGTTTAACTCCTTTCCATAATTCGTAAGGTGTTCTGTTGTTGTTTGCTTTAGTTGGGAGTCTGTTTTGTAAATATGTTGCAGTGTTTACGGCTTCACCCCAAAAATGTTTGCTTAATTTTGCTTGTGATAGCATGCTTCTAGTCATATCTAATAAACTTTTATTTTTTCTCTCCGCAACTCCATTCTGGCTCGGATTATGCGGGACAGTCAATTGGTGTAAAATTCCGTTCTGTTTTAAGTATTCATCGATCTCTTGATTTACATACTCACGACCGTTATCCGATCTAATTTCCTTAGGTTTTTTACCGAACTGATTGTATATCATCGTTATATACTCTTTTATCTTTTCAGCAACTTCGCTCTTTTTAGATAATAAATATATCGTAGTATATCGGGAATAGTCATCAATAAGAGTCATAAAATAAATTTTTCCGCCTAAAGTCGGTGTATCTAAAGGACCACATACGTCACTATGGATCAAATCCACGATATTAGTAGCTCGGTTTGTTGCTGATTTAGGATACGGCATGTTAGTTAATTTAATTTCGATACAAGTTACGCATGTTTTATTTTGATGTTTACATTTTCCTATCTTTATTCCGTCCGCAAATTGATTTGTTATTATAGATTTAATCGCGTCATAATCTCTGTGACCGAGTCTGCGATGCCAGAGATCTATGCATTGTTTGCTGTCACAGTTATACGTTATGTTTACATAATTTTGAGGTTCTTCCACATCGTCCATTTCCTCAATAATGTATAAATTTTTCTCATTTTTCGCCCTAATATATATTTCTTCATCAAAGATCAAATCGCATTTATTATCGTCGAAGATTAGTTTACACCCGTTTTTAGCGGCTTTACTAACCGAAATTAGGTTCGACTCTAAGTCTGGGACATAAAGCACTTCGCGTAATTTCGTTAGTTTTTCTTTTCCTTCGGGGGTTAATGTTTTTATAAAAACTTCTCCTGAACCTAACGCTGTCAGTTTATTACCATTCGCGATCGTTACTGAAGTTTTATTATAATCAATAAATTTACTAAATAGGCTTTTATCATTACAAATGTGCGAGGTAGATCCTGAATCGAGAATCCAGTTATTTTTGCATACTTTTTTGGTGATTAATGCTTTATTTTGCGTTTGATCATTTGCGTATTTTCTTTCGTTTGGAATTTTATTTTCTCTACGAGTTTCGGTCTTTTCATAACATAATGAAGATGAGAAATTCTTTTTATTTTTGAATTGATTGTTACGAGGATTTCCGGATTGTACCGTGTTTCTGCTCTTGTAGTGCCAGCATTCGTAAGTGGAATGATTTTTCATTTTACAGTTGTTACAATATTTTCGTTCTCTTCTATTTTCAATGTGTGTATATCTCCTATTTGTTTTAAATGCTCTCTCGTTGTTGTTATATCCGCTATGTGATTGTTCTGACATTTCATGTCTACGATTATATTCATCCGTTAATTTGTTTTTGATAAAATCAGGGGTGAGCTCATTTTCTGGTCTCGCCTCCAACGCAGTTATCAAAGTATTGTAACTGGGGGGAAGAGAACACAGAAATAGCGCGGAAATATGTGAATCGCTAATATTTTCTCCAATGGCATTAAGTTTATCTATAATTTGCAAGATATTAGTGATATGCGTGATCATGTTTGCACCCTCAGCTAATTTAGTACTGTATAGTTTCCGTAACAGGTAAAGCTTACTAGATAAATTGCTTCTCTCATGTATATTTTTCAGAGCTTCCCATGTTAATTTGGCAGTATCTAAGTTTTTTACATTTACGATTTGAGAATCATCGATGCTTAGGTTTATTAGAGCTCTAGTCTTGCGATCTTTTTTGTGCCATGCGGGATCTGCTGGATCCGGTGGATCTTGTACTATAATATCGTAGAGTTCCTCTTTAATCAGGAACATCTGCATCTTGAACTTCCATGTACTATAATTCGTAGAATTGAGTTTCTCAATAAATTGAGTATTTTCTTTTATCGCATTCATTATTACTTTTTTAGTGTTCTTTTATTTATTATTATATTTTTAGAAATTTGTTAAATTATCGTTTTTTTTTTTTTTTTTTTTATACTGGGATATTCTTTTTTCAGTCTTTCATAATCTTTGTTAGGGGAACCGTTGGTAGCGTAATAAATTTTCTTATTTTTATAAATAGTTAAATCAGTCTTCAAATTTAATATACATTTTCATCTTTTGATATGTTAAAGAAGTTTGTTCAGCTTACCTGAAATTTTCCTTTTTGCGCCAAGTAATATCCACAGTAATCCAAAGTGTTGTAGCGATATTTATCTTATCCATTGATTCACTTATATTCGAGTAATAAGAAATAGTATTAGTAGAAAATAACAATTGTGTGAAATGAGCAGAAGATTCATTTTCCTTTGAATATAATATTATAATTCTTGGATAGATGTAGATGTTTAAAATCGCGTTTTGGAGGCTGCGTATAAGTGCTCCAATTTTACATTATATTAAAATATATTTACATCATATATATACAAGAACGTCTTAACTGCTCGGATACATTTTGGAAACTGAAGGGAGATTGTTATTTGAGTTTTGTGCACACGCGCGGGACAGCAGCTGTAGTTTGAAGGAGGGACATCTGCAGTATTTCTCCAATTAGTTAGTTTCGACAGTCTCTGGTTTTATTCACTGTTTTGCATCTGCGGTTGTCACTTAAAGTACTTATAGTTAATTGGGGTCTGGTTTTTAACATGTTTTTCAATCGTTCGCTGCACGTGGAGATTAATTAACTGCATAAAAAAGGTTTCTCCGTCACAAATTCATCTGATTTTGGCCAAAATAATAGCTGGGTGTTTGATACAGCTGCTACTGCTCATTTTTGTAATAACAAAAATCTCTTTTTGAATTATGAGTCAGTTTCAAATATGCAGATGTCACTTGCTGTTGGAGAAAAAGAAAGTCCTGTTCAGGGAAAAGGTACAATACATTTTTTTATTAAATGTAAAGATGGAAGTTTCAATCAAATAATTCTTAAAGATGTTTTGTATAATCCTCATTTACGCAGAAATCTCTTGTCTGGTAGTAAACTTGAAAAACTAGGCATAAATTTTGTTGGCAGTAAAGGCAAACTAATTGTGTATGACAAGGACTGGCAATGGTTATTTTATGCAGTAAGGAAAAATGATTTGTATTTTGTTAAACCTTTCAGCTATAAAACTTGTAAAGGAGAAAGCAACTCGGTTGACATTTCAGCTAACCAAATTGAAAATTTAAATTTGAGTAACTTGTGGCATGAGAGATTTTGTCATGTAAATAGTGAATATTTGGTTAATACTAGTAAAAATGAAAGTGTTAGAGGTTTGCCAGAGCTGTCAAAGTTAACCGAGGATTGCATCTCCTGTAAACTTGCAAAATCTAAGAGAGTGTCATTTAAATCAATAGGGAATGTTAGATCAAAAACTGCTCTAGAACTTTTACATATGGATTTGTGCGGCCCTTTACCTGTAGCATCACATGGAGGGAATAGATACTTTTTCACCATCGTTGATGATTTTTCTCGTAATGTTGCAGTATATACCATCAGAAATAAATCAGACGTTTTTCAGACATTCTTAAAATTTCAGAATAGGGCTGAAAGGTATTTAAGTAAGAAAGTAATTTCTACTAGAACTGATGGGGGTTTAGAATTCTGCAACAACGAATTTGAGAAATTTTTAGAGAAGCAGGGAATTTTACATGAGAAAACGAACCCGTACAGTCCAGAAATGAATGGTGTCGCGGAGCGTTTTAATTTAACTGCTCTTGATGGTGTTAAAGCTCTCCTCAATTCCAGTGGCTTATCACAAAAATTTTGGGCTGAGGCCTTAATGTGTTTTTCTTACACCTGGAATAGGATCTGTCACAAACAAAAAAGAACCCCTTTTGAGATGTACTCTGGTATAAAACCTTCAGTTTCTCATTTAAAAACATTTGGCTGTTTAGCTTATGTTGGAGTGCCCAAACAAGTCCGAAGGAAGCTTGATATGCGAGCTAAACTAGGGATTATGTGCGGGTATGCTCAGGCAACTAAAGGCTACAGAATTTGGTTAATAGATGAACAGAAAATTGTAGACACCATTAATGTTCGTTTTGATGAAACTAAAAGGGGGGTAGATATAGCTTCAAAAATTAAAGAACCTAAATTAAATTTTTCACTTTTTGATTTCCCAGAGGACGGAAATATTTTTGATGTAGAACCAGAGATTACATCTGAATTGGGAGGGGCATCAGATTCTGACAAAAGTTTAGAACATAGTAGTTTAAAGACTTGTGCCACTATTCCTTGGATACGTAAAGCAGTACCTCGAAAAGTAGGAAAAAAAACAGACATTTACTATGGCATCGAAGGAACAAATACTAGAATAAGATCCTTTAATGAATTGTTAGAATACTGTAAATTAAATAAAATTGAATGTGATAAAAATCTTTTTGACTTCAGCAGTAAAAATAAAGAATCCGGTAAAATTTCTAATTTTTTAAAAATAGATGAAGCAAACTTGACTGAGGTTAAAATCCCCAAAACTTACAATCAGGCTGTAAAAACCCCAGAAGCATCTAGTTGGAGTGACGCAATGAACCAAGAAATTAACGTTATGTATGAACGTAATATATGGGATCTTGTGACACCTCCGAAAGATGCAAAAATACTTGGTAATCGTTTGGTGTATACCTTAAAAAGAAATGAAAATAATGAGATTGTAAGGTATAAGGCTAGGTTAGTGGCAAAGGGGTTTAACCAGGTTAAAGGAGAAAGTTACGATGAAGTTTTCAGTCCAGTTGTTAGTTTTTCAATAATTCGGTTGTTCTTTGCCATATTTTCATGTCTGTTAAAATGGGTTAATGTCCAGGTAGACGTCAACAATGCATATCTTTATGCTGGTCTTGATGAAACTATATACATGCACCAACCTGAGGGTTTTGAAAAAGAAAAAAATAAAGTTTGTAAGTTAAATAAGGCCATTTATGGTCTGCATCAAAGTGGCAGACAGTGGTTTTTTGAGATGGATGATGTTTTATCCAAATTAAATTTTTGCAAACTAGACTGGTGCAATTGTGTATATGTGTTTCATGACAGATTGGTTCTTTTGCTTTATGTTGACGACATTGTTCTCTTTGCCAAAACTAAAGAGGATTTGAATTTTGGGATAGATTTGCTGCAGAAACATTTTAACTTAAAAATTTTGGGTACGACTAGAAAGCTATTAGGCATAGAGTTTGAAGAGATAGGAAATAGTTTTTACATACACCAGACATCTTATATTGAGAAAGTTTGTGAAATGTATTCAAATTTTAAGTTTCCAATTAGTTCTTTACCTATTCCTAAGGGCTTGGTTTTGTCAAAGCAAGATTCACCTTCAACCAAGGAAGAAATTGATAAAATGTCTAGATTTCCCTATAGAAATCTTATAGGATGTTTGTCTTATATAGCTGGAAGAACCAGACCTGATATCATGTATGCAGTAAATTTATTGTCCCAATTTCAAACCAATCCTGGCATTGCTCACTGGAATTGTTTATTAAAATTGTTAGGTTATTTAAAATATACTAAAAATTTCAAACTTGAGTTATCTAGAGTTAGTGATTTAAATCTCTCATGTTATTCTGATTCAGATTTTGCAGCAAACAGAGACGATCGTGTTTCCATAGGTGGCTATATTTTGTTTCTGGATGAAACTCCTATTTCATGGAAGACATTTAAACAACAATGTGTAAGTCTTTCAACCATGGAGGCCGAATATGTTAATTTAACTGAAGCTGCTAAAGAATTAATCTGGATAAAAAATGTCTTGCAAAATAAAATACTTAATTTAAGTTTGAGAGAATGCACTTTATTCTGTGATAACCAAGCGGCCATAGCTTTTTCTAATTCCCCTTTTGAAAACCAGAAAACAAAACATATCCATATAAAATATCCTTTTTTAAGAAATCTTGTTTTTGATAAAATGTTTAAACTTAAATATATTCCTAGTAAACTTAACCTTGCAGATAGCTTTACTAAGCCACAAGTAAAAGAGCAGCTGATGAATTTTTATAAAAGAATTTTTGATATTTAAATTTTTTATGTGGGGGGGGGGGGTTATAATTTTTCTTACAATGTTATTCACTCTGGTCAATGTCCTGCCAATAAAGTCTTATGTGACCTGACATTGATCAGATTGTTAGTTTTTGAACTTTTCAAGTGTAATTTTTTTGTAAACTTTTTGAACTTTTTCATGTTTATGCAAATTTTTCATGCTTTTGTAATATTCTAGAGATGATGAAAAAGGAGGCCGATTGTTATGCATCTTTATAAATCCTTGGCTTAAAGCTTTCTTTAAATTTAAGTAAAGGTATTTAGTTTTACATTAATGCATTTTGGTTTTTCAACATCTCTTGAATAAACATACTTGCGTATCTGAAACGGCCAGTGCTAACGTTCTCGTTCACGATCTTCAATTCAAAATACGTTACTCAGTAACAGTAAGTAACCTGTGATTTCAGGATCGCGCTAATCACCGTAGTCTGCTATTCGCAACTTGCGAGTATTCGTAGCCAATGGCGTTTCAGATGCGAATTTGTGTACCTTTAAATGGCAACGTGTTTATGCTAATCATTCGCAGATGATGTGTTTAAAAGGATGGACTTTCCAGGACGTCACTTGCACTTTTCCTTTCTCCAGCTTGTAATGCTGGTTGTAATATAAAATGTAGCTGCATATTATTTTTCTTCAGTTCGTTTATTTAACAGCGAAGTTATGCTGTCTTATTGTATGTCATCATGTTTATAATAAACTATTATGATTTTAAAGGAGCTGTTACTTTTAAGTCTTCCACATGTCACATGAAACACAGTTTTTTATTGGTACGGCCAACAAAATTTAATCAACACTTTTTTCTATATTAAAGTAAATAATTCTGTAATAATGATCTCAATATAACAAATGGGATATAAAAGAGTGAAATGAAACAGAACTGAAAATTTCAGCCTACTGATTAGCATGGGAGCCCTTCATTTGGTGGTCCCCCTCTTTAGCATTTGTCCCTTAGGAAAATATTTTGCTGTGCCAAACTACATATTAAAAAAATATATCTATGTGCTATGCAATGAAGATAATAATCATTCTACTTTGACTACAATGTTAAAAATATACATGCTAGTAACACAATGCCATTCTCCTATTTGTTTTCTGTTAAAAACTAATTTAGTATCACTAAATGATATCTTGCAAGTACAACACAGTTAATAATATACAGACGAGAATGAAAAATCGTGCATCAGGCAAAGATTATGATATATTTTCCAACACTAACATAATATTATTAAAAAAAAAGTCATTTTCTCCAAGAATGAAATGAGATATTTGAATAAGTAACTTTGCTGTCCATTAATGGCAATGTGTGCCAGTTCTTTCATGTAGCCCTGTATGATATCGATACTATTTATATACACTACATAATAAATTCCAAATTAGATCAGTTTAAAAATGCATACCACAGTAGAAAACACACTTCCAGCAATTATCAATCTTAGTCAGTCCTGTAACCGAATTCTTTTGTGCGTCTCTGTAAATGAACGATAAATGCTATGCACTCTATAATCTACAGAAAACCTGTTGTAGTGCCCTTTCGTGATTTCATTATGTTTGAAGTATTGTAACATCATTAAAATGCATTGCAAATGAGTGTTTCCCCATAGATCGTAATGTAATGGAATTCTTTTGTGCATCCTTGTATACGAACTATAAATGCTTTTTTAATCTACACCCCTGAGAAAGCATATTGTAATCCATCTCAGTGATGTGAATCAATTTCAATATATTTGAAATATCGTAACATCTATAAAATACATCAAAAATGATTTTTTCCCCAATAGATCATAATGTAACAGAATTCTTTTGTGTGTATATGAGCTACATACAAACTATAAATGTATGGTTGATATCCGTTCAATACCAATCATTTTACAGTAAACCTCAGTCAACTCTGTGAAATCCACACACTTAGGGACTGAGGGTTTAGCAGATTATAGATTTTTGTGGATTATACACCATCCTTTGTTTACATTTCATTTTTTAAAGTTGGACTATAAATTAGGAACAATTACACAAAAATTGCAATAGAAGGGGAAAATATAATCCAAAATTGGTTTAATATATTTAATAACTAAGTTAATATAAAAAACATTTAAATTACATACAATACAAATTTTATTGATCATTCATTTTTTATCATTGACACAACAGTAGATTATGTTTTCTTTTTTTTTTTTTTTTTTTTTTTTTTTTGTCAATACTTTTTTTCTGTAGTCTATGAACACTCATTACTTTGTTCTCAAAGATACAATTTTGTTGCTCAAGGAAATTTAAATATTTATATCCCAGTTCTAAACCCTGTATATAAGTTACCTTAGTGTTTTCATCTTATTCAGTGTCCGAATAAATGTTGATTTCAGTGTGGTTTAAAACAATAGCTATAATTTCATTGGAAAATTCATGGAAAAAACTCATGGGAAAAAGAAAAAACACTTAACTTTATGTATGAGTTTAACTGTTAACTGCAATTTTCAATGTTTACATCCCATTGTGTAGTGTGGATAATAGACATTTGTGGATTATATATTGACAGATTTCATAGTGTTGACTGTATATTATAGGTGCAGATTCACGGCCGCCAGTCGCCACGTGGCGACTAAATTTTTTGCTGTGGCCACTAACTTTCGGTGTTTAAGTCGCCATGTGATTTAAAAGTAATAAATTTCTGGTATTCCCAGTCCCCATCATGAAATGTTGATATTTTTTTTAAAGATTAAGACCAAAACACACACATTATTGTTATCTTTTAATAACATTTCAGAATGATCTGTTTAACACAGCAAACTATTAAATATATTCGAATAGCAATGTTATTCATAACTGTTTGAATCTGATAATTTTATTTTACATAGATTGTGATTTAAATATATATATATATATATATATATAAACAAATGTTTGAAGTGTGTTTTTATTTTTATAGTGCAAAATATTCTCACAAATTCAGATTTTCTTTCATATGTACTTTTGTCTGGCAAAATCAAAATAAGAAATATTGTTTTTCTGATATTCCCCGCTATCATGATTGCTTAGCTTATCTACATATTTTTTTAAAACCGTATCTTGCCCAACTTTATCTTCTGACTGTACATGATTTTTAAGATTTAATTAATATTCAAATATTGTTGTACACGTGTTTATATTAAATAAATTACTTTACACTTTGAATTAATTATTTTTTTTTTTTTTAGTTTTTTACCCTCTATAAACACTATTGTTTTTATGCATTTGTTTTACAATTGTGGCCACTGGATTTTTTGGGTTTAGGAGCCAGTGACTCCTTCCAAATGTTGGGAATCTGCACCTATACTGTATATAAAAATTTCATGGCAGTCAGATTATATTTACGAGCATTAGAGCATGGACAAGGGGCAGACAGAGATATCGAAATCATAAACACTTTTCAAGTATGTTTGAAAATGTTAAAAATAATAAGATCATGAATCAAGAGCAAGATAAAGAAAAAAAAAGAAAACCTGATCACAGCAGTTTCCCATAATGAGTATTTCTTGCAAAGTCAAATGATTTGAAGGCAGTTTCTCAACAGGAGGACTGTTGAGGGGATTTAGACGGTGGGAGAGCACAACAGATGTCGAATCCACGTCCACAATGTTCACCAGATTGTCAGCCTGCGAAAGGAAAAGAAACAAGTTGGAAATTGTATAGTTCACAGTTTCATAAATCTGAACTCAAAATTTAGAAGAACTTCATACAGTTGCCAATGAATATATGGAGACCGGAAAATTTCCTCATTTTCTGATGAATGTTAAATTCTAAGACATCTATATCAGATAGGATAGCTAATTGGATTAAGCTGGCCACCTAATCAACTTATGCTAATGTATCATAAAATTTTCAAAAATGGGTAAATTGTTTTCAATATAAGCACTATGCACAGAAAATGAAGATGCCTGATCACCTCAATTTGTGTTAAATACCAAAAACTCATATAAGTGCAACTTAAAAAAAAAAAAGAAATTGCTTTTCTTTATTGCATACTATTATAGGCTTAAATATCACCTGTTTGTTGACAAATCAGTCTCAGGTGAAAACACAAATATTTTCGTATATAGACAAATTTCCCTGATTTTCAAGTAATTTTACGAAATTCCCTGACTTTTCCAAATTGATAACCCCCCCCCCCCCCCTGATTTCCAGAATCAGTAGCCACTCTGTCAGAGAAACACACTGTAAAGCATATGGGGTGAGAGACAAGCCAAAAGTAAATAGTTTCTGGTCAAAATCGGGACAGTTTACATCCTTGTGAATAGTTAGATTGAACTGGAATTAGAGAAAAAAAAAGTTGCTTTTGAGAATTTTGGGCTAAAATAGTAGCCATACGCACGTATTCTGATATACGTACGCTTATCGCTCACAATTTGCGGACGACGGCTAGTTTCGCGAGTCAGATCAAACATGCGGAAGGTTTTTCTCTCGCAGAGCTATCGCAAATGAGAGCGCGCAGTATTTGCGGAAGCTTGGAAGCACTCGTAAGACGTTCGTAAGAGGAAAATCAAATATGGCAGACAGCAGCATAGCGATACAAAACCATGTTAGGCATGCTATTCCAGTTTTGTTTATACTAAATAATGCCGTTTACGTCTAATAAATATAACACTTTATGAATTGCTCATAAATCCAGTTAGAATGAACACAAATAACAAGGGGATATTCTTTAAAATACAGGTATGTGAAATGCTTTTAAGTGTTATTATGTTATCGTATATGTTGTATTATGATGAATATTATAGCTTAACGCTATTTCCAGAACTCTTATAAAACCTTCATAAAAGTTATTATTAAGATAAGACATGTTATTAGAATCTTGGTGTTGACAGTTTACACTTGAAAGTGGACTGTTTTTGCTTGAGTTTCTCGTGTGAAGTGCTGTCGGGGCCATTGAAAAATAAGTGTTTACCTTTATAAAATTACTACAGTTTCTAATAATTTAATAATAAGATTTTTGTCAATTTTCATTACGAATCACCAAGAATTAGATTTGATGATGCATAATAATAAAAGGTTGATACATGAATTGTTGAATTTAAGAAAATAATTTAAATTTCTTATTTTTCTGAAGTAAGCAAATTGTAAAGCAACATTTTATAATTTACAAGTTTTATCAATAGTTGATTTTTATTAACTTGCAGCGAATTAATTTGTTCAGTATTTGATGTTAATTTAGAAGCAATTTTTAAATTCACACATAAGAAATAATATAAACTTGACAAAATATAAAATTGTAAGGATACTTTTATTAATTAAATACTGTTTATTTTTGATATTTTCTTTTTTAGAGCTTGTCTCTAATCATAAAATGAAGAACTAAAAATATCCCTCATTACATAGTATGAATTATTAACAAAATGAATAAATCATAATTCTTGAAACTATAATTTTGACATTTATAAACTTGCCTTATCTTAAAAAATGTTTGGTGAGTTCCCAGTATAATACAACATGTTAATAATAACACATTCGAAACATTTTACATTGTGGCTGACTGAGAGTATGTAAGAATGTATGATTGAGTATTGAGTTATGTGAAAGTAATTAATTCACATATAATTCTCACAGATTATTTCTTCAGCTTTAAAAAAATAATAATTAATGAATCTCTCTGCACTACACCTAATTCAAATTAATAATAATAGTAATGATGATAATAAATGTTAATCAGTTTGCAGATAACAAAAGTGTCTTATTTTCAAGCTGAAAAAAAAATTTAATTATAATTTATGCCTGAAAGTTATAATTTAACAATGTTTATTTTTTTATTAAAAAATTTATTTTAAAGTAAAATTACTTTTAAATTTTGGATAAATATCGATATCTAAGTTGGTATTTATTTCCCAGGTGCATATCAACTTTTTTCTTTCTTTCTTTCTTAACGCCTTGGTGTATAATAAATTTCTCAGATATATTAATTTACACACGAGATTATCAACTGCTAACTTTGTATAAATTTCAACAGTGCAAATGAAATATTGATGAGATATTGCATTGATTCTTACGTAGTAATTACATGTAACTTTAAAAAAAAAGAAAGAGTTTGAAAAATGTTTTCCTATTTTTTTTCAATAGCATATGCAGTTTGTTTAAATTCCTACCTTTTCAAGCCAACTAAATACATTGAAAAAGATACCAATTAAAAGACATTGATAAATATATTATCATGAAATTTAATGTTTAACAATTCTTCACATTATGCCAAAATGCACAAAAGAACACACCTTTTTTTCAAAATGTACCCTTTATTTGAATAAAATCGTTATAAATTATGTAAAATAAAATTGTTTAATATAAATAAAAATATCAGTTTCAATATTCTACTATATTATCAAAAATCCCCCCCCCCCCACACACACAAATATCTAAACATAAACTCAATTTCTCAATTTGTAAGTACACTGGATATAGAAGTTTTGAACCTTTAACCCCCCCCCCCCCCAATAGCAGGGCAAAAATATACATATTTATATAAAATACCTCTTTGAATCAAAAATTAACTTTCAAATTCGTACAAAAAATTACCGAATTATGTAGTTAAAATGAAATGTATAAAAATCAAAGGCAAAAATTATATATACATATATTGTTATATTTATGTATCCTGCATCCAGAACAGTTTTTTAAAGTGGTTCTCAAATGACCTGCCCCACAATGTGAAATTTTCTGACTCGTTTTGAAATAAAAAGGTATAAAATTAGCAGCCTGACTATTGGAGCGATTTGGAATCGAAATGAGTTTACTATTTTTTGATAAATAAATTACTTATCGAGTTAAAAGCTATAGATGTCACAGCCAATTTTTTTTTTTTTTTTTTTTTTTTTTCTGGTGCTGCCGCACCGGAATTTCTGTTCAGAACACCAAATTTGATAGTATTTTCTGAAACATCTTTTGCCTTTATCAAAAAATGGAAAACGCTATTCGATTTCATGGTTTCTGAATAAGAACATCTGCCAATTTCATGCTTTTTCTAAACAAAAATGATTTTAAAAAAATGTGTCAAAAAGTGGCTCCTTTGGATTTGAGAATAGCTTTAAGGCATTTTAGGGCCCTGTGCCCGATTGCTTTTTTGGAAGTCCCAATGTATTAATCAATTCTTACTTTTTTTTTATATATATTGTGTGAAAATTTACCATAAAGGAAAAGCAGACGCTTTAAAACTAAGGTATTGTTGACTTATACACAAAGGGTTATTCTTTGATAGATAATTTTTAATTAATAAATTTTTAGTTGATAGGAAAATACGGGATATGTTCACGAAAATAACCTCAAGGAGTAACACACACACATATATATATATATATATATATATGTGTAATAATAAAAAATTTTCGCCATTTTTCCTTAGTTAAATTATTCCAAAGTCTTACAATTCTAATTTTTTCCAGTTTTATTCTAATTTACTATTCTATATTCATTAAATCCTTATTCTTAAATTAGCTCTATCGTTAACTCAGTTAAATTCCCTTTTAACTGATGTGTTAATGTTATTGCGGACGGATGTCCAAATTTACTTAAATATAAAGCTTTTAGTTATTCTTAATTTCTATCATGATCCCCGATCATTTCTGGGTTTTAGAATGTTTTTTGAGAGCCATTTTCATTTTTATTCCGAATTTTATTTTCCCGCTCTAAGTCACTTTACTACAAAATTCATCCACTACCTCTCTGTCCGAACTCTTTACTAATTATCTTTCATTGGTCGTGATGTAGCATGACACGTCTTCTTTAATTCCTCATTGGTTCAGTGCACGTTCTACGTCATAATTTGTGTTATTACGCTATGTGAAGCTCGTGATCATATAGCAAGATATCAGAAATATCGAGGTTGTTGATATTTTATAGGCACTCAAACTTCCAGGATCGTTAACGATTCGCTGTCAGGATTCTCCAGGTTGAAAAGCTTACAAGCAAAAGTTAAAAGCATGGAAAAGTCTTACCATTTATTTCGACGAAGTTCAGCGCTTCCGGTGAGAGAGACAAGTGAGGGAAATGATGAGACATCATACCAGTAGAGAAATCGACACACGTATTTAATATGACAAAAACCTTTAATGCATTTCTTCAAGTAAAAGGTGGGACTCTAGTGACGACTCCCGGCCTAAAGCTCTATGAAGATGAATAACAACAAGGCACCTACACGAGTACCTGACCAGACGCAACTGCCGAATCTATTCTGGTCGGAAATTGGCGCCAAAAAACCTGTCTGGCAGGTGCGCGAACGCCAAAGCGGGAGCCTGTGTCAGTGCCAAAGGCGATAACCTAACACTGCTGGGACTCACGGAACGCAGCAAGCGCGATGCAAAGAGGAGGCACGAACGTAGCGACGATCGCTCCAAAATGACGCGGTATCGGCGCGGCAGAGAAACATAATTACAAAAGAGAATGGTTAAGAACTTACGGGGGGGGGGGGGGGGGGGGGGGTCAAAATACGAAGTAATTATCATAGCGCGATAAATGAGATGTCAACTTAAAGGGAATGAATTTTAAATGCCGAAAAAGGGGACTGATAATTTAAGTGAATATTAAAGCGAAACTATTGAAATTATTAGGATTAATGTTCTAAAATGGGAAATGTGCACATGGTTACAAGAACTCTGTAAAATCGTTATAAATGGCACGTTTGCAACGTGACACATTCCCGGGCAAACAAAAATTTGTAAAATTTTGAATGGCAAGGAAAAATTTAGACTGAAAAACAAATTTCGAATGTGGGAAAAATTTGGAATAGGGATAAATTTTGAATGAGAGAGAAAAATTTTACAAAATTTTAAGAATTTGGAATGGGCGAGCCGTCACCAGAGGATACATGGGGTTGACAAGACGACTTGACAATACACCCACGGAACGCAGCAAGCGCGATGCAAAGAGGAGGCACGAACGTAGCAACGATCGCTCCAAAATGACGCGGTATCGGCGCGGCAGAGAAACGTAATTACAAAAGAGAATGGTTAAGAACTTAGGGAATGAATTTTAAATGCCGAAAAAGGGACTGATAATTTAAGTGAATATTAAAGCGAAACTATTGAAATTATTAGGATTAATGTTCTAAAATGGGAAATGTGCACATGGTTACAAGAACTCTGTAAAATCGTTATAAATGGCACGTTTGCAACGTGACACATTCCCGGGCAAACAAAAATTTGTAAAATTTTGAATGGCAAGGAAAAATTTAGACTGAAAAACAAATTTCGAATGTGGGAAAAATTTGGAATAGGGATAAATTTTGAATGAGAGAGAAAAATGTTACAAAATTTTAAGAATTTGGAATGGGCGAGCCGTCACCAGAGGATACATGGGGTTGACAAGACGACTTGACAATACACCCACGGAACGCAGCAAGCGCGATGCAAAGAGGAGGCACGAACGTAGCGACGATCGCTCCAAAATGACGCGGTATCGGCGCGGCAGAGAAACGTAATTACAAAAGAGAATGGTTAAGAACTTACGGGGGGTGGGGGGGGGGGGGGTGGTGTGTGTGTCAAAATACGAAGTAATTATCGTAGTGCGATAAATGAGATGTCAACTTAAAGGGAATGAATTTTAAATGCCGAAAAAGGGGACTGATAATTTAAGTGAATATTAAAGTGAAACTATTGAAATTATTAGGATTAATGTTCTAAAATGGGAAATGTGCACATGGTTACAAGAACTCTGTAAAATCGTTATAAATGGCACGTTTGCAACGTGACACGCTGATAAGTTAAAGTCTATAGGAGAAGAGATTAAGGACTCTCATCTATCTGCACTTTTGTTGTGCTCCCTTCCACCTAGCTATGATACTCTGATCACAGCATTAGAGGCCCGATCAGAGACCAAATTAAACTCTGAATTTATAAAAGGAAAACTTACAGATGAATTTCAAAGGAGACAAGAAAGCTCCAATTCATCGCATAAAAATGTATACAAAACCTTTAATAAACAAAAACAAAACACTAGGGCATATCCAAAAAGAGAACAAAACCTTTTTTGCACAAATTGCAAAAGAAAAAACCATGTGCGACAAAATTGTTGGTTTCTTAAGAATAAAAATTCTAAGAACCAAACAAATGAAAAATACAGACAAAATTCCTCTTTATGCTTTGAAGCAAGTAATTTTACTCCGGAAACAAAAGCAGAAACAAACACACAAATTCAAGAGAGTAAAAGCGAAGAAAATCAAAACACTTTAGAAAATATAGTGTCTCAAAAGCAATTATCATTAATCGCACATAATGAATCTAAATCTACTTGGATTGTCAATTCTGGAAGCAGTTCACATATTTGTAATGACATAAATGTATTTGTTGACATTGACAATAACAACAAAAATACTGTCACGATAGCAAACGGAACAACACTAGAATCGCACGGGACAGGTACAATAAAATTACGGACACAATCAAATAACATAACTCTAAAAGACGTTTTATATGTCCCTGATATTCAATCAAATTTAATGTCGGTTACGAAAGCCACAAAGCACGGTTATGAATTCATGTTTGAAAATAACACCTGTAACTTATCCTATAATGGAAAAACTCTCTTAGAAGGAAAAAAGAGAGAAAATTTATATGAAATTGACCTATACAAACCTAAGCAAGAAATCTATGTCAATTTTGCTGAACAATGCAAGAATAAAAACTGCATTGAGCTTTGGCATAAGAGATTAGGTCATAGAAATGTTAATTCAATTAAACAACTCTTATCTAACAATTTAGCAACAGGTTTAGAAATTCAAAATTGCAAACATGACAGAGGATAATTTGTGAAATAATAATCTCATAATTTGTGAGAGTTGCATAAAGGGAAAACTAACAAATGCACCGTATCCAAAACAGAGTGAGAACAGAGCTAAGAAGGCGATCGATCTGGTGCATACGGATGTATGTGGTCCGATGCAAACAGAAAGTATAGGAGGGAAGACATATTTTCTCACATTCACAGATGATTATAGTAGGTTTACTATGGTATTTCTTTTACCGAAAAAAAGTGAGGTAGTTACCAAAGTAAAAGAATATGTAGCCATAACGAAAAATAAATTTGGTCGCACAGTTAAAGAAATCCGATCAGACAATGGGGGTGAATACACTAGCGAAGAATTAGAAAAATTCTTAAAATATGAAGGTATTCATCACCAGTTCACTATTCCGCATTGTGCACCTCACAACGGTGTTTCGGAAAGAAAGAACAGGACTTTAGTCGAAATGACAAGATGCCTATTATCGGAAGCCCAGCTTCCAAATAAATTTTGGACCGAAGCTTTAAATACAGCTGTGTATCTTATAAATAGACTTCCAACGAAGTCACACAATTCAACTCCATACCAGCTATGGACAAACAAAAAACCGGATTTATCAAACATAAAAGTATTTGGCTGCAAAGCTTATGCTTATCTCGATAAATCACAAAGTGGAAAACTTGATGATAAAGCAATAAAGGGTACATTTATCGGTTATGATAATAGATCAAAAGGATATAAGATATATATTGGTAATAATAAAGTAATAAGGGCAAGAACTGTGAAATTTATAGAAAACTCTAATTCAAATGAAAAAAAATCAAACATTGATATGAGAGAAGAATTAGAAGTTCAGAAACAACCTGAAAAAGCAGGGGGAGATTCCTCAAAATTCTTTATAGACATGCAGGAAGATAAACAAACAGACAATGAGGAAAATTTAAACGAAAACGAACCTAGAAGATCTCAACGATCAAACAGGGGAGTTCCGCCCGATAAATTCTCTTATATTACTAAAATACAAAAAGAAAATATTGAACCAACAGAGTGGAAAGATATAGCGAAAATCGAAAACCCATATGATAGAAACAAATGGTACAAAGCGACTAATGAAGAAATTAATTCATTAAGAAAAAACAAAACATGGGAACTAATTGATCCACCACCTGGAATAAAAGTTATTGGGAATAAATGGGTATTCACCAAAAAATATAATGAAAATAATGAAATAGAAAAATATAAGGCACGTCTTGTAGCCAAAGGTTTTTCTCAAAAATATGGAACCGATTATTTTGAAACCTTCGCTCCAGTAGTAACGTATACTACAATAAGAGCTTTTCTAGCATGTGCAGCGTATAAAAATCTTGATGTAAATCATATAGACATCAAAACTGCATTCCTCCACGGAAATTTAGAAGAGGAAGTTTATATGACACAACCAGAAGGGCATGTAATACCGGGAGAGGAAAATAAAATTTGCAAACTAAAAAAATCAATTTACGGATTGAAGCAATCCGCACGAGCATGGAACATTAAATTAGAAGAAAGTTTAACTAAACTTTGTTTTGTGCAAAGCACCTCCGATCCATGTCTCTTCACACGAAAATTAAAGAATAATACAACATATATCATTATATATGTTGATGATTTGTTAATTTCAGGGGAAACTAAAGAAATAAATGAAATAATAGAACAATTAAAAAGGGAATATGAAGTCAAAAATTTAGGACTTGTACATTATTATCTGGGGATAAACATAAAACGAAGTAAAGAAGGAAATTTCGCACTTGATCAAAGAAACAAAATAAAAGAACTGATCGAAAAATTCGATTTAAAGGAAGCGAAACCCTGTGATACTCCGATGGAACCCGGGTACTTAAACATAATTGATGAGGAAAATTTACTTACTAATAACAGTAAATATAGGCAAGCTATCGGTACATTGTTATATATAGCTACAATAACCAGACCAGACATAGCCGCCGCTGTGAACATTTTGAGTCGTAGAAACGAAAAACCCAGAGAAAAGGATTGGAATGCAGTAAAGCGGGTTATTAGATATTTAAAAACAACACAAGAACTAAAACTAATTATTAGTAAAGAAAACGAGCCAATACTAACAACATATGCTGACTCCGATTGGGCAGGGGATAAAAATGACCGTAAATCAACAACGGGAAATTTATGTAAATTAGGAAATACAACAATTTCCTGGTCAACTAAGAAACAAAATTCAGTTGCCTTATCATCCGCTGAGGCTGAATACATCTCAGCAGCAACTTCAGCACAAGAGACAGTTTGGATAATCAATCTTCTAAAGAACCTTGATCTACCACAAAATTTGCCCATAACTTTATTCGAAGATAATCAAGCTTGTATAAACATGGTTAAAAATTATAAACATCATTCGAAAACTAAACATATCGATATAAAATACAACAGTATAAAAGATGTTAAGGAAAAGGGGATAATTGAACTACAATATTGCCCAACCAAAACTATGACAGCTGACATTCTAACGAAACCCCTTCCCAAGCCTGACTTTACAAAACACAGAACAGGTTTAAATCTCAAGAACATTTATACTTCAGAAATCAAGCAGGGGTGTTAGGAAAGTGATTTCTGATATAAACATTTCATCTAGTATCGTGAGCCTGACTATTCATCCATCAGATTTCAAGCTGGTGAAACGAAACACGTGTGCTGACAAAGTACTTTTTCTGTTTTCTGTGAGATTCTCATTAAAGAACTTACACGTGTAACCTCGAGAGTTCAAGGCTATATGACGTAGACTTGACTGTGTTTTCTCTCATCCAAGAACTAATATACTTTAGTCTCTGAGTAACCTTTTTTAAATACAGACCTGCTGAACACTTCTCTTAAAATATATGTTTTAACTTTTTTATAGTGTGATGTAAATTTAATAATGTAAATTAATCTTTTTTTCTTTTAATTGTAATTAAATATTTAAATTAGAAAATATATCCTGAAGAAATATTTATTCAGACAAGATATCATGTTTTTATTCTCATCATTGATATGAAAAAGTGATTAAATAGTGCCATTGGATTTATTCTCAAGTTGGATAATACTTACTACACCTTCGCGGAATCAACAGGTAGGATAAATCTTATCTACCTTTCTTTTACTGTCATGAAGTATTTTAAGTGAATTTTAAGAATAAAATAGAAGAAGCATTTATTTGCCTTAGTTCTCAAAATTTATCAGTTATGAGAAGAATTATTTTATTACCGAGTTAGAGTGTCTTGCCATCATTGACACCTTAGACAAATTCTATCATTATTTTCATGGTGTAAATTTTACCATTCATACTGATCATGCATCTCTTGTATGGTTAAAAAATACTAAACATCTGAGAGGCAGGTTATTTAGATGGTCTTTGAAGTTGAGCATGTTTGAATATAATATAGCTTACGAAAAGGGATCCACAAATGTCGAAGCCGACATGTTGTCAAGAAATCCAGTTTCACATTTTATTCAACCACTTACTTTTCTTCTGGACGTTAAAGAAATTATAGAGAGGCAGGAAAAAGATAATGTGTGTGGTAAAAATTATCTAAATGAAAATGGACTTATGATAATTAAAAAGAAAGGATTTCGAAAAATAGTAGTCCCCATGTCTTTAAGGAGAAAAATACTAAATGTTGCTCATGAAAAATTTGGTCATCCTGGTATCCAAAAAATGTTAAATTTAACCTCCCCTAATTATTATTGGCCTGACATGACTCAAGATATAACCAATTTCGTAAAACACTGTGATATCTGTCAAAAGAATAAAAAACCGAGACAGAAAAAATTTGGCTTATTACAAGCTATGACCACCACAGATCAACCTTTTGAATGCATTTCTGTTGATACTGTGGGAGGATTTAATTACTACAATTCCACAAAAAAATATTTATATCTTATAATCGACCATGCTACTAGATATGTTTGGGCCTTTCCCTCAAAAAGTGTTACCACAGAAACTTATACTGTCTAAAACAAGTTTTTAATATTCAAACACCACAACAATTATTCTGTTTTAATAAAATTCTTAATGTCCAGACCCATCAAAAAGTACTAAGTGATAGGAATGCAGCCTTTACTTCATCTAGATTAAAAAAATTCCTGCGAAACCACAATATTAAGCAACGTTTAACCACATCACATCATCCACAAACGAATGGCAAATGTGAGAGAGTGAACCAGACAATAGTTACTAGATTGAAGTGTAAAGTCAATTCTACCAACTCCAAAATTCCTTGGACAAAAATTTTGACAGAAGTAGTTAGTGAGTATAACAATACCCCTCATTCTATCACTAAATTCCCTCCTGCTTACTTACTTTTTGGCCAATTACCCTATGATTCCCCTCTTCAACAAAATTATTACCCTCCTGTTCAAGAAGCCCTTAAACTTGCTAAAAAACGCACTGATGAAAATTATTGGAGAAGTAAAAAATATTATGATCGAAATTATCTAGAACCAAAATTTGAGATTGGAGATCTTGTAATTTATGAAGAGTTCCAATATCCTAATACTAGAAAACTTTCACAAGTCTTTAGTGGTCCTTATCAAATCCTTAATAAGTTATCTGATGTCAATTTTGAAATTAATAGACAGATTCAAAATAAATCTACTGAAATAGTACATGTATCAAAATTACACCCTTATTATCCTCCTGATCAATTAAAATTATCCCATGAGAAACCACAACAAACTAATGTTAAATCTATAGTTTCATCTTAAATTTATAATATTCATAAAATAAACTAACTTAATAAAATAAATTTACTAAATAAAAAAATTAATTATCAATTCTCTTCTGTATATCAGTGTGTTCTTGAATTGAGCTCACAAGAGCATCACTGTTGAGTTTTCACTTGAGTTAACTGTTTGTGCGGGCATAAACTGGTTGATTTAAGTTAGTAAATTCTGATACTGAATTGAATTAGATTAGAATAATAATTTAAACAGTATTAACGAAATTAATAAAATAAACTGGATTAAATTCTATATTAAACTAATCTAATATGATATCTTAATAATAATTGAGAATTGTCCAACCTTTCTTAATATGCTACAAGGTCCCATTTTTTCATTTCACAACTTATGTTTTCTTGTTTGACTGAAAGCAAGATAATTACATAATCATCTACACCAATAATGATTGTTTTTCACAAATATTACTTATTTATTCCTTATTTATATTATGTATTTTATTTGAGTATATTCTCATGCCTCATTCACTACTATATGGATGAGATATTAATGATATACTTAAGAAAGAATTAAAGAAAGAGTGATATTTTGAATTATACTGCTTGTTATTGCTGAACTTATTGTTGAGAATTATTATTAGTTACACTATTTATAAGTGATTTGAAATAGAATATAAAGATTATAATAAAATAAAAAGTATTTAAAGAGTGGAATTGACAGTTTTAGGTAAGCTGCATTCAAAAAAGTTTCTGATGTTATGTAAAAAATTTTTTGATGTTGTTGTTGTTGTTTATTCTTTCTACTGATGATACTATTATTATTGTTATTGTTAAGTATTATTATTTAAAAAAAATATTGTTGATATTATTCTTGCTATTATTATTATTATTGTATTATTTTATTAATTGCAACTTCATACTGCCATTACAACACTAAGGACTCTTTTATAATATTCAATAATTGGACTCTACCATTCAGTAGGACTTAAAAAATCACTTAAGGACTATACATAAGTGAATAATGCTGATTATTGTTAAATTATTGGTACAAAAGAGATGATTTATATGTTGTTGTTATATTTTCTTGATACAAACTATACTATACTGTTATACTTGTTATTATTGAGAAGATAAATGTATGCTAATGTGATTATTAGCAACACATTAATTATTATTGAAAAATAATTATTTACAGCAGTTTCCACTTAACCGTGTTTCTTTAAATTTAATTATTTAAATTTTACTTAACAGAATTCAGAAATTTGAACATCGCGATACGGCGACCAGGTAACTGTATTGCATCGAGGGAACTGTTTTGTAACCCAAGTATCTGCTTTCTCCCAATGAACATGTAAGTCAATTGGACTTACCGGTTCATGTATTTTTAGGGAGGGGGGATATGTAATAATAAAAAAATTTTGCCATTTTTCCTTAGTTAAATTATTCCAAATTCTTACAATTCTAATTTTTTCCTGTTTTATTCTAATTTACTACTCTATATTCATTAAATCCTTATTCTTAAATTAGCTCTATCATTAACTCTGTTAAATTCCCTTTTATTTAATTCTAAATTGTCCAAATTTACTTAAATATAAAGCTTTTAGTTATTCTTAATTTCTATCATGATCCCTGATCATTTCTGGATTTTAGAATGTTTTTTGAGAGCCATTTTCATTTTTATTCCGAATTTTATTTTCCTGCTCTAAGTCACTTTACTACAAAATTCATCCACTACCTCTCTGTCCGAACTCTTTACTAATTATCTTTCATTGGTTGTGACGTAGCATGACGCGTCTTCTTTAATTCCTCATTGGTTCAGTGCACGTTCTACGTCATAATTTGTGTTATTACGCTAGGTAACAAAAAGCAGCTACCTGCGGTGCTCCCTCAGAAATAAGTCGAATTTTCACTTGTCAACAACTCCCTGGCTGCTCGTTTGACAATAATTAAGATGTTCTATTACTTACCCTCTATACCTTGATGACGTAGCGATGCACGGCTATTATTGTTAGGTGGAAACTGCCCAAGAGAAATACTTAATAAAGGATTGAAATTGAACAGCCTTGTTCGTTTGATTCATGGAGAAACGCCTCTGGTTTTTTCATTCTACTGCCGCTACGGCCGCGTCGAGACTGCAACTGAAATATTACGACTTCTTCTAATTTTTCACATCATCAATAACACTCACCGTTCTTAATTTCATTGTGCGAC
This sequence comes from Maratus michaelseni, assembly GCA_963931845.1. Classification (NCBI taxonomy): domain Eukaryota; kingdom Metazoa; phylum Arthropoda; class Arachnida; order Araneae; family Salticidae; genus Maratus; species Maratus michaelseni. The sequence goes on from OZ007588.1 coordinate 13,079,626, forward strand.
CATGTGTGCTCTTACTTCTAGTATCAACTTTACTCCAACTACAACATATGACGGCAAATATTCGTAATATGATATATATATATATACATACATATTAAGGGTAATTTTTTGTACGAATTTGAAAGTTAATTTTTGATTCAAAGAGGTATGTTATATAAATATATATTTTTTTGCCCTGCTATTGGGGGGGGGGGGTTAAGGGTTCAAAACTTCTATATCCAGAGTACTTACAAGAGACAAGTACTTGAATATATATATATATATATATATACAGGGTCATTCATAATTCCCTCCGGGGTTTCGAAACGTTATAGTAAAAAAACGAAGACGGATATGAAAAAAAGAAACATATGAAATTATTCCGAAACTATTCAAGTTTTACTTACATACATTACAGGTGTTCTATGTGTGAACCCTTGGTCACACGGCATACATCCATGCGATAGTCCAGTTCCTGCCATACTCTGTTTCTTTAAATTTCCGGTACCACACATGAATTGTTTTGTCAGTTGGTCCCTGTTTTCGATATTTATTACGAAAGGCCCGTTGAACTGACACCACTGATTCAGATTTAAAGAAACGGAGTATGGCAGGAACTGGACTATCGCATGGATGTATGCCGTGTGACCAAGGGTTCACACATAGAACACCTGTAATGTATGTAAGTAAAACTTGAATAGTTTCGGAATAATTTCATATGTTTCTTTTTTTCATATCCGTCTTCGTTTTTTTACTATAACGTTTCGAAACCCCGGAGGGAATTATGAATGACCCTGTATATATAATAATTTTCTATATATGTATGAGCTTGTTGTTACAATTCTCCTTGGATTGTATTTTTTTTTTATTTAAAAGCATACAATGAAATATTATTCAATAGTCAGCTAATTCAAAGCGACTTATTGAGTTCGAGCCCTGGACACGGGGCCAATCACCCACAGTTAAGACAGAACTGAATATATGAATATATATATATATATATATATATATATATTGCAAAAATTATTCAAAACATCCATTTCTGACCTTTTAAAAGTTGTAGATGCATTCTCATTGGTTAATACAGACTGATCTTCGATTAAAACTCGATTCTCTTATCTACAAATCTTACGTGACGTCAGCAGTTATGGAGAAGGGAGAATGTTTAACTGGAATCACGTCCACCAGTGCTTTTCCCTCTTCTCTCGTAAACCCTAACTTTTGCGGATCGGCTCCTGCAACTTTACGAGCGTTTGGTCTGAATACGCGCGATAGTCGCCTGATGCAGAAAATAGTTGCTTTTAGTAGCAAATGGCAGCCCTGTAATATATTATATTCATTCTAGTATGCATGACATTCCTCTCGAAATAAAAACCCCATCATAGACAAATTTTATTGCCAAAAATCACAAATACGATGTCATGTATTTAATAAATGATTACATTATATAAATTATTCCTGTTTGTATATAAATGGTTTCTTTACACATAAAAAAAAATGTGATACAAACTATTTGTATGTATAAATTGCTGCATCACATTATTTTAGCTTACTTTCATAACATTTACCATTTTATGTTGTATACTTAATAAATATACATTAAACTACTGTTTTGAACACAGTTGGCAACCATTTCTGATGAACAATCTTCCTTTTATACAAAACATTTTGTATAAAATGTTTGTATAAATGCAAGCCTGCTATGATTTTTTAGTCACCATGGGAATTAATCACAGCATTTTTAGTTGGCAAGGATTTTTCAAAGTGTACTTAAAACTATCAGGAAATCTTCTATACCAAGATAGCTGAAAAATCTAATCTGTTAGACTCACCTCAATAAATGATTTTATCTCTCCAAGCACTAGCGACCACTCCAACTGGTCTTCAGGTTCATAAGTAGCAGTGTAGTCATCAATTTGCTTTGCCAATTCCTAACAAAACAGAAAAGAATTATTAAAAAAAAAAAACATTTTTACTTATTTTCAAATCACTAACAACTTTTTGATGAAAAAATTTGACATTTAATACAACCAGCTTTAGAATTGAGTGGGGTGTTTGATAAATCCATATGCAATAAGTCTTATGAGTAACACTATAGCTGCATTTACAGCATTTTGGGCCCCACCTGCAAACTTAGGTCCAATGTGACATATACACATACAAATTGTTCAATATTTACACCATTTAATACACAGAGAAGCAATTTTGTTTAAATATATGTACATATTAGCCACATAATAATGTAATACAAAATATATAACATTATATGGCTGCATAAATCAGCCATATAGGATTAGAATTTTTTTTTTTAATTTTCATTTTAATGACTGTTTATAACAGGAGCACGGAATTCTCAAATTTTATCAGCTTAATTTCTTTTTAAATCCATCTGCAAAATGCAACATACAGTTGAAAACTGTCATACAAAATTTACATGACTGCAAAAATAATTCATTACAACGAGTTTTCGAAGTAACATAAAATTTTAGTATAAAATTTAGTTGTAGTTTTGTATAAAATTAATTTGTTCAATTTTTGCATAAAATTAAGCAAAAAGAAATACAAGAGAGGAAAGTTTGAGATTTTTGAAGAAAATAAGCTGTTAGTAAGTATATAGACAAGATCAGGCCGTAAATTTAGATTCTCCCACAAACTCAACAAAGTTAAACATCTCTGTAAGAAAATAGAAGAAAATGTTAAAAAGAAAGGATCAAAATAAAATATGCTGAAAATGGGAAAATCCTGCTTAATATGCAGATTTTTTCCGGTCCCTTGAACATTGCCATTAGACTAATGTAAAAATGTTCAGTTTAATACACAACTGGTTATTACTCAATCCCACTTAATATGCAATAGAGTCCCATAGAGGCAAAAGATCTCATTTAAGATACAAATTCATAGATCAAGAGGTGAATTCTTTCTCTCATCTACAGTGTTGCATGTGTCTTTTTTGAGCTCCTAACAATATTTTTTTACACAAAAATTGTTGTATTTTCTCTAAAATTAGACTATCTATTCAGCAGAAGCACAGTGAAATCTTGAATAAAGAAATGCATGTCGGTGAAAGACTAAGTAAAAATACACAACAGGAGTTAACATGAGAATGCTTTAATGATGATCAATTTATTTACAGATGAAGAAAAATATCAGCATAACTTTACCAAATTAGGTTGAAAGAACTTAAAAATAATGTAATAAACTCAATACAAACTGCTAGCAGCTGTCATCATTACATAGCAAAGCTACAACCGAAACATGGCGAAAACAAAACAAACGCTGCTTTCTAGCAAGTGAAGCGAGGCAGACAATTGTCACTCCATCATGTTCCACTACAATATTTTTCTAATATTTACTAGTCTGTTTTGTAAATCTACATAAAATCTGTTGCCATTCTGTAAAGCAGAAAATGTATGCAAATCACCATTGGCTCACTGATGATGATATCAAACATCGACGAATCATTGAGCGGCAATCGTCGAACAAAAGCCATAAACAGCAAATAACAGTGGGTAACCGTGATTAGAGATCACAGCACTAAAGCATGAATGAATCACATGTTTACCAGAAAGCAGGCATGAAACAATGGCGTATTGCTGTACTTTACTGTAAACTTAAGCTTGGAGAGGGTAAAAACAAAGGTATGTCATGTAAAACATAATTATTTAAGTAAATATATTAATTTTAAATTTTAATAACATATGACATAACAAAAATTAATATGAATAGTTTTTTTTCTAATTATATTAAAAAAAAATAAAGATATTATAATGGTACTCATTATCACAAGTACTAAACTAGATTTTAATAACTGGGTTGTGCTGCAATTATTTAATGTTTGGTTTGTGGTAAAAAAAGTTAAGCTAGTAGGAAAATTATTTTTGTTGCTTTATTTTTGGTTGTAACATATTAATTGACAACAAAGCCATATTTATATCCAGTTATTATTCCAGTTGATCCTATAAAAAGAAACAATGAAAGTTAAACTTGAATACAGTTAACTTTTAATCTAAATCTGCATAAAAGACAATTTTTGACTGTAAACATACAAATGAAAGCTCTAAAATTCATTTAAACAATCAGATGTGTAAATAAGCTCAATTCCCGCAACATTATGCAAATCCTGCTTAATACACGACTTCTGTCTAGGTCTTTTGAAATGCATCTTAACCGGGTTTGACTGTAGTTCTAAGGCAATTATGAGAAACACAAAATATGGTGAATGTATAAAAATACAAAACATTTCTGGTATATGGTCCATAGCCTGATGTTAAAAAAAAAATCTAAAAATTCACTTGCCCAGTCAAAAAATCTGCTCACTGACGGCAAGATGTAATTCCCCACTCCTGGTTTATAATTATTGTCACAAAATCGCACTTTCTTAAGGTTGAATTATGTCAAGGTCTTATAAACAAGGAAGTACAGGTCTGCCTATACATCAGCACACACATTTATATATAACTTAGTTTATTTAAATTAATAATATTAGCTTCAAAACAGATACTTACCCTTACTAAGTCACGAACTAACTTCATTTTCTTGAGCAAAAGACAAACGACAATAAATCTCGCATAATACCGGAGTTTTTTAACCATCAAATCAGACCTAAAAAGCAATATTATGGCCATAAGAAAAACGACATTTAAAAGCATAATCGAAATCATTTGCAAAAGCAGAGTGAGAAATTGTAAATGTGCACACACATACACACACACTTTTACAGGCATACAAAATAAATAAAGAAAGAAAGAATGCTCCATATAATTTTAAAACCAAACTTTGAAACAGAAAATTGGAAAATAAAATAAAAAAGATGTCTTTTTTAAATCTACATAAATTAAATACATCAGGGATGCCATTTCCATATTGAAGTCTGAAAATTAAAATTTTTAATACCTAATTTCGACAAAGAAATAAACTAAACTCAGCTCAAATAGGGGAGAGTAGGGTAAAACTGGGTATCCTGTTTTCTTGTTAATAGGTGCTGCCCTGTGAAAATCAGCATGTGCCTCAACTACATCCCTTAACATCCCCTAGAATTGTACCATCAGCTTTTGAAGTGCGATAATCTCTGTGTCTGGGCAGTGCTATTGGAAAGAAATTCACATCAAAAGTTTCACCGTCTTTTCTGCTCTTCAAGTAAATACAGAATGACGGATTGATTTAGGTAAGTACATCACGCTATTTTCTATAGCTTTCACACGATATTTTGATGCCAAGTAGAAGTGTGTACGTCCAGCTATCCAGGAGAATGAACATGAACATATTGATTTTTGATCATTTGTTGGGACAAAACCGGATACCCATGGTTTTGCATAGAATTCTGCAATTAAATGTTTCTTCATTCTACAGGTGGTGAAGGATGATTACAATGTTGTGTATGCAAAGAGTGGGCACATGAAGAGTGCAGCGGATACGAGAAGTTAAAAGCTGAGTAAGCCAAAATTAAACATTGCTTGAAAACCTGGGGAAAAAAAGTTACTGACCTTAAAAAATGTACATATGTTTTAAAGTTTGATTCAAAATTTATTACAATAAAGCTTTTTGCTACTGGAAGGTATAACTTCAAGTAGACAATTTATTGATTAGTTAAAAACTTAATTTATGATTAGTACCTGGTTTCACCCTGCCACCAAAATTCGGAGTTGTTTCAGATGGTCCTAGAAAATGCCTTTTCCCAAGTAAAGAAAAATTTTCCCGTGGCAACAGGTGTGGTTTTTCAATAACCCAGATGTCCACAGACAATTTTGTGGTGCGTTACGATTTTTCCGTTATTCTAGACTTTTGTCAACGGAAAACCGTTAGGTAACAAGTATTACCTTACTTTCCCCTATACTTCTGAATTTTTTTACGAATAGTTCTGGAAATATATATCACATATTGAGCCAATTTTGAGGATAGCCTCAAAATAAATATTTGTCACTTTAAGATTCAGATTTGATATGAATTGAATTTTAGTAACATTTTTCAATTGGAAAATATTATTAGTGTTAATAAAAGGTTAATAAATCATTTAAATATTACAGTAAAAAACTGGCACTGCAGTCACACTTATTAATGCTTTTTTAAAAATTAAACTGTCTATTCAATGTCGCAATATTCTTTATATATCTGCAGAGATATAAGTCCAGTAAAATAAGGTCTGTGCTTCATGGGGGGCCATGGCATTTTGTCATTCTATCCTTTCCATTTCTTAGGGAAGGTAACACACACAGCAAACAAGCCTGGGAACTTAAGGGGGTTGGTCAGTCAAATCTCAAATTCCCCACCTCACGCTAATACTAAAACCTATGGGAGTGGGATGCATTCTTATTTTTAAAATATCTCTCCAGGAAATTAATATTTTTTTTTTATGAGTGGTGAGTAAAATTTTAACATTTCAGATAAAATTAAGCATGGATTTTAGAAATATTTGGACAGCTAAGAAAAAAAGAGACATCCTTTAAGAAGAACAGACAGAAAAAAAAGAAGTAAAAAACATCAATTTCCTGAGGAGATATTTTAAATATAAGAGTGCATTCCACTCCCATAAGTTTAATACTAGTGAGTGGAATTTGAGATCTGACTGATCAGCCCGGGAATGCTTCACCAACCCCCCCCCCCCCCCCCCCAAAAAAAAAAAACCCCTCTCTGATTGCGAAATCCCATATTAATCCAAGAAAAAATTTCATTTGCTCATTACCTAATCCGGTGTGCCACAAAAATTTATTGGAGGGGGGAGGGGCATAAAAAATAATTTCTTACAACTTATTTATGTAGAATTAAAATAATTTAAAATTACAAAAAACATACCAAGGCCTGTTTTATACATTTATAAAAATAATCATATTACATTACAGATTTCATGGAAACACAATTTAACTACAGTAGACTTCCTTAAATCCACACAGCTCGAGACCAGAGGTTGTGCAGATTTTAGAATTTTGCAGATTTCTGGTCACTGTTTTGTTTACATTTTTAAACAGTAATCTGAATGCAACAAATGTTTGCATTGGAAATAATAATGAATGCTTAAATCTTATTTTAATATTAAAATAAGAAAGTAAAATAATAAAAATTTAACTTAAAAAAAATGATTAAAATATTCAAAGTAAAAAAGGTCAAGTAAGTAAATAATAAATAATGCAATACTAAATATATGCATAATGATGAGATAATTTTATCTTGAATTATTCAATGAAACTCACCTTATAAAAGGTACAATAATAATTTACACCAGAATCATAAGATAATGAACTTTTATCTCATGTTTAACCAGATTTAATTTTTAAAAAAGCTTGATTAATCAAAAAATGTGTTTGGTAAAAAGATAGTGATCTAGATCAGCGCCACCTCGATTTTTTGGGAAAATAAATTTATACTTTCTTCATGCGAAAGTTTGAGTTCAATCAAATTAACTAGAATTACATATCAAAATGATATCAAAATAAAAAAATTTAAATACTGAAAAACAGGCAAACAACTGCAAGAAAAGTAAACAAACAATTCGATTATAATTACGCATGCGAATATTGTGCAGAACTTATGATGTACCAAGTTTTTGCTCCAGATACACTATTTTATATCAGAATAGTTAAGTATCGAAAATTTAATTTGTAGTTAGACAGATGTATTAGAGAAAAAAAAGATCTTTGATTTAAAAAAAAAAAATAGTAAAAAAAACTGCAATCACCACTGATATCAGCAGCATCTTTAATTTTTCCCGTACTACATCACTGTTTACATCTGCAACAATGTGTGGATTTTAGAGTTGCAGATTTAAGGAAATCTACCATATATCATTTGCTTGGAAGAGTGTCACAACATGAAATTTTCCAGATTATTATTACTTTACTTTTTTGCCTAAAAGACTTCAAATTACATGATTTTTTTTTTTTTGGAAGGGGGGGGGGGATAATTTCACAATTTCAGTTTCAATATTTAATGCTGGAGAGAAATTGTGGCAGCCTTGCTCAGCGGGCCAATGTAATGTTATAATCACACTTCAGATGCTTCTTTTGCAAAATTCCAGTTTTCGTATTATGGCAGTCTTCTTCCAAGAAAACGATATAAATATATATATAGATAGTGTATTTATTTCAGATGTGTTAAACACAATATTTAATATAACTTCAGATGAATAGCATGCTATCATAAGAAACTTGTTAATAGAACATTTGGATTTTCGTAAGTATAATTTATCAATGCAAAAAAAGAAAAAACCTTGTTTCCATTAATTTAATACAGGGAAAAAAAAACACGGATGCATTTTTGGTTTTTGTAAAGTTGTCTGCAATTTCATCGAGACTGAAGGATTTTATTAATCTGTTTTCTAGTTATTAAAAGCCAGCAATCTAATTTTTAATTGCTGATTGCTGATCTGATGGATGGTTTCACATGCTTTAAAACTAAATGTGGTTCATTTGATGCAGTGTTAATTGGGAGAATTAATGACTTATTACTTCAGAAAAAGCTGTTGGGAAGTTTCTCAAAAGATGGTAAGTGCTGTTATTAAGTCACAATTTTTTCCTTTGGGAAGTTTTTACCAATCACATATGCTTTGGCAATTCTTAATTGGGATAAATCTCATTGAAGTAGTTAGGATAAAGAAATGGTGATTTTTTTTTCAGGTGATAAGAAAAATTCATTTTTAGGATCCAAGTTTCAAAAGCTTATAAAAGTTTCAGATTTCCAAAATAAACTTTTAAAACATTATAACTTATCTTTCAGATGCAAAAGACAAATTCTCATTGTCTTGTTGAGGAACACTTGAAGTAAAAAGAAAAGACTGCAGTTTTTATGAGATTTTCTACCTTCTTTTAACATATGTTAAATCCTGGAAACTAATATTATGCTGCTGAGCAAAATCCTCAGCTTTTCTGAAAAATTTACTCCATTCTTCATCAGAACGTGTATTATTTAACTCATATCTCCCAATAAATATATATAAGTCTTGTAGCTTTTGACAAATTCATGTTTCCTGATTGTATGTGCTAAACATAAGATGTTTTCAAGTTTGTACAGATACACAATGTATATATGTGATTGCAATTTTGTCCCCTTAAGCCGGTAGTTTCAGCAGATGCTTCAGTGTGAGAATTTGAAGTTAAATCCAAAAGCATAACAGTAGCTTCATATGTATTTAGAAACTTCATGAGAGAACGATACCAATAAAACCAATGAATGCTGCATTGATTTAAAATAGTCTGGAATCCAAGTTCTTTTTAACATTTGATGAACAACTGACATCTTTTTGCCATTGCATGTAAAATTATACAAAATCTGTATAACAAAGAATTCTTTTAAATCCAGTATGTTGCTTATTGCGTCAATGAGAACTAAGTTAAATCTATGAGCATAATAATAAATGTAGTATAAATTCGGAGCCACTTTTTATATCTTAGTCTGCAACCCATTAGCACATCCAATCATAATGCTTGTTTCATCATAGCACTGTTCCACACAAAAATTAAAACCAAAGCTACAACTTTGACAATAATTCAATTATAAATTTGCTCAATGATTCTGCACTTAAATACGCACACACAGCTCTGTATGCACACATTCTTTAGTGCAACCTTCATAAACATACCTAAGAGTTAATGCCATTTTCTTATTTTTACTGTAATCTTTCGTTTCATTTACTAATAGTGAAAAGTATCCTGCTTACTTTACTTAGATATTATTGTTTCCTTAATTTTTGTGTCCAAAAACTGATATTATATCGTTTTAATATTCATGTATTGTATAATGACCATACGCTGTGACATTTTGGCTTTCAAGTTTTCATTTTCTTCAGATATTGTTTCAAGAAATTAGATGAAATTATCCTTCTTGCTGCTTTCTATCGACTCTTTATGTCTTCTAAATAACAATCCTTGTCGTCCTAAGTAACTTGTTACATCTGAATAATGTTTTGATGTGTGCACAATTTTTTGTAATTTCTTTCAATTTTATTGTGCACGGCTGAGGAGCAATAGATAAAGTTTTTTTATCAGGTATACTTTTCAAATTAACCCAGGTACTCATTGATGATAAATGCCTCTCGTTTTGAGAATGTTGGAAAAACAAGGCTTTAACACCTCTCCATTTTTTAAATCCTTTGTCACTAAATGTTTGGCATCCCATTTTCTCACCTTTCATCAAAATGGTTTTTAAAATATATGAGCAAGCGAAACAATAAACAGTCCATTTATCTTATTTATACCAATTCAGACAAAATCCGTGCCCTTTTGTTAAAAGATAATTTTCAAGTACTGGTTGTAAATGTAAATCAGTTTTCATTTTGCTTAAATGAGGTTTACTGATGCTGTATTTTGTGAACCTTTTTGATCTTCCAATAACTTGGAACTGGTTGCTGAATTTTGAGTGAAAGTTTCATTTTTGAGTACTTCAGTTTCTCTGATTTTTAAATAAACTTCTTTATGTTTGGGTTTCTGAAAGAAAATCTTTCAAATGAAAATATTTTTAACTGTTTTTGAATTTTTTGGCCTTTTAATTTTTAATTTTTTAAGGACAGAAAAGTGATAATTCTAAGTACCCACAGAATAAAAATGTATACAGAGTTTCAACTCCTTCATCACAGAAAAACATCATTGTAAGCAATAAACACTTTTGGCAATTTTAATTTTCCCATAGTACTCTGAAATCAACCCTGTTTGGCTATACTCAATATTTTCGGTGTTAGCAGAAATTATCACTGTGGTCTTATAACTCTGTCAGTTACAATGATTATATATAAATGTTTAAACTACGGTATTTTTTAGAAAGTATAAAAATAATTATATGTAAGCAAATCCAGATTAGAGTCCTGCAATGGGTCAGGTAACCCAGTTTTATCAAGACCCAACCCATGGTTTAGGTTGACACTAAATTTTTTGTTGTTGTTGCAGGTTGGGTTGACTTTAATTGTTTTGGGGTGGGATTTGACTCTTGTGGGTCGGGTTTGGGTTGATCTGATTTTTCAAAAAAGACTAGAATATTTTTGCAGATGAACAAAAACTATATAGGGTGGGTGTACCAGTAATTGACCAGTGAAATAAAAAAACTGCAGAAAACAGGAATTAATGGGAATACTTTCTAACTTTGGTTGTTAGAGAACATATCTCATCCAAAGAAATGTTTTTTTTTTACAAGTTATAATTGCAGTTAAAGATGTGCTTGAAGATTAACAAGGGAAAACTAGAAATATTTTTACTTTTCTATTTTATAAGTTTGTGAATTATTATGTTTCAAAATGTTCTCTGACTTTTGTATCCCCCAGTATACGTGTCTTTTAACAGCTGTTTTAAATATGAACATTCATATTTTGATTTTTACATGGAAAAAGAAATGGCCAATTACTGGTGCAATCTCATTTTCTAAATAATACTATAAATAATTTCAACTCTAGAAAAAAATGAGAAAATGTTTCCGGAATATAAATCCTCATACCTTAATTAGTATATAGAGAAAACTGCAGAAAAATGAGCCAATAATTTTATATAAAAAAAATAACACGTTCATTTTTCAACATAAAGATAAAATTGCTATTAGACATATAATTGTAGACTATTTTTATATAATTGTATTAAAATAGGGATTAAATTTCTTTCAATTCGGGATTGGTTTGGGTTGAAGTATGTCAGGTTGACAATTTTTTTTTTGTTGGATTGACTTTAAATAGAATTTTTGGTTTTGGGTTTGGTATAATCCGATCTGCAGGACTCTAATCCGGATTTTCATTTTCTGAGTCCAAGGGCACCCTTCCCAGGTCCTGAGTATTACAAGAATTAAACGGAACATCAACCCAAGCCTCCATTTTTAATTGGGATTCCCCCAAAGCCAAAAAAATTAATTTTATTTTATTTTTAAATGAGTATAAATTGCCATTACAAAAATGTCATCTCAAAATGCCATAACATATAAATATCAACGTTAAAATAGAAAGATAATTACTTTTCATTGAGTAAGCATGATGCAGACAGACAGTCTGGCGTTGTTGGGGATAACTCGGTGTGATTTATTCTCCTGTAAAGCGAAATTAGTTATAAAACACTATTTTTGTTTTTCAGGCGAAAATTATGAACATTAAAGCCTGCAAACTTCTTCTGTGCTCTTAACCCTCTGAGCGTCTAAAGCTTTCTTGCATTTTCGTAAAACTAATATTAAATTTTCTTTCTCTGTTTATTTCTAAAATACACTTCATCTCTCTTTTTTCTTACATATATTTTAAAGTACAATTCTGTTAAAAATATTTTTGTCTACAGCTGATTTAAGTTATTTTTGGGACACTGAAAAATATGGGCAAAACGCTTAGAGGGTTAAATCAACAATGAATTTGAATCTTTCAAGCATTTCATCTGACATACTCATGTGCTAGAAAAAATATTTTTTTTAAATTTTTTATGAATATTTTCAAAAGTATAAAATGTACACTCAAAATTTAATTTGCTGCCTCCAAAATTTTGCTGGCACCCAAACTTTGCCACCCTCTGCCTTAATCTGGCCCTGTATATACTATGTATAAAAGTTGTGCTATTTTTTAATGTAAAACTGATCTTTTTTTATGGGTTTATGTTTATTTTTTTGCAACATGGAAAAAAGAAATGGATAAACCCAAAGTAAAATAAAACTATTAAAAAGGTGAGAGTAAATACTGTATGCATGCGTCTATAAACAAAACTAAACAGTAGTATGTGTGAATATGTGCGAGTATGTGTTAGTATATGTGAGTATGCTTAGAAGTATCAAAACATCTGTAAAAGTTCAGAGATGCCAAACGTAAAATTAAAATTCCTAACATTTTAAGTAATTTAAAAGATATTCATTAAAATGTGAATGTTGCCATTCAATAAAATCCATGGGGCAGGTGATGATACTATTCAAATTCATTTACTATTTCATCCAACTAACTGATTTTGAATACATCACAATATTTCTTTCAAAAATTTACAATGTCTCCCAATCAAACCCTGTACAATAATTTTCAATCCTTGCAGAAAAAAAAATACATTTCAGTTGATAGTGCCCAATATTTTGTGTTAAATAAAAATGCTAAGATAGGGTGTCATAAAACTTATTTTTTCAATACAAAAAATAAAGAGTTATTTTAAAAATTAGATGTGTCTTATTTCCTATTTTGTACCAACTACAAATAATTCATGCAAAAGAGATACAGTTTAAATAAAATGAAAATATCCAAACTGAAATAAAATTGCTTTTGCCTCACTGGGGAATTTAGACGATTGATTATTTATAACAATAAAGTAACAAATAGAGCAGAAAAACTTTTAAAAATTATGTTTAAAAGATTTTAAACAGGGTTTTGAGGAGGTCAAATGAGGGAAAACTGACTTTTGGGAGATGTGGGGGGGGGGGGGGGGGGATTAAGATTAAATTAAAAAGAAAAAGCAGAAATCCTTTAAAATTCAGACGATGCTCCCTCCCTGACAATGTAAATATTTCATTATTAGCATTGAAATAATTTTTATAGGAATATTGCAATAGCAAGCAGAGGTCACACTCACTCAGAAGATCTGTAGCAGTTTTTGAAGCAGGGGAAATGAATTTTATAGCAGCAAAAATCACTTTTGTAGCAAGTAAAAAAAAAAAAAAATGTAGCAAGTAAAAACAATTTTTTTGTAGCAGGTAAAAACAATTCTTTTTGTAGCAAGTAAAAACAATTATTGTAGCAGCAAAAATTACTTTCGTAGCAGCTAAAAACAATTTTTGTAGCAAAAAGCTCCCTTTTGTTGCAGGTAGAAATCAACATTTGTAGCAGAAACAAGTACGCAAATACACAATATTCATGTTAAAGTTGTTTCCGAGCATTAAAAATCCAGTTTTGGAAAAAAATTTCTCCAATTTTGAAACAGCAAAAAAGTGACTTTAGAGCAAGTTAAAATTTATTTTTTATTTTTTTTTTTTCCGCCAAAGCAGTGAAACAGACACAATTATGAGAGTTTTTGTTTCGCACATCCATGCTATAAATATACATCAACATCTAGCATAACCTCATCCTATTAGAAATAGGAAGGGAAAAGGGTGTGTGTGCATGTAAATTTAAAAAAACTTCTTCCTATACCTCCAGATTTAAGTAGTTTTGAAATTTCCTGTTTTTGTTAACGATAGTTTCTACAATCTGCTAACAAGACTGTTAACAACACAGTTCAAAATTTGAAAATAGTTCGGCAGCTTTAAATACATTTTTAAAAAAGAAGATTAGATGTGAAAATTTCTGCACTCACCTATTGTACAAGATAAGCTATAAATCGTGTCAGAAGTTTTGATAAAACAAGACATATTAAAGTGTTTGGCACCCCTCCCCCTAGTAATGAATTCAGGGGTTGGCATTAAAATTCTTCTCATCCCCTGCACAATTTGAAATTTTATGCTTATATATAGTCAAAAGCACAAGTTTCCTCCTCTCTTACCTTACATCAGGGAGAAGGAAGGGGGAGGGGGAATGGAAAAAAAATAGGAGCCCAAATTAAAAAAAAATGTTTTCTATTTCATACGTATATGCTGAAAATCAGAAAGGATAACCAAATTGAAAAGGAAAAACTCTTTTTGCTTTGCCCCCCTCACACACACACAACTGGCCTTATATAAATTTTTCCTCGTTTATTGTAGGAGAAAGAGGTAAAAGGACTTGAGAAAGTTTAAGAGAATTTAGATGAAAACTGTATTTAAATAGTTATATTAGATAATGAGCAATCGCTTAATTTTTTTTCCCCTTAGTTCTGTTGCTGTTAGGTGTTTAACACAAGAATCATAAAGATGGATCCATCAAATTTTCCTGTCTCTCAAAAAATAAATCAAAATAAATAAATAATAAGAAAATAAAAATAAAATTTAAATCTATTAATAGCAGTTTTTATTTAAGATACACCATTTGAAATAACTATTATCTTTGTTTTTACATGTTAATGTAAGAAACAAAACTAAGAATTCTCAAGATGGTATTCTGAAGTAGGAGACAAATATCTGTATTATAAAGCAAGAAGCATGTTCATGAGTATTACTGATGTCATATTGACAATGGCAACACCTAACCAATAAATTTCACATTTACTGCAATTTTTTTTAACACCTATCGTACAATTTACACCGTCAAAAAAGAGAAAAATGTATTTTAAGATGCAACTTGTTTGAAAACTGTATCTCAATTTAACGATTTATTAAACCTATCTGAAATAATCATACTAAAAAAGGCTGTTGTAAGTAGTGAAATCTTTGGATATTAACTCTTGGCAAACAGTTAATACGACAGTATTACTTTTAATAAATAAATTTCAGAACTTTATTTGAATCCATAATTTATATTCTTCATATAAAAATATTTCTTGGTGTAAAAATATTTCTTGGGCAATCTAAAAAGTATATTTAATCTAATAAAATCTTAGTTTTCACTTATATTCTGTAATCTGGGAAGCCAGGATCAATCCCCAAATATACTTTAAGCAAAAAATGGCCTTAACAAAAACAAAAAGTCTGATGCTGGTTAGGATATCTAAAACTTCATTTATTCAGTAAGCATGCTTTTTTGATATTTTTTCAGATAAGCGCACGCTGGAGATGAGTTCGGGCTCTTTTTTCGGAGCCTGGACCTGTTAGAGCCAGATGATTTTAAGCCCGAGCCTGAAAAATTTTGTCACTAGAGCCAAGCCCGAAATTATGCCATATATATATATAAAAAATGCATAACATTCAAAAATTGTTTCAAAAGTAATATATCATTTCTAAACAACTTTTTACATAGAAATAATTATTAATAAAAATTTACATTCAATCTTATCAAAAGAGAAGTTTGGTATCAAATAAAAATATGCTTCATGCTTAAAAGGTTTTTCATATTTTTTCTCCCCCAGCAAGCAAATCTAGTTGACACATTAATGAAGTGTGTTTTATGAATATATGCAAAATAAAAGTATCAAGCAAAGTTTTTCAATTTCCTATAAATGGTGCACATTTTTTACAATTGATTCCCTCCTCACAACAATCTTTCGTGATTGTTGTGTCCCTGAAAATCAGCTTGAATTAAAAATTTGACACTGATATCTGAAAGATACAATGCTCTTTAAAGAAAAGAGGTAACACCGCTTGATTGCTTTCTATTGGAATAGCAATACATGGCAATTATACCTACTTATGAATGAAAATGACTTTGTAAATGTACAGAGCACAGTTCAAGATGAAAAATAGATACAAGAATCACTAATGCTAGTTTAATATGAAAAGCGATTATCACTCGTACACAATAGAAAACTAAAAAATTCGCAAACCTCAAGCTAATGCTGTTTGACGAAAAAAGAGAAAAAAATATTCTCTTCGTGTTAAATCACTAAATTAAAAAATAAATTAAAAAATAACCTATGTCACAAATGATAATCAAATTAAAAACCACAGAGTGACTAAAAACAAATTAATTGTCAGTGCCTCTTTCGATTGGCACTATATCAACAGATCATTGCTGTCAATGCCAGACATAAATCTGCAAATATCACAAATTTTCTTTTTAAAATAGTAAACTGATGCTAGAATAGAAAAAGACTCCCCTTCATTCTGATCAAAATAGCATTAAAAATAATTTAAAATGAAAAAAGTAACTTTAAGAAAAAAAAAAAAGTTCTTTTTTTATATATACACATGAATAAATAAAATTTTCAGTTTCAGAAAGAACGAGTCCAACCCGTCTGATCTCTAGCACATACTTAACACGTGTTTGATGCAAAGAATAGTTGACGGCCCCAGATACATCTAACAGCTTTTTAAATTTTGCATTCCTTTTAGTAGTATTGAATTGTATAGTAACAATTTTTTTTCCTATTCTCACACTGAAATTGTAATTTTGTCATCAACATAAAGCAATCTAAATTTTAAAATTCCCATAAAAACACCAATATTTGAAAATACAAATGAGCATTGCAAATTAAAGTTTAGCAGAAAAGTATGTTCTTTAGTGCTTGGGCTAATTTAATTGCAGTATCGCAGGTGGCAATTTAGGTTAAGGAAACATTTATAACAACAAATACTGCTAAAAAAGACAAAGACACACACATGCATGCAGGGACACACACACACATGTGCATGCACATACACAGACAATATAAACAGAGAATTAAAAATATCTCAGGAACTAATATATCCTTTTTTTTTCCTGAAAATCTCTCTAATCGAAGGTTTGCTAATCAGTAACTAAGTTTCAGTAATCGCTATTCTCCAAGTTAAGTTTAAATCAATGTCACTCTTTCTAAAAATATGTTACATTTAATTTTTAAAAATAGAAAAAAAAAATTCATAAAGTTTGAAGGAATTTTTTTAGAACATTTTAAATATTGTTAAGCTTTAAAAACTAATTGTATCTCCCCCCCCCCCTTTTTGTTTATTTGCAAATAAACTAGAAAAACGTACAGTATGTCTTTTTAATTTAATGAAGAAATTACATAGTTTGATTAAAATAAAAAATATTTTCAACTTAAATATTAAGCATATATAAAATTGATCTATATAGTAATAGTTAAATAAAATATACAGGGTCATCAAAAAGGGTTGCTTCTTTCACCAAACATAGCATCTATGCATCGTCTGAAGGTCACGTCTGAGAAACAGTTATATCTAACAAATCTTACAGAATTAAAGAATAATTCGCAAAAATTATTGCATTTCTTCAGTTACTTTTGGAGTTATTTTTTTTTATCTGCACAACCTTTTTCGGTGACCCTATACAATACACACCAATAATCTAAATATGTTCTGAATGCTGTAACAGTAATTAAGTGAACATGAATCCAAAAATATGCAAAACGATATAAAATCTTGAATTTCACATGTATCATTATAAGAATGAATTGATTCATCATTTTATTTAAAAAAGAAAAAAAGTAAGAAATACACATACCTATTTACAAAATTTTAATAATTCAAAAGAAATGCAAGTAACACACATAGGGGAATAGGAAAGATACTTTTCCAGTACAGGGGCCTTGGCAAGATAGAGAAAATGGGCTCCCCGAGAGAAAGAAATTTTTCATGCCTTTTTTTTGGCAATCTACTCAAAGTGTTTTACATACACAACCCTTTTTTTTTTTCAATATTTATAAAATTTGTTTAGTTCAATATTTTTTGAAAAATCTATTTAGGGATGTCAAAATTCCCCCCCCCCTCCCCCACACACATACACACCAACTCTGCCCATGGGGGGGGGGGGGGAAGGGAAAGGGGGCAACTTGAAATCTTAAATGATACCCCCCCCCCTTTTTTTTATTGCAGATTCAGATTCTACAGGAAAAAATATGTAACTTTTGTATTGCACAATTTCTTCAAAATATCGTAGATGGTGCTGTAATTGAGTAAAAGGCATTCAGAATCGTTTTCATTGAAATGTCTGGAAATGGTCGAATAACTCGAGAAATATACATCGGATTAAAAAACGAAAGAATAAGTGTTCAAAATTTTAGAAAAATCTATTTAGGGACATAAAAGTTGCCATTGAAAAAAAATATTAAACATGTATTTTTCTGTTTTTCAATCCAATGTATTTCTCAAATTATTCGACCATTTGCAGACTTTTCGGACACCCTGTATATAATGTTGATAAAAACAAGCATAAAAGCTCATCAGGTTTGTTTTTATAGCTGTTTATATCATTTGGCAACAAATCTTACTTTCTGAAGCCCAAATTGTGCCAATCTTTTATTTTTTAAATGCCAAGGCCCTTATATTGGAAAAGTATCTGAGGAAGTTGATTATCATAAGAGAACAGACAAAATTGAAGCCTACTATACAGGGTGATCCCGAATTCATGGTATAAATTTTAAGAGTTCCTACAGGACGCTATAATAATCATTTAGTGTATAGGAAACCAGTATCAGAATCCCATTTATTGAGTCAAAATTACAGGGTGTCTCACTTCAATCCGAAGTCATGTTTTCGTTCATAACTTTAACAGTAGTAAAGATACTTTAACAAAATTCATAACAGACTCACCTTTGTACGAATTGTAAAGATAGTGTAAGGATTTCATTAAAGTATCTTCACTACTGTTAAAGTAATGAATGAAAACACGACTTCAGATTGGACTGAGACGCCCTGTAATTTTGACTCAATAAATGGGATTCTGATCCTGGTTTCCTATACACTAAATAATTGTTAGAGTGTCCTGTACCAACCCTTAAAATTTGTACCATGAATTCGGTACTTTGAACCTTGCAAGACCCTTTTAGTGTACAGACCACACTATCCGATTTTAATCTTCATAATTAACGCAATAAACAATACTTAAACGAGCAATAATAAAAAGTCATATTGACGTCTATATATACCTCTCTTCTTTACTCGCCTTGCTGTAGTAGCCACGAGCTCTAATGGCAGCATAAAATGAGAAAGTCTCATTAAGGTAGTTGGTTTCACTAGTCCGTAAACTGAAAAAAGAAATACAAATAAGCACACACAGTGACAGTTCAATATTTTTCCTGCTAGTCAGGTGCAGGTGATAAAAGCACCAAATACTGTTTCAACCACCATTATATTTCTATGTGTGAAACAAAATATTTTTAAAGGCATATAAGAAATGTCAGTACTTATATCTGTTAGACTGGCACATTGAACTCATTTCATTTCAAATATTAAACTTTCACTCATTTAATTTAAAATACACACATTAAATATATACGTTTCACTCATTCTATTTGATTTTTTTAAAAATGAAAAATCAAGCATCAAGCATAGATTATGAAGCACTTTTCAACACATTCAGAATACTGTAAAAAAAAAAAAAAAACTTAGCTGTTTAATTAGGTTTAAGGTGATGTCTAATTAAACAGTATGGATAACAGATAGCACAGTTGAAAACCTAATTTCAGCAATTAACATCAATAGTTGGAAAAATATCCCAATTCTTTTGTGCAGCCCTGTATACGATCTATAGTTAGGAAAGGCATAGCACAGTTGAAAATTCTCTTTCAGCAATTTTCTCCAATAAATGGAATTGAACTGAAGATGTTTTGTACAGCCCTGTAAATGATCTACAGCAACTAATAACCAAGTAATATAAAAAATAATTGTTAAATTTAAAAGCGCATACCATAACTGAAAATGCATTTTCAGCAATTATTGTCTGTAGGCATTACTGTAACCGAATTATTTTGTTTGTCCCTGTAAATGAACGATGAATGTTATGCACACTGTATTCTATAGTAACACAGTAAGCATTTTGCACTTTACCTGAGTGATATATATCAAGTTCAAAATGTTTGAAATAGTGCAATATAATTAAAATACACAGCAAATGATTTTTTGAAATAGACCATAATGTAATGAAATTCTTTTGAGTGTCACTGTAAATGAACAAATACATACACTATTCCATAATAAGCATCTTGTAGTGCACCTCAGATATATATATCAATTTCAATATGTTTAAAATAGTGTAACATCACAAATGATTTTTCCCCCCATAGACTGTAATGTAATGTAATTTTTGTGAAAACAGAAAAAAAAACCCAATAACTTCTTAATTATGATACGTATCAAATCCATTTAAAGTTATTATTATGTCTAGGAAAAGGGCCGAAAATTTATGTATGACAGATTTTTGATAACATTAAAATTAGTCTCAAGGGGGGGGGGGGGGGGGGGAGAGAAATGGGGGTTTGAGAAGAAAAAATTCATAACTTTGTCCATTCACAAGATATCAAATCTGTTTAAATTTATTATAAATCCTCTTAATATTATCTACAACTTTTATACTGACAAGTTTTTTTATAGGACCAACCCTTACAGCAAAAAAAAAATAAAATAAATAAAAACAAAAAAAAATCCCTGCCAGCTCTGCCTACAGACGAGGTAGATTTCGAAGTGGGCAGTCCCAACTGCCGCATCATGGCAAAAAGTTCATTTCTTCTGCAATTCCCAATAAACAGGCACCCCACGGTCTATGTAATCTACCTGTGCCTGTAGGCCGAGCCATCAGGGATTTTTTTATTAGGCCAATCTCTGGACTAAACGGGTTTAGAAGTTGGGTTCTAGTATTTAATCAATCAACTATAAAACAATTTTTTTTCGATATATATTTTTTTTCAATAAGTATTTTCAGTATAACTTAGCTAGATTTTACATCACACATTGCCTTTCATAATGCTGGTTCCAGATGCCATCCTTGCTGTTTGAGAATAATGCCAATATTGTCTTGTACAGATGATGTGCTGGTGTGTACTACAGATCGTTGGATTCAGCAAAACTCCATCATTCTTCCTTGAGATGTGACAAGATGGTAAAGCAGGGTTCATAAATATCATGATATTTTCGAAAATATCAAATATCAGATATTTTGATATATATCCGATATTTTCGATATATATCCGATATTTTCAAAATAGTCAACTTACTGCTGATAATAAATATTTTCAAGCATAATATAGATTAGAAACTAAAATATATTGCACTTAACATGAAAACTTAAACAATATACTAAAACTGCTTTTTTCCCTCTCTTTTCATCTTTTATTTTTCACTTTAAATGAAATTGAAGATCAACAAATCAACAAAACAGAAACAATTTGCTTTATACAATTATAAAAAAAAAACTATAAGATTCAGTATCAACTATCAAGAAAACAGAAAATTATAAAATAAAAAAAATACAAAATAGTTTTCTTTTATTTGAAAAATTTAAACATAAATGTAAGCTTATTTATTTTTTATTCCCTAACATGTTGTACAATTTAAGCTCAACAACACCAAAATCAGAAATTGATTCTTTCCTAATGAAGCTGTAAAGAACTGATTATCTAAATTAGACAGTTTATCTTTCTATATCTCTCCTGAATTTGTTATGTCCCACATGATTAGTAGTCCCAGATAATCTACATTTAAAAATAAAAATTTCGAACAAAGCTTGGATATGATTTTTGTTTTTTTATTTAGCTAGAAAAGTCACTGCCAGAGACAAATATTCTTTATCTACAGAATGGAACAGTCAATATCAGTTGAAAATGTCATTTACACTTGTTTTGACTTAAAATATCAAAAATATCTTGCACAGTGATATTTGGAAAATAAATATCAAATATTGAAACTAACAAGTATCTTGATATTTTGAAAATAAATATCAAATAACATGAAAATATCGAAAATATCAAAAATCTTGATATTTTGAAAATAAATATAGGATATATATCATGATATATATCTATTGATATATATCAACGAACCCTGTGGTAAAGTAAAACAATAATTTTTATATTCCTCAAAAATCTACAGTAAAGACTTAAGGATGCATCTTCTTCATCATGAATATATGGAATTTGATTACGGCAGAGATGATGTAAGTGTTATCAGCGATTTTCGATCTTATGAACAATTCATTTAAGAATTTTAAAGCTCTGTAAAAGGCTGGGCTTTAGCTTTTATGCCTAATCTGCATTCACTATTACTTCTGTTAAAATAACTATTGTTATCTAGTTCTGAGAAGGGAAACTTAAAAACAAATATGTTGTAAAATTGAATTGTGTAATTGTTTGAATTATAAAGTAAAAAGCAATGATTTTTGTGTAGACACTGAATATATTTTATGTTGTATCAGGTCAAATAGATTTGTAAATAACAATATTATTCTTGGTATATACTTGTATCATGTAATTTAAGGGGGTCTATGCAGACATGACATGACGTATTTTTTCATTGATTGATGTACAGTGAAACTTCCATTTAACGAAGTCTCATAGTTACACCTAAAAACTTCGTTATGAAGAAAATTCGTTAAATAGAAATCAATGAAATGTTTCCTTCAGATATAGCAAATAGGTATTCGATTCAGAATCATTTGATTCAGTTTCAATTATGAAACCGTCTTTTACAAAACAGTTGTGTACGGTCGATGAAATCATGCCCCATTCCCAAGCTTTGGCTCAAGCTTTCATCAGTTCTGATACACAGGTTCTCAAACTAACGTTTTCACTACATTGTCTTTTTCGATAGTGTGATTCAAGATTTTTTATTATTCCTTAGGCTAATGGCTGAAGTTTAGAAGTTGTATTAGCAGGAATAAAAAAAACTTTGATGTTGTTCAATTCGCATTTTGAAGTACATTCTTGTAGATGTGCAAAGTAATTGTCTATCAGCAATGAAAGGTCAGAATGGTAACTGTCTGACTGTAATTCATATTTTTTGCTTCAATGCATCTGACGCCATTACGTCACTGCATCTTCTATGTCATTCAATGTAAAAAGGGGATTTTGACTTCGCCCAACTGTCAGCGATGGAGTGTCGGTGTGAGAAAGTTATAACAAGTGTTTTTCTTAGTGTGAAAAAAAAATTGTTTTATTTAGCACCAAGCAGAATGAAAATTATTTAAATGTGTTCATTTTCGTACAATCTGTTGAAATAAATTCGCATATCCATCGCAACACTAACCTCTTAGTTTGAATTCTATACACGTACAAAAGTGGAATAATCTTCGTTATATAGAATATATTTTTCGTAATATGGAGATTAATTTACATGCTAATGGTGTTCAAAGTCAAAGTTCTACAGAAAATTTCGTTAAGTAGAAAACTTTGTTAAATAGGGACTTTGTTAAAGGGAAGTTCTACTGTATATATACTGAACAGTTGGTAATATAACAGTTCTTTTTTTATACATATAATTTTACACCATTGTTCATGTATATATTGACAATATTTTGTGTGCCTATAAATTAATCTAATAATGTATTTATGAACAATAATTTAAACCTTCTCCAATCGAAATCTGATAATTTGAATTTCAATACATTACTATGAAATAAATGCTAATTAAATAATATCTAAATGAAAACATACAAATTTATATAAAGAATTAATTTTATATAGTTTTAATATGGATCATAAACAATGTAAATATAATTATGGCACAAAACTTGGTGCATTATATAACGTGCTTCCAGTGATGCAGGTGTACTTAGTTTAGGTAAGAGATTTTCTTGTAATTCATCTTGGGGAGATATTTTATACGTTTACTATTCTTTCTACTGTTTCTACAAACGCAATGTATTTTTGTTTTTGTTGTTACCGCTTTCAAATCACTGTGCCTAAAATTCTCTCTCTTCTTTTGAAAAATCCAAATTTTAAAAGTCTGATTAATTATTCAAAATTCTCTTTACCACTATTTCAAAAAAAACCCAAATTCCTTCTCTTTTTTTGTTACAATGATGTCTCAAAAAAGGAAATGTTTACTGCAATGCTAAGAGACATTTACAATTTCATGACAGCAGTTTTAATTAAATTGAGTTTTATTTTATTACATTACATTATAGTATAATATTTATAGTTTCTTTTATTTTAAGTAATGATGTAATAAGTAATTGTTTTGATATAGTAAAATATTTTGGGAAAGTCTGTAATTTTCAAATGTTATATATTTTAAATGATCATTTTCTCACCAACAATTTAATATATATTTTTTTTCTAATGATTCATTTGGCACTTACTATTACACTTGATAGTAATGGTGTTAACGGAAAAGTACAAAAATAATATCAAACTATAAACATTATATTTGGTACTTCTCCATTATCCTCTCGACCACTTTTCATAACAAAAAACTATCATCAAACTATACGATTTAACGCCAAAAATGCATGATTGTAGCGTCATATTCACTTAAAGTCAGAAGCGTTACACGTGTTTGTTATGTCATTTAGTGGTTTTAGTTCAAGGTTTACCCTTATTTTTCATTCATTTTACTGGTTGCAATGCATAGATATATACATATAATAACTAGACCAGTTTCAACTGACGTCACAAACATTTATTCGCCAGCCAAGAGCGATAACTAAGAAAAATAATGTAAATAAATAAATAACAAAGAATTTTTTCCTGTTTTCATTAACATAATGTAAATTTTATCGTTTAAACTTCTTGATACTTGACACTTTGGTGAATTGGGCTTCTACGGGGTTTTTTTTTGGTGGGGAGGGGGGATTCCAATGGCAACATTTTTCCATTTGTTTATTTGGTGTAACAGTTTGGCGATATGAAAAGATGTTTATTTTATGAAATTTGTTTATTTACATTATGTTTTTTTATGAAAGTGGTCAACAGGATAATGGAGAAGTACCTTATATTTTAACATCAAAACATTGTTTCTAATTTACACATGTAAATATAAAAGCTTCCATTGATATAAAAGAAACAAAAACTGCTATTGGTGTAAATTTGAGCCTGGCTAACAGAAAAATGCTGACATTTCTTATATGCTCTTAAAATTTTATATCTCACACTACATGAAAATGTAATAAATGTAGATAAAAATATTTAAAAAACGAAACAGACTTACTAATAGTGGTAATATAACTGGCCAATCTTGGATGCAATCTCACCAATCTGCCATCGCTTGAGGGCATATTTGCTATCTAAAACTTGCCTGTAAGGAAAAGAAAAAAATTGCAACTAACTAGAATCAAGAAGAACTTTTTGAGAAGAGTTACAAATTAAGGCAATATGGTTTTATAGTAGTCTTGGAACATTTTAAAATAATATTGGCCAATTCAGTCTTTAAAATAAAAATTTGTCAAGTGCGAAGTATAACTCGCACTCACAGGGTTCCATACATTAAATTTATTAATTAATAAACTCCTACTCCTCCTAATTTTTTTCATAATTTTAGTTTCAGTAGATTCGGATATAGGAAGGGGGACTTTTTTTCCAGCATACTTTCAACAATATCTCTGAAAATATATTACCTAAAATTAAAACAAATATATTTTTAAGTTACGAGATCTTTCGAACAATACCCTACATGATATGTTAAAAAATAAAAATAAAAAATTCTCTAGTAACTTACAAGGGGACCGCCAAACATGATGCGCACAGATTTTGATGAGTATGTTGTACAGGTCATACCCCTAACTATTCAGGTCAAAGGTTTTCTTCAAATGGGCCTTAGTTTTTGAGAATTTCGGGTTAAAGTTCAACATGCGTTTCAAATACCGACTAGTTTGTCATTCTGAACAAGGTCTCCATGGCGCAGAGCTAGCATTCGCAATTTGAGTCCCGGAAGAGAGGGTTTTGTCCTATCATGCGACTTTTTACCTTTTTTAATAAATTTCATATATTTATCACGTTACAAGTTTTATGCAGAATTATGAATTCTGCATCTTAACTCTTTGATATTTTCCTAATAAATTCCATTTACATTTTTAATTTTTTTTTTGTGCAATTTTGAAATTAATATTTTTATTGACAAAATTCCAAACTAATTTATGTCTAGATTTTGTTTAATTTTTCTTATTATTTACCTTTTATATTTTAATAACCGCTCTAAAATAATACCTTTTTAACTTTATAAAAAAGGATAAATTTTCATTTAAAATTCCATAACTTATACAAAATATTTTTCATCTCATATCTTCTAAACTTATGTATGATTAGGTAATTCCAATAGCATACCTTGAAAGGAATAATTAAATATTAAGCAGTAACGCTTATATCCAAGTTTTAACCAGTTATATATATATTTTATGTTATTTAAATACATTTAACTGTAAAGTTCAAACTCAACATCCTTTTTAATTTTCACAAAAAAAAAAAAAAAAAAAAAAATTACAATTTTTTTTTTTTTTCTAACAAGTTGATGCCATACAGAAAATTTCAACTAGAAATGAAACATCGTCTGTAAATTAAAATACATATAAAAAATACCTGAAAAAATATCATTGCAATGACTTTTACGGCGATATCAGAATAAATAAAATTTTCTTTTTATTCATTTCGTTTACCGTAATTTCGGGAATATGCGCCGCATCATTGAAAAATCGGTTAAAAAAAACAAATATACACGTAAGCGCCGCACCCATTAGAAGCGCCGCATCATTGAAAAATCGGTAAAAATGAAATAGTCACGATAAAAAACGATCAGCAAAATTGGATTAAAAGTAACAAGAATAGTGATAAAATCTTACAAGATGTATGAATTAACAATAAAACACAGGTTATCTTAAAATACAATAGGAAAAAAAATACGTACAACGCCAATAGATTATCGTTTTAATCGAATATCGCCGTATGCGGTGTGCTTATGAAATAAATATAATTTATCAACTATTGTAAAGTATACAATAAATACTTTTAAAGAGTGAGCTATTAATAGTGAACAGAAAATAGAGAAATATGGGTAAGTTAAATATATTTTGACTATAGTAATTACGTTTTTATAATAAAGATATATTGTGATACTATGTACTGTTTATGAACTTTATACTGAGATTAAATGATTGTAAATAAAGGTGAAATATGAATGAATACTAATGAATCCATGTGTTTAAAAGTGTATTTGAGGCAGTAAGACTAAAAAAAACCTGAAATGAAGGCTTGTTTTTCACAATATCCAGATTTTGCTATGTTGAGGGAAAAAAAATCATCGTACCCGCCGCCCTGGCGTATGCGCCGCATCGCCGATATTTTGAACTTTCAAACACGTATGCGCCGCGGCGCTTACTCCCGAAATTACGGTAGTTTCTTTTGCAGACAATTTCCACGTTTGAAGTAATTTCCTTTTCAACTTTTAGTGCATTTTTAAATATATTTATCACAATTTAAGTATTTAAAGAATACATAATATGTTAATTTATACATTCTTCCAATATTGTTAAAACAGTTTACGTAAAGAATATATTTAATGGTGACTTTTAATGTGATATTTTGTTTAGAATATTTTTGCGATATGTATCACACAATTAGTTCCATATTTAATAAACTAAAAATGTCGATGTCGGTGATGATAAATATTTTAGTATTTTACCAGTTAACATATTGCAATACATTTAGAACAAATCAAATAATCATTTAAATTTTTTAAAATAGAAAATGCAAATAAAAAAATATGCATTATATCATAAATATGATAAATAAATAAATATATATAAATGTAAACAATAATAGTTTTAAAAAGAT
The DNA here is from genome assembly GCA_963931845.1 of Maratus michaelseni. Classification (NCBI taxonomy): domain Eukaryota; kingdom Metazoa; phylum Arthropoda; class Arachnida; order Araneae; family Salticidae; genus Maratus; species Maratus michaelseni. Next base: position 13,107,492 of record OZ007588.1, read on the forward strand.
GAGATATCAAGACATAAATTAGTTTGGATTTTCGTCAACAGAAATATCAGAATAAAAATTGCACAAAAACTATAATTTTTCACAAAACATGCGAAAATTAAATGGAATTTATTAGGAAAATATCAAAAAGTTCAAAGATGCAGAATTCACAATTCTGCATAAAATTTGTAACACGACAAATACATAAAATTTATTTAAAAAGATAAAGTCACATGATATGACAGAACCCTCTCTTCCTATCAAATCACGAACACTAGCTCTGTGCCACGGAGACCTTGTTCAGAGTGACAAACTAATCGGTATTTGAATTTTCTGTAAAAGTGCAGATTCCCAAAATTTCAAAGGAGCCAGTGGCTCCTAAACTCAAAATTTTCAGTGGCCACATTGTGAAACAAACACATAAAAACAATAGTGTTTATATGGGAAAAAAATAAACAGAAAACACAGGCATTCAAAGTAAATATATATATATACATATATATATACACACACATGTACAACAAAGCACACATTAATTACATCAAATATGTATATCTAATCATAAAATTCTTTATTTATTTATATTTTTTAACTATGTACATTTAGCAGATAAAGTTGGGGAAGATACGTATAAAATAAATTCATATGGTAGGGTGGAATGTTAGGAAAATAATCTTTGATTTTTTCATATAAAAGTACATATAAAGAAATTTTGAATGTGTGTGAGATTATTTTGCACTACAAAAATCAAAACATACTTCAAACATTTTGTTTTTCTATCAGAAAAATTATCTTTAAAAAAAATGTTATCACAGACTATGTAAAATTATCAGACTCAAACTGTTACAAAGAACACTGGCTGTTCGAATATATTTAAAGCAATAGTTTTCTGTGTTAAACACATCATTTTGAAAAGTTATTAAAAAGTAATTATAATAAAGATTGTTATGTTTTTTGGTCTTGATCTTTCTTCCTGAGTATGTTTAAAAAAGTATCGATACATATTTTGTATATAGTTAAACCGGATTGTTCTTCAGAAAATAACTTATGCAAAATTACGTTGAATTAAAAATTAAGTCCATTAAAATGTTATCATTTATCAGTAATATTGTCGGCTATTAAAGCTTAAAAGTAATATAAAGTAAATTTTGAATTAAAATTTACGCAAAACTTAAATAAATTAACTTATTTTCTCCCCATTAAAATTGGGCGACGGGATTTTATGGAATCTTCCCGCCATAATTGTATACAGTTTGTAGGAATAAATGTTTTTAATGTAATTTTATGAATAAACTATTCTCTAACCCTTTTCGTTCTATAGATAAACTATCTCCACCCCCTCCTCACACCCAAAAAAATGATTTTTCATAGCTGAAAAAAAGGACTCAACATGAACATTTGCATAAAAAAATATGGCTATAAATATATATAAAATATATATTAAATATCTCCATAATAAATGAAATTAATATGGAGAAGATTTATTTTCTTTTAGGTTTTAGATCTTAATAAAGTAAATTTAACAATTTATGTTATTTAGGGATGATGGAGAAAGATCGAGCATTATAAGCCTCATTGGAACTTTTTTTTGGCAAGGGTTTTTTTAAAAATCTCTATGGAGGCAATGAATTGCAATTTTCGTGACCGATTTTTTTCCACAATTAAATTTGCGACTGACGAAATTCATGCTTTTTTCAGTGACTAATTGATGAAATCCTTTATTTTTTCCGGGACCGATTGATGAATTCTCTTTTTCTGCGATCGATTTGTAAAATTCACACTTCTTTCACAGCCGCTTGATGAGATTCGAGGTTTTAATTCACGTGCAATTAACGAAATTCGCGGTTTTGTTTCGGGATAGTTTGACGAGACTCGATTTTTTTCCAAGACCAATTTACGAAATTCAAGCTTTTTTTCCTCGATCGAGTGACGATATTCACAATTCTTTTCTGCAATTGACTGATGAGATTGGAGTTTTCTCGCGACCAATTGATGGAATTTGTAGTTTTTTCCCCCCAATCAATTGACAAAATTTGAGTTATTTTTTTTTTTTTTTAGAGACGGATTGAAGAAATTCGAAGTTTTATTTTGCGACAGATTGACTTAACTTACAATTTTATTTCATGAGCAGTTGATGAAATTTATGGTTTCATTTGGCCACTGATCTACGAAATTAGCGGGATTTTTGCATGATCATTTTCGTGAAGTTCGCGACAGATTGTGGAAATTACCAATTTCTTTTCATGACCGATTCACAAATTGATTTTGCAGAAATCTGCTAATAATGATAATAATTTGAGAGGAATTCCACTAATTCATGGGAAAATCAAATGCCGATTTCTGGTATTTACCTGTAAGAACATATCTTGAATAATCCTAGATATATAAACAGGGATCATTCTAGAACATAAAAAAAGAGCAGGGTGCACATTACATAATAAGGGCAATTTTGTTGAAAAGGGCACATCATTTCATAATAGGGCATTTTTGTAATAAGTGCATATGTCAATATACTGGTGGGGAGAGAAGTATGGCAACAGCTTAAAGTACTGCTTAATTTAAAAAATCCAATAACATTTCTAATTTCCATAACTTCACTGTTTGAAAAGTATTAAAAATAGTAAAATGAAACTTATGTTCTCGATTTTTATTGTAAAAATGTTTACTATAATAACTGTCACTTTCCCCTTTTCATACGATATTCAAAAACCTCTCTGTCTAAAACTTTTATTCAAAAGATAACTTTTTCCCGGTTTTAGCAAAACTGGTTTTCAAAAAGCTGCAAAAGAAAAGTTCTAAAGCTACTTCTCAAAATTTTTATAGAACTTATGTTAGTTATCATGTGGTCAAAGGCCAGAATGCCTGATCTAATACTATATTTCACTAGAGAAGGTGAAATTAATCAATGATCCTTAGTTACCCTTTATGTCTTGTTCAATGGAAAAAATGATAAATGGAAAGATGAATCACTCAAAGTCAAAGATTAAACATACCAGGGCATTTCACAGAGAAATAAAAAGGGAAAGAGGAGTACTCTCCTCTGACTTACTGTACTAGCATTCTAAAAATAAAAGATAGGTAAAGAATTTTACAATGCAAACAAGGCAGGATTCTACCCAGAAATAAAAAGAGGGTAGAAATCTACCTAGAAAAAGGGCAAGAAGGGTGGGATTTTATCTAAAAAGGGCATGAGGGTAGGCCGCCCCTCTGAAACTCTCTAGAGTGATCCCTGATAATTATTCTCTTCTCGGCGTGATTTTTAAAAAAAATTTTTTTTAAATAAAACGGTAAATTTGCAAATCCGCGGAAATGTGGCATCCCTGTTTAATCATATTTTTTATTATGGACTATAAAAAAGAGAGAGAGAGAAAAAAAAAAGAAGAAGCTGTAAATATCGCGAAATTATGAAGGAGAATCCACGAAATTTATTTTTTTTAAAGTGGAAATCTGCCGGTCAGCGGAAAATGGGCATCCCTGTCAAACAAGTGGCGACTTAGTCATAAAAAGCTAGTGGCCAAAGCAAAAAATTTGGTCGCCATGTGGCGACTGGCGACCGTGAATCTGCACCTATAATTTTCTGAATGTGTAATTGATCTTACTTAATCATAAAAACAGCCATCAACTGTCGTGACAGAAGTCAACATGGCTTTGAGAACCAAAAAATCGCCCTGTTGTCAAAGGTAAATGAATGGCAACCCGATCACAGAAGATTGACACTGGTCATGATAAAATTATTCAATCTTCCATAATCATGAAATCTTTTTAAAACCGAGCAAATTAGCATGTTTTTAAAGCTGTGAGGTCTGGAAGGGGTTTGGAAAATCTAGCTTGGGTGCTGAGAGCACCTTATTTTTTTAAAGACCAATCAATCATTTAATAATTTAATGTGAATTAACACAGAATAAAAAGGTAAGAATGGTAGAAAGAATTAAGACACACAAAATGAAAAGAAAGCCAACAAGTATTTTTAAAATACCTGTGCTGTTGTTGAAACTTCCAAAGTTTTGTGTAGACATCAAATGTCCGTCCAAAATAGGCCTGCCACTGTTTATGACCATATTGGGGTAGATCTCTGAAAGAGACACACTTATACATGAAACTCTGAGGTAAAAATTAAAAAAAAATTATACAACATACAGATATTATGGAATATTAGTTCTTTTGATATTATTATGAAAATATAAGGAATAAATGGTACTTTCATATTAGCCTTATGCCAGCAGTTAATTGCCAAAGACTTCATGTCATGTATGTATTCATTAAATGTATATAATAAATAGGGGAGACTGGTACAAAGTGGACCACTTTTTCTGTTAAAATTGTTCATTTAGTTGTTCAATTGTTCTAGTTTCATTGAATAATTCAAGAAACTATCTCATTATTATTATGCATATTTAGTTATGCATTAATTATTTACTCTTAAGACTTTTTAATTTAATCATTTTTTTTAATTTTCTTAATTTTTATTATTTTACTTTATTACTTTTTTTTATTTTGCTTAATTATTTTAATAATTTATTTTATTGTCAACAGTCATAATAATTTCAAGTGCATTATTACATTCAAATTACTGTTTAAAAAATGTAACGAAACAGCTATCAGAAATATGCAAAATTTTAAAATCTGCACAACCTCTGGTCCCAAGCTATGTGGATTTGAGGTAGTCTACCGTATATATATATATATACAGTAGAAGATCTTTATAATGCAAAACTAAAAACACAAAGTTTTTTAATTTTTAAAATTTTAAATTAACATTAGTTTTACGAGCATTTTCATGCATCAATGTAAGAAAACCCTCAGGCACTCAGAGGGTTAACATTAACGAGGGGAATTTGAGATCTTAGTGCTTAGTGATCAACCCCCTTAATACTCATTTTGATAGATTTAAACTTTTTTATCTGGGACCTATAAACACCAGAACGGAATGAGAGGACAAATGGTAATACAAATTTTCAAAATTTCTTCCAAGTGCATTTTAGAGGCAGTCCTGCCTCTAAAATGCCCTTGGAAGATATTTTGAAAATTTCTTGGACATGATGTTCCCAAGAAATTTCATCAATTTTTAGAAAGTTTACTAATTTGGAACATCAAGAGGGAAAAGCAATGCAATGACCACTGTGAAATTAAGACCTTAAAATCTTTATAAAACCAAATTATTAAGAAAAAGGGTCATATTTAATTAAGGATACATAATATTTGGAATTAGATTTTTTTTAATTGTTGATATAAATTATTTTGGGCTTAGATGCTTTACACTCACGCTAAAAAAAAATAAAAATTAATCTGTTAAGAAAAAGAAAAAAGTCGCCAAACTTTGGGGACTATTTTTCTTTTATGGCAACCCGGCTATTAAGCTTGTATTTAGTTACTGTAGTAGCTTGGCGCAGTCTTGGAAATCACGCCAACCAAACAGTCGGCAATCTTTTGTTTACATTTTAGCGTCAGTGTAACACATCTGTTCCTTCTTTTGTAATACTTTGCCATGTGCATGATACAAAGTCAATTTTTTTTTTGACTAAATATTAGATTGTTTTGAATTAATAATATAAATAATTAACAAATATACATTATATGCAACTTTCTCACGTCATGTAAACTATTTATCGAAAAAGCAAGCTTAATTTTTTTTTCTTCTTTTCATGAAACACAGCTGGGAGAAAGGAGTGCTCTATTTTACCAATTTCATGCAGCCTGCCTACAGTTTTCGTAAAAATATAGGACCAGAAGAAGCTTTTGGGAGCACCCTTATAAAATTTAAATAGTCCGCTAAATATAAATTTTAATAAAAATACTTTAAGTATGAATATTTAGACATTAAGGAAAGCGACAGTCTTATTTATCTCAGTTTAGACGTTTTATTTCTGGACACAGATTTTTCTTAAATTATTAGATAAGTAAATACTTTTGCGATTTTTTTTATTGCTTGTTAATTAAAAAAGGGGAACATCACAAACAATTTTAAAAATATGCACTTTTGAAAATGTCTTACAAAGATAAAATTTTATATAGATTTTGAAGATTTGAGTATTTTTATTAATAGACACTTTTCAGGGAAAAAAAGAACAATCCTCATATGTAGTGCTGAGACATGATGAAAACATGTCTCTGTGCTACATATGTCTAAGCCAGTCTTGTACCTTCTTGGGCATTTAAAAAAAAAAATAATAATAAGGTACTCATATGTTAGATGTGCCCATGGGATAAATGGCCAAATATTTTTTCAATCATCATCATCATTTGTATTGTACTCATTTCATTTAAAAACATTTAAAATCATTACATATCATCTATAAACACATACCTTTCACTCTTTTAATTTAAAATACATAAGAAAGAAATGTTTTAATAAGAAATAATACCATAAAATGAAAATATCTTATTTATCTGCTATCGGCGAAACTTGTGCCCGGCAAAAGAAAAAGTACCAAATATAATTAAAAAAACAAAAACAAAATAATGATTCACCTTAAACCATTGAATAGCTGTTTAGATTTCTCTAATAAATGGCAGAATTCATTAACAATCTTCCTTTCTTGCTCTTCGGCTTCGTTCATGATCGCCATTCTCCGAGAGGCATGCTGTGAAATATCTTCTAAATGTGAAATGGATCGTTTCGTTAAATCGAAAGATGAATATCGACCACAACTTAAGTTGCTGGTGCTTTTATGCATGTACAGTACACAATTAATCGCCACTTAGTTCAAAAAAATAAATCTAAAAAGTCTATAGTGTCAATGAATTTGTGAACTTTCCATATTCACTACACACTATTATATACTATTGAAGCGAGAGTAATGCTGCATTCAGTAAAATTTAAATTGACGATTTTTTTTTATGAAAAAGAAAGCCACATTATTAAATCATTTCAGTCTATATAGTTCATATTATTCAACTTAACACATTAAAGTATTTTTCACATATTAATTCATTGAAAGATTTACGGTCAAAAAATAAATAGCTCAAAAAATCGATTTATAGTAACCCGGAGGAGTCTGCTGCCCTTTTAAATGTAACACAGATCTTGAATTTTGGTCATCCAACCAACCAATTAGTCAAAATTGTAAATTTGAGCCAATTTTATCAATTTCTTTACACTAAAATTTGGCTTCAGTCAACTTTTTTTATTATATTCTTTTACGGAGAAAATAGAAATTCATTTGTTTTAAAAATTTGACCCAAAAAGACCCTTTAAATTCCTAACCCGAAAATGTCAATCCACGCAGAGTCGATTATTGAAGATCGTAATCGATTACATTTCAGATACGATTACTTTTTTATTTCGAGATCCAAGTAGATTTTAAAATTAGTTAAATATGATCGATGCTGTCAATTCAACTTCTTTCTTGTGATATTGTTTGAAAAAGTTAGTTTATTTACCTATTAAATAGAACTTGAATCACGATTACAGTGGTTTTTGTTATATCATGACGTCAATTGTTTGTTACGTTCATATTCAATTTTGTTCATAAAATACAAATGAACTTGGATGAAATGTAGATCTCACTTCTGTTTCAAGTCGATCTTAACCCACGTAAATTTTAATCGATTTCTCTAATCGAAGCCGCATGTTACACTACTGAGTCAAGACATCAACCAATCAACCATAATATATGTAAATAAACAAACGCAAACATCGTAAACGGTGTTCTGGATGTAGCACATGTCCCATTGTTCAAATAATCAATCGACTATCAACAGTAGTTTCCAGTGAGTATTTCAAGTGTGCTATTTAATTGTTTTTTGAAATATTTTTTAACATTTGTAACAATGCAATCCGTATGTGTGGCGAGGTTATCGCATCAAAGATTCCAACGTCATGTCATGAAAAATAAATTTCATAATAAGAAGCATATTTTCAATAATTTATCGCAGACTTTGCAGCAATTTTGTGAGTGATTTCAGATGATGGCACAGATGTCATATACGCACCACGTTGGCGCGATGCAGTGCATCACACTTAAGGAATTGAAATGTAGTGTTTCCCCTAGGCATTTTCGAGAAGGCACAGAGCCCTGCTTGTTTTTAGGTAGATTTCGTAAAAAATACTACTTATTACATTCTCACCTAAGTTGGAAATTTTGAAAAATTTTTGCAGATCTACGCCGTTTATGACTCCCAGAACCCAAAACCACCCCCAGTACAAAAGTTTATATATCTATCTATCTATCTATGTCACTTTTTTATGGACACGATAACTGGAAAAATTCTGCATAAATCTCTTCCAATTCCAAACTGATACACAAAATCAAGGGGCATAAAATCTCGGTCAAGTTCGTTAATGGGCAAAATCGAACCAAGGGGGGGCTTTTTGTGAAAACAGAAAAAATCCCATAATTTCTTAATTATTATACATATCAAATCCGTTTAAAGTTATTATTACTTCTTCTAGGAGAAGCCGAAAATTTATATATGACAGATTTTTGATATAATTAAAAATGGCCCCAAGGGGGGGAAAAAGGGGGGTTTTAGAAGAAAAAAAAGTCATAGCTTCGTCAATTCACAAGATATCAAATCCGCGTAAAATAATTATTAATCCTCTTAATATTATCTAAAACTTTTATATTGACAAGTTTTTTAACCGTTATGGCAAAAAAAAAAAAAAAATCCCTGCCGACTCTGCCTGCAAACAAGTTATTTTTCGAAGTAGGCGGTTCCAACTCCCACATCTTTTCGTAACTGATACATAAAATCTCGGTCAAGTTCGTTAATGGGCAAAATCGAACCAGGGGGGGGAGGGGATGGGGGGCTTTTTGTGAAAACAGAAAAAACCCCATAATTTCTTAATTATGATACGTATCGAATCCGTTTGAAGTTATTATTACTTCTAGGAGAAGGGCCGAAAATTTATGTATGACAGATTTTTGATATAATTAAAAATTGCCTCAAGGGGGAGAAAAAACAGTGGTTTAAGAAGAAAAAAATTCATAACTTCATCAATTCCCAAGATTTCAAATCCGCTTAAATTTATTAAAAATCCTATTAATATTATCTAAAACTTTTATATTGACAAGTTTTTTATAGGACCAACCGTTATAGCAAAAAAAAAAATTAAAAACAAAAAAATCCCTGCTGGCTCCGCCTGCAAACAAGTTATTTTTCGAAGTAGGCGGTTCCAACTCCCACATCTTTTCGTAACTAATACATAAAATCTCGGTCAAGTTCGTTAATGGGCAAAATCGAACCAGGGGGGGGTGGGATGGGGGGCTTTTTGTGAAAACAGAAAAAACCCCATAATTTCTTAATTATGATACGTATCGAATCCGTTTGAAGTTATTATTACTTCTAGGAGAAGGGCCGAAAATTTATGTATGACAGATTTTTGATATAATTAAAAATTGCCTCAAGGGGGAGAAAAAACAGTGGTTTAAGAAGAAAAAAATTCATAACTTCATCAATTACCAAGATTTCAAATCCGCTTAAATTTATTAAAAATCCTATTAATATTATCTAAAACTTTTATATTGACAAGTTTTTTATAGGACCAACCGTTATAGCAAAAAAAAAAAATTAAAAACAAAAAAATCCCTGCTGGCTCCGCCTGCAAACAAGTTATTTTTCAAAGTAGGCGGTTCCAACTCCCGCATCTTTTCAAAACTGATACATAAAATCAAGGGGCATAAAATCTCGGTCAAGTTCGTTAGTGGGCACAATCGAATCAAGGGGGGGGGGCTTTTTGTGAAAACAGAAAAAGAAACATAATTTCTTAATTATGATACATATCGAATCCGTTTGAAGTTATTATTACTTCTAGGAAAAGGGCCAAAAACTTATGTATGACAGATTTTTGATATAATTAAAAATTGCCTCAAGGAGGAGAAAAAACAGTGGTTTAAGAAGAAAAAAATTCATAACTTCGTCAATTCCCAAGATTTCAAATCCGCTTAAATTTATTATAAATCCTCTTAATATTATCTAAAACTTTTATACTGAGAAGTTTTTTATATGACCAACTCTTATAGCAAAAATAAATAAAATAAATAAATAAAATTTAAAAAAATTTCTGCTGGCTCCGCCTGCAAACAAGTTAGGTTTCGAAATAGGTGGTTCCAGCTGCCGCATCATCACAAAAAGGTCATTTCTTCTGCAATTCCCGACAAACAGGCGCCTCACGGTCTGCGTCTTCGAAATCTACCTGTGCCTGTAGGCCGAGCCGTCAGGGATTTTTTTTTAAATACAGTAGAGTCTCCAAAATCTGCACAGCTTGGGATCAGAGGCTGTGTGGATTTTACAGTTTTGCAGATTCTAAATTAAATGATTTTTTTTTTCAACTTACCTGTGTCCATTTAGAAGAAGATGTAATAATTCAATTTAAACAAAACAAAACTTGAATACCTTTAATTTACCTGCAGATTATTATTTTAATATACAAAATTATTTTTTTCTACAACTTTTGAACATTTCTTGTATAGTTTTTTGCTTCAGAACTTTCCCTTTTTCTTGAAGTTTTTTTTTTGGATCCTGTAAACAGTCTTATTTTTTGTTGGTCTATGCAACTCTGCTGCTCCAAGAACTTCAAAAAGTTTTTACAAAAATACAAACCTTCTTCAAACTTTTTTTTTTTTCTTCAGAGTCATTGCAGATTCAGATTCACTGCCTTCTGGTGGGTTAATAACTGAAGAAATAATTTCTTCATCTGCAAAATAGTTTACTAAAACTTCATCTCTGTGGTTCATTCATTCCATAATTTCATCTTCTTTAAAAAACTCTCGTGTAACTGGGCTTTTGCATATTTCATCAATTCAGAAGCTTTAGCTTGTTGCAATTTTAATGGAAAACCTGAAAAATCTTTTTCTTCATCCTCATTTTCAATAAATAATGATCCTGGCCATATTTTATGCCATGCATTGATCAAGGTATCTTTTGTAATAGCAGTCCATGCTTCATCAATTAAATAAATGCAGTATTTTATGGTGAACATTTTTCTGCACTCTTCTATTGTTTCAAATGACGAATCAGCATTAATAAGTTGCTTCAAAAACTTTGATTTATAGTGGCATTTAAAACTCTGATACCCTGATCCATAGGCTGAATTAACGAGGTAGTGTTGGGGGTGCAAAAACATTGTAATAATATTATCTGAAATACCATTTAATTCAAGATGAGCAATGCAGTTGTCCATCAGTAAAAGAATTTTACAATTTTCTGGCAACCCCATACCCCATATTTTTTTTCAGGTGTTTGTTTTAAGATAGGGTGAAAAGAGTTGTTGGCCATTTATAATATAAACAGTGGGGATCTTGTGCCATTATAAACATTATTATTTATTCAAATAAATTTACGTTAAAATTAATTTTATTTTCGTTCAATAATATTTGGAGCAAAGATTATAAAGATTACTTCTTAACTGCAAATTTGCAACGCATGCAGATTTTGGAGTTTTGCGTATTTTAATGACTCTACTGTAGTTGTAAATGCGCCCTGCCCATTTTTATATAGCTGGAAATGTGCCCTGATTAGTTTGGGTTAACAAAAATTGGTTGTCACAAATTTTACGATAAAGGTTCCAGAGAAAATATCGCAAAATTCATCTATCAATTGCAAAAGTCATCTATCGGTCGCGAGAAAATATTGCAAAATTTGTCTATTGGTCACGATAAAATATCGCAAAATTTGTTTATTGGTCACGATAAAATATTACAAAATTCGTCTATCAGTCATGGGAAAATATCGCAAAATTTGTCACTCAGTCACAAGAAAAAATTACGAAAATCGTCAATCGGTCACGTGTTTAAAAAATCGTAAAATTCAGCAGTAGGTTGTAGGAAAAAAATCGTTAAATTCATAGACGATTGCATGAAAAACCTCCCGTAAGTTTGGTCATTAATATGCGGAAAAAGTTGGGAAATTCGCCTATTGATCGCAAGAACCCCCCTTTATTTAAAATACATTAAAAAATATTACATGTTTCTTCCATTTAAGACAATCCTCTAAATTTTCATTAAAATTATAATACCACAATCCTGGTAAAATAACCAAGCATCGTACTTCAGAAATCTTCATGTAATATGACAAAAAAAATCAGTGTAAATGATTGTGATTTTAACTATATTTGGTGATTTATCACCCCGCACCTAGCTAACACAAAAGTACCAATAAAAATTAACAAATATAACTTCTTATTTAAGTACTTACCAACTTAGCCAGTGTAGCACATAAATAAAATTTGCCACTAAAGCAATATTCTTCTAATAATTTTTTTTCTCTATTTGTTAATTTTGCTTTCAATTTTTTGCTGATTTGTGATTGCTCAGTTAATGTCTTTTTCTTTTATAGCATGTGCTCTTAAAATCTAGTCAGATCATCCATTTTATGTGAGCACTTTATCAAAGTTAGAGCCACCATGGAGAGTGATGTTCCAACTGTTGCACGTGATGCTGTATTAAAGAAGTCATCTTCTTTAAAAAATAAAGAGTGTATCAAAGGCTACGATTTTAACGATGGTTTAGACTATGATGCTCTTCTTCGTTCGTACAAGTATTGTGGATTTCAAGCTTCTAATTTTGGCTTAGCTGTGGAGGAAGTCAATAAAATGGTAAGTAAATGGAAATTAAATTATCATTTTTTTTAAATGTGAAAATCCCTTTATCTATCTATGCACATACCGGAGTCAATGCCAGGGGTTTTTTAATTGGGGCCTATTTTGTAAAATGTATTATATTTTTGTGAAAAATAACATTTTGTAACAAAAGATGAAATGTAGTTACTCAAACTCGAACCAAGCATCCATATCTTTAAAACTAAAAGCTCATTTCTTAAGATAAGATTCACATAAAATTGACCTTAGTGTGCATGCTTTAACTTTTCCTGAAAGCAGGAATAGAAGGGGGGTGTTTTCCCCTTCTATAGTTTGAGAGCAGGCTGAACAAAAGGGAACAGAGAACAGTTCAAACCCACACAATGAGAAACCCATTCATTCTTCTCCCCACTTCAGATGGGAAGAAAAACTTTCTCTTTCTTTGAAACAGATTGAGAGTGATACAAATGACTCATTTCGTTTGACCAATCAACAGTTGACTTTTAAAAATGCACTAAAGAAATCCAAGGTAATATTTAAAATATCTTCAAAATTAATTGTGATAATGAAAACATTTTTTATTCGGATAGAGTTGGGCAAGACATATAGCTAGCTATAAATATTCACTATTTGTAGATTTCCATATTAATACCAAAAAAATAAATAAATAAAGTGAAAAAATAAATCAACAATCACAGTTTTTAAAAATACGTTGATGCAGTTTCTGCAGGATTCTAAATGAAATTTTCTTGTTAAATAGAAATAAATGGAAAGATCTTTATCCAAGAAATGGTTTTGTTTTTAATTTAAATCCGAGTTGACCGGATCCGCGAGCGCGCGAAGACAGTGGGGCACCCAATCCTAAGTTCGTTTAATTCGATGTCCGTTTGGAATAAACCAACAAGCATAGCGAGCAAAGCTCCGCTAGTTTATTCATAATAACTTCTTTAAGTCCTTCTGCTAAAGTTTTCCTTTCTGGTGCACTTGTTTTGTTTGCAAAATACACATTTTAAAACCTAACGAAATAAAAAAAAATCTCTGACATCTCGGCCTACAGGCACATGTAGATTTCAAAGACATGGACCGTATGGCACCTGTTTATTGGGAATTGCAGAAGAAATTACCTTTTTGCCATGATGCGGCAGTTGAAACTTCCCACTTCGAAATCTACCTGTGTCAAGTAAGCAAAGCCGGCAGAATTATTTAAAAAAAAAATTTTTTTGCCTTAAGGGTTGGTCCTATAAGAAACTTGTCAATATAAAAGTTGCAGATAATGTTAAAAAGATTTATAATAAATTTAAGCAGATTTGATATCTTGTGAATGGACAAAGTTATGAATTTTTTTCTTCTGAAAACCCATATTTCCCCCTCCCCTCCCTTGAGGCCATTTTTAATGATATAAAAAAAAATTTTACCTACATAAATTTTCGGCCCTTCTCCTAGAAGTAATAATAACTTTAAACGGATTCGATACGTATCATAATTAAGAAGTTATGGGGATTTTTCTGTTTTCACAAAAAGCCCCCCCCCCCCCCCCCCTCCTTCCCCCCTGGTTCAATTTTGCCCATTAAGGAACTTGACCGAGATTTTATGCCCTTGATTTTAGGTATCAGTTTGGAAGAGATTTGCACAGAATTTTTGAATATATCGTGTCCATAAAAAAAATGACATAGATAGATAGATAGATAGATAAAGTTTTGAACTGGGGATGGTTTTGGGTTCTGAGAGTCATAATCGGTGTAGATCTGCAAAAATTTTCCAGAAATTCCAATCTAGGGGAGAATGTAATAGGTAGTATTTCTTATGAAATCTACCTAATAATTAATGAAGAGAGTATGATTTTATGGAATGGAATTTTGTGAAGAGGCCTAATTTTGTTAAGGGGAATTTTGTGAAGAAGCATGTTTTATTAAAAAGTGCTTTACGAAAGGATCTGTTTTATTAAGAGGAATTTTGTGAAGAGACTGGTTTTATTAAACGGAATATTCTGAAAAGGCCCTAAATAGATCCCAAATTTTGCCTGGATTAATGTTAATAATAATTTCTTTAAGTCCTTCTGCTAAAGTTTTCCTTCCTGGTGAACTTAATTTGTTTGCAAATGATACATTTTAAACAAAATAAGAATAATGAAAACTATGTTTTTATAAAATGGAATTTTGTGAAGAAGACTATTTTATTAAGAGAAATTTTGTGAAGGGAAACCTGTTTTATTAAAAAGAATTTCCTGAAGGAATTGGTTTTATTAAAAGGAATTTTGTGAAGAGCCCTGTTTTATTAACCCTTCTACTACCATGGGATCACCTGCGACCAGTGCTGTAGTTGGAAAAAAATATTTGTGGAAATTCACCTTTTCATAGAGTAGATGTTGATGCTACTGGATTTTTGCTAAGCCAAAAGCCAATTTAAAACATTTAGCCAAAAGCTTTTTTTTTAATTAGCAGTTATAATTATTATATTCTAGTTTTTATAGTATTGTATTTGTATAGCATTCATCTAAAAGCAATATTTAAACAATCTCATAGTAACATTTTCCATTATGAATCAAAATATAATTGAAATAGCAGAAATAAATCCATATATAACTTATTGGCACATCCATCCTAGAAGTTTCCATAAAGAACGATAATGAGAGGGGTTTTCTGTGCTCTCTGATTTTCGACAAACTGTCTCGTCTGATAATCTTTGTCTTGATCGCAACCAAGATTTCACATATGGTTCAAGACAAAATTCTTTTAAGAGAGGTCCTATAGAGCTTATTAATATAAGTAAACTGGCTCTTGCATTAAGGAATGAATGTTTCGCATCGGTCATGATGTTATTCATACAGCTGAATGTTTTTTTTTGCATCCAGACATTGAAATGGGTATAGTTTTCACAGATTTGAGAAAAAAAAAAAGGCTTGTGCTCGTACGCGATATTTTTTTTTTACAGTAACAAACCAAATATTTCTGGGAATGGCGTTCCCACCCAACTACAGCTCTGTCTGCTTCCCCAGAGCAACTTTACCATACAACTGTAATAAATGTATAAGTTTTAAAATTCTGAAAAAAAAATTGAATTTGTTCATTTTATACTTTAACATTTGACTCAAATAGAGGAAATTAATAAAATGGATAAATTTTATTTTTTATTTACAATTTATCCACTGAGTACCGCTGGGGTCACCTGTGACCCGAATACAAATTTACATATTAGATCAAATTTTGAACACAAAATTTTATATTAGTTTACATTAAAACACATTTTTTTTGTAACAAAACTAATAAATTTAAGGTTTATAGTAATTTAGTTATAATATTACATGTAACAAAATAAAAATCTTAGTGGGGTCACATGTGACACCAGTGGTACTCAATGAAAGAAAAAAAAAGTTGGTATTTTGTATTATTTTACATTATGTAATTTTATTTATGATTTTTATATTATTTTATATTAAAACATGTTTTTTGTAACAAAACTAATAAATTTAAGGTTTATAATCATTTAGTAGTTATAATATTACATGTAACAAAATAAAAATCTTAGCGGGGTCACATATGACCCCAGTGGTATTCAATGAAAGAAAAAAAGTTGGTATTTTATATTATTGTGTTATTGTATGATTTTTATATTATTTTATATTAAAACACGTTTTTTGTAACAATGACCCCAGTGGTACTCAATGAAAGAAAATTTGGTATTAGGAGGGTTAAATGGACTTATGTGAAGGAAGCCTCAAATTTTTCCTGGATCAACCGCTGAATACAAAACACACAACAATGAATGGGGTATCATACGAAAGGCTTTTGACATAGTACACTCACATTTTATTAAAACACATTATTTGATTAAAAATGAATGAAAGAGTGTATCAGCAAATAATCTCAAAGATTGCAGTGTGAAACTGTGAGTGGGTCTATTGGTTTTAAATAATCTGTACAAACCAGAAAAAGGTGTCATTGCAAAACTTGGCTGATATTTGTCCAATTGTAGGGTTGGCAAGTTTTTGACACATGATGGTTTTTACCATGGTTTTTACCGTCATGTCAAAAACCCATTTTTTAGTAGTTCATTTTTACATTTTTTTTTTCATTCTATCTTTAATATTAAGTTGTTTTACATGAAATATTCAGTATCAAAAAGACTCTAAAGTATATTTATCCATCCAAGAAAAACAAAAAAATAATTGCATTAGAATAATATGTGTACATCTCTGCTAGAAAATCTCTACAATAATCTTAAGTTATTTAGCATAGTCTAAAAAAATTAGATTTTTTGAAGAAATCCTGTAATCCATAAGTATTAGATTAAAAAATGTGTATAATTTTGGTAGAATTTATTACACTGTTTAAAACAAAACTTTAAGATTCTGCTTATTGAAGTGCAAATGAAAATCACCATACTTGCATTTATGAAATACATAAAATATGCATTTTAAAATATTATATCTAAGAATATTCTAATTTATCCATTGCCAGTCTATGCTTAATATCTGTTGTCATACCATAAAACAGCATTTTAGCATCTCTAAACTAATTTTAATGTACTTTATTAAAAATGTATATTGAATGTTATTTAATAATTATAATAACCTTTTATTATCATTTAACATTAATATTCATTGCAGTTAGTAGAATCTATATTAGTGCAGATTATGATAAATATTGTTCTTTCCCTTTACTCTTGTATTTTAAAATCTTTCCCGGTTTGGAAATGCTCTTCTTTTAAATAAATTTAAGAAATGTAATTGTAAATAATAACAAGAACAAGAACAACAAGGTAAAATCAATCTAGAAATGTATTGTATGTTACACTTTCACTATAAATTGAGGAAAATCGAAAACGATATGTTTTTGATGGAATAAACCGGTAAAAACACGGTTTTTACCACTGTCATGTCAACCCTGTCCAATTGTAATAATGCTTTCAGTTTTTCCTTAGTTTTAGATATTTATTTTATGGTACTACAAAGGTATTTTATGTTATTGTAGTAAACAAATGTTTATTTTCATTGAAGCAAGTTTTTGTTACTGTTGAAACAAAATACTATATCATTCTAAATAAAGCTAGGATTAATATATTTTTTCTGAACATTGGAAACCCTATTAGTTTTCTGGCAGTTTAGGGGTTTTTTTGTGCCACAATTTTCATGAAAAGATTTCTAAAATACTTTTAAAAGAAAAGAAAAAAATAACTATGTTTTTTTATTATGAAACAAGCAATGCTTTATATATAACACTTTATTGCAATAAACAATTTTGGTATACATTTTTATTATTATTATGTAATATTTTCAAAGTCTTCAGGAAAAGTTTTTATTTATTTAAATATTTTTTTCACTTGTACTTGGTTAGCTTTTACCTAATGAGTAACTTCATCTTATGACAGTTTTTAAACTTTATGAATTATTTACGCATTTCAGTTTGTATTTTTTACAGATTGAATGCAGACAGCAGCATTTTGAAGAAAATGGAGTTGAACTGATGGAAGCAGATGAATTTATACGACCCAAAACAAACTGCACCTTATTTTTAGGTTACACATCCAACATGGTATCGGCTGGATTGAGAGAAACTATTAGATTCCTAGTGGAGCACAAAATGGTATGTTTATGTCAATATTTACAGCACTCTTGATTATTGGTCACTCTCAGATCCAGAAAGATGTAGTGTTAGAATTTTTTTTTTCAATGAATGAAAATACTCCTCAACCTATTTTGGAGATGTGAATTTAACAGAGTTTCCCCCAGACAATTTCAAAAGGATGCTGCACCATGCCTGCCGTTTCATTTTTTTAAAAATGGCACCCATAGTTAAAAGCCTTGGGCCCTTATTGTCTTTTGTATTAAATTTGCTTGCATAGTAAAAACTGACTCTTTGTTGTGTCTTGAAAAGAGTATACTGACATTGAAATATTAAAATTGTCTTTAAAAATCAAAAGACCACAAAAATAACTTTTACTTTACACAAAATAAACTGCAAGGGAAAAAAACCCTGCATTGACCCCTGGCCTTTTAGAATCTAAAACATACCTTAAATATACCCCCAAACCTAAAAAAAGATTTTAAGAATCTAAAAAGTGTCTTTTTCTCACCAGCAGTAGTCTGCCCTTTTTTAAACCTGGAGGAAACTGTGATTTATGTATATAGATATTACAAAAAGTACAAAAACAAAGACAAGCATAAAAGTGCCTAGTGACATGTGCAGCTGAACTTTGATGCACAGAGGGAGGAAGGAGAAGAAAACCATGCTATTCTGAATTTTACTTATTAATCTATTCAACTGTAAAATCTGTATATCAAGTACAAATTATGTAACATGAAATGCCCAATTTTAATATTATTATCTTGAGTATAATTTTTATAGCATAATATCAGAACCTCATTATAGGCACAAAATTATCTCATAAAAGATCGTAATCATCTTATGATCTTTTATAAGATAGAAGCTATAATGTCTGCCTTTATGTAAGAAATTAAAACAAGCTTTAAACAATAAAATTTTTAAAATGTACCTGTGATTTTCAATGTGTGAAATACACTTGTAGAGGCATAAAAAGTATCCCTGGGTTCAGGAGTATGTCAGATAACCAGAAGGGCATATTATTAGTGGTATTTTCTCACAGTGATTATTGTAAACTATGAGGTAATAATGCTATAAATAAATAATTACTTGCAAAAGTAAGATATTTTAAATAAAAATGAAACATAAAAATTAGGTGAATTTTTGATATATTTTTGCTTTTAGTCACTATAAGGCTAAACAGATCTATGAAAATTTTTAATGATACATTTTCATTTCTGCTTTATTTTTAGAAAGTCTATCCCCCTCCCTCCTTTAGCCACTTCCATAATTCATCACTGTATAGACTAATTGAATGTGTGAATATAAACTGAAATTTGGAAACTATTTTTTTTATTATTATTATTCTGGAAAATAGTATAGAGTTTTCTGTAATATACTTCATCCTGGTCAGGCACACAAAGTTGTTACCAAGACACGGATTGTGGATATTGACACAGCGGTCAATATAAACCGTCGATGAAGCATTTGTGACTTGGCAAGTGAATTAAACATTCCAGCAACAATCAAAAACTTTCTTCGGCGGCAGCATTCATTGTCTTCCAAAACAATAGGATGCATGTCTCCACGCCACGGGTGACTTTTTCTAAACAAAAGTGTATGTTGTAAGTTTAAATATATACTATTATTTCTATTTCATTCAGTTTTGTGTTTCCTTTATTCATGTTTTACTTACTAGAACTGTTGAACAGGTTTCATTTGAACATGCCTCATAGAACCACTATCAAAATGGGTCCTTTCCAACAAAAGAAGAATTATCAGAATGTGAGCATCTGTTCAAAAGTTATGTGTGGACATATGTTAAGAAATATATGTATGCGAATGAATTGTATAGAATCTCCTGTGTTTAAAATTAAGTACTAATCTATTTCTTTGGCCTAAAATTTAGATTTGTATGATTTTTTTTTTTTTTTTTTACAAAGAAAAGGGATATTACCTTCAGACTTTTTACACTTTATTGATTGATATTTCACTTATATATTTAAATTTTTGTGTGTGAAAAAATTAATATTGTGCCCTGTGCGACGGGGAGTACCTGCAAGTACGTGCTGTGCGCTTCCCATCAGGCGACCATTTGTCTCCAGTCACAAGCATCTGAAATAAAGTGGGGCGTCCAGTTATTCAACCGTATTGAATTCTTGGGAACTTATACCAACATTTAGTTTTAAAAGTTGATTTTTGGCAAAATGCTGGTCATTTGAGCAGAAAAAGGCTTTTTATTTCACCTTTTTTTAATATTTTGTGAGCTTGAAAACATAATTAATCAATTAAAATTATACACTTCGGTGTTTATAAGCTCCAGAAAAAATGATTACCTTTCTTTTAAATAAAAAATGAAGGAAATCGGTCTAATAGTTCATGAGAAAAAGGGTCACCCAGTTTGAAAAACAGGGTTTCAAGAAAAACAAGTTTAAAGTTTTACAATAGCATTACGTTCAACGAGCAAAAAAAAAAATTCTTGTAAGGAATTGGAATATTATGAAATCACTTTAGGGAAACAATCTACACACTTGATGTATGCAAGAAATACAAAGAAAAAAAATCTAAAATTTTACCCAAAGAAGTAGAATTTCTGCTTAAAAAAAATAAGGTATTTTTTTTCTATCTGTACATATACTGTAGAAGATCTTTATAATGCAATTCTCTATAAAACATACAACTTCTCAGATGTAAACAATGAATTTCGCAGTTAAGAAGCACCTTCATCCCCACTGTAGCATCACAACCAATAGACTGAGTCAGGATTGCTTTTTTTAGAGGTTTTTATTACACTCAGCTACAAGACAGCACAATGTACAAACAACTAGACAGAAAGAATTTTTTAGTAAAGAATAACTAGACTACATTAAATTAGTCTGTCGACAGAATTATATTCTACCCGTGGGTTTGGCCTCGCTAATGTTCTTAGCAATGTTCGTAACTTCTCTGGGGATAATTTTTTTCTTCCGGTAAAAATGACCCTACATCCAGGCTTCGTACACTTCGCATGACCGGACCAAGTCCCGGCTTTTTCCTGCTTACCTCACTAGCAATCAAGAAAAGATCAGAGGTGCATCTAACTCACTCTCTTCGTTCAAAGTCCTCTTTTTAGCCTCTTTCAACTGTGTATATGTCCAGGTTCTACCATTGTATTTCAAGTGGAGGTTGAGTACTTACCATATGGTCTCAAGCATGCAGAGAATTATTATATTCCCATGTCAGGAAAGCCTTCAGATTTTCCAAGTGTTCATAAAATTATGATACTTCAGATTGTCATAATTGAGTTTGGCCCAACACTCGAAAACATTTTACAACCTGCGAATAAAAAGTTATTTACAGAAATTTCACTCTTATAGAGGGATAATTCAGGATAGCCTGAGAAAAACGTGGCCTTTTACTTTTCTCAGCAAAACGAGGGAAATATCTTACACCACATTGTAACAAATGGCTACTCTCTAAAGGACTAAATTTGATACATTATATTAATTCAACATTATCGCCTCACTTTAGAGCTTTTTAATGAAACAATTGCTGTTATTACAATAAATTTTTTTTGAAAATGAGTAATATAATAAATGATTGGGTCCAAGCATATTTGGAGCGTGTTTATAAAGTCAATTTAACAATGTGTGGCATGATCTATACTATGCAAAAATTTATAATCTACACAACTCCTGGTCCCAAGGAATGCAATATAAAGATACTCAACTCAGGGCTGTAGCCAGAAGTGAATAATAGAGGGTGCTCAAGAAAATGTAGGATAAGCTCATATTTTTTTTCGCTCCCTGACACACAAACACACAGATATATATGATCAAAGTATTATGTAGAAATTAGTGCATATTCATATTATAGGCACTATGTTTCTTATTAAACTGTTGATAACAACTTCATTTTATACTAAGTAAAGAAAAGGCTGCAGAATAAAAATTTCCAGTGTATAATTATACTGGTGAAATAATAAGTGATGATGTCAGCAAGTAAATAAAAAGCTTACAGTTCACCTGTTTCATGAAGTGTTGCAACTTTTAATTTTTTTCTGAATATCCCCTGCCCTTAAGGATTCTAAAGTTGCATTTTCATGTGATAAAAAACATTAACAAAATCACGTATCTAATTTGCATTTTTAAATTATTATTGTTTTTAAAACACTCATTTAAACTAAATTGAAACACTTATTTGTAGTTTTTATACATATATTACAATTTAGTATTTGTTCAAAATTGTAAAAGGGCCCTAAACTAAGTTTGATTTTTGAACAGAGTTTCATTTGGTGACCTTTGAATCTTTCCCAGGGGAGGCTCAAAATTTTTTAGGGGGGAAGGGGGAGGACCCCTCTAGCTACGGCCCTGACTCTACTGTATTTTGATACGTTTCAGACACATTTGGTCATGTTTACAGGGTAATTTTAATGATGTGCGAAATGTGATCTATGTAATGCACAACCTCATGTTTTTAGGTTTGTATTATAAAGATCTTCTACTGTATTTCTTTTTGTGTGATTTTAGTTTTGATTTCTTATAGAGCACACATCTGGTAAGTTTTGATAATTTTGCTGTAATGGTTGAGATAAATTGTGTTATTTTTCTCTCCCATCTCTCTCAGGTAGACTGTTTAGTGACGTCTGCTGGTGGCATTGAAGAGGACTTGATCAAATGTTTAGCTCCGACTGTTCTGGGAGATTTTGCCTTGAAAGGAAGCACGCTAAGGTAGTAACTTTTTCATCTCTTTCTGTGCAAGTATGCTGTATTCTATGTGACAGGAAAGCAGTATATTTATGTAAAAATTTTGAGATTGTAAATAGGCATTTTTTTCACTTTTAATGACTTATAATCAGTGGTGGTATTCAGCCAGTTTGATATAACCTGTATACCTCATTTATTGGTGAGTTCATCGAACTGGTTGTTAAAATGACATTTATAATGTGTAAATTACAAATTTACATTCCTTCCTGTTTATATGGTCACCGACACAGTGACGTTTTCTAAGCATAACAGTTGTAAGACATTTTACATGGGAACAGATGTCGCAGACACACCGGGGTTGGCATAATTGTTATTTTTGTACCATTTTGGTGATTAAATCACATTTATGAACACATGTTAGACCTAGCCTGCAAAAACAGAATGTTTTACTGTTGTACTGTACTGTGTACTGAATGTTAACTGTTTATTTTATTAATAAAACACACACACTGTCAAGAATATAACTGACTCAGCTATTGAAGTTAAGTATTTCTCACCAAAGCAACTGTATAAATAGGAATGCTTGTCAATCAATAAATTAGTATTCTCATGATATTAGATATATCAACAATAATTTTCATTCTTCATACAATTATATTGTTATTAGTTGCTTGCAAATTTAGAAAGCAAGATTAAATTTATGCTATTTTTGTCTTTTGCATATTGCATTATGTTACTTTGATGCCTTTTCTTATAGGAATTTTAAATAGTGCATCTTTATTATCGAGTATACACTAAATAGGTTGTGTTATACTTAGCAGGAAAAATCCCCATTTATGGAAATTATTTTTCATATCCAAATTTTGTCACAAAGTTTTGTTGGAAAATTTTGCAATCTATGTGAGATGCATTATTTTCCTTTCATGTTTATACTCAAAAAAGTAATAAAATCAGAAAACTAGTCA
Source organism: Maratus michaelseni (assembly GCA_963931845.1). Taxonomy (NCBI): domain Eukaryota; kingdom Metazoa; phylum Arthropoda; class Arachnida; order Araneae; family Salticidae; genus Maratus; species Maratus michaelseni. Next base: position 13,131,178 of record OZ007588.1, read on the forward strand.
TTAAGTTATTTGAATATCACCACTGCTTATTATATATATATTTTAAAATTATAGTTTTCAAAGTCTCTGCAAGCATAAATTCTAATAGGCCTACATTGAAACTGCCCTACAGAATTGATAAGTTTGAAATCAGTTTTAAGATGAAGTTTTTGCTAATGTTCCATAATTGGGGTAAAGATTGACAACAAAATATGAGCATTGAAATAAATATTGAATGTTATATAAATGTGGTTTAAAGTAGTGGTTTTTTTTAGACTAGTGGCTCCTAACCTGGGATACATGGTGGTCTAGTTGCATGTGTGGGAAAATTGCATTTGTAATGGCAGAAAATGCAAACAAACAAACAAAAAAAAAGTTAAAACAAAACTGTAAACCTTTAGCTAATAAAGAGAGACTTGTGTAAAAGTAAAATAGGCTATTCCTATAAAATGAAGGAAAATGCCAAAACTCAGTAATTAGTTCATCATCTGTTTCCATTGTATCCACCCACTCCTAATAATATCTTGCATGTACCCCCCCCCCCCTCTTTGCTTTTAATATTATTTTCTTTCTGGTAATTCTTCTAATATATGGATAAAACATGAATCACATTGGGACTTAATTTAAAACCCATTTGAAAGTAGGTTATCATTTTAGGTTTGACTGAGCATCATTAGCATAAACTCATTAACCTGTATCAATTCAACGAGTGTAACTTCATTCCTTCTTTGATAGTGCTTAATTTGATATCTTTAGCAAATATTTATTGTTTTGTGTGACTTCATGTGTTGTGGTTCACACAAAATGGGTAAATGGTTTAGAATTAGAATTCTAAAGAGAATTGCATCTAATGTTGGTAACTGCCATAAGAACATTGCTAACGAGTGAAGAGAAAAATATTTGGGACTGATTTATGTGAGGAAGGGTACACACAGAGACGGATCTAGACTAAATTTTAGCCGGGGCAAGCTTGTAGATTTGTGCCCCTACCCCTGCTCCCAAGAATATCAGAATAAAATCTGTATTTTTACTATGCATTTTTTTTTATATAAAAAGTACAATATTACACAATACAAAAATTACGGAAAATATACCTGTTTTAACATCTACAATACCTATTAAAGATTTACTTTGCGAGCTTTCTTTGATGCAAAAGTTTTTATTATGCCGTCATAAGGTAATATGCAAGCTATCGCATTTTCTGAATTCATTATACATAAATTGGATAATCATTGTTCTTTTGTTAAATTTCTTAGATATCTTTTAATCAATTTTAATTTACTGAAACTTCTTACATTAGAAGCGACGGATACAGGTAGTGTTAGGAATATTTTTAGACAAGTAGTTTGATTTGGATAAGCATCCTGAAGTTCACATAAATTTATCATTCTTAGCAGTTCATTAGCCGAACTTGACTGTCTCTTTTGGTCTAACTCCAGTGCATGATATTTGAATCTTTCGACTTCCAGAAGAAGTTCCTCTTTATCTATATCATTTTTATACATATTTGCCAACTGCTCAGTTTGCGCTTGTAATTCTTCTTTTGACATTTTTAGTAAATGCCTTCCATGAACAAAACTAAACATGCCATTGATATTTTGAATAGTTTCTTAATTCAGTTAGGATCACTTACTGTTAGTAGTTCACTTACTTCAACGATCTTTAGTTTGAATTTCTCCTCATTAGAAATAGCACTACTTTCATCTTCACAAAGCTCATCAAAAAACCTCTTCAGTTTTGTCTTCTTAGTTTCCCTAAATTTTGCCTCAGTACCAATATCAGTAGCAATACCATTTGCATCCTGTATTGCATTAATTGCAATACTTGCCCTTTCTGAATCTAACATTTTAATGAGACCATAAGTGTTTTACAGACCTGTCAATCGTCATATCTTCCCTTTGAAAAAGTTTGTTCACTATATCAAATTGAGTCAGCACTTTATTCCAGAAGCAGCTCATCACTATGAATTCAAATTTGGTAATATTAAAGAGTAGTGAAGAAGCTTCTGTTTTTGTTTCAGGAGTTGCTGATGTATCAATTTATTACAGCTTCACGTTTTGATGACCACCGAGTAGTACTTTGTAATTTTAGTGAAAGAGGAACACGTTTTCTTCGAATGTCCCATCTACTAGTTGAGACACTAAAATATTTGTAAAGGCAATTTTACCAGAAGCTGAGACTTTTTTGTCTCAGCTTCTGGTAAAATTTTGGCAGCATTTATACCAACAAGATTGGGGGTATGAGCAGAACAGGTAACAAAAAACGCTACATCATTTGCTTGCAATATTCGGGTTTGGACTCCTTTATATTTTCCGGATAGATTGGAGCCATTGTCGTAGGATTGGCCCCTACAGTTATTTATATCTAGACCATCATTTTCTAATTTCTGTAAAATGAGTTCAGTAAGGGCTTCTCCAGTAATTTCTGTAATAATCACCTGAATGTCTTTTAGACATAACCGAAATAAAATCAGAGGCGGATCAACTACCACCCGGGCCCCTAGGCTTGATCTTTTTTTACCCCCCCCCCCCCCCCTCCCCCCCTACAAAGCAATATATACAGTGTGATTCAAAATACAGGTTTGCTCATTTATCTCTTAGACCACTGATGATAGAAACATAATTCTAATTACAAGTACATATTTTAGACATCGCATTTTTTTTACAAGGGCTTTATACATATTAAAATGCGAAATTTAATTTTTATACGGCGCCTGGGTTCTACATGTTATACCATAGTTTTATATATTCTATATTTAGAAAAATGTCCTTTGTTTACGAAGAACATAAAAAAAAACCAATAACAAAACTTACTAAATTATTATGCTTCGTATTTTATGAAAATTTCAGTGTTTCCTGACACTAAAAACGGAAAGAAGCACTGTTAGTGCAGGTAAACGTTGAAATTCCATTAACTTCAAAGTGTCATAATTTGGTACAAACTGAGCCGAAAATTTTCATGAATCCAGTACTTTCTTCTTATGAATATAGAAGAAATTAAAAGGGTAATAGCATTTGGAATACCATGTATATGTTAATAACCTGAAAGATTCAATAAATGAGTGAAACAAAGAATATTGTACATCATTTCTCTTTTGCATAAAATATCAGCCCAATATGAAGAAAAAACTCAAAAGAAAATCTTAACACAGGAGCCCTTTTCTTCCAGGCCCATAGGCTTCAGCCTACTCAGCCTAATGGGTAATCCGCCTCTGAATAAAATACTGCACATGCTGTAAAGCAACATACAACAGTGTCAGAAAAAGAGATGACGCAAAATCTTTAAATTTTAAATAAATAAAAATTTCTTAAAAATACTGGTGGCAATGTGATATTTTATATAATATAGTGGTGGACATAATTATAAGACACCTACCTAATTTGACATACAGTGAAAGAAATGATTGAGAGCTTAAAAATACTTTATCAAATACGACTAAAACATAAATTTATTCTGTTATCACACGTAATTGTTTTACAGAAATGATATTTTTATAGAGTTTAATTAAAAAATTAAAAATACCATGGACAAAATTATAAGACACCCTAACATTTTAATTAAAATACATGCTTTTTTTCAAAATATGCAAATTTTCTGCACGCTGTTATGACAGCAGTTAACTACAGCAGACGATAATCGACTTCACGCATTTACAAACATGCCACGAGGTACAGAATGCCCCAGAATATTTTATATCATTCTTTAGGTCTTCGACACATGTAAACTGCCTCCCATTTCGATAAACCTCACGAGCTAAGATCCCCCACAAGTTTTCGATGGGATCTAAGTCTACGAAGCAAGAAGGTCACGGAAGAAAATTGATACTTTGCTCTGAAAGTCACTTTTTTGTTACGTGTGATGTATGAATCGACGCGTTATCGTGCTGGAAAGTGTAGTTTTCGCCTCAAAGAAGTTCACCGTATATGGCTAGTTGATCTTTAAAAAGATTCTTATACTTTTCGGAATTCATTCTTGAATGCACAAAAACGATATCGGTTTTCCCTTGAGCCGAAAAATCAGCCCAAACCATTACTGAGTCTCCACCCATTTGTACATCAGAAGACTTCCGTAAATCATGCCAATAATAGTGAAACCCGTCAGGACCATCCAGGTTAAACTTGTTTTCATCAGAAAATAACACAGAGTACTATTTGGAGGTCCAGGCTATAATTTGTTTAGCGAAGTTTAAACGGTCCATTTTGTGCTGCCTTAGAAGCGATGGTTTTTTCTTCAATTTTTTAAATTTCACATAGGAAGCATGCAACACTCTCCGAATGGTTCTCCTTGAACAATTCAGTTTCAAAGTATTTTTAATGCCTGTAGTGTTCCTCTTATTCTGTGTAGCGAGCGAAAGCACATGGCGTCTGTCTCTTTAGGACAAGCAAGGAGTACGTCCAGATCTTTTAATCACCGATCCATTACTTCCTCTTTTCAAAACATTTGAAATTGCACATCTAGAGCGTTTAATAACTTTTGAAATATTATTAACTGAAACACCAGTTCCATTTAATCTCCAAATTTTGCGAATTTTACTTTCTTTTAATTCTGTACCTCATGAAGTCGGTTATCGTCTGCTATAGTTAACTGCTGATGTCATAACAGCGTGCAGAAAATTTGCATATTTTGAAAAAAAGCATGTATTTTAATTAAAATGTTAGGGTGTCTTATAATTTTGTCCATGGTATTTTTAATTTTTTTTTATTAAACTCTACAAAAATATTATTTCTGTAAAACAATTACGTGTGATAGCAGAATAAATTTATGTTTTTGTCGTATTTGATAAAGCATTTTTAAGCTCTGAATCTTTTCTTTCACTGTATGTCAAATTAGGTAGGTGTCTTATAATTATGTCCACCACTGTATAATACAAATGAATTTATTTTTTATTTCTTATCCTTATGCAACGAAAGTAAACCGCCGTTGAACAAAATAAAATTGAATATTTTTTCATGTGATTTTTTTTTCTTTTATTCTTAATCTTTTATGATTCCTCATTTTTGTGCCCTTCAAACAAGGGTTCAAAAATGCTTTTGTGAGAGAAAAAAGGTTTGGAATCACTGTTTTAGACCATTTGTTCAGGGAGGGGGGGTGGTTCTTATATATCATGATATTTTCGAAAAAATCAAAAATATACGATATTTTGATATATATCCGATATATTCAAAATAGTGAACTTACTGCTGATAATAAATATTTTCACGCATAATATAGATTAGAAACTAAAATATATTGTACTTAACATGAAAACTTAAACAATATACTAAAACTGCTCCTCCCTTTTCTTCTTTTTTTTTTTCGCTTTAAACAAAATTGAAGATCAACTAATCAACAAAACAGAAACAATTTGTTTTATACACTGAAAAAGAAACAACTATAAGATTCGGTGTCAACTATCAAGAAATCAGAAATTTATAAAACAAAAAATTAAATACAATTTTTTTTTTATTGAAAAATTTAAACATAAATGTCAGTTTATTTTTTTATTCCTTAAGATATACAATTTAAGCTCAACAACACCAAAACCAAAAATTGATTATTTTCTAATAAAGCTGTATAGAACTGATTATCTAAATTAGACAGTTTATCTTTTTATATCTGTCCTAAATTAGTTATATCCTACATAATTATGAGTCCCATATAATCTACATTTAAAAATAAAAACTTCAAACAAAGCTTGGATAAGATTTTTGTTTTTTTCTTTAGCTAGAAAAGTCACTGCCAGAGACAAATGTTCTTTATCTACAGAATGGAACAGTCCATACTAGTTGAAAATTTCATTTACACTTTTTTTGACACAGTGATATTTTGAAAATAAATATCAAATAATATGAAAATATCAAAATATTTTGAAAATAAATATCGGATATATATCATGATATACAGTAGAAGATCTTTATAACGCAAACCTAAAAACATGAGATTGTGCGTTATATAGAATTTTGTATTATATAGATCCCATTTCACACATCATTAAATTTAACTTATAAAACATGGCCAAATATGTGTGAAACATACCAAAATACATTAGAGTATCTTTATATTGCATTCTTTATTACCAGGAGTTGTGCAGATTATAATTTTCTGCATAATATAGATCATTCAGCACATTATTAAATTTACTTTATAAACATTGTCCAAACATACCTGTATCAAATCATAGCCATTTTTTCAGTCATTAGCTCTGAATTAAGGAGATAAAGTTGAACTAATGTATCAAATTGAGTCCTCTAGAGAATAGCAACTATTTATAATGTGGGAATTCAGGTGTTTCTTAACTGAAAAGTCATTGTTTACATCTGAGAAGTTGTGCGTTATATGGAGAATTGCATGATATAGAATTGCGTTATAAAGATCTTATACTGTATATCCATTGATCTATATCAACGAACCCTGGGGAGGGTGGCAATACTTAAATTAAAAAATATACTTCATTAGCTGTAATGTAGAAATTTTCCCCAGAACGTCTTTGGGGTGTCACTCTGCCCGCCTTGAGGTTGAATGGTGCCTGTCAAAAAACATTGTTTTAAAGTGAATGTGTGATTGGATTGGCCACTCACTCTAAAGGCATTCTTTTCTGTTTGTTTCATTTTCAGGGAGAATGGTTTGAATCGTATTGGAAACCTGCTCGTTCCCAATGACAACTACTGCTTGTTTGAGGATTGGGTTATGCCTGTGCTGGACGAGTTGCTGGAGGAACAGAAATCAAAGGTAGTGATACTAAACAAGTCTTTTCAGGATTACAAAATTTATTCATATCCACTATATACCGGGGGGTTATAACATATAAGTATCTCTGTCTGCAGCTTCAAGGAATAACCCCAATGAAACCAAAATCAGTACACTTACTACTTAAGAAGAATGGTTGCAATAATCACCAATAGATGGCGCTATGGGGCTTGTCGATGCAAACACCGGTGTTTACCGTGAAGGTGTCACAAACCTCAATGACTTAAAATATTGCATATCACAATGTGTGCAAAACATCACTCCTGATGTGTTATATTCCAGTTAAGCATGTTGTGCACTGCCTGGGTTGTGTTCTTCAGCACAATGGCCTTGTGGAGCTTGAACTTGATTGGCATCGCAATGCGAAAGCGTAACCACGTTCACTGTGACATTTTCTAATAAATTAGGTATGCCATCTGATTTTATGCCTTAATTCTTTGTTCTTGTATTACATTTCACACTCAAAAGTGCCATCTGTCAGTGATTATTGTAATTATTTTTTTTATTGTTCCAATCTTTTTCCCTCTTTTCCAGTAGTAAGTGTACCAACTTTGGTGTCATTTGGGTTATTCCTTCAAGCTACAGATAGCTTCAAATGGAGATACTTTTATTATAACCACCCTGTATAAGACAGACATGTGAAACTGCGGCCAAAATGTTGGAGAACTAACCAAGGTTTTTTTTGTTGCAGATTTCCATCATGTAGTTATAGTGTAGCAGTGTCCAGGAAACCAGACTACATTCCGAGAACTAGCCGATTATCAACTTCGGCTGAAAAGGGATAAGAAGTGAGACAGTCTTTTGGGCAAAGCCCTGAGAAATTAGTGTGCACGGCCTCATGTGAGTTTCAGATGCCAGAAGGGTCTCATGATACCAGAGGACACACTGAGCTCTTTGCTGATTTGTGAACATTGATTGTGTCCGGAACCTGATTTGTGTCCAGTTTCCTTGGACACAGATATTGACAATGCTACATCTATGTTACAGAAGAAACCTGCAACAAAAAAACTTGGTTAGTTTTCCAACATTTTGGGACCAGTTTCACATGTCTATCTTATACAAAGGGCGTTCCATAAAAACTGAGAGAAAAATCAAGAAATATATTTACAGCAAAAAATACATCATTCTTTTTCAAAATACCTTCCTTCAGATGATATGCAACGGTCCCATCGTTCAACCCACTTTTCAAAACACATAGATAAGTCTTTTTCTGGAAGCTGCTTCAAAGAACCCTGCACTGCTGAAATAACTTCAGAATCTGTATTAAATTCACTGCCATGAGCTTCTCCTTCAACGTCAGAAACAGCCAGAAATCACATTAAAGTCTGTTATTACAGTCTTTAGGAAATTCGGATCATCTTGAATCATGTTTCCACTCACGACATTGGTGAATTTTTGTTTCCATTTGTTCTTTAGTAAGATGATGAGGGATGTTGGGTTATATTAAAAAAAATTTTCAACTCATTCTTATTGTTAATGTAAAATAAAAGTCATCTATTATATTTATAAAGTTTTCCCAATAAGTTTTCCCAGCTCTCTCTCCAACCAATTTGCATATGTATTGTCAAAACATTGTTTGACTAGTTTTGAAGTTTCATAAATTAATATAAATTCTCATAAATTAATAGTTTGTAATAAAGTTAAAGTTTTCTTAAATAGTAAAGTTTCTATAAAATAAAAATAAATAGTATTTATTTATAATGTAAATGTAGTTACTAAGTGTTACCTGCATCATGTAAAGTTGTAGCAAAATAGTGCTAAAAAGGTAAACAAACATGGTTGCCACTACAGTAAAGCTAAATGCTGGACTTAAATTCATCAAACTGCAACTTTAACCTTTGTTAGGTAAGATTAAACCAGTTCACCTGGATTCAGTTTCTGTGTCACTAAGAAAAGTGTTGGTATGTTTTTTTTCCTTGCATAATTAACCTGTTGTTAACTGCAGTTGTGTTTCTTCAACTTATCTGTAACTTTAACTGTTGTATTCTGTATTTATAGAGCAGCTGCTGATGTAGTAGTACACTTGGTGACCACATGTTCACTGTTTGCTGGCTAGCTAATGTTTTTGCTTCCAGGCTTACTTAAATGCTATGAAGTGTGTTAGAATGAGAAGCCTAGAAATATGAGTTTAAATACACTGCTCAAAACAATTAAAGGATATTTGAAGTTTTATATAAAATAAAGATATAAACGAAATTTTTTTTGCCGAAAATAGAAGAAGAGAATCACAAATGCAAATTTTTCTGGTTTTCAAACTGTGGAGTATGCAAATTTTGAGTTCGACGTCAAAAACGTCGCTTCAGCGGCAGCGAATGAAATTTGACTTTCAACTGGATAAAAGAGAATGAAGACAAGGATGATCGGCATTCAGTGATTGCTTTGTTTCGATGAATACGATGTCTCAGCGAAGTCATTTGACAGATTCAGAAGCTTGGAGAATTGTTGGTAGGTTAGAAGGGGGCCAAACTCAAGCCGAAGTAGCGCAAGCCATTGGAGTGTCACAAAGTGTCATTTCCAGGATCTGGAACCGTTTTTTGGAGAGTGGATGTGCAGGCCGAAGACCAGGGCAAGGTCGTAGACGGGCAACAACGCCCAATGAAGATCGGTATTTAGCGTTAACAGCTCGGAGACACCGAAACATGAATGCTACTCTTCTCCAACAACACCTTCGCTCGGCTACAGGCACCACAATTTCAACTCAGACTGTCCGAAACCGGCTCCATGCTGTAGGTCTGTATGCTCGCCGACCGATGGTATGTGTTAGATTAACATCAAGGCATCGTCGCGACCGCAGGGAGTGGGTAACCGAGCATGTCAACTGAAGGAGAAATGAATGGAGCAATATTCTGTTTTCTGACGAGTCCCGTTTTTCTGTGCATCCGGATAATAGGCGTATTTTCATCTGGAGGGACCGTGGCAGTAGGAATAATCCTGCGTTCGTGCACGAAAGTGTCAGATTTGGCGGTGGAGGAGTGTTGGTGTATGGTGGCATCTCCATTGACGGGCGCACTGACCTCTACATCATTCGAGATGGAGCTCTGACTGGTCGCCGATATAGGGATGAGATCCTCAGACCTATTGTAGTCCCTTACGCTGCAGCAATCGGAGATAACTTCATTTTAATGGACGATAACTGCAGGCCACATCGTGCAAACCTGGTGGAGGATTTCCTTTTCGAGGAAGGAATCGTTCGAATGGAATGGCCAGCGTGTTCTCCAGACATGAATCCAATCGAGCACGTTTGGGACGCTCTAGGAAGACGAGTTTCTGGCCGCCAACAATCCCCACAAACTCTCCAAGAACTGGAAAGAGCTCTTCTGGAAGAGTGGGGCAGAATACCCCAACTCGTCATTAATAGCCTCATTGAGTCCATGCCTCGAAGGTGTTCAACGTTGCTGGCCGCCCGTGGAAACCATACCCCCTACTGAAAATGATTTTCTTTGAAGAAAACACCTTTTCTTATTCTTTTTTTCTCATATGCACAAATTGTGTTTTTTTCCTTTTGTATACAAATGCGCAATAAAATGCATTTTTTTCTGCCAAACATGTGTAATTTATTCTTATATAACCTACTATGTCTGTCGACCATGTATCAATCAGCTAAAAAGTTTCCCAGATACAAAATCCACCTAAAACTGCAATATCCTTTAATTGTTTTGAGCAGTGTAGATTGATAAATTTTCTTGTTGTTTTAATGTACCAAGATGGTGGACATGAGCTGGGCTCATTTACTTTTAACTAATCCTTGTTACTTCATTTTAACGAATTATACTAATCATGTTGATGAATTTAAATAAAGAAACAGTTACATTTAATGCTAGGACTTTTTGAATGATTTCACCACTTTATGCACACAATGATGAAGACACATTGTTGACTAAAGTTTCCATGGACTAACAAGGGACCCAGCTGGAACAAACATGGCAAAGCTGTAAATTGATGTGTAGAATGCAAAATATTGACGTTTTTGAAATGTTTGTTGATGCCACTATCTCCTCACATGTCATTTGACGATTTTCATGCAAGATTGCCCACACAGTGTTAACATTTCGAACATTCACAACACTTTCTGGTTGGCCAGGCTTAGGAGCCAGTTCTGCAGACAACTGTCCTTTTTTTAAATCACCATGCCATCTAAAAATCGTAGACTCACCAAAACATTTGTCTTTGTAAGCTTCTTTCATTAACTTAACCCACCAGTGCACGGGTTGCAAAAACGTTGTTCACAAAACACATACATGCTTGGGTCTTACAGAACCAAGCCGTGCACTGGAGGGTTAACTCTTTCTGGAGCTGTTTTGCCCAAACGATAGCAAAATTTTATGGTACAACGCATTTCATTTTTTCACTCTGAATCACTCACCTCCATTTCTGTAGGGCAAATAAAAATAGTTCTTTAAACAAGCACGAAACTAGGAAAATAAAATTGCCTGCAGTTTTATTTTTTAGTTTTGCGGTGTTGCCACTGTGTAAAAAAAAAAAAAAAAAAAAAAAAAAACTCAGTTTTTATGGAATGCCCTTTGCAGATATGAATATTTTTTTTTTAATCAGGAAAGACTTTTCAGACACACCCTGTATTTCTTCTTAAAATTGCTGTGAATGTTTATACATTACACGTTTATTTGTGTCTCTAAACTTATATACTTGATTTACTTTTTCATGTAAAATAGATTATTATATAGTTGTATTTGTTTTATTAGAACACTGTATGGTCCCCATCAAAGGTGATAACCAGGCTTGGTGAAAAGATAGCGAATCCAGAATCAATATGCTACTGGGCTGCAAAAGTGAGTGTGTTTGTTGAAATTTTGATGTGATGATGTCATATATATGAGGGGCAGACGGAAAATAAGTTTCATCTGGCAACTGTGGACAGAGGTGTGTATGAAAGACAAAAAAATATGAGACATTAAAGATAAAACATAACTTTATTTTTCCACATAAGTACCAAGTACATTGAGACATTTCTTATACCGCTTTATAAGCTTCAAAAAGCCCTCCAGGAAAAAAATCAGGGCTTTGCATATGGACAAAGCGTTGAACGGCTATGGGCGAAAGACGACACAGCAGGTGAACGCGAACGTGCAAGACACCGATACACCATTGGGTAGAGGTCGACCGTATTCAAGCAGATGGCGCTGTTGCAGTGCCTGAACAGATGGCGCTGTTGCAATCAATGTCTCAATGTACTTGGTATTTATGTGGAAAAATAAAGTTATGTTTTATCTTTAATGTCTCATTACATTTTTTGTCTTTCATACACACTTCTGTCCACAGTCGCCAGGGGAAAATTATTTTTTGACTGCCCCTCGTACATTGCTCTTGCATTTGATTTAAATTCAGATAGTAAAAAGATAGAAATTGTATTCTAAACATGACAAATGAAGTGTGTTCGTACTATAACTAGTTTTACAATGTAAAAAAAAATTATCATTATTTCAGTGAAATGAATTATATCATCTGCTAGGAGTGAAATGAGCAGGCCTTTTCTCTTATTACATATGCCATGTTTACAGATGCAAATTTTTCTTTCAATCCCAGACAGCACTGCAAAATTCACCATGAAAATCTTGCTTTGCGAATGATTACCTTCATGGTTTAATATTTTTATGACTCACGATGAATGAATCTCTTGTGTATATTTACTGTAATGGATTGAGATATTGGGCTATCAAGCTAATTTCAACTGAAGTTATTTCAGAATCTATACATATTTGAATGTAACTCATCTCTCAAGCAAACCATTTTTTTGAATGATCTTTCTAAAAATGTAGTTTTTATGCCATTTTATTCGAAAAAATTATTTTGAATAAAAATGGCCGTCTGGCATATGGAAAAAGATGTGGTTAGCTCGTATTTGTTTTCCTCAGTCACATGACTTGCACTTTTATTATATAGATTATGTATGATAGGATTTGATAGAATGAAAAGAAAACTTTTATGAATATCTTTTTTAAGTTTTGATTAGATTTTTATAAAATTTGAAATGACTCGACAAAATTCTGCAACGGTTATATATATTAAATTTCAAACCATTCGGTTAGATAGTTTTTGTGCTGTTATATGTAGACAGACAGATGCACCAGATGACGACTATAGCTATTTATATAATTACGAACGCACTTAAAAACTGGTTATTAAATTTTTTATTTGGATAAAGTTTGAAATACTTCTAGAGATTTATTTTTTTTTACCTCCTTGTTCTTCTGAAAATAGGGAGGGAATTTATTTTTTTGTAAATTTCTGACAAAATGAAATTGGCTGGACTTAAATGTTGAACTTCCTGTTTCAAAACTGGTGACGTTGCTTCTGCACTACTCATGCTTGATTTAGGCATTTCCGTAATATTGATCTCTTATACTCTGTCACATTTCCTGGATGATTTTACTTACCCATCATACGTAGTATAGGGTAAGTCTTGTGATTGTTTTAAAAATTGAAAAAACTTTTTTGACGATTGGCATATTTAAGACACCGGAGATTCCGAAAAACATATTTTTAGGGGGGGGGGGGGGGAAATGCCGTCCGTCTGTCTGTGTACGCTCTACCTCCGGAACAAATTGAGATAGAGACTTGAAATTTGGTATGTACTTAGTATGTAATAACGAGAAGAAGCCTATTGAATTTCAGTCACCTCGATGATCCGGGACTGTCTTTTTTTGGACTCTTGAAATGTTTGTTCGGATAAAAGGTATATAAAAATTTTTGAAATTGTTTATTTTAAGGAGTGACTATAAAAGACAATAATAAAAAAAAAACATAAATTTTGCACAAAGAATGAAGTTGATCGGATAATTTTTAGTCGAGATATTTGTAATCCTATTTCCCCCACATATTGATTTTTTGTGACCCTGTATTTCATTCCAATTTCAATTCAAAGATCTATTTTAATTGGAAATGAGCTGTCAGTTAATAGGATTATCATTTTTGGAGTTATAAGGACGTTTCTTTTACGCAATTCAGTAATAGAGCTTTTAAAGTTCATGACATCATCAAGCCATGATTTTCTTTTGAAATTGCAATGCATTTTATAAATAGTTTGCACATGTTTTATTTTCATATTTTTTATATTATGCATATCCATGATGGGTAAGTATTACGGTGGCCCTCAATGACTAGTTTCCTATAAAGTCAATGTCAAAATGGTTTAGAGTTGGATTCCTAATCCGTTGGTCGATTTTTTTTACGAAAATCTATACAGTTCTTGCAAGAGAAGTTTCTAACATATTTGCCAAATGGGAGCTCAGTTGGAAGTACCGTTTGAGACTTGTTGTGTTCATTCACTCGCACACACAAATCATGAATGTACATATCCTATAATTACTTTTAAAAATATATTAAAAATGCTCAATACTTTTGGTCAAGGCTATATGCAGGGGCGTTCTGGTACTGGTTTTCGAAGAAAAAAAAATTTTCTTTCATATAAAAATTGTTTTAATATAAAGTCGGGGTCAACGTTTTATTTTAACATTAAGTATTCATTCAAACTGAACTATTTCAATAAATAAAATGTTACAGAATCAAGGATTCAATAAAAAAAGATTTTAATGATCAATGAATAAAATATTACATTTTTAATCTGATGCTGTAAATGTTTAGAAATTTAAGAAAGTTTTGCTGTAATTGCTTTACAATTGCTAAGTTTTAACTAAATGTTTTTACACTTTTTTTATTTAACTGAACTTGGTTTTTAGGGTTCCGTACTTAAAAAGTAAAAACGGAACCGTTATAAGCTCACTCGTGTGTCTGTCCGTCTCTCTGTCAGAGCCATTTTTCTCGTAAACTATGAGACGTGGCAAGTTCATACTTGGGAAAGTTATAAAGCCTTTTTACCCACATATTTTCAGATTATTAGCCATTCACAAATATGTTTAGGAAAAATTTAAGAAGCTAATTAAATTACTTGAAAAAAAAAGTTTTTTTTTTATATCGTGTGGGGTATTCTGTGAAAGATCTCATAATACCAAACTTAAAAATATATTTGTTTTAATTTTAGGTATTATATTTTGAGAGATATCGTCAAAAATGCAATGCAAACATATCCCCCCAATACTTTCCTCGCACTATGCGCTTGAAAAATTAAAAGACAAAGCCATCAAAATTATATTGATTTCATACCGAGTGTTCTAAAAAGGACTGACTGATTTTAACATTCAATAACTTGCAAATGGTGAAAGATATTTTTAAAAAATTCTTGCAGGAGGGTTATGTAAGGTATCAGGAGTTTTTTTTACTGTGATTTCCAGTTTTAGTTTCAAATAGCAGCAATAGATGGTGTTGAAAACTCATAGGTGTTCGATCGAGGCCAAAACTGAAATCACTCAGCATGCATGCGAAGGAAGGAGGTTAAATATATGGAGTGGATCTCATTCGGCAATACAATCATGTTCTTAGGGCCTGATTCTGAACAAGATTGTATTGGTGAATGAGACCCCTTCTCCATATATTTTACCCCCCTTCCTCCGCATCGATGCTGGGTGATTTCTGTGTCTGCCTCGATTGGAGCAAATTATTCCTTAATATAACTTACTTTCAAAATTTTTTATTGTAATAATAACAATTCAGGGGCCACGCTAAGATTTTCAAAATGCTAGCCAGTAAATTAGCTAAATTTATCTATAATTAGCCAAAAGTATATAATAAATTTTTTATCATTAGCTTTTTAAGCCCTGACTTTATTGAATGGGTAAAAAAGCATTTTCTCACTGTATTACATTTGCTGTGTGTCCAAAAATTCTGCCCATTTATTTATTTTTATTTTTTTTTTTTAGTTATACTCCATCCAAAAATAAAAGTGTTACCTTTGCGTTGGCATGGCTGCCAACTGTTCCAATTTTTGCATACCACTGAAATTTAATAAATTTTTTTGCCTTATTTAATTGTCAAAATGCTGTGGTTAAATAAGGCAAAAATTTCTATTAAATTTTAGTGGTATCCAAAAATTGGAAGAGTTGGTAGGTGTGCCTTAAAGTAAAGATTAAAATTAAACCGTCGCCAACTAAAAAAATCCAAAAACTGCTGATTAACTTGAACTCAGTACCGTTTTATTATTTGTTACTTTTGTGGGCATAGAATACATATTTTTCACTACAAACTTTAAAAAAAAAAAAAAAAAAAAATTCATCCGCGTTTCAAAACATGATTACAATAATGAAAAGCTCCCGATAAATCATTCGCCAGTCTTTTCGTCATAATAATTTTTTGTTCGCCAATTTCATAATGTATTCGTATTTGGCACATAGGCGAATGACAAGTGCTGCCCCTGCAATTCTTTCAGTAATGCGCTCTTAATTAAGGAGATAAAGTTGAACTAATGTATCAAATTTAGTCCTCTTGAGAGTGGCATTTTTTTTTACACTGTCACACAATTTTTTTTTACACTTTTCTCACACTGCAGGTGCTTTTTAACTGCAAAATTCATTGTTTATGTCTGAGAAGTTGTGTGTTATATAGAGAATTACATTATAAAGATCTTTTGATTCATTTATGTCCTTTTTTCAATTTAGTGTTTTTTAAAAATTTACTTTTCATCTCTATTTTTTTTTTCTTTTATAGAATTCCATCCCTATTTTCAGTCCAGCTCTGACAGATGGTTCTCTGGGAGACATGATTTATTTCCACTCCTACAGAAATCCTGGTTTGGTGATTGACATAGCTCAAGGTAAGGAATTGAAGCCATCATAAATATCCATCAATCAAAAGATGAAAAAAAAGTCTTTCCGGCTTGTACCGGGAGGAAAAAGTAGCTTTCATAGTCTATGTTTTTAAAATTTCAATTCATTTTACTCAAACACCTGAAGCTAAAAGGCTTGGAACCCGATTATAGAAGATTCAATCCTGATTTTTGATAGATGCTGTTTGTTTTAAGGGGAAATTCTACTTTTTTGAATAAAAATTTTTGATTTTTTTTTTTTTTTTTTACATTTTTTGCCTTCTTTAAGTGTGATTGTTACGCTAAACTGGTTTTGCGATATTTCAAATCCTTACAAACTTTTTTGTTCGGTGAATGTGATACTGCAGCTGCCAAAAAAAGGCTTTCTACACTCAAAGTTTATTGCATATCGAACACATGTGGGAAAAACAGCCTCAAAACCATGTTTTCCAAACTGGGCGACCATTTTTCTCGAGAACTATTTGACCCATTTCCTTCTTTTTTCTTTTAAGAAATATAATTGTTTTTGCTAGAGTTTATGCCACTGAAAAGTTTAATTTTCATTGGTTAGTTATTTTTTCAAAGCTCACAAAAGGTTAAAAAAAATGACTTTGTTTTGTTCAAATAACCACCATTTTGTCAAAAATCAACTTTAACTTAATGTTGGTCTAAGCTCCAGAGAATTGAATGAGCCCTTTCATAATTTCGCATCCCAATTTGTCTCAGATGCTTCTTGTGACTGGAGAAAAATGGTCGCCCAATTAGACGTTCATGACTAAATTGAAAACTGAAATTGATTTTGAATTTCAGCATGGGAGTTACAGCATAACAAACTAGTCGTTGGGGGCCACCGTAATACTTACCCATCATGGATATGCATAATGTAAAATATTAAAATAAAAATGTGTAAACTACTTATAAAATGCATTGCAATTCAAATAAAATCGTGGCTTGATGACGTCATAAACTTTAAAGGCTCGATTACTGAATTGCTTGAAAGAGGTTTTTCCTTATAACTCCAAAAATAATAATCCTATTAACTAGCGGTTTATTGCATCTGATAAAGCGTCAAATTTCCAATTAAAATATGTCTTTGAAGTGAAATTTGGATGAAATACAGGGTCATGAAAAATCGAAGAGTGTGGAAAATAGGATTCCAAATATCTCGGTAACTAATTACCCGATCGACTTCATGCTTTATGCAAAATTTATGTTTTTTTTATTGTCTTTTATATTTATTTCTTAAAATAAACAATTTCGAAAATTTTTATATACCTTTTATCAGAACGAATATTTCGAGAGTCCGAAAAAAATAGTTCCGGTTCATCGAGGTTATTGAAATGAAATAGGCTTCTTCCCATTATTACATACTAAGTACATACCAAATTGCAAGTCTCTATCTCAATTTTTTCGGGAGATAGAGCGTTTACAGACACACAGACACACACACAGACAGACACACAGCAAAATTTTTTTTCTAAAAATATGTTTTTCGGAATCTCCAGTGTCTGAAACGTGTAAATCCGTCAAAAATTTTTTTTCGATTTTCAAAACGATTACAAGACTTACCCTATACTACGTATGATGGGTAAGTAAAATCATAATTTGTTTCAAAATGTCAGCCACCCTAGAATTTCAAATAGCCATATCTCAGCCGTTTTTCAAGATAAACCCAAAACAAAAAATGTTCTGAAATCCTTATATCACGATCTAACACTTAATGGAAACACTTTTTTCAATTTATAACTTTTTATACATCTTTTTGAATTAAAAAAAATAACTAGCCACCCTTTTGAAACAAAATGGCACATGAAGCTGGCCAACAAACTCGGTCGAGACCTTGGTATGTTCTGTACACATGATCAGTCACATTCTTATCGGTTCATAAATACGAGAGTTACAGCATAACAAATATCAGATTGTTTCAAAATCTCAGACACCCTAGAATTTCAAACTGCCATATCAACAAAGCTGTGAATTATCACTTGCTGCGAAGCATACCATCAACAGAGAAGAAAATGTCCAGAATGGGAATCGAACCCAGACTCTTGGTATAACGTACCAATGCTCTACCATTTGAGCTATCCGGATGACATCCAGTCTGGCATTTCTCATCCCTATATGTTGGCAAGGCTGCTACTTTGCAGCACATGATATGTGTTCATGATTGACTTTCCATCTTGTGCTGCAAACATATAGTGGGGAGAAACATCAGACTGGATGTCGTCCTGATAGCTCAAATGGTAGAGCATTGGTACATTATACCAAGGGTCTGAGTTCGATTTCCAGTCTGGAAATTTTTCACTCTGTTGGTGGTATGCTTCGTGGCATGAGATAATTCACACCTTTGTTATATATTCATTAATTTCGAGTGTAATTTCAAATCTCCTGAAACATTAATTAAATAAAATATTATATATTTTTGTAAATGAGCTTCTTGAACAAAATGATGTAAGCTTTGTTACAATAACTGTTTTCATAAAAAAATTATGGTTATTTATATGTTGTTTGTCAATTTTCACTCTCTACTATACTTTTATTCATTCGGGGGGGAAAAAAAAAGAGATGTTCTATCAATTTTATGCATTGAGAGTTGTTGTGCATAAGTCTGTGTATTTATTATAAGATGGATTTAGTAACAGGGCCGATGCAATGTTGCATGGGGCCCTACGTTGCTGACTACAATATTGAAGATCTCGACTAATAAAATTTATTTTTTAATTGTGTATGGTATTATAGAATACAAACTGGTTTAAAACAATGTTTGTTAACATTTGTAATGATATTTCTAAAGAACAGAGTTTTTATACATTCATTTTATTCCTTTTTGGGTTTTTTTCTACTCTTTTCCTGGTTCATATTAACTTTTTTTTATGTATAAAAACTTTTAAAAGGAGAATTTGAATGATCGAAATAAGAGCAAAATTATTATTATTTTACAAAGAAGTTTTCTTCTTTCGATTTGTGCAGAGAGACACAGGGCCCCATAGGACATTAACAGGTGCAGACTCCTGGGCATACTTTTTTATGACTTTAACTTGGCTTTGTAAAAATGCACACTGTGCACATGTATCCAAAAATTATTATAATTTTTGCTGACTTTGTTATTTAAAACAGATGCTGTACATTTTATTATTGCTGTTTTTGCCTGTTTACCTCAATCTTTTTTTTTTTTTTTTTCAGATATCAGGCGTATCAATACCATAGCTGTGAAGGCTAAAAACACAGGCATGATCATTTTGGGCGGTGGTGTTGTGAAACATCATATTAACAACAGTAATCTAATGGTAGGTTTATTATTCTGTCCTTTCATGAAAAATATTAACTTTGGAATAAAACTAACTTGGAATATTCAAATCATCGCTGTAATCTATTATGTTCTAAATTATAAATGAATAAAAATTTTCTTTTCAAAAGCACATTTTTGTTATATTAGATACAATGATTATAAAAAACAATTTTTTTTTAATTCAAATTAATACAATAATTGGTATTTATCAGTGTTTTGTCAAACATTTAAAGTAGTATTTAAATTATTAAAATGTAATTTAAGTACCCAAATTCAGAAACAGTATGCTTATGGTCTATATGCGCCATACATGCATTTATTGTGTTCAGGACTGCCATTTGCTACTAAATTCAGTTCCAAGAGACTATGGCAACTTTTTTAAGTGAAAAGGGGATCAAAGGCAACTATTTTATGAAATAGAAGACATTTTTGAAAATTCTATGTAATAAATGTTGCAGTATCTGTAGGAAATTTGAAACACCAATCAAAAAATTTTACCATTCTAGTACAATTTGATATAGTTCAGATATTTAAACCTGTACTTTTCTTGACTAAAACAGTCATTTTCATTGATTTTCTGTTTGCATGCAAAATGCATTTTTTAGGTTTTAGGCCCTGGATGCTGTAGACGGCATGTCCTCCCCCCCCCCCCCAAGCAAACATTTAGATAGGTGAAGACCAGCTAGTTTTAAATACTCAGGGTATCAAACAACCAAAGAAACAAAAAAAAAGTCATGAAACTCATATTTCTGAAAAAGTCAGTAAATTTGCTTATTGGTCAGGAATTTTTTTAAAAGTGGGGAAAAAATAATGTGCAAATGTATAATGTGTTAAAAAAAAAAAACATACATTGATGAGAATCTTTTATGCTTCAGCAGATTTCCACTTATAACTCTATTGAAATTCTCCCCCCACCCTCCCCCTCTAAAGTACGAAGTTTAAAATCTTTACAAACTCTTTTGCTTTATTTTTTGCTCTCTAGTAACAATAAATGAAAAATCAATTACATAAATTATGCCTCTCTTCAAAATTCCCACCAATCTCTTTGCTTTCCCCAGCATTCAGAGTTTCAAATCTTTAAAAATTTAATAAATCCTGCCTTATTTTATATAGTTTAAATCTCAATTAAAAAAAAAAAAAACTGCTGTATTTATTGTTCACTGTCCGTAATAACAATAAATAAATAACAATCATCTAAATTACCTTCGTCTTCCTCCCTCCCCCACCCTCAACATGCAAAGAAGTTTAAAATCTTTAGAACCTTTATTTTTATATAACAAGTCATCTACTTTCTTTATTGCTCTAGTGACAATAAATAAATACATAGTCATGTAAATTAATAAATAAAATAGTCATCCCCACCTTCCCTTGAAATTTTGCTCCCTCAGCATACAGAGTCCCAAATCTTTAAAACTTGTTATTAAAAAAAAAAAAAAAAAAAAAAAAAAATCAGCACTTTTTGTTTTTTACTGATAACAATAAATAAATCTAAATTATGTTTTCTTAGGGCATGCAGTGTTTCAAATAATTTAAATCTCAATTTAAAAAAAAAAAAAAAACCCTGCCATATTTGTTGCTCATTTTCTCTAATAACGGTAAATAAATAATAATCACCTAAATTACCGCTACCCTTTCCTCTTCTCTCCCTTTACCAACCTACAGCTTACAAAAACATAAATAAATAAATCTTTATTTTTATGTTTAAAAAATATCTTGTTGTATTTGTTGCTGTCTAGTGACAAATAATAATAATAATAATAAATAATAATAATCAGGCATATAAATTACCCCCCTCCCTTAAAAATTTCTGCTTCTTCCTATTGCCACTCTTCCACCCCCCCCCCTCCCCCTCCCTCCAGCATACAGCATTTCAAAACTCCTTATTTAAGAAAAAAAAATCTGTCACTCATAAAAGTTTAAAATCTTTATATATTTAGAAAAAAAAACTGCTTTACTTGTTACTCTCTAGTGACAATAAATAAATAATCAGTCATATCATTTATCCTCCTCCCTGCTAAATTTGCACTTCCCCCTTTGCCACCTCCAGCACACAGAGTTTTAAAATATTTATTTTAAAAAAATTGCCATATTTGTTTCTCTCTAATATATATATATATTTTAAATCAACTATTTACCTTTTTTTAATGTTCAAAAGGGTCCTGAGTATTATATACCATTTTTTGGCATTTCAGTTATACAATATTTTCTTTGTTCCAGAGAAATGGTGCTGATTATGCCGTGTACATCAATACAGGGAATGAATTTGATGGCAGCGATTCTGGAGCCAGACCAGATGAAGCGGTGTCTTGGGGGAAAATTAAGATGACGGCCACGCCTGTCAAGGTAAGGCAACTTACTACTTGTTCCCTTGATTTATTCCACAATTGTGTATTTAAGGATGTTGGTCGGTGAGATCTCAAATTCTCTTCACTAATGTTAAACCTATATGTGTTTGATACATTTGTATTTTTTAAATATCTCCTCAGGAAATTAGTACTTTTAACTTCTTTTTTCTTAAAGGGTGTCTGCTTTTAGGTAGATTTCGTAAGAAATACTACCTATTACATTCTCACCTAAGTTGGAAATTTTGAAAAATTTTTGCAGATCTACGCCGATCATGACTCCCAGAACCCAAAACCACCCCCAGTTCAAAACTTTATCTATCTATCTATCTATCTATCTATCTATCTATCTATCTATCTATGTCACTTTTTTCTGACCACGATAACTGGAAAAATTCTGCATTAATCTTTTACAAACTGATACATAAAATCAAAGGGCATAAAATCTCGGTCAAGTTCGTTAATGGGCAAAATCGAACCAGGGGGGGGAGGGTGGGGGGGCTTTTTGTGAAAACAGAAAACCCCCCATAATTTCTTAATTATTATAAGTATCGAATCCATTTAAAGTTATTAATACTTCTAGGAGAAGGGCCGAAAATTTATGTATGACAGATTTTTGATATAATTAAAAATGGCTCCAAGGGGGGGAAAAAGGGGGGGGTTTTAGAAGAAAAAAAATCATAGCTTCGTCAATTCACAAGATATCAAATCCGCGTAAATTTATTATTAATCCTCTTAATATTATCTAAAACTTTTATATTGACAAGTTTTTTATAGGACCAACCGTTATAGCAAAAAAAAATTAAAAACAAAAAAAAAATCCCTGCCGGCTCCGCCTGCAAACAAGTTATTTTTCAAAGTAGGCGGTTCCAACTCCCGCATCTTTTCGAAACTGATACATAAAATCAAGGGGCATAAAATCTCGGTCAAGTTCGTTAATGGGCAAAATCGAACCAAGGGGGGGGATGGGGGGGGGGAGAGGGCTTTTTGTGAAAACAGAAAAAAACATAATTTCTTAATTATGATACGTATCGAATCCGTTTGACGTTATTATTACTTCTAGGAGAAGGGCCGAAAATTTATGTATGACAGATTTTTGATATAATTAAAAATTGCCTTAAGCGGGAGAAGGGGGGGGTTTAGAAGAAATAAATTCATAACTTCATCAATTCCCAAGATTTCAAATCCACTTAAATTTATTATAAATCCTCTTAATATTATCTAAAACTTTTATATTGACAAGTTTTTTATAGGACCAACCGTTATAGCAAAAAAAATTAAAAACAAAAAAACCCCTGCCGGCTCCGCCTGCAAACAAGTTATTTTTTGAAGTAAGCGGTTCCAACTCCCGCATCTGTTCGAAACTGATACATAAAATCAAGAGGCATAAAATCTCGGTCAAGTTCGTTAATGGGCAAAATCGAACCAGGGGAGGGATGGGGGGGGGGGCTTTTTCTGAAAACAGAAAAAAACCCATAATTTCTTAATTATGATACGTATCGAATCCGTTTGAAGTTATTGTTACTTCTAGGAGAAGGGCCGAAAATTTATGTATGACAGATTTTTGATATAATTAAAAATTGCCTTAAGAGGGGGGTGGGGGGGAGAGGGGTAGAAAAAAAAATGCATAACTTCGTCAATTCCCAAGATTTCAAATCCGCTTAAATTTATTATAAATTATCTAAAACTTTTATATTGACAAGTTTTTTATAGGACCAACCGTTATACCAAAAAAGAATTAAAAACAAAAAAATCCCTGCCGAATCCGCCTGCAAACAAGTTAGGTTTCGAAGTAGGCGGTTCAAACTGCCGCATCATCGTAAAAAAAGGTCATTTCTTCTGCAATTCCCGACAAACAGGCGCCCCACGGTCTGCGTCTTTGAAATCTACCTGTGCCTGTAGGCCGAGCCGTCAGGGATTTTTTTTTTTATAATTGTCAACATATTTCTAAAATATACATTTATTTGAAGTGTTAAAATCTTACTCATAGCTCGTTAACTTCCCTAACATTTTAATACATAAAATATAGAATTAAGCATGCATTTTATAAGTATTTTGTAAACTAACAAGTAATATAAAAAAAAAAAAAATAAGTCAATTCCTACTTAGGTAAAAAAAAAATATATTCCAGCGATCTACACGCTTCACCGCTGATGGTATTTATTCCTAAACGAGCAGGGAAGACTCAAAATTAAATTTGGGTTCAAATATCATGACCCATGACCAAAATGACCCACTAATTGAATTTTCTCGAACATGTGACTTAGCCCAACAGTCTTCTCGTGCCTGAAAACCATAGGATGCAAAATTTAGTGTAAATAGTCTGAGCCGTTTATCAGATAAAATAGCTTGACCCATAATGACCCATGACCAAAATGACCCACTAATTGAATTTTCTCGAACATGTGACCTATCCCAACAGTCTTCTCGTGCTCGAAAACCATTGGATGCAAAATTTAGTGTAAATTGAGCCGCTTTTTAGATCTTGACCCACAATGACCCAGAAATAACCCACTAATCGAATTTTCTCGAACATGTGATCTAGCCCAATGATTTTCGCGTGCCCGAAACTCGTAGGATACAAAATTTAATCAAAATCGTTAGAGCCGTTTTTTAGATAAAATTAATTTCACCCGCTTTGACCCAAAAATGACCCACTAATCGAAAGTTCTCGAACAGGTGACCCAGCCCAATAGTCTTCTCGTGCCCGAAAATAGTCGGATACAAAATTTCGTCAAAATCGTTTGAACCGATTTTTAGATACAGTTAGCTTGACCATGACCCAAAATGACCCGCTAATTGAATTTTCTCGAACATGTGACCTAGCCCAACAGTCTTCTCGTGCCCGAAAACCATTGGATACAAAATTTAGTGTAAATTGAGCCGCTTTTTAGATCTTGACCCACAATGACCCAGAAATGACCCACTAATCGAATTTTCTCGGACATGTGACCTAGCCCAATGATTTTATCGTGCTCTTAACTCGTAGGACACAAAATTTAATCAAAATCGTTAGAGCCATTTTTTAGATAAAATTAATTTGACCCACATATGACCCACTAATCGAAAGTTCTCGAACATGTGACCCAGCCAATAGTTTTCTCGTGCCCGAAAATGGTCGGATACAAAATTTCGTCAAAATCGTTTTTTAGATACAATTAGCTTGACCATGACCCTAAATGACCCACTAATCGAATTTTCTCGAACATGTGACCTAGCCCAATGGTTTTCTGGTGCCAGAAAACGGTAGGATACAAAATTTCGTCAAAATCGTTAGAGCCGTTTTAAAGATAAAATTTGCATATATATATATATATATATATAACCACACACAAGATTTGCTCGTATTAGAATATATGATTTATATCCTGCTAAATATCTTACATAAGAGAAATTTTTGAAATGTATTAAAAATTAAATAAAAAATAAGCTAAAATACCAAAAATTAATAGCTCGAAAAGTATTTCTCACAAAATTGTTAGACAAACTGCGTTAGAACGGTAAAAAATTGTATTTTTCTTGATATAAATTTCAAATCTCATGATTATGTTGTTTTTCAAACATTGAATTTCAAAAATTACCAAACTTCACAATAAAGTACCATAGCGAAACCTTCACACGTAAAAAGATAATGGGGCTGTTCACGAACGAAGATCAGGCGGCGCGTGGTCGAAGGAGACTAAATATGGAGTGAGTCTATACTTTTGAACAGAAATGAAGTATAAAATAATTATTTAATATGAAATATTAATTAATTTAATTTAATTAATTAATTAATATTTGAAAAAATTCATTATATTAACATCAAGTGTCATCCACTACGAGTTTAAAAAAATGTATTTGAACTTGAGTGGATGAAAAAACGTATTTTATTAACGATTGAAAATTGGAACAAGATATATAAATACATAGAAGGTGTGAGCTAATAGTAGGAATTGAAAAAACAAAGAGATATCTTTTATGAAGAATAAACAGTAAAAAAATAAACTAAAAATATGCATTTCATGAGGAGATATTTAGCAAAAATAATTTGACATCTCACTGAACAACACCCATTATGTAAGGTAAACGTTTTTACCTTCTTTTATCTATAATAGAAGAAAGTATTGTAATCGAAGATTTTTTTCGACTTCCGGTTTTCCACGGATTTATAAGTTTTAGAAGGTCCTGAAGATGATTTGACTGTTTTTAGAAAATGTTTACACGTTTTAGGGGTCAGAGATTCCGGAAAACATGTTTTTACAAAATATCCATCCGTCCGTCCTCATTGTATCATCAAAAAGTGTATGAAGTTATGCTTCAAACTGAACCACATTTTTTTCCTATGTTTTTGGCTTTGGCCAGTAGGTCCCACTTAAATTTGGAGATATTTCGTTGAAAGGGGGCGCTGTGATCGCGATTTTTGTTCCATTTTCACTATTGTATCATCGAAAAGTGTATTTAATGTGTTTTTGACTATGGCCTGCAGGTCCCAGTTGAATTTGAGGATATTGCACCTGGAGGGAATGCTGTGATAGCCATTTAAAGATTTCAAATTTAAAAAAAGATAAAAAAAATTTTGAAATCCTAAAATTTTTTGCATTAAATTTTCAACCTTGACCAAGCATTCCAGAACATTTCTCTTGTTTTGCCTCTATCTTAAAAAATGTCTGATATAGAGTAGTTTGAAATTATAAGGGACTGTCATTTTGAAACAATACAGCAGAATTCCTCCATAAACGGGTTTAATTTATGAGTTTTAGTAAACATGGTTTCGCCAAATTTTGTTTTATTGTTGTAACCTTCGTTTCAACACTTACTTGCTTAACACTATATATTTATATTCATCAACATCAAATTCTTGCCCAGCTTGGTGACAATCGGTGAAATATCGCCAAATTTGGTGACAAAAATACATTGACATATATGAAGCCAACTTGGCTATATCTGTCTAATTTAGCGATATTCTCATTCAAATTCAATATTGATGAGAACTGGAAATGACTCTTCTGTAATCAGGTTTTGAGCATTTTAGCTTTGTGTATTTTCAGTAGAATTAGTTAAAATCTCAAAAACAAGCAATAGGAAGGCTATCTTTTCCTGCCGGTGCAGGCCAGAAGGACTTTTCGTAGTTTAGTATAATACATCGGGTGCTCGCATCCAGGTAACCCGACGATTCACAAGCAGCTGACGTACAACAGAATGACGAAAAATATTGATTTTTTTTTTTTTGGCAGTGTGATAGCGAATTTTGAAGCATTAACATGTATGAGATAGAAGAAAGTTTTGGGATTGGCATATCAGACTAGTTTATAATGAAGATATTTCATATAAATAAGTCAAGTTTTGTCCTAAACACTACCTTAAAATGCATAAAAGGTATTATACCTTTATAATGAATGCACGAAGGTCATAAATTAGAAACCTATGACCTGAGACTGGAAATTGTCCATTCCAAAGGGCTATTTTTTCTCTCTTTTTAACACTTTCCAACATACAAGGAGAGTGCCAAGCTTGAGAGTAATCACAAATTTGTGCAAATCAGACAAAAGCTGTAGATTTGTATAAGGAACATACATACATACCAAAATCGGATTTTATATATAGATTTTTTTATTTCATTTTTCCCATGGATATTTTTCAGTTGAAACTAAATGGTTGAGTAGAAATTATTATTCTGGGTTTTGATTTAGTATTGGCAACATTAAAGTCTTTAGCAACGATAAAGAGAGAATGATAAAGATTTAAAATTTTATACAAAAAAAAAAATGTCCATTTATTCTCTATAAAAATAATACAATTTTGAATTATTAATAAAAATATTTGAATAAAATAAACAAAATCGAGCCTATGTTCATTTTTGGGTTATATGCAAAGATACAGGGCCATTAAATCCTCCGTTTTGACGTTTACTTCAGCCAAACTTTCACACACAGGAGTCACATTTATAATATTATTAGGATATATATATATAATACGATAAATATACTAAATTTAAAAATAATATAAAGGTATTTTTAGCCTGCAATAATGTCAAGTTAAGATAACAAAACAATAAAATAAGTCTTAGTTTTTGTCATCATCTGAGAGAAATTCCGTGCAATTGCTGCATAAAAATGGTGTTTTTAACATTCAGGTTTTTTAATCAAAAAGTGAAACTTTCGAAGCAAATTAAAAGTGTCAAATGAGACAATATTAAAAGTCGAATATGTTATGAAAAAACAGAAAGAATTGTCATGCGGGAATGGTTTAAATGTACAATAAGCATAAAAAACATACAACTTATGGGGGAAATGTAACAATCTGGCAACAACAACAGTACATGTCAGCATAAAAGTAAGGACAAGATGTTGGAGATAATGTATGTAAATATAAAGCATGATGTGTGTGTGCGTGATAATTTTAAAATCAGAGTTGGAAATTGTACCTTAAACATGACAAATGAGATGCGTTGTTACTATAACTAGTTTTACATTGTAAAAAAATCATCATTATTATTTCAGTGAAATGAATTATATCATCTGTTATGAGCAAAATGAGCATGCTTTTTTTTTTTTTCATAAGTAGGCCATTTACAGATGTGATTTTTTTTTTTACACCAGACAGCGCTGCAAAATTCACCATGAAGATCTTGCTTTGTGAATGTTTACCTCCATGGTATAATAGTTCTATAATTCATGATGAATGAATCTCTTGTGTTTATTTACTTTAATGGATATTGGGATAAATATGGGCTGTTAACCTAATTTCAGCTGAAGTTATCTCAGAATCTATACATTTTGTAATGTAACTCATCCCTCAAACAAACAATTTTTTTTAACAATCTTTCTAAAAATGTAATTTTTATGCAATTTTATTTGAAAAAATTTTTTTAATAAAAATGGCTACCTACAGACATGTTACTTTTCCGCTGAAACGCGGAATTCTGCTTTTTCGGCACTGAATTTTATCATTCCTGAGATCAATGCAAATATGCATTAAAATTTGACTTTTTTTGGGGGGGGGGCAAGTGGACGAAATACATCCAAAATGGGAGAACGGGCGCCGTATTCGTACACCGCCAAATTGAATTTGTTTTCTCTTTCATGTTTCCTCCCTTCAACTTATTTTCTGTTTCCCCTGCCAGACCTTCTCTTTTCCCTGCGTGATCGCGCGCACCCAGGCAAACAGCGTCAGAATGGGGCGGGGTCATGTGAGATTCCGGGAGCAACGCCGCTCCTGCAGCTTCGATTGTTGCGAGTTTCGTCTGGCTATTCAGCGCGTATCAGCGAATTGCAAGAGAAAAAGAAATTGAAGCTGCGGGAAGCGTTGGAAAATTCCCTTTTATGAATTGACAACACTGCTAAGCGCGATTGGCGATTTTTCGTTACTTCTGTCTGACACAAACACAACAGACAACACATGGAATTTTTTTGTGGATTGTTGCTTGCATCGTGTTGATTTCTGCTTAGTTTTTTTTTTTATGTTTAATTTTTAATTTTTGTGTAGTCTAGTGAATAGAATGGCGAATTTTATTACTGATATTGCAAAATCCCGCGATATTGATAAGGGGGAAAGAAACAAATTTCGATGTGAATGGCTTACAAAAACAGTCACGGTAAAACTTGAAGAAAGAGTTTCTGACGTGATAGTTGGAGATACCATACAAAAAGTTTATGTGAGTGGCAAAACAATTTGTAGTCTCTGTTCTGATCTCCAGTATTACGATAAAAGAGGATTTTCTGCAATATCCGACCACTTAAAGTCAAGCATGCGGAGAAAGTTTTTTTTAAAGATGACAACTATTCTTTGCCAAGTACTTTTTTCCCTTGTAATCCATCAACATCTTCAGGTTCATCATCATCAGTCACAAATTCTGCTCCAACTAAAGTTAATGTCCTCATCTGTGACATAATATCAAATTCAGAGGCTTTAATTTTAGGTGTTCTTGTAGAACATAATTTGCCATTTACCATGGCTCCTGTTCTAGTTGAAGTTGGCAAAACGCTAGCAGAAGACAGGAAAACACTAAATCACCTCTCATTAAAAAGAAATTGTGCAGCCTACAAAATGAGATATGGTGTTGCAAAAACATTTTTTCAAGAAACTCTGTCAAATTTACAACAATTTTTTTCAATTTTGATAATAATGAACTTGTTTTTTTGTTTACTTTATGCAATTAACATTTCTCTAATTGGACATGCAAATTTAAATGTGTAAATTATAAAAAAAATTACATATTTAAATTTGCATGACCAATTATATTATAACTTTATTGGTTGGGGGGGAGGGGGGGTTGCGTGAGGGCGTAAAAGTTCAGCTTTTTTTCTGGTGGGCTTGTACCATGTCTGTACCTAG
Organism: Maratus michaelseni; assembly: GCA_963931845.1. Lineage (NCBI taxonomy): Eukaryota > Metazoa > Arthropoda > Arachnida > Araneae > Salticidae > Maratus > Maratus michaelseni. The sequence continues at coordinate 13,161,482 of OZ007588.1, forward strand.
CATATGAAAGAAAGAAGTGGTTAGCCTGTATTTGTTTTCCTCAGTCATATGACTTGCACTTTTATTATATAGATTACGTATGATAGGATTTAATAGAATGAAGAAAACTTTTATTAATATCGTAAGTTTTGATTCACATTTCATAAAATTTGAAATGACTTGTCAAAATTCTGCAATGATTCTATATATTAAATTTCAAACCATTTGGTTGGGTAGTTTTTGCGCTGTTAATTTGCAGACAGATGGACAGACCAAACGACGACTATAGGTGCTACATATTTATATAATTATGAACGCACCTAATAAAAATATATATTAATCTTAGTTACTCTGAACCATCAATAAAATTTGCCGATAAAGCTGGGTTTTCATTTTATTTTTTCCAATATGCTATAGTTATGAATGGTTCTATTTTATTTAATTAAAAGTAATCCATTTCAGATATATATATATTTTTTTTTTCCAGGTGTATGCAGATGCTACATTAGTGTTCCCTTTATTGGTTGCTCAAACATTTGCCTCAGATTTCCATAAACGAAAATCAAGCCACTGAATTTTCAGAGTTCTGTATTTATTAAAAGATCTGTGCATAATAATAAAACATTTTTTTTGTCTTACTTTCAGCTTTCGGATATGAATAATTTTAAATGTTTCCTGGGAAAATAAAACTCGTTATAGAGCAGGGGAGACTGCAGAAAATGCCAAATCACAATTTACATCTTAATAACTGTTATGTCATGTTAGTTTATTAATAATAATACTATAGTAACCCTGTCTAACATTTTCTGAGCTACGGCAGGTAGAAGAAATATTCTTCAAGTCAGAAAAAACCCAAATTTGCAAGGTTTGTGAAAAGCTACACACAAAATAAGTACATATTTGGAAAGAATGGAAAATATCTTATAAGATGATAGCACTTTCATCGGGATATGTGGATTTAATGAGAAGCTACAAGAGTTGAAACATTGGCAAAGTGCAAAATCTTTAACTGGCAATATCACAAACACCCTTCTATCTACAAATCATTTAGGATGGCATGTTAAAATTACATAATTGGCATCATTATGCTCAACAAATCCATTTGTAAGGAGAAGCTTGTTGTTCTTTATGCAATTCAGTTTCAATTTGGCTCTAAGCGGTTGGTGATCACTTGATAGGTTCTCATCTGTTCTGGCTTCATCTGACAAGCAATACATATTTGGAGTTTCTTGAACATCATCTGCCAGAATCACTTGATGTCATTCCTGCATTCCAATGAGCAGAAATCATTTTACAACAACATGGGGCCCCTGCACATTCTTCAAATGTTGTTGGGGACTTCCTGACTGAGCAGTATCCACAATGGATTGGTCGTACATAGCCAATTCCTTGAACACCTTGGATCTATCTGAGGACCTATAAAGTGATCACCAAGCATTCCAAATCAAACATTTCAACTGAGTTGTGTGTGAGTTTTGTGTTATTAATGGATTATCTTGAACTTAGTGAGGTGAATTATGTAAATTTAGAATGCCATTCTGAGTGAATTCAGTGATGTATTGCAAAGAAAAGATTAAGTTTCTTCTGAACTAGAACACTTATATGGTTTATTGTAGGTTTATTCAAAAGCTGGTAGAATGGACAAGCTTATGGTAAGTTTGAGGGATTATAGCTAGAAAAATGTTTGTGATATTGCCAGTAATTCAATTTTGCACTTTGCATATGTTTCAGCACTTGTAGTTCACCATTAAATCCAGATATCCTGATGGAAATGATGTCTAGTTATAGGTTTTTTTCTGCTCCTAAATGTAATAAATAAAATGTAATCCTAAATATAATCTGTTTATTTTGCATGCAGGTTATTGGAAACTTCACAAATTTGGGTTTTTAAAATTTCATGCAGATTTTACGCATTTTCCCTCTATCCGCCAAAACTCACTAAAGATTAGAGATAGGACAAGATTGGTATGATGTGTTATGCTCCACATGGGCTCTTCTATCACCTCTTTTTGTTTGGCTGATTATTCAAATTCATAATTGTTAATATTGTTTTGCTATTAGGGTACAAATAGCTTGAATTAGAGTTCTGCATGGGTTGAAATTTTCAGGTCCAGTGTCCTCCCAGTGCTACCTTGGCCTGACCTTTTTTTTTTTACAATTTGTGGTCCAACTCAATTTATACAAAGAATGCTGATATTCCTTAAGCAACATTATCTTGCAATTAAAATTCTGTTAGAATAGATACATATTTATGAAAAAAATAAGGACAGTATATTTTTTAATTATGTGCTTGCAAACTATAGAATATGGAATAACATCCCTTAGACAATTACATTTAAATGAAGACTCGTTAAAATAAATAAATAAAAAATCAATTTTGAAGCCCTATAAAGGAAAAAGTAGATTTAAAAAATATATTTCTCTGTAATTCATTAAACTAAAATAACTTTCTAAAGATGCCATTAAAAGAAATGTATGATATTCCTATTATTTTTATTTTATTTTTAAATGTCAGATGAACATATGCTTAGACCAATTTTCTGTCATTGGACTTTGGCTAGGCAGGGCCTGGAAAGATATCCTGATGTGAGTTCAGGTCCAACATGAGCTTAATGAAAGGAAATTGGCTCATGCCCATTAGCGGTAGCCCATGTTAACCTTTAGCTTGAATACAGTGAAAAGTTAAATGTTTCAGAAGGAAAAAGAAATAGAATAAAAAAAACCAGGCTGCTAGCAAAAATAAATGCATCAATTTTATTGCGTAACTTTAATAAAATGGCATACATTCCCATCTTGTTGTTCATGAGTTTGGAATCAGATGGGGGAAAGCTACTGAGACTTCATCGATGTGAGTTTGCGCTGCCTTGATCTGGAAAGAGATATATACATAAGAATGCATTGAAAATCCTTAATACATTAAATGTGCACAATGAAATACAGAGAATTTAAAAAATATAATAATAACTGTAAATAAAAATTTTTGAAACTCATAAAATAGTTTGAGGATTACTCTAAAAATTTTAATTTAAAAAAAAAGAGGGGGGGGGGGGGATAACACTAATACATAAGTACTGAATACACAAGTATTCATTACACATGGGGGGTCAATCAACTATTTATTCTATCTGCTTGTCTAGTGGTTAGGGTGCTGGCTAATAGAAAAAAATATGACAGCTTCAAATCCCAACTCAGACATGGATGTTTGCAGTAGTTTGGAAAGTGGCCCGACCTGTACCCTCATTTGCAAAAAATGACCGTAACGTTTGCAACCAATCTTTTCTTTGGATTAAAGATTTTTTTTTTTTAAACTATACAAATAATTAAAAATTTCATTTGGCATGTTTCTTGGATTAAAAAAATGAAGTTTTAGATACACTAAGCAGCAGTGAGCTTATTTATTAAAAGTCTATGTTTATCTCTTATGTTAAGAAATTTTTTATTTGTCTTCCTGCGCTACCATGAAAAAACACATTTCAGTATGAAATTTTGCACCGCTACAGTTTAGATGTGAATGGTCTATCTATTTTTTTTTTTTTGGATAAATAGATTCATTACATTTTTGATGAAGGACAGGAATAAGGGGTAGAATATGGATTGACCCATGTATGGACAAAATGTATTTTTGACCCCTCCTTACAGTGCCTGATTATCACAGGGCACATGGAGCACGTGCCTCAAGCATTCATTTTCAGTGGGCCCCAAAATGCATTTTGTGCACTCTCTGGAAATGAAAATTAATACAAAATTTCATTTATAGTTCATAGAAAATATAAATTCATATTTAATACTTTGGAAATTTTTCCATAGAAAATTTCATGCACCTTGCATTCATAATAATCTAATTTTAATTGTTTAATAGGCGTATAGCCAACATAGTGAAAAAGTACCCAAGCCGGGACTCGAACCCGGGTCATCAGTATAGTACAGGGTCGGCGAACCTTTTCACATCCGCGTGCCAATTTGTTCCAAAAAAAATTTTCAAGGGACCATGGCGTGCCAACAACCCCCATTTCCAATCCCCACCAAAAAAACTATAAAAATAATTAATAAAATTACTTTTATTATCAGATTAAGATAAATATGGATAACATACCTGCAGATAATATCAATATACACATTCAATTAAATAATGTATAATATTGAAAATTAAAACCAAAACAACTTTTTACATGAGAAGATTAATTAATAATAGTAATAATCATAGAAAGAAGATAATAGATAAGAAATAATTATAGTAATCGTATAAAATATTAAAAACTTAATTCGAAACAACTTGCCAAATGACTGTAATAGTTATGATAATACATAGTGTTGCCATTAAGATCTGTTGCTTTTGCCATTATAAGCAGGGTGGTGGTTTTATAATTGAGGTAATTTTATTTTAAAATAAGACAATGAGAAAAGAAACTTTAAATAAAATCATTTACGAATCATATCTGCAAATTATCTGTTTTACAACTGCTATTAAATGGAAAATTATTATTTAAAAATATTAATGCACAAGAAGAAATTAGCGAATATAAAAAAAAACATTACCTAAAATGTCTGCAAAGAAATCTGTTTTCTCTTTGGTTTTCGTTGATTCAATTTTATTTTCTAATTTCAAAATCTTCTTTTTTCAGAAGAAAATTAAAAACTTTGTTTTTGACATTATAAGCAGGGTGGTGGTTTTATAATTTAGGTAATTTTATTTTAAGATAGACAATGGGAAAAGAAACTTTAAATAAAATCATTTACAAATCATATCTGCAAAATATTTGTTTTACAACTGCTATTAAATGGAAAATTACAAATTACTTTAAAAATATATTACAATGCATAAGAAAAAATTAGCGAATATAAAAAACATTACCTAAAATGTCTGCAAATGCAAAGAAATCTGTTTTCTCTTTGGTTTTCGTTGATTCAATTTTAATTTCAAAAGCATTTCAAAATCTCCTTTTTTTCAGAAGAAAATTAAAAACTTTGTAAGGAACGTAATGCAGCCACAGCAGTTTGGATTTTGGGTGTTAGTTTCTCTTAACAAATCGTTATTACTCTCATTTAACTCATTGTCACAAATGTTTGTTTCTTCTTCCAATTTGCAGCAGTCATTTGTAGAAAAAAAGGTAAATCATAAGCCGAAAAATGGAGCTTTAAAATATCTCATAGTTTTCCAGTCAAGATTTATTACAATTTTTTACCGCTATTTCTTTATCTATTTGCTTGGTACTTTAAGAAACTGGCATAATATACAGAGTAATGCTTTAAGCGAGTGATGGTTTAACAATGTCTTACTGTAGTTATATTTTTAAAGTAATTAAAAAAAGAAGAAAATAAAGTACTGAAAAAATTAATGTGATTTCTGATGTAGCATCTTGGATGCGAAATGATTGATATCGGGCTCATAATTGGTTATTTTTAATAAAATGCAGCATGAACTGGAATCATCTGACATGTGGATTCGATTTGAATTTTTAATATTGTTCATCTCTGAAAATAATGATTCACAAGTATGAGTAGAGGGAAAGATTGTCTACATGGGAAAATAGTAACCTCTTCAAACAACTATAAGTGCCCGGAATTGAATTTCAAGTGGGCATAATTTTATTATAAGCATTTTTATTTAAGATGCCTGATAGTCCTTCTTTTTCTATCATCTCCAAATCCTCTCTGAATTTGACAAATTTCTGAGACCATATTGAGGTGGATTGGAAGTCGATATGCTCCATTTCAATTTCTGAAATTTACAACCAAGTTCAGTTTATCAATCAGAGTGACATCTAGATATATAATAAATTGAAGTGTTTCCAAAATACTTTTGAGTTCACAGAATCTTGAAGCAAACTCTTCGATAAATGCATTTATTACCGAAATAATATCTTCAGTGGGACTTGATTCGTATATTTTTTCATGTAAATTAAAATCCCCAGCTTTTTTTTTTTAAATTTGGGAAATGCTTAAAGTTTTGGACACAATATCTTTTCTAAATATTTGCAGTTGCATTTCAACACCTCGAATAATAGCTATCATGATAATAAGTGTTATTTTTTCTCTGGAGCTTTAAATTGAAATCTTTTAAATGCTGGCACAAATCGGTAAATTTCATTAAGTTTGCAAGCCATTTAACATCCATCCACTGCGCATATTTCTCAATTTTACTTTCTTCATGTAATATATCTCCCAAACAATCAACAAACCTTTGTAGCACTTTGTTGAGACTTAATCAACGAACATTGTTATACATCATCAGTAATCCACTGTACACAGAGTTGACTTCATTTAACACTGCATCAAACTTTCGTTTATTTAAAGCCTGTGACGATATGAGATTAACTATTTTTGTGACTGCAAATCATAACATCACCAAGAGATTCGAAAGCAGCCTTTGCACACAGGACTTGTTGATGTATGATGCAGTGAAATTCACGAATAATATGTCCAATGTGAGTTTAAAATAAACTGAAAAAACATTTATTTTATCCACCTTACTAGGGTTTCCATCAGGTGTAACAAAAACTATTTTAGGCAAAAATATTTCATTTTCAATAAGTGAATTTATAACTGCTATACAAATGTATGCACCATTGGTTATAGTTGATAATCATAATAACGAGAATTATTCCTCCTAAATGTCATTTTCAACAAAATATCATACTAACACAGCTAAACGAGTAGATTTCGTTACATCTGTACTTTCATCACGACATAATGAGATGAAAGTAAAATACATTAGATTTTTGTTACTCTATTACATTTTCAGCCATTTGTAGGATTCTATCTTTGACTGTATTCCTTGATAAAGGAATATGTTTAATTCATTGAATTATTTTATCTTTATTTTCAAAATTGTCAAGAAGTGATAGAGCGCATGTTAACCAGGCTTCCTTCAGGAATTCTCCATCGCAGAAAAAATTTACCATTCAGGGCAATGACATTCGCAGCCGAGAAACTTGCGACAGTAGTTTGAAAATCCTTTCGGACATATTTAATCATAGATGTCGACAGTTTATTTTTCTCATTGTGCTGCCAATGAATTTTGACTGAATTTTGATTTAGAACTTAAATCAACTGTGTGCCAAAAATATCCTCTCGCGTGCCATAGGTTCGCCGACCCTGGTATAGTGCATTGACGTTCTACCAACTGAACCACTTGGGAACGATACTCAACCTGGAACTTTCTCACTATAACAAGTTGGCAAGGCTACAAACGCAGCACAAGATGGAATATTTTCTGTGAGCCACCAACCCTGGGGCAAGTGGTTCAGTTGGTAGAACATCAATGCGCTATACTGATGGCCCGGGTTCGAGCCCCGGCTTGGGTACTTTTTCACTATGTTGGCTATACACCTATTAAGCAAATAAAATTCGATTATTAGAAAATATAAATTTTTTCCCTTTCATGTAAACTACACTATCTCATTGTGCTCTGACTAACGACAATGATTTGTAATGTAAACTTTGAAATTCAGAGAAGAACTGATAACACGATGATGATCAAACATGTTTTGTTCAATCCCTTAAGTTTAAAGATTTATTCACTCTAAATAGCACATAGTGCAGAAGATTTTACATTCGTACAATTTTTTAATTCATTTTTATACTGTGCTGTCCTCAAAAAAAAAAAAAAAAAAAAAATTTTTTTTGAAATTTTCTCTATATAAAGTAAAATAAAGAATATTAAAAAATTAAACATGGCTAAATTTTCACAGCTTGTTCTGACTAAGATTTTAATGTTGAGCATTTTTCATTTTATCACTTTATTACAAAGTGGCAGCCAATCAAGTTAGAGTTTGAAAAAAAAAAAAAAAAAAACTTTTCCAGAAAATAACCCATTTTACCTGAAAAAAAAAAAACCTCACCTGAAAATGAAGCATTTTATTATATATTAACGGTTTAACATAAAAAAAAATAAAAATTTATGTAGATCATTCTAAAATTCTATTATAACAAGAAAATCTGTAAAAATGAAGCTCGTGTTTTGCCAGAATTCTGCAACTGTTAGTTTAAAGTATTTTAAAATTAAAGAAGCACTCCTTAGGTATTTTTAACTATTTTTATTATTCTAAACGGTGCATAAAAACAGAACAAAACAAAAAAATTGACTTTAGTGAAATATTTGATGTAGAACTAGGGTGGGTTTTTTCAAGGAAACATTTCACTGTGTTTTTTTTTTTTTTTTTTTTTTTTTTTTTTAAGAGAACAGCACAATATGTATTTACACTATATTCTTTTATAAAGATGCGGTTTAAATTTTAAAATGCATGTAAAGCTGCATGTCATGTTTATAATGCATGATTTTTTTCTGTGAAAAGGGGAGCCCCCGACCTATCCTGTATGCCTCAGTCCCCACATAGAGATGATCAGGCTCTGCATTTGTACTTTCTGCAATTTTTTTTTTTTTAGCAAGAAAAAAAAAGTGAAATGTAAACAAACTCTTTTGTATATACCTGGATTCTGCCCGGTGTGATGTGTATTCGAACCACATGACATTTGGAATGAGCGTTGTATCTCTCAGCATCAGGAACTCGCTGATAGGCCTTTAAAAAAACAAAGAAAAACATTATTTTTCATTTGAAATATTTTTAAGAATCATACTCTGTTTAATAATCACAAGGCCCTGGAAAAGAGTTTAAGGTCAAGTGGAAAAAGCCATGTTTGGATAATTTTGCAAATGGAAAACAATTTGGAAATTGTGACAAATGAGGTATGTTCGTACTATAACTAGTTTTATAAATATTCAGATCTTGGTGCAAGAGCTGTTGCACTCTTATGGAAAAATACATGAATACAAAATTTATTTTATGTGCAGATTTTCCTATTATAGATATTATTTTTATTTTTTGAAATTAAGTTTCAATACACTTTTACAAACAATTCATTTCAATTCTGTTACATTAAAATTATACTATGCGCAGATATCCAATACAAGACACTGTAAAAAAAAAAAAAAAAAAAAATCATTATTATTTCACTGAAAAAAATCAATTATATCGTCTGTTATGATATGATTCATTTTCATAATAAAATAAGTAGATTTTAAGTTGGCAACATTCTATCTTTTGTTGACATTGACTGAAAATTCCAATGGGAAATTTAAGCCTAGCTTTGAAAATTTGAGAACTTGAAATCCCTATTGAGACTCTTTTTAGCACTTTCCAACCTAGTTGAAAAGTGCTTATGACTTCGGTTTGTCTGGCCGTATGGCCAGATGGCCGTCTGTCCGTGCTCTAACTCCCGTAAATATGCTCGGATTGCTCTGCAATTTTTATATGTTACTGTCGTTATCTATGGCACGTTCCCTATTTCAACTGAAGTGTGTAGCACTTATAGTTTTCTTACAGGGACACTCAAAAGAATTCCGTTACATTGCGGTCTATGGGGAAAAATCATTTGCGGTTTATTTTAAAAATGTTTCACTATTGTAAACGCATTAAAATTTATATAGATCACTAAGATGCATTAGAAGAAGCTTAATATAAAATAGGGTGTGCATAGCACTTAGAGTTACTTTACAGGGACAGTCAAAATAATTCCGTTACATTACGTCTATGGAGAAAAATCGTCTGCGGCATATTTAAGTAATGTTCCACTATTTTAAACGCATTGAAGTTTATATATATTACTAAGGTGCATTACAAGAGGCTTACTACAGAATAGTGTGTGTATAGCAGTCATCGTTCATTTACAGGGACACACAAAAGAATTCTCTACTGTCTGTTAACAATAATTCCTGGAAGTGCGTTTTAAGTTACTGAACGCGATTTTAATCTTAACTAGCTTTTTGTCTATTACGTGGTGTGTATAAATTCTGTAGATCCAATACAGGGCAGCACAAAAGTTCGCGAACACATTTCCGTTTATTGACAGAAACTCCAGAAGGAGAATTTAAACTGTGCTACGCGTTTCCTAACTAAACTAAAATTTAGCATCCTATGTATATATACAAATCTATAGGTCCTATACAGGGCTACATAAAAGTATTCGGATATTTTTCCGAATATTGTATTTATTGAAAATTCCTGAAGTTACGTTTTTAACACTTTCCAACCTAGTTGAAAAGTGTTTATGACTTCGGTTTGTCTGGCCGTCTGCCTTCTGCCGTCTGTCCGTGCTCTAACTCTCGTAAATATGCTCGGATTGCTCTGCAATTTTTATATGTTATAGTCGTTATCTATAGCATGTTCCCTATTTCAATGGAAGTGTGTAGCACTTATAGTTTTTTTACAGGGGCACTCAAAAGAATTCCATTACATTGCGGTCTATGGGGGAAAATCATTTGCGGTTTATTTGAATAATGTTTCACTATTTTAAACGCATTGAAATTTATATATATCACTAAGGTGTATTAGAAGAAGCTTAACATGGAATAGGGTGTGCATAGCACTTATACTTACTGTACAGGGACAGTCAAAAGAATTCCGTTACATTACGTCTATGGAGAAAAATCGTCTGCGGTTTATTTAAATAATGTTTCCCTATTTAAAACGCATTGAAATTTATATGAGGTGCATTACAAGAGGCTTACTACAGAATATCGTGTGTATAGCAGTTATCGTTCATTTACAGGGACACACAAAAGAATTCTCTACTGTCTGTTAACAATAATTCCTGGAAGTGCGTTTTAAGTTACTGAACGCGATTTTAATCTTAACTAGCTTTTTGTCTATTACGTGGTGTGTATAAATTCTGTAGATCCAATACAGGGCAGCACAAAAGTTCGCGAACACATTTCCGTTTATTGACAGAAACTCCAGAAGGAGAATTTAAACTGTGCTACGCGTTTCCTAACTAAACTAAAATTTAGCATCCTATGTATATATACAAATCTATAGGTCCTATACAGGGCTACATAAAAGTATTCGGATATTTTTCCGAATATTGTATTTATTGAAAATTCCTGAAATTACGTTTTTAACACTTTCCAACCTAGTTGAAAAGTGTTTATGACTTCGGTTTGTCTGGCCGTCTGCCTTCTGCCGTCTGTCCGTGCTCTAACTCTCGTAAATATGCTCGGATTGCTCTGCAATTTTTATATGTTATAGTCGTTATCTATAGCATGTTCCCTATTTCAATGGAAGTGTGTAGCACTTATAGTTTTTTTACAGGGGCACTCAAAAGAATTCCATTACATTGCGGTCTATGGGGGAAAATCATTTGCGGTTTATTTGAATAATGTTTCACTATTTTAAACGCATTGAAATTTATATATATCACTAAGGTGTATTAGAAGAAGCTTAACATGGAATAGGGTGTGCATAGCACTTATACTTTCTGTACAGGGACAGTCAAAAGAATTCCGTTACATTACGTCTATGGAGAAAAATCGTCTGCGGTTTATTTAAATAATGTTTCCCTATTTAAAACGCATTGAAATTTATATGAGGTGCATTACAAGAGGCTTACTACAGAATATCGTGTGTATAGCAGTTATCGTTCATTTACAGGGACACACAAAAGAATTATCTACTGTCTGTTAACAATAATTCCTCGAAGTGCGTTTTAAGTTACTGAAAGCGATTTTAATTTTAACTCGCTTTTTGTCTATTACGTGGTGTGTATAAATTATGTAGATCCTATACAGGGAAGCACAAAAGTTCGCGAACACATTTCCGTATTATTTAACTCCAGACGGAGCATTTTAAACTGTGCTACGCGTTTCCTAACTGAACTAAAATTTATTATCCTATGTAGTATATATACAAATCTATAGATCCTATACAGGGCTGAATAAAAGTATTCGAATTACTTAGATGTTATCTTTTAGCTTATTAAACGGTATGATTTGTAAAATTATTTTGGAAGCGTTGGAAAGTGTTACATAATCTATGCTTGAAGCATGATTTTTCGTTCTTTTTTCATTTAATATCAATTTCTCTGGAAACATCTCTCCAAAAAGCTGTTGGTAGATTATAGGTTTGCTATAATTAAACAATTTCAGTATACAAATTCGGTTTTTTAATTCAGTAATATGGAAATAATAGAACTATCTTAAATATGTAATCAACATGGAAACCTAGAACCATGACCTACTATGGGATATCATTGAAATAATTACATATGATAGGATTTAATAGAATGAAGAAAACTTTTATTAATATCTTTTCAAGTTTTGATTCAATTTTCATAAAATTTGAAATGACTTGACAAAATTCTGCAAAATTTATATATATATTAAATTTCAAACCATTCAGTTGGGTAGTTTTTGTGCTGTTATATACAGACGGACGGACCAGATGACGACTATAGGTGCTACGTATTTATATAATTGCAAAGACACCTAAAAATGCCACTCAGTTGTGAATTGTGAGGCGATGGTATTAAAAAATAATGGTGAAAAGGGCCAAAAAATTAACATGCTTGACTTTTGCAGTATTTTATGTTGGAAAAAAGTATAAGGTCACGGCTGGTTTTTTGACTCATTTACAAATTATATCATTCCTTGCATGCTTCAAACCTTAAAGTTAGAGTTATTGAGTGTTTCTAAAGCATTAAACAGTTTGTTTCTGCTGTTGATAAGAGTGCCGGAATATAAACATTTGCTGACATAAAATGAGGCAAAAGTCTTGGCATGAAAGTACATGAAATGAGCGGGGCTTCTATTGGAAGATCTGTAGGCCAGTTAAAAACTGTTGCTAATAACTTTTTTGAAATAATCATAAAAATAATCCTTAAAATAAAATTGTTTAAAAATAAAATATATAATATTAGCTAGCTAATCTAACCCCACACTTAATTTTTTTTCAAGAAAGAATTTAAAATTTAAAAAAGGAAATATTGAAACATACTGCAGCGAGATATCTAATTGCAAATTACACTAGATACCTGTTTCCCGTATCTGGACAAATTGACATTCATTGTATCTTTAATAACTGATGCATCTACATCAATAAAAGTAAAGCAAGTGTTATATTAACCAAACAATTTTAATACCCATAAAAAAAGGAACACAATGCTAAAATGAAATTTTGGTCAGACTTTAGGTTAAATAGACATTGTCCTTTACAGGACAATTTACTTTTTCCCAAAAAGAAGTACCAGAATAGCCATTCAGACACCTTCCAGCACCAGTTCACTCCAGGTAATCATATATCTAAAAATAACCTTGCTGATAAATAGAATCCACCAATAGAGCCTGCAATCTTTGACATTATTTGCTAATATGTTTCTTTCATTCATTTTTACTTAACTGAATTTTTTAATTAACATATGTTTCAACAACATGGTAGTGTACTATATCAAATGCCTTTTTGCATAATACCTTATACATTGCGTGTTTTGTAAAGGGATGTTGACATATGATTTTCTAAGTTATAGATTTCAAGAGAAAATGTTTAATAGATGTGCACAATAAAACTCACAAATATTTTTAAATAGTTTTAAGAAAATAAGTTCAAGCACTTCAAGCTTAACAAACTATCTTGCAGCAGATATTTTCAATCCATGTATGACTTATATGTTTTTCATTTATACATATAAAAAAATTGACACACTGATTTATGATTTATAAAGGTGAAGTTATACGGTAGCAAAATATATAGAGTTAACTCAAAAAATTCACATCTCTAAAATCTGCATATCATTCACAATGAAATTTTCAGCTAAAATTACGATTCAGAAAAAAATAAATCAAGATGGTAACTTTTGATGGGTTGTTTCTAGGCTGTGACTTGTGCCAATGAAGCATCAGTCACTCAGCATTTTACAGATGAAAAAAATGCAGGCTTACAAATATCTCTAGAGCACTCATCAGATACCGAACCAAAGAAAGAAACTTAATTTTATGATGTTCACGAAGAGAATATCCAAATTTTCTAATCAAATAAACTTTTGCAACTGAACAAGAACTGCTGTTGCAAGTCGCTAGAAAACAATTTCTAAAACATAAAAGTTATATTTTAAAACTAGTTACTATTGATCAAATGTTTAATATTTACATAATAATTTATAATAACAATTATAATTTATCAAAATTATTCAACAATTCTTCTTTTAAGGGTTATTTGTATTTGCATTAGGTATATGATTTTTATTTAATATTTATAACATATAGTTACTTCATAAAGATACAACTACTCCGTTGAAGTTTTAAAATGTTTAAAAAATAATAATACAGAAAGAATTTATCTAAAATGCGAAATATTGAGAAATCCATAAAACCCTTGTCTCATTTCTCACACTGTGCATATTTTTAAGAGTGCTATATTAAAAAAAATTATTATGTATACTTTTAATGAATGACATTGGTACTTTTATGTTAGCTGGGCACAAATTTCACCAACAGCAGCTTTAATTTTTCATGTGTGTAAATTGGAAACAATGTTTTGTTTGTTGAAATAAAATATTTTGGTTTATAGTGTTATTTCTGCTTATTATTATTATTTATTTATTATTATTTTGTATTTTAAAATGAATGAAAACGTTTATATTTTAAATTAAATAATGAATGGAATACAAATGATGGCAACAGGTACAATATTTGCCAATTTATCATCTGCATTCAGCTATCATAAAAGTACCATGACATTTACGTACTCAGAACTGTTAATAAGCTGGAACAGGTACATTCTCAAAACTGAGCACATTTCGTTAATTTTAAAGCACCCATATTTCACAATGCAGCTAAAAATTTAACATTTCCAAAAATTTTGAAAAAGTAAAAAAATAGTAAATTTTTTCCTTTTTTTTTTTTTTTTTTTTTTAATAAAAGCCTTCCTGACAGTTATAAAATATTTAAAAATATATATATATATATATTTCTGCATTAAAAAAAAATCACTTTACATATATTACAAAAAGAAATATATGCTTTTACTATTAAAATTTTAGCCTTACAGTCTCAGAATTTCCAGAGCAGCTTTTCATATTAACACCATTATTTATAATATGTCATTTAACTGATTAAATAAACACTTCAATTACATATTTTCTTTTAAATTACCAGTAACGTTAATTTTAGAAATAACAAGAACAGCAAATTTCTTACAAATTTCACCCAATATGTATTGGAATGTGGGTTTATTTAACAAAAAACCTATTTGAATACAGTGACATAAATTTCAATAGATAGATAGACTTATTTCATCCTATTTTAATAGATTTTTTAGTTTTTCCGTTTTACAGTCAGATTTTGTAATCATCTTTTAGTTTGCAGCGGTCGATCAATGCAGGGGTTTTTTCTTGGGGTCCATTTTGTGATAAATGAAAGTTATTTTATTTTATTTATTTATTTTTGTGTGTGTGTGAAAAATAACATTTTGTAACTAAAGATGAAATCCAGTTACTTAAATTCGAACCAAGCATTCATTAATAGTAACTACTTTAAGTCCTTCTGCTGAAGTTTTCCTTTCTAGTGAACTTGTTTGATTTGCAACTGACACATTTTAAAACCTAACAAAATAAATATAATTAATGAATATTATGATCATGTTATTGGAATGGAATTTTGTGAAGGGGTTTATTTTATTAAGAGAATTGTTTTGTGAAGGAGCCGGTTTCATTAAATGGATTTTTATGAAGGGGACCCTACATAGGCCCCAAATTTTGTCTGGATCGACCTTTGGTTAGGGAATTTCTATACTTTTTCTTTTGCAATATGTGATAAATAAAAATTATAGGTGTATGTTTTTTCACTCTCTCAATATATTAATATAGTCCTTGCACAATAACTTGACCAATGACCTTGAAAGAGTTTGTGTTGCTACAGGAAAAAGAAAGTTGCTAATAGACATAAATGGTGCATGAAATTCATTATGAAAACTAAATTCTAATTGCTGGTAGTGATTATGACCTTAATTAATGAATAAATTAATCTACATTTGCATTTATTAATTAGCCAAGTTACTGTGGGAGAAGTGTAACATATGTTGCTAGTTTATCTTTTATGTCAGTACAGTTACAAGGGTGACACATTACTGATTGTATCGAAAACACAGGTGTCCAAGATTGCATTAATCTAAAATTTCCAACAATTGATTAAAACAAACAGCAAAACATTTTTTCTTTCATTTTTACAAAGGCAAATTTATAAAAACGCTCTTACCATGCTGCGATGACTGGGAAAAAAGGAGTGAATGTAAACTGCGTAATGAAGAACCAAATACAAGCAAACAACACACCGAGACACGCACCGCACAAAACCTGCGTCCATGTATGATAATGAAGGTAGATCCTGAAGAGAAAAAACATGACATTAGTAATAATTCTAAACTGGGACAAACAAGATTTTCAAAATCAATCAGTTGAAAATTAGAGAAAGTAACGCTGTAAACTAATTATAAACAAGCCGTTTTGAGAAAAAATGAGTTTAAATTTTATTGTAAAAATATATTCTTTGTTAAATTTTATTGTTTTATTTGAAAACAGACTAGATGTCAAATGACTCATAAAACTCCCTTAAACAAATTATAAACAATGATCATTCAGGAAATACACAAAAATGAAGAAACATTGTAATCATTGATACCAAGTGTCCTATAATGGACTGACTGATTTTAAAATTCAACAACTTGCAAATGGTGACATTACTTGCTTTGTGACATGTAAGATGTCAGAAGTTTTTTTAATTGCAATTCCTGATTTTAGTGCGAATTACCAGCAATAGACATCCAATCGACGCTAAAATGAAATCGCTCAGCATTGACGCAAAGGAAGGAGGCTAAATATATGGAGTGGGACTCATTCACCAATATAATCTTAGCATGAAAGCTAACCTAAGTCTGTATGAAAAATTACTTTTTTAGCAACCCGCATGAACTTAAAATCTTGCCTTTATTTAAAATCACTACCAGCCTTTGAGTTTGACATGATATTTTGTGATGAAATGAAAAATCATCAGCCCACTCGAATACTGCTTATTAAATTCAGGCCCAATTCTGAACGCTGCTGTTATATTGAAGAATTCATTATTCCCACAGCAACAACATATTTCATCGAAATCATACAAACTGAGTACAGAATCAGGCCTTAAGAACAAGATTGTATTGGCAAATGAAGCCCACTTCATATATTTAACCTCCTTCCTTCGCATCCCTGCTGGATTTCAGTTTTGGTCAATGAATGAGTGCATATTGCTTTCAGT
The DNA here is from genome assembly GCA_963931845.1 of Maratus michaelseni. Classification (NCBI taxonomy): domain Eukaryota; kingdom Metazoa; phylum Arthropoda; class Arachnida; order Araneae; family Salticidae; genus Maratus; species Maratus michaelseni. The sequence goes on from OZ007588.1 coordinate 13,178,520, forward strand.
GCCATCTATTGCTGCTATCTGAAACTAAAACCAGGAATTACAATAAAAAAACTCCTGACATCTTACATTACTCTCCTGCAAGAATTTTTTTAATATCTATCACCGTTTGGAAGTGATTGAATTTTAAAATCAGTCAGTCCATTTGAGGACATTATATATCCAATATTTATTTTCAAAATATCATGATTGATATTTTTTATACTTATTTTTCAAAATATCATTGTGCATAATATTTCTATTTTTAGTCAAAACAAGTGTAAATGACTTTTCCCACTTTTATTGACAATACTGTCGTTCTGTAAGATAAATAATTTTTGCTCTAGCAGACTTTTTAATCCTCCAAAAAAAAGGAGGGCTTTACATTTGAAGCTAGCTTTTTAAATGTAGCACCAATAATTATATGGGTCAATATTTACTCAGAACAGCAATTGAAGGATAAACTGCATCTAATTTAGATAAGTTATTTACTGCTTCATTAGAAAGATTCTTTTCAGGTTTCGCTTTAGTTCAATTTCAAATTTAAACTGCACAACAGGTTACAGAATGAAAAAGCAGACAAGCTTACATTTATGTTCAAATTTTTCAATAAAAAGAAATATTCTGTATTTAAAATTTTTTTCTATAAAACAGAACATTTTCTTGCTACTAAATCCTATAGTTTGTTTTTTATTATGTTAAAAAGCAAATTGTATCTGTTTTCAATTAGTTGATCTTCGATTTTCTTATGTAAGGGAAAAAAAGAAGAAAAAAAAAAACATTTAGAACATTAGCTTTCATGCTAAGTGCAATATGTTTTAATGTCTAATTTATGTTAACTCTGAAAATATTTATAATTATCAAAAAGTTGACTATTTTGAAAATATTGGATATATATCAAAATATCAGATATGATATTTACAAACCCTGGTTGTAACACTTACATTGAATGTAAAACAAAATATCATGTCAAACTCAAAGGCTGGTAGTGATTTTAAATAAAGGCAAGATTTTAAGTTCATGCGGGTTGCTAAAAAAGTAATTTTTCATACAGACTTAGGTTTATTTAGAAAAGTCCTGTATAAAAAGATAACAACAATAAAATTAATGTTTGCTTCCTAACACTTCACATCTCTTCTCTGCCACTATTTTTCAATTTCAGTAGAAATTTTGCTCGCAGTGGCTTCTTTTAAAACAGATGCAAGGTGATCTATCTAGATCTGATGGGAGACTTTTTATTTCTCATAAATGTAAATAATTGCTCACACTGGCAACTTCCAAACACAGATATAATTTTGCTTGTTAATTTTCGAATATTTACAAACTAGGCTGCCAAATATTCGTAAAATTTAAGAAAACCAACTGCCTTCAAATTTGAATTATATCCACTATATCAGATTACTTCAATTCGCATATGACATGGTACTTACTGAGTCTATATTTGTTGAGAAAATTGGAGAAAAAAATAAAATCTTATCTTCCAAAGATTTGTAAATCAGCAAATAATGTTTCAAACTCAGTTCTAAGGCTTAAAATTTTAATTTATATTTTCGGTGTGTTAGTTAAATTTTTTAAAGAAAGTTAAGTTTTCTTTTTATCAGTCATTTTTAACAAAGAGTTATGTGCCGTAAAGAGATTTGTTGTGGGCTGCATGTGGGCCACAAGTTTGACATGCTTGATGTAAAATAAAAGTTATGTTTATTTACATGCATTTTATTTCTTATTTCCTTTTTCTATTCACAACTGTCATATGGAAAAAAAAAAAAAAAAAGAGCAAGTACACAAAATTCTGCAAGAAGTGTATACAAAGTGTCTACAAGTACAGTGTGTCCATAAAAGAACTCCGGGATTTTGAAGCAAAATTTTTTAATTCAATCATAAAATTAGGTTAATGTTATATATATGTACTTAAAGGTAAATTTATTAAGATTTTTAGCATTTAGTAGATTTTAATGTGTGCCCTGTTTTAACACACTTCCCGTTTCTTTAAACTCATGTAGCTACTGACGAATGATTTTGTCTGTAGGCGAATTACCACCAAACTTGCACCGAAAGTTCCACTGTACAATGGTAACATATCCAGTTTCTATAAGCCAGATAACACACTGAGCCTTTTGTTGTGGCATCGCCATCGCACTGCATTAACTGAATGGAATAAGCGTCTGCTATGTTACTTCAAGGTCAATAATGCACAGTGCTACCTAGTGTTGAAAAAAAACAAACTGAAGCTGGTGTGGATAAAATTTGATGAGCTACTGATTTCTTCTAAATTAACTAACCTGACCTAACTCATACCATTAACTCGATATGATTTTTTTAAATTCTGGAGTTCTTTTATGGACACCCTGTATACAAGGCATAAAAGTTTTAGAAATATTGCCATAGATCAGAGGTCACCAACCTTTTGAACTTTACAGGCGACTAAATTCATAATTTTAAATCTTTAAGGCCACTAATAAGAATTTTTTAATAATATAAATATGGTACTTTTCCGTTATACGAACACCATGCTAAAATGTATGCTAATGCATAATGTATGCAAATGTATGTATGTATGTAAATGTATGCATGTAAATGTATGCTTGGTGACAATGGTGTCCATATAACAGGAAAGTACCATAAATAAATTTATACTATAATTATCACACAGTTTCCATTTTATTATTATGAAATGTACATATTCAATAAAACACAATTATAAATGAGGGGTGTCAAATTGTGACCTGCGGAATATCACTACTTTTTTAATAATAATCTGTCTTATTTAGTCGCAGAAAGAGATTATTTAATTATAACAAATATCTTGAAAGGTTGTTTAATTGTAACAAAATTAATTTTAATATTACAAATTAATTAAAACTAATTTAAGCATCACACATTTTTAGTGCAAGATTTGTTTATTTTTGTTTGAAATAAGCTCATGTGTTTGACGTTACTTGTTTTAATCACTGTGACACCACAATCAAAATATTTGTCCGCACAAATATGTTGCAATTGAAAACTGAAAAAAAATGTTCATTGTTTTTTCAGTCAGTAATGAATATTCACATTTTAAGGAAAGTCAAAAATTAAAAATGGCCTGTTTTGAAGATAAATAACAAATAGTATCTACTAATATAATTATTAATGCCTGCCATAAATTAAATTTTCAAAGTTAAAAATCTAAATTTTCATAAATATAACAATGTTTTAGAATATTACCATTTTTATTATTTATAAGAGTACAATTATTAATAAAACATTTTTTTTAAAATTCCAAACAATGTCCAGATTTTACTGTAGACTACAGAAATTTTCTCGTAAACCACTGGTGGTCACGGATCACTGGGCATAGACATGTCTGGCATAGATAATGGTTTTAACAATAAAAAGGTTATTTTTATTTAGTAATTAAAACTGGTGTATTTTTTCAAGTTATAATGTGAGCTGTTCTTACCTGCTATAAGTAACGACAGCAGCGATGAAAATAAAAAATAATGTCGCTAAATATTTCCACGCACTCTCTAGCGGATAAGTACTACTACTATGGTGCAACCTGGAAGAGAAAAAAAAATAATAATAACAAATCAACAACTAATAGGATATACTCTGCAGCAGGGTGTAACCTGGCCAACAATTTTCTTTAGCCTTTTAGCTAAAATATCTAAAGAGTATTTTAGCTTTTACAAATGTCTTTTAGCTTTTTCTTTGGAAAAGAAGGAGGTGGGGCAATTCTTATTTATAAATACTTTGAGAAAACTTAAATCTAAAATTACAAATTGATATTACATAATTACTACCCTGTGAATATTTGCATAAAAATTATACTACTTTAACTTTTCTAATTTATTTTTTCTTTTTAGCAATTTTATTGTAATATTTTCGCAAAATTTAAAAAAAAACTAACACAGTTTAAACCCTGCTCTGCAGTCATTCAAATACAATAAAACAGATTTATCAGCAAGACATAGAATCTACACATACAGGGTGTTTCAAAATAGTACTTTTGAGACAGCCGCATGCTAACAGTAAATAGCCCAAAGAATCACCTAAAATTTCATGTCATGTATGTATTCATTATACATGGAAGTAGAAAAAGAGCAATGTTAATAGTACCAGAAATTTCAATTTTAATGCATACTAGTTTCGGTAGCATTTAGCATACTGTCCTCAGTGCAAAGAGTGGCAGATATTTGCTCAGAGAGGTGCAGATTTAAGCGAAAGGTTTATTGACCAATAGGAAAACAGAAAACTTCGGCCAACAGGAAAACAGCAAGGTAATTGAATGGATTCAAGCGAAAGGTTTATTGATCAATAGGAAAACAGAAGACTCCAGGCAATAGCAATCAGGAAAACAGCAACTGTTACATCTGATTCCAGCGACAGACCCTGTATTAATTTTTTTTTTTTTTTTTTTTTTTTTTTGTTTGTTTTGCCACCTGTCGCGTGGGGCTTTGAACGGCAGGACCAGCCATTGGCATAGTTTGTACTACGTTTAATCCCTGCGTGCCGGGGAAGACATTAAACGTTCAACGGCTGGGTTCGCCCTCAGCCGAGTGGTCTTCCTCAGGCATTAAATTAAATTAAATCAGGAAAATAGCAAGAAAATGGAATGGATTCAAGAGAAAGATTTATTCAGAGGAATTTTGTGAAGCAGCCTGTTTTAGTAAATGGATTTCTGTGAAGGGGGCCCTTAATAGGCCACAATTTTGCCTGGATCGACCCCTGAAATGAATTATATTATTAAAGGAATAGTGTCATTGTATTTGTCAAAAAATTCATAAAACACAATCCAAAATTCTTACAATCAATATCAATAAAAAATAAAATAGGTACTTCCTCGTTATAAAGGGCTTAGTGTTTCTTTTGAAAGCTTTTTGCAATTCAGACTTAAAAAATTGAGGTTTGTTGCCAAATTCTATAAATGCTATGAAAATAAATAGGATGAACAATTATGCTTGCTTATGCATGTATTAGAAAAATTGCTTCTGATTACACATATTAGATAGATTACTTCAATATTTGTTTATAACAACAGCTTCTGTATATTAAATAAATAGTATGAATATTAGAAGAATTGCTTGTGTATATGAAACAGTGATGATAATAGGTAGCCAGAAAATGTGTGTGACAAGTTTCTCTTCCTTGACAAGTCCATTTTCTTAATTCTGTCAAGACCCCTACCCCTATAACAGGGAAGTAGTATCATAAAAATAATAATGAGGCAGAGAGAGAGAAAAGAAGAAAAAAAATCGAATTTACCTGACAAGTAAAAAGAAAGCCATGTAAGTAGAAAAGAACCACATGAACTGTGCATGGTTTGATGGCATCCCATACTCAGAGTACAGATTTTCTCGACCTGCAGAAGAGAAAGAAAATTAACACCACCACTAATTACAATCATACACACTTAACAGAATTAAGACTTGGGAAACCAATAATGCAATAAATCAACAGTTCCCAACATGGAGTTTGCGTACCCCTACGGGTACGGGGTGGTCCAGTTGGGGGTACATGAAAAAAATGTTGGTAATGGCAAAAAACATTAAAAAAAAGCTTAAATTAAAACAGAAAACTATTCACCAGAATTCGTTAATCTGAACATATTTATAGTGACAAAGTATACTACTTTTTAATTTTTTTTCCAAATCAAAATAATAATTGTTAAACTGAAAATTTTGTTAAAGTGGCATTTGTTGCAACAAGATTCTACTGTATTGGCATTTTTTGAAAAAAGAACTAGAACTAGTTGTGTCATTTATAAAGCAATATGAAAACTAACAGAAGTCAAAAGCTACAAAAGAACTATTATGAAATGATAGTTATCACTTTTTTTTTTTTTTTTAATATAAAAATTTGCGATTGGTAACCAGAAAAAATTTAATTGATCAAAACAAATGTAATAGTTTGCAACAAAAATATTTTTGTCGATCCAAACATTAAGTTTCATAAGAGTAAAAAATTACTTGAGAAAATGGTGTTTTTCCACACCATCAATACGGAATAGGACAAGAGACTATAAAAACTTTGCCTACAACTTTCTACTGCTATTCAGTGATTTGTTATTTGACAGGCTATATGAATCAAACATAGCAGGATACAATCCATGTTCGTAAATGATTTATGATGGACAGATGTTGATTATAAGTAGACAAGGCATCAAAACTAAAAATTAATTTTGTATATACATTCCAGGTACTTTTATGTTAGCCAGGAACAAAGCTCGTACATAGTATTTTTTTTTCTCCTTAAACCAATAGCAGCTTCTATATTTTGCATGTGTAAATTAGAAACAAAGCCTTGATGTTGAAATAAAATGTTTTGGTTAATGGTATTTATTATTGTATTATTATTACTAGCTGACCCGCCGGCGTTGCCCATGCCCATGATAATAATTTTTTTTAAATATCAAGTTTTTATTATTTTATATCTTTAACCTGATTTTGTATGAAATTATATTTTTAAATGAAAAATTTACAAAAAAATATAGATGTTTAATGATAAAAGCACTCATTTTCCTTTTTTTTCACGTAAGGTTGTTTCATAGTTTTAAAATAAAAAGTTCTTTTTGTCCGAATCTTTATTGGTTATAAATAAAACGGTTTTACAGCCCGTGTAAAAATTTCATGAAAAAATATTGTTATCTAGTTGTAAAAGAAACGTTTTCTGCTCGCTTTTTTGTTTGTTTGTTTTACATAACTTTAACATAGCAATAGAAAGGTAATATCATCTTCCGAACTCTCTGAAATTTCAATCGGTTATAAATATAACTGTATCCAAGCTCTCTTTAAAATTTTGCGAAAAAATATGCATATTTAGTGGGGAAAACATGAGTTCTTTAAAAAAAAGCTTTCAACACAATGGCCATATTACGCCATCTGTTTACAATCCCTCTAGGCTAAACACGTTTCCCGTTTCTGAGAGGAGAAACCTTCAAAAAAACATTGAAGCATGCGCAATGAGACAATTTTCGTGTGGAAAAGAGAATGTGAAATCTGACAGAATGCACTTTTCGCTTTACATATATAGACTGTTATTTAATTTTAAATGAAATGAGTGAAAGGCATGTATTTTAAATGAAACATTTATATTTCAAATGAATATCATTCTAGAAAGGGAACTTGTCCTATAATAAAGAAATAGGACAAGTGCCCTTTCTAGAATGACTGATTCAAATTAATTTAAAAAATGCAATATGAATTATGGCAATTTATCACCTGCGTCCAGCTAGGGTAAAAATACCAAATCATGCCTTTATTTTATTATCTGTTTATTTACAAACATAGGCAGGCTAGAATATTTTTCTATTGAACTAGACACTAGTTTAGAAAACCAGGTATAATACAATTTTATGCATAGGCACATTTTAATCTTTAATTTACAGTTATTAATGATATAAAAAGTACATAGCTTATTGTAGTGTACAGGATATCACTGAAATATTTATTGCTATTGAAGGCAAAAAATTTTACAAAACAGCAGTGCAATTTTATGGCCATGCATGCATGTGTCTTACAGTTTGAGGATAGAAATATTTACTGTACAATGCTTTGGACGGATCATACATGGGCCAATGATGTACCATACATGTTAATAAAAATTAAATTATTAAGGCTGCTTGAGTCTATAGATATCCTCAAATTAGATTCATTAAACTAAACCCTCTAATACAAGAAACACTGTCACAATATAATGCAACACAATTAAAGTTAACCATCTGTAATAAGCAGAACATTTTGGAATGAAGAAGAGGCAAAATTTAAAACAGGTGTTCCTGTGGTCTGCACATGCTTTAAAAGAGAAAACAAACATGAAATAAGATAAACTAAGAATTGTTTGCCTGAACTTCCCAGTTCCCATAAAAAACAATTTTTAAACATATTAAATAAAAATTTTATAAAATTATTTCGTCAGGGGAGTGCCCACTCCCTCACCCCCGTGCATTCTCCACTTAAGATTTAAATTCTAAACAAATAAACTTTTACGTTCATTTGTTCAAAACACTAAACTAAAAATTGACTTACACAGAGGATTGAAAGAAGGAGAGCAAAATAGACAAAAATTCTTAGTTTCCCTTTCTCAAAGTGTTTGTTTATTTTAAGTCACTTGTGAAGAATAAATTTTATTATATAATTTTTTAATTATCAGAGTAAAAGAAAAATTAGTTAATTAAACTTTGAAATCCACAGATGGGTAATAGCTCTTCCTCCCTTTCTTGCCTATATTTGGTATGTATTGATATATATTGGTAGGTACTTGGTATGTATCGTTATTTGATATGTATGGTCTACCTATGTATTTTAATTAAGAAATAACGGTTAGATGTCACTGACACCTGACTTTTACTTCTAATCTTGCAGCTAATTATAATTTCCATTAAAATCTAAACCTGTTGTATAAAAGTAATTTAAGAAGTTTGCTTACCTCTACAGGGCCTCAACTCTTTAATTAGGTGCTTTAATATCCAGTTGATACCTTCATTTATGGATGTACCAAGAAAAAATGTTATCTGTAGAGTTAAAAAAAAAAAATGTATAAATTACATAAATTCAAAACAATATATATAAACATCTGTTAATTATTTTAATGTTGGCTTAAATCAGAGTCTAAAGCAAAACTTAGTGAGTCACATTGACTCACTGTAACAATAAAACTAAAGAAAGGATGAGTCATATTATCTGTGACAGGAAGATAACATGTGCCAACCAATAGCATTAGTAATACCAATTAAAACAATAACTCTTATTTTCTTTCTACATTGTAACTGCATAGCTAATATTAGTGTTCATTCTAGAAAGAAAAGGGGCAGTGTGCTAGTCAAGAAAACTGGCACTACTGGAGCAGAAAAAGGACGCTAGTAGAGGAGAAAAGGACAAGAGAAAATGTATTATTGTGCTTAGCAATGCTAAAAGAATAAAATGTAATTTTTAGCTATGGTAATTAAAGTAACATTAATTTCTAGTTATTTTATGAATTACAAAAAAAAAAAAAAAAAAAAAATTACAATAGGATTTAACTGCAGTTATCTCCTTTGTTTTTCTTTAAGAAAATTCTTGTATTAAATATATGCTTGAGATTAGGGCAGAGTACACGGATATAGAAACAGTGATAGAAATTGGGAAATGAAAGGTAAGCATCAAATGATGCCTACTGTAAATACTTAGGCGTCAAATGAAAACTTCTAGTTGCAATTTCTAAAATTCACATAACTGTATCATTATACGCTACTTTTTAGAAAAGCATGAATATTTTGTTATTATTTAAATTATTGAAGTTCTTAATGTACAATATTATAATAATTGAAGCAACTGTAAAATTGATAAAACATTTTTAATTAATACTGCATTTAGAAATTAATAGAAAAATGCACTTAACCATGTTAAAAAAATTAAACCTAACAAAATTTTATCCATTGTTGATAATTACACTTAAATTTAGTTTAAAAAAAAAAAAAAAAATATATATATATATATATATATATATATAATTATAATATCTATGAATTTCAAAAAACATATCAAGTTCTATTCTACTTAAATCTCCAAAGAGATAATCAATGATACTGTGTATACAGAATACCACATAGCTAATAATTAACATGTGCAAACATAATATTACCATAGCTGATGCTTCAATGGTAATTGGCCAAATTTTACTCATACCAAAATAATATTGAAAAAAGAAATAGAGAGAAAGGGAAAAAAAAAAAAAAAAAAATTATAAATTGGAGTTGCAATTAAGTAAACACAAATGGATTAACAAATTAAATATGAACCATACACAATGGAAAATTGGACCACATGAGAATTAAATATGAATTGGACATGGAAAAACACATGCACATGTACTCATCAGCCTGGATGCACCCACATGTGTTTTAATTAATAATTCAGTGTTTCATAATTCTACTGGCATAATGCTAAGATCAGTAGAATCATCCAGGTACACTGAATTATTACCAAACAACAATTGGAAATATTAAAATTTGGAAATATTTAAATAGGAAATAAAAAACCATTAAGAAAATACAATATATTTCACTCACATCGATTATCCAAAAAACTGTAATTAACACCTCACTAAATTACCACGAGATAACAGTTTTGAAATAATAAAATTGGAAATATGAACGCGTAAAGTGTAGATAAAATATTTTACTCACAATAATTATACAGAATCCTTAAAATGTCACAACGTCTACATAATATTCACATCCACATGGCAATGCATCATACATGTTAACTAAGTCGAGTTGAGAGAAATGATTTGTAAGACAAGTTGAGAGCACACTTTTTTTAAAACACAACCCCATAAATGACACCCAATCACAAAATGATTCAAAAACACTCAAAATAATTCTGGTTTTAATACACTTATAACAAATTTATATCCGTGAATATATATTACTCCATCCAATTTTAATTCCTGAAAGTAAAATTAATATACAATCAATAGCTCCCTCTATAGTTAAATTAAATATAATATTAACAATATTATCTACAACTACCTGAAAGGTAAAGTGTCGCCATCTATTGGTATTATAATAGTTCATAATTAATATTTAGTTAAATATCCACTTTATTAGTTACATACTATTCATTAGATTTATTTATATAAATAAACTTTAAAAAACAATACTAACTTGTAATTTTACTCAAAATTCAAATAAAATATAATACTACTATATGAATAAATCTACACAGAATTAATTCAACTTGCACAGCATTTCAGATATTCTTAACAAGAATATATTATGTAAAAGAGATATTATTTTAATTCAAATTATTTTTGCTGCCAGCTGTGTTAATCCACTGATATTATAGACATTTATTAAATAATTAATGTTTTATTTTTACTACTACTTAAATATATATTAGACTTGTTTTTAAATAATTAATGTTTAATTTATACTACATTGTAAATATATTTTATATTTATAGATTAATTTAAATATCTAATTAAATAATTCATAAACAATTCAAAATATCTCAAAATTTATAATGTTGATAATTAATAGTATTACTACTGTTTTTCAATCAAATTAATGCAATGCAGTAATTAAAATACTTGTTAATTTTAATTATTCATAGACAAAAATAAAAACTATATATATTTATTTTTATATATATTGCAAATAGATATATATATATATGAGTTATAATCACCAATGTTATCATTGTATAATTTAATTTGTTATTGTATAAGTTAATTTATAAATGTATGAAAACTGCACATCAATAATACCTTAAACAGAGGTGATCGGCAACGCACAATCACAACTATACAAAGTATAAATAATGTTCAATCAAATATTAAATTTCCTAATATGTTATAATTGTAATTATGTATGTTATATTTGTAATTTTCTACATAAAGTGTATATAATGTTCAAACAAATATTAAATATTAAATTTCCTAATATGTTATAATTGTAATAATGTATGTTATAATTATTATTTTCTATATCTTTTGTTATATGTTATCGCACACTAAAACAATAATTTATTACATACCATGTTTATATTTAAATTATATAATAAATGTTATTTAAAAGAGTTGATGATTGAATTTATCATAAAAATAGGATATCCATATATTTTTGCTTGATCTCGAATATATCTAATATTTTTGTTTTTATTTATATCTGAGCATAAGTATTTTATACGATGTAGATAATTGATAATTATATTTTTATAAACAGATTTATGTAAACATGAAGCATAATTGGTAAAAATATTTACTTTAAATGGGAAATCAAATCTCTTATCATAAATATCAAAAATTAATTTATAATTATTAGTAATATTAATTTTTAAGTCAAGAAAGTTTATATTATTATTAATTAAATCATTTTCGCTTAATTTAAGCTGAGTAGGATAAAAATTGAGTGGTGATGTGCAATTTTTTTCATTGAAATAAAATATGATAATGTCATCAATATAGCGATAAAATACATAATCATTGTTCGGACTTATATTTCTTTCATAATAATATAAGTAAAGGTCAGAGAGAATACTAGATGCGGTTCCGCCCTGCGGAATTCCCTGGCATTGTTTATAGATAATATTGTCATATATAATGTAATTATTATGCAATGTAAAATTTAGTAAAGTTTTAAAAAAATTTACTGAAATATGTTCTTTTAATTTTAATTGAGATTTAAATTCTTTAAATAATATACACATTGTTTTATGTAAGTCTTTTATATCAATGTTATTAAATAAATCATTAAAATCCAATGTTTTTATGAATTTTACCGGATTGATATTATGTATTTTATTAATGAGTTGAAAACTATTTTTTAGGCAATGTTGGTTATTATGTTTTAGCGTTATATCATATATCTGCTTTAAAATATTAAGTAGTAAATTGCTTGCATTTTTATTATATGTGTTACAACCGATGGTAACAGTGCGAAATTTAATAGGATTTTTATGAAATTTTGGAATTATAACAAGATAAGGATAATTAAAATTATTACATTTGATTTTTAGTAATTTGTGATAATTTAATAATTTTCTGTTATTTTTTTCAATATTTAATTTAGTTTTATTAAAAATTTTGCTTGTGTTGATTGCATTGTGAATTAACACTTTATAGTATTCTTTACAAATGATAGCATAATTATTTGGAGATTTATCTACATAAGTAATTATAAATTTGTTTTGTAATTCTGATATATGTTTATTTATGTTTTTAAAAGCTGCATGTGTAATATGATGATAATTTTTTATAATTTCATTTTTTAATTTATCAATTACAGAAAATCTCCATTCACTGAAATATTCGATTGGTTTATTGTAATCAACAGCAATTTTATATATAAACAAATCAATATCTTGAATAAACTGCAATATTATGGATTTGATATTACACTTATATGGAAGACGAAATTTTGTGCCATTATGCATTAAGTTTTGTAAAATAGGTTGTTCTACAATATTAAGATCACCAGTAATGATATGACCATGTGTTGTATTTATATACTTTTGATATTTTGGGTCATTACAATAACATGGGTAATTCTTTGAAGAGACCAAATTTTTTGCAAAAGAATTGTAATTAAAAATTTTACGTCCAAGTGTGCGATTATATTTATATGTCTTGTGAATGGTAAAATTTTTTATTGGAAAATTATTATTAATGTTGTTTATTATATTGTGTAAATTTATATTATTAAATACATGATTGGAAAAATTTATAATTAATTGTGTATTATTAGTTTTATATTTAGGTTTATTAGAAAGACTTGTATTTAATAGGTTTGCTCTATAATGTAGAATATCATAAAAGATATCACAAAAATGTGGAGAATATTGATTCTTTTTAAATACCTTGAAATATTGGTTTATATATTTCTTTTTTATACTAAAAACATGTTTTCTTATAGCAAGCCAACAATAATCATTACAAAATTGTGCCTCAAGATTATCAAGCTCTTGTTGAATCACAATATCATCAGTGAATTTTTTGTTATTATGTTTACCTCTACCAGATCTAGATGTTTTTTTTAAGTTTGAAAAATTTAAACCGGAATAAAGATTTTTATAATTTTCATATTTAGTTAAATCTGAAAATACAGGATGTGATTTTTTGTATACTAATTGATTTAATCCATAAGGATATGTAGTATTAAAATGTCTTATATATTTAGATTCTAGAAAAAGTCGTTCAGTAAAATTTTTTTGTATTTTAAGTATTTTAATAGTAATATTTTTAAAATCATGATTTTTGAAATGAGTATATTCAATATTATGAGTTGTTTGAAATTTAGAATTTTTATATTTATCAATATGAGAACGATGTAAATTTAGCCGCTTATGTAATTTTTGACAAGACTGTCCAATATATTCCATGTTACACGAATTGCATTTCAATGAATAGATTACATTGTATGCTTTGCAAAATTTTACCAAATTAAGATTGTTATTATTTGAAATCTGTGACTTATCAGCTAATGGACATGTAAGACAACGCTTAGATTCACACTCTCGAAAACATAGTACAGGCTTGGGACAATAGAATAGGTTATCTGATAACGATCCAGGAAGATCCCTAATAATCTTCCTGTACCGAGCATTAGTCCTGGATCCACCAAGGCCTAAATTGCCAGTATCTAACATTTTACTAATAACTGCCATATTTGTTTGATAGCAATAAAAATTGCAAGAAATACATATTAAATATATCTATAACATATTTAAAAAAAAAATTGTTATGAATCAATCTTAATATTACTTGAATATCCATAAAAAAAAAAAATAAATAAATAAATAAAAAATAAATAAATAAATAAATAAATAAAAAAAAAAAAAAAAAAAAAAAAAATATTAAGATTGACTGTTTAATACTTGATTAAATATAATAAAGCTATATAATAAAACTATTTACATATATACATAAAGTCCCATTAAGCAAACTAACATCAAAAGACAACAATATAAAAACCCCTAGCAGTCATAAGTCAGTACAAAATTAATGTTGGTAAAAAAAAAAAATAAAAAATAAAAAAAATCATTAGAACCTGAATAAGATTTTATAAAGATGCCCTTGAAAATTCAATAGATAAACAAATGATACCAGGAAATAATAGTAATACTAAAATATTATTATTATTAAATTATTATTAAATACACCATTAAAAGCGCAATGCAGCTATAATAACTATGTATTTCAAACAGAAGTTAATCAAAGTGATTTGTGAGCCAATTAGGCTAAATTATGGTATCATATAAAAATCAATATTTTAACTAGCTAATTGTTGAAAAGAATATTGAAAAGAATATGTAAAAACCATTCCATACCAATTTGCGCAATGCAGCATAATTTTATAGAATGTTAAATAATTATAATATCTATGAATTTCAAAAAACATATCAAGTTCTATTCTACTTAAATCTCCAAAGAGATAATCAATGATACTGTGTATTATAACCATAAATGAAACATTATCATAAAACCAACTTAAAAAATGAAATAATAATTAAGTATATGTAATAATTAGTTGACAATAAAAGATTCCCCAACACACTGAATATGGAAACAAAAACATATTAAAAGAATAAGAAATTAAATTAAAAATTGAATAAATGGAATTAAATGAATGAAATGAAATGAAATTTGTGGAATTTAGACAGAATTATCAAGTCCCAAATGCCTAAATACCACAAATAAAATGAAATGAGAGGTTTCATCATCATATTAGCCATACATTGCTAAAGAAAATGATATATATATATATATATATATATATATATATATATATATATATATATATATTATAATTACAGGCAAATATTGTTAACATGAAATCTAAAGGACCAGATTTTTTTTTTTTTTTTTTTTTTGTTAACCATTAAAATAATAATACCATTTTATCTGTTGGGACTGCATTATTAATTCATGTTAAGCAAAAATTCATATTAAGCTATTTAATGCTAACAATGCTTGACTGCATATAGATTGCAAAGATGAAACTCAAACAATACCCACTAATTTTAATAAAGTTAAATACTAAAATCAGGACGTCTCACTGTCCTTCTGCTACATCATTTCACAGGGATTTATAGCTTTATCTGGATAAAAAGTCTGCTAAATTAAGTCCATACAGTTTTAACATTAATAAATCATTAACAGTATCGGTGGATAAACAGTTACATGTATCATTTTTTATTAAATTAAACTTTTCTAAATCCCTTTTCACATTCAGCAGTGCTAAATGGCAGGTTCAATATAAAGTTTAGAAGTTTGCATAAATTAATATATTCATTTGGATTCATACACTCTGCTAAAAATCGCTGTCAAGCTGTCTCACATTAGAGTTTATGTTTGGTGTAAGCCCAAATTTTCAAAAGCGGGTGATTGGCTAAGTTAAACAAAAAATAAGTTTTAAAAAAAGCTAGGCATCAAATCCAGGAATAATTTTGTAGTCGTCAAATGCTATAATGTAGTCGCATTTGACGACTAACAACTGCTAATTTCGAACACTGTATAGAAATATTGTGGTATGGGGAAATTTTTTATGATATCTCTGTGCAACTAAGGGTACATTTCACTGTTTTAAAAAAAGGCAGGGTATGCCCTTAAAAATGGCCTAGAGGGAACACTATAATATTATACCTATAGTTGCCACATTAAAGGTCATATATTCATTCTGGCAGGCATAACATCTATACAGCAATGAAAATACCATCATAAATAACTTTTACAGCTAAAAGCTGCCAAACCTGATGTTAGGTATTTAATAAATGTATACTAAATTACTGTTTTGTGTTATTTTAGTTTGCTTTTGTATTACTAGTATTGCAGATTGAGAAAGAATAAGAAGCATGACTTACAGTGTGGAGGTCCCTTCTAAAAATGATCAGTGTCACAAGTGCAATCACCAATGTCAGTGGACACAAGCTCATCACGGCTAAGATTTTACCCAGCCAGTCACCTGGAGAGAAAAGAAGTAGTTTCAAATGTCAACCGATACTGCACATTTTTAAATAAAACTACTAAAAATAAATAAATAAAAACAAACTGACATTACTTTTGAAAAAAAAAATTACTTTTAAGATTTGTAAAATGGGTACTTATATTTGAAAATAATAACAGATTAATACAGGAACAATTGCAATTTAGTTGAAGTTATTACTTAAATACAAAAAAATCAGCGCACATTAAAATTTGCGAATGAAATTCCAAAATACTTATGAGTAAGATTGAGCCTGGAATTTTCCTGAAATACTTTTGGGTCTGGGAACAACATTATGAAATCATTGACATCATCAACAACAGATTCATCTACAGTTTCGGGAAAAATAAACTGATTTCCATTCAATTTGAGTCTCATGAATCTTATTTGAATAGAATCATCACTTCAGTTATATTTATCAAAGGCAGTAAATACAAAACAAAATATTTATTACTACGATAAATTGTTATTTTTCTTTGTTTACTTTATTTTACAGTTAAATAACTACTTTAAAACAATATTTCTTTACAGAAAATAAGCAGTTATTCAATATTTTGGAACATTCTGCATCACAGGAGCAGAGTGGATTGTGGACCACTGTGCCCCAGGAGTGGGTGGTCCACTGTACCCCATGTTGAAGTTCAATAAATAATCATATTAATATTGTTCATAGCTTTCTTTTAAACATATTATCTTTAAAGTTAAATAAAAACAAGTATCTTAGCTTTGCAAAAAAGCTGTTGGCAAAATTCTCAAACAAGGGCGACCCCCGATTTGGCGATTTTTTTGACGCGCGCCAACCTAAAAAACGGCAACCTCCAAATTCCACCCAATCAGAACACATACTTTTCGGCAGACAAGTCACTACTTACACAGTTCCTAGGCCAATTTCTTTCACAAAGTAAATACTGATTTTATTTCGTTTTACTGCTATTTACAAAGTTTTGAAAAGTTTTTTTACAAGATTTCTCCATTTTTCCATACTTTTAGCAATATTTTCATTCAGATTTTTTAATTTTTACAACTTTTAACTAATTTTTCTTCCGGATTTTCTCATTTTTTACAAATTTTTAGCTATTTTTCCTTCGGATTTTTCCATTTTTAGCTATTTTTTCCTCCGGATTTTTTCATTTTTACAAATTTTAGGTATTTTTTCCTCCAGATTTTTCCATTTTTACAAATTTTTAGCTGTTTTTTCCCCCAGATTTTTCCATTTTTACAAATTTTTAGCTATTTTTTCCCCCAGATTTTTCCATTTTTAGCTATTTTTCCCCCCAGATTTTTCTAAATTTTTAGCTATTTTTTCCCCCAGATTTTTCCATTTTTACAAATTTTTAGCTATTTTTTCCTCCAGATTTTTCCATTTTTACAAATTTTTAGCTATTTTTTCCTCCAGATTTTTCCATTTTTACAAATTTTTAGCTATTTTTTCCTCCAGATTTTTCCATTTTTACAAATTTTTAGCTATTTTTTCCTCCAGATTTTTCCATTTTTACAAATTTTTAGCTATTTTTTCCTCAAGATTTTTCCATTTTTACAAATTTTTAACTATTCTTTCCTCCCGATTTTTACAAAGAATTCGCAAATTTAACAATCAATTTTTTCCTAACAAATAAAAAATCTCTAAGAAAATACCCCTTAAACTTTGTAAATTGCAACAAAACGAAATAAAAGCAACGTTTACGTCGTGAAAGAAACTCTCATAGAAATTGTGTAAATAATCAATTCTTTGCCACAAAGTACAGATATTATAATTGGCGAAAATCTCTAAATTCCTAATTTTTTAAATACATAAAATTCATTCAAGTAGCGGTCAGCAACTTATGTATATACGCTTCGCGTACACTAACCGAAAAAAAACATCACTGGACGCATGAAACTCGCTGTACAGCAATCTCTAGAATGCATGAAACTCATTCACGCAGCGCTCAGTAACTTATGTATGTACGCTTCGCGTACATTAACCGAAAAAAAACATCACTGGATGCATGAAACTTGCTGTACAGCAATCTCTAGAATGCATGAAACTCATTCACACAGCGATCAATAACTTATGTATGTACGTTTCACGTACATTAAACGAAAAAAAAAATCACTGGATGCATGAAACTCGCTGTACAGCAATCTCTAGAATGCATGAAACTCATTCACGCAGCGATCAATAACTTATGTATGTACGCTTCGCGTACATTAACCGAAAAAAAACATCACTGGATGCATGAAACTCGCTGTACAGCAATCTCTAGAATGCATGAAACTCATTCACGCAGCGATCAATAACTTATGTATGTATCCTGTACACATTATCAAAAACAAAAAAACAACACTCGATGCACGAAACTACCTCTACAGTAATATCTAAAATGCAAGACACACACTTATCAAATAAAATCAATAAAAATTCACTTACTTTTATTTTTCAAATTTACCCTTTTTTTTAAGGCTTCGGTTTGTCATAATCGCTATCGCCGATCACTTCTGATGAGGCAGCAGTATTTATACAAAAATAACCCTTAAACTGGTGTATATTGACGATATAAGCAGGCACTTGATGTCAAGCACACAAGTCAGATGTATCTTCTTAATAAACAAACAAACAAACAAACCCTTAAACTGCTCACTCAAGGGGACAAAATTCAAACTTACCCCTAAATAATCTAACAAAAACACCTAAAATATCCTACATTTTCATTAACAACACACTACACACACTATTTCAAATTCGTACTTGCCGCTTTGCCGAATTCTTCATAAAAAAACAACACGTCAAAAGATTAAATTCACTTCACTTCGCAAAACCCAGAGTTCAAACAAAAATAGACATGCGATGTGCCGTGATGCAACACTAAAGTCGGCCGAAACAACTTGGGACTTGATTTGAAAACCTCACACTGTCCAATAAATTCAGCCCTTCTTCCATACACTGTTAAAAATATCGTGAAAAATTACCTCTGTTTATAAAGGCTCTCTATTTTCTGACCAATGAGAATGCTACATGAACGCACTTGGCGTTCTCATTGGTCAGAAAATAGAGAGCCTTTAAAAACAGAGGTAATTTTTCACGATATTTTTAACAGTGTATGCTTCCTTTTTTGGGCCTAGTAAATTCCGAAATTACCGGCTTCATACTCAAAGACATTTTTACGGTATAGTACACCTCTATCTAGCTCATCACTCTCTGAATCCAACAATACGGCACACAATAAACCAACCAACCCAACCAAACAAACGTAATTCACTCATAAACCAATCAAATTTCTAGATCAAACCGTAGTAGGCGGGGAAGAAATGCAAGAAACAAACTGGTAGCAAGAAAAACTTATTTATCGCTTTGCCAAATTCGACGCAGCCAAGCATCATCCTTGTTTGAGGATTCAACCAAGCTGTTTTATCTTATTTATCTACAATCTTTAATTACTAAAAAAATTAAAATAGGATGATGAAAATTTTTATTTTTAGAAGGTCAAAACAACCAATCAGGATAAAATAGTTCAATCTGAGCTAAACATATTTTCTGAAGGCTATATAAATAATTAGTGCAGTGCTGTTGTCTATTAGGATAGAAGCTTAAAAAAAATTTAAATAAATAAAATATTAGGGGGTGGTCCACTGTGCCCATAGGTCTAGTGTGTACCGGTCTCCCCTATATGTGGTACTATGTAATATAGTTTCAAAACACTATCTAAGAGTCTAATTTAATTCATTCTCCTCAACGCTTAATGATACATAAAGTAACATTAATTTCAAATGATTTTATGAATGGTGAATAAATAAAAATACTGTGGTACAGGAAGATATTTATGAGAGATCTCTGGACACCTTTAGGGTTGCACTTTTATTTTTAAAAAGGAACAGGGACTGATTCACTGATTTTAAAACTTCGAACTAAATTTCGAACTTCACTGATTTCAAAAAAAAGACATCATGTTGTTCCCTTAAATAATGGCCTAGAGAAAACACTATATTTAATATTACATGCACTAAGTAAAAAAGATAGGTACTTCTCTATTATCCCGTCGACCACTTTTCATAATAAAAAACTATCGCCAAACTGTAATGCCCAATAAACAGGAGAACATTGCCATTGGAATATCAAAATAAATAAAATATAAGAATTTAAGGACACAATTGTTATTTTAATGAATGAAATAACTCATAAATCAGTAAAACATAATGAAAAATACACGCAAATGTCGAATTAAAAACCAATTGATGACATGAAAAACAGGTAGAATGCTTAACACATCCAGTCAATGGGACTGCATTTTTGGCGTTTCATCTTACAGTTGGGCGATGATTTTTTGTTATGAAAAGTGCCCGACGGGATAATAGAGAAATACCAAAAAATATTTAAAATAGTGAATTTTTTTTCAAAATGATAATCTGATTTAAGAATATTTATTACATATGTTTTTAAGAATTTTTAAAGGATTTTTCTGTTATATATATTACCATACAAATTCAGTTATGTACATTTCACAGATCTTTTGCAGAGCTCTGCAATTAGTAAGTTCTAAATAAATCAAAGAGCAGTTAGCGAAATGTAAGTCTTGAAAATAAAATTTCTGTATATGTGCCTTTTTTATCATTTGCAGTGCCATTTTGGTGTATCAGTATCAAGAATATATAATTTCATCATATGTTTTTATGAAAAAAATTATTTCAAATATTAATAATACCTTTCTCTTGGAAGAATTTAATCACAGACTACTCATCATTTGACAATTGCCAAATTGAGCAAGGTATATTAAATCTTTTTTTTTTTTAAATAAACACCTAGAAAAAACAAATATTCAACACAAAAAATATCTCTGATTGAGCTTAATAATCAGGTTATTACATATGTCAACATGAATTAAACAGTTTACCACAGTGGGTACAAAATTAAGAGTGCTGTTCATCTAACAGAAAAGTACCCTTGGCGATATATCTCTGTCACTTGGCAATTCATTGTCGAGGCCGCTATAATTATAACGTTCAGACTTCAGAGTATATTAGAGATGCACTATACAACAAAAACGGCTTCATATATAATGACAGTTATTGCTCAAATCAGTCGACTCACACAAGACACGTACTAGAAACAAAGGCTGAATTCATCAGGCGGGGAGAGGTTTTCAAAGCGAACCGCAAGTGTTTGGGCCGATTTGTGACCGGAGGGTTGCAATTTTAGCTTCACAACACATTCAGTCTCTTATCTTTCTCTGAACTCTGTACGCTATAACCCAAAACTACCCTTTTTTCTTAATCTCAAAGACATAAATAATAAATATCGGTACTTTTCGGATAGCCGGGCACCAGTGATATATGTACATATATAAATACATATGTATATACATATACACATATCTACATATACATATATATACATACACATATATATACGTATATGTATGTATATACATATGTATTTATATATGTACATATATCACTGGCGAGCGGCTAACCGAAAAGTACCTAAATATCTTTATTGAAAGAGAAAAAAAAAGAAGAAAAAGTAAAGAATCATGAAAAAAAAGTGCGAAATATTACTCTGAAAGAGTTGTCTTAAAATAAATTGGAATTTAGCTTTGTTAATATATGTGACAAATATACTGAATGAATTCAAAATAAACCAGACACTCACCAGTGGGATATTCAACGTGGCTTATGGCAAGTGATGTCCACTGGACATCAGAATCTTTAATATTGGCATCTGTGTCCACCTCCATTTCATAACAAAGTTAGTGCAGTAAATTTAAAGAGACCGGTTTGAAGAAAGTATTATAAAACTGCTGCACCATATAGCATCATGAAAAATCATAAATGAAATTTAAAAATTCTAGAGTAATTAGTTTTTGAAATCTGATAAAGAGAGAAGTCTATTTGTAAACAAAAACTACACATCCCATGAAGTTTAACAACCTAACAAATGTAATTAGAGGATAGAGGCGCTGCATATTCATGAATCGAAACTATAATCGAAACTTCAAACCATACTGAAAACCTATGCAGCAATCTAGTTGCGAAATTTTTGCAGTTGCAAAAGTTGACACACATGCAGTTAAATGCAGCCATTTGATTGGCGAGTTTGCCTCATTTTTCGCATTTGAAAAAAAAAAATCTAATACCCTGTTCACATCGGACATTTAAAATATTTTAGACCGCCATTTTTGAGGTGGTACCTCCCCGGAATTGAATACCTGTCCACACCGCCAAACGCATTTAAGATAACTCACTCAACATCACCGTGTCCAGTGCGCATGCGCATATGTTAAAAGCAAACTCAACAGCCAATCGGCCTCCAGAGCCAATCAGAGTCAGCGGTACTGACTGTATCTAGCAATGGAAAGTTCGAACTCACTAAGTGAGTTTCTGGAACTCACTCAGTGAGTTCAGCGGTCTAAGATAACTTAACTATCCGATCTGAACGTAGTATAACTGAATTAGAGAACATTTATAAATGAGTAGCAGTAGCTTTAAGTAAAGTGCCTTGCAAGAGTGGCGAAATACGGACGGTCAAGGCGATTTTGGACAGAAGCCTGACTTTTATCGCCAATATACTAGTGCGGGCTTCGTTTTCGGGGGTCTGAGCCGCGATCAACGAAATACACAGCTGATTCATGACATTTAAAACGTCACACGGGGTGGATCATCTTTACATGGCAATTAGTACAAAGCGTAGCCCATCGTTTTGTGCCAATCATGGAACTAAAAGAATAAACAGGAACTGACATAACCCCCACATAGAGTTGCAAAGATTAGAATAAACCCGGTTTAAACCGGGTTTTTTGGGAATATACCAGGTCTTTTGGGAATAAACCTGGGAATAAATCGGGTCTATTGGGAATAAACCGGTTCTTTGCAACTCTATCCCCACATGATGAAGTTTCAGCTATAACCGGTTTCGCCCGTTCCGTGTCAAGTTGTGACAACCAACCAGCATTGAAGCTAATTACGACTGGTTACATAGTCACTACTCTTCTCGCTACAACTTTGACATCAGCACCCAATCTCATAGAAAATGGATCCCCAATAGGCATAGTGATGTCACCATTGCGAGATGGAGAACTGGAATGATTTCTTGCAACCAAACTCTCCACAAACTGAATTTAAGCCCTACTCCCCTCTGCAATTCTTGTCATGTGATTGACACTCCCCACCATAAGCTCCTGTCCTGTGCTAAATATCATCTCCCAAGAATTGACCTGCTTACCATTCTAAATGCTCCTCCAGACATTTCATACAATAATCTTATCAGCTTGGCTATGAACTCCTGCCGCAATGCTCAAGCTTTATCTAACTTCACCCTTCATTGCACATATAACTCCCTACCTGTCTTCTTGTATCCTTCGCTTTGTGTTGCTGACTACTTCTTCACTTTGTTTTGCACCGCTGCCTTCTCTGCAAAATTATTGCTGTTTCATTGTATATTATGAATCAACTGTTCCCAGTTCTCACTTTTCTTCTTTTTAGAGATAAAGCCGGCCCCTGGCTGTAGCAAAGATCTCGAGATATCCTACTCAAGAACTCAAGAACATTTCCCCTGACAACGATAGCGAGTGAGATTTAAGCCATAGTTTTAATTTTATTATTATAAAACAATGGGCTCGTGTGTAGCATATGGCTGCACAAATAGGTTTAACAAGAAAATTCCTGGGATAACATTTCATCGGTATGTAATTTATTTTCTTTTTAAAAGTGTAATTGCTTGATGTATAAAACGCTATCCGAGTGGATTGCTAAGAGTATGAGTATATTGTGCATGGATATAAATCAGAATCGTCAGTGTTTTAACAGTTTCGTGTGTTTTGTTATGTATATGTTAATTTTCATGTTAATTGCATTATATTTCAGCAGTATTTTAGGGTTTCGTTCATCTCACGAAACCCTATTCGTCTCGCTTCTCTGTCTGTCTGTCACAGAGCCGGTTCTCAGAAATTGTACAAGTTACAGACTTGAAATTTTTGCGTACTTACAGCTGAATACCTATTGTCACGCTGAAAATCATAAAATTTTGAAAGAGTCATACAGAGTTTAAAGTTTAATATAGAGAGAGATAAAAAAAAAACCTAACAGTTTTCTCCTAATAAAATTAAACATTCTAAATGCATATCACTGCTTAAAACTTAAATCCAGCTGTTATGGCTCATAGTCAGATCTGTAACCGAAATCTTTTGAGTGTCTCTGTAAGTAAAAGAAATATTCCACGCACTCAAATAAATCTACAGAAAACATGTTCTACTGCACCTCAGTAATGTATATCCATTTCATTAAAATACACTGTAAACGATTTTTCCCCATAGATATTAATGCAATGGGATAATTTTGTGCATTCATATAAGCGAACTACAAATGCTACTTACTCTGTACTCTATATAAATTATGTTGCCAGCCACCTTAGTGACACATATAAATTTCCTCATGTTTGAAACAGTGCAACATCATTAAAACTGACTGAAAACTATTTTTCCCCATTGACCGTAATTAACAGAACACTTTTGAATGTCCCAGTAAACAAATTATAATTGCTACTTATTCTAGACTCTATAGAAAACACGTTGTCGTCTACCTCAGTGACGCATATCAATTTTGTTATGATTGAAATAGTGCCACATTATTAAAATGCACTGAAATCGATTTTCCTCATTCACCGACATGTATCGGAATACTTTTGATTGCCCTTGTAATCTAACCATAAATGCTACACACTTCATTTTCAATACCGAACATGCTATTGTCAACCTCAATAACATATACAAATTACATGGCAATCCGTCTGCATTTACGCAAGTTAGAGCGCGGCCAGACAGACAAACCGCATTCATAAACACATTTCAACCAGATTGGAAAGTGTAAAAAATTTACCTTGATCCACTACGGCAAATTTTAAGATGGCTGCCATACTTGGGGAATAGTCTGAAAGACAGGTCCACCCTTCCCTTCTTTGCTGAGGTCGTCAGATATTTATTTTTGTTTTCCATTTCTGAAGTTCCAAAGATTTATGACCCGTCCTGTAAAAACACGTTTTAGTCGCTCAAAATTTTCAAAAATGTAAAAGAGAAAAAAAATAGAACCATAAAATTTTTAATAAAAATGCTCATTTTTGAAACAAATTTATTTAATATTTCATTTGTTAGGAGACACTAATTCGCAATTCATTCATTCATCTTCTGTGCTTTAATACGCTTCCACAATCGAAACAATCGTTCTAGATCTCTTCGAAAGGTCACTTGATTTTCAGTTGACTGTGAAAGTCTTTGGGTACTTAATTCTTGCTGCGTTGTAGGATAAGACGTTCCACGTTGATAAAGCCTGAAAGAAAAACAAGTAATATAAAAAAAAATTAAGTCAATTCCTCCTTTTTAATCATAAATATATAAAATAAACCCGTGCAGCATTAATGTCCCACGTTATCTTTATTGAACATTTTTTTATAATCATCGTTACGGTATTTTATTTTTGTGGCATCACTAATTTGAGGAAAATCTTTCATTTCATTTATGAAAACAATGAGAGAAATTTTTTTCTCCATATAAAACTAAAATTAATTAATTAAATTAAATTAATTAATTAATATTTGAAAAAAACTGTATTAACATCAAGTGTCATCCAGTACAAGTTTTAAAAAATGTATTTGAAGGTGAGTCGATGAATAGAAAATATTTTATTAACGATTGAAAATTTGAACAAGATATATAA
The DNA here is from genome assembly GCA_963931845.1 of Maratus michaelseni. NCBI lineage: Eukaryota > Metazoa > Arthropoda > Arachnida > Araneae > Salticidae > Maratus > Maratus michaelseni. The sequence continues at coordinate 13,204,615 of OZ007588.1, forward strand.
ATATATAGAGAGTGTGAGCTAATTAGTAGGAATTGAATAACCACAATAAAAAAAAATTTGAAAAACTGTATGTATTTTATATAAGTTGCGTGATGGGTACAAACCCATCTATATAATAAAACCGTAAGTCATGTGACTGTCATCAACAGTTCCGGGATGTCCGTTTCACTTTTTCATATGCCAGGCGGCCATTTTTATTCAAAATTATTTTTGCAAATAAAACTGCATAAAAGTGACATTTTTAGAAAGATCGTTCAAAATAAATTAATATTTGAGAGATGACTTACGTTCAATTATGTATACATTCTGCAATAACTTCAGTTTAAATTAGGTTCGCAGTTAAAATTCTCTATCTATGAAAGTAAACAAAGAAAAAAGATTCATTCGTTGTGAATGTTTAAAATATTAAACCATGAATTTTTGGATCGCTGCCTGGCGTAAAAAAAATAATCCGCACCAGTGAGACAGTCAAAGTTTACCTTAATTCTGTTCCATACAACTCAACTTCCGGATCTTTTTTTGACGTAAGTTGAACTCATGTAATAATATTTAATGGATCAAATTTCGAAAAGAATTGTCAGCTTTTATTTTTTGCGCGTGCAAATTAGAAACGATACTTTAATTTGAAATCAAATGTTTTGATTTATGATAATTATTATTTTTCTATTTTAAATGAAAAATGTGAACGTCATGTATTTTAAATTGAAACAGCTGTCACGGACGCACCGGGGCTGGCGCGATTTTTGTTTTGCGCCAAATATGTTTAAGAATCTCCGCATTAGCGAACATATTGCAAGTGATAAGCAAACGGACATGAAGCATAAATTCTTAAGTGGGTTAAGCGGTTTTTGTCAAGAAAGATGAAATACATAACAACAAAAAATATGCGAAATGCTACCGCGATCGCAAAAGTTCTTGATTTGTCAATTAGATTTTTCCAGTTATGCGAGGGATTAAGGAAAAAAATAAATTATGAATAAAAATAATTTGTTACACTGCTTAACATACATTTAAGGGCGACCAAACTGGTCGCCAGTGGCGGCTAGTCAGTGAATAAAAATTCATATGTACTGTGACGTCACGAGAATAGCGTCTATTGGGTTTATTTTATCTTTATGTATTATAACTTTATGGATACCATTTTTTTTTTCATTGCAATTAAATGGAAAATATAGTTTTATTTGAATTCATGGTGGTTAAGCCTAAAAGTACGTATATAAAATACGTGTGAAAAGTTTGCGCCGGTGAAAATGACGTTATGCTCAACTTGAAATGCATTTTTACATTGATAAAACTATAAAAAACAAGTGGGTAAGTGTGATCCAAGTTCGCACAAAGGGTTTCGTTTAATATTCCTTTCAAAACACTTTATCCTTTCTTTAAAAAATCCAAATAAATTTCATTTTCTAAAAAAAAAAAAAAAAAAACTGTCTATTTTTCTCGGTTTTTCGAATATCTGATCGGCGGGGTGAAGCCCACTATTATATTCTGTCATAATAATATCTGTCATGTGGACTAAATGCGATATTTAAAAAAAATAATAATAATTTCAAAATTAAACATGTTGTACACCTTCAAAATGTTAAAATATGCAAATATTTCCATAATCGGGTTTTTATCATGATTCAATACGTTCCTCAAACTCCTATATTTACTATTCTCTATTACTCATATTCATACTCGCTTTGTATTATACTGAAACATTTGAAAAATCCGTTAAACTAGCGATATGACGTCAGATTTTCTTTTTAATTCTCTAATGACGTGAAATTAATCTGCTTTGTGTACATGCACACATACTCATACTCCTTGTATTATTGAGAAATCTTTCTGTTTTATTACCACTATGACGTCAATCTTTTTTATTTCATATTAATCTTTTTTTTCCATTGGTGAAACTTTTTATTGCATTTTAATTTTCACGTGGAAATCGTCTGATAGAAAATTAATTATTGTAGATAGAATTTCATCATGGATTTTTAATTTTTGGCATCTGCTATAAAATATAATTATATTATATAATATATAATATAATTAATATAATAATATATTATATTAATAATATAATATAATATAATATAATTTAATAAGAAAAGGCTGTTAGAATTTTGGTTTTTTATCTCTATTTATTAAAATAACACGAATTTTTCAAATTTTAATATTTTCAGCTCTTTGCAGCTGATGTTCCCTTGAAACCCTAAAAATTGATATAATTGTGCCAAAATGACGTAATTTTCACCTATTTTTCAATTGTTAAGCAGTATAAAGATTAGAATTGGCGCTTTTGTTGATTTTCATTGTATACCTTAATTACATGTTAGCAATTGCTTAAAAAAAACTAACGTAAGATGAATTAATTTTTTTAATAAAGAATTCAGAAAAGTAGAGGATTTTAGGAAAAATAAAATTATTATAAGTAGTGTTTTGGTAGAAAAAAAAACTTGAAACGATTACGGAACATGAACACATTTGCACTTAAAACAATATAAATAGTTTCAGCGTTTGTTTCCAGCTAATACACCATAACAAAATTAAGACGACATAATAAAACACAAATGATACTATATCTATATTTATTCCCTTTTACTAATTATGAAAGATCTGTAATTTCTCCTCTGTTCTGTCATCTTATTTACATAAGATTAAAAATTAGTTGTCAAAATTCCAGGCGATATGAACTTAACGTTTCAGGTAGCTTCTTATTGTCGATGAATAGTATATAAACATGTTTATATTTCTTTAAGTACAAATCAGTCAGTAAAAACAATTTGTCGTGATGTTGCATTCAATATATACCTATTTCCTTTTACTAATTAAGATACATCTGCAATTTCCCCTCATCTTATTTACATCAGATTACAAATGTGTTGTTAAAATCTCAGAGGCTCATGCATTAACCCAGGCCCTCAACGTTTCATGTCAGTTTTACTTATTGTCGATGAATAGGATATGAAATTATTTTTTATCAATTACAGTGGAATTTCCCTTTAACGAAGTTTTCTACTTAACGAAGTTTTTTGCAGAACCTTGATTTTGAACATCATTAACATGTAAATTAATCTGCATATTACAAAAAACTTATTCTATATAAACGAAGTTGATTCCACTTTCGTGCGTGTACAGCATTCAAACGGAGAGGTTGCTGTTGTGATCGGTGTATGAACTTATTTCAACGAACTGTATGAAAATGAACACATTTGAATAATTTTATCAAAACACACATTTAATCACATTTTAATGAAAAAAGAAAAGGTACACTTCGGTTTTTGTTTACTTCTATTTGTTATGTGTTTTTTAAAATAATACTCTAAGTAAATTATTCTCACATCTATGTTGCACAAAAAAGGGCTGCCCGAATTAAAATATATTTTTCAAATGTTTCTATTTTATGTGTACTTTCCATTTTATCTGGGTTATGTGTTTACAAATGGTTATGGGTATACAACTAATTGTCGTTTTCGTGCTCTATATGCTGAGAACTCTTCCTGCTTGGTTCGACAAGATCGAAGATCGAACTTTGACATGTCACAAGACAAAACTCCCAAGTTAATGTTAACGCTCCTTGGGGGTTTTTCTTTTAAAAAATTTCCATTTTATGTGTATAGAAGTTTCGTAAATTTAAGTTGGTTTCTTGGAAGTTTCACTGTATTTAAATTTTTAAGTGAAAACCACGATTGGTACCTACCGTCCTAGGACGGGCATTTACACTAGTTTATTATGTACTTTATTTTTCATTCAATAGAATGAATGTATCTAAAAAACATCGCCGTTCTTCCGTTTGGTTGAATGAGTTTGTGAGACTGGATATTCGCAAATGTGTGAGATTACTGTAGCTAATTTAAAAGATGTGAGTGAATGACTCTTTCCTATCATCTATTGATACTCTAACATTCGATGAATAGATGTCGACGAGAAAACATGTTAGTGGGAAAATATGCACGAGTAGCTATTTGTTCAAGGATATTTAAAGGAATATTCTGCTCAGGGCTTAAAGATGTCCCCCCCCCCCCCAGACTAAAAGTTATATTAGTACTGAACTGACAAAGGATGTGAATTAATTTTCACTCTGCTAAACAACGCATAACCAACAGAGTGAAAAATGTGTCCAGACCGGGGATCGAACCCAGATATCCTGGTATAGCGTACCAAGTGCTTTACCACTTAAGCCATCTGGATGACATCCATTCTGGCATTTTTCACTAATACGTTGTCAAGGCTGCAACATCGCAACGCAAGATGAAATGTCATACATGAGCATGCTACCCAGTGGCGTACATGAGACGAATAAATTCCCAGCATCGGATAATATCTAAATTTCCAATGTCGTTCCACTGGGTAGTGTGCTCGTGCATGATATTCCATCTTGCGCTGCGAGGTTGCAGTTTTGCCAACGTATACGTGAAAAATGCCAGATTGGATGTCGTTCAGATGGCTAGAATGGTAAAGAATTTGGTGCGCTATACGAGGATATCTAGGTTCGATCCCCGGTCTGGACACATTTTCCACTCTGTTGTTTAGCAAAGTGAAAGTTAATTCACATCCTTTGTAAATGTTATTAAATTTACGCGCAGTCTGGAAATTTAATTGGAAAGTTATATTAGTATATAGAAAGGCCGATAAACAGGTATATTATATATCTGTAAGGTAACCGTACTGTAAGCTTTGTCAGTATGGATTATATAACGTACTGGCTGCAAGACTGACAGTTAAGAAGTGACTAAAGGAAATAAAGTAAGTCGTAGCTTCAATATAAGTGGGTTTAAAAGTAAGTTAATGCTAGTAATGAGTGAATTCACAGACCGCCTTCCCTATTAGCAGTCAAATTACACTGTCAGAATAACTCGTCTTCCTACACTAAATTATTCCTCATTTTTCAACAAATAATTTCCGTACTCCTAGAAAACATGCTTTTTGTGTAAATTTTCCCTGAAAGTCGGAAGAAGAGGGGGGAATTCTGTTTATTCCCTGCACGCATGCGTATTGGCTCTATTAATACTCAAGTTCGAATTTATTTTTAAAATGAAAAACTAAAAGTTCAATAAATTAAAATTTCGAATTTATTTAATAACAACAACAAAACAGCACTTTCGAATTAAAAAAAAGTAGCAATTAATTTTCCTATTTTTTTAAAATTATTTGAAATTTTATTTATTTTTAAAGCTATAAAAAATATTCGCACTTAAAATATATTCTAAACAAACAGATTAAAATATATGTATATAATAGTTAAATTAAAGGGAAAAAATCGATTTTACTCAAAAAAGCAACATACAAAAATAATGCTTTCGAATTAAAACTAGTCGTTGGAGGCCACCGTAATACTTACCCATCATGGATATGCAAAATATAAAATATGAAAATAAAGCATGTGTAAACTATTTATAAAGTGCATTGCAATTCGAACAGAATCGTGGCTTGATGACGTCCTTGACTTTAAATGCTCTATTACTGAATTGTGTAAAAGAAACATCCTTATAACTCCAAAAATGACAATCATATTAGCTAACAGTTTACTGCATCGGATTAAGTGTCTTATTTCCAATTAAAATATATCTTTGAAGCTATATAAATCGAAGATATATAAATCTATAAATCGAAGAGTCTGAAAATAGGATTACAAATATCTCGGCAACTTATTGTCCGATCGACTTCATTCTTGATGCAAAATTTATGTTTTTTATTGTCTTTTATATTCACTCCTTAAAATAATCAATTTCGAAAATTTTTATATACCTTTTATCAAAACGAATATTTTGAGAGTCCGAAAAAAAAAATAGTTCCGGATAGGTCCTACAGGCATTTCGAAGAATTCGAGAGGTGGGGGGGGGGGGGGAGTACAGAGGGGTTTTAAAGTTTTGCTGCAGCGGATGACCAAACCAAAACAATCAGTAGTGTCTTTAAGGCAAAGAATATAGACGGGAAAATTTCTTTTTCCTGAGTCAGGCATAAAAATAAAATTTTTATATAAATAGATGGACAAATATCTATTAACATTTTCTAAAGGTACCAAGCCGTCTCTTGCAGTAAAGGATGATTCTCAAGGATCTAGTAGTTCCAATAAACAGTAAGTATTCAATTGTTCCTACTTATTATTTTAAAGAATTTATTTTTGTGTTGTCTTAAGTTGTCTGATTAAAAGTCTGCACAGACCTGGGCCGGGCCCGAAACTCAAACTCAGGCCGGTTTTCTTTCACTAACCGCAATTACTATTATCGTTTCGCTGTTCATATAAATGTATCTAGCTGTACAATTCATGGAGAAGATACGGGCCAACTTTTTCATGAAATATTTTTATTATATGACGTTTCTTTTGCAAATTGGAATCTTTGGAAATCTTTTTGGAAGGTTATATACTGATTGCTGTATTAAAATATATTTTGTTTCTATAAATTACAGAAAAATACTTTTTCTTCATTATATTTTCAGCTTTAAAAGTATGGTTTTCTTTAATCAATCTTTTATTCCTCTTTTAATTACTATTATTTCTAAATTAATCTGGTGTATGCATATGCAGTTGTTTAAATATTCATCAATATTATTATTTCATATTACGATTGCTTGCAGACATAAGAATCTTAAAAATACTGAATTTCAAATTATTGTATAAAAACAGATGCAATATTTCTTTAACCCTTTCAGGGGTAAGTGATTGTGTTTCTGTAATGTTGAATTTACACAGGATTTTTTTTTTTTTTTTTTTTTTTTTTACTAGAATGTCAGTTGTAGAATCGTATTGTTAAAAAAAAGTATCGGCTTTTTATTTTATTTTCATTTAATTTGTAGAAATTGAGTTGCGTTTAATTTCGTTGTTTTTCTACAAGGGCAAGTGATTAATTAACAAAACTAAACAGATCGGTCTCAACTTTTAGTTTTTATTTCTCGTAGGACCTTGGAACAAATATTAATCATACAGTATATTCCTTTTCTAAGGATAGGACCTGTGCAGACCTCTAAAGGCGGTTCTGACAAGCAGCCTGGAAGGGTAATCACGAGTGTAGATTTGATAAATTTTTTTCCGATAAGAATTTCTGCTGCTCCCAGGCGCCACCGAAAGGGGAGGGGAGCGTCATTTATTCTTAGACTTTAGTATAAATAAATAAATAAAAAACTTTTGGTAGGGGCATGGACTAGGATGGGGGAGTTCTTTTGCTGACCACCTCCAGTATTCATCACTGGTTGTAACATTAAAATTTTCTGATAATGGAAATGGTACTCATATGACTTAGTAACTTAGTTAGTAATTAGTACTATACGAATATTATCTGCAATCTAATCGTCGTATATCGATTAAACTTGCTACATAATAAATTACATCAATTTATTCGATTGACTTCAATTTAAATAAATAAAACAATATAACTCTCATTAACTTCTTCAATTATTAATTCATTCGTGCAATGAACTGAGTCAAAAAACAAACTTCTTATTTAATTATATAGAAAATGTAATGGTGAATATTATGAATGTTTTTCAATGGGCCTAATGTTATTTTAGTTGATGGTGATTGTATTTGAATTTTAAGAAGTGAATTTATATTAAAAGGTAATCTTTTAAAACTATGCAATTCTTTGGAAAGTTTCATCTATTATGCATTTAAGCGGCAAAAACCTTTGAAACCATCGATATTGCTGCTGTTTTAGTCACAGGTGTCCGAGTGAATATAAAGAAAGAATTTAAAGAAATATTTAATTTTTTTTTACTCCTCTTAGATCTTTGAAATTGCAGATATTTTTCCAAATGTATATAGAGAAATATATAAAACATGTGAAAAGATACATGAAAAAATTTATTTATCTCTTTCAAGTTACCCCATTAACACTGCCCTTGGTAATTTTTTTTTCAAAAAAATATCAATATTTAATTTAGTCATAACTTTATGAAATATTATTAAAATAACAGCTATATTTCTGCAACTAAAAATGACATATTCTTACTTTTATTAGGAATGTACAAAATTTACTTTAGTTTTAAAACTATTATTTTTCAACTATAAATTTTCCCTTGTTTCTTGTTATTGTTTATTTATTTATTTTATATGTATGAAAAACTGTCGTTAAGCTTATTTGTATTATTATTATTTAAATCTTAAATTTCATTTTACCGGATGATTGAAAATAGACATAATAGCGATTACGCCTAAGGGCATTAAAAAATATAGCGAAAGACATTTAAAAAAAAAAAAAAAAAAAAAAAAAAAAAAAATCTTTTACGGTTAAATATTACCCAGTTATGTTATTTCAGAGATTTCCTGCACTAAAAATGGCAAGACGGGGTTTCGGTATCTAAAAGGTTTGAAATTTCATAAAATTCGAAATATCCTAATTAGATAAATTTTTGTCAAAGATGAGGAATTATTTTAATGTCCTTTCTTGACTCTCTTCAATTCTAAGTTAAAAGATAAGGAGGCCGTGCTATATATTTATATATATAAAGAATCTTTCTATAAAACAAATGCCATATCTAAAATCTGTTCACAATTTGTATACTTTTGTGATTAGAAGTATGTTTCTAGTATCATCGGTACAGGAGATAGTTTCCATTATATCTATTTTAAATTATCCGGTATATGCATACGTATATATATATATTTCTTTTCGCTAACTACTTTCGCACTATTCAGATTGTTTTGTGGCTAGTCATGGTTAAATACGTTTTAGGGTTGTACAGAATATTTTACGTGTGTGTGTGTGTTCCTTAAGGCTACCGTTCCATCCGGCAAAGACACTCGCGAGCTAATGTTAAACCTGTGGGAAGTTTCTTTTCAAATATTTCATTTGCATTTCGACATTTTTAAATATTTTTTTTTCATTGGATAGCTGAGGTTGGGATAAAGTAGGGATATCTCACATGATGTCAAGGATAAAATAAAATCTCATATTGAAAGTTTTCCAAAGATTGTATCTCATTACAACAGAGCAAACACTAAAAAAACATACTTAGATTCAGGGCTTAACTTACAAATAATGCATGATTTCTACTTTCAGAAGTGCAGAGAAAACAACGAAAAGCCAGTAAAAAACTTCATTTAATTTCGATATAATAACTAATTCTTTGTCTTAATTTATATACTCACACTTTTTCTCCCCCATCTATTGAAATAGCACACTGAAAAAGGAAAGCTTTCGGGTTCATATTTAACATAATTCAATATTTAAGATAGTTTGCGTTCAACTAAATATTATATTTAACTTACGTAAATTTATTAATTTTGTGAGGATGCTATTAATTAGTTTGAATAAGTGGAAGAAGCAATTTGTTGTTATTGTATTAAAATATAGTTAGTAATAAATTTTTTACTATCCACTGATGTTTATTCGAATTAATAAACGAAATTTCACTTTGTTAAATTATAAAAAGTTAAAAAAATTAACAATAACATGGTTCTTTTATGATAGAACCCTGTTATTCTAAGCAAGACACGATGTTTGAGAATAATATGGTTCTATCAAATTTTTTATATGTAAAAAAATCCACGAAAATAGTATTTATGAACTTTGATTTTGTAGAATTGCTGTCTATACCTACATAAAAATTTATTATTGCCAAAAGTTTTTTTCAAACTTTAATAGCTGCACGTACAGAGCATGCTGATTTTCAAAGTGTTCTAATTGCAAAATGAGTTTTTGCCAGATAGAACCATCTTATTCTCAGGTGACGAGATGTAATTGCAACGGTACTTTTTTCAACGGGACTACGTTATTTTTCCGATTACGATAGATTCCGTTTAAACAGATTTTGCTGTATTTACATAATATTTTTATATATATTTGTTATATGTACATTAAAACCTGCGAAAACGGAGCCTGTCTATAACAAACCCTCGTCTTAAATGGAAACTTTTCGTGATTCGACGAAAGGATTACCATACAATCATATACCTAATAGTAACCAGTCAAATATATTTTTTCGGTGCTTTGCACTTGCTTTTTCACAGACTTCACTCTATAAATATTTAATCTGTGTAAACGAAAGCAGTCTACAAAAGAATCTTGTCTCAATCGGAAACATTACATAGTTATAACGAAATGAATTCCTTAAAAGTTTACCTGTTAAGGCAGAAAGCTGCCTAAAACGAAATTCTCCATGATTCCTTGCAATTTCATCTTAGAAATCAAAGTTGGACAAATTTGTAATCCCAATTATCTGCAATGTAATTACAATTTAATCTCTATGTAATTAATTATAGTTAAACACATTAATGCAGAGAAATTTCGTCATATAATGGGATGGGGTGGTGGGGGGGGGGGTTTCTAGCTACAGTGCTGCAAGAATTTTTACGGCATGTAATTTTAACTATAATTAATTACATACAATTAAACTGTAATTACACTGCAGATAATTAGGATTACAAATTTGCCCAACTCTGTTAGAAATCATTACTGTTTTTGTATCCATAATGAAATAATTAGTTCCTCATTCCAAGGGGTTCGGACTCTCCCCCTCCCTCCCCCCTCCTCCCCTCCGGCTACGCCACTGACTGAGCCCCTCCAATAATTTTCAAAACTCTACACCTATGTATTTTACATCTAATAATCAAATTAACATTATAGATAATTCATGTTTTTATCCTCTATTAATACTAAAGTTTTAAAACCCCATCCATAATTTCATAACGACGAAATCTCCCCGCAATTAACTTAAAAATTACCAGGTTTCTGGACTCCAAATTGTTTAAGTCTCATGCCGCTATTTGAAGAAAACCCGTATCATCGTTTCAAACTCTTATTCTAGCAAGCGCCCACTGTTCTTACCGGTAAGATACTTGACTTAAAGCGCTGACGTCCCTGGTTTGAGCCCAAGATCAGCCAGAATATGTTCTTGAAGTACATCAAGCAATAAATACTCCCATAATAGTACATAGATGGCAGCGCACAAACAGAGATGTAGTCTTTTAAAACCTAGGTAATTCAAATAACGCAAAATGTCCCTTCTCTAACGGAAAAAAAAATAAACGGACTTTCTTCAAATAACGTAAATATCCCAGAAGCAATGCTGCCAATAATATTTCCGTGATTTGAAGGAAGTATTTCTGAGAGTGTATAAATTTATATTTGTATTATCACCGACTAAATACAGAGTGGTCCAAATTCGCAACATGATTCAGGAATACTGGTTCATGTAAGATGGAGCACGGCACCACAGACACAAATAAGGAAAGGACAACTGACGTCACTGTTGGTTCAATTACGATTGGTTAGCAATAAAATCTTGTTTCTTCTTTATGACTCCTAACTGTACACATGAAATGGGAAAGTTTGATTGGTCTACGTTAAACTAGTCTATAATAGGATTGGCCTTCGTCGCCATGACGATTCCTGCAATGATAGCTACGACAAAAATGTAGTGGTAGATTGGTTGATGGAACTGTTTGTTTGTAAACATGCCCTTTCCTTAAATCGAAAGCAGTAATGTATTCAGTGAGCGTATTAACTAGATACGACGCAAACAAATTCACAGGTATTTGAATAGAATCGGTCCCCATATAACTCAGACCATGCGATTATTTTCTTTGGGACTAATATCAAAGATATAATTTATAAAAATACCTCTAGCTCAATCACAGACCTCAAATCGGCTATAAATCAGTTTCAACTGACGTCACACCCTAAGTAACCATCATACAACCAGATGGATATGCTCATCGGTTTTGGTCGATTGTGATTGGTTGGTTCATAATATAGGCTGCAAATTCACAATTATGATTGGCTGTATAAAACCTGGTGTGCTCGTGATTGAAACTGATCCATTGAAAGTGAGATCAACGCACTCAATTCCGAAATTCCTACATCATGCAGTAATTGAAATAGACTTTATATCACTGTACCTTCAAATGACAAAAAATTGTAAAAAATTGTTATACATTTACCACGTGCATTTGTTTATTTATTTACTAATGATATAAGGAGAGCGAATCTATGTATGTACTGCCAAATTGTCGCCATCCAAAATGATGCAATCGAATTTTCATTCATAAAAGCTGAAGCTAAAGAGTATGTATTTGATTGAATGAAAAGGAAACAGTTTTTACTGCATTTTTATTCTGAGATTAAGCCATTAAATTTTTCATGTAAAAGTAATAACAACACGTTAGGATATCTGATAAAAGAAATAGGGTACTTTTGTGTTATAGCGGCCCCCACAATTACGATTATGCCAAGATTGCAGTTACGATTTCGCCAAGATCATAGCAAAGCTTATATAAGCCTCATATACACGAATATATATACTTCTAATGCTCATATATGTGCCATACACGTTATTATTTACGTCATTATATACGAGGGGTTTTCGAAAAGTAAAGATACAATGCCGGATACTCATTCAAAAAACTTTCTATTGATAAAATGTCCATTACAAATAACTTAATGGAATATTCCTTATTTTTCGACATAGCTGCCGTCATTGTCTAATCATTTGTTAAGTCTGAGTACAAGCTTTTGTATCAAACAGTTTACCGCCGGCTTTCAAAATCACATTTCAACTTCGATTGATCTCAGCATCGTCGTGGAAGTTTTTACCTGCAAGATGTTTCTTCAGGTAAATTAATAAGTAGTAGTCTCTGGATGCAAGGAGGTCCGGGGTGTACGGTGGATTGTCTAAAGCATGAACTCCTCCAGAGTTCTACCTCCAGAGAAAGCACAACACCATTTCGTTACATTTTATGGATTCATAATGTTCCCATAGACGGAAATAATTTATTTGTGAATATCCACTGGACGCTCACCTTTTGCATGAAGAAAACGTATGACGGAACGTACTTCACATTTCGTGGGATTCTGAATGGACGCAGCCATTATAAACACGTGCTATACGGAACAGACAGATAACGTACAAATAACGAAAGACTGTGAGGGAAAGTTCAGATGTTCAAGGTTACAATATGTGTTGCCAACGCACTCATTAAAACTTTTTCTTTCTTGCTGTCTGAGGTGTATCTTTACTTTTCGAAAACACCTCGTACATATTATTTATGTCTTATATGCAATATATACATCATATAACATTATACACATGTTATATTATATACCTCATATATGACTATAACTGGGCAATGTGTGTCACGAAATGTTATATACATCAGATATTATTATAATGTCCTTATATGCTTTGTAATTTGGCGATAAATCTTGGTCGCTTGGCGATTCCTCCTCGGGGGCCGTTATAACCCCAAAAGTACTAGAAATGGAATATACCTGAGTAACTTCTTTACGGAGTCTACATCAGTAGCGGGTTTTGGATAACCTATGCGCACCTTCAGAGGTGGTTCTGCATGCACATGAATATTAAGACTGTCAGGATCACCGGTATTTGATGATACGCTATCGTTAGGCTGTGTATTATCTTTTCTAAGAACATCATCATCTCCATTGCCAAGAGCATTTATCTTTAGTTGAATAGATGTATCTCCAGTTGATGTGTTGACTCCTATTTCTGGTTTAGGACTTCCACGACCCCTAGAATAAACGCAGTAAAGTTTCACAAGAGAAAATGACATTTCTGTAGCATAAATGTTCAAACATACAGTCAAAATATTGAAAAAGGTTAACATCTGTGGCTTGCTTGGTTTGCAGACAAACATTCATACATGCAAACATAACTTGGATTTAGATGTTTGGTTAATTAAATTTAGTAGGTATTGGTATGTTTCAAGGCTGAAATAGGATTGTCGCAGTGGCGTACAGTGGATTATTTGAGGCAAAATCTTGGCTAAAATTACTTTTCATGTATTTGAAAGTTAAAACCGACTTACTATTAGTAAATACATTTAATTAACGTTATGCATAAATAAATGTATTTAAAAAATAAATATATAATAAAACGTTTACTTAATTCTTTACTGATTAGAAGAGGAAAGTAACTGTTTGTTTTGTTTCAAAGTAATTGTTTAATTACATATGGTTTATTTTACTACACCATAAATTTTAACTACCTTACCGATGGCACTAATTCTTTGCGCACTAGTTTAATTAAACCAGTGTATATTATATAAATGTTACTTGCATTTAGTATTTAGCAAAGTTGAGTCTGTATAGTATAGAGATGCTGGTTTTTGAGTGTGTTTACTAGGTTTGCAGTCCTCCCCCAAAACACTGATATCTAAAAATGGCAACAATATGTGGAAGATTTTTGTTTTTTTAATTTGTCTTCAAAACTATAACCAATCCGATTATAATTCAAAACTGGTCCGACAAACCCCGACACAGCTCTAAAAAGCTTGATTATATCTTCTTAACATAGTATAAAACAAAGTCGCTTTTTCTGTCCCTATATCCCTATGTACGCTTAAATCTTTAAAACTACGCAACGGATTTTGATGCGGTTTTTTTTTTAATAGATAGAGTGATTCAAGAGGAAGGTTTATATGTATAATAACATCCATTAAATAGAGGAGAAATACTGTTATTTTTGAGGTTTAAGTCGCTTTTTCTGTCCCTATATCCCTATGTACGCTTAAATCTTTAAAACTACGCAACGGATTTTGATGCGGTTTTTTTTAATAGATAGAGTGATTCAAGAGGAAGGTTTATATGTATAATAACATCCATTAAATAGTGGAGAAATACTGTTATTTTTGAAGTTTTTAATGTGATGTCGTAAATAATTTCATTTTTTCCGCTTATACATTGCAAACGCAGGCTGAACCCTACAAGATTTATCAAAATAATGTACTAATTATTGTACACATTAAAAAGGTCTACAGAAAACACAAAGAGATGAAGGTTTTCAAGGTTAACCCGAAGCAAAGCGAGGGAGGGCCGCTAGTATTAGATAATATATTTCAATAAATATATCTCTATATATAAAATAAGAGATGTCTGTCTGCCTGCCTGCCTGACCGAGGAAAGCGCCGAAATTATAACACTTAGGCCTATGAAATTTTTCTTATGTGTAGATGCTGCCACCAGAAAGTGCACTTCGTTGCCGGATTTTTAAATTTAAATTTATTTTTTTAAAATTAAAACGTGCATATTGGATTATGGGTTAAAGGCTATTTACAGCTCTCCGCCAATCCGCGACAATGAAGCAGCCAGCAAATGAGAGCAGGTGGTAAATATGGGATCCAGCGACCACAGTTCCTACATGTTACATACACTTTATTGAATGTTTTCATAGTGCCAGGCATATCAGTTTAAAATTCAATGAAGCGAAAATTTTGGGTATTTATTTTTATTTATAATCTTTCTTATTTATATCTTGCACTTTACTGAATGTTTTGATAGTGCCAGGCATATCTGAAGTTTAGGCCTAATTCAATGAAGCGAAAATTTTGAGTATTTATTGTTATTTACAATCTTTATTCCTGTTAATGTATTTTGACTACATTTTTAGTCCCGAAGAACGGTGAACTCATAACATGCGATAAATTGTAGAACTGGATGGAAAATACTGTGAGTAAAGTGTAAGATGTATGTTTTCGTAAAGACTTGTTAGTGAACTCATTTTGCTTCCTATACAAATCTTCAATGTTTTGATTTATTATCATTGTCTCCATTATTGGGCGATGACAACATACATTTTATACTAGACTGCATGTCACAAATTAAAATGGTTTCATAACGATATACATCTTTGGTCAAGAACAGTCGTGCAATCTGGTATAAGATGTATGTTGTCATCGACCAAGAATAGGAAAAAAAAATAATTTTGACTGCTTTATTAAAAATTTACAAAACTATGCTTCCTGGAAAAATATTGCTTTGTAATCTTTGCGTAAAGTTATTATTTCTACACACTTTAGATACTTTTGTACCAATAAATAGTACAATTATTATTTATTTATGCAATCATTCTTTTCTTTCGTAATTTGTGTACGACCGCTGAAACGCGATCATCCGACATGATTCTTCCCCTTTGCGAACTCATATTCAGGCACCGACAAGTGGTCAAGTCAGCATTTATGTAATTTCATATATCTGCGACTTTTTATGATGAAATGCTGAAATTTTTGTACATGGCCTTATTAGTGTATTAATAATAAGGCTACGACACATTTTACTCATTGGGAAATCTTTTGTACGGATGCCGTATAAAAATTTACATTTTGTATTTCCTCAAATTTAATCCCCTGAAAATTTTAATCGATTCCATAAAATTCTGTACCTTTTTACGTAACTTTGTAATTTATAATATATGTCTATGATCAATATTTAAGGAATAAAAACCGAGGTCAATGTTTTTAGGTCACCCTGTATAGTTTTTTTCATCTGAAAAAAAAAATATATAAAAAAAATCGGGTCAACTCGAAACCGAACCGCAAGAAGAGTAAAATCAAGAACCCAAAAGTATTAAAGTCAGCATGAACTGAACCCGACCCGCAACGAAATAAATTAGTGCCAATCCGATCCGAGGGTCGGGATGGATTCGGATATAATCGGGTTACCCGACCCGATGCAAGAATATAACCTATACTTATCATTCTATAGGAATATCGGTATAAGTGACAGTTGTATGTAATTCGCCTGTTAACCCCTTCGCGACGAGCGTTCTTTACAGAATTTTTAATCTTTTACCACCGGTTTTTCAAAACAGAAATTTTCGCCTAACAGAATCGCAGAAATGCTAAGATTCAATAAAGGCAAAGCTTGCAATAAAAGATAACTGGTGGGAATAATCGAGGATTCTGAGCATCTTATGCGTCACGTATACGTTTCGCTCATCCCCAAGGGGTTAATAGATATTTTTTCAACCCATACCATTGTCCTTGTTTTTTGAGCATTTAAGAAAATCTTATACTCTGCTTATCATTTATCATTAAACATTTACCCCTTTCATGATAACGCTTATTACTTACCCAGTATAGGGGTCTTGTAATCGTTTTAAAAATCGATTTTTTTGACGGATTTACACGTTTTAGACACTGAAGATTCAGAAAACAAATTTTTAGAAAAAAAAATAATAAAATTGCCGTCCGACTTACTGGTGTCTGTAAACGCTCTATCTCCCGAACAAATTGAGGCAGAGACTTGAAATTTGGTATGTACTTAGTATGTAATAACTAATAATGAGAAGAAGCCTATTGAATTTCAGTCACCTCAATTATACGGAACTATTTTTTTTTGCACTCGCGAAATATTCGTTCTGATAAAAAGTATATAAAAATTTTCGAAATTGTTTATTTTAAGGGGGGACTATAAAAGACAATAAAATAACAAATTTTGCATCAAGAATGAAATCGATCGGATTATGAGTTACCGAGATATGTGTAATCCTATTTTCCACGGTCTTCGATTTTTCATGACCCTGTATTTCATTCTGATTTAAATTCAAATATGTATTTTAATTGGAAATGAGAGGCTTCATCCGACGCAGTAAACTGTTAGTTAATAGGATTAATCATTTTTGGAGTTATAAGGATGTTTCTTTTACGCAAATCAGTCATAGAGCCTTTAAAGTTTAGGACGTCATAAAGCCAGGATTTTATTCTGGAATTGCAATGCATTTCATAAATAGTTTACACATGTTTTATTTTTATATTTTATATTATGCATATCCATGATGGGCCAGTATTACGGTGGCCCCCAATGACTAGTTTATATTTTGGGCACAACTTTTTCCGTAGTTTTTTTCACATTATTTGATCGCTGTGTGATTAGATAAGGCAAAAATTAATGTTCAATGATTTTGCTCTTTGCGTGCCTTTCTTTCGTCGCGAAGAGTTTAATAAGGTGGTTCTTAAATGATTTGCTGAACAACGCAAAACTTTCTGACATAATTTCTGACTCATTTTTAAACGCAAAGTCGTAAAACTGGCAGACCTGACTATGGAAGCGATTTGGAATCGAAATGAGTTTATTATTTTTTTTCTTTATAAATAAATTACTTATCGAGTTATAACGTGACCTACGTTATACATGGCCGGTGCATGACGGTTAAAACGTCACATGGAGTCAGTGGCGCAGCCAGAATTCGGTTCTAGGGGGGGTTTTGAGTTTATAATAAAGATGGTCGCCGGTTATATGAATCATCGGTTAATGGAATCAGTCTTTTAAATGAATGAAATCATAATGCTTTTCTCCGCAATTACGTTGGTTATGATTCATTTAAACAGCGTTTACAATATTAGAAGCGCGATAGAATTAAAAATAGCTAAAAGAGGAACCACAACTAATTTATAAAATTTTAACGATAAATATACGAATCTCCATCATAAGCAAGAGGTCACTGCAACATTACCAACAAATGAAATATAGTCTTTAAATTTGTGTACAGACCCCCTCAGGGCTCGGAAGTAGCGCGCTACAAGTAGAGAAACTACAGTAGCCGCTACTTTTTCCAGTAGTTTGCAGTGTAGCGCGCTACATTAAAAAAGTGTAGTGTAGCGAGTAGCGCGATACAAAATATCAGTAGTTTGTAGCGCGCATCGACGCTACTTTTGACGCTACTTTCGGGGGGAGGAAAAAAAGGTCCCAATCTTCAAATCACATGATTATAACTCGTTTCTTTCGTGCGAAATATGTTCTCTGCAACAATTTGCGAACGTCAGCGACAAATGTCATTTGCAGTGTCATATATTTCTCCATAGACGACGGGCACGGTCACAAATTAGCTGTCATGTTCACAGTTTGGGTGTCAGAAACTTCGTGTACTGTTATTTAAATCCATAGAAATCTTCTCAATATAATGTATTTTTATACGACTACGATTTTTTTTCACCAAAATATAGTCGTCCGGCTATGTTAAATCTTTATCTGACTAATTTCTTCTACCTTTTGCCTCCCACCCCCAGCAAGCAAAGAAATGTAAAATCCTTATTAAAAAAAGAAAAAGAATGGATTTATCTAAACATAAATCCTCTAAATTATCCCTAATCTCTCAAATTCACGCTTCCCCATAGTAGCATACAAAGGAGTTTAAAATATTTTTAAATCTTTATTTTTATACAAAAATAAAATCTTTCACTCATTTGTCTAATGACAACAAATAAAAATTATTTCCTTGTCCCCAAAATTTACGCTTCCCTTTTTGCCCCTCCTCCAGCATACAGTTTCAAATATTTAAAACTCTTTATTTTAAAAAAATGTCCACATTTGTTTCTACCTAATAATAATATATAAGTAACTATCTAAATTGTCCCCTAACTTCCCATAATTTACTCTTCTCCCCCCCCCCCCCCACAAAAAATTTTAAGTTGTTTTTATCTACCCTATATATATAAAATCCTAATGAAACGAATTTGTGAAACGATTTTATGAAACGAATTTATGAAACGATTTTATGAAACGACTGATTATGTTTCAGGGCTATTTTTAATAAAATATTAAACGCTTGATGGTGAAATTAATACCAATTGTCCATAAAAATCCGCGGATGTCAAAACTGGTAATAGAATTTTAAAATTGGAATTAGTTTTCGAGATATTAATTTTTTTTTCTAATTTTAATGACATTTCTGTAATGATGGCAACTAATTACTCAGTTTTTTGTGACAAAAAAGGGAAAAAAATTGAAAAGGATCCCGATAGGGATTATTGATTTCTTTTTATTCGTCATTTTCAAATTGAAATTGAATTTATCTTTTATTTCAATCGATAATGAAGACAAAATTGTGATTAAATTATGTTTTTCAGGAAAATTTGAAAAAAAAAATATATTTCTATCGTCAGGATTCAATCGTCTGTCAGCATTTAATTTAATTTATAAATTGAAAATATTTTGAATAAATTCGTCCAAATGACGTCATTTATGTAAAAGCCGAGGCTAACGAAAAAGAAAGGCTACCGCGGTGCTTTACGCGTATCTTTTTTTACAGACCGTCGGAGCCACGTGATGCTCGAATGCACCAGTGCAAGTGCACGAATAGAGCATCACGTCACTCTAGCGGTCTGTAAAAAAAGATAAGTGGAATGCACCGCGGTAGCCTGTCTTTTTCGCTAGCCTCGTGTAAAAGCAAAAGAAAGGGGGGAAAGGAATTAATAATAATTATTATTTATTGATATCATTTTGTTATTTTTTTGTAAAATTTAATTAAACGGATTTATAAAATCACTAATTCGGATATTTGAAACGGATATATAAAATAATAATTGTCCAACTGAACGGAAAGAGAATAATAATAAAAAAAAAAAACGTCAAGACCCTTATAATAGAAAAGCACCAAAAGTTCATTTTTTTTTTTCATAACTTTTGGCAACAAATCTATGTATATTAACGAATCTATCCCTTTTTGAAACTCGAATTACGCCAAACCTAAAAGCAAAGAATCCTATACTGGAAAAGAACCCGATTTTCTTATGGACAATATTCAAGTGACATAACATGGTGTAAAATTATCGCGGATAGCAAATTTGTTTAAATATCTCATCAATTAATGCCGAATAAATGCAGGCATGCATGCACAAAATATTTAATTAATTTTGTATGATAAATAATTATTAGAAAATTCGTATATACATATTAATTGAAATAAATAATTTACACATTTAAAATAACATGAAAATATGCCTGATGGTGCATTAAAATAGAGAGAAAATTAAAACCTGTTACTGAAAATGTCTATAACATAGTACTTTTCAATACCGTGGTTCTTAATGTTATTCACAAGCAGATGGAATTTTTCTCATCCTTAAACGCAAAGGAAGAATAGAATACAGATCGTTGTTATAAAAGTCCCAGAGGTATATAGTCACAATTTAAACCTAACCATTTTATACAAGCTGGTTTTCAAGCTGTAATTGATTTTACTTATCAATCCCGAAAACAGTCGTCAGCTGTCGCAACAGCTATGTATGAGGCCATGATAATAAAAAAATGCCCCATTAAAACGTTAAAAGCATGGCAACCCAATTACAGATTTACCAATATTTTTAAAATAAAGCACGCTGTCATGTTTTTAGAGGCCTCGAAGTCTGAGCGGGGGTTGGCGAGCGTAGCTCGCAGGGGGTAGGCCCCCTAGTTTCTATACTAGAATCCGTCAGGCCGAAATGTCGGAGCATTGAGTGGGAAAAACATAAAATATAACATTAACAATATATAATATATATTTTTTATTTTTATATTTACTGTTTATTAGTATAAAAGAAAAATTACAATAACAGCTGTTGAATCTTCAAGTGTTTATTCGGTCAACAGTTGCCTCAGATACTGCTCAAATGCTAATCTATCAGCAAGTGCCCCCATTCTTCTAATTTGGTCTAGCCTATCCTTTGCGAAAGGCACTTCAATCAGAACATCCTCTAAACGTCGAACCCTGCTAAACGCGACATAAGCATGCACAAAATATTTAATTAATTTTGTATGATAAATAATTATTAGAAAATTCGTATATACATATTAATTGAAATAAATAATTTACACATTTAAAATAACATGAAAATATGCCTGATGGTGCATTAAAATAGAGAGAAAATTAAAACCTGTTACTGAAAATGTCAAGTGTCACCAATGTCCACAGCTATTTTTGACAAAGTTAAACCTTGGGATTTGTGTAGGGTGACAGCGTATGAAACTGTTAAAGGTAACTGAGTACGGGAGCATGAGACATTGTTTTCTTTCCAAGACTTTGTAATAGGTGTGACAGGAAAAAGTCTTTCAGTGAGAAATGGTCCCCGATAATCATCAAAATGAACCATTACTGCCTGTGGCAAGCCTGGAGGCCGTAATCCTGGTCAATATCTTTTACCGTACCAAGTGCACCGTTGACCAATCCTCCCTCTGTCCACAGATTGGTACGCAACATAATTCTGCATCCAATTGCTAAAAAAAGTCCCTCATCTTCACTCCATCTTGCTATTTGATTATTGTGGTCTGCTAATATTCTTGCCACTGGCCATTTTGATTTACGAAGTACTTCTTGATTATGTTCTTCAGCTTGCTTGTTTGTGGGAAAAAGGCGTATGGCATCTTTCAAGTTCAGCCGGAGGCTGTATAGCTTTACGTCGTTGCATAAGGGATGCGTATTGGTCGCCTGTAACTTTGCCTACGGAAAGCGAATCAAGAGTCTCTCTAAACTGTATTTGCTGATCGTCGCTTTGTCTCATTGACTTTGTTAAAGTGAAACATTTTTCAAACATCTTAAGAACTGTTTGTCCACGAAAAGCCAAAATGTCTTTTATAGAATGTCTCCTATATAGAGGTGTGTCTTTTACAGGCTGTAGCTGCCTAATATCTCCAATCAGGTAAACAAATAAGCCTCCAAAAGGTTCAATGCTGTCTGGTTTACCTTCGCGACATCTTTGCTCAAGTGCAGCCATCAGACGGCATCCGATCATTGAAAATTCGTCAATAATGAGAAATGAAACTGGATTCATGCTGAGCTGTAGATTTCTTGCTGCTTCACTTCCTAAATCAGCAAGCGATTTAAAACATGTTGGTACTTTTAATGCAGAGTGAATTGTTTTGCCCTCGACATTAATTGCAGCAGCACCTGTTGGAGCCAAAACCATAATAGCTTCCGGTCCTAACTGCTCGGTAACTCTTTTACGAATTTCTTTTATTACCGTACTTTTTCCAGCTCCGGCTTTCCCAATAATAAAAGTACGTTTAGGGCAATTTATAAATCTTGATTGCAAAGACGAAAGCTGTTGCGTGCATAAGTGAAGTATTTTTTGCTGCTCATCTGTAAATCTGATCTCAGACGTATCGTAATTTTGATGCACTGTAAGTTGTTGTTCTTTACAGTAATTTAAAAATGAAGTAAAATTGCGATCAGGGTACTTGTAACTCTCACTTTTCCACTCACATGCATGATCAATCACGCGTTGCCCCAAAGTATCCTCGTTTGTCTGCACAGGAACTATGGCAGCTGCTGCCATATATGGATCAATCTCGCGGTATTCTTCTTGCAGGATTTCTGTCTCATGTGTACTGCTAACAGCAGGAAAATTTATTTCTTCGTGTGCATCAATATTTAGATCATTGAATGCTTCCTCCCATGAGTGATACGCAGACGGCAGGCCTTCTTGCAATAAAGAGTCAGAATTACCTCTCCAAGGATAATTGAGTAATACTTGTTGCCTATAGTAATCTTCGGCTAGAGTTGGGTCGTGGTTGAGTGATGTAAGAAGAAAAACTCTGACAACTGCATCTTTTCTTCTTTGGTGATAATCGACTCCTCTTACTGAGAAAGATTTTGCAAACTTAAGAAGCGTGCAGGAAATGAGTTTCTCTGGCCGCGCGCAATATTTCTGAAGCATGCTTTTTGATGGTCTTTCGTCGCTTGAAAAGTTTATTTCTTCCCTGTTCTTATCATGAAGCCGTATTGTAACTACTTCCCGACTACTGTGATACATTGGCCATCCCATTAATATGTGTACTACCTCTTGGGCTGAGTAATCCCTTTCAGAAACAGAAGACAAAATGAGTTTTTGGACTGCTTGAACTGCTGGATTTGTTTCGTTCATCTTATTTAAAATCTCAGATAACAATTCCTTGTAAGGAACAGAAGCTGTTTCTGATTTTGAGGCATATTTGGCAATGTAATGCAAAACCGCATCCTTTGATGTAATAGGACTGAAATCCGTGTTAGCTCTCCAAACTTGTGACACGAAGCAATTGTAAGTATTCATTTCAGAATCGTTTCTTTTTGGCAAAAAGCTAATTATGCCATTTTCTACTTGAAGCTTTGGAGAGTCGCACTTTGCTTTTGGAAAACCAAATCTGCAGCTATAACTATTTGTACCTCTTTTTTTCCTTAGGCAATAATATCCATGTCTTGTGTGATGTTGGACTTGATTTAAGAGCTGAGCGAGATCTTTTTCACGATCTTCACTGGAAATGTCTGAAAAGCGAACTCGACAGCGGTGTATATCATTTACGAGGACGTCCTTGTCAGGATTAACAGCACTGCATAGTTTTTCAAAATATGCTGTTACGGCTGCTACATTTTCAGCATTAGTTATGTCTAGTGTTTCCATGTTTGGCGCCCCTCTTAACCACAACAATCCATGCATGTGAGGACTTCCACGCCACTGTCATTCGAAACGAACCCAGTAGTCGTCTATTAAAAACAACGGCGTCAAGATTTTTCTCAAAAATATAGCACAACGTTTTTGAAAGAGCCAACCAGTCAACAGAGGGTTGTCGTACATTAATTGTCTGCGTTCTGTATCAGTCAGCTCATTTGGATCTCTGTTAGGCTCTAAAAGTCTGAAAAGATCAGGCCAGTGATAATCAGCTGCAGACAGTGTAAAAAAATTGTTGGTGCTCCAATTTGTCCTACCATGGAAAGGAGTTCCCCACAACGTGCACGCCAGTATCCTTTTGTGGATCTTAATTTGCTAGCATAAATCATAATGTGTTTTGCCATTTCTGGTTGCCTATTCAGAATATCACGCATCTGCTCTACCGTCTTATTGCTGAACCTATTTCGCTGAACGAAAAAACGCCCTTTAGCCAAAGACTGCCACCGAAGAATTGAATTCATGGCAAAGTAGCGAAATAGGGGGTCTTTAGCAAATCGCCCATCTTCATACTTCATTAGGAACTTAAAATACTCATCAGGAGAGACTGCTTTTTGACGAGGTTGTCGTAAGTCAGCTGTACCATGTGGAAAAAGATGAGGAAAAGCACGTGCTATGTAACCCTCTTCTTGAAATTCGTTGATAGGCTGTGAATTTAATGAAGGGTGAGGCACACGAATTGCGTCATTTATTAAGTTGTTTTGATCTACCGGTTCAAGTAGTGGTCTAAATGACTCGCGCCTTATTGCCTCGTTCAAAGTATCAATATCCTCAGTAATATCGGTTGCTGTTGGTAACATTTGAGATACGTCACCATTCTCAGGTAATGTAGCGATCAAATCTTCATCAATTGTGATATTTGAATAATAAGGATTGTGAGCTTTAAGCCATCTGAGTGCTTCTAGAAGGCGTTGTGAGCGAACAGAAAACTCTGCACATCCTGATAAAGTATCTTTTGTCACTAACACAGTTGAAGTCATATCTGAAGGATTGACAGGCAGGCGCGAAATAAAACTCTCAATATTTTGTTTAAAGCTGATTACATTTCCGCTGTATCCATACTGTGAGCCCAGCAGTATTTAATATGATATCAGGGAAAGCTCTGTGACACGTATTACAGGACACATAGGTGATTTGCGATACCTCTCTATCAAACCTGATTGCTTCATTCATTTGAGTTTTCAGTATACCGGTACTCGGCAAAAAATCTGAAGGTAACTGACTTGTGCGACTTCTCCGCATTGAATTACGATTCGCAATTCTTCTCATTTCAGCTGATTGCTTTCTCTTAACTGGCATCCTTGCAAATTCTATATAATAAAATCTTATAATCCGTTCATATATAAAATGTTTCTTAATATATATTTTTTTATCCTGGATTGGCTGGACTATATCAAAATAAACAGATTTACTCTCATACTTCTTTTATACAATAAGCTTGAATGAAAAGAAAAAAAAAATTGAAATGGAAACAAAAAGTTTAATTACACCAATTGCTGAGTTCGATTTAAAAAAAAAACAAAATTCATGTACTTAATACGATTTAAACTTCATTGCACGTGTTTTAAGATAAAAATGTATGGGGTCCTTATTTCAGAAAAGTAAAATATATGTAAAATATATAAAAGTAAAATATATGGGACCGAGATTAAGAGCTTTTACTAATAGGTTGTTTCCGAGTATATTGTTATTTAAATAAGTTTCTCATGATAAAAAATGGCAACAATATAAATTATTTCAATTTTCTTTTTATTTAATTCAAAAGTTTTTCATGATAAAAAATGGCAACAATATAAATTATTTCAATTTTCTTTTTATTTAATTCAAACAATCGCAATGTTATCTCTATGGGGAAATGGAAAATTCTAGAGCAGACGATTCCGGGCGTTAGAGTTGACGAATATTTCTGTTTTTCAATCCCCGGCGAGATTTTGCCACTACCGACTTCCAGTCCAATATTGGTATCAATGCGGCAAATATTTTGGCCGCTATCGTGTACACAAAAGTGTAATTTTTCATGGGAAGCCGGAGCTTTGCTCCGACAATAAAAAAAATCTTCTGCACATGTTACGTGTGTCTAGATTTAGAGGTGGCCGCTATTCAGAGATATAAGCGTTTTCAAATATATAAATTTTAGGAATTAAAAAGTGGCGCTAAATAGAGGTGGCCGCCTTTCGGGAGAAAAACCAGAATGGAGGTCTTATTGTACATAGATTTTTAACCTGAAAAAATATTTTGGACATTCTTTTGAAATTCGGGTCAACCCGACCCCTACCCGCTAGAGTCAAAACCCAACCCGAAACCGATCCGAACTCGAAATAATGAAATTCAACCGGATCCACAGTAAATAAGTGGAAGTCAACCCGATCTGAATCCGACCCACAACAAAAAAAAATCTAGAGCCGGGTCGGGTCGGGTGCGGGTAAATCGACCCGATGCAGGACTCTAAACGGTATAAAACTAAAAATCTAATCTTTAAATGTTTTTTAAAAATTAGTTGCGGTTTCAAAACTTCCATTTATAACGAAATACTATCAGAAGCAAAACGCTAAATAATCGTTTCCTGTCTTCCTGTCGATCACACAGTTTTTTGCCAAAACAAAATTAGAAGTATCAAGAATTAGAATTGTAACTATTCAGCAGAAATGTTTCAGCTGTGCAGGAGCATTCGTTATAACCATTATCGTACCAGTAGTTGAAAAAGTATGTTTATATTAACTTCCTGATACGAATTCTAAGATTAACAAAACAGACAGGCACGCATTTTGCTTTTGTGAAACTGTGATCTGCGGTTTATATAGACTTTTAATGTGAAAAAATATTTTGGACATTCTTTTAAAAAACCGGGTCAACCCGAACTCGACCCGCAAGATTCAAAAAGCCAACCCGAACCCGAAAGAATGAAAGCCAACCCGACCCGCAACAAAAAATTTGAAGTCAATCCGACCCGAACCCGAACCGCAACGGGAAAATATAGCCAACCCGAACGGCGGGTCGGGTCGGGTTTGGGTAAAAGCAGGTAACCCGTCCCGATGCAGGATTCTAAGCGCTACTGTGCTACATCACTCTCATAAATGTGTAAGATTATTACAATTTTTGTTTTCAAATTTCCTCTTTTAAGAAAAATTCCAACATAATTAAAAAGGTTCTATGAATTTGCATTGTTTGTCTGTCCGTGCTCTAACTCTCATAAATATACTCCGACTGCCATGAAAGTTTTATATGTTATTGAAGTTTACCATAGAATGTTCAGTATTGAAAATGAAATGTGTAGCATTTATATCTCGCTTACAGGGACGTTCAAAAGAATTCTGTTACATTATGGTCTATCGGGAAAAATCGTTTGCGGTGTATTTAATTAGCGATGATTACTAAAGTAGCGAAGTAGTGACTACTTTTGGAAAGTAGTTTGTAGTCGCTACTTTTAAAAATAAGTAGTTGTAGTTGTAGTTAACTACATTTTTTATAAAGTAGTTGTAGTTGTAGTTCGTTACAAACAAAAAGTAGTTTTTCCGAACCCTGGGCCCCCTACGAAACAAATGATTCGAAAGAAACACCGATTGCAAAAATCTGCTCATAATCGAAAAATAGCTTTTTATAACTTTAAGTAATTTTTTTAAATTCTTACTTTTGCAAAGATTTTTTTCCTGGGTACGCACATAGCTTGGTCTTAGATATAACTGAGAGCAAAAAACGCAAAAAAAGCAGCTTGAAACTGAGATAGACTTACAATGTGTATGTTTTTTTTCTCTTGGAATTCGATGATCTGTTATTGTTTCGAACGTGGAACAAAGACAGAAATGCAATTAAGAAACAGACCACTCTTTACTATATAACTCAAAGCGTCTCTGTGAGAGTATATGACCCATCTTTTATTATAAGACGTCTCGAAAACGTGACGCAGTCCAAAAATCAAGTTTTGACATAACCTATGCGTGTAATATGCGTTTTCACAGTTTTAAGTAGAATTTTCGCCGTTTAATTGAATCACATTGTTGAATAGAATTTGATTTAAGAAAGCGGTGGATTCTGCCAAGGCGGAAAGGCCAAAAAACTTAATTTTAACTGTAGTTGTTTTGATTCATATAAGCGGCAATTATAGTAATTTTTTTAGCTCTGGGGGGGGGGGGGGTTTAACCCCCAAACCCCCCCCCCCCTTGGCTGCGCCACTGCATGGAGTGGATCATTTTAACACGGCGATTGGTGCAAAGCGACGTACACCACGTTTTGCATCAATCGCCGTGAAAAAATGATCCACTACATGTGACGTTTTAAACGTCATGCATCGGCCGTGTATAACGTAGGTCGCGGTTTTAAGCGATTCTGGTGACGTGACAAAACCTTTTACTGCTTTCCGACGCGGAAATATTGGAAATTCGGTTCAAAACGCCGACTTTCACACTGTTTTTAGAAAGATCTACTGCCTTTATCAAACAATGGAAAATGTGTTTCGATTACAAAGTTTCTGCATAACATCACCTGCCCATTTCATGCGTTTCTGAACAAAAATGAATTCAAAAATGTCAAAAATGTATCTGAAAGTTGCCCCTTTGGATTTGAGAACAGCCTTAAAGAAGAAATAGAAAATCTTAAAATTCATAAAGATACAAATAAATGTAAATATATTGCTTGAAAGTGCGTAAAAACATACATAAAAACGTTTAAAAGTACATTAAAGTCCTTTTAAAATCAAAACGTTTTCAACCGAACTTACTCGGTCATCATCAATAAAAAACTAATAGTTAAGTTGAGTTGTTGTCTATTCGCGTCTTCTAGCTTGCCCGGAACAAACCATCACCTTGAAGTAAAATGGTTTGTTCCGGGCAAGCTAGAAGACGCGAAGAGACAACAATTCAACTTAACTATTAGCTTTTCACTGATGATGACCGAGTAAATTCGGTTGAAAACGTTTTAATTTTTAAAAGGACTTTGATGTGCTTTTAAATGTTTTTATGTATGTTTTTACGCACCTTCAAGCAATATATTTACATTTATCTGTATCTTTATGAATTTTAATTATTAAACAAGGTGAATTTGCACTGAAATTTTAACTTTTGATAGAAAAATCTTACTTTTTTAAAGACGCCAGCTCTTCCTCGTGAGCTTGTAGCGCATCTCCCAATTCTTTGTACTCGCTTTTCACTTTATTCCACGTAGAATCGTCCACTACTTCAGGAATTAGTACTGCGGGTGGAGTGGCGATTTTCAGAGACTCTAAATTAAGCACGACGAAATGGGTAACTGGAAAAGTCTCCGCTTCTATTGCTGAATCTTTTCTTCTTCTTAACATCAAAGACCTACAATGACGACTGTTTAGCAAGCACATCAGAATGACTAGGAAGATGAGATTCATTAAAATTCATCTGAAAAAGAAAATTAAAGACAAAATTTAGAGATTAGACATTTAACTAAGATGTCCATAGAAACCGACTATGACTTTTGTAGACTCAGACTGGGTCCGATTACGGTACGATCACAGACCCTTTACATTTGGGCCGCAAATCTGAAGACAAAGTTTAAAAAATTGCAGTTGAGTTTTATTATTTACACAGTGTTGTACTATATATAGCAAAATATGGTACTTCTCTATTATCCTGTCGACCACTTTTCATAACAAAAAACGGTACTTCTCTATTATCCCGTCGACCACTTTTCATAACAAAAAACTATCGCCAAACTGTAACGCCCAATAAACGGGAAAACGTTGCCATTGAAATATCAAAATAAATAAATAAATAAAATATAAGAATTTAAGGACACAATTGTTATTTTAATGAATGAAATAACCAATAAATCAGTAAAACATAATGAAAAATACACGCAAATGTCGAATTAAAAACCATTGGATGACCTAACAAACACGTATAATGCTTCTGACATCAAGTCAATGGGTCCGCATTTTTGGCGTTTAATCTTACAGTTTGGCGATAGTGTTTTGTTATGAAAATTGGTCGACGGTAAAATAGAGAAGTACCCAAAAAATTATCACCAAACTGTAACGCCAAATAAACTGGAAAACGTTGCCATTGGAATATCAAAATAAATAAATAAATAAAATATAAGAATTTAAGGACACAATTGTTATTTTAATGAATGAAATAACCAATAAATCAATAAAACGTAATGAAAAATACACGCAAATGTCGAATTAAACACCATTTGATGACATAACAAACACGTAGAATGCTTCTGACATCCAGTCAATGGGATTGCATTTTTGGCGTTTCATCTTACAGTTTGGCGATAGTTTTTTGTTATGAAAAGTGGTCAAAGGGATAATAGAGAAGTACCGAAAATAATTACTCTCCTGAAAGTATTACAAGAATGTATGTTCTTTAAAGTATAACAAGCATAATGTATTTTTACTTTAAAATGTTAAGGAAATAGAAACACTCGCATAATTTGCTTCAAAACGTGGCGTTAATTACATTGCCACTAACGTTATGATCAAAAAGTTTAAATATGCGATTTTAAACGTAAATAAACGACTGTGAGAACTCGACGCCCTCTCGCGGATTTCCTCTTTTCAGATATTGTTTTTTTTTATAAGGAAAGGGCAGTTGACGTCACTGCTGGTTAAATTACTGTTGGATAGCAAGAAGAACTTATCCGTTCTTTATGACTCCTACCGTACACATGAGATGGGGGTGATTTGATCAGTCTACGTTAAACAGGTCTATGATAGGATTGGCTGCGTCGCCATGACGATTCCTGCAATGATCGCTACGACAAAAATGTAGTCGTAAATTGGTTGACGGGAGTATTTGTTTTTAAACATGCCTTTTCCTTATTAGCAATAAACCCACTACCCACTTCTAGGCACTGTAGTTAGGGGGCGCTACGGTCTTCTTTTTCACACGGATGCTAAACAGGCCGGGTCTTTAGTTTAAAGTGGAATCCGTAACTTTACAAACATCCATGCCTGTGTCCCGGCACCTTTTATCCAGTAGCTAGCGCCTTATCCACTGGACAAGCAGGTGGGACACAAAAATTCCGAAAACAACGTAATGCACTAAGCAGAACTAACAAAAACTGCCTCTTTCAGAACATTCAAATTTTATTAACTAAATTTTCCTTTACTCTCAACATTCTGAAAAAATAAAATAAAATAAAATGTATTCTTCTTTAATGATTTAAAATAATTAAACACGAAGAAAAAAATTAACTGAGAAAGTTTCGCCCGGAGTGTTCTCTCCTCTCCAACCCCCTGCCCCCCCCCCCCGCTGCATCCTGAACTGTCGTGGAAGACAATTTTTAAATTTGTTTTCTTTTACTTTCAGGTGTTAAATAATTACTTTAAAACTCAAGGGGAGGGGGGGGAGCATTCAGAATATAATACATTCTTCCAATTCTTCATTTTCACGGCTTCCTTTCTAATATTCTTCCAATCCTTCATTTTCACGGCTTCTTTTCTAATATATTTTTCCAATGCTTCATTTTCCCGGCCTCCTTTCTAATATTCTTCCAATTCTTCATTTTCCCGGCCTCCTTCCTAATATTCTTCACTTTCACGGCTTCCTTTCTATAAAACTTTCGTGAAATGAATTCAGCGAGAGAAATTTCTGCAATGTAATCTGTGGTTATCTTGAATCCTCGATTTATCTGTACTTGTTTCTTCTAGAGCAGCGCTTCTGTAATTTTACATAAGAAAAGCTTCGACAAAAACTAATACTTTACAGTTTGTTGAATCTGTAAAACTGTTTTGGATCCGCCATAGTGCTGATGCAGGAATTTTTCTGACTCTTCTTACCAGCAGTATGCTTTTAAACCCATTATGCGCTCCCATTCTCCCATTTTGGGAATCTTTATAATTATAATCTTTTTTTCCTTCCACGTAATATTGAGAAATAGTAATAGGTAATATACAAATCGTTTTTAACACTTTCCAACATACCGGGTGTCCTAAAATTAGCTGACTGATTTTAAAATTCAATCACTTACGGTGACAGATATAACAAAAATTCTTGCTCTGTTCCGATGTCAGGAGTTTTTTTTTACTGAGATTCCTCATTTTAGTTCGAATTATCTGCAATAGAGGGCGCTCCGAGCAACAGACATCCAACAGAGACAAGAGCAGAAATCCTCCAGCATTCATGTGGAGGAAGGAGGTTCCATACAGGGAGTGGGTCTCATTCACCCATAAAATCTTATTCAGAATCGGGCCCTGAGAACAAAATTGTATGAGCGAATGAGACCTACTCCATGTATGGAACCTCCTCCCTTCGCATTCATGCAGGTTTAGTTTAGTTTTCGCCTGGATGGCACACCTATCGCTCGCAGCGCCCTCTATTGCTGGTCATTCGAACTAAAATCAAGAAGCGTAGTAAAAAAAAATTCCTGACATGTTACATGACTCTCCTGCAAATTTTTTTTAAACATCTGTCACCGTTTGGAAGTGATTGAATTTAAAAACCAATCAGTCCATTTTAGGATACCCGGTAGCTGAAAAGTGTTTATGAATTCGGTGAATTCGGTTTGTCTGTCCGTCGGCGCTCTATCTCGCATAAATATAATCAGATTACCATGTAATTGATATATGTTATTGAGGTTGACCATAGCATGTTCGGTATTGAAAATGAAGTGAGTAGCATTTACGGTTAGTTTACAGGGGCCATCAAAAGTATTCCGATACATGACGGTCCATGGGGAAAAATTGTTTTCAGTGCCTTTTAATAATGTGGCACTATTTCAATCATAACAAAATGGATAGGCGTCACTGAGGTAGACGACACCTGTTTTCTATAGAGAGTATGGAATAAGTAGTCATTATAATTTGTTTAAACGGCCACACAAAAGTATTCTGTTACATTACGTCAAAGGGGAAGAATCGTTTGCAGTTCCTTTTAATAACGTTACACTATTTCAAACATAATGAAATTTATATACGTCGCTGAGGTGGATGGTCACATGATTTATATAGAGTATAGAGTAAGTAGCATTTATAGTTCGTTTACAAGAACGTACAAAAGTATTCCATTGCATTAACATCTATGGGAAAAATCATTTACAGTGTATTATAATGAAATGGATATATCTTACTGAGGTACATTAGAGCATGTTTTCTGTAGATTTATCGAGTGCGCAGACTATTTCGTTTATTTATAGAGACACTCAAAAAATTTTGGCTACAGAACTGACTACGAGCCATAACTGGTGGTTTTAAGTTTTAAGCTGTGATATGCATTTAAAATGTTTAATTTTAGATTATTACGAGGTGTGTATTACATATACAGGGTTGCATGCTATAGAATTCGCGCACATAGCCATATTCCTTAAAAAGTGAATTTTTACTGCGTTGGGGTTATTTTTTAAATTGTTTATTTACATATCTCATTTCATTGTATGAACCAACAAGAACGAAAAATCCTGCATCAAGCATAGATTATGTAACACTTTCCCTCACTTCCAAATTAATTTTACAAATCTTTACCGTTTAATAAGGTGAAATATGATATCTAAATAAACAATTTAGAAAAGGCATAACATAATTTAAAATCCTGTTTAAGGAATTACCAAGAATATTCGGAAGAATATCTGAATTCTTTTGTATATCCCTGTAATATGATCTATAGATTTATATAATATATACTGCATAGAATTCTAAATTTTAATTCTGTTAGGAAATGCGTGGCACAGTTTAAAATTAGTTATCTGAAAATTCCATCAATAAACAGAAATGTACTCGAAAACTTTTGTGCTGCCCTGTATAGGATCTATAAAATATTATATACACCAAGTAATAAGGAAAAAATGAGTTAAATTTAAAAACACGTTCAGTAACTGAAAGCGCACTTCTAGTAATTATTGTTAACATACAGCAGCAAATTATTTTGTGTGTCCCTGTAAATGAACGAGGAATGCTACAATATTCTATAATAAACCTGTTTAACTGCAACATATATCAATTTCAATATGTTTGAAATAGTAAAACATTATTAAAATAAACCGCAAACGATTTTTCTCCCTAGACCGGAATGTAAGAGAATTATTTTGAGTGTCCCTGTATAGGAACTATAAGTGCTATGCACACCCTATTCCATAGTAAGCCTCTTGTAGCGCACCTCAGTGATGATATATATCAATTTCAATGTGTTTGAAATTGTGCAACATCATTACAATAAACCTCAAATAATATTTCCCCGTAGACCGTCCTGTAAAGGAATTCTTTTGAGTGTTCCTGTAAAAAAACTGTAAGTGCTATACACTTCCTTTTCAATACCGAAGATTCCAGAGTAAACCTCAATAACGTATATCAATTGCATGTCAATCCAATTCTATTTACGCGAGGGAGAGCACGAACAGACAGACAGACAAACCGAATTCATAAACACTTTTCAACTTTGTTGGAAAGTGTTAAAACGACATTTCTTAACACTATTACGATAGTGTTGGAAAGTATTTCATAATCTAATGCCGTGGTGCATGGCTTATCGTTCTTGTTTGTATTTGTATCTTAAATGTACAAAGTATACTGTGATTTTTTTATTTTTTTTTTCAGAAGGACAACTTTGAAATTTCTTTATTTTATAGTCGTGTGAATATGCACAAAATTGACAAATTCGGCTTGCACTAGTCAAAAAATTCGGAAAAATAAAACATTTATGCGATTGACTTTCTTTTTACGAAAAATGAGAAGAAATAACACTGTAAATGTTGCATTTCAAGCAGAAATCTAATGATATATTTTAATACTCCCTGACGGCTCAGCCTACAGGCACAGGTAGATTTCGAAGACGCAGACCGTGGGGCTCCTGTTTATTAGGAATTGCAGAAGGACCTTTTTGCCATGATACAACAGTTGGGTACGCCCATTTCGAAATCTACCTGTGCCTGTAGGCGGAACCGGAAGGGATTTTTTTTTTTTTGCAAGAGTTGTTTCTATCAAAAACTTGTCAGTATAAAAGTTGTAGATAATATTAAGAAGATTTGTAATAAATTTAAGCAGATGTGATATCTTGAATATTTTTTTCTTCTTAAATCCCTATTCCCCCCATCCCCACCTTTGAGACTATTTTTAAAGATATCAAAATTCTGTCCTACATAAATATTTGGCACTTTTCCTAGAAGTAATAATAACTTTAAACTGATTCGATATGTATCATAATTAAGAAGTTATGTGGTTTTTCCTGTTATCACAAAAAAAAAAAAAAAAAAAAAAAAAAAAAATCCCGTTTCCTTTCCCTTGGCTCTATTTTGCCCATTAACGAACTTGACCGAAATTTCCTGCCCCTTGGTTTTATGTTTCAGTTTGGAAGAGATTTGTGCAGAATTATAAAAGTTATCGTGTCCATATAAAAAAAGATATAGATAGATAGATAGATAAAGATTTGAACTGGGAGTGGTTGTGGGTTCTAGGAGTCATGATCGGCGTAGATCTTCAAATTTTTTTCAGAAATTCCAACATAAGGGAGAATGTAATGGGTAGTATTACTTACGCAATCTACCTAAAAAACGCCACCAAATCAAATAACTTGGTCGCCAGATACGAAGTATTCGTCGCTAGTGGCGACCCGGCGACCGCATTTGTTAAGCCCTGCACATATATGTACTCTAAACGCCCATATTATGTGCCATATACGTCATTATATACAGAATATTTACGCCTTATATGCCATACATAAATCATATGCATCTTATACAAATGTAATATATGCGTCATAATGACTATAACTGGGGTGTGTGCGTCACGAAATGTTATATATACATCATGTATTATTATAATGTCATATATGCTTTATAATTTGGCAATAAATATTGGTCGTTGGTCGCTTGGCGATTCATTCTCGGGGGCCGCTATAACCCCAAAATACCAATACATTTTACCATTTAAAAAAAAAAAAAAAAAAAAAACAGAGGAAAATAAAATTTGTTTACAATTGAATCCATTTGGACATTACACTGTTAACTATATAGTTATTTTAAAAACACAAATTGCACAAATTGTGCCTATTAGTTGCTAAAAGAGTTGTCGAAAATTAAAAGGTCCGTAGTCGTTTGTGTTGTTCTTCTTCCCCGACGATGGCCTTAAGTTTAAAGCCGAAACATGTAGGATTTTAGCTCTTTTATGATTTTATGAGTTTAAAACAATTTTTACACTGATTTTAGCAACTAATAAGCACAATTTGTGCAATTTGTTTAGTTAAATTTCAAAATCCAGGGAGGGACAATGGCCCTTCCCTGTCCGCTGTTAGCAGCGCCATGTCAAGGGCGGACCTAGAGAGTCTTCAGGGGGGGGGGGGGCGCCGATTTCAGAAATTTGGAAGTTAATATACGACCCGCAATCTTGGTCGTGTCGGGCCTAATTTTTTTTTAATTGCGGGTCAGGTTTACTTCTACGTTTTTGCTACGGGTCGGATTTGGGTCGGGTTGACTCCTACTTGTTTACTGCGGGTCGGGTTTGGATCAGGTTAATTTGTTTTTTGGTACGAGATGGGTTCGGGTTGGGTTAATGTTTACTTTTGGTGCTGCGAGTCGGGTTGACGTCTACATTTTTCCTGCGGGTCGTGTTGACTTAAATTATCGGGTTGGGTTTTTCACTCTTGCGTGCCGTACCGTGTTCGGGTTGACCCGATTTTTTAAAAGAATATGTAAAATATTTTTTCCGATAAAATCTATATGCAGTAAAAATTTCATAACGGTCAGTCCGAAATAGCGGAAAGTTTTATGTAGGGAATACTTTTTAAATCTTTTATTTAGTAAAACCTCCGGATTACAGACACCTTGGAGCCGTCGAGTTTATCCGCAAATTATTCGAAGTAATAGCATGCACAGTAAGACCTCCGTACGGTCACTCCTGAAGGGCGGAGACAGTCCCCAATACAAATATTTGCATATTTTTGCGCACTGCTCCGGGTAAGAGATAAATTCGATGGCACCGAGGTGTCCGTTATTTAAATGTTTTACAGTATTTGAATATTAATGAGTATATATATATTATATGTTTATATTTCTATATAAAAGAAAATTGAAATTAGAGATATAATTGCATACTACATTTTTTAATTCTATTAAAATATGGATTAATTTTCTTTCATTTCGGTTTCGGGAGGACGAATATTTTTTTTCGGTGTTCGGTTTTGGTTATCAATGGAAATTTCGGGTTCGGTTTGGGACAACCGATCTGCACAGGTCTCTAGGGGGAATTTTACGTTGTATGTTCAAAAGGTGGATTTGTTTTAAATGGGATTTTTGTAGTATCTTAAAAATTGCATAGTGCGCTAATTTTTTAGAAACTCCAAAACCTCGCTGTGTTAAAAATTACGTTATAAAGAAACTACAGTAGTCTCTAGGGAGCGAGAGCAAATTTTTAAATTTCTACGGGAGCTTAAAACGCAGCCTTTGCTGCTGATCTTGTATTCTTATATGTGTATGAATAGCAATGATTTTGTAACTG
This sequence comes from Maratus michaelseni, assembly GCA_963931845.1. Taxonomy (NCBI): domain Eukaryota; kingdom Metazoa; phylum Arthropoda; class Arachnida; order Araneae; family Salticidae; genus Maratus; species Maratus michaelseni. The sequence goes on from OZ007588.1 coordinate 13,241,904, forward strand.
TATCAGAAATAAAGTGAGTTTGTTTTTGAGAATTAAACTTACTATTCATTAAAGCTTATGGCCTATAGTACAGAGACCTTTTTTTTTACGATGGGCCTTGGGGTGAAATAATGCCCGCCCCTCTCAGGTTGTCAGCCTAACGCGGGACCATAAATGTTTAGTCTCCAAGTAAGCTTGGTACTCAATTTATAGACTCCAAATGGATTAAGGCCTGTGTTAGCCTTGATGAGTCCGCCGTCGAAGTGAAAACATGTAGCGTGGTAGCGAGAAATAATTGTTGTTGAGAGTATTAACAAAAACAATAGGCAAATGTTGTAAATGTCCTTACATTTTTTATCTTTATCACCCTTTTATAAGCGAATTTTTTTTATAATGAAAGAAGCCGAATTTACTTCGAAATTTCGTTCCTTTTTCTAGTTCAGTTTTAAATAAAATGTTGCTTTTTTTTTTTCCCCCTGAATTACACATGTTTCTCCAGCTCTTCTCGCTCTTCGCAACAAATACATAAAATTTTTAATGCAAATCTCTGCAATCTACCACTTTGCACAGCACTTGCTGTATCACTTGATTCTTGTTACTCTCACTTCTAGTAAATTAAGGGGAATGGAGAAAGGGAGGGAGCGAAGATTATCGTAGGTTATGCTAACTTGAAAGTTGTCGCCAACTAGACAGATGTAGGGATAGGTACAGTGAGACTAGGCGAGCTCTTCTCCCTGCCTATGATTCAATTGACGTACTGTACCTTGTAATAAAACGCCCAAAGAAACAACGAACACTTCAAAGATAGACCTATATAGAAGAACGACATCACATTACAGTACTAATAAAAAGGTTGTCCAAATTTTTATTAGAATTATACAGCGGTAGGACGAAAAATATACAAAGCATTCATACAAACTTCTTTTAGAGGAAATGTTTATCTGTGGGCACTTGGGGAGATACCTTCCAGAAGTCGCATAAAGGCTCAATTTTTTAAGGCTAATATAATCATAGAGACAATTTTAAGCTTTGACTGATCCCCACATTTCAGAATTCTGTAAAAAAATACTAACTGGGTGTAAGACTTCTTGTTTCTTTATATCAAAGATCAGTTCTAATTCAGTAAAGACTGTTTTGAAACTTATTAACGAAACATATATTCAGTAGCTATGGGACGCTAGCTGAAAAAAGCATTTAGAAAAAGCATTAAAACTAGCTTACATATCTCGGTTAGAGGTCTACACTTGCCAAAATTTCCAGACTCTGGCAAAGCCGGACCCGTACAAGAAATATTGCCCGGCCCGGTATAAAAGCCAATCCCCAATCCCGGATCTGCCCGTACAAAAACTTAATTGGTACTTCACCGCCAGACTTAATTTCTACAAAACATGCCGATATTTCTGAAGCAACATTATTCTACAATTAAAATTATTCATAAAGCCCACTTACTTATCCGCAGATTTTTTTTTCAGATTATGCTCGAAATTCATGAAATACAGAATGACAACAATATTAATGACAGTTAGATAATTGTGTACATAAACACTCAAAAATATTTGAATTATACAATTACATTCAGATGAATATTCATTAACGTTAACGTGGTTTAGAATTAAAGAAACAAATAATAAACAAAAGTCATAATTTTAAAGCTCTACGTTAAAAAAGGTACATTTTTAGTTTCTTCTATATATAACAGAAGAAATAATTGTAATTGAAATTTATTTCGACTTCCGGTTTTCGAAGGATTTACGCCGTGTAACAATTTCAGTAAATCTCTCACAGTCTGCTAATTAGGCAGAGTAATCAAAGATAGAAGTTCCCAAGAGTTGGAAAACTTTTCTCACGCTTAGCTGTGGGGGTGACAAGAATGCCGTTTACTACAATAGGAAAAGATGAGCTTCGATCAATCTTGTGAAACTGAAATTGCTAGACAGCAAATATTTCTCTGATCTGACCGTCTATATGTGGGGTCTCAGATCGTGGGAATTTCCTGCGTGAACATTTAAAAGTTCAGTGAGACCTCCCTAAAAAGGCTTTATCCAATGACGTAAACTAAAACTTTTTTGATTGGTGATCGGAGAATCTTTTGTTCGAGCAAACGGACCGGAGAAGAGGATCGAGAGGAAGGTAGTTAGAGTTTCGGCAGGAGAACGAGTGTTGGTGGAAAACACTCATCTCAGGACGGTTTCCCTTCTTAGTAGGGAAGGACAGGTTTGCTGACAGATTTTTGAATGAGAGAGTGCGATCTCTCTGAAGTCAAGGCAACAGCCTTGGATTTGACCTTTCGGGGAGAGTGAAAAGTAGCACTAGTTAAGACTTTAAGATTCTAAAACTACTGTAAAAGACTGGACTATTTGGTGATTTGCTATAAATTACAAGTCGAGCGAACTCAGCTAAAAAAAATTGTTGTAAATAATTTTTACCTCTAGAAATTTCAAGAACGCTTTTTAAATAAAATTTGTTCTGAAATATTTAATGAAGGTGATCCATTGTGAAACGGCTCCACGCTACCCCATTTCAAAAACACACAACATCGTGGATTCTTTACAGCTGGTGGCAGCGGTGGGATATTTCGACAAAAATTTATTAGCATTAGTGAAGAGAGTCCAGACAGTAGCAGTGACGCCCCCCCCGCATCTAAGCGCGCAAGATCTGACGCCAGTTCAGGAGAGGAAAGCAGAGACCGAAGCAAGCCTTGCAGTGTCACGACAGACCACAGTTCCGTCCTGGAAGCAAGCCCGTGTTTACAGAGAACAAGCCCGAAGCAAGCCCTTGCATTGGCACGACAGACCGCAGTTCCGTCCTGGAAGCAAGCCCGTGTTTACAGAGAACAAGCCCGAAGCAAGCCCTTGCATTGTCACGACAGACCACAGTTCCGTCCTGGAAGCAAGCCCGTGCTTACAGAGAACAAGTCCGAAGCAAGCCCTTTCTAGGAAACATCAGGAGTCGACAAACCGAGATAACCTGTGAAATCGACGACGTCTAGGCCAGACCCGAAACCGGCGACAGATAATGCAGACAAAGACTGTAGAAAAGGTAAGCTCAATTCATTTTTGAGTGGCTCTCATTTGTTTATATATTCTTTAGTGAGGAAAATTCATTTCTGAGAAATTTTTTATGTGAATATTGATATATGATAAATTATGATAAATTTTTAAATCTAATAACTTTTAACATATTTGGAAAAATTTTATGTATATTTGTTATCAGCATAAAATTTGATAGTGTGAACTTTCTTTTGGCAGTAAAATAATATAAGGATTGTCAGGCTAAATGTGTATATATATAATTTTTTTTCCCGAAAAAAAAAAGAGATAAAAATTTTGATTTTTCAAATAAGTCGATTGTCTATTCATGATTGAAAGATTTCAAAGGTGTACTTTTTTATATTATTAGTGAAACAATAGATGTTGTTGATAATCAAATATTTTGAATATGTGATGTTAGGAAAATTTTTTAGCAGTTGCAAAAAGTGGTCATTTTGTTACCTGCGGGGTCAGAAATATCAAGTATTGGTTGAATTATGAGCACAGAATTTCAAATTTCTAAATTTGTTTTAAATTTGGATGACCTACACCAAAACGTGTCAGTGTATTGAAAATTTTACAATATTGAAAATTTATTTTTATATGTATACTATTTTTATTATTCCTCAAATTGAATTGTATTTAAAATTGTTAGTATTATGTGGGTAGTAGCAGAAAATTTTCCATAAAGTGTTAGAATCCCTGTTGCATAAGTTAGCGAGCGAAACTATCATTTTCATCTTTATATTGTATTTACATAAAATTTTAAAATGCAAGAAGTAACTGATCTGAAACAGTGCAGGAAAATTGATTTGCAGAATTTAGCGGAAGAATTGGGAGTGGAAATAGGGAAAAATGACAGGATACCGGTAATTATCCAAAAAAATCGAAGCTGCCGATGATTACGATAAAGATTTTGCATTCACGCAAGCTGCGTATATCATAAAAGATCGAGAAGAGAAGATAGCCGCGGATAAAGAAAGGGAAAAAGAGAATAAAGAGAGGGAGAAAGAAGAAAGAGAAAGAGAGGAAAAACAAAAAGAACGCGAATTTACGTTAGAACAACTTAGATTGACGCAAGATGCAAATAGACGTAGTTCAACTAACAGTACCGGGTCGGAACGCCCACCTAAATTGCCGCTTCGAACAATCATGCATCGATTTGATCCAGAACGCTCGGATATAACTTTGTTTTTAAATTTGTTCGAACGACAGGCGACCAAAGCGGAAATAGAGACAGGTGACTTAGTGACGCATTTATTAGCTTTAGTGCCGGTAGAAATTGCAGAGTTAATTTTAAGGGAACCGCAAGATCAGACGGATAACTTTGAATACGTCAAAAAGTTTTTGCTTGAACGATTCCGTATGAGTCCCGAAGCATATCGTCAAAAATTAATGAAACATCCACGCAATCCAGGTGCTCCGTGGAAGGATATTATTTTTGAACTCAATAGTTATTTAGAGGGTTGGTTAAATGGGTTAGATGTTACAGATTTCAATAGTCTGAAAAATTTATTGATAACGGACCAGATCAAGCGCCGTACTTCTAGCGAATTGAAAGAGCATTTCATTGATTCGTGGGCAAACTACAAAGACCCGTTAGTTTTGGCAAATTGTCTCGACGAATATGAAGCGATTAAAGGCCCTTCGAAAAAACTTTGGAATGTAAGGCCCCCTCCAGATAAAAGAACCGAAAAACCAAGGTTCGAAGAAAAAACGCGAAGTGAGAGAATTTCCGAAACCAAAACAAATTGGCGAGACAAAGATATTAACAAAGACAAAGAGCGCATATTTGAACAAAAGAGGTGGAACAAATGTTTCGTGTGTGGATCCTCCCAGCATTTGAAAGCAAATTGCCCAGAGTACAAAAAAAACGAAAGACCCATCTCTAAAATTAGTCACATCCGAAACAGCCCTGAATTGGAAGAAGGTTTTAGACCCTATTTAAGTCATGCGCTAATTAATGGAAAAGAAATTACCGTGTTGAGAGACACGGGTTCCTGTTCGGACGTGGTGTCTAGGAAATTCATTAATTCGGATCAATTAGACGGGGGAACCGTTTGGGTAAGACAACCATTGATAAATGATTTGCATTGTCTGCCTACGGCCGATGTAATTCTCGAAATTAAAGACGTTGGAAATGTGAGGACTAAAGCAATTGTGGCCGACAGCGAAGCAGATATGTCTTATTATATTTTGGGTAACGAAACGCAGAAGTTGATAGACGAGATTAAAAACGGAACAATTAAAACCCTACATGCGGTAATAACGCGTAGTCAGACTAAAACGAAAAAGAGGCGGATGATGAGGTGACAGTTGAGACCTGGGAAAAAGATTTAATCCCCGAAGTTCTAAATGATCAATGCTTAGATCTGGCTAAAGTAGGTAGGGGTGAGTTTGGAATGGAACAAAGCAATGACCCTTCTTTAGACATTATCAGGAAAAAGGCAATGGAAAAAAAATCGCATTATGAAATAAAAGACTCGTTGATAATACGAAAAACTAAAGACCATCGGGGGTTTGAACGAATTCAACTAGTGGTTCCGGCAAAATATAGGATAGGCCTTCTGAATGCATGTCATGAGGGAATCGCGGCTCACATGGGCGAATTGAAAACAAAAGACAAAATTTTAAGATATTTCTTTTGGCCGAACATAATAAAAGAAACGGAAAATTTCGTAAAATCTTGTGACTCATGTCAAAAAGTGGGAAAGGCGGGGGAGCAGAAAAGGGCCCCGCTGAAGCTAGTACCTATAATTTCAGAGGTATTTTCAAAACTTTCGGTGGATCTTGTAGGCCCCTTACCAGTGTCTAACAAGGGAAATAGGTATTTATTAACTGCAATTTGTTGTTATTCGCGATACCCTGAGGCTATACCCATACCAAACATGCTTTCTGAAACGGTAGTCGAGGCCCTAACCTTAATTTTTAGTCGTTTAGGCTACCCCTTTGAAGTACAGACAGACCTTGGAAAATCTTTTACTTCAAGTTTAACCACCATTTTTCTGGAGAAATTTGGAGTGCAACTAAATCATTCGAGTGTATGCAGACCTTCGTCCAATTTGATAGAACGATGGCACCGCTCTGTCAAACGTTTATTAAAGGTATTGAGTGTGGAAAACGGTAGTGACTGGGAGAAAAATCTACCGCATGCACTGTTAGCCTTGAGGACGGTAACGCATGAGTAGTGGGAAAACGACAGTTCAAGGACAGCCGGAGGATTTGAGGATCCGCTCCTCCGGCCGGAGGCACGCAGCTGCAGCACTGAGGATCCGCTCCTCCGGCCGGAGGCACCGCTCCTCCGACCGCTCCTCCGGCTGCAACGATCCTCCGGCTAAAACGATCCTCCGGCTGAAACGATCCTCCGGCGAGGAAAAATAATTTTCTACTGTAACAGGAGGGGTGAAAATAAGAACTCTAAGAAGAGGTTAAATGAACAAGATTATCATACTATAAGATGAATATTGATTTTATATACTAATTTTGAATGACAAACACCTTAATGAGTATCACTAATTAAGCGAAACAATGGAAAAATATCAACCTTAACGAAAAAAGCAGATTTCTTAAGAATTTTTCAACTATAAGATGACGATATCAACTTATATGAAGAAATTTAAACTTACATTTTAGTTTTGCACAATGGACACCTTAACGAGAATAATAATTAAGCAAAATAAAATAACAATTTTAACGAAACTGCTGATTTCTTATGAATTTTTCAACTATAACATGAGAATATCAAACTATAAGATGGATTTTAAACTTATATTATAGTTTCTGAACAATGGACACCTTAATGAGTATAATAATTAAGCAAAAAAAAATATTACTTTTAACGAAAATGATGATTTCCTATGAATTTTTCAACTATAAGATGTGGATATCAAATCATAAGCTGTAGAATAAACATATATAATTATTTTAAATGACGAACATTTTAATGAGTATTACTAATTAGACGAAACAATTGAAATATATCAATTGTAAGGTATAAAGCTGATTTTTTGAGAATTTTTCAAGTATAAGATGAGAATATCAACTTATAAGAGGAAATTACACTTATATTTTTTAGTTTTTCAACCGTAATCCACAGAAAATATTCAAAATTTGAATGAATTTTATACTTAATCAATTGATTTTCCGCACAATAATAGGAGTTTTAACAACCATTATCTAATTTTACTGTGTATACTTGATTTAAATCTGTTTAGACGTACGTAATATAATCTTTTTATATCATTTAGACTTGAAATAAGAACCATATTTAAATAAAAACCAGTTGTTTATTTATTCTTAATACGCAAACTTTTTTTCTTTCCTAAAATGTAGCATTTCTGAGGAGGGGTAATAATTCCACCCCACATTCTAAGGAAAAGGGGAGTCTAACAATGACCGTCTAGGTCACAACTTTTACTATAATATAAATATTATTCGCTATCAATATGTTTACAAAAAATCCATGTTGGGAGATAGATATGAGTTATATTTTAATAAAGTTTACCCTCCTCCATCTTCTACACGATGCTAACAATTATACAAAACAAAAGAAATACCGATTTTTAACGAAAAAGGGTGAATTTTAATGAATTTTTACACAAGTTTTCGATATTATTGTACACTAACAGGTATGATATTATTTCTTAGGTGATTACAATACAGAGAAAATTATTCACCTTTAGATTACTTTTCGTGAAATATTTAACAGTAATTATATAAACTCCTGTTTACATCACTAATTTACATTTGAAAATAAGGATTTATAGGATAAAATAAATAATCTTAACTTATACTTAGTAAATTTTACACAATTCCAATTATTTTATACCGTGTTTTTCACGAGTTTTATATTAATTAGTAATTTTATATTAATTAACTTTGAATATTTTCTATGATATGGTTAATCCATTTTTATCACAGAAATACCAGTACCTAAAATTTCACTTAAACTCATATTCTAAGTATTAATATTCACTTATAACTTTACTTTTAGTTATACTTTTACTTGAAACCCTGTGAACTTGTAGAACCCTGCTTACGCATATGGAGTTTAGTACATCACACTGTTATCTAAATGAATATGAATACCTTATTGTTTTAAATTTTCCAATTTTAACAGAATATGCACGAATATAAACTTTAATTTTATCTAAACATTTTATTTCAAATACCCTAGTTTATGAAAACGATACATATTACCAAATATTAGACAACATTTTAAAATGAACTTAGATACTGATCACATACCTATTTTAGCATAATTTATTAGCATACCTAGCATTTCTTCCATTTCTTTCAGAAATATACATATAAAATTATGGATTTACCGAGTATATATCCAATTTTAGCTTTCACTTACCAATTTTTACACCATTTCAATGATTTCAATGATTTCAAGCTATTTTATATTACAGAAACGAAAAAATAATTGAATACAGACGCGAGTAAATAATATTTGTATTGTATTTTCCATTCAAAGATTTGAAACTCAAGTTAAAATTTATGTTATAAGTATTGATATCCACTTTTAGTTATACTTTTACTTGAAACCATATGAACTTGTAGAACCTTGCTTACGCATATGAGTTTAGTACACACTGTTATCTAAATGAATATGAATACCTTATTGTTTTAAATTTTCCAATTTTAACAGAATATGCACGAATATAACCTTTAAGTTTATCTAAACATTTTATTTCAAATACCCTAGTTTATGAAAACGATACATATTACCAAATATTAGACATTTTAACATAAACTTAGATACTGATCACATACCTATTTTAGCATAACTTATTAACATGCAATAGCATTTTATCCATTCCTTTCAGAAATATACATATAAATATATGGATTTAACGAGTAAATATCCAATTTTAGCTTGCATTTAGTGATTTTTTACACCATTCCAATGATTTCGAGCTATTTTATATCACAGAAACGAAAACATATTTGAACATAAACGCCTGTAAAATAATATTTGAACTGTGTTTCCTATTCAAAAATTCAAATCTCAAATTAAAATTTATGTTCAATCACTTATCAACTATTTATCCCACATAACTTTTACCATAAAAGCATCGTAGAAATTAAATATACGTTAAATGAAAATAATAAATTGTAAGTACCTAAAAATATCAAACACAAAATCTATTAATCAAAACTTAAAAAATTAAAAAAAAAATTAAAAGTTCTTACGAAGTTAAAAAAAAAAAATTTACAAATGAAAAAAAAAAATTTACAAATGAAAAAAAAAAATTACAAATGAAAAAAAAAATTTACAAATGAAAAAAAAAAATTTACAAATGAAAAAAAAAATTTACAAATGAAAAAAAAAAATTTACAAATGAAAAAAAAAATTACAAATGAAAAAAAAAAATTACAAAATTTAAAAAAAAAAGTTTTTACAAAAAAAGTTAAAAAAAAAGTATTTTACAAAATTAAAAAAAAAAAAGTTTTTTACATAAAAAAAAAAAGGAAAAAAATTACGAAGGTTTAATATGTTACAAAAAGTACCCATTTTTTACAAAATTTTTTAAAAATTAGAAGTTTAATTGCTATTATTACCACTATCACTTCTCAGAATTTAGCAGCCTAGACTTTTGTACACTATATATTTTTAATACTATAAAGAAAATTTCAACTGCAATTGTACCAACACTATTATTAAGTTCGCATAAACCAAATTTCATACTGTATTTAGCAAATTTCCAATTAACATCTTCCGTGTAGAGTAACCTTTTCCTCTAACATTTGAAATCGTGTATATCTGCTACTTTCATATTTATAATTAATATTTCAGAATTAAGACCATACTAACCATTTTAATATAAGACCATATTTAAGCAAGATTCCATGATAAAGCTTATTATACTGATTATTTTTATTTAGTACGCATGCGCAGTTTTGTCACATGATCACTTTAACTGATGATAATATAAAATTTTGAAAAGTGATGCAGAGGTTCTCATTTCCCAAGTCAAATTCTTGCAGATGACTGTATAATGTATAGCTCCAGTAAATTTCCTGATTTTAACCCAGTTGGGGAAACAATTTATCTGTTAACGAATAAAGTAAGTTGTACTATATCATTGTAAAACATCAATAAATGATTATTTATCTATTAAATTTTTTCTAAGTATATAATTATATTTCTTTTATTGTATAGATGTTACACCAAGATCAATCAAAACAGCAGAAACTCTCTTTACCAGAAATGGATACCCCGGATGATTCATCGTCAACACATATAAAGTTAAAGAATAATATACATGTGAGTACTTATATGTGATATATTAGAATACATATATTAAACATAATTAGAGTGAATTTACAATAAAATATTGTACCAGATGTTCTATAAAATGTGATGTTTTTTCGTCTATAGTGTTAGAAGGAATTCTAAATATATGCATTTATTTCTCTTGCAGATGTGTTTCACCTGTAACAAATACTTTTCAAGTAAATGGAATTTAAAAGAACATATACAAATCCATACTAGTGAAAAACCATATACTTGTAATCATCGTCAAAAATCATCTACAAGAAAGCGTGAATTATCTTTTACTAGAAAATACAGACCATCAGTTCATATGAAAACACATCCTGTTAAAAAATTGTTTCAGTGTGAAAAGTGTGAGAAAATATTCGTTATTCGTAATAAACTGAATAGACATATGACTGTTATGTTGAACTTGTCGAAGACAGTATCCCAAATCATATTGAAGATGGATATTCAAAAATTAACCAGTAGTTTGAAGAATTTAACAGTCAAAGATCAGATTGGATACTTCGAAAAATTGACTGTATAGAACATAAACCAACATAACATTTACCCAAACTACTCATGCAACATTATTGATTTGACATATGATATCCAAAAAGTGAAATTTGTAAAGAAAAATCCAAAGTGTTGTAAAGAATTTTATTGATATAATTGATAAAATGTATTGAAGAGAAAATGATATAAATGTAGACAATATTCACAATGTATTGTTTAAATACCCATAATAATAAAAAATGTATCTATACACATCTGTGTTTATTTTTATAAAACATATTTCATTGTTAAAATATATTGTATGATTTTTAACATGAAATTTCTACATGACAGTAAATAACTAATTTTGCTTTACATAAGACTTGAGATTTATCATAACTTGTTCAACGAAACAACATTTTTCCCCAATGAATATCCAGTTTACACACATACATATGAAAATCAACTTTTGATAATACTATACATCAGATTAATGAAAAATATATAAAATTCATTAAAAAAATGTTTTTACAAATAAAAAATTAAAAATTTTTTACAAATTTAAAAAAAAAAGTTTCTTTACAATTAAAAAAAGTTTTTACAAATTAAAAAAAAAAGTTTTTACGTATATAAAAAATGTTTCTACAAAGTTAAAAAAAAAGTTATAAAAAAAGTTTACAAAACTAAAAAAAAAAAAAAAAAATAAAATAAAAATTTAACAAAAAATAAATAAATATTTCAAGTTTTTCTAAAAATATTTACATATTAACAAAAATTTACTCAAAAGTCAGAACCAGACCTATGTCTAACATAGCATTTTTTCGACTTCAGTTGTTAAAATCATAGTGTTAGCGCTGTGAAAATACAAAATAATACCTTCAAATGGTAATCTATCTTGGATCCAATATATGGTATATTAAGAATCATTTGTGATTTCAACAAATTAAATATGCATGAGAAAACCATTAATGTATCAGCAACTGATGGGACTCATTTTGCTGATGTTATATCAATCTATAAATCTGGAAGTTACCGACAGTAACAGTAACCAAAGACTAACAGATAGAGGTGCTTTAAGGGTGTTGACATTACAGACAGATACAAGAAACAATTTATATCAGTCTTAATCAAATAAAAAATCTTCAGAGTTTCCTTTAGATTTACCTATTGAAGTGTAGATAACTGAAAACATATCTATCGGTCCAGAAGTGACTAATATAACAGCAAAGCATACAGATAATGGGTATCGCGGACTTTTAGTTTATGTTATCACTTCAAGTGATAAATACTGCTGATTTCGGATAGATATGCATACAAGTAAATTATATGATGAGTCGAAAATGAACCGAGAATTCATATCGGAGTATAACTTAAACATGTGTACCTGCTTATGACTTGAAAAATTCACGACATTCTACAACGACTGATTTCAAATTACACAACCAATAAAATATTTACCTTCAAGGAAAGAAAATGAAACCCCATTCAACTGTTTCAGATATCCAAATTGATCACGTGATCGATGTTGAACAGCAGGATCAGGCCTGAATCTAACATCCCATTTTTTCTCGATTTCGATTGTTTAAAGTGTTATTTTAAAGAGTAGTATAATGGTTGCCTAACCATTGTACATTTCTTTAAAATAAGAACTTTAAACAAGCGAAATCGAGAAAAAATGGGATGTTAGATTTAGGCCTGATCCTGCTGTTCAACATCGATCACGTGATCAATTTGGATATCTGAAACAGTTGAATGGGGTTTCATTTTCTTTCCTTGAAGGTAAATATTTTATTGGTTGTGTAATTTGAAATCAGTCGTTGTAGAATGTCGTGAATTTTTCAAGTCATAAGCAGGTACACATGTTTAAGTTATACTCCGATATGAATTCTCGGTTCATTTTCGACTCATCATATAATTTACTTGTATGCATATCTATCCGAAATCAGCAGTATTTATCACTTGAAGTGATAACATAAACTAAAAGTCCGCGATACCCATTATCTGTATGCTTTGCTGTTATATTAGTCACTTCTGGACCGATAGATATGTTTTCAGTTATCTACACTTCAATAGGTAAATCTAAAGGAAACTCTGAAGATTTTTTATTTGATTAAGACTGATATAAATTGTTTCTTGTATCTGTCTGTAATGTCAACACCCTTAAAGCACCTCTATCTGTTAGTCTTTGGTTACTGTTACTGTCGGTAACTTCCAGATTTATAGATTGATATAACATCAGCAAAATGAGTCCCATCAGTTGCTGATACATTAATGGTTTTCTCATGCATATTTAATTTGTTGAAATCACAAATGATTCTTAATATACCATATATTGGATCCAAGATAGATTACCATTTGAAGGTATTATTTTGTATTTTCACAGCGCTAACACTATGATTTTAACAACTGAAGTCGAAAAAATGCTATGTTAGACATAGGTCTGGTTCTGACTTTTGAGTAAATTTTTGTTAATATGTAAATATTTTTAGAAAAACTTGAAATATTTATTTATTTTTTGTTAAATTTTTATTTTATTTTATTTTTTTTTTTTTAGTTTTGTAAACTTTTTTTATAACTTTTTTTTTAACTTTGTAGAAACATTTTTTATATACGTAAAAACTTTTTTTTTTAATTTGTAAAAACTTTTTTTAATTGTAAAGAAACTTTTTTTTTTAAATTTGTAAAAAATTTTTAATTTTTTATTTGTAAAAACATTTTTTTAATGAATTTTATATATTTTTCATTAATCTGATGTATAGTATTATCAAAAGTTGATTTTCATATGTATGTGTGTAAACTGGATATTCATTGGGGAAAAATGTTGTTTCGTTGAACAAGTTATGATAAATCTCAAGTCTTATGTAAAGCAAAATTAGTTATTTACTGTCATGTAGAAATTTCATGTTAAAAATCATACAATATATTTTAACAATGAAATATGTTTTATAAAAATAAACACAGATGTGTATAGATACATTTTTTATTATTATGGGTATTTAAACAATACATTGTGAATATTGTCTACATTTATATCATTTTCTCTTCAATACATTTTATCAATTATATCAATAAAATTCTTTACAACACTTTGGATTTTTCTTTACAAATTTCACTTTTTGGATATCATATGTCAAATCAATAATGTTGCATGAGTAGTTTGGGTAAATGTTATGTTGGTTTATGTTCTATACAGTCAATTTTTCGAAGTATCCAATCTGATCTTTGACTGTTAAATTCTTCAAACTACTGGTTAATTTTTGAATATCCATCTTCAATATGATTTGGGATACTGTCTTCGACAAGTTCAACATAACAGTCATATGTCTATTCAGTTTATTACGAATAACGAATATTTTCTCACACTTTTCACACTGAAACAATTTTTTAACAGGATGTGTTTTCATATGAACTGATGGTCTGTATTTTCTAGTAAAAGATAATTCACGCTTTCTTGTAGATGATTTTTGACGATGATTACAAGTATATGGTTTTTCACTAGTATGGATTTGTATATGTTCTTTTAAATTCCATTTACTTGAAAAGTATTTGTTACAGGTGAAACACATCTGCAAGAGAAATAAATGCATATATTTAGAATTCCTTCTAACACTATAGACGAAAAAACATCACATTTTATAGAACATCTGGTACAATATTTTATTGTAAATTCACTCTAATTATGTTTAATATATGTATTCTAATATATCACATATAAGTACTCACATGTATATTATTCTTTAACTTTATATGTGTTGACGATGAATCATCCGGGGTATCCATTTCTGGTAAAGAGAGTTTCTGCTGTTTTGATTGATCTTGGTGTAACATCTATACAATAAAAGAAATATAATTATATACTTAGAAAAAATTTAATAGATAAATAATCATTTATTGATGTTTTACAATGATATAGTACAACTTACTTTATTCGTTAACAGATAAATTGTTTCCCCAACTGGGTTAAAATCAGGAAATTTACTGGAGCTATACATTATACAGTCATCTGCAAGAATTTGACTTGGGAAATGAGAACCTCTGCATCACTTTTCAAAATTTTATATTATCATCAGTTAAAGTGATCATGTGACAAAACTGCGCATGCGTACTAAATAAAAATAATCAGTATAATAAGCTTTATCATGGAATCTTGCTTAAATATGGTCTTATATTAAAATGGTTAGTATGGTCTTAATTCTGAAATATTAATTATAAATATGAAAGTAGCAGATATACACGATTTCAAATGTTAGAGGAAAAGGTTACTCTACACGGAAGATGTTAATTGGAAATTTGCTAAATACAGTATGAAATTTGGTTTATGCGAACTTAATAATAGTGTTGGTACAATTGCAGTTGAAATTTTCTTTATAGTATTAAAAATATATAGTGTACAAAAGTCTAGGCTGCTAAATTCTGAGAAGTGATAGTGGTAATAATAGCAATTAAACTTCTAATTTTTAAAAAATTTTGTAAAAAATGGGTACTTTTTGTAACATATTAAACCTTCGTAATTTTTTTCCTTTTTTTTTTATGTAAAAAACTTTTTTTTTTTTAATTTTGTAAAATACTTTTTTTTTAACTTTTTTTGTAAAAACTTTTTTTTTTAAATTTTGTAATTTTTTTTTTTATTTGTAATTTTTTTTTTCATTTGTAATTTTTTTTTTTCATTTGTAAATTTTTTTTTTCATTTGTAAATTTTTTTTTTTCATTTGTAAATTTTTTTTTTCATTTGTAATTTTTTTTTTTTCATTTGTAAATTTTTTTTTTTCATTTGTAAATTTTTTTTTTTTAACTTCGTAAGAACTTTTAATTTTTTTTTTAATTTTTTAAGTTTTGATTAATAGATTTTGTGTTTGATATTTTTAGGTACTTACAATTTATTATTTTCATTTAACGTATATTTAATTTCTACGATGTTTTTATGGTAAAAGTTATGTGGGATAAATAGTTGATAAGTGATTGAACATAAATTTTAATTTGAGATTTGAATTTTTGAATAGGAAACACAGTTCAAATATTATTTTACAGGCGTTTATGTTCAAATATGTTTTCGTTTCTGTGATATAAAATAGCTCGAAATCATTGGAATGGTGTAAAAAATCACTAAATGCAAGCTAAAATTGGATATTTACTCGTTAAATCCATATATTTATATGTATATTTCTGAAAGGAATGGATAAAATGCTATTGCATGTTAATAAGTTATGCTAAAATAGGTATGTGATCAGTATCTAAGTTTATGTTAAAATGTCTAATATTTGGTAATATGTATCGTTTTCATAAACTAGGGTATTTGAAATAAAATGTTTAGATAAACTTAAAGGTTATATTCGTGCATATTCTGTTAAAATTGGAAAATTTAAAACAATAAGGTATTCATATTCATTTAGATAACAGTGTGTACTAAACTCATATGCGTAAGCAAGGTTCTACAAGTTCATATGGTTTCAAGTAAAAGTATAACTAAAAGTGGATATCAATACTTATAACATAAATTTTAACTTGAGTTTCAAATCTTTGAATGGAAAATACAATACAAATATTATTTACTCGCGTCTGTATTCAATTATTTTTTCGTTTCTGTAATATAAAATAGCTTGAAATCATTGAAATCATTGAAATGGTGTAAAAATTGGTAAGTGAAAGCTAAAATTGGATATATACTCGGTAAATCCATAATTTTATATGTATATTTCTGAAAGAAATGGAAGAAATGCTAGGTATGCTAATAAATTATGCTAAAATAGGTATGTGATCAGTATCTAAGTTCATTTTAAAATGTTGTCTAATATTTGGTAATATGTATCGTTTTCATAAACTAGGGTATTTGAAATAAAATGTTTAGATAAAATTAAAGTTTATATTCGTGCATATTCTGTTAAAATTGGAAAATTTAAAACAATAAGGTATTCATATTCATTTAGATAACAGTGTGATGTACTAAACTCCATATGCGTAAGCAGGGTTCTACAAGTTCACAGGGTTTCAAGTAAAAGTATAACTAAAAGTAAAGTTATAAGTGAATATTAATACTTAGAATATGAGTTTAAGTGAAATTTTAGGTACTGGTATTTCTGTGATAAAAATGGATTAACCATATCATAGAAAATATTCAAAGTTAATTAATATAAAATTACTAATTAATATAAAACTCGTGAAAAACACGGTATAAAATAATTGGAATTGTGTAAAATTTACTAAGTATAAGTTAAGATTATTTATTTTATCCTATAAATCCTTATTTTCAAATGTAAATTAGTGATGTAAACAGGAGTTTATATAATTACTGTTAAATATTTCACGAAAAGTAATCTAAAGGTGAATAATTTTCTCTGTATTGTAATCACCTAAGAAATAATATCATACCTGTTAGTGTACAATAATATCGAAAACTTGTGTAAAAATTCATTAAAATTCACCCTTTTTCGTTAAAAATCGGTATTTCTTTTGTTTTGTATAATTGTTAGCATCGTGTAGAAGATGGAGGAGGGTAAACTTTATTAAAATATAACTCATATCTATCTCCCAACATGGATTTTTTGTAAACATATTGATAGCGAATAATATTTATATTATAGTAAAAGTTGTGACCTAGACGGTCATTGTTAGACTCCCCTTTTCCTTAGAATGTGGGGTGGAATTATTACCCCTCCTCAGAAATGCTACATTTTAGGAAAGAAAAAAAGTTTGCGTATTAAGAATAAATAAACAACTGGTTTTTATTTAAATATGGTTCTTATTTCAAGTCTAAATGATATAAAAAGATTATATTACGTACGTCTAAACAGATTTAAATCAAGTATACACAGTAAAATTAGATAATGGTTGTTAAAACTCCTATTATTGTGCGGAAAATCAATTGATTAAGTATAAAATTCATTCAAATTTTGAATATTTTCTGTGCATTACGGTTGAAAAACTAAAAAATATAAGTGTAATTTCCTCTTATAAGTTGATATTCTCATCTTATACTTGAAAAATTCTCAAAAAATCAGCTTTATACCTTACAATTGATATATTTCAATTGTTTCGTCTAATTAGTAATACTCATTAAAATGTTCGTCATTTAAAATAATTATATATGTTTATTCTACAGCTTATGATTTGATATCCACATCTTATAGTTGAAAAATTCATAGGAAATCATCATTTTCGTTAAAAGTAATATTTTTTTTTGCTTAATTATTATACTCATTAAGGTGTCCATTGTTCAGAAACTATAATATAAGTTTAAAATCCATCTTATAGTTTGATATTCTCATGTTATAGTTGAAAAATTCATAAGAAATCAGCAGTTTCGTTAAAATTGTTATTTTATTTTGCTTAATTATTATTCTCGTTAAGGTGTCCATTGTGCAAAACTAAAATGTAAGTTTAAATTTCTTCATATAAGTTGATATCGTCATCTTATAGTTGAAAAATTCTTAAGAAATCTGCTTTTTTCGTTAAGGTTGATATTTTTCCATTGTTTCGCTTAATTAGTGATACTCATTAAGGTGTTTGTCATTCAAAATTAGTATATAAAATCAATATTCATCTTATAGTATGATAATCTTGTTCATTTAACCTCTTCTTAGAGTTCTTATTTTCACCCCTCCTGTTACAGTAGAAAATTATTTTTCCTCGCCGGAGGATCGTTTCAGCCGGAGGATCGTTTTAGCCGGAGGATCGTTGCAGCCGGAGGAGCGGTCGGAGGAGCGGTGCCTCCGGCCGGAGGAGCGGATCCTCAGTGCTGCAGCTGCGTGCCTCCGGCCGGAGGAGCGGATCCTCAAATCCTCCGGCTGTCCTTGAACTGTCGTTTTCCCACTACTCGCATGAGTCGACCGGTTTCAGCCCGGCCGAGTTAGTACATGGGAGAAATCTACGGACCCCGGAAACCTTATTGTTCGAACAATGGACAGGGGAAAGTCAATAGCCAGAGTTTCTCACTGAATATGTTTTTAATCTTATGAATAGGTTAAAGCGCTGTCAGGAATTAGCAGTCCAGAATATGACGGTCGCTAGAGACAAAAGAAAAATCTGGTACGATAAAAATGCCGTCGAAAGGCACTTTGAGCCAGGGGAAGAAGTGTTAGTCTTAGCAACGAACAAAAAGAATAAAATGTCGGTAGGGTGGATAGGTCCCGGAAAGATCGAATCCAAAATTTCCGCGACAAATTATATAGTGAGTGTTCCGGGCAGACGGGAAAAATCACAGATCTATCATGTAAATCTCTTAAAACCGTATGTAAAAAGGGTGGGAAAAATAAATATCTTAACCCGCGAATTTCACGAGCCAGATGCATCCCTAGACTTAGAGATTGTGTACCCCTTAGCAGACTCCAGCAGTTACAAGTTTAGCGAAGTAGTGGAGGATAGTGGGTTAAGGGATCGGTGCAGTAACGAACAATTGCATATGTTGGAAAATTTATTGGACGAATACAGCGAAGTGTTCTCGAACGACCCAGGATTAACGGATCTCACGGAACACGATATAGAACTTATAGAAGAAAAACCGGTGAGAATAAGGCCATACCGTACATCGCCCAGACAAAATGAAATTTTAAAAAAGGAGATTAAGCGCATGTTAGAACTCAACATAATTAAGGAAGGGGAGTCTAATTTTAATTCTCCGATGATATTGGTGGAAGCCCCGGGAAAAGATCTGCGCCCCTGCATTGATTATAGAAAACTGAACGCAATTACGAAGGCAGAGTTTTTCCCACTCCCGAATATAGAGGAAAGGGTTGAAAAAGTGGCAGCCGCGAAGTATATTACGGTGCTTGATTTGACAAAAGGATATTGGCAGATACCCATGACACCCAGGGCGCAGAAATTGGCCGCATTTGTGACTAACTTTGGAAGTTTTTTACCTCTGTCAATGCCTTTTGGGCTCCTCAACGCGTCGTATAGGTTCTCTAAATTCATGGCAAAATTGTTATATGGTCTAGAAGAATTTTGTTTACCCTACCTAGACGATATGGCCATATTTTCAGACGATTGGGAGGAACATATCAAACATCTTGAAAAGGTATTAGTCAGAATAAGGGACGCTAAATTAAAAGTTAAAATAGCGAAGTGCAAATTCGCACAGAAGACGGTTAAATATCTAGGCCACATAGTGGGGGAAGGACAACGAAAACCCGCCGAAGCTAAAATCCACGCCATCACGGAATTGCCAGCGCCAAAAACCAAAACAGAAATTAGGAGATGCCTAGGTATGGCAGGGTATTACTCGCGTTACATAGAAAATTACGCCACTATAGTTGAACCTCTCACGCGAGCGCTGAAAGGAAAACACAAAAAAGAAAAAAGAAAAAATAGCATGGAGTGACGAAATGAGTAAGGCGTTCGATCTACTAAAAGATAAACTCACCAGGGAACCGATTCTATACGCCCCAAATTATGATTTGGAATTCGTTGTGCAAACAGATGCGTCTGAAAAAGGGATCGGAGTAGTGTTGGCACAGAGGCAGGGCTCAGAAGAACATCCCATAATATACCTCAGCCGGAAGTTTACTGACCCAGAAAAAAGTTTTAGCGCAACGGAAAGGGAATGCGCGGCAATAATTTTTGCGATCAAGAAACTAAGACATTACATTGACGGTCAAGAATTTCGTATAGAAACAGACCACAACCCTTTGGTGTTTCTGAAAAATAATGCAGGTAACAATCCCAGATTACTTCGATGGGCGCTAGCCCTGCAACCCTTTCAATATGCCATCCGACACAAACCGGGTAAAGATATACCCCACGTTGACTACTTAAGTAGAGCAATTCAGTAGTAAGTTTTTGAGTAAAATCCAATCTGTTGTACATATTTGATTATTTTTAGTTTTATTTGTTATTTTGGCATGTGTAGTGAAAAAAAAAAAAAAAAAAAAAGTCTCTTTCAAAAAAAAAAAAAAAGTCTCTAAAGCTAGATGTTCAAGCAATGGTAAGCAGTATATAAGAAATCAGGTCACTGATGTATATAGTGAGGTTAAATTGAAATGTTATTTGAGCCACTCAAATATGTTGAGCTAATCCTTTTTTTTGCAGATTTTCCGCGTTTTAACCCGGAAAATGTTTTGATGGTGGGGGTGTTGTAACAATTTCAGTAAATCTCTCACAGTCTGCTAATTAGGCAGAGTAATCAAAGATAGAAGTTCCCAAGAGTTGGAAAACTTTTCTCACGCTTAGCTGTGGGGGTGACAAGAATGCCGTTTACTACAATAGGAAAAGATGAGCTTCGATCAATCTTGTGAAACTGAAATTGCTAGACAGCAAATATTTCTCTGATCTGACCGTCTATATGTGGGGTCTCAGATCGTGGGAATTTCCTGCGTGAACATTTAAAAGTTCAGTAAGACCTCCCTAAAAAGGCTTTATCCAATGACGTAAACCAAAACTTTTTTGATTGGTGATCGGAGAATCTTTTGTTCGAGCAAACGGACCGGAGAAGAGGATCGAGAGGAAGGTAGTTAGAGTTTCGGCAGGAGAACGAGTGTTGGTGGAAAACACTCATCTCAGGACGGTTTCCCTTCTTAGTAGGGAAGGACAGGTTTGCTGACAGATTTTTGAATGAGAGAGTGCGATCTCTCTGAAGTCAAGGCAACAGCCTTGGATTTGACCTTTCGGGGAGAGTGAAAAGTAGCACTAGTTAAGACTTTAAGATTCTAAAACTACTGTAAAAGACTGGACTATTTGGTGATTTGCTATAAATTACAAGTCGAGCGAACTCAGCTAAAAAAAAATTGTTGTAAATAATTTTTACCTCTAGAAATTTCAAGAACGCTTTTTAAATAAAATTTGTTCTGAAATATTTAATGAAGGTGATCCATTGTGAAACGGCTCCACGCTACCCCATTTCAAAAACACACAACATCGTGGATTCTTTACAGCCGAAAGAGATCACGAAAAACATGTTTTTACAAAATGTCATTCCGTCCGTGTCTGTGTCCTCTTTGTATCATCGAAAGTTTATGATGTTATCCATAGAATTAAACCAAATTTCATTTATAAGTTTTTGACTACGTCTAGCAGGTCGTACTTAAATTTGGGGATATTCCACCGGATGGGGGCTCTGTAATAGCGATTTTTGTACCATTTTCATTATTGTATCATTGGAAAGTGTATGAAGTTATGCATAGAATTGAACCAAATTTTATTTATAGGTTTTCGACTATGGCCAGCAGGGTCCTAATTGAATTTAGGGATATTTACCCGGAAGTGGGCATTGTGATAGAGATTTTTGTGCAATTTTTCGTAGTTTAACATAGGCTGTTCATGCAGCGAAGGTAACTCGGCGCTTCGCGAGCAGCTGACGTAAAACATAATTCTGTGATAGCCAATTTTGAAGTATTAACATGTATGAGGTAGAAGAAAGTTTCGGGATTGGCACATCCGACTAGTTAAAAATATAGCTCTTTGATTTATTAAACCAAATTAAATTTCTAAAAATTATGCTAAAAAAATGCACGACATCACTACAATTTTTACGAAAACAAATAAATACTAGCATGTTGTGACTGTCACAAAACTTTCTTCTATATAAATCAAATCGTCTGCAATAAAAATTAAATGACAATCCATTCGTTCTTGAGGTATAGCTAACGCGGAAATCGTGAAAAACAGATCATAGTGGCGACATCTGTTAGGCGGTATATACCCAATTCTAATAAAGATCTATTTATGCCAAGGTAAAACATAATCTAAAGTTTAATGAAATTCCGTGCGTTAATTCTTGAGATATAGCTATCGCGGAAATCACGAAAAATGCAGCATAACAGCACCACCTGTTGAGTAATTTAAACCAAAACCTCATCAGCACCAATTTATGTCAAGGTCTAACTGAATATGAATTTTCATTAAATTCCGCACATTAGTTCTCGATATAGAACGCCCACAAAATTTGTGTCACATATTAGACAGACACATAAACAGACCTTTTCTAAGAACAGTCAATTCGTGTTCAGGATCTCCTAAATTGTAGAAATACGTCGAAAATTTTTACCAATCCAATACCTTGTTCTTGTAAAGATAGAAGAAAGTAAAAAATGCCACCCGAATATAGGCTCGGGGGAGGGGGGGAAGAATTTAGAGGTATGTATGCACGAGCCAATAATAGTTTCCATAAGGGTTGAGTCAGACACGGGCCGAATTCTTAGCTTTTATACCGGATTGGGCCCAGGTCTGTAAATTTTGGCTCGTGCAGATCTCTAGCAAGAATGAATTCCATGCCAAACTCTTCCCGAAAAAAAAAAGTCTAGCCCGGCCCGACTCGAGTCTACAGAAAAAAAGGAATACCCGCCCAAGAAAGAGTGGGGAACAGACAAGGTCAGAGTTTCGTGAATAAAAATTGAATCGAGAATTTTTTTGGGCTAGTCTCTTTCCCACACAGACCTCTGATGTCGGTTTAGCGCAAGAAGGGGGGGGGGGGTGCAGTCGATCCGCCATTGATAACAACCGGGCCGAATTTTCAGCTATTATGCCGGAGCCCTGGCCTGAAAATTTCGGCCCCTGCAGACCTCTAGAAAGAATGAAATCTAAGCCAGGCTCGAACCGAAGAAAAAGAAGTCTGGTCCGGCTCAATCTCCAGAAAAAGCAAGGCCCGGTTCAGGCCCAAGTCTCAAGAAAAAAATAGAGCCCGGTCCCGACCCAACCCTTAAAGAGTGAAGACCTGTCCCGGCCCTACCCGCGGGTCGGGCTGTGATTCGCCAGAGGCCTCTAATGTCGGTTTACAGACCCTGTTTTATCCCATGGGGGCGATCGTCCCATCGCAGACCTTTTATTAGCCCAAGGGAGGGGGGGGGGGGGGGTCGATCCACCATTGGTCGCAACCAGGCCGAATTTTCAGCTATTATGCCGAACCGAGGCCTGAAAATTTCGGCCCGTGCAGACTTCTAGAAAGAATAAAATCTAAGCCAGGCTCGAACCGAAAAAAAGTCTGGTCCGGCCAGTCTCCAGAAAAAGCGAGGCCCGGTCCAGCCCCAAGTCTCCAGAAAATAATAAGACCCGGTACCGACCTGACCCTTAAAGAATGAAGACCTGACCCGGCCCGATCCGACCCGCGGGACCGACCGTGCTTCGCCAGAGACCTTTTTCCGTGGAGGACTCTAATGTCAGTTTACCAACCCTTTTTTAGCCCAAGGGGGGGGGGGGAGGCGATCGCCCCATCGCCCCTCCCTTAGATCCGCCATTGCGCCATGTGTGGATTAGGTTCTGATTAAAGTGGTTCTCAAATGACTTGCTCAACAACGCGAAACTTTCTGACTCATTTTTAAATGCAAAGGCATAAAATTGGCAGGTGATTGGGAATCGAAATGAGTTTTCCATTTTTTGATAAACAGAGTTATAAACGATTCTTGTTACGTGACGGCACGTTTCCCCCATCTCGCGTTACCGCATCGGGAATTCAGTTCCAAACGCCGCATTTGACAGTGTTTTCTGAAAGATCTTCTGCCTTTACCAAAAAAATAGAAAACGTATTTTGATTACACAGTTTCTGAATAAGAACACCTGTCTATTTTATGCGTTTCCGAACAAAAATGAATTCAGAAATGCGTCAGAAAGTAGTTCTTTTGGATTTGAAAACAGCCTTAATTACATTTCAAAATTCAGGGAGGGACAATGGCCCTCCCTTGTACCCCGTTAGCATAGCGCCCATGTGTGGATCGGGTGACGGCACTGCTCGTATCTAGACGGAAGTTCAATTTTCACCGCTACCTGTCAGCCATTTTTTTCCTTTTCTTCAATTTCTCCAGAATCGTTTGGCACCCTAAGTTTCTATCTGGCAACAGTTGGGTACCATTCAAAAAAAGAGAAGAGAAGAAAACAGTTTCTCTCTGTGTTCTTTTTCGCTGTTTCGCCAGTTATTTTTTCGCATGTCCTCATTTCTGCTAGCAATGTTACCGAAAATTTCCGCCGTTCTCTGCTCTTCTTTATGAATATAGTAGTATAGGAAGTGTGGTTTTCCAGGTCTCTGGGATTTCCGAAATAAAAAAGAAAACGTGAGTATTATTTGTCCATTTGTACAGGTTGAGGTTTTCTATTTTTAGGAAGATAAATATACACTTCTCCAATTCGTTTTAAACAAGATGGATAGACGATAAGGAAGGCCCTTTCCCGCAAAGGGTCATTTTTCTTCTTAAATATATATATGTGTGTATATATATATATATATATATATATATGTATATGTTGTTTTGATTGTTTTATGATGCATATTTGCTGCTTATCTGATTGACTTTTGCTTGAAAATTGTTTAAATGTGTCGTATAAGATCAGAAAGACATTTTTATTTAGGAAATTTTAAGGTATTTGAATTATATCAATTGGGTATACTTATTTTAATTGCTAAAAGGCTTAAAATAAAAACATTATAAACAGTAAAATAAATTTTATTAGACTGTTGACATTTTTCGGCTCTTTATCGGAGCCATTATCAAAACAAATAAGAATATTCTGTAATTGCACGGTCTATGAAGTTATTATTGGAAACGCCCTTATTTAATTTTTCACGCACTTTTCAAATTATGCACGTTATTTTTTTATTTTTACTTGGATGTTTATTTACATATTTGTAACCATGGAGTAACTCGAGCCACAATATCTTTAATGCAGTTATCTATCTTATCTATATAATCATCTCTATTACGGATAGCCAATTTGTTAAATTTGTCAGTCTGTACAAATAATGCAATTTTTTATCCTATTTATATAATCATCTCTATAAAGGATAGCTAATTTGTTAAATTTTTCAGTCTGTACATCCAACAAATTAGCTATCTCTTAATAGAGATGATTATACATATAAGATGAAAAATTGCATTAAAGATATTGTGGCTTGAGTTACTCCATGGTTACAAATATGTAAATAAACATCCAAGTAAAAATAAAAATTAACGTGCATAATTTGAAAAAATTAAATGATGGCGTTTCGAATAATAACTTCATAGACCGTGCAATTATAGAATATTCTTACTTGTTTTGAAAATGGCGTCGAAACATGTCAACAAACTAATAAAACTTATTTCACTGTTTATAATGTTTTTATTTTATGCCTTTTAGCAATTAAAATTCGTATATTACAAGGTGTTATGATTTGTTATATATTTATATCAACTGGAATTTTTCTCGATATAGGGTAGATGTGCCAGTAATGAACACTTTTAAGGAATTTCTTTAAAAAATGTTTTTTAATTAATAGTTATAATTGTTATATTTCACTTTTTTTAATATTATATTATTCTATCAACAATATTTAATCATGCTCATAGTTACATGTCCCAATGTGAATCAAAATTTAATTGTAAATAATAATAATAAAAAAAAAATCAAAACACACTAAATTCCAGTAATGGTGACCCCCTGTTCTGGTAATGGGTAATTCTCTCTGTTCCAGTAATGGACACCCCACAAAAAGTAATGGATAATTGTTATTATGATGGTATTTAAAACCAGAATTTAATGAAAGCATACTAATGAAATAAAATAGTTATTTTCCAATAAACTTAACATTAGGATATCAATAATTAATAAAATATTTATGAAAATAATTCACTGTTTAAAATTAATTATTGTCACTATCACAAGATCAATATTTTAATTATTTTAGGTAGAAGTTTAAAATGCTAAATTTCAAAGAGTTATATTTGTCCAATTATTGAGACATTGGGTGTATTTAGAAGGGTTAGTTTAAAAAAAATGTCTTGGAGTTCTAGTACAGGGAATTGTATTTCCTATTATTCTTAACATTTAAACTTCCTCAAACTGCTTGATATATTTTACTTTTAGTAATTTGTATGAAAAATATTATATAAATGAATGGGTGGGTTGAATGTTTTAAATACCAAATAAAATTATTTCAAAATAAAATTGCAGAACTGATATTTGAGCCCCCTGATCTGCAGATTTACTAGTTTCATCACTACTATAAATTTAATTAATTTTATAGGTTTTTTTTTTTTAATGTACAGAGTTATTTTGTCAGATATGAATATTCAAACATTTAAGACAGAAAATAGTAATAGATGTTGAGCAGCTTGTGTTACTTAAAAAAATGTCTTTATTTAAATGGGAAGGTCTTGAGCTGCATGAGCCCCTCATTTTCCTAGGCCGTTAAACATTATTCTCTGTGCCATGATTGGGTGTTGATTGCCACATTATAAAATATGCTAGGTGTGGTTTTAAAAAAATTTTTTATTACAATCTTAAAAAAATTATTAATTACGTGAAATTAATAAAAACAGCTATTTTTTTTAATTGTTGTTTTACTTTCTGGTAAGTTCAATTTAAAAATTAAATTTGATTACTTAACTTTTCAATTAAATCAAAAGATTTTATGCCCTGTGAACATTACTGAAATTGCTTTTTTTAGTAATGTCCATTACTGGAAATTGACTAATTAAGCATTCTAGTAATGTAATGGACACGTTAAAACCTGAAAAAGAAATGAAAATTTCGCAAATTGCCATTTGTATATAAAATTCAAAGTTTTCTATTACTATCAAAACAAAACATGCAATTTTTTTTTCAAGAAAATAAAAAATATATAAATAAGTTAATTGAAGCCAACTCTTAGCATGTTCATTAAGATTTTCAAAGAAAAACAGTGGAAATGCGAAACATTATTCTTTGCTTCCTGATTGGTTTGATTAAAAGTGTCAACAATAATCCAGATTTATAAAAAAAAAAAATTGCAAAGGGAAATTGTAAAAAAAAAAAAAAAAAAAAAAAAAAAAAAAAAAATATTGTTTATTTAAAAAAAAAAAAAACTTTGAGGGTTGCCCATTACTGGAAGGGTGTCCATTACTGGCACATCTACCCTAATTTGAATTATATCAATTGGGTACTTTTTTTAATTGCTAAAAGGCGTAAAATAAAAACATTATAAACAGTAAAATAAGTTTTATTAGACTGTTGACATGTTTCAGCTCTTTACCGGAGCCATTATGAAAACAAATAAGAATATTCTCCGATTGCACTGTCTATGAAGTTATTATTTGAAACGCTATCATGTAATTTTTCACCTGCTTTTCCAAACTAAGCACGTTATTTTTTTATTTTTACTTGGTTGTTTACTTCCATATGAGCTATCATGCCTTTGATGCAATTTTCCATCTTATTTATATAATCGTCTCTATTAAGGATAGCTGGATTTGAGAAATCCAACAAATTAGCTATATCCCTTAATAGAGATGATTATATATATAAGATGGAAAATTGTATTAAAGATATTGTGGCTCGAGTTACTCCATGGTTACAAATATGAAAATAAGCATCCAAGTAAGAATAAAAAACTAGTCGTTGGGGGCCACCGTAATACTTACCCATCATGGATAGGCATAATGTAAAATATTAAAATTAAAAAATGTGTAAACTACTTATAAAATGCATTGCCATTCGAATAAAATCGTGGCTGGATGACGTCCTAAACTTTAAAGGCTCGATTACTGAATTGCTTAAAAGAAACATTCTTATAACTCCAAAAATAATAATCCTATTAACTAGCGGTTTATTGAATCTGATTAAGCGTCTCATTTCCAATTAAAACATATCTTTGAATTGAAATTGGGATGAAATACAGGGTCATGAAAAATCGAAGCGTGTGGAAAATAGGATAACAAATATCTCGGCCACTCATGATCCGATCGACTTCATTCTTTATGCAAAATGTATGTTTTTTTATTGTCTTTTATAGTCACTCCTTAAAATAAACAATTTCGAAAATTCTCATATACCTTTTCCTTTTATCAGAACGACTATTTCGAGAGTCCAAAAAAAAAAAAAAAAAAAAAAAAAAAAAAAAAATAGTTTCGGATCATCGAGGTGACTGAAATTTAATAAGCTTCTTCCCATTATTAGCTACTAAGTACATACCCAATGTCAAGTCTCTATCTCAATTTTTTGGGAGATAGAGCGTTTACAGACACACAAACGGACGGCAAAATCTTTTTTTCTAAAAATATGTTTTTCGGAATCTCCAGTGTCTGAAACGTGTCAAGCCGTCAAAAAAAAAAAAAAAAAAAAAAAAAAAATCGATTTTCAAAACGATTACAAGACTTACCCTATACTACGTATGATGGGTAAGTAATAACGTGCGTAATTTGAAAAAATTAAATGATGGCGTATCGAATAATAACTTCATAAACCGACCTTACGTAATCTGTAAAATACAAGCGCGAGTCATGTGACTGAAGAAAAAAAAATACGGGCAAACCCCTTCTTTTTTTCACATGCTAGGCGGCCATTTTTATTCAAAATTATTTTTTCGAATTAAATGGCATCAAAGTTACATTTTTAGAAAGATCGTTGAAAAAAATGATTTGTTTGAGAGATGAGTTGCATTTAAAAATTGTATCGATTCTGAGATAACTTCAGTGGAAATGACGTTAACAGCCGAATATCTCAATCCATTAGAGTCAATAAACGCAGGAGATTCGTTCATTATGAATCGTAAAAATATTAAACCATGAACGTAATCATTTGGAAAGCAAGATCTCCAGGGTGAATTTTGAAACAATGTCTGGCGTAGAAAAAAAAATCGATTTTGTAAACGTGGCATACGTAATAATAATAAAAAAAAAAAAAAAAAAAAGGTCATGCTCATTTTGCTCCTAGCAGACGATATAATTCATTTCACTGAAATAATAAGGATGATTTTTTTTTTTTTTTTTTACATTATAAAACTAGTTATAAAACGAACGCGCCTCATATGCCACATTTAACGTACACTTTCTAACTTGTTTTACTGTGCTTTCAAATAATCCCTGATGAGAGCCGTTGATTGGAAAAGACCATTTTGTGAGGGAAAAAAAATTAGTAATAAAGTTAAATCTTATTACAAATTAACATAAAACTGGTGTGCTTACTCCATTCACAATGAATATCTTTTGATATCATTATCAATTTGTAAACAAATTTGGGTACTTTTCGGTTAGCCGGGCGCCAGTGATTTATATACATGTATATATACACATATATATATAGTTACAAAAATATCTACATACGCATATATATACATACATGTATGTACACACATATATGTATGAATATTACATATATATGCATATACATATATATTTATATATGTACATATATCACTGGCGCCCGGCTAACCGAAAAGTACCCAAATTTGTAACCAATTTGTAAACAGTCATTTGATTGGGTCAACGCTATTTCGAGTGCCTTGATTTTGAAAGGGAGACAAATCCATTTTGAATAGAAGTATTTCCCTTTTTTTTAAAGTTGCATACCATTAACAATCACAAGTCAGAATTTCATCATAAACGAATACTTTAAAAATATCCAATTAAGAAATATAATTATAGGCATACAACTTATTAGTACTGAATATCTTTTATAATTTTCTCGTATAAATTAAATATATTTTTTTTGTTTGTTTGTTTTATTGTCACTTTACTAAAGAAGAATAAAACATTGAAAATAAAATAAATAAGTAAATACAAAATTATTTTTTTTATGTCATTATAATTCTACTCCATTCAAAGAAAATCAACGTTTTCAACCAATCATTGCTTTTGAAAGGAAGGCCATTCCATGGGTGCATACCAAAACCAGGATTTTTTTCCCTGCTAAAATGGATAACCCGTGTATTGCCTATTAAATTTGCATGAAATAAGACCACAAAAATATATAAAATAAGTCTTTTATACAGCTTAGGAATGTTTTTAAATCCATTTCAAATGCAAACCATTCAATATCTAAGCAATAACACAAAATGATCTTGCACCTCTTTCAAAATCAACAGATCACGTTTTACTTTATTATTAACATATAAATCTAGTCGTTGGGGGCCACCGCAATACTTAGCCATCATGGATAGGCATAATATAAAATAGGAAAATAAATCATGTGTAAACTACTTATAAAATGCATCGCAATTCGAATAAAATCGTGGCTGGATGACGTCCTAAACTTTAAAGGCTCCTGTTACTGAATCGCGTAAAAGAAACATCCTTATAACTCCAAAAACAATAATCCTATTCACTAACAGTTTACTGCGTCGGATGAAGCGTCTCATTTCCAATTAAAATACATCTTTGAATTGAAATTGGAATGACATACAGGGTCATGAAAAATCGAAGCGTGATGTGGAAAATAGGATTACAACTATCTGGACAACTCATGATCCGATCGACTTCATTCTTTATGCAAAATTTATGTCTTTTTATTGTCTTTTATAGTCACTCCTTAAAATAAACCATTTCGGGAAATTTTTTATACCTTTTATCAGAACGACTATTTCGAGAGCTCGAAAAAAGATAGTTCCGGATCATCGAGGTGACTGAAATTCAATAGGCTTCTTCTGATTATTACATACTAAAGTTCATACCAAATTTCCAGTCTCTATGTCAATTTGTTCGGGAGATAGAGCGTTTACAGACACACAGACACACACACACAGACAGACGGACGGCAATCCCCCCCCCCCCCTAAAAATATGTTTTTCGGAATCTCCCGTGTCTGAAACGTGTAAATCCGTCAAAAAAAAAATTTTGAATTTTAAGACGATTACAAGATTTACCCTTATACTACGTATGATGGGTAAGTAATAAGAAAAAAAAACCTACGATGGTGTTATAAGCGCTTATAACACCATATGTCGATAATCATATATTGGGTATGATTCTCGATCGGCTAATTCTTTGTGTAAATATATATCATATTATATCGAGAAAAATCCCAATTGATGTAAATATGTAACAAATTATAACACCTTGTAATAATATATGTCTTTTAATTGCTATAAGGCATAAAATAAAAACTTTCTAAACAATAAAATAGATTTTATTAGCCTGTTGACATATTTCGACGCCATTTTCAAAACAAATAAGGATATTCTATAATTGCACGAGGATTTAATAGAATAAAGAACACTTTTATGAATATCTTTTTAAGTTTTTTTTTTTTCGATTTTCATAAAATTTGAAATTACAAAATTCTGCAACGATACTATATAATAAGTTTCAAATCATTCGGTTGGGTCGTTTTTGCGCTGTTATATGCGGACGAACGGACCAGACAACGTATTTATATAATTACGAACGCACCTAAAAAGTGACCGTTTCAGCTAAAAATTCGTTATATACAGGAATTCGTTAAATGGAAGTTCGTTTAGCGAAACTCGACTGTATATGTATATATATATCCTGAATGTAAAATATTACTGAATCTTTTTGCCGTTCTTTATAAAAATAGCATAAGAAGTGATTTTTTTCAATCTCTGTGATATTCCAAAAACAACAACAAAAAACGCGAATATTATTTGTCCCTTATATATACAGGTTAATGTTTTCTATTTTTAGAATGAGATATAAATTTTCTACCAGCAAGTTGGAGAGTCTCGTATTCGTTTTAAATTTAATTGAATTATTTTATATATTTTAAGTTTTTTTTAATAGATAAATTAACATTGTCTTATCTTTATGCCCATGATAAATACAAGAGCAGCGGAAATTGGATTATTCCCGCCTGATTTTAGATCATTGAAATTAAATTTAGGACACAATACTCTCGAGTCATTAACACTACGAACTCAACCCTTTTATTTTTAACCAAACAAAAAACAAACAAACACATAAACAAACGGAAAAACAAAACACCGACAAGTGGAGGCTGCTAAAAGCCATAAATAACAACACGTTTCTGTTAAATATTCTATGCCAATTTTATCAAATTAACTTACATTTGACATAGATTGACATACTCTTATTTAATAGTGCATGCTCATTTTTTATATTAAATGTGAAATATTTAATATAAAAAAATTATAAATGTTTTACATTTAATATCTTATTAGGTAGCTTTCAATACAAAAAGCTAACCTATTGCAGCCGTTCGGAGGAAAGCAATTCCAAAAAAATTTTGTATATTTTCAGCTTCACCGATCATGACCCCCAGATATATATATCTGACATATGTCATGCCCTAACTCTCTTATTTTTGAGCCGATTTGGATGTAACTGAGTATGTGTATAAGACATACCAAGGTATCGACCGAGTTCGTTGGCCAGCTTCGTCCGCCATCTTGTTTCAAAATGGCGGACAGTTAAAAAAAAATTTAAATTTTTAAAAGTTCAAAAACATATACAAAAAAATTATAAATTGTAAAAAATTGTTTATGTTAAGTGTTAGAACGAGATACAAGGATTCTGAAACATTTTTTGTTTTTGCTATATCTTAAAAAATGGCTGAGATAGGGCAGTTTGAAATTCTTAGGTGGCTGAGATTTTGAAACAATCTGAAATTTTTTATGATGTAGCACTCGTATTTATGATCCGATTTGAATGTGACTGATAATGTGTACAGAAAATACCAAGGTCTCGACCGAGTTCGTTGGCCAGCTTCATGCGCCATCTTGTTTGAAAATGACGGCAAGTTAAATTTTTTTAATTCACATTTTTTAAAACATGTATAAAAAATTATAAATTTAAAAAATTGTTTCCGTTAAGTGTTAGATCGTGATACGTGGATTCCGGAACATTTTTTGTTTTGGCTTTATCTTAAAAAAAAATCCCTGACGGCTCGGCCTACAGGCACAGGTAGATTTCGAAGACGCAGACCGTGGGGCGTCTGTTTGTTGGGAATTGCGGAAGAAATGACCTTTTTGCGATGATGCTGCAGTTGGAACCGCCTACTTCGAAACCAAACTTGTTTGCAAGCGGAGCCAGCAAGGAATTTTTTTTTTTTTTTTTTTTTTTTTTTCTGCTATAAGAGTTGGTCCTATAAAAAACATGTCAATATAAAAGTTTTAGATAATATTAAGAGGATTTATAATAAATTTAAGCGGACTTGAAATCTTGGGAATTGACGAAATTATGAATTTTTTTCTTCTAAACCACCCCCCCTTAAGGCAATTTTTAATTATATCAAAAATCTGTCATACATAAATTTTCGGCCCTTCTCCTAGAAGTAATAATAACTTCAAACGGATTCGATACGTATCATAATTAAGAAATTATGGGTTTTTTTCTGTTTTCACAAAAAGCCCCCCCCCCCCATCCCCCCCTTTGGTTCGATTTTGCGCATTAACGAACTTGACCGAGATTTTATGCCCCTTGATTTTATGTATCAGTTTCGAAAAGATGCTGGAGTTGGAACCGCCTACTTCGAAAAATAACTTGTTTGCAGGCGGAGCCAGCAAGGATTTTTTTTTTTTCTTTGCTATAAGAGTTGGTCCTATAAAAAACATGTCAATATAAAAGTTTTAGATAATATTAAGAGGATTTATAATAAATTTAAGCGGACTTGAAATCTTGGGAATTGACGAAATTATGAATTTTTTTCTTCTAATCCCCCCCCCCCTTGGGGCCATTTTTAATTATATCAAAAATCTGTCATACATAAATTTTCGGCCCTCTTCCTAGAAGTAATAATAACTTTAAACGGATTCGATACGTATCATAATTAAGAAATTGTGGGGTTTTTTCTTTTTTCACAAAAAGTCCCCCCCATCCCCCCCCCCTGGTTCGATTTTGCCCATTAACGAACTTGACCGAGATTTTATGCCCCTTGATTTTATGTATCAGTTTCGAAAGGATGCGGGAGTTGGAACCGCCTACTTCGAAAAATAAGTTGTTTGCAGGCGGAGCCGGTAGGGATTTTTTTTGTTTTTAATTTTTTTTTTGCTATAACGGTTGGTCCTATAAAAAACTTGTCAATATAAAAGTTTTAGATAATACTAAGAGGATTAATAATAAATTTATGCGGATTTGATATCTTGTGAATTGACGAAGCTATGATTTTTTTTCTTCTAAAACCCCCCTTCCCCCCCCCTTGGGGCCATTTTTAATTATATCAAAAATCTGTCATACATAAATTTTCGGCCCTCTTCCTAGAAGTAATAATAACTTTAAACGGATTCGATACGTATAATAATAAAGAAATTATGAGGTTTTTTTCTGTTTTCACAAAAAGCCCCCCCATTCCCCCCCCCCCCCCCCCTTTGTTCGATTTTGCCCATTAACGAACTTGACCGAGATTTTATGACCCTTGATTTTATGTATCAGTTTGGAAGAGATTTCTGCAGAATTTTTCCAGTTATCGTGGTTAGAAAAAAGTGACATAGATAGATATAAACTTTTGAACTGGGGGTGGTTTTGGATTCTGGGAGTCATGATCGGCGTAGATCTGCAAAAAATTTTCAAAATTTCCAACTTAGGTGAGAATGTAATAGGTAGTATTTCTTACGAAATCTACCTAAAATGGCAGAGATAGGGCAGTTTGAAATTGTATGTTGGCTGACATTTTGAAACAATCTGATTTTTGTTATGCTGTAACTCTCATGCTAAAATGCGCATTCAAATTCAGTATTGATGAAAACCGGGATTGAATCTCCTATAATCTGGTTCCAAGCAATTTAGTTTAGGGTGTTTTGAGTAAAATGGGTTGAATTTTTAAAAACATGGACTATGGGCTATGAAAGCTACCTTTTCCTCCCGGTACAGACCGGAAGGACTTTTTTATATTAAATATTTTATGTTTTATAGTACCATGCTTTTATTTAATATAACTTTACTAAGCATTTTAAATATAGTTAAATTATCTTCCAAAAAATGCCACTTTTTCCTCTACACAATTTAATTAATATTTATAACTGAAAATAATTGTACGAAGAGCCATAACTTTGTCATAGTCATTTAGATAGCTCAGTTTAAATATGAATGAGGAATCTTGAAAAAAATACATTCTGAGATAAACTCATTTAAATCCTGGAAAAAGACACCGCAACCAGCATAAACAGTAGAACATAAAAAGCGTGTTATATTTTGATACAATAATCGTATTTACGGTTTTCGTCATTGTATTCTAAAATCTTTAGATCTTGTGACTAGAGTCCTGCACCGAAGTCGGTTAACCCAGTTTTACCCAACCTCGACCCGATGGTTTGTCTTATACTGACAAAAAAAGTTGGAAATTGTACGTTAAACGTGACATAGGAGGTGCGTTCGTTTTATAACTTTTTATAATGTAAAAAAATCATCCTTATTATTTCAGTGAAATGAATTATGTCGTCTGCTATAAGCAAAATGAGCATGCATTTTTTTTTTTTTTTTAATTACTTATGCTACGCTTTCAAATGCGACCTTTTGTTTTTTAATGTCCCTTTTTTGTGCGTATGTGTGTGTGTGAAAAAACAGTATGATATTGTATATTTGTTTAAGGAAATCTTCAGAAGTTTATTTTCATTTAATAAATTGCAAAGATTTTTTTCTAATTACAGTAAAACCTCCATAACGGACACTCCCGAATAACGGACACCTCTATTTAACCTATTTAACGGACACTTTTCCAATCCCCACTCCCAAAACCTTAATTTTTGTATGTTTAACCTCTGAATAGCGGACATTTCGAATAGCTGACAGTCATTTTGGAGATAAAGGATCAAAATTGATTTTTCAAGAAAGAAAATGAAAAAAAAAGTAAGAAGCCTCTAAATTTATCATCAGGGCAATGTATCATAAATTTTATGACCACTGATAAATGTAGGGGATGGCCTAGGGAAAATCCTCCCTCTGTTCGTCGGAGAATCAAAACTTAGAAGATTTTGAATTTTCTGCTGATTAATGTCTAGAAGTCCTAGAATTCCTTAATACACAATGCATCATTTTCTTTTTCATTTTAAATGCGCGTAAGATAACCTCGTTTACAATTGGCTTGTAATTTCAAGATAAATCATATGCTGACTATTTTAGTTTCCGTGTTCCAAAACTCAAACAATTATCTTATAAAGTGCCAAAAAACAAGGAAAAAAAAGGAATATACTTTAATTTTAATAGGTTTCGTTCGTAAAATTCGAACAATAATTAACTGGATTGCAATGTTGCACAGAGAAAGCAGACGTCACATATAATCTAAGTAAAATAAAAATAAATAGCCATTGAAAACCTAACATACGATTTTATTTATTTATTTTTACTTTTTTATAAAACAAAGAAAAGAGTTACTCTATATATAATTTTTAAATTGGGAAATTGTGTACTTATTTTTTGGGAGTGAGAATTAAAGGGACCGAGAAAGCAACAAATGCAGGGGGGGGGGGGGGGACCTATGTTGCAATGTATTTTCCATAAATTACTGTTTGATTCTGAAGACTTAACTGGCACTCAAAACACATTATTCGAAGCATCAAAATATGTTAACACTTTTTCTATCGTTTTCTGTAAATATTGAGTTCTACGTACTCTGAATTTAGTGTCTTATTAACGTTTCAAGAATGATCTCAAAACGAAAGCGATTAACAAAAGAAAAATTTGAAATTGTAAGTGTATCTGAAAAAGAGAAATTGAGTGTACGGATACTTGCCGAATATTTTAAAATAGGTAAAACACAGGTGGGAGAGATTTTACGAAATTGGATTACTAACTCTAACGAGAACATAAAAAATGCGAAATTGAGGAAGACTGTTTCCATTGAAACTGATTCTATAATTCTGAATTGGTTTACTTCACTTTGTTCAAAAAACATTCCTATCAGTGGGTCTTTGATTCAGGAAAAGACTTTAGAAGTCGCTAAAGAACTCCGTTTACATTTTATTATGTTGCACTGTATTAGGAGAATTTGCAATCCTTCTTGTAAATGGAAAATCTCTGAAACCCAGGTGTTTCCAAAAGAACATCCAATTTAATAAATTTTGTGTCGTGTGGAGAGCGAATAAAAAATGAGCTGACCAGTTCTTTAATAATCGAATGGTTAACTTCCTTTGATAATATGAAAACACAACAAAGAAAACTTCGCTTGTTTTTTGACAATGCAACTTCTCACACAAAACATTTGAAATACAACAATGTTAAAATTGCGACCCCCCCCCCCCAAAAAAAAAAACAGAACTTCCGTATGCCAGACCCCTGATCAAGGTATAATACACAATTGTAAAGCCTGGTACAGGAAGCTTTTATTACGCCACATTCTTTCAAAGTGAGATTCTAAAAATACATTTGAGAACTGCCTAAAATTAGTTAATGCACTCGATGCTATAGTTTGGATTTCCTCAACTGTAAAAAACACAAAACCAAAAAGCGTACAACAAAGCCTCAGAGAAGTAGGCTTTATATTAAAAGAAATTGAAACACTCATTTCCCACACAAATGAAGAATTAAGTGAAATAACTGATTTAATGAAATGTATCAGGAGTGAAGAAACTGCCGAAATTTTCATTAACATTGCTGATGATTTACCTACTAAAGAAGAATCAGTTGATGTAAGCGATTATATTCTTTCAGAATATTCCACAAAGGTCGACACTATAAGTGATGATGAATCAGATACTGCACCTGGACATGTTTCCAGCACTATCGAAAATTTCTAAAAAGCTGCAAAATACAGTGAGCAGTTACAATTTTTTTTTTTGTAATAAAAAGATGATTCAAACTACTGGCAGAGTTAAAACTTCACATAGAAAAACAAATTACATGTAATCGCAAGCAAAAGCAAATTTTTGTAACAGAGTTTTTGATAGGAACGTAATAAACAGTGGGAAATAATATATACATTTTTCATTTCCATTTTATTGCTTAAAAAAATAATTTTAATTTCTGATCTGATTAATCATATAATAGAGGTTTTCGGACATAGGTTTTCCCAATAGCAGACACCTCCGAATAGCGGACAATTTACGCACTTCCGAGGTGTCCGTTATTTAGAGGTTTTACTGTATTTTCTTCCACCTGTGTTCATGAAAATAATAGATATTGTATGTTTGTTTAAGGAATTTTTCAGAAATTTATTTTAGTTTATTAAATGACAAAGATTTTTTTTTTTTAAATATACTTTTGTGTGTGTCTTATAAGAAAATAACAGATATTGTAACCATTTTGTTTATGAAAATCGTAAGAAATTTATAAAGAAATATTCTAAATCAACTTTTACAATATTTTTTATATCTACTTTTTTCCATGTGCTTGAAAATAATAGATATTGTCTATGTTTAAGGGAATCTTCCGAAATTTATTTTAGCTTAATAAATTACAAAGAATTTTCTTTTAACTTTTGTCTGTATGAAAATAATAGATATTGTACATTTGTTTAAGGAGATCGTAACAAATTTATTTTAGTTTAATAAATCATAAAGAAATTTTCTAAATCTACTTTTACAACTTTTTTTTTATATAATTTTTTACATATGCCTGAAAATAATAGATATATTGTATATTTGTTTCAAGAAATTTAAAAAAAATTATCTTGGTTTAATAAATTATAAAAAATATTTTTTTCCCCTGTGTTCGTGAAAAAAATAGATATTGTATATTTGTTTAAGGAAATCGTAAGAAATTTATTTTAGTTTAATCAATTTGTAAAGAAATTTTCTAAATCAACTTTTACAATATTTTTTATATCTACATTTTTCCATGTGCGTGAATATAATAGATATATTGTCTATTTGTTTAAGGAAATCTTCAGAAATTTATTTTAGCTTAATAAATTACAAAGAATTTTCTTTTAACTTTTGTCTGTGTGTAAATAATACATATTGTACATATGTGTAAGGAGATCGTAACAAATTTTCTAAATCAACTTTTACAATATTTTTTATATCTACTTTTTTATATTTTCTTTTAACTTTTGTCTGTGTAAAATGTCTGTGTTTTTTTCCCTGTGTTCGTGAAAAAAATAGATATTGTATATTTGTTTAAGGAAATCGTAAGAAATTTATTTTAGTTTTAATTTAATTTATTGTAGTTAAAATTTATAAAGAAATTTTCTAAATCAACTTTTACAATATTTTTTATATCTACTTTTTTCCATGTGCGTGAAAATAATAGATATTGTCTATTTGTTTAAGGAAATCTTCCGAAATTTATTTTAGCTTAATAAATTACAAAGAATTTTCTTTTAACTTTTGTTTGTGTGAAAATACATATTGTACATATGTGTAAGGAGATCGTAACAAATTTATTTTAGTTTAATAAATCATAAAGAAATTTTCTAAATCTACTTTTACAATTTTTTTAATATAATTTTTTACATGTGCCTGAAAATAATAGATATTGTATATTTGTTTCAAGAAATTTTCAAAAATTTATTTTGGTTTAATAAATTATAAAAAATAATATTTTTTATAAACAAATTTATTTTAGTTTAATAAATCATAAAGAAATTTTCTAAATCTACTTTTACAAATTTTTTAATATAATTTTTTACATATGCCTGAAAATAATAGATATATTGTATATTTGTTTCAAGAAATTAAAAAAAAATTATCTTGGTTTAATAAATTATAAAAAATATTTTTTTCCCCTGTGTTCGTGAAAAAAATAGATATTGTATATTTGTTTAAGGAAATCGTAAGAAATTTATTTTAGTTTAATCAATTTGTAAAGAAATTTTCTAAATCAACTTTTACAATATTTTTTATATCTACATTTTTCCATGTGCGTGAATATAATAGATATATTGTCTATTTGTTTAAGGAAATCTTCAGAAATTTATTTTAGCTTAATAAATTACAAAGAATTTTCTTTTAACTTTTGTCTGTGTGTAAATAATACATATTGTACATATGTGTAAGGAGATCGTAACAAATTTTCTAAATCAACTTTTACTATATTTTTTATATCTACTTTTTTATATTTTCTTTTAACTTTTGTCTGTGTAAAATGTCTGTGTTTTTTTTTCTCTGTGTTCGTGAAAAAAATAGATATTGTATATTTGTTTGAGGAAATCTTCAGAAATTTATTTTAGCTTAATAAATTACAAAGAATTTTCTTTTAACTTTTGTCTGTGTGTAAATAATACATATTGTACATATGTGTAAGGAGATCGTAACAAATTTTCTAAATCAACTTTTACAATATTTTTTATATCTACTTTTTTATATTTTCTTTTAACTTTTGTCTGTGTAAAATGTCTGTGTTTTTTTCCCTGTGTTCGTGAAAAAAATAGATATTGTATATTTGTTTAAAGAAATCGTAAGAAATTTATTTTAGTTTTAATTTAATTTATTGTAGTTAAAATTTATAAAGAAATTTTCTAAATCAACTTTTACAATATTTTTTATATCTACTTTTTTATATTTTCTTTTAACTTTTGTCTGTGTAAAATGTCTGTGTTTTTTTCCCTGTGTTCGTGAAAAAAATAGATATTGTATATTTGTTTAAAGAAATCGTAAGAAATTTATTTTAGTTTTAATTTAATTTATTGTAGTTAAAATTTATAAAGAAATTTTCTAAATCAACTTTTACAATATTTTTTATATCTACTTTTTTCCATGTGCGTGAAAATAATAGATATTGTCTATTTGTTTAAGGAAATCTTCCGAAATTTATTTTAGCTTAATAAATTACAAAGAATTTTCTTTTAACTTTTGTTTGTGTGAAAATACATATTGTACATATGTGTAAGGAGATCGTAACAAATTTATTTTAGTTTAATAAATCATAAAGAAATTTTCTAAATCTACTTTTACATTTTTTTTTATATAATTTTTTACATGTGCCTGAAAATAATAGATATTGTATATTTGTTTCAAGAAATTTTCAAAAATTTATTTTGGTTTAATAAATTATAAAAAATAATATTTTTTATAAACAAATTTATTTTAGTTTAATAAATCATAAAGAAATTTTCTAAATCTATTTTTACAACTTTTTTTATATAATTTTTTACATATGCCTGAAAATAATAGATATATTGTATATTTGTTTCAAGAAATTTAAAAAAAAAATTATTTTGGTTTAATAAATTATAAAAAATATTTTTTTCCCCTGTGTTCGTGAAAAAAATAGATATTGTATATTTGTTTAAGGAAATCGTAAGAAATTTATTTTAGTTTAATCAATTTGTAAAGAAATTTTCTAAATCAACTTTTACAATATTTTTTATATCTACATTTTTCCATGTGCGTGAATATAATAGATATATTGTATATTTGTTTAAGGTAATCTTCAGAAATTTATTTTAGCTTAATAAATTACAAAGAATTTTCTTTTAACTTTTGTCTGTGTGAAAATAATACATATTGTACATATATATGTGTAAGGAGATCATAACAAATTTTCTAAATCAACTTTTACAATATTTTTTAAATCTACTTTTTTATATTTTCTTTTAACTTTTGTCTGTGTGAAACTTTAGTCTGTGTAAAATGTCTGTGTTTTTTTCCCTGTGTTCGTGAAAAAAATAGATATTGTATATTTGTTGAAGGAAATCGTAAGAAATTTATTTTAGTTTTAATTTAATTTATTGTAGTTAAAATTTATAAAGAAATTTTCTAAATCAACTTTTACAATATTTTTTATATATACTTTTTTCCATGTGCGTGAAAATAATAGATATTGTCTATTTGTTTAAGGAAATCTTCAGAAATTTATTTTAGCTTAATAAATTACAAAGAATTTTCTTTTAACTTCTGTTTGTGTGAAAATACATATTGTACGTAATGTGTAAGGAGATCGTAACAAATTTATTTTAGTTTAATAAATAATAAAGAAATTTTCTAAATCTACTTTTACAATTTTTTTTATATAATTTTTTACATATGCCTGAAAATAATAGTTATTGTATATTTGTTTCAAGAAATTTTCAAAAATTTATTTTGGTTTAATAAATTATAAAAAATAATATATTTTTTCCCCTGTGTTCGTGAAAAAAAAAATAGATATTGTATATTTGTTTAAGGAAATCGTAAGAAATTTATTTTAGTTTAATCAATTTATAAATAAATTTTCTAAATCAACTTTTACAATATTTTTTATATCTACTTTTTTCCATGTGCGTGAAAATAATAGATATTGTCTATTTGTTTAAGGAAATCTTCAGAAATTTATTTTAGCTTAATAAATTACAAAGAATTTTCTTTTAACTTTTGTCTGTGTGAAAATAATACATATTGTACATATGTGTAAGGAGATCGTAACAAGTTTATTTTAGTTTAATAAATCATAAAGAAATTTTCTAAATCTACTTTTACAAATTTTTTAATATAATTTTTTACATATGCCTGAAAATAATAGATATATTGTATATTTGTTTCAAGAAATTTAAAAAAAATTATCTTGGTTTAATAAATTATAAAAAATATTTTTTTCCCCTGTGTTCGTGAAAAAAATAGATATTGTATATTTGTTTAAGGAAATCGTAAGAAATTTATTTTAGTTTAATCAATTTGTAAAGAAATTTTCTAAATCAACTTTTACAATATTTTTTATATCTACATTTTTCCATGTGCGTGAATATAATAGATATATTGTCTATTTGTTTAAGGAAATCTTCAGAAATTTATTTTAGCTTAATAAATTACAAAGAATTTTCTTTTAACTTTTGTCTGTGTGTAAATAATACATATTGTACATATGTGTAAGGAGATCGTAACAAATTTTCTAAATCAACTTTTACTATATTTTTTATATCTACTTTTTTATATTTTCTTTTAACTTTTGTCTGTGTAGAATGTCTGTGTTTTTTTTTTCTCTGTGTTCGTGAAAAAAATAGATATTGTCTATTTGTTTGAGGAAATCTTCAGAAATTTATTTTAGCTTAATAAATTACAAAGAATTTTCTTTTAACTTTTGTCTGTGTGAAAATAATACATATTGTACATATGTGTAAGGAGATCGTAACAAATTTATTTTAGTTTAACAAATCATAAAGAAATTTTCTAAATCTACTTTTACAATTTTTTATATAATTTTTTACATATGCCTGAAAATAATAGATACTGTATATTTTTTTCAAGAAATTTTCAAAAAATTTTCCTGTGTTCGTGAAAAAAAATAGATATTGTATATTTGTTTAAGGAAATCGTAAGAAATTTATTTTAATTTAATAAATTACAAAGCATTTTCTTTTAAATA
Organism: Maratus michaelseni; assembly: GCA_963931845.1. Taxonomy (NCBI): domain Eukaryota; kingdom Metazoa; phylum Arthropoda; class Arachnida; order Araneae; family Salticidae; genus Maratus; species Maratus michaelseni. Next base: position 13,285,445 of record OZ007588.1, read on the forward strand.
TACTTTTGTGTGTGTCTTTGAGAAAATAATAGATATTGTACCTTTGTTTAAGGAGTTCGTAACAAATTTATTTTAGTTTAATAAATTATGAAGAAATTTTCTAAATTTACTTTTACAATATTTCTTTTATCTATCCATATATTTTTCCATCTGCGTGAAAGTAATAGACATTTTATATTTGTTTAACGAAATCTTCAAATTTATTTTGGTTTAAAAAGGCACGGTGCCATTTGAACCATTTTTTTTCTTTTTTTTTTTTTTTTTAATATTTTAGATCTTATTGACATATTATTAAATGCTTTTAAATAGAAAAATAAGATAATAAATTTTTTTTTATTTTTGTACTAAAATTTGAAAATTTTAAATAATAAAAAAAAAAATCAAGAATATTTTAAAACTAAACTTTTTCTACACTTTTAAACATTTAGCAATATCTTCCGTTACATATTTTTCTGAGCAGTGTACTTTATAAATGTAAGGATCAGTTTTCAAAAAAGTTAATTAGTTTAAAAAATAAATAAATAAAATACCATGTTGTATGGTAATGCAGTTGAAATGACTATATACAGTGATCCTTCAACATTCGCGATTTTTGATTATTCGCGAAAACGAAAATGCGGAAAAACTAAACATTCGCGGTAATCTGATTGGATCATTCGTAATTTTTTACTTATCGCTTTCTTTTGAGAATTTTATAGTTAGTTAAAGATTATTTCCCCTGTGTTTTCTCAGTATGTATTTACAAATCAATTTTCAGTTGTCGATTGAAATAAGAGGCGAGAGTTGTAGGAAAACAAAATAATAGCAACAGCAGATTACTCATTGCAGTGGTGATATTATTAGAAGTGGTAAAAAGTGATACATCTTCAATCACATTAATTTAACATGTTCAGGTTCTCGTACATATGGAGCTGAAACTGCTCTTTAAAAGGAAAATAAATGAAAGCATTTCTAAGTAATTACCTATATTTAAATATCGTATTTTAGTATTGTATAGCATACACTCTAAAAACGACATTTTCAAAACTGATCAAAAAATACTCAAATCAGAGTATGTTGCACAGTCAAAATTACTCCGAATCAAAACGACTCAAGTTTGAAACATGTATTATACTCATTTTTGAAAACATGCACACTCTCAAGAATAAAATATCATGTGCTCCTATTTGAGTATGTCCATGTTTCAAACAACAGTAGACAACAGCGCTGGTGCTGCCATCTCTGGTCCTATTTACGATTATGGGGGAATAAACTAAATTTACGCTTTTACCCAGAGCCAGCATCGAACCCGAGTCCTACTAGTTACAAGTCCATTGCCTTATCCACTTCGTCATCCAGATCACATGAGTGGGTTATTTTAAATGCAAGTCATCGAATGATTCGGACGCATGTTGATATTTTTATAGAATTCATTAGTTTGATGCTGAGAAAATTGGAAATTTTTAACGGGACTTTGGATAGATTTGGTCAATTTGAGATGGTGGTTAAGATTGTACAACTGTATTATTTATGTGGGAAGGGGAGATATGAATTATACAAATTTTCAATTCGATTGCTATCAGTATATTTCTTAAATAAAAAAGTGTTCCCTGGATATTGAAATTTACTGACTAAATTTTCTTTTTGATACATTTTAACCCATTAACGCCACAATTATTTTTCTCTTGAAAAATGGAAATATTGCATTTCACTCAAATAAGTATGAACTGACTTCTATGTGCTCATTTTTGAGTATTGCCATGTTTCAAAAATGAGTTAGGAGCTGACTTCTATGTGTTCAGTTTTGAGTAATGGAAAGCATTGGGTTGTCCTAAAAAGAAAACATCGATTTACTCAGATTTGAAAGTGTCATTTTTTTCCGTGTATTGACCCACTAATACATTGTCACCTGTTTGCGACTAGGGAGAGTTGAAATTATTGTGCTGTCCTCTGAAAAAAAACCCAGGGTGAAATGTTTCCTTAAAAAAAAAAACCACCCTAGTATTTTATCAAATATTTCACTCAAGTCAATTTTTGGTTTTGCCCTGTTTCTATACACCATTTGCAACAGTAAAAACATTTGATAATGCCTAAGGAGATGTTTATTTAGTTTTAAAAGACTTTAATCTAATAATGCAGAATTTTGGCAAAACATGAGCTTCATTTTCACATATTTGATTTGTTACAATATACGTTATGTTAGAATGATGTACATCAATTTTGAAATGTTTTTATGTTAAACCATTAAAATGTGAATAAAATGTTACATTTTCAGTTGATTATGTCATGTAGGGCTCGGCTGGCGACCTTTGAAAATGGAGCTAAAAAAACCCATGGTGGAATTAAAAAAAACCCGAAATTTTTTTCAATAAATAAATGATAAAATATACAATTTTTTTTAAAAAAAGACATTTATTTTTAAGGAACATAATTAAATTATGCAAATTTAATGCATATTGAAGGCACTTCTAAGGATTTTTTTTTTTTAGTATGTCATAGAAAAAATTCATGTTTGCAAAATTAAAACCCATCAATCTTTTTTACACACAGATACCGTTCACTTGTATTTTACATATTATTTTGATATTTTCAAACTTTTATTTATTTTATTTTATTCACTCTTTTAACTTTTTAATGCAAAATATTTTACTTAAGGTAGGAATAACTAATATAGATACATAGCTGCTAATTTGTACTATTTATCTTCTAAGCATACAGATGAACTGTAAGTTTGTGCAGTTTTGTGCAAAACACAGTAAGTGAATTGAAAAATATCATTTTGTCTTTGGCATAAAAGGTAAAAATTGAAATCTGATGCATTCCCCCTTTCTTATGTAATTTAAAATATACCACAGAAGAAAATCGTAATACAATTCAGGAAGGAAATGGCAGCAATTTAATCAGCAATTTTTTTTTTTCAAGAACAAGAGTGCATCCTTTCTGTGTCATCGATGAACTTCATTATCTTTGCTTTATCATCTGAGAAGGTAAAGCCAGGGTTGTAATTTTGATCAGTCAAAACTCATTTTAACCAGGATTGTGATCAAAACTGGTTTTAACCATTTAAAAGTGGTCAAATTTGCTTCAACCACTCAAAAGTAATTGAAACTCTATTAAAAAGACATTTGAAATTTTTGGATTTCATAATGCACCTGGTGAATTGTTATGCAAACTCTTCAGCAATAAAGATAATTTTCAAAGTTTGATCTGAGTTAGTCTTAATACAGAAAAAGTCGTTACTTGATAAGTAACACATGTTGTATTAAATTATAAATTTTAATATCTTTTTCCAAATCAAAATGAGTCTTAATTACTGATGATTAAAACATATTTTGACAAGGAAAGTTAAAACTGTTATTTTCCATGTTTAAGCCAATACAACCCTGGGACTAATAATATTAGGTAGATCAACAAGGACTAATAATATTAGGTAAAAGGCAAAATTGGAAAATTTCATTAGTGGCTAGTGGTAGCAGTTTTAAAAGTGGTCCCTAACTTTAAACTACTGGCCACTTTTTTATTTAAAAGTGTTAAACAGTAAACTTTTGTTAAAATTTTTATTAGTATTAATCTAAAATTAAATAACCCAAATAAATATGTTAATATAAACATATTTCAACCAGCAAAAGTAGAATCCTTGATAAAATACAAGAAAATTTTACTCTCTCCTTGTGGGAAAAGTGCCATAAGGTGGCCGCTGGCAGACGTATTTAGTAAAGGAAATGGAAATTTATTTGGTGCCAAATATGGGCTAAAGGTTCCGGTATGATAGTATGACTTGATACTTTCTGCCCCTAGGGTTACTGCTTCAATGGTAGGAAAAAGTAAAAGCCTTAAAAATCTGCACATGCAAAAATGTTGGAGATATGTGATTAGTAAAATAAGATTTTGTGTGGCAATGTTGGCAGATGTTCTGGAAACAGCACCAATCCATTCCTTTTATTACCTAAGTACTCAATATTTTTTAATATCAATTAGATACATTTTTTTTCTAGATTGACACTGATCAATTTAATAAAACACAAACTACAGCCCGTACAAGATGTAAGGAAAGAATAAATATGAGTGTTTCAGTTATTACACAAAAAGAAATAGATGAAGTGTTAAAATCACACTAATTTCCAAGCACTTAAAAGCATTACAATCACTCTTCGCTGCATTCAAAAACAAGCATTGAGAATGAAAGTACTACTACTAGTGAAGATTATAGGTGCAGATTCACGGTCGCCAGTCGCCACGTGGCGACTAATTTTTTTGCTGTGGCCACTAACTTTCGGCGTTTAAGTCGCCATGTGATTTAAAAGTAATGAATTTCTGGTATTCCCAGTCTCCATCGTGAAATGTTGATATTTTTTTGAAAGATTAAGGCCAAAACACATAACAAACATTATTATTATCTTTTAATAACATTTCAGAATGATATGTTTAACACAGCAAACTATTAAATATATTCGAATAGCAATGTTATTCGTAACAGTTTGAATCTGATAACTTTACATAGACTGTGATTTATTTATATATATATATATATATATATATATAAACAAATGTTTGAAGTGTGTTTTGATTTTTATACTGCAAAATAATCTCACAAATTCGGATTTTCTTTCATATGTACTTTTGTCTGGCAAAATCCAAATAAGAAATATTATTTTTCTGATATTCCCCGCTATCATGATTGCTTAGCTTATACATATTTTTTTGAAACCGTATCTTTCCCAACTTTATCTTCTGAATGTACATGATTTAAGATTTAATTAATATTCAAATTTTGTTGTACATATGTTTATACAAATTACTTTACACTTTGAATTCTTGAGGGTTTTTTTTAATTTTTTTTTTAAAGTTTTTTACCCTGTATAAACACTATTGATTTTAAGCGTTTGTTTTACAATTGTGGCCACTGGATTTTTTGGGTTTAGGAGCCACTGGCTCCTTACAAATTTTGGGAATCTGCACCTATAGTGAAGATGGCAGTTAGAAAAGTAATAAATCTTTATGGAGCTCAGATTTATCAGATACAGATATGCATAATACAGAAGAAGCCGCAATTTTGAACAATGCAAGTGATATTACCAATAATGAAGACAATGATTTATTCTGCACTGTAAAAACAAACTCCTGTAAAAAAACGGAAAAGGTACTGGCAGCAGAGTTGCCGTAACTTTTCCGTTTTTTCACAGAAATTCACTTTTGTGGTTTTTTTCCGTTTTCAAAACTGAAAAGTTCTGTTTTAGAAATTGAAAAGTTCCGTTTTAGGAACTGAAATGTTTTGTTTTAGAAACTGACATTTTCAGTTTTCAGGACGGTTATTTTCCGTTTTACAAGCTGATAGTTTTAGTTTTTATTATCTGTTCGATATTTCTCCCGTAAAGGGGAAAGTGAGATCTCAAATTCCCCATACTTATGCTAAACTTATCTGTGGAGGTTATAACTGTTTTTTTTTTCTTGTTTTTTGTATTTTTATTATTAGGAATTAAATATTTTTAACTTTTTTTTTCTTTGTACTCTTCTGAAAGGGTGTCTCTTTTGTAGTGGTCAAAATATTTCTGAAATATATACTTTATTTATAATTTTATGTATTAAAATCCTAGCAAAACCAAGTAATATTTTAAAACTTCAGAAAAAAATTAAATGTATATTTTAGAAATATTTTGACAACAAAAAGAAAAGAGACATTCTGTAAGAATTGTACACAGAAAACAGAAGTTAAAAATGTTAATTTCTTCAGAGATATTATTAGGATACTTATACTTAATATACAAAATTTTATAAAAGGCAATAAATGTGATTTAATTTAGAAAGAAAAAAAAAGTCTGTATTAAGGAATTAAATATATTTATATGAAAAACTATTTTTAGAAAAAGTCTTAAGCTTAATTATAACAATATTGTAATTTTTCCATAAAGTATGCTAAAATTTGCAATTTTTAGCACTTGTTATTAATATATATTTTTTTAATTTTTACCCCCCCCCCCCACCTCACTGTTTATGTAATTTTTTTTCTTATTTCATACTGAGACATATTTTAAAGACTTGGGGCACTAAGTGTTATCTCTTATTTATTTATATCGTTGTTTTAATATCATTAGTATGTATAATCAATTCTGTTATACATATGTAACATAGAAATCTCATTTTTTGAAGACAAAAATTGGACTCATTTGCCTAGAGAGAGAGAAAATCTATTTCAGTAAATCCTAAAAGGAAAATTTTACTTATTTTCTAGCTTTTAATTCGTTTACCGTTAGTTTGTATTCGAAATTACTTGCTATTTTAAATCATATGTATATATTTATATATGTTATAAATTATTTTCTTTATCTATTGACAGTTTTTGTTTATTCAATGTAGTCGTTATCCGTCACCCTTACGCGGATGTAAACACTTTCTGGTATTTAAACCATCAAATATAAATAATTAATAACGAGGCCTTATTGTACTCAAATTGTTCATATCGAAACTATTTTTATATAAAAAAATTATGCTACAATAATTTTACAAGTCAACCTATAACTCTATAAATATCGCTAGGTGCTATTGAAAAATAAACGAGAGAAAAATAAAAAAAAATAACACTTACAAGATCAAACAACTATCAGCATTCTCTAATCATAAAGAGAATAAATAGTAATAATAATAATAATTTGCTCCCATAAAAGCAACTTTAAAATTAAGAGTTTAAAAAAAAAAAAAAAAAAAAGATAATTGACAAAAGCAATATACGAACTGCTGCTAGTTAATACTGTGTTAATATAAACATACTCTTGAAATATTTTATAAATTAATAAAACAGTGCATCCAGGTTACTTATAGTAAATGATTAGAAACTGTTAGAAAGTAAAATAATTATATGATTTAAAAAGCATATTCGAATACAAACGCATAAGCTGTAATTTTGAAAAATATATAATAACGAAATAAAGCATAGCTAAAGAACGGGGATCTTTTTTCTTTTTTAAATCTGCATGAATAAAGATTATCTTTAGACACATATTACACATAACTTAATAACAAAGTCCGGTGAGGAAATAGTGAGTTGAAGTAAATTAATAATCAGATAAAATGCAAAATCATCCCTTTTTTTATGACTTAAAACAAAATATTTATTCTAGGCAAATGATTGAAAGCTATTGTCTTAATATACACGTGGTTTAAAAACTAAATTTATATCTTACAAACATATAAAGAAATTATACATATAATATTATTAAAACAATGATATAAAAAACAAAGATAAAACTTACTTTTATTCTGTAAAATATGTCTATATCCAAAGTTGTACGTATTATTACAATTGTAAATTCTAAAAAGCACGTGCTACTGGGCAGGTGAAGTTACTTTGGACTGAGGTATCGGCCATATTGCCTCTTCCGGAGGAGGCTTTGATCATAGGGTGTGTTGACACAGGACACAGACTGACAAACTAATATATCCTCCAATCAGCGTCGGAACAGAACGGGTCTTGCCGGAAAAGTTCCGTTATCCGAGACTTTACTGTCGCTTACGGAAACTTTCAGTTATATCTCTAGCAGTAAATTGAAAACTTCCGTTAATTCCAGGAAAAGTTACACTTTTCTCCCAAAACGGAATTTTTCAGGTAAAAAAAGGAAAATTCACAGAATAACACTTGTTAATTTCAGGACATATTTTTACAGTGTGTTCTGTACAAGAAGCTGAGAAGTTACAATGTGGGCAGTAGGTGATTATTAAATAAGATGATTTAAAGTTTCATGTTATTATTACTGAAGAAGTAAATGATGATCGTCGAATAAATTGCTTAATGCCGACAAAAATTAAGAGTACTCAAGTTTGAATCTAATCACTATATTATTCAGAACAAAAGAAGCCAAAATGTGGCTATTACTAATGCTTCTCCATTAATAAACTCTCGGAGATTTTACAAATGCTTTTTAATAATTTTCTTCTTAAATTTACTGAAGATGTATGCAAAGAAATGTGAAAAGTCTGGAGCGAATTTACAAATAATTATATTTTGCATTTGAAATTCCTTCAATTTACAAAATAATGAAATATTTAATATTTTTTTGCAGAATTGTGGTTTAAAAATAAATAATAATGAAAAAAATATATATATTTTGCTGTCAAATAATTTTATTTCCAAGTATTTTTACATGTGGGTTTTTTTTAGGTAACATGGGTTTTTTTGGGGGGAAAAGTGGGTTTTTTTTCAATTTCTTGCTTAATTGGCTGTCATTTTGTAACACATTCATAGAATGAAAAATGCTCAGCATTAAAATCTTAGTCAGAACAAGCCGTGAAAATATACCTATGTTTAATTTTTTTGTATTCCTTATTAGACTTTATATAAAGATAAATTCAAAAAATGGGTTTTTTTTAGAGGACAGCACAATATACAAAAAACTTATGCTTTTTTAGCTGTAATTATTTCTAATTTGAAATATCTTTCGTAAATAAATTTCACGTTTATGAATATGTGCGTACATTTAACTTCTACATATATGTTAGGCATAACGTATTGTTCATACATGCATCCTTTTTGTTCTTTAAAATGTTGTGCCACTCTAATTAAAATTTCATAGACCATGACTCCTTTTATAGTGGAGAGAGATACACTCAACATTCGCGAGGTTTTCCTCGAATGTAACCCTAGCGAGTGTTAATGGATTACAGTACTTAACATTTTTGTTTATTTTTTTAAACTGTTTATATTAATAAAATCCGATCCATAGATTTTTTTTTAATGCATGTGAAAGATCATTCAAAAGAATAGTGAGTAAATTGAAAAACATATTTATATATCTATAATTAAATTTTTCAGCAGAGCTGAAAGTGCGCTGGTAAATAATAAATATAACAATGGATGTGAATTTTCACTTACTTCGCAGCGTACAAGCAACAGAGGTGGAAAAAGGTGTAGACAGAGAGTCGAACTCGGACCCTTGGTATAACGCACTAATGCTCTACCATTTGAGCTATCCGGAAGACATCCAGTCTGGAATTTCTCACTTATATTTTATTTATTTGTTTATTTTTAAGGTACATAAACCAGATTTAATTTCAAACTTCGCTATTTTGGCGAGAAATGTCATGTTCCGGGTTCGAAATCCCGGTCTGAACATTTTTTCAACCTGATGGTTGTACGTTGCGTAGCAAGCGAGAATTTACATCCTTTGTTATATCTTTCTATATTAAAAAAAAAAAAGTAAACCACCGCCGCCGCAGCCGCTGTCAATGAAGATTTTGTGCCCTGAAGTCTTTCTGGACTATTATCCAGAAAACTATAGCATATAAAAATATGAAAATTGGTAGTTTTATACAGAAATGTTCGATAAACACGCTGAAGCAGACAGTTTTAAATCGAAGAATTATTTTAAGAGATATTTAATATTAAAACTGGTCAAAATGGTTCACTTAAAAAGTTTTATAGGAACGGAAACTATGCACAGGAACTTAACCATAATTTATAAGGATATAATTTATAAGCTTGCGGTGTGCAGACTGCAATTATTTTTTTAATTTGAGTAATTTTTTTTTTAGGTTATATTTCAATTTTTATTCAAAATTTTCATTATTTTGATGAAGATTTATTTCGTATTTCATAAAATCCATTATTTGAATTGTTTCCAATTTGTAAAATAGCGCACATAATAATATTCCCTTTCAATTAAAAAATGTACTTACATGTGACTATTAAAAACAGAAATAAACTTTTAACTAATAATTAAATGATCACGTGTTAAAAGCAGAAAATGTAGAAAATTACGTAATAAAAAATATACTTGCGCGTGAATATTTGAAAGAGAATAATTAAATTATTACGCGTTCAAAGCATGGAATGGAGAAACTTATGTCATATGTGCTCAAATAATATCCAAACAATTTCAATTTAAAAAATATATTTACACGAGAGGTTAATTTATTTCGACAAAATCTTTTACAACTATTAGTGCAAATTTTAAAACATGTAAATAATAATATTTCCCTTCAATTAAAAACTATGTTTTTACGTTTAATAATTACGTTCAAATTAACGAAATAACTAATACATTGGTAAAATATCATTAAAAATACAGATAAACGTTGAATTAAAGATCACTCGATGACATAACTAATACGTGTCACGCATCTGATGTCAATTGAATACGACGCCACAGATATGCCCTTTTAGCATTAAATCCTATATTTTGGCGATCGTTCTTTTCTTTTATAGAAAGTAGTAGACAGGATAATGGAGTAGTACCCAGTTTTCTATAGAATTGTTATAAAATTTCCCGATGCAACTGCATTGTTTACTTAAGCATTTTGCACAAGTTGATTTTGAAATGTTTAATTGAACTTAGTTTACCAATCACGAAAACAGTTGTTAGCTGTTTCGACAGCAGTTGATTCGGCCTTAAAATCCTTCGATCAAAAGAAAATGGATGGAAACCCGACTACAGCAGATCGCCACTGGTCGTTTAATTATAATTCAATCTTCCGTACTCATTTTAGAGTTGATCAATTCAGAGGGTTTTTAAAGTTTGCGGTGTCAGAACGGGGGTTGGCGAGCGTTAGCAGGAGGCAGAGCCCCCTAGTAATCATAAAAAAAAAAAAAAATGTTGAAGTATTGTCACTTAAAACATACTGATATTACATAAGTGAATGATGTTGATAAACATACTAATTAATACTTGTCACTTGAGAAAAAGAAGAAAAAGAAAACCTGAGGAAAAATAATTTTAAAATTGCAACTGTGCATCATTCAAAAGGAAATGGGCAAAAGTAAAAGTCCTTTTCGACACTTTCCAACATAGCTGAAAGGTGTTTATGAATTCGGTTTGTCTGTCCGTGCTGTTACTCGCGTAAATAGACTTGGATTGCCTTGAAATTGAGAAATGTTTTTGGATTTGACTATGGCATGTTTGGTATTGAAAATGAAGTGTGTTAGCAATTATGGTTCTATTACAAGGGACACTCAAAAGAATTCCGTTACATGACGGTCTATGGGGGAAACAGGAGTTTTAAAGAGGAACGGCGTATTTTAATGATGTTTTAAACATAATTAAATTGATACATAGGTGAAGTATAAGGCGCTTACTGTAGAATATGTTGAGCATAGAATGTATCGTTTATTTACGGAAACATTCAAAAGAATTTGATTTCAGTACTGTCTTTGAACAATAATTGCTGGTAGCACGTTTCCAGTTGTGGTGTGCGTTTTTAAATGTGACTAGTTTTTTGCATATTAATGGGTGCATATAAATTCTATATGATAAAAAAAATCTCACTTATCACGTTCGAATGGCAGTGGAGTAAGTCAGTATTTTGAGAAATGAAGGGTTTTGAGAAACGCCACCCTCTAACTGAACTATGACTTATTTGCACGCACTGTTATACGTTCAGTGAAAATAGGGTTATCTAGATTTTTCACATTTTTGACTTACTCCACTGTTATTGTATTTGAATTATTATTATACATACAAATCTATAGACCCTATACAGGGCTGCACAAAATAATGAGTTTTCTAAATGAGTTTTCTAAACTGTTTACTTAATAATCATTCATTAATGTTCATTTAGTGTAATGTCTGTCTGTCCGTGCTCTAACTCCCGCAAATAGACTCGGATTGTAGTGCAATGGATAATGGATATATGTTATTGAGGTTTACTATGGCATCATTGGTATTGAATATGGAGTGGGTAGCATTTATAGTTCATTCACAAGGACACTCAAAAGAATTCCGTTACATGACGGTCTATGGGGAAAAGTAATTTAAGGTTTATTTTAATGATGTTACGCTATTTCAAACATATTGAAATTGATATATATCACTGAGAGGTGCACTACAATAAGCTTACTATAGAATAAGGTGCGCATAAGCACCGATCGTTCATGTACAGGGACACACAAAATAATCCGGTTACAGTACTGTCTATGAACAATAACTGCTGGTTAGCACGTTTTCAGCTGTGGTACATGTTTTTAAATTTAACTAAAATATTTTATATCTTACTATAGTATAAAATGCTATAGTATAAATGCTATAGATCATATGCAGGGCAGCACAAAAGTTATCGAATACATTTCGGTTTATTGACGGAAATTGCTGAATAGGAATTTTTAACTGTACTATAACTATGCGTTTCCTAATGCGAAATCCTCGCATGGGCCCACTGGTTGTATGGTATTTCCTCAGTAGGGAAATTTTTACGTTTAAGACAGGATTCCATTATAAACAGTTCACGTTATCCCAGGTTTTACTGAACCACGTGTGTGAAAACGTGTAAAAACAGAATCGCTTGTGGGACCGAAAAAATATTTTGTTTTTAGACAGGTTTTTGTCTTAGCAGGTAGGTTTAAAGTGTATTCCTTTCAGCTAGTTTTTTTTTTTTTTTTTTTTTAAGCTGCCAATAAATAAATAAATAAATTTATTTTCGAGTAAAATGCAAACTATAGAATAACCGATAAGTTAAAAAAAAAAGTAAAAAGTACAGCTAGATGTTGAGTTTTGAAGGTTGTATGTTTGCATGTTTAAGCAAAAATGATCGGGTATTTTTACTTTCCGTTACTACAAGTGTCCTCTCATTCTGTAAAAAAGAAAAAAAATAAGCAAATAAAAAAGAGAAAGGGATTCTTTAAAGCATCACAATGCAGCCTTCTTTACAAAACACTATTGTCAGCAAAAATGTCTGCAGAGCAACTTGATTGGGTTAGATAATGATCAAGTGTACGGCGCAGGCACATTTCGCACCTTTTTTCAACGGGATAGCTGTAAAAAAACGTTTACAGCTGTTCTCAATAAAAGCTGAATTTGAAATAGGGAGATTAAAAATTTTGCCAGGCTGGGCAGATAATTTTCTTTTCAAAAATTGTTTCGAAATAATAAATTTCCTGTATTGTTAGATTTAAATAAACCCATTTTAAGTAAGTTGTACAGTCGTGAGGGGGAAAAGTGAAACACCCCTGCACTAACAGTGCTACGAATTATCGTAGAAGAAAGTTACTGGTAACAAACGATGGGATTACGACAATTTCACGTATATTATCAATCAGTGGTGTGAAAGGGAGTGTCAAAGGTACAGTTGATAGCATAGATAAGGATTTTTGAAAAAAGTAGAATCACCACCATTTTGATTCCCAAGTACTTTATTAAATACTTGTGGATTTTGGAAGCATACAACCGGAAATAAGTCAATTAGAGAATGATCGATTTCTTATTCAAACAGCACACAATTTGTGTTGATCTTTTCCTCTATTCATTAAATAGATAGCCCCTTAAGATACCCCTTATGGACATCTGGTTGTTTCCAGGAAAAGATCCTTTCATTGACATCTGGTTTCCAGAAAAAAGATGTTTTTATGCCTCCTAAAATGTTTGCAAAAAAGTCAGATTTTTAACAGAAAATAGGAATTACTTATCAACAATTTTTGTACGTTTCTTCTCAGATTAGACTTTATTTTAAATTATTATTTTCTTTATTTTTTAGAAACGATGCATTCAAAACCGAAGCTTTACTTAAAAAATAACTATATTTGTAAGGTTTAATAGATTAATTTTAATTCATTTATTTATTATTAAGTTATTAAACGATTTCTGTCTTAGGATCCCCTTAATTGGGCTGTAGTTCTCAGAAATTCGGTTCAAAACACCAGTTTTGACATCGTTTAATAATAAACTTTTTATCTTTACTAAAAAATGAAAAATCTTAGTTTCTGAATAAGAGTACCTTCCAATTAGAGTCCTGCATAGGATCACATTACCCGCTTTTACCCGCACCCTACCCAAACGGTTCGGGTCCTACCTATTACATTCTTTCCTAAGTTGGAATTTTTGAAAAAAAAATTGAAGATCTACGCCGATTATGACTCCCAGAACCCAAAACCACCCCCAGTTCAAAACTTCACCTGTCTATCTATCTATGTCACTTTTTTATGGACACGATAACTGCAATTATTATGCATAAATATCTTCCAAACTGATACAAAAAATCAAGGGGCATAAAATATCGGTCAAGTTCGTTAATGGGCAAAATCGACACAAGGGGGGGGGGGGTGTGAAAACAGAAAAAAAACCATAACTTCTTAATTATGATACGTATCGAATCCGCTTAAAGTTATTACTTCTATGAAAAGGGCCGAAAATTTATTTATAATAAATTTTTGATGTAACTAAAAATGGCACCAAGGGGGGGGGGGGGATTTAGAAGATAAAAATTCATAACTTCGTCTATTCACAAAATATCAAATCCGCTTAGATTTATCATAAATCCTCTTAATATTATCTAAAACTTTCATATTGACAAGTTCCTTATAAGACCAACCCTTATAGAAAAAAAAAAAAAAAAAAATCCCTGCGGCTCTACCTGAAAAAAAAAAACAAGTTAGATTTCGAAGTGAGCGGTCCCAACTGAGGCATCATGGCAAAAAGATCATTTCTTCCGCAATTCCCAACAAACAGGCGCCCTACGATCTGCGTCTTCGAAATCTACCTGTGCCTGTAGGCCGAGCCGTCAGGGATTTTTTTATTTTGCATACAGTTTTAAAATTTTTAAATGGAAAAAGAATTAAACAGAAAATGATGTTTTATTATTTATATGCGATAAAAAATTTTAATAGCTTGATGTATTTCTTGAAATATTTCATATGGCTTGATTGTAATAATAAAACAATTTTTAGTATATCTAAATTATAATAGTATAATTTTTTCTACAGCAAAGAAATTCATAAACATTTTATCTAAAATAAAAACTTATTAGTCATTACCACTATATTAATGTACATTTTAATTTAAAATTTTATTTTAGCAAAAAAGTTATGAAATTGCATTGTATTCTTTTAAGTTCAGATATATCAAATTGATTTTCTCTAAGTCAGGATACTCAAGGTTTATCCTTTCTTACATTCAAAATTCGCGATAATACTTACTCTTTCTCATAATTAATAGCGAAATGTTTCCTGAAATAACCTTTAATCAAGTAACTTTTAATTGTGAGGAGTTTGTGTCCCTAGTATTGTGTCCCCAATTTGTACTCTTATATAAGATTCGGATGAGCGAGAAAGTTAAATAGAAGATTATTTAGCTGCAAAATTAATAACTGCTCTTTATATATAATTATATTAAAAAAAGAAGGAAAAAAATTTAACCATGAGTTCAGTGATAAACCATTATTGCTGGCGACTATCTATGTATTAAACTAAACTTGTTTCAATTTTAGCAATAGTTTCGAAATTTTAATTGTAGAATGCTAGTTCTATATCTCCGTATATCTCCAATAATAAAATAAATTGACTGCATGCGTTTTTGCCACTTATTATTATTTTTTAAATTA
This sequence comes from Maratus michaelseni, assembly GCA_963931845.1. NCBI lineage: Eukaryota > Metazoa > Arthropoda > Arachnida > Araneae > Salticidae > Maratus > Maratus michaelseni. The sequence goes on from OZ007588.1 coordinate 13,300,718, forward strand.
TTAATATTTTAAAAGTTCATATAGATTATTATTATTACTATATATATATATATTTTTTTTTTTATTAGAAATAGTTAAAATCACAATGGTTAAATTAATAACTGCTACTTTTAGAAAATTAACTGTAATTTTAACTTGTACGTTTGAATTCACTTATTCACTTTACCATGTGCTTAGCACATAACATTTTTGGCTTCGGATTCTGGACAAATTGATGTTGTAATGTATAGATTTCCTTTGTATTTATTTGTTTATAAATGAATTTATTTTCTTCCGTTTGATTTGTAGTGTTCTATTTTCAAAGGTATCCTTTTTTTTTTCAAATTTCTTTCCAATGATTGTTAGGGCTTGGAATTGTCACAAAATTTTGGCTTTAAGCTTGTAACAATTACAGAAAACAATCATTCTTTGCTTATAATGTGGTTTCCCAGCCCTTGAAAAAGTAAATTACATTATAAGCTAACATTTGTTTTGTTTTTTTTACTTATGTTTCACTTTTTGAATAAATACTTCATTTGTTAGGACTATGTTTTATAATGTGTAATTTGACAGTGCTATTTGGGGTAATAATTTCATTGCATTTGGTCAGTTACTTCTGTTTCAATGGTTAATTTTTGCAATAAGTTTTTATATATATAATATTATATATATATATATATATATATATATATGTATATATATATATATATATATATATATATATATATATATATATATATATATATATATATATATATATATATATATATATATATGTACTTGATTATTATTGTTATGAATCAGACGAGCAAAAATTTTTGTTTTATTATTACACAGCTAAATCTATTGCCATAATATATAGAAAGTAAATTCGAGTTTATTTAGAGATAGGGTATTTGGACAAAATAATAAAGAGAAACTTAATATATTCAACACGAATCGTTATACTTTAAAAACTTAAAATTTTCTAAATATTACTTATAGTTTTCGCAATTAATTCACCGTGTTTCAAAATGATACATTCTCAACAAATTGTGAATTAAACTTTAAAAAAAAGAAAAGAAAAGAAAAGAAAAAGATATAAAGAAAAGAAAAAGATATAAAGAAAAAAAAATAATAATTAACGAGAGATATTTATGCAATATATTAAAATTTAATCGAAATATAAACAATAAATACAAATAGAAATAGCGATAAATATAGGAAAGCAACATTTCATCGTTGGCAATGAATGCAGTTCATTTTAAACGTTTGTTAAAATTCATAGTAGCAATTCATAGTTGCTAATATTTTTGTCACAATTCACATTAATGGAATTTTGGAATATCAATAGTGGTGAAAAAATAAACCAATGTTTTTTTCTTTTTGTTATTTTTATTTTTGTTCTGAAATGCATGAAAATCTCAGTTTCTTTTTTCAATAACTATTCAAACAAACTTTTTTTTTTCCCATTTTACGGTAAAAGAGAGAAGATCGTTTAGCGCGGGAGGGTGTTACATTTTTAGGAGAGGTTCTACTAAAATTTAGAGAATGTTTCCCTTTTTTTTTTTTTTAAAGGGTTTTGTATTTAAAAAGAAAAAACGAAACCAATATAAGATATCTCCTGTGTCCGACTGTTAGAGCCCTTTTTCTCGTAAACTATGGGACGTGGAAAGTTCTCAACTTGGGAAAGTTATATAAAACCTTTTTAGCCACATATTTTCAGAATATCAGATTATTAGCCAATCACAAATATGTTAGAATAAATTTAGGGGTCTAATTAAGTTACTTAAAAAAAAAAAAAAAAAAAAAAAAAAGTTTTATTTTTGTATATCGTGCGAAAGATCTCGTAATACCGAACTCAAAAATATATTAATTTTAATTTTAGGTATTATGTTTTCAGAGATATCCTCGAAAATGCACTGCAAAAATATGCGCCTATCCTCCTATTTCCGAATCTGCTGAAACTAAAATTAGGAAAATATTAGGGCTAGTAGGATATTATTAATTAATAAACTTGATGAACGGTAAACTTTGACCTCGAGATTTATTTATTTATTTATTTATTTATTTATTATGCGTGTGTGTTACAAAAAAAAAAAAAAAAAAAAAAAAAAGATAAACTACCTTCGGATTTTTAACATTATATTTATTGACGTTTCACTTTTACATTTAAATTTTTTGTGTGTAAAAAACAATAATAATACGCCTTATGTGACGGTGAGTAATTGCAAGTTACTTCCAATCGTGCGACCGTTTTTCTCCGATTATAAGCATGTGAAAGAAACTGGGTCGACAAATTATAAAGCCTATACCGATACTATTTACTTTTAAAAGTTGATTTTTTTACAAAATGGCGGGCATTTAAACAAAAAAAAAGTTTTTTTTACTTTTTTTTTTTTACATTTTGCTAGCAAAAAAAAAAAAATGAAAATATTGACTCACAGAAATAACAGTAAGAACTTAAAGATTTTTTTTTTTTTTTTCATTTCAGTGGTTTCATTATCTAGTTAATTTCTTTATTTAGTTTCCCTCAAAATTCTCTCCCCTTTTTCAAGCTAAGTTCAGTACCAACGTTTCGGCAATAAATTGTCCAGCCCCATTTCAACTGTCATGACGAGTACGTGGTGTGCGGCGTCAGATCTCAGAACATTTAAATTTAGGAGTGAACAACACAGAAAAATCCGGACTCAGTTGATTGGCCGAACTGGGTACTTGTCTTTGTGGACCGCCCCAATAGGGCGATCAGGCGAATTTCGCCCCAATGACCAGGCACTCAAACCCGTCAAACTGGGTCGAATCCCGGTAGGTAGGGGCCTGGTCAGTGGTCTCCAAGCAATAATGGATTCAGGAATGTGTCACAAATTAACCAGTTTGGATCTGAAAACGGTTTGGTTATTTAAGTTTCTTCTCAAAATGGTTATTTTCTGACGAATTCATGACTTTTAAACAAAGATAAAGATATTTTACAACGAAAGTTCACCATTTCGGATAGTAGACGATACCCCATTATTTATCTTTTCTTTCCTTAAAAAAATGAATAAATTTAGTTGCCCTTTAGAGAAGAACTAATAGAGTTGCCCTTTAGAGAAATTTCGTTAAAAGTTACAAGAAAATTAATATCTCGGAAAATAATTAAATTTCTGATATAGCTATTACGACATCCTCGGATCCATGCGAATAATTGGTGTTAATTTCACCACACTGCGTTCTATATTTCAGGAACAGTAGCTGTGAAATACAAATAAACTGGCAGATAAAAATGTCGTTTTAATATAAAAATGTCGTCTTTAAAAATAGTTCTTTAAAAGCTGAAATAGTATAAATGAAATTCATCGTAACTCATTTTACATTGACTTGCAACCCAACCGGGACACGACAAATGATTTTTCGGCGGACGTTCTTACTGTTACAGCTATTTTATTAAATAAAATTTTTGTTTCAAATATTTATATATTAGCGTGTATGCATCTTGTAAAATTTTCAATGTATTGCAAATAATATTTTTAAATATAAAATCTTGTATTATAATGTTTTTAAATCGATATTTAATAAAATTTTAGACGCACTGAGTCCGTTTAAGGTTATTCTCATTTTTATTTCCTTAGATGAACAATATTAATATTTTCAACATATTTAGAATAGATTTTTATCTGTAAATACATGAAAATTTCAGGAATTACGATTAAGGTTGTTCACAAATCCACATTGGCTACTTTATGACATATTTTTAATTTATTTGTGTTCGCAAAAGAATGAAATTGAAAGGTATTCTTTATCAGCAATTTTGTAATCGAGAGATGTTTTCCATTTTAAGGTAGAATATATTTCAGAAAATACTGTCAAAGTGGGCGTTTTAAACCGAATTCCCGATTCCGCACCACGAAGAAGGGGAAAAACGTGTCGTCACGTGACATTAATCGCTCATAACTCGAAAAGTAATTTATTTATCAAAAATTGAAAGACTCATTTTGATTCCAAATCGCTTCCATAGTCAATACTGCCAATTTTATGCCTTTGCATTAAAAAAATGAGCCAGAAAATGTGTCAGAAAGTTTCGCGTTGTTCAGCACATCATTTGAGAGCCACCTTAAAGTGTTTACAGTATACAACAGTATTTTTATTTTTCCTATAAATATGAAAGATTTTGAATCTTAGTTGTATTCCGATGGCGACATTTTCGTGACCATTGTTCCGAAACTCGACTTAAAACTTAACGATATATATTTTTTAAGATCCTTTGCTTTTATAGAAAAAAGTCTGAACGATTCCTTGGTATTTGAGTAATAATATCAGCAAATTTTATGCACTTAAGAATAAAAATAATTTCCAAAATATGTCCGATAGTAACGAGTTAGGAAAATGTAGTCTAATGCTTACTTAATTGGGGTTCAACCAAGTTTTAGTGCACATTTTCATATTTTCTCTCTTTTTAGAAAAAAAAAATTAGAAAAAATGAAAAAGTAAAAAAAAAAAAAAGAAAATAAATAAATAAATAAAGGCAAGAGATTCTAAAAATCAAGTTCTTGAAATATGAATTAAAATTACAAATAAGAATGCAGAGAAAGGTGAGCTAATAATTTTTACTATACAGATACATTACATAATTTTTAAGATTAAATATATATATATATATCAAAAAAAAGAAAGAAAAAGTTCTCCGCTCAACTATTCGAAACTTACAGATTCATTTTTAAACGTAAAACATGGCATTTACAGGTCTAACTATTGAAGCGATTTGAAATCGAATAACGTTTTCCATTTTTTAATTAAATGAATTATTTATCGAGTTATAAGCGATTTTATTCATGAGAGGACCAGCCTTTTTCTTTTCTCATGCCTGTTCAAAAATTTGGTTCAAAACTAACTGTGCTTTCTGAAATAAATGGAAAACGTCATTCTATTACAAAGTTTCAGAATAAGAATACCTGCCAATTTCATGCGTTTCCGAACAAAACTTAATTGAGAAATTCGTCAGAAAGTAAAAATCTTAAATTATACTATAATTAATAACCTTCCTAATAATCCTAATAATTAATAACCTTAAATTGTGAATTCTGCATTTTTACATGCTGCCACGATATCATACTGCTGAAAAAACATTGAATCCATCACTTTCAATTTGTTCTTATCTTCTCACCGCACGCAGGTTAAAAACAGGACGACAGAGGAATGCAGTGAGGGAGCATATAGCAAGTTAGTTTCTTTGCGCCGTATACCTTAATTAGCGGAAGCTTTAATGGGATTTCACAGTAGGCGGTGAAAGATAAGAAATTTTCATCTGTAGGGTCGCGAATCTCAGATGTGTGCTCAAATATGGCGGATTTGATGATTTGGTTTTTCGCGTTTTATCACTATAATCATTTCATTTCCAGCCGACCTTATCAGTTCTTTTTCCCCCATATTGCTTTGCCCTCCCGTAAGACCGTCATGGAACCCAAACGATTGGGGGGTGGGGGTGGGGGGAATAAAGTGTACTTTTAAATGATGCGTATAAATTTTTCCATCTATATATCAACACCAGTGCAGTCCAAACTTTGTTTTTTTCAATGACAATACCCAATTTTGACACAATATTTTAAATCTTTGAATCTAACTATGCCTATATACCAAATTTCAAGTCATTTGAATGGTATGTTTTTGAATTATAGACATTCAAAATTTAGTGCTTCTAATATTAAATTACATTTTCATATTTTTATTAATATCATGATATCATTAATATCATGATATCATTAATATAATATTATTAATAATTTTTTAATATATTTTTATAATAAAAATTATAATCCTAATGTGTTAATTTTTTTTTTTTGGTTAAAAAAAAAAAACTCAAACTTAAATACATTGAATTTGTAATTTTTGTAATTTTATATTATGAATTAGCATATGCCCCCGTCAAAGATGACGGAAACGTGTTATTTTAAAGTTTAGAACGTTAAGTTAGATTATTGACACACTGTTTCATTTAAACAGGTGATATAAATTGAAATGTCGTGCGTGCTTTAATTTTTATTTGGAGATCCAATATGGAGATCTCTGTAATGTTGTCTTAAGGCCATCTTGTGCTATTACACGATCATTCCAATAGCGGTAAGTCATCAAAATCACCCAGGGCTTAAATTGCGCCGGAGCCCACCGGGGCCCGGTTCCAGTACTTCTCTGCTTTTAGTAAATATTTAAATATTGGTCGGAATTCACCGGAGCCCAGTGCAAGCGCTTCCGAAAAACCGAAGCCTAAATTACCCTTTCCTTTTCCTCCCATATCGAAGTTCGACTCTTCAGCATATAAATATTAATTTTTGAAATTTTTATTCATTTTTTCATAAAAATGCATAGCTGCGAACTATTCTTTTTTTTTTTTTTTTTTTTTTTTTTTTGGTGTTAACACTATTTCCGAATCACAATCCTTACTTTATTGAATCGCAGAGTTCTGCCATTAATTAACATTAAAATTAGGCAAAAATTTTTCTATTCGGCCGGAGCGATAACTAAAAAGTGGAATAATTGACAACTAAGTAAATGCAGATTTAAATAGAATAAAATTTAATATATAATAATAATAAAATTTTTATTTTGCTAAAGAAAAAAATTGCTTTAAATTTTGCAAATACATATAATGTATGAAATATAAATATGCAGATTGGAGTGACAGTGGAGGGGGGGGGGGGGGTGCACGCTACGGTTATTAGTACTGCAGAATATTAAGGCTCCGGTACTTTTTTTTGTTAGAAATTAAGCCCTGAAATCACCCCCCCCCCCCCCCCAAAAAAAAAAAAAAAAAAAAAAAAAAAAAAAAAAAGGTGTTTGGAAAAGTCAACTTCCAGAGGAAAGAAATAGGGTACTTCTTACACTTTTAACTGTAATTTAAACATGAATTTTTGCTGAAAATGAGACTGCGTAAAAATTTTAGAATGGTTAATTTTAGGAATGAAAAAAATCTATATTTTTTCTCTATTAATGCTATTTTTCATTTCTAAAATGTGAAAAAAAGTTGCTTTGAATCAAGGCTTTTTTTTTTTTTTTTTTTTTTTTTTTTTTTTTTTTTTTTAAGCAGCTTAGTCAACTGATTTTTTTTAAAAGAAATCTACTGAATTTTCAACAATCAAGATTTCATAGGCTAAAATCTTTTGTTTCTGTACTTATTCCCATAGCATATTTATGTACAATTAAAGTGCTTAACTCTTTCCGGCACAGACAAATTCTGTTCGTAAAATGAGAACTTACTGACTGACACCGGCATTTCCAAACGACTTTTTTAGAAAATAAGAACTCCTTATTTTATGTTTTCATTGTAGAAACAAAATTTTATTAAAATATTCTTGGTGTCGTATGCAAGTTTGGAATTAAAATTGTGTGCCCGGAGTGGGATCACTGTTTTAACTGTAAACAAATAGTTACAGAAATAGTTGTTTATGCCCTACGAACAACACAATGCACAGGAGCAATTCGAGATTCCCATCTGACATTCATTTTAAACAGAGCACTTTTTCTTGCACCTTATAACAGAAGTACAAGATGTTACTATTTGAAAAATATCATTTCATGAAAAAATTCAAATTTTGGTCAATCAAAGAAAAAAAAAAAAAAAGAACATCCTTATACATTTTAATCACTGAAATAGCCCCAAAACAAACGGAAATAGCCATTCGACCAGAAATTGTGTCTTATTTCAATTTATGTTTAAAAAAATAAGCTTAAGGGGCAGGGTTCGACTTAGACTATCTAGGACCCCGGGGCAAGCATCATTCTGGGGGTCCACTTCTATCTATCCATAAAAATTGTTCGTGAATTATGCTTAAGTGACTAGTACTAAACTTTATACCTATTGTATGTATACTTATATTTTGAATCAGGTACTATTCACATCTGTATACAGGCTATCACAAGAAAGTGGGTCGCAATTTTAAGGAAAATACTAGTAAAAAAAATTATGGATTGATGGATGGCAGTATTTGTTTGCAAACTTTCCCTTTCCTTATCTACGTATGTCATAACATTTCTAAAAGAAAAATGCCCCAATGGGTCATCCTAAATGGTTTTTAACTTGCCTCGTTAAGAGAAAAATATCAATAATGCATTTCTCTTGAAAACAATAAACTACTAATTTATTATAATAAAATTTTATTCATTAGTTTTCTGGTGATGTACCTTGTTCTTTTTTTGTCGCTGGGGAGGGGGCATGAGGTATGGGAAGCAGAGAGGGGGAAGATAGGACCGCACTCCCTAAATCTGTAAAAAATGTTTTGGTCAAAAGAATTTTGGACATTTTGGCCCATTTTAAACATTTGGCATCTCTTTAGAAAAAAAATCCTGATTAGTCCAATGGGAGGCCCCCTCAAAAAGGGGGCACGGGCAACTGCCCCGCATGAGTAAGGCCCTTGTTAAGAGGTCGTCTTCTAAGTAAAATTGTACCAATATCTGAAATTTTCAAAACGAACACCTAATTTTGACATCCTATTTTGTGTTTTGGGTAAAATTGACCTTAGGATAGTACCAAACAGGAAGTGATTCGGTCAAGTAGTTTAGGAATTATGAAGTTTGGAACTCCTAATGTTAAATTCGTTTGTAATCGTTGTGAAACAGACGGAGCTTCTAGAAATCGATTCTATTTTTAAACAAGAACGAAAAATCATTCATCCGGCATAGTTTACAAAACACTTTCCAACACAAACAAAATATTATTGAGAAATTAATTTTTTTCATACAATGAAATGAGATATCTAAATAATCAATTTAAAATAAGCCTCGGTATAAATATAATCTTTCGTGCGGCCCTGTATAGGATCTGCAGAATTTGTAAAAACACTTAATACTACATGAAAGACGTGAGTATAAAATATCACAAATTTACTAAATGCTGTATACGAATGTCAAATATAAAACTTGCATATACATTAAAATCAATATACAAATAATGTGAATTATCACTTTACTAAATAGCGTACAACCATTAGAGTGAAAAAATGTCCGGACCGGGGTTAAAAATGAATGAGTGCATTAAAATCAAATTAAAAACATCAACGTTTCGACCCACTTCTATGGCAACGTTGATGTTTTTAATTTGATTTTGATGTATGAATAAGTTTTAAATTTGACATTTGTATACACCATTTAGTAAATATGTGATATTTTATACTCACGTCTTTAATGTAGTACTGTTTCATGGTGTAATCGTCCAGCATTTATATTAACACTTAATACACTAAAAATTACACAACACATCGGAAAGAGCACTTCTAGCAACTGTCGATCCTTTAACGGAATTTTCTTGTGCGTCTCTGTACATGAATGGTACGCACTCCATCATCTATAGAAAACAAGTAATATAAAAAAAAAATTTAAGTCAATTCCTACTTTTTGATCATAAATATATAAAATAAACCCGTGCAGCATGAGTGTCCCCACGTTATCTTTGTTGAACATTATTTTATAGTCATCGTTGCGGTATTTTATTTCTGTGGCATCACTCATTGGAGATAAATCTTTCATTTCATTTATGAAAACAATGGGAGGCATTTTTTTCTCCCCTTTAAAACTAAAATTAATGAATTAAATTTAATGAATTAATTAATATTTGAAAAAACTGTATTAACATAAAGTGTCATCCACTACAAGTTTAAACAAGAAAGAAAAATCATGCGTCAAGCATAGATTATGTAACACTTTCCAACGCTTCCAAAATAATTTTACAAATTATTACCGTTTAATAAGCTGAAAGATAACAACTAAGTAAACAATTTGGAAAACGCATAACCTATTAAAAAACGTAATTTCAGGAATTTCTAACATATACAATATTCGGAAAAATATCCGAATACTTTTATTCATCCCTGTATAGGATCTATAGATTTGTATATTACTACATAGGACGCTAAATTTTAATTTAGTTAGGAAACACGTAGCACAGTTTAAAATTCTCCTTCTGGAGTTTGTCAATAAACGGAAATGTGTTCGCGAACTTTTGTGCTGCCCCGTATAGGATCTACAGAATTTATACACACCCAGTAATAGACAAAAAGCGAGTTGAATTTAAAATCGCGTTCAGCAACTGAAAACGCACTTCCAGGAATGATTGTTAACAGACAGTACAGAATTCTTTTGTGTGTCCCTGTCAATGAACGATGACTGCTATACACACACTATCCTGTAGTAAGCCTCTTGTCATGCACCTTAGTGATATATATATAAATTTCAATGCGTTTAAAATAGTGAAACATTATTTAAATAAACCGCATACGATTTTTCTCCATAGACGTCATGGAACGGAATTCTTTTGACTGTCCCTGTAAAGTAACTATAAGTGATATGCACACCCTATTCCATATTAAGCTTCTTGTAATGCACCTTAGTGATATATATCAATTAAAATTTGTTTGAAATTGTGTAGCATCATTAAAGTAAACTGCAAATGATTTTTCCCCATAGACCGTCATGTAACGGAATTCTCTTGAGTGTCCCTGTAAAAAAACTGTAACTGCTACACACTTCCGTTGAAATAGGGAACATGTTATAGACGACGACAATAACATACAAAAATTGCAGAGGAATCCGAGCCTATTTACGGGAGTTAGAGCACGCCCATACGGCCATACAAACCGAAGTCATAAACACTTTTCAACTAGGTTGGAAAGTGTTAAAAATTTTATTTGAACTTGAGTGGATGAATAGAAAATATTTTATGAACGATTGAAAATTTGAACAAGATATATATATAGAGAGAGAGATAGTAGTAGGAATTTAATAAGTTGTATGGAACCTGAGTGATCCTTTTAAATCTCTTTATGTTTCAAGTATCCTAACAGGTTCAACATGCACCGCAAACGATTTTTCCCCATAGATCACAATGGAAAGGAATCATTTTGTACGTCCCTGTAATCGAACTATAAATGCTACTCATTGTATACTCCAGTGAAAGCATGCTGTAGTCCACCTCAGTAATGCGTATTAATTCCATTATGCTTGAAATAGCGTAACATCCATAAAATGCACCGCAAAGGATTTTTCCCCATAGACCCTAATGTAATATGGAATTCTTTTGTGTGTCCCTGTAAATGAACTACTAATGCCACACACTTCATTTTCAATACCGAACATTCTAGAGTAAAATTCAACAATGTGTAAAAATTTCGTGACAATACGAGTCTCTTGACGAGAGTTGGAGCACGGACAGATAGACAAACTGAATTCATACACTGCAAATACCAATTGTTGATTTTAAGATATAATACTAGCAGCTGAGAATTCAGTATTATACCGTAAAACCAACTTTTTTTTTTCAGTGTAGACACTTTTTAACTATGTTGGAAAGTGTTAAAATCATAGATTACAATTCATAATTCTTTCGAAAAACTATATATATTTTGAAATTAGTTTTCCGAAGAAAAGTTGCAACATGCGATTTTTTTTTTCTAGAAGCTTCAAATATGGGAATCCAAAATTACAACACATGCCGGCAAAGTAGTATGCTTAAAAAACTTCCCGCGTTGCAATCTGTTTTGCAACGATTATAAATGAATTTAACATTAAGAGTTCCAAATTTTAAACTTTCATAATCCCTAAACTACATGACCGAATGGTTGTCCGTTTGAGATCCTAAGGTAAATTTTATCGAAAAAGTCAAATAGAATGTCAACATTGGGTGTTCGTGTTGAAAATTGTAGAGTTGGGTAGAATTTCAGTATAAAGACAACCCCATAAGCTGATTTTTTTAACATAAATTTAAAAAAAGGCATAATTTCCAGTCGAATGGTTATTTCCGTTTTTTTTCTTTTCTGGGACAATCTAAAGATTTTTTTTTTTTTTTTTTTCCCTTGACCGGTTGTATCTTACGTAGCGCACTTACGTAGCGCACTTTTATCAAGCACTTACAATAGTAATAGCAGCAAGTTTGTGCACACTAAAGGATTTTTACAGTATTTATGAATTAATGAATATTTCACTCCCCCCCCCCCCTCCCCAAAAGAAAATAAAAGATTTTTTTCGGAATTTTTAAAAATACGTTAGAAGATTTGTGCAATCGTTCAATAATATTTAGAAAGATTTTGCCTTAATGAATTAATAAACTAAATCGGTATTTATAGGGAGTATGTTGAATATTTACAACTCTAAATTATTTCTCTAGAATATTGTTTTTAGTCCTTTATAGAATTTGAAAATGTACCAATAAGGGCCTTACAATATAAATATAGGACTGTTTCAGAACTCTAAAGTTTTCCACTCCACGTCTTTCAACATAAAACTAGTATTATGTTGTCGCCCTCACAAAATGTTCATCTGCATAAATCGAATCGATTAAATGATTTAAATAGGACAAGAAATTACACCAATGTAGCAAATGGGCTTTTTTTAAAGGTAGATTTCGTAAGAAATACTACTTATTACATTCTCCCCTATGTTGGAATTTTTGAAAAAAAATTTCAGATCTACGCCGATTATGACTCCCAGAACCCAAATACCACTCCCCAGTTCAAAACTTCATATATTATATATATATGAAGGTTTTTGTGGGTCACTTTTTTATGGACACGAAAACCCCCACAATTCTGTACGAATCTCTTCCAAACGGATACATAAAATCAAGGTGCCTAAAATCTCGGTCAGGTTCGTGAATGAGCAAAATCGAACCAGGGTGGGGGGGGGGATGGGGGGACTTTTTGTAAAAACAGAAAAAACCATAATTACTTAATTATGATACGTATCGAATCCGTTTAAAGTTATTATTACTTCTAGGAATAGGGCCGAAAATTTATGTAGGACAGATTTTTGATTTCATTAAAAATGACCCTAAAAGGGGGGAGGGAAGGGGGGATTTAGAAGAAAGAAATTCATAACTTCGTCCGTTCACAAGATATCAAATCCGCTTAAATGCATTATAAATCCTCTTAATATTATCTAAAACTTTTATATTGACAAGTTTTTTATAGGACCAGCAATTATAGCAAAATAAATTAAAAACAATACAAATTCCTGCCGGCTCCGCCTGCAAACAAGTTAGATTTCGAATTGGACGGTCCCAACTGCGGCATCATGGCAAAAAAGTCATTTCTTCCGCAATTCCCAACAAACAGGCGCCCCCGGCGCTCTGCGTCTTCGAAATCTACATGTGCCTGTAGGCCGAGCTGTCCGTGATTTTTTAAATATATAAACGCATAATATTATTATGGAATCGTGGATAATGAAAACATGCAAATAAAAAGAATCAAAAGAGCAAATTTCTCCCCCGGAACTGCGCTATGTCAATACCTCCTTGAAAAAAGTGATGTAAATAAATTCACAGAAAGATTTAGGAACTATCCAAATAAAACACTAATCTTATAATAATAACTATCCTCCTACATAATAAGAAGAACACTTTTTTAGTTTTATAAATTAATTATAAATGTAGAAAAGTTGAAAATATAAACTATTAAAACAGGTATTCAGTTATTTCCTATAAACTATTTTCATTAAAAAGAAAAAAAAATTGAACATTTCAATAATAGGTTTAAATATTACTTTTCGGAAATGAATAAATAATTATATTTAAACATATATAAACAATCTTAGAAAATTCAATAAATAAATTAAACTTCTAATAATTTTGCAAAAGAAACAAAATGTTGAAAATGCAAATTATTTTCACGAAAAAATTATTTTTGAAACCGAGTTTTTGTGAGATACATACGGTCTACAATTATTATTAAAAAATTTACAAATTGATTTAATTACTCTTTTCAGGGTTTCGTTCATCTCACGACACCCTATTACTCCCACTGCGTTGTCTGTCCGTCACAGAGCCGTTCTCAGAATCTATATAACTTACAGAGTTGAAACTTTGTCCATATATAACTGAATAACTACTATGAAGCTCAAAATATTAAAATTTGAAAAAATCGTATTATTTTAATAAATAGAGATAAAAAACCGAAATTCTAACAGCCTTTTCCTATTAAATTTAAACATTTTTCGTTATAGCAGTTGCCAACAATTAAAAATCCACAATAAAATTATTTCTACAATAATTAATTTTCTAACAATATAATAATAATTAATTTTCTATTAAAAGATTTCCACGTGAAAATGAAAATGAAATAAAAAGCTTCACCAATTGAAGAAAAAAACAAGAACGAAAAATCATGCGTCAAGCATAGATTATGTAACACTTTCCACCGCTTCCAAAATAATTTTACAAATCATTACCGTTTAATAAGCTGAAAGACAACATCTAAGTAAACAATTTGGAAAATGCATAACAAATTTAAAAACTTAATTTCAGGAATTTCCAACATGTACAATATTCGGGAAAATATCCGAATACTTTTATTTAGCCCTGTATAGGATCTATAGATTTGTATATATACTACATAGGATGCTAAATTTTAGTTTAGTTAAGAAACGCATAGCACAGTTTAAAATTCTCCTTCTGGAGTTTCTGTCAATAAACGGAAATGTGTTCGCGAACTTTTGTGCTGCCCTGTATATGAATAGAGAATTTATACACACCAAGTAATAGACAAAAAGTGAGTTCAATTTAAAATCGCGTTCAGTAACTTAAAACGCACTTCTAGGAATTATTGTTAACAGACAGTAGAGAATTCTTTTGTATGTCCCTGTAAATGAACGATGACTGTTATACACACAATATTCTGTAGTAAGCCTCTTGTAATGCACCTTAGTGATATATATGAATTTCAATGCGTTAATTAAACCGCAAACGATTTTTCTCCATTGACGTAATGTAACGGAATTCTTTTAACTGTCCCTGTAAAGTAACTATAAGTGCTATGCACACCCTATTCCATATTAAGCTTCTTGTACCTTAGTAATATATATCATTTACAATGTATTTGAAATTGTGTGACATCATTCAAATAAACCGCAAATGATTTTTCCCCATAGACCCTAATATAACGGAATTCTTTTGGGCGTCCCTGTAAAAAAAAAAAAAAAAAAAAAAAAAAAAAAAAAAAAAACTATAAGTGCTACACACTTCAGTTGAAATAGGGAACATGCTATAGATAACGACAATAACATATAAAAATTACAGCGCAATCCGAGCATATTTACGGGAGTTAGAGCACGGACAGACGGCAGACGGCAGATGGCCCGACGGCAGACGGCCAGACAAACCGAAGTCATAAACACTTTTCAACTAGGTTGGAAAGTGTTAAAAAGATTATGACGTCATATGGGCAATAAAATGAAAAATTTCAAAGATTTCTCAATAATACAAGGAGTATGAGTATGTGTATGTACACAAAGCAGATTAATATCACGTCATTAGAAAATTAAAAAGAAAATTAATCTGACGTCCTATCGGAAGTTTAACAGATTTCGCAAATGTTCGAGAATAATACAAAGCGAGTATCAATATGAGTAATAGAGAATAGTAAATATATGAGTTTGAGGAACGTATTGAATCATGATAAAAACCCGATTATGGCAATATTCGCATATTTTAACATTTTGAATGTGTACAATATGTCTAATTTTTAAATTATTATTTTTTTTAATATCGCATTTAGTCCACATGATAGATATTATTATGGCAGAGTATAATAGCAGGCTTCGCCCGCTATCGGGCTGGTTTAGATATTCGAAAAAACGAAAAAATAGACCGGTAAATTTTTACTTTATAAAAAACATGACTTTTTTTTTTTTTTTTTTTTTTTTTTTTTTTTTAATGAAGTTTATTTGGATTTATTAAAGAAATGATAAAGTGTTTTGAAAGGAATATTGAACGAAATCTTTTGTGCGATCTTCGATCACACTTACCCACTTGTTTTTTTATTATTATTCTTTAACCCTTTGAGGGGCGGTGGTATATATTATATACCACCTAATTTTAATCTGATTTGAACCAGATACTTTTAATTAAATTTTACTTTTTCAACTTTGACGGGTAGATGATGAAAAATTGCTTTTTCTTATTTTGAACTAAATTCTTTCGTAAATACCGGTGTGAGTTCGAGGTTACAGGAACAAAATTGCTTGCCCCTGAAAGGGTTAATGCATTAATATTTTATTCTTTTTATATTTAAACATTAATTAATGTGACTTCTTATCTCGTATAAATGGAAATTTCTAGCAAAATATTTATTTACACTTTTATTTACCAATGTGTATTTGGTAAAATTTGAATTTATCAAATTTGAAAAATCTTTATACAAATTGTTATACATTAAAAGAAAAACAATTTTTCTTTTTTGTTGTTGTTTACAAAGAAGGAAGAAAATGAAAAATAAATGTTTAACTTAATTGTCATTAAAATAAGATCATGTATTGGGAAAAATTTTAACATAAATAACAATTAATTATTTTTGAAACAGATTTTTTTGTAAAATATATCTGGTCCAGAATTGTTAATTATAAATTTAAAAATTAACTTAATTACTCTTTTTAATTGAGGGGGGCAAGAAAGTGCCAAGCCACATTTTTGGTGAAATAAATCTAACACTGTCATCTGTTGCTTAATATTGTAAATTATAATATCCAACATATAATTTGTTTCTAATGTCACTTGGTGGCAGCCTATGGGACAGGCTTCGTTTTTGCCCCAGATGCTTATAAGATAGCTAATTTACAAAAAATGTAATAGTAATATTATTAAACTAATGCCACATTGTTACTCAGACTATCTCAAATGTTACTTAGTCATTGGCGAAAAAACTTTAGGTTATCTATCTTGATTTGAGTATTGGATCAAATTGAAATATCTCAGAAGTTCAAAAAATGTGGTATGGCTCTCTCTTGCCCCAACCCCCTCAATTATTCTTTAATACGTTAATGTTTTATTCATTTTACCTTTAAACATTAATCAATGTGATTTAATTCGTGTAAATGAAAATCTCTAGCAAAATAGTTACACTTTTATTTACTAATGTGTATTTGGTAAAATTTGAAAAATCTTTAAACAAATTGTTACGCATTTTGTTTTAAACTTTTTTTTTTTGCAAAGAAATTGAAAAAGTAGTCGGATGTGCCAATCCCAATACTTTCTTTTATCTCACACAGGTTTCACATACGCCAAAATCGAATCAGCACTAATCCTAATAATATTATAAATAATATTATAATAATATTATAATAATATTATAATTCCTAATCCTAATCCTAAATAATATTATAAATCTGATTGTGTGCAAATGTTAGGCTGAAGCCAGCGTCAAAATGGAGCATTTAATGATCCTGTTTCTTTGCATACAGGTTGATTATAACCCTCGAATGAACATAGGCTGGGTTTTGTTTATTTATTCAAATATTTTCTTTAATAATTAAAAATTTCATTATTTTCATAGAGAATGAATGGACATTTTTCCATACAATTTAACCATTTAAATTTCTCGTTGCTAGGGCTTTGATCGTTGCCAATAAATAAAAAACACGGAAAAATATGTTTTCCTCAACAATTAATTTTCAATTGAACGATTTTCACGTGAAAACTGAAAATTAAAAAGAATTTAAAAGAAGATGAATTTCCGTGATATATGAAACAAAAATATGGAGTATTTGTTATTATGCATGAAGTATGAATATCGGTTACATTAAAAAGATCTTTTTATGTCAAAAACTGCGTTATTATTAGAAGGAAAATGAACAATAATTACATTATTAAAAATAGATTTCGCTTGGACCATGGAACTATGAAAAGGATCCTCTTCGGCTTGGACAAAAATGACGTCATAAATAAAACATGTATTTTCAAATATTCGTAATAATACAAGGAGCATAAATATCAATGTATAATGAAAGTAGATAGATAATGGACGTAATATTTAAGATGAAAAACTAAAATATTTTTTATCGATACTGATTAATAATTAGCTTGAATACCAGTTACATACAAATGTGAGTTTTCTGCTAAAATTTACGTACTAATTTCCAGAAAAAGAATTAACAAGAATTATGCCATTAAAAAGAGATTTCTCTGAGAAAAAAGTGACGTCATATTTGAAATAAAACGGGAATTTTCAAATGTGTTTACAAGGAGCGGGAATCAATTCCTTACATTAATAATACAAGATCGGTTTTCATTTTCTTCGGTAAGTTTAGAAAGTAGATGAGTTTCACGCCATAATTAAAACGCAAAATGTAAATGTTTTTTTTTTTTTTTTATCTATACCGATTATTAAGCATGAATATCAGTTACATACAGATGAGAGTTTTTTGCCAAAAACCACACCAGGATTATTAGAAAAATAAAAATAAATACGAATCTATTATATTAAAATCTGACCGCCTGTTTGTATTTCGCAACTACTCCTTTCAGATTGTCGAACGCAATGTGATTTCCTTAACACCGGTTATCATTGATCCGAGGATGTCATAAACTCTCAGAATTAAACAAAAAAATGATTTAAATTTCGAGATATTATTACTTTTTTTTTTTTTTGTAAAATTTAACGAAGTTTCTCTAAAAATGGCAACTAAATTATTCCAATTTTGAGTGCGTTCAGAGACCGCAACGCGGGTTACTCGTATAGTTTTGGAGAATGACGTCATCTGATTTTCTCAGGGTAAAGTTGGGTTAAAACGGCTGTGAACGCTTTTGGGTAAAGTTATGGGTATATTTACAATCAAACACTTCCTTCAACCATTCTACCATTACATTTTGATTGTACGAACATTTCAGGAACCATCCTAGTCGATGTTGGCCAATTATATCATAGTCCTGTTAAAGGTAGACCAATCAAATGTTCAGGACTCAAGTGTACAGTAGGAGTCATAAAGAACAACAGTTAACAGTTGCAGTTAGCTATAAAGCAAACAAACAAATCAGATTTCCCAACCACGTGATCCCTTTACCCAACAAAATTCTCCAGGTAATGTGGGTTACCCGAAGTCTGAGTAATTTCCAGCTCTGAACGCTACGGGTAACTTGCAAAAAAACACGTGATATCGCGCTCTGAACGCTTCGTGTTACCCATGTGTTACCCTATGTAACTCGGGGTTTGGTCTATGACCGCGCCCTTTGTGAATAAAAAAGAAGAAATAAAACGGATTAATATATTTTTTCTCATTAAAACTGAAAAAAAGAATTTATTTTCAATTTGAATAGATGGTGAAAGAAAAAAAAATCTTGATTACATTAAAATTTTTGAAAAATAAAAACGTATTTTCACACATTGAAACTTCATGAATCAATTTATTCTAAAGCACAAAAATCGCCTGTCAACATATTTTAATTTAGAAATAAAGATTTTTTTTTTCAGTTATAGATTAAAACAAGGAGGCAAATTTAAGCTTCTTACATTTAGGTCTAGAATAATTGGTCCTTATTCACAAGAATTGAATTTAATGAAAAAGAATATACTATTTCCGTTATCTTTGAAGGATGGCTATTAAAACGTTTCACAAGGCGTTAAAAATAAAATGGTTTACCAAGTAAACTTGACATATGTTTTTACACAATTCGCCAATTTCCACGATTTTATTTGGCCCGCCTTTTTTCATTGGTTGCAGTTTCCTTTTCGTGATTATTTGTCACAAAATTTCACTTTTTTAAAACTTAGTTATGTCAAGGTCTCTATAACATAGAAATACTGTATTGTCTCCTATGGAATGTGATAAAGAGTTAGTTAATTATTTACGTTTCTATACATCGGGAATGAAATATTTTGCTTAATTAATGCATTTATTCTTCTTTTAATGATAGGTGAACGAAGTCACGGGTAACAGCTAGTAATATTATAATTTGAATCAAAAGTTTTATTGCTGCAGTTGTTGAGATAGGACTATCGCTAAATTCGTGTAAATCCTGAAAAATGCAGCCTAGCCTAGTACCACCTGTTGGGGGATTTACAGCAAAACCTAATCGACAACAACTTATGTCAACGTCTAACTGACGCTAAAGTGGGATGAAATTTTGCGCATTAGTTCTTGAGATACAATTATCGTGAAAATTATGAAAACAGTAGCACAGCAGTGCCACCTGGTGGCTGTCTACACCAAAACGTAACAAGCTTCTATTTATGTCAATGTCTAACAGAATCTGAAGTTTGATGAAATTCTGTGCATTAGTTCTTGAGATAGAGCTATCGCGAAAATCGTGAAAATTGCAGCATAGCAGCGCCACATATTAAGCGATTTACACCAAACGCTAATCAGCACCAATCTATAACAAGAACTAACTCAATCTAAAGTTTTATTAAATTCCGTGTATTAGTTCTTGAGATATAGCCACCTGTTGGAGTAGCTATACCAAAATGTAATCAGCGTCTCTTTATGTCAAGGTCTAACTGATCTGAAGTTGGATGAAAATAAGTGCATTAGTTCTTGAGATACAGCTATTGCGGAAATCGCAAAAATTGCAGCATAGCAGCGCCACATATTAAACGATTTTCACCAAACGCTAATCAGCACCAATCTATAACAAGAACTAACTCAATCTAAAGTTTTATTAAATTCCGTGTATTAGTTCTTGAGATAGAGAGCCCACATCCAATCGTATTCAGGACCCTCTAAAACGTATAAATCCGCCGAAAACCGGAAGTCTAATTTTTTTTTACGATTCCAATGCTTTCTTCTTGTAAAGGTCGAAGAAAGTAATAAATGTTTTAACTTAAAATAAGATCATCGTAAGATATATAACAATTGATTACTTTTTAACCGACTACAAAAAAATGAGGAGGTTCTCAATTCGACGCGTATGTATTTTTTTTCTTTTTCCTTTTTTTTTTTTTTTTTTTTTTTTTAAAATGTATATTTACCGATTACTTCGAAATTACGCGACCTATTCGTGTGATTTTTTCTTTTTCTTTCTTTCTTTTTTTTTTTTTTTTTTTTTTTTTTTTTAATCGAAAGAGGATACTCTCGATTTGATTCCATTCCAATTTCATCAAAATTCGTTAAGTACTTTTTTTGTAAACGTAAAAATAAATAAATAAATAAACATTTTCAAAATATCTCAATTTCAACGATTTTCATCAAGTGACGTAGCGCTATCTATCTGTTTGGCGAGAAAGTGGCTATACACGACCATTTTCCTCCCTCTTTTATACGGTTTAGTTTCTAGGATTGTTGTAGGGAATTTTTTACTTTGTAGTGGTTTCCGAAGTAAGTTTTCTTTTCTTTTTAGGGTTTCGTGAGATGAACGAAACCCTATTCGTCTCGCTTCTTTGTCTGTCCGTCACAGAGTCGGTTCTCAGAAACTGTATAAATTAGAGACTTGAAATTTTGTTTACTTACAGCTGAATACCTACTGTCACGCTGAAAATCATAAAATTTTGAAAAAGTCGTATTATGTTAATATAGAGAGATAAAAAACCAAAAATCTAACAGCCTTTTCCTATTCAATTTAAACATATTTCGTTATAGCAGTTGCCAACCATTAAAAATACAAAATAAAATTATTTCTACAATTATTAATTTTCTATCGAAAGATTTCCACGTGAAAAATGAAAATGAAATAAAAAGTTTCACCCATTGAAAAAAAAGATTAATAGGACGTCCTATTGGTAATATAACGGAAATTTCCAAACATCTCTCAATAATACAAGGAGTATGAGTATGTGTAAGTACAGAAAGCAGGTTCATAGGATGTCATTAGAGAATTAAAAAGAAAACTAATATGATGTCATATTGAAAATTTAACGGACTTTTTCAATTTTTGATATATTTGGCATGACCATTATCATATCAGATGTCATATGTATACTAAGATATATACCGAGAAAAAAATGTTATTTTTTATTTTTAAAAAAAGAGAGAGAGAGAGAAATATATTCACACAGGAAATCTAAAGGACCTTGATATCTGTGATTTAATAATTAAATAATGTATGAAAATGTAAAATAAAATTCCAGTAATTTAAAAAATATGTATTATAAATTGTTAGCTGCAAACAACAAATTTTAAGTTCGTTGTTTTAGAGTAAGACTTATAAAAAAAGTAAATAATAATAATAATAGTAAAAAATAAAGGTCGCGTAGTTTAAAAATATTCAGAAAATACTCAGTAGTGTTATTTTTAGGGTTTCGTTCATCTCACGAAATCGTCCCTCTACGTTGCCAGTCCGTCACAAAGCCGGTTCTCAGAAACAATATAATTTACAGACTTGAAATTTTGAGTACTTATAGCTGAATATCTACTATGAAGCTGAAAATCATAAAATTTTGAAAAAGTCGTATTATTTTAATATAGAGAGATAAAAAACCAAAAATCTAACAGCCTTTTCCTATTCAATTTAAACATATTTCGTTATAGCCGTTGCCAGCCATTAAAAATTCACACTAAAATTCTTTCTACAATAATTAATTTTCTATTGAAAGAATTCCCCGTGAAAAATGAAAATGAAATAAAAAGTTTCACCCATTGAAAAAAAGATTAATAGGACGTCCTATTGGTAACAAAACGGAAATTTTCAAACAATTCTCAATAATACAAGGAGTATGAGTAATAGAGAAAGCAAGTAGATAGGACGTCAGCAAGTGATTATAACTTCCTATGAGTTTGAGGAACATATTGAATCATGATAAAAACCCGATTATAGAAATATTAGCATATTTTAACATTTTGAAATTCTCTGCACCACATGTTTCATTTTGAAATTGATTTTTCTACACAAACATTCATAAAATCACGGACAACGTCGGGTACTTCAGCTCGTAGTTACATAAACAAGGAGGAAACATTTTTAATTCAAATGTAAATAATTTGTCACAAAGAAAATGTTGCAACAATGTAACTAAATTTGCGTTAAACCACGCTTGCCAACATACGCTATTGGCTGCAAATGCGATTACGTGTTTTTTTTTTTTTTTTTTTTTTTTTTTTGTTGTTTTGCGCAATTCCGGCTTAAAGAAATGAGATTATTTTCCAAATGTTATAAAAAATATATATATATGAAAACAAACCTTATAAGAACGATACTTCTTTTTTATTTTTTTTAATAGTGTATATGAATTTATATAGGATATTTTCTAATTCTGTCATTTAATTGGCTCTTTTTCATTATATCGTAAGTGTTAACCCTATGTTCTCAGCAATATCACTCAGACCCTTTGAGGAAAGTCCTTAAAATAACTTTTTTTTTTTGTTTGTTTGGATGCCATCTATGTTCTTATTGAGATAGTGTATTGATAATTATACTTTTAAAAATTTCATTTGGACATATTAAAGAAAGGATAAAGTGCTTGGAAAGCAGAGTTGCGAAAAAGCCGGCTGAAATTAATAAAAGCCAAGCCAGCGGCTTTTATTGGTTTTAACCGGCTTTTTTTTGGCCGAAATTAGCATTTTTTTTTTTTTTTGGCAAAAATTGGATTTTATACAGTGAAGCATTTTATTTATAAACTGTAGATTTTAAAGTATATTTTAACTAATTTAAAAGACATTTTATTGAGTTAGAATTTAATAAATAACTTAATTTCTCAATAATGACGACATTAATGTTGGAATAACATATAGCAGACTGGTGATTTGAGTCAGAATTGTAAATATGTTAGCTAAATTTTAACAAGGCATACTCAGTGCTTAACTATTGCTATATTTTTTAATAAAAGCTTTTTTTTATTTATCAATCTGACACTTTTTTTTTTCAGTTTTACTGCTTTAAACAATTAAATAGGACAATAGTTGTTTAATTACATATTTTATTAATCAACTAATTTTAAGGGCTATTGACCCACTAGTAGAAATAATGCAACATGACAGTGGGCACTGCAGATTTTAGAAGATTTTTAAAGATTAATCTAATAGCTTAAAAAATGCTGTACTTAATCAGTTACTGGGGCTATTGATATGCAAGTTTTATTTTTTCTCATAAATATTTAAAATCGTACATAAAGCAATTTAATGAAAAGACCATTTTTCAATGTTAAAAACAGGAATATGAATAACATTTGCTTTTCATTTCAATAAGTTTTATTTATTTATTTATTTATTTTTAATTGTTCTCTCTCTTTTATACATTTACATCTGCTAAAATTTCCTCAAATATTATATATTTTTCCTAATTCCTCTTTCAACGTTGATCATTCTATAATTTAATCTCATCATATGGACTTATCTGGCATGAATTTTGTAATTGCTTAGTAGAAAAAAAAACTTATATTTTTATAAGACATTAGAATACTGATTACTAACTAAATATGGATGCTCTCAAGTATTATATATGCTAATTTCATTTATTAAATATATAAATTATTAAGTTTTAATCAATTTTAAAAGTAAAAAGCAGTATGTAAGAATTTTTCATTTTTGATGGCGATGTTTTGCAATTGTTTAA
Source organism: Maratus michaelseni (assembly GCA_963931845.1). Lineage (NCBI taxonomy): Eukaryota > Metazoa > Arthropoda > Arachnida > Araneae > Salticidae > Maratus > Maratus michaelseni. Next base: position 13,324,881 of record OZ007588.1, read on the forward strand.
TTAAATATAATCTTCAATATGTATAGTATAGTATATGTCGAGCTATGCAACACAGAATTTCAAAACACCACCTTGCAGTATAATTTAATATATTCTTTTCAACGTGTATATAATTTTCTTTTAGACATATAGCCTTCATAGTTGCCTTCTAGCAGTTATAAAGACTTGTTTATTAGATAAAGTTTAATGGAAGTTTATAAATTCTTTAGAAGAAAATATTTATTATTGCATTAAAAAGAAATTAATGCAAATTTAATGTGAATTAGCTGTAAACCACTTTTTTTTTAAATAAAAGCCGGCTTTTTTTAAGTGGTTAAAACAAAACAAAAACAACCGGCCGGCTTTTTTTTGGCCTGGCTAAAAGCCGGCAACCCTGTTTGAAAGGAATATTAAACGAAACCCTTTGTGCGATCTTCGATCACACTTACCTACTTGTTTTTTTGTTTTTTGTTTTTTTGTTTTTTCTTTTCTTTCTCTCTTTTGGGTTAAAAAAATTATGAATTATTAATGCATAAGAAAAGCGCGGAGTTCCATCGGAGGAAAGGTCATCGATCAGTGACGTCACAAATTCATCCGAAGGCTTTATGTCAGTAGGTTTTGGTTACGTCTATGTCCTTCCCACCCCCGTCTCGGAAATACAAAAATCCTTCCCAGAGAAAAATGTCTCCATTCAACATTGATCACTGCTCCCAACTCAAAGAGTTAATTCTCACAGCAAAAGAAGAAAGCAGAAATCCACGCAGATGAGGATGAAGATGAGAGGAAGAGGAGGTGAGGTTGGTGGTGGATGGGGGATGGTCTGGCGCACATCCTTCTGGCATCCACCCACTACCCACCCTCCGAAATCCGAAGCGCGGGCTGCTTTTGGAATGATACCTGCGAAGGTGGTTATTACTCACTCACTCCAGAAGCTAAGAAAACAAACTCCGGGAAGTGACATTCCGTGCAGCATTTATCATGCCAAAACAACGAACATTTATTTCTTAAAAATTAACGGAATAGATTTCATTCATTAAAACAATATTTAAAAGAAGTATAAAATTAAAAATAGGTTTTTTCTTTCTTTACTTTTTACTTACTCATCATATGTAGTATAGGGTAAGTCTTGTAATCGTTTTGAAAATCGAAAAAAAAAAAAAAAAGAAGAAGAAAGACGGATTGACACGTTTTAGACACTGAAGATTCCGAAAAACATATTTACCGTGTGTTTGTGTCTGTGCTTGTAAACGCTCTATTTCCCAAACAAATTGAGATAGAGACTTGAAATTGGGTACGTACTTAGTATGCAATAATGGGAAGAAGATTATTGAATTTCAGCAACCTCGATGATCCGGAACTATTTTGTTCGGACTCTCGAAGTATTCGTTCTGATAAAAGGTCTATAAATCTTTTCGAAATTGTTTATTTTAAGGAGTGACTATAAAAGACAATAAAAAAACACACATTTTGCATAAAGAATGAGGTCGATCGGATAAGGAGTTGCCGAGATATTTGTCATTATATTTACCACACTCTTCGATTTTTTATGACCCTGCATTTCATTCAAATTTCAATTCAAAGATCTATTTCAATTGGAAATGAGACGCTTCATCCGACGCAGTAAACCGTTAGTTAATAAGATTATCCATTTTGGAGTCATAGAGCATTTAAAGTTTAGGACGTCATCAAGCCACGATTTTATCCGAATTGCAATGCATTTTATAAATAGTTTACACATGTTTTATTTTCATTTTTTATATTATGCATATTCATGATGGGTAAGTATTACGGTGGCCCCAACGACTAGTTTCTATTTATAATCGAAGAAAATATTGTAAACGACATTTTTATCGACTTCCGGTTTTTGACAGATTTACACGCTTTAGAGGTCAGAGATCCCGAAAATTATGGTTCTACAAAATGTCTGTCTGTCCTTGTGTCCGTCTGTCTGTGTGCTCGAGTGCATTTCAGTTTATTGACGGAGATTCCAGAAGGGGAATTTTAAACTGTGCTACGCGTTTCCTAACAGAAGTAAAATTTAGCATTCTATGTAGTATATATACAAAGCTATAGATTCTATACAGAGCTGCACAAAAGAATTTCGGAAAATTTTCCGAATAGTGTTGGTAATTCCTGAAATTGGGTTTTTAAATGTGTTAAGGGTTTTCCAAATTGTTTACTTCGATATTAAACGGTGAAAATTTGTAAAATTATTTTGGGAGAATTGGAAAGCATTACATAATCTATGCTCGACGCATGATTTTTTGTTCTTGATAAATTTAACAAAGTTTTTTTAACATTATTTTTTGTGTATAAATTCTATAGATCCCTTTTACAGGGCTCCACAAAAGAATTAGAGTACATTTCCTTTTATTGACAGAAATTGCTAAAGAGGAATTTTCAGCTATGTTATGCGTTTCCTAATCAAATTAAATTTTAGCATACTATGTATTTCATGTACGAGTGTGTAGATCATATACAGGGCTTTCCAAAATAATTCGAATAATTGTCCGACGGTAGAGGGTCATTGCTGAAAATGGGTTTTCAAGTGTATTATGCTTTTTCCAAATTGTTTACTTTAGACACTGGGCGGGGCTAGTTAAGCTTAAACCGAAAGGTAGGCCTCCCCGGCCGGTTTGACTTTGACTACTTTAGACACATGGTAGTATTATTGGTCAGTATCACATGGTAGTATTTAGTATTGCTCAGTAGGATTAGTAAGTTGTATTTTTGGAATCTTGTATTTTCAGAATTTGTATTTCAGCATTACATAGTATAATTATTGCTCAATATCATAAAATATAATTTAGTAATGCTCAGTATAATTAGGTAAACAAATCTGCTGGTTGATGCTAGTTGAGCTTAAACCGAAAGGTAGGCCTCCTCGCCCGGTTTGACCTTGACCTTGTTTACTTTAGATATGGGCGGGGCTACTTAAGCTTTAGCCGAAAGGTAGTCCTCCCCGGCCGTTTTGACTTTGACTTTGTTTACCTTTAGACAATCCTCTTTTACCTTATTAAACGGAGAAGTTTTGTTTCACTTATTCTGAATGTGTTGAAAAGAATCTATGATTTTTCTTTATTGTTTCATTTCCTCTCTTTGCAGGACCCTACGAACGATAAACGGGACACCATGTCTCGTTGCACGACGAATCTGCCCTGGGGATACGTGGAACCGCCGCAGCAGAATAACTTCCAGGTGAGTACAGATTGAGAAAATTTAATATGTATCTTATGTTATTTCAGAATATTCATCTATCGAATATTAAATTGTATTTACGTTATCATGTACGTTTCTTGCCTTTTAGTGATGCACAAGACTGTTGCAGATATCTGACAGAGGAAGGGTATATTGACTCTTGCAAAAATACAACAAACTATAACAAATTGACTATTTTAAACAGATTTTCGGGGACATGGGGATCACGGAATGATGCATTAACTTTGAAGCAATTTTAAAATGTTACTAGTGATTTCCTTCAAAAACAGAGTCCCTACACTGTAAAAAAGACAAATGTTTCTTAATGCAATGTAAATATTGATAATAAAACCTCAGAATTTAGAGAATTTAAAGAGCCTCGAATTTAATAATAAACCTCGTTTAATGAACGTCGAATTGAATTCTTCTGAAACGTTTCCGTCGTTTTTAAAATCTGTTTAAAATTATGCAATTTCTCAAACTGGACGAAATTGACGAATAAAAATTGTATCAGTGAGAATCATGAGTCATTCACTCGTGATCATTCATGCATCATTCACGACTGATTCATTCCTGAATGAGTCACTGAATCAATCACTCGTGATTCATTCAATGAATGATTCATTCAATGAACCAGTGTTCAATGAGTCATTCACTCTTTCGAATGATTAATTCATGAATCATTCTTAAAGTCATTTACGATTGAATGATTCAGAAATCATTCATTTAAGAATAACTCACTGAATGAATCACGAATGATTCATCAATTAATCATGAATGATTCATGAATTAATCGAATTTGATCATGGATTAATCGTGAATGAATCACGAATGAATGACTCATGAATGAATGAATCACGTGTGAATGGCTCGTGAATCAATCTTGTGTAAATGGCTCACTGAATGAATCAATCTTGCTGCTCATGCCACAGAGAGGCAGTGAACCATTTCTAATCAAACTTTAACTGAACTTTCTGAGTCAATGACTGCACGATTAATAAGGGTCATTGAAAACAAAAGGTGTTTTTGTAGAATATTAATTTATTTCCCCAGACATATTTCATTATGTCCTTATAATTTTTTCCATGTTTCACGTAGTATATTTCTCTTAATATGTGATTTTTAAATTTTATTGTAATTTAATTTCGTATTAATAGGTTCCTGTTTCCTAATTACGAGTAGTAAATTATGTTTGATTTTGTTTTCAGTTGATGATTACTTTAATACATATTACTCCTTTTTCAATGTGTCCTTATAATTTTTTCCATGGCTGTAACTGCTGTTGAATCTTCATTTTCAAGTATTTATTCAGTCTTCAGATCCCTCAGGTAATGCTCAAATGCGAATCTGTCAGTAAATGCCTCCATTTTCTAATTTGCTAAGCTTATCCTTTGCGAAAGACACTTCAATGAGATCATACTCTAAACGACGAACTCTACCAAAAGCGACATAAGATGCTCCAAGTGATAACTCCTTTGGAATGATGTCCACAGCAATTTTTGTCAAAGTTAAACCCTGAGATTTGTGTATGGTGACAGCGTATGCACCTGTTAAAGGCAACTGAGTTCATGAGCATGGGACACTTTTTTCTTTCCAAGATTTAGAAATAGGTGCTACAGTGAAAAGTCTTTCGGTTAGAAATGGCTCATGATAGCCATGTAAATCAACCAATTACAGCTTGTGGCAAGCCTGGAGACCGAAGTCCTGGGCCGTAGACAACATCTTTTACCATACCAAGTGCACCGTTTTCCAAACCTTCTTTTGCCCACAGTACGTAACATAACTCTGCATCCAATTGATAAAAGTTCAGCCTGAAGTCTAGATGTGTGTTAATCTTCACACCATAAATGCTATTTGATTATTGTGGTCTGAAATATTCTTGTCCCTAGTCATTTTGATTTTGAAATATTTCTTGATTATATTCTTCAGCTTGCTTGTTTGTGGAAAAAAGGCATATGGCACCTCGAAATCTGTCAGCCGAAGTTAGTGTGCCTTTGTGGCGTTGCATAAAAGATGGGTATTGGTCACCTGTAACTTGGCCCGCGGAAAGCGAATCAAGAATCTCTCGAAACTGTATTTGCTGATCGTTGTGTTGTCTTATTGACTTTGTTATTTGTGAAACATTTTTCAAAATTCCTAAACGCTGTTTATCCCTGAAAAGCCCAAATTTCTTTTATAGAATATCTCTTATATAAAGGGGTGTCTTTTACAGACTGTATCTGCTGAATATATCCAATGAGGTAAACAAATAAGCTTCCAAAAAACAGATTCAGTACAGACTTCATTTAAAATAAAATTCAAAAGAAAAAATTATGTTCGTATGCAAAACAAAGAATTGAATTGCACCGATGGCTGAGTTCGAATAAAAAAAGCTAAATTCATGTACTTAGTAGGATTTAAACTTTATTGCACGTGTTCTAAAATTAAAATTTATGGTATCCTTATTTCAGAAATGTAAAGTACATCTGCTGATGAAAATCACGTCATTAACTTGCATTTTCATTCATAAATCTGCACAACTTTACAACGATCGCGTTTCAATTTATGCAATTTCACTACTTTTTCATTTAATTCAGACGACAGATTACCTACTTACTTAATAAATAATGGTCCGGATTGCGTCCGAGATTAATACCTTTTGCTGCAAAGTTGTTCCCGAGTATTTTGTTACTTAAAAAAGTTTTTCGTGATAAAAAAGTGGCAACTATAAAATTTCTATGAATTTTCTTTTAAAAAAATTTGAAGTCTTTATTTCAGTTTTTCAGTAAAAATGAGCTCTGGAGACCGAAAAATGCGTGGATTTTCTAGTATACACGCATCCATACACATATCATGTGGAATAATTTAAAAATAGCGAAAACAAATACAGATAACCTCAAAATGTTAAAATATGCCAATATGTCCACAATCGCACGAGCTCAGAGAGCATTTTAAACGACAGAAACACCTGTCTGAGTGTTTAATAGTGCTCGAGCAACCACAGTAGCAGACGAACGGTGTCTTGAACACTACAGGCGAGAAGGGAGGCAGCGGAAGAAATCGCAAACAAATGCAACGGATTTCTGGACGCCCGATATTGTGGTTCATCGTGGTCAGGACGTTGTACAAAAGTGGATTATTGGTTGTCCACTCATCGCAGACGACGTTTTCTGTGGTGCGAGGAACACAAGAACTGGACAGATCAGCAATGGTGGTCGAGTGCTCTTTATGGATGATAGCCGCTTTAGTCTGACTAGCGATTCTGGACGTATACACATAGGGAGAGAATGGAGAACATGAAATCAGCTCTCCAATAATTTAGAAACGAACTTGTTTGGAGGTGGTGGAGTTCTCGTTTGGAGATATATCATGCTTGGTAGCCTACCGACTTCTATATCTTCCAAGAAGGTTCAGTACCACTGGTGCCCGCTATTGTTCTTCTCCCGTGAGGTTCTTCTCCCTCACGTTCGTCTTTTTAGAGGTGCTATGGGTCCATAGTTTCCCTTCATGAACAACAAAGCTACGTCTCGTCGTACAGTGGCTGTCGCAGAGCTGTTACAGAATAACAATATTCAGCGCATGGATGGATCCGCAAGGTCCCTGGACCTATGTCCAATCGAACATGCGTAGGACTTTCTCAGGAGATGCTTGGGAGTTGTGATTGGCGCTATAAGAAGAAAGGGTCGCGATCCCTTAAGAGTCTACACTAGTTATGGGAATAAACGCTCAAGCTAATGTTAAGTGTATGGTAAGGTTATTTTTAAATTTCTCGCTCGCATTTTAATATTTTTAATTTTTTTTCATAGGATAGCTGAGGTCGATCTCTATCGTTGTTAGTTTTTACTTTTTCGATTTTGGTTCCAGTTTTTTTTATATAAGGGTACTAAAATCACTTTCAGAACCGGTTCCAAAATTGAAAATGTCCGCTTATAAAAAAAAAACTGGAACCAAAATCGAAAAAGTAAAAACTAACAACGATAGTAATCGACCTCAGCTATCCTATGAAAAAATATCATTTAAAAATATTAAAATGCAAGCGAGAAATTTGAAAATAACCTTCTCATAGACTTAACATTAGCTTGCGCGTTTCTTCTCATGACTAGTGTAGGCTCTTGACAGCTTATTGGCAACCTCGTGCTCAGGATGGACAGACGATGCAAATCTTGCAGCGGCCTCGGGGGGGGGGGGGTCACCATTTACCCAACTAAAGATTGGATTTTTCTTGCCAGCTACCTGTCCCATGGACATTTCTGTCTTCTGTCCAGTTGTGCTCAAAGCTACCTTTTCAATAAAGTTCCTTTTGCATCCTTTGTTGGAAGTTCTGTTCAGTTTTTCCATATTTAGGGATCTTATGGTACGATTTGTGTCAATTTGGAGCACTTCTGCATCACATTACATTAAAAAAGTATCGTCCTTATTTTTTGCACACCAGTGTATTAGAATTTACAAGGTAATACTCGATATCGAAGTATTTTTGTTTTAGTGACATTAGATTAAGGTGTCTTCATTTTTCGAAGACAGTTTCCATGTTCAAGACATATCTATATCTATATTTTTCGTCCAGTTGGAAAATTACAACTCAATTGATTTCTTTACCAATTTGAATAATTGTGTTAAAATTAATCTAGCATATCGATATCTGATAGTAGATTTGGTTAGAATAAGCTGGCCATGTGGTCAGCTTATCTTAATTTCCATTAGTGTATTATTCTCATTTAAAATTTTCAAAACTGAATAAAACTCTTTCAAAATTAGTAGAGAATGAAGACACCTTACATTAGATGAAGTTATGGCTCTTTTTTATAATACATACTGATTAGTGCTACATCAGTGTCGAACATCCCGACTCATTTCTTTGGATCTTTTGATTAGGTGGTTCTGTCAGCAACAACGAGAGCAGGTATCCTGCTCGGTCTCCGCAATTACGATTGCACCAAAGCTGACACCAAACTTATATCAATCATAAAACATATATATACGCCAGTTATATACGCTTATATATTCGCCAAATACGTCATATATAAGTCATATTTGCTCATGTATACGTAATATATATGTTATGTAAATCATACATGTGTCAAATATGTGACATGTGTATGTAATATTTACATCTTATATGTTATACATATACAGGGTGTCTCAAAAGGTCGTTTACAAACTTAACATGCTGGTCTGTCATATCATGATAAACAAGATTTACATAGGAACTTGTGTTCGAAAATGCAAACTGCGACCGCTAGAGGGCGATTTTCATGTCACCGATAATACCAGCCCAAACGTTTACGGCGAAACGTTGTTGATGTGCATGGGCACGTGTACACCTTGGGTTTTCATGCACCCATATGTGCATGTTGTGCAGGTTCAGGACACCGTCCTGTGTAAAACAGGATTCATCCAAAAACAAAATCCACGATGGAAAATCCGGCTGTGCGACCCGCTGTTGCAAATACCAGCGTGCGAATGCAACGCGTTGGGGATAATCGTCAACGCACAATGCCTGTACTCTTTGTAAATGGTAGGGATGTTGCGTCTCCTCATGCAGTATGCGCATAATGCTGGAACGATGTACACCCAAGACGCGTTCGCTTGCTCGTAGACTTGTTTGCGGGTTTCTGTCAAATTCCAGTAGCACGGTTTCATCTACGACAGGTGTGCGTTCTCGACCGATGTGGCTACGTACTTGGAAAGCTCCTGCTGCACGCAATCAGCGGTGCAATTGTCCAAACAAAACATGACTTGGCTGACGTCTGCTTGGGAAGCGCTCAAGGTACATACGTACCACGGCTCGTGCATTTCCATCCCCGGCGTCATACACATAATGCCTATCGGCCAATTTTGCGTTACTAAACCGATTCATCCTTTTCCTGCAACGTCCTCGCCTGAAATGATTACGCTTCCCACTTTCCCGTAAGCCTGCGCTCATCGCCCTCTAGCGGTCGCAGTTTGCATTTTCGAACACAAGCTCCTATGTAAATCTTGTTTATCATGATATGACAGACCAGCATGTTAAGTTTGTAAACGACCTTTTGAGACACCCTGTATGTTATATACGTCTTATACACATATCATATATGATATATATACGTCATAAAGGGTTATAACTTGATCACATACTTCCATAAAATGCCAGATAGCCATTTATGACTATAACGACATAAATGCCGTATAACTTGGCGATATATTTCGGGGGCCGCTATAACAAGGACTCCTTATCATTGTTGAAGTTTTGTAAGGATACATGCTGATTTTTCGATCGTCCCGTCTTATTTCGTTGGATCTTTCCGGCAGGTGACTTCTCCAGAAGTGATGTTCCGCCAGCAGCAGCGGGAGCAGCAGGAGCAGCAGTACGCCAACCTGCCGGCCGCCCTCCTCGGCACCCTGAAGCGGGACAAGAAGCCCTTCACGTACACGCCGGGCGGAGTCAACCTTTCGGAGGTGTTGGAGGCGAGGCTCAACAAGCGGATGGAGCGAAAGAAGAAGTACATGGAAGAGATGCAGGAGCAGGAGCAGGAGCAGGAGAACCACCCGAGGCGTCAGCTGGTCATATCGCCCACCTACAACACGCCCCTCAACATGTACTCCGTGGAGAACGCCCTCGAAACACTGGAGGTGCAGGCGCAAATGGCAGCCAGGTAGATTGCATTTCTAATATATTGTTATAAACCTAAAGCTCAAAATCTATTTCTGGCATACAAGTGAGGTAGTCTTCCCAAACCGCAAGTACAGTTTTGGTCTAAAGTTCGTAATTTGGATCAAAGGATGTGTCTATTTTACGTCAGAAGGTCATCCGTATTTCATCTAATATTTCATCGGTTTACGTCCAAATGTCACCACTTTTTATGTAATAAGTATACGTATGTTAGACGACAAAATGAGCGTAAAATGGATAGAAAAATAACGTAATACGGACATTCAAAATTTGTCCATATTACATTTAAAAAAAAAGACTATATCGGGAAGAAGCATACGCGAATTTTAGTCGTAATATAGATGTCCGAAATTTGTCCATATTTCATCCAAAAAATGCTTATATCGGGACTAAATATAGATGACTTTTAGCTGCAACATGGGCGTGTCCAAATTACGTACTTTAGACCACAACGGGACGATTCTATGTTATCTCCTCAATAGGAAAGATGACGTCATTTTAAAATCAAATAATAGAAAATAAATAAATAATTAAATGATTAAAAATAATAATAATAACTTTAAATTTCACTAATACATTTTAATTATTTAAAGTAACTAGGAAACAAGTAATATAATTTTTTTTTCAGTCATTTCCTACTTAGGTAAAAAAAAAAAAAAAAAATTTCCAGCGATCTACACGCTTCGCCACTGACGGTATTTATTCCTAAATTTATATCCTGCTAAATATCTTACATAAGAGAAATTTTTTAAATGTATTAAAAATTAAATAAAAAATAAATAGTAAAATACCAAAAATGAATAGCTCGAAAAGTATTTCTCACAAAATTGTTAGACAAACTGCATTAGAAAGTTAAAAAATTGTATTTTCTTGATTATAAATTTCAAATCTAATGATTATGCCGTATTTCAAATTTTGAATTTCAAAAATTACCAAACCTCACAATGAAGAACCATAGCGATGTTACAGTTAGTGATAATACAGTTGTTTCAAATATTAATTAATTAATTAAATTTTATTATTTAATTTTAGTTTTATATTTCATTTCTGTTCAAACGTATAGACTCACTCCATATTTATAGTCTTCTCCTCCCGCGAGCCGCCTGATCTTCGTCCGTGAACAGCCCCATTATCTTTTTACGCGTGAAGGTGAGACTATAAATATGGAGTGAGTCTATACTTTCGAACAGAAATGAAATATAAATTAAATTTAATTAATGAATTAATATTTGAAAAAACTGTATTAACATCAAGTATCATCCATTACAAGTTTAAAAAAATGAATTTGAGCTTGAGTGGATGAATAAAAAGTAGTTTATTAACAATTTGAAAATTTGAACAAGATATGTAAATATATAGAGAGTGTGAGCTAATAGTAGGAATTGAAAAAAAATGAAAAAGTAAATCCTCCATTTATCTTTTTACTTTCTTGTATCTTTACAAGAAGAAAGTATTAGATTCGTGAAAATTTTCGACGGATTTATACGTTCTAGAAGGTCCTGAACACGATTGGACTGTTTTTAGAAAATGTCTGTCTGTGAGTCTGTCTGTCTGTATATGTATGTGACAAAAAATTTGTGGGCGCTCTATCTCAAGAACTAATGCGTGAAATTTAATAAAACTTTATATTCAGTGAGTCCCTAATATAAATGGGTGCTGATTGTTTTTTGGTGAAAATAGTCCGACAGGTGGCGCTACTATGCTGCATTTTTTGCGATTTCCGCAATAGCTCTATCTCAAGAACTAATGCAGTTATTTTCATCAAACTTCAGATTCTATTAGACCTTGACATAAATACGTGCTGATTACATTTTGGTGTAAATACCCCAACAGGTGGCGCTGCTATGCTACTTTTCTCATTATTATCACGATAGCTATTTCTCAAGAACGAATGCACGGATTTTCATCAAACTTCAGATTCCGTTAGACGTTGTCATAAGTTATTGTTGATTAGGTTTTGGTCTAAATCTCCCAACAGGTGGCGCTGCTATCCTGTATTTTGCAGGATTTACACGATTTTAGCAATAGTCCTATTTCAAGAACTAATGCACGGAATTTAATAAAACTTTAGATTCAGTTAGACCTTGATATAAATTGGTTGCTGATTCTTTTTAGTGTATGTGAAACCTGTGTGAGATAGAATAAAGTTTTGGGATTGGAACATCCGACTAGTTTATTCATATTTTCTACTTTATACTGTTTAAAATATTTCATTGTTACAGCTTCATAGTCAGCTGGACTTTTTTGGCGATTGTTGTTTTAACTCGCATATATCTGTATCCCTAAAAAATATTGGGCAATGTATCACCTGTGGCGGACAGAGGGGGAAATGGCTTAAAATGAATTTATTAATGTAAGTTCTAAAAAATATTAAAATGTTGTATTGTCGTCGGAAACGCACCTGTGTACACAATTTTTAAGATTTTAGCCTATCAGGAAGTTATTTAGAACTCGATTACAAAAGTCAATCTTTACATGCAAGTTCAGTTAAATAAAAGAAAGTAATCGTCATAGAATGTAGCAAAAATGTACCATTTATGAAACACTGACATAAGTTTTTGTTGTTGTTTATTGCAGCCGGTCGCCTTCGTCTACGCTTCCACGAAACTACAAGTTCAAGTTTCAAGATGATGAAGATGCCGAACCTTCCCAGTCGAAAGCCTTCCGTGTGCTCCAGGTCATGACCGACACAGACTCTTATCCGGGTCAGCCACATTCATTTTTTCTTGTCAGTCATTCAAAAGCTTATAAAATCCATTCGTTTTTATACGCTTTTATTTAACTTCGTAGCCTGTCTATATATGTGGTAGTCAATCTTTCTAACCTGATAAACCACCCAATTCATAAATACGGGTATAATCCCGCGGACCATTGCTACGATTTAAAAATATATATATATACATACCTTTGTAAATACCTCAATCAGAGAGATAACTTTGATTTAACTAATAATGTAACAAGCTGTACTAATGTGTAACTCATTATAACAAAATTATACATGCTTACTTAATGGACTTTATCCACGAGTGGCAACAGCCACGCCTCTACGGGTATATGCCGTCCAAAAAAGACTGCTTATTGGACGAAGGGAAAGCTGTGTTAAAATGTTCTTCACGCCTATTGGTGTTTTTCTTCAATATACCCGCAGATGACGTGACATGAGTAAAGTCCAGTATAAGAAAATCGTAAATGCTTTTTTAATCATAAAAAAAAAATCTTTAGCAACTAGTTAATTATAACAAAATCATTAAAGTCAGTTAAATGACTGCAAAATGATTAAAAGTTATTTAAGTATCGGACATTTTTTGTGTGATATTTGTGCCTGCTTGTTTGAAGTGCGTTTATAAGGAAATGGCAGCTGACGTCATTGTGGGAAAAATTACTGTGAGACGCCTGTTCGTCTTTATGACTCCTACTGTACACAAGAATTCAGGTCATCTGATTGGTCTACATCTACGATCTGATGGGTCTATCACTATTCGTTTGCGATAGAATTGGTCTATAAGGAATGGGCAGCTGGCGTCACTGTGGGATAAATTACTGTGGGGAAGCAAAAAATACTTGCCTGTCTTTTTGACTCCGACACTGTTCACATGAGTTCGGGCGATCTGATTGGTCTATGTTTAACAAGGCTATGATATCACTAGTTTACGTCACCATGACAATTCCTATAATAACTGCTAAGGCAAAAATGTAATAGTAGTTTGGTTGACGGAAGTATTTGTTTGTAAACATGCTCTTTCCTTATCCTGACATGACGAGTCTTTCAACGATCACTAAAATAGTAGGTAGATTGGTTGACGGAAGCGTTTGTTTATAAATATCCAAAATATAGCCATTTTTGTCGCCGCGGTCCGGTCTAATTGTCATAATTACCTATGACGATACTTTATTATTATTATTTCATTTATTTATTAATCTGCTGTGCGTTTGTTTTTTCAGACTGATTTTTGAAATTTATGGTCATTCCTCATCCCTCCCCCCCCCCCCCTTTGTTTTGGCACTCCCAATGTCACTTCCTATTCGTATAATCCTCCTCAGGAGGTACCTCAAACAGGTTCAGAGACCGATCAAGCTGAAGTTTGGCCCAGGCCTGTTAAAAAGTTGGGCCCTCCCTACCTCCCCATTCCCGGCGACACTTTCAGAAAAAAAGTAGGTTTATTTGATGAGTTGACAAAGTTGTTTGGGTGAAAGTTTCAAGTTTACAAAAAAAAATTAACTTACACGAATAATCAAGAAAATGAATTACCGTCCACTTTCTCAAATAAGCATTTGTATAATTCACAAACATCTATGTTCCACAGTTTATGTTACAGAATAAATGAGGACGTCTTTTTCAAAACTCGCCTTATCCAAAATCATAAAAATTGTGTTTTCCCTAACAGTCTAGTAATCATTTTAAACTATAATTCTGACATTGTAAAATCCTCGTTAATATTGAAACCAATAGACACAGTATACCATTCGGGAGTTATCAAGCGTGAGTAAAGTCCATGTTTGGTTCTTGGTCATTCACTTTTTCAAGTAAAAGTGCCTAGGTTAAAAGTTTCTAAAAATTTTATTGAGTCATTCAGAATATTTAAATTTTACGTTTCATATTTTATAAAACAATATTATTTGAAAAGTATTTGATTAAGGAAAAAAAAAATCAGCCGCCCCTGAAATTGGTGGTCCCAGGGCCGATGGCCCGAGCATTAATCAGGCCCTGAACAGGTCCAAGGAAAAGCCATTTACAGCTCCTGAGGAGCTCACAAGAATACCATTTTGTATCCACCAAAATGCCTGCGCAATGATAATGTTTGATCACAATCCTCCTAAAAATGTCCTGTGGAGGAAAATCTCTTGTTTGTGTGTCAAATTTCTTTCATCTAACTTGCTTCAATCTCTCATAACACAAACATGTGCCTGAATAGTACTTTGCATAGAAATCACAAATGGTACATAAAATTATGAATTAAATTTGATATAAGAATAAAATTAATTAAAAAATATATTAATTGAAATTATTTACGAATACACATATAAAAACTGCGGGTCTTTAAGGAGCTTTATCCAAGTATCCTGCTCCCCTCCCCCCCCCCCCCCCAAAGTGCATACAGACTGATTAGACTCCTTGGAAATAAAAAAGATTCCAAGGAGTACTTAGAACTCCTTAAATGAACAAAATACTCCTTAAATTATCGCAAAGCAAAATTTAGCATGATCAATGATTTAATTGAAGTACACAAGAGTAGAAAATGGAGACTTATCCTTACATGAGGAATAATACATATTCTGCTTGTATAATCATCTTTCTTAAGTATGTATGCGGCATGAAAGAGATTAATCCTTAAAGGAAGTAAAATAAAAATATTCTCATGTTTACAAAGATAAAATTCAATGTGATTACTACTGTCCGGTAAAAAAAAAAAAAAAATGAAAATAAGTTATTGTATTTTTTGTAACTCTTTTCAACATAGTTGAAAAGTGTTTATGAATTCGGTTCGTCTGTCTGTCGGTCGGTGCTCTAACTCGCGTAAATATATTCAAATTTTCGTGCTATTGATATAGGTTATTGAGGTTTACTATGGCATGTTCGGTATTGAAAATGAAGTGTGTAGCACTTACAGTTTTTTTACAGGGACACTCAAAAGAATTCCGTTGCATGACGGTCTGTGGGGAAAAATCATTTGCGGTTTATTTTAATGATTTTACACAATTTAAAATGTATTGAAATGGATATATATATATATATATATATCACTGAGGTGCATTACAAGAGGTTACTCGTAAGCCTCTTGTTATGCACCTTAGTGATATATATCCATTTCAATATGTTTCAAGTAGTGAAACATTATTAAAATAAACCGCAAACGATTTTTCTCCATAGACCGTCACGTAACGGAATTCTTTTGAGTGTCACTGTAAAGGAACTATAAGTGCTGTGCACACCCTATTCTATAGTAAGCCTAATGTAGTGCACCTCAGTGATATATATCAATTACAATATGTTTGAAATTACGTAACATCATTAAAATATGCCGCAAATGAGTTTTCACCATAGACCGTCACGTAACGGAATTCTTTTGAGTGTCACTGTAAAGGAACTATAAGTGCTGTGCACACCCTATTCTATAGTAAGCCTCTTGTAGTGCACCTCAGTGATATATATCAATTTCAATATGTTTGAAATTACGTAACATCATTAAAATATGCCGCAAATGATTTTTCACCATAGACCGTTATCTAAAGGAATTCTTTTGAATGATCCTGTAAAAAAAAAAAAAAAAAAAAAAAAAAACTGTAAGTGCTACACACTTTATTTTTAATACCGAACATGCCATAGTAGACCTCAATAACATATATCAATTGCATGACAATACGTATATATTTACGCCCGTTAGAGCACGGACAGAGAGACAGACAGACAAACCGAATTTATAACCACTTTACAATTATGTTGGAAAGTGTTAAAAACACCTTCTGGTTATGCACCTTGTTCTGAGAGCTAATCCTATCTGGAAAAAAAAAAATAATAATTATTTTCTACCCCCTAAGGTGTTACAAGTAATACTTGCTTTTTAATATTTTTCAACAAAGTTAAAACGTGCTTAGGAATTCGGTTTGTCTGTCTGTCCGTACTCTAACTCGCGTAAATAGACTCAGATTGCCATGCAATTGATATGAGGTTTATTGTGGCATGTTCGTTATTTAAAATAAAGTGTGTAGCATTTATAGTTAGATTACAGGGACACTCAAAAGCATTCTTTTAGGGAAAAATCGTTTGCGGTGAATTTTAATGATGTTACACTATTTCAAATATATTGAAATTGATATATGTCACTCAGGTGCACTACAGCAGTCTTACAATAGAATACGGCGAGTACAGCATTCATTTACAGGGTCAAACAAAAGAATTCTGTTAGACTGCTGTCTGAAACAATATTTGCTGGAAGTGCATTTTAAGTTGTGGTACGTTTTTAAATCAAGCTTTTTTTTTTTTTTTTTTTTTTGCTTATTATTTTGTGTGTATAAATTCTGTAGATGGTATACAGGGCAGTGCAAAAGATCTGGAGTACATTTCCGTTTATGGACGGAAATTGCTGAAGGGGAATTTAAACGTGTGCTATGCGTTTCATAACTAAACTAAATTTTAACGTACTATGTAGCATATATATAAATTATCTAGATCCTATACAGGGCTGCACAAAAGAATTCGGATACTTCTCCAACTATTGATGGTTATTCCTAAAATTGTATTTTCAAATGTGTTATGCGTTTTCCAAATTGTTTACTTTAACATGGGCGGGGCTAGTTGAGCTTAAGCCGAAAGGTAGGCCTCCCAGCCGGTTTGACCTTGACCTTGTTTAATAAGGTGAAATAGGATGTTAAAGTAAACAGTAAAGTTTTGTTACACTATTCTGGCCATGTTGGAAAGTGTTTTATAATCTATGCTTGACACATGATGATTTTTCGTTCTTGTGTTCCTCTCAACAGATTTTTTTTTTTCATTAATAATAATAATTTTTTCTTTTCCAGGTAATAAGAAACAGACAAAGGACAACATGTCCGAGATGCGGTGGACT
Source organism: Maratus michaelseni (assembly GCA_963931845.1). Classification (NCBI taxonomy): domain Eukaryota; kingdom Metazoa; phylum Arthropoda; class Arachnida; order Araneae; family Salticidae; genus Maratus; species Maratus michaelseni. Next base: position 13,342,251 of record OZ007588.1, read on the forward strand.
GGTATTCGTGAAGTCAAGTCGAGCAACCCTTCACGTTTCTTCCACACTCTGCAGAAGATAACGGGCACAGATGCGGAAGAGGAGGAATTGGAAAGACAAGGTGAGCTCCACTCGACATCAAAGAAAATGATCGAAAAATATAGTGTGGATCCTATCAAAAATTGTTTTGTTCCACAAAGTTGTCTATTTAAATACAAGTCCAATATGAATTTTATTCGATCCACAACACTTCTTTCTCAATGCTGTAGTAGCTTTAGAATAAACAAATTTCAGCAAAATTAAAATTAAAACAAATATATTTAGAATCTAATCTTATAGATGACAGGGCTTATAATTAATGTACCTTCACAAGAGATTGGCGATCTACGGAAAATTAAAATTTGAGCATCCTACTTTGCAGTGGCACCAACTTTTAAAAAGTATTGGGTGGACTCAAAAGTATTTTGGTAAAATGGCACACCCAGTTATTTTTACTCCTATTGAAGGTTGGTCGGATGAGGAAAAGTAAGAAATGATAACTCTAACTCAAGTTATGTTTTAAAAGGCGCGTTCAGAGACCGAAACGCGTGTTACTTGTATAATTGGCGAGGCTATCGAAAAAGACAGGCTACCGCGGTACATTCCACTTGTCTTTTTTTACAGACCGCTAGAGTGACGTGATGCTCTTTTCGTACACCTGCATTGGTGCATTTGAGTATCACGTGACTCCGGCGGTCTGTAAAAAAAGATACGCGTAAAGCACCTCGGTAGCCTTTCTTTTTCGTTAGCCTCGTATAATTGGTGAATGACGTCTTTGGCGCGCTTAGAGGGAGTTTCCACGTCCTCTAGAGTCCGATAGTGGTGTCTTTAGGATTATTCCGTTTTTGAGTGATATGCTATGTGGATGATCTCGTAGTTCTGGAGTTGTTGCTGGGTTACCGTCTAGTTCCGCCTAGGGGGGGGAGGGGGTAACCTCGCGCCAGACTACGTAGGGACAGACTATCCGAATCCCTCCTATAGGAAAGAACCGAATTTCCTCGTGGTTCTGGGCCGGAGAGAGGCGCCTTCTGCTCTTTTTTAGTATGCATAACATGTGAACCTCACGGCCGATGAAACCAGTAGCTTGCCCTTCCATGCATGTCTACGATCGGAAGCCGTGAGAAAGCAAGAGCCGTCGAGGTAACTCGACATATGACCTAGGGACCGTCTCCCCTTATGGGGTTTCGCGAACGAAGTCGTCGGGGGTTCTTCGGCGGTTCGTTAGGTGTGTGTTCCCCGCGGAAGTTTCCCATGAGCGGGATTACTGGCGCAGCGACCTAGAGGTCGACACCTGGTAGAATGATCTGGGGGTCCGCAGTGGGGAGCGGCCTCAGGCCGATCGCAGCGCCGGAGCGAGACAAAGCTCCTGGTGCGTAATAAGCCCTTTAGAGGCTTGGGCGCGATGGTCGTTAACGCGCGTCTGCGCCCCCGTGGGCCCTGACGGCGCAGGATAGTTTTTAACATCATAGTTCTGTTAAAGGTAGACCAATCAAATGGTCAGGACTCAAGTGTACAGTAGGAGCACGACCTACGTTATATACGGCCAATGCATGACGTTTAAAACGTCACATGTACTGGATCATGTTTTCACTGCGATTGGTGCAAAACGGGGGGCGCGTCGCTTTGCACCAATCACCGTGTTAAAATGATCCACTCCATGTGACGTCTTAAACGTCATGCACCGGCCGTGTATAACCGCGACCTACGTTATACACGGCCGGTGCATGACGTTTAAAACGTCATACGAAGTGGATCATTTTTTCACGGTGATTGGTGCAAAGCGGCGCTCCCACCGTTTTGCACCAATCACCGTGTAAAAATGATCCACTCCATGTGACGTTTTAAACGTCATGCACCGGCCGTGTATAATGTAGGTCGCGGTATAACGCAGGTCACGGTAGGAGTCACAAAGAACGACAGTCAACAGTTGCAGTTAGCTATAAAGCAAACAAACAAATCAGATTCCCTAACCGCGTGATCACTTTATCCAACAAAATTCTCCAAGTAATGTGGGTTACACGAAGTCTGGACAATTTCCGGCTCTGAACGCTATGAGTAACCCGCAAAAAGTCACGTGATATCGGCCTCTGACCGCTTCGGGTTACCCATGTGTTATCCTATGTAACTCGGGGTGCAGTCCTTGAACGCGCCCAATGTGAAGTATAAAGTTGTAAATTTATTAAATTGTATTGGCATGAGTTCTTCCTTATAAAAGCACTAATATTTACTAAAATATCATCATACCTGGGGCCAACCGTGGCTGAGTGGTCAAGGCATCACACCGCTAATCACTTGCGAGTGTAGGTGGGAGAGGGTTCGAATCCCGCTGGCTCCGTTGCACACTCTTTGTGGAGCTCTCGGCTGTATTTCTGTGTGTTGTAAATTTCCTTGTGTGTGCTATCTCGTCCCCGTATATATTGACGATGACTTATAAGCGGGCGATTGACGCCAAGCACACAGGTCAGATGTATGTTAATATAATTTCAAAATCATCATACCATAAATATGACTGCAAATTGAAAGTGCAGTCATTTAAGTGAATTATGCGTGCTAGAAGTCGGGATATTAAAACGGATGGTCACTGATTTATACTCACTGGTAAATAGTAGGGTACTTGTATAAGATAATGGCGACATATGCACAGAGCGCCTACTCAGACTGGAGTTTTTGTCCAAACATTGGTAAAGCCAAAATTCTAAAACATGGCGGTAATCACGTGGACAAGTATGATTAAGCAAGCGTTTCAGCAATTTAACAAGTACTCGCTTGGCGATTCGTTTTTGTCTAATATCGTCTCAACCAATTGAATTTTATTGCCGGTATGTCGCTACTCTCTTATACAGGCAGCACCCTAGTAAATGGTGAAATAAAATTTGTTTGAGGCATAGAGAAAATCATGAAATAGAATGATGGAAATTAGATTCGTTGGGATTGCAAATTATTGGGTGGGCTCGAGCACTACGGACCCATATAAGTTGACGCCACTTACTTTAAGTGATCTCATCCTGGTGAATATTACAAACTTTTGTAATGTGGATTGCTTGTTTTTATAAAAATTCTAATCCGAGCTTGCGTTCTGCGAATATGTTGCAACTCTCTTTAAAAGCACTTTAGCTATAATATCTGTCTAGTTTACGTACTCCACTATTCATATATTTTTTCATATATTTTCTCAGAGAGTGCCAAGTTCGAAAAGCGGATAGCACGAACCCAGACAGCTCCAATTCATGCTCCATCTACGTACGCACCTCCACCACCTGTTGCTCCTGTATATTCAGCACCACAGCAACAGCAACCCTCTTTCGGATCGGCGCCCAAGCTGAAGCGTCCAGCAGCTTTCTTGCCAAAAACGCAACCGTGGCCAGCGTATGCACGTATGCCAGCTGCAACACCAGGTGAGTGTGGGTTTCTAAAAAATGGCCACTGTCCTTTCTTTCTCATGGAAGTGTGCATATCATTCGGGACTCACTAAAAACAGACAGCTAATTTTTTAGTAATGGGAAACTCCTAAATTTCAAAGTATCATAACACAATGAGTTTTGGTCGTAGAAGAATGGAATTTTTACTGTTTTACTTGTCGAAGAAAGGGGTAAATGTTTCTAAATATAACGTATAGGACACAGAAACCCTATTTAATATGTATACATCCCCTTGCAAAATAAATGCCATACCTTAAAGCTATACTTGATTTGTATACATCTTGTAATTGGAAGTATCTATCATTAACGGTTTTAGAGATAATTGTCATTGACATTGACGCACCCGCGGGGGGGGGGGGGGGGGGGCTAAGGGAGCTGAAGCCCGCCCCAGACCCTGAAACTTAATAATGAAGTAACTACATAACGTTTTCTATAAAATTATAAAAAGTTTTTAAGGTTTTTAGAAAATGTGTAAAACCTTTGTATCTCATTTCATCTTTATTCTCAAATCGTTTTCGACATAGGTTAAGCGTAAAGACTTATAGCGGTACTCTGATTCTCTCAGTTCTGAGTACCCATCCATCATCCATATTTTTAGCACGGTCAAGCGGATTCAAGTCCAAACGAGTGTGGTATTTCGTCTACGTTGTACATCTGTGTAATGGACAATGCGACCCATTCAAGGTCGATAAACGATTGGCACTATCCATTTTGAAAAACATTGAAGTGGGGTGCTGGAGAAAAGGCAGCCCCACACTAAAAACCTTTTATTACTCTAGTACAAATGAGGTACAAACGAAAAGATTGTTGGTACAAACGAGGTATAAACGATTGGCCCTATCCATTTTGTAAAACATTGAAGTTGGGGGTGGAGAAATGGCAGCCCCACACTAAAACCTTTTTATTACTCTAGTACAAATGAGGTGCAAATGAAAAGATTGTTGGTACAAACGAGGTATAAACGATTGGCCCTATCCATTTTGTAAAACATTGAAGTGGCGGGGAGGGGCTGGAGAAATGTCAGCCCCACAGAAAAATCTTTTTATTACTCTAGTACAAATGAGGTGCAAACGAAAAGATTGTTGGTACAAACGGGGTATAAATGATTGGCACTATCCATTTTCTAAAACATTGAAGTGGGAGGGCTGGAGAAGCGGCAGCCCTACACTAAAAATCTTTTATTACTCTAGTACAAATGAGGTACGAACGAAAAGATTGTTGGTACAAACGAGGTATAAACGATTGGCACTATCCATTTCGTAAAACATTGAGTTGGGGAGCTGCCTTTTCTCCAGCCCCCCCTACTAAAAATCTTTTATTACCCTAGTACAAATGAGGTACAAACGAAATAATTGTTGGTACAAACGAGGTATAAACTTTGGCACTATCCGTTTTGTAAAACATTGAGGTGGGGGGAGACTGGCCGTTTCTCCAGCCCCCCCCCCCCCCACTAAAAACCTTTTATTACTCTAGTACAAATGAGATACAAACGAGGTATAAACGATTGGTAATATTTAAAAAAAAATGTGAGTGGTGGGGGGGCTGGTGAAATGCACCTCTATTTTATTAGTACTTCTGGTTATACACTCTTTTTTTTTTTTTTTAAGCATCATTCATGTTAAAACATTTAACTCAACGTATAAAAAAATAGCCATAGTTTTAAATTTTATATTTGGAGAATTTATATTATCAAAGCTCGAGAAAATCATCTAAGATTAGAATAATTCACCAGCACTTCATCACTAGGATGGTAAGCATACATATTTATTTCTTTCTAAGGATAATTACACTAGTATATTCGTAAGCATAAAGTTTCAAATTTATTAATAGCCAAGAGAGGGCATATCCCGCAGTCTGCCCCTCCCTCCTGTGCCGAACAAGGTACTAATTTACTGAATCATGGACACAAACAAAAATAAAAAATGCTAAGACAAAATTGCAATGAATCGGTGAAGAATTCCGTTTTATACAGGTTTTTGCTTTAGCAGGTAAACTTTCAAGGTGTTTCTTTTGCTGAGACCATGGAATGTTTGCGATCAAGACAATATTACGTTATAGACAAGTTTCATTTACACAAGTTAAACAGTATGGTGTTATTTACACAAGTTTTACGTATACAGTTTAACCAGTGTAAATGAAACCTGTCTATAACGGAATATTATCTTAATCGCAAACATTCCATGGTCCCATCAAAAGAAACACCTTTACAGTTTACCAGCTAAAACGAAAACCTGTCTAAAGTGGAATTTCTCACCGATTTATTGCAATTCCGTCAGCATTTTTTTACTGTTTTTGTATCCATTGTATCCAAGCCAAAGAAGACTCCATATTATAAAATTGACTTGTTTTCCTATTCACAATAGATGTAAACAGGGCTGTAGCTTGAAGTAAACAATAGGGGGTGCTCAAGAAAATGTAGGGGGGGGGGGGCTCATGCTATTTCTCTCTCTCTCTCTGACACATGCATGCACAAACACAGATATATGTGATCAAAGTGTTATATAGAAAGGTAAATTAGTGCATATTCATATTGTAGGCACTAAGTTTCTTATTATATTGTTTATAATAATTTTATTTGATGCTAAGAAAAGTAAAGGCTGCAGACAGGAATGTAATGGAGGATATATGGTGGATACGCAGTATACCTTCTGGATTATTTTAAGGAATAACGTATACCCTCTTCTCAAAAACACTATAGCATATACTTTTTAGGGTATATCCTTTGCCTAAAGCGTATTCCCTCTGGTTTTTTTTTACTACTACATCACTGGCTGCAGAATAAACATTGTCAGTGTATAATTATACTAGTGATAGTAAAATAATAAGTAATGATGTCAATAAGTAAATAAAAAGCTGACAGTTCACCTGTTTCAAAAGAGTTACAACTTTTAATTTTTTTCTGAATATTCCCTGCCCTTAAGGATTCTAAAGTTATGTTTTTATATGATAAAAAACATTAGAAAAATCAAGGGTGTATTTTGCATTTAAAAATATTTTTGTGTCTAGTCAAAAGCTAAAACTACTTGTATTTAACTTGGCTATAACTCATCAGAATAACTTTGTTTTATGCTAATAAGGAAAAACGCTGCAAAATGAAAAATTTCAGTATATAACAAATTCAAAAGTCAATGTTTGCATCAGCAAAAGGTTGCTAATTCTGAGTATGTGCTCATAGCATGTGCGAATATTGAAGCATTTATTTGCAGTTTTTAAACAAATAGTACTACAATTTAGTATTTATGCAAAACTGTAAAAAGGCCCCAAAACTAAGTTCAATTTTTGAACAGAGTTTCATTTGGATTTTTGAAACAGAATTTAATTTTGTGGCCTTGGCAACTTTCCCAGGGGGGCTCAAAAGTTTTCAGGGGGTGCTGAGCCCCCCTGGCACCCCCCTAGCTACGGCCCTGGATGTAAATTGTCATGTTAACGGTTTTTAGCTCACAAGCTATCAAAGCCTGAGAGCTAATAGCCGCCGCCGGTTCTGTATGTACGTAACGCGATAACTCTTGATAGAACTAACTGCTTTGCTTCAAATTTTGTTTATAGGTTCATTGTGATAAGGCGCTTCTCTGATTAGTTTTGGGGGTTCATTAGTTAATTATAAGGGAGTACGGGGGATGATCCCCCTGTTAATATATTGTCAATTTCTTTATTTTTCGAGGGTTTATTTCAAATTCTTTGAAATAAGAGTATAATATACAATTAGTGTGAATAGCATGTGAGCTCAATGCCCTCAGTTTAACTGGGCAGTTTTCTCTTTATTTATTAGCTCACAAGCGATCAAAGCCTGAGAGCTAATGTGCCCACAGATTGTGTATGTACGTAAGTATGTATGCACGTAACGCGATAACTCTTGATAGAAATATCCGATTTGCTTCAAATTTTGAATATAGGTTCATTCTGATAAGGCGCTTTCCTGATTAGTTTTGGGAGGTCATTGGTTAAGTATAAAGGGGGTGAGAACAGGGACTAATCCCTTCCCCTTAATTTATATAAATAGATTTTTCATGCAGAGTTATCCGATTTGCTGCAAATTTGGTATATCTGTTTATTCTGATATTAGATTTGGAAGTTCATTGGTTAAGTATAAAGGGTGGGAATTGGGGAGATAATCCTCCCCCCCCTTAATTTAGCGAAATGGGAATATCATGCAGAATTATTCTTTGAAATAAGAGTATAATATACGCAATCAGTGTGAATAGCACCGTGAGGTCAATGCCATCAGTTTAACAGGGCACTTTTCTTTTCCTTTTTTTTAATTAAAGAAAAGTTTTAGAAATGAATTGAATGTTCATAATATTAATTAATTAATAGAAGAATAGTTTTCCCCCTGTAAATACACAGCGGTAAAAAACCGTTGATATTGAAAAATAAATAAGTAGATAACATTTTCTGTCATTCATATCAAAGTTCTATTTATAGTAACAGGCTAACTATTTTATTATAAAATTATATTCCTCTGTTTTCTTCACAAAATGTTTCATTCTGTTCATTTATGATAAATAATATACGTTTTAGCATATGTTCAAATTCAAGCGATATCGAATTACTGATGATAAAGCAGAGACGCACAAGAGCAGTCATCGTAATTTCATTACGTTGCTGCACTACAACGAATACCGTACTATTACATTACATAAAATATTATATTACAGAATATGTCAGCTTTATATCGTAAAATAAAGCATTTTGTAACATTTTTCAGTAATCGTAAAAGTATAAAGGAAAAAAGGAAAAAATCTGCACATATCCATAAATAATTAACAAATTTTGTATCACTGATGGATATCAGAAGTGATTATAGTAAATTTCAGCTACTGCTGCAGTGCGCAAATGCAGATGGTCACTTGATCACCGACTCGTGAGTGTCATGCAAATGCATTAGAGGTCTGCACAGGCCAGAATTCCGAGGCCAGGGCCGAACGAAATCTATCTTGCCCGTTGCAAAAGTTAAAAGTTTGGCCCGGCAAGTACAAAAATCAAAGAAAACAGGCCCGACCCGGCCAGTGACAAAATCAGTTAAATCATGGCCTATCCAGTCCGCTCAATTTGTATTAAAAAAAATTCCGATTTTACTCAACATAAAATTAAGTTTATTTTAAAGAATATTACATACTTATTTTTGGAAAAATTTTACAATATATTTTAACTTATTATATGTTTAGAAGATAGAAAAAACAGAATAGCAACATTAAGATTAGGTTACTCAGGTTATCAGGTTAAGACAGGTTACTCAGATTTTTCAGCTTTCAAATAAAGATTCAATCTAAGAATTAATGTAATTTAGAATAAAAGAGAAAAAGAGGGTTAAAAAATCATAACTTTTAAGCTGTATAAAAAAGTAGATTTTTGAAAATATTTCTTCGTAATTTATTAAGGCTCTTCTCAAATCGAATAGTGCTACTTTCTGGCACATTTATGAAATCAGTTTTCTTCAGGAATGCATAAAATTGACAGGTGTTCTTATCCAGAAACTATGTAATCGGATAGCGTTTTCCTTTTTTCTGATAAATGCAAATAATCTTTCAGAAAATACTATCAGAATTGGCGTTTTGAATTAAATATCCGGACGCGATAACACGGTAAAGAAGAAAAACCTATCGTCTCAAGAAATGAATACTTATATACCTCAATAGGTTATTTATTTATCAAAAAATGGAAAACAGTACTCGATTCCAAATCGCTTCAAAAGTCAGATCTGTCAATTTTATGCCTTTACAGTTAAAAATAAAAGTCAAAAAATGTTTCGGAGAGTTTCATATTGTTAAACTGGGAATTTGAGAATCACTTAAGGCATATTTTCACTGAATCCGTTAACAGCAACTTATTATTTCTATTACTATTTTGACAAAACAAACTGTTTGGGCACAATTAAGTCCAGTTCCAACTCCGCTCGACTGTATATAAAAGAATTTAAGCCTGATCTCGGCTCGGCCCGAGTCTGCTAAAACAATAAAACTTGGACTCAGACACGATGTAAACATCCGATGTCGATCTCTACGCTTGACATGTTATATTACTCTACTGATGATGTTGCTAAACTAGCGTCACTTCATGAAGCAGATTTATACTTATTCTCGCGAACGTTATCATCACATTTTACCGGCTTCGTTTAAATTTTTATATCCGGCCGATTAAACGTAAAATTAATTTTTAAATTGGTAGTGATAGTAACAGTGATGAACTGATTTTTATTCAAAGACGAAAAAAAGAGTGTTAAACGTATAGCTTTCAAATATTCTGATTCTGACGATGCATGAAAACAACTGAAGTTTCAACAAGTAAAAATCTACAAGTCATCACGGGTCCGAGGCCCTTACCCGGCCCCATTAAATTTTTTTGTTAGCCCGTTTATTTTGTCAGTCGGCCCGGCCCGGCACGGCCTATCAAAAATCTTCTAATTCTAGCGACCCGGCCTGTTTTAAAGTTTACCTTCATTTTGCCGGATGCGGGCCGAGCCGGGCCTGTGTAGTAGGGCTGGGCGATATATCGATAAAACCGATATAAAATGCATATCGTGATACCGATATCAAAAAATCCTACCCAATGGTATATCGCAAATATCATAAATTTGACGAAAACCATGAAAACCACGATATTAAAAGCTTTTCCTCGTCTTCGAGTATTCATGAATACGAACGGTGTGAGTTCCCCCAGCCTAAACCACGGTACACCGTATTCATGAATACTAACGGTGTGAATTCTCGCAGCTGAAAAGGTTTTTGAAAAGAGGAAGGGTGATTTTCGCAAGCGACCACTAACAGTGGATGAAATATCGTTTTTATGCTATTGACGGTGCAAGGTTAAACTCTGAGCGCATGCGTGGGATATCACATATTCTTTCATTTCATTATGATATTCAGATTTTGTCGGTGTTTATGAATATTCGAAGTTGTTGAATAATGTGTGAATTAGGGCGATAAAGAAAGGAAGTATTTTATTTGCAGTAGTTGATTTAATGGGACTATGAGCAAAGAATAATTCAGACTATTTTTATTTGTTTTTTATAATTATTATTTTATGAAAAAAATATTAATTCCTTAGTAGTATTTATTAATGCATATTCTAGGGTAAAGAAGGATTTTTAAAAATGCAAATATATTTACTTCTATACCGCGAGTTTTTTTTTCTCAGCAGAATTTATTTTAAAGATCGCGTTCACGTGATAGATATGAGTATTTGGTATTTGATTGCCTCTGTATATATGACCACTGGTCACTGTCTAAAATCATTTGGTGGTAATTTTGCATTTAAAATTTTAAAACCATTAACCATTATTATACTTTATTTGCAACGGTGGAAGTGAATATCATGCAATTTTAATTTTAATAGAATAAAATATGTTGAAATGTTTCTTCCCTATTTTTATCAGATTTACCCCCCCCCCCCTTCTTCACAAATGAGATATTAAAAAACAGTTTACGCGATGGCGCGGAAGAATATTAATGTACTATCTGATAAAAAAATAATTGAACATGCAGATTATTCATTTTTTAATTATTTTTCATATTTCCATTCATTTTTTTAATTTTCTTCGTGCTTTTTAGGTGCGTTCGTAATTATATAAATACGTAGCACCTATTGTCGTCGTCTGGTCCGGCCGTTTGTATGTCCGCCCATCAGTCTGTCTGTCCGTCTGCCAGCGTATAACAACGCAAAAACTACCCAAAGGAATGGTTTGAAATTTAAGATATATTATCTTTGCAGAATTTTGTCGAGACATTTCAAATTTTATGAAAATCGAATCAATACTTTAGCAGATATTAATAAAAATATTTATCAAGAAATTTGATTTTTTTTTTTTTTTTTTAAATCGGTGTTTTCTTGTTATAGGCACTTCCAAGGTTTAATCGTCAAGCGACCGAGATACTTATTTTATTACAGAAATGAATCTGCAGACGATATAATTCATTTCACAGAATTAAAAATCATCGAGATCGGAATATTTATATAACTAGCTATAGTACGAACGCACCTCATTTGTCACGTTTGACGTACAATTTCCAACTTGTTTCCATTATCATGAAAAAATGTGCTTGATGACCATTTAATACTCTAACCAGTCTTGAATTCCGACATTTTTCTCTGGGAGGTATTTCGAAGGTTCGGGATGGCGGGTAGCTGTGTGTTTGTGGAAGGGGGAGGGGGGATTATCATGGGCGCCTGCAAGGGAGGACAATTGCCCCTCCCTGAATTTTGAAATTTAAATCTGTATTTTTTTAATGTTGAAAAAAAAATATAATTTACTTATCCCCTAGTAGCATGATTAATTACGCACTGACAGAAGAAAGAACTAGGAAATTTTGGTCACTGGGGATCTGCCCGCTAAAACTCTCATGGAACGAAGTTTTTATTATTATTTTTTAATTTTGTTTGAGTTTATGTGTTGAAAAATTATCTCATCTGACGAAAAAGAGATGTAAAAAATATTGATATTTTTTATTTGTTAAATTTATGTATTGCATGTTGAGGACTAGCAGCACAACTGTTTCAATATCTTACACCCCCCTGTATTTCGTCGGCGTATATGGCATTATGGTATTCAGCGTGTATGTGGGGGGGGGGGGGGGGATTTGCACTTTCGGGACATTAATTAACCGAAAATGTGGAGAGACTCTTAGGGACTCAGTATCACCCTTGAATTTCTCACTGACTGTAATGTTAAAGTAAAACAAATTCTGTTGAAATATTTTACATGATAGATAATGTTTCTCTGAAGTGTTTATTTCAGTTATTTGGGATTTTGAATAATATCAGTACAGGAAATTGCTGATTGTTTTAATGTAATATATGCTGTTAAATTTATTATATTATAAATTGAGTGGAGGAGGGTGTGAAGCGAACCAATAATTACAACGAGCAAACCGAAAATTTTTGTTTGAATTGTTGTAATAATCGGTCTCATTACTTTGTTAGAGATTTCACAAGAAGCTAAAATTTCATAAAGCGCAAATTAGCGAATAATTTAGTAAAACTTATTTTATATTATTTATAGATTTTTTTTATGCAAGTAATGCTCTTTAAAAGATGTTATATATAGCAATTGTTTTAATAATGGAATATGGAAGTATTTTAAATTTCCATGTTTGGTGCCAGATGCGATTTTACTAGCCCGGGTCCCTTGAAGGCGAAATTTTTATTCATTGCTACTATTATCTTTTAAATATATTTAAGTTTAAACCAAATTTTTTGTCTATTTCCCGCTAGTTTGATTTTAGCGACTCAACGGTCTCCCTAATTCTCTTTCGTCTAAAGCCAGCCCTATTCTGGAAATACGAGTAAAACTGATTTTTAGGTAGATTTCGTAAGAAATACTACCTGTTACATTCTCCCCGAAGTTGGTATTTTTGAAACATTTTTGCAGATCTACGCCGATCATGACTCCCAAAACCACCTCCAGTTCAAAACTTTATCTATCTATCTATCTATGTCACTTTATTATGGACACGATAACTGCAATAATTCTGCACGAATCTCTTTCAAACTGATACATAAAATCAAGGGGCATAAAATCTCGGTCAAGCTCGTTAATGGGAAAAATTGAACCGGGGGAGGGGCTTTTTGTGAAAACAGAAAAAAAGCCATAACTACTTAGTTATGATACGTATCGAATCCGTTTAAAGTTATTATTACTTCTAGGAAAAGGGCCGAAAATTTATCTATGACAGATTTTTTTATATCATTAAAAATGGCCCCAAGGGGGGGGGGGGGGAGGTTAGAAAAAAAAAATTCATAGCTTCGTCAATTCACAGGATATTAAATCCGCCTAAATTTATTATAAATCCTCTTAATATTATCTAAAACTTTTACATTGACAAGTTTTTTTTTTATATAAGACCAACCTTTATAGCAAAAAAATATATGTAAATAAACAAATATAAATAAATAAATTTAAAAAAATAAATTAAAAAAAAAATAAATTAAAAAAAATCTCTGCCAGCTCCGCCTGCAAACAAGTTGGGAAACAAGTTAGATTGTGGGCGGTCCCAACTGCGGCATCATGGCAAAAAGGTAATTTCTTCCGCAATTCCCAACAAACAGGCGCCCCACAGTCTACGTCTTTGAAATCTACCTGTGCCTGTAGGCCGAGCCGTCAGGAATTTTTTTCTTTCTTTGTTCTTCTCAAAATATTCTTTTATTTATTCTGTATATTTATATTTAGTTATAATATCACGATATATCGTCATATCGCGATATTTAGCTGACGATATACCACGATATGGAAATTCAGATATCGCCCAGCCCTACTGTGCAGACCTCTAAAATGCATTAGCCCTCCCCAAAGCGAAATCCTGCGTGCGCCACTGATAATTGTCATAACATTTATTTTCAATCCATCACGTCTGATCTAACAGATTAATCAAAATTAATGTTCAAATATATAGTTTTTGTCATCTGAAACAGTATTCAAAATTTTGTTTTGAAAAATCAAGTCAACCCGAACCCGAACCGCAAGAGTCAAAACTCAACCCGAAATAATTAAAGTCAACCAGACCCAAAACGAAATAAATCAGCATCAGCCCGACGTGAACTGCGGGTTAAGTTAGGCTTGATTAAAATTGGGTTACTCGACTTAGTACAGGACTCTATGTCGCGGTTCTTTACAATAAGGAAAGGGCATGTTTACAAACAAAGAGTTCCATCAACCAATCTACCACTACATTTTTGTCGTAGCGATCATTCCAGGAATCATTATGGCGACGTAGGCCAATCATATCATAGACTAGTTTAACGTAGACCAATCAAATCGTCCCATCTCATGTGTACAGTAGGAGTCACAAAGAACGAACAGGTTTTTCTTGTGAACCAACAGTAATTTGACCAACAGTGACGTCAGCTGCCCTTTCATTGCAAAAGATTAATCAAAATTTAGAAAAGCCAAGAAAAAGTATATTTCAGTTGAGTCTATACGGTTTCAAGTGGAGCATCCGATATATATTTGAAGGGGGTTACACACAGGGTTGTCGAAATGTCATTTTCCCTTACATATATGGGTCATGATTGCATGAGATTTGAACAACAGGCTACTTAGATCAAAATGCACGAGACTTATTTATAAAAACGAGTTCGAAAATTCGCAATAGCAAAATAAAATATTCTACAGAGATCCTCGTGACTCCAAAATTGTATGTTCTAAGCTGAATGTATCACGTCCTTGTGAATAGCCGCAGTCAATATAAATGACGATAAAATTGGAAGATAGGCGCTGAATGCGCAAAAGTTTAAAGTTTGCTGATGCACAATACCATACCGGTTTCTAAAGACCTTTGTTAGTTAAGCTTTTCTACCAGAATACCGAGATCAGTACCGTTTTGATTCGAGCAGTTCTGTTAGCAGAAGAGCTTATGTCTACAACCACTGACCCCGCGTGCACTACGAGATAATAAAAAACAAGTGGGTAAGTGCGATCGAAGATCGCACAAAAGGTTTCGTTCAATATTCCTTTCAAAACACTTTATCCTTTCTTTAATAAATACAAATAAATTTCATTTCAAAAAAAAAATGAAAACAAAAAATCATGTTTTTTATAAAGTAAGAATTGACCGGTCTATTTTTCTCGATTTTTCGAAAATTTGAACCGGTCCGATAAAGGGCGAAGCCTGCTATTATACTTTGTCATAATAATATCCGTCAAGTGTACTAAATCTGATATTTAAAAAAAATCAATTTCAAAATTAAACATGTTGTATAGAGACCTTCAAAATGTTAGACGTCATATTAATTTTCTCTATTAATCAGATTAATTTTCTTTCTTTTCTCTAGATTAATTCTCTAATGACGTCCTATTAAGCTGCTTTCTGTATTTAAACATACTACTCCTTCTATTACTGAGAAATGTTTGAAAATTTCCATTTTATTACCAACAGGACGTCGTATTCATCTTTTTTTAAATGGGGGAAACTTTTCATTTTCATTTATCACGTGGAAATCTTTCAATACAAAATTAATTACTGTAGAAAGAATGTTAGTGTGGATTTTTAATGGTTGGCAACTGCTATAACGAAAAATGTTTAAATTTAATAAGAAAAGGTTGTTAGATTTTTGGTTTTTTATCTCCCTATATTAAAATAATACGGTTTTTTCGAATTTTATGATTTTGAGCTTCATAGTAGGTATTCAGCTATAAGTACACAAAATTTCATGACTGTAAGTTATATAGTTTGAGAACCGGCTCTGTGACGGACAGACAACAAAGCGGGACTAATAGGGTTTCGTGAGATGAATGAAACCCCAAAAATCGAAAGAATCAGCTTGAAATTTTACCAGGTAACTTGTAGACGTGGAAAATGTTGCTGCATCAGTTGTGGAAGTAATGAAAATTGTAACTCTGTACTGTAATGGTGGAAGATATGTTGCTGCGTCAATTGTGAAAGTTACTACGAGAGAAAGACCAGATAGTGTTAAGTGTGCCTGCTATTCCATCGTCTGGCACGTGATGCGATGCATCCCAATTATTATTATAAAATCATTGAACTTTGTCAGCAAAGTTATGCAGATGCATCAATTCGAGATTTTTTTTTTTCTTGCATGGGAGTTTCATACGCGAATGGCAATCTATGTCATTTGGTGATGAAGTATTTTGTGGATGGATCAGGACCGATTCAGCCAGTGTATACGCAGAACTACCGCATGATTTGAACAACCTAAACTCATATGCAATTCATTTAAGTGCTCTTGCAAGTTGCAAATATGCCGTTATGATGTAGTTTCAGACGCATTAACGTTCGTAATTGAGTCTTACATTCGGCAGAGGCGATTGTAAAAGGTTTTTAACACTAGAACGGCAGTACGGGTCATTTTGACCCCTGAGCACTTTTGTTTGGTTGGAAGAAATTCTAGATTTGTTAGTTTTTGAAATATTGGACAATATTGAATATATGAAATATTGATGAAAAAAATATTGATTTATAAATTGTGTTTTATTTTAGTTAGCATTCGTTTTAATTTGTGAAACCAATCCATTTTTATATCAAATTAATGAATTATTTGAGTAGTTGTAGTATGATCCAATGGATCGTCGTGTAGGCATTACATTTACAGTACTTTAAAAATTCATTAAATTATCAACTAATATTAAATATAAATGAAGAAATACACATACATTACATATTTTTTCTTATGTATGAAATTTAAAATTGTTTTATTGTTGTTATTTCAGTAGTTTCATCGAGGGGTCAAAATGACCCCTTCCCGCCGTTCCAGTAGGTAAGATTTTTCCGCTGTTCTAGTGTTAAACCATTTCGTCACTAGACTAAGATATTGGGGCATTTTGAAAGCTTTTGTGATCTGAGAACTTCTGTAAGACCATCGTGTTTGCAAGACTATGCATCGCCTCCTCGTATTCATTGTGGCTTTCCATAGGTGTTAAGCTGTGATCATATGTACTATCCTATCATAGACAATATCAGATATTTCCTCACAACACGACCTGATTATCACAGAGGCACATGAGGCATGTGCCCGAGGCCATTTTCAAGAGGCCCCTAATTTATGCAAATTTCATTTATAATTTATAGAAAAAATGAATTTTTCCCATTCATGTAAACTAAACTATCTCCGTGTTGATCACTAACAACAATGAAATGTAATGTAAACTTCGAAATACTGAGAAGAACGGATATGACATCAAACATGTTTCATTCATTCCCTTAGGTTTAGACTTTTATTTCATATAGTGCAAAAAGTTTTACCTTCCCATACTTTTTAATGCATTTTTTCATGTGTCTATCATATATTTTTTTCATAAAACTGCAATTTAAATTTTAAATTGTACAAAAGTTTGTCATGTTTATAACACAATTTTTCTTGAGAAAGGGCTCCCTACATAACCTGTGTGCCCCCGGTCCCAAGTAGGCCCTGCGTCATAAACAGTTTTTTTTTCAGGTGTGTGATAGTTTACCTCTCGTACATGCATCCATGACCAACTTCTCACTATTTGTTTCTCCTATGATAGATATCAGCTCGAATACCTCCCAGCAGAGCGCTCTAAAAATAGTTGTTTTCGGTTCTTGGACTTTCCACAACTTTCTAAAACACTTTTCATACTAGGTGCAATAGGTTTTAGTTTCTAATTTATAATATCAAGTTTGAAAATATTTATAATCAACAGCCAGTTAACTGTTTGAAAATATCATCTGATAGATAGATAGATAGATAGATAAAAATATCGGATATTTTTGGAAATTTCATGATATTTACCTCTTTTTTTGTTTGAAACCATATTAAATTTTAGATTTAAAGCATGTTACTTGAATTTTTAAGTTATTATTTTTTGTGTTTATTTCAGTCGGCACTGACTTCTGATTACCTTTCGCTTTCTCCGATGCAACTGCTTTGATGGAAGAAACTGGCCAGTCAAAAAGAAAATGGTGGCTGCTCTGTTGTCCCCTTGTCCCATGTTTCAGACTCTTTCTGCTTACGTAGCTGCCTACTCAAGAAATTATCGACCAAAGTGTGTGCCATGTTCCCATTATGCAAACATTAAAGACTGTACAGGCTAAGAAAGGGGTTACTCTACAAACAAGTTAGCCTTTCACTGTTCACTACCCATTGCTACTGGACATTGCATTTCACACAGCTTCAAAAACCATCATCTCATTGAGTTTACGGGCAAAATTTCAGGATTAGATAGAACTCTATTGTCTATTAGATTATTAAAATGGAAGTGGTCTGCCAAGTCATATCTTAGTGGAACCACCTGCAGACCCAATTTTAGTGGTTGATTGGTTTGGTAGATCCCCATTGAGTTTTCCAATGAAATTCCTCCCTACTGATAGGAGCAGTTACCACTGTAATAGGCTATGTGATACAGGAATTTCATCAGAAAACTCAATGGGGACTTACCAATCAACCACTAAAATTGGGTCTGCAGGTGGTTTCAACCAAGATAGCACTTGGCAAACCAGTTCCATTTTAATAATCGAGTTCTATATAATCCTGGAATTTCAGTTGGGAACTTGATGAGGGGATGGTTTGTGCAGCCGCCATCTGGTCTACTTGAATAGGTTCATTATCCTGCTCTACTGGTCCAATTTTGTTCCTGCTTGCAGAAGTTTTCTAATAAAATCATAGCTGTTACGAACCAGTGCACTGTGGCATCGCTTCTCTGCCTCCAAGTATCTTTGTGCAAAATTTTCATGCAAGCAGTCTTTTCCATCCCTTCGAGTGGCTCTCTCACGTAGCTTCTATAGTAAGTGCACTAGGGCAAAAGCAAAATGGGCTAATTAACCAGCTCCTAAGGAATAGACCATGGAGCCAGTCTTTACTCCATGGGACAGGGCAGAAAAGTGGCGATTCCCATTCCTAATAAAATGGATTTTGTTAGACTTGCTATATTTCAGCAACAAAATAGTCTCTGGTGGTACAACACAACTCTCATCATTCATTTTCGTTTTGTTTCAGAGTTGGAGCCAAACCATTAGCTACAAAATTAGACTCAGGACTGCCCGGCTGACATATCTTATAGGTTGGACTGCACGGTGCCAGATAAAGTTTAACAATAACTACCAACAGCTCCAAAACCTTATGTTCCTCTCCACATGGCTTGTTTTTTTTTTAAATCCACATTGGTTTTTATTAGACGATTATCAGTGCTTGCAGGGGGAGTGCCACTATGCAGTAATCAAGCGAATTTCGCCTTTACAAAATCCAGATAATTTCAGATCTACCAGGTCAGTAGGGACATGCTACGATGCTTCCGAGACTGTATACAGACAAACCTCTAAAAGTGTGGAGCTATTCATAAAAATTATTTTAACATAATGGGAGTAGACACATTGGATCTCAGAAGATTAGAGGACAGGTTCTCTCCCCCTCCCCTTCCCAACAGTGCCTGTAGTCAGCTGCAACGGATCTATAAGTTGAGTGATACACTGCAACTCTCAATTTCTCACATCGAAGAACAGCAAATAAATAAGAAATATATCCTGTAGAACCATCCTTGAGAAATGGTTGCCATCATATGCTTTGTTGTACATACATGTACATATTCTGTTGTGTGTAATGTCTCAATAAAAGCTTTTAAGAACTAATTTTTTGTTTGTTTTTTTTAGTTTAGAGAGTTGATCAGGATGGCCATAATTGAATGCGAAAAGTTTCAGAACTCGGATGAACAGGATGAGTACAATTGCATCGGGTGACTGTTCAAAGGAACTAAATCTATACTTTGACATTTCTCATTTTAAGAGGGCTTCAATGTTTTTTCATGTTTATTGACCATTTTGTGAACAAAGGAACTTAGTCTGGGAAGACTTTAAAAGTTGAGTACTGAAAGGCACAATGTCCATGACTTGGGAAATCTCAAAATATGAACTTAGTTACAGTAGATTAATTTTGACACAAATATTCAAATTGGTAAAGGAATCCTATAAGATGTAATCTTTTTAATGGGGGGGGGGGGGGCTAAAAAGTCCAGGCCAGGATTCAAACCTGGGATCCCTTGGTTGAAGCTGCCAATGCTCTACTAACTGAGCAATCCCGGACGAATATGGCTGAACTAATTCACCCAGTTAACCATAATGATATGGTTTTAGCAGATATCAGCCCAAATGCTATGATCATTATGGTTAACTGGGTGAATTAATTTGAATTGGTTCAGCCATATTCGTCTGGGATTGCTCAGTTGGTAGGGCACTGGCAGCTTCAACCAAAGGATCCCGGGTTTGAATAATGGCCTGGACTTTTTTGCCCGTTGGGAAGATTACATCTCATATGGCCTTAGTTCCTTTAGACAATCACAGATTCAATTATATTTCTGTTAACAAAGTCTTCAGCAGCATAGATACAGTCTTTGTCTGTCTATCCAGCGTATAATTGAAAGTGTTTAACATTTTTGTGCTTTTATATTTTTAAATGAAAAATTTTCGAAACAAACTTAGCGTTGCCCCACCACCACTGCTTTTGGCAGCATGGACCTATTCCAATTATATGTCCTACATATAAACTTACCATGCTTTGAATTTTATATTTTTAAACAAAAACCTATTAAAACAAAAACCTCTAACCAAACTACCACGTTCTTAATTTTTCATAGTTATTGAGGTTTACTATGGCATGTTTGGTATTGAAAATGAAGTGTGTAGCATTTGTAGTTCATTTACAGTGACACTCAAAAAGAATTCAGTTACATTACGGTCTATGGGGGGAAATCTTTTGGGATGTATTTTAATGATGTTACACTATTTCAAATATTTTTTAATTGATATATATTACTGAGGTGCACTACAAAAGGCTTATTATAGAATACTGTGGGCATAGCATTCATCATTCATTTACAGGGACACAGTACTGTCTATGAGCAACAATTGCTGGAAGTGCATTTTCAGTTGTGGCACGTGTTCTTAAATTTAACTAATTTTTGACATATTATTTGGTATGTATAGATTGATAGATCATATACAGGGCAGCAAAAAATATATTGAAAACATTTCGGTTATTGACGGAAATTGCGGAGTTTGAATTTTAAACTGTGTTATGCATTAATGTCCAATAATGCTTAAAGTGATAAAAAAAAAACAAAAAAAAAAAACAAACATAACACAGAATATTTTAAAATACCTTTTTCTTTAATGTAGATAACATATGTTTCATGCACAACTATCGGTGACATCTTCCGATCTTAATAATAAATACAAAAAGAACACATGGCTGATATCAAACATGACAGAAGAACCACCGCTTTAGCTAGACAATATAGTAAGGAGCGGTTAGATTTCAATAATAGTAAAATAATTTTTCAATCAAGAGCTTATTTCCCATCCATTATCCGTGAATCTATAGAACTATATATTTGCGAAGATAGCATTTGCAACGAAGCCGCTTCTTTTAAATTAGCTAAAATTTGGCACGCGATGATCGATAAATGGAAAAGCAATAAAAATAAAAATAAATAATAATTCTTTCACGTTTCCCAGTTTTGGCCAAATTAAGCACCTACTAACTTTTGACATGCGATCTCGTGGTAGATGTTTTACTATTTTCAAATATGCGACAATTTTGTATTTATTATTAAGATCGGAAGATGTCACAGATAGTTGTGCATGAAACATATGTTATCTACATTAAAGAAAAAGGTATTTTAAAATATTCTGTGTTATGTTTTTTTTTTTTTTTTTTTTTTTTTTTTTTTTATCACTTTAAGCATTATTGGACATTAATTTAAAGTTAACAAGTGATTGGATTACATTATTTGTGTTATGCATTTCTTAACTGAACTAAATTTTAGCATGCTATGTAGCATATATTTAAATCGATAGATTGTATACAGGGCTGCACAAAAGAATTCGGATATTGTTCCAACTATTGATAGTAATTGTTGAAGTTGGGTTTTCAAATTTGTCATGAGTGTTCCAAATTGTTTACTTGGACATTGGTTGGTTGGTTGGTTGGTTGTATAAGGTTTAATGGCACAAGGTCAGTTAAAACATGATAAATGGTCAGGTAATCAAAATGACAATGTGGACACATGGGTGCATCCTCCCGAAGTAAGAGGTGTTTATGAGTGATCCTTGAATGTCCAATTCTCAGACGAGTCAGAAGAACATATGTTTTCTTTGGATAACTTGGAGGCAGGTCATGATTATTGGTTTGATATGGTGCAGTTTATTATTGTATTCTAAATTCAAACTTTCTTGCCATTTGTTATGTATAAAGTGTTTTATAAATAGTTTAACGTCTGAGAATGGAATTTTATGTTGTATAACGGATTAAGAGCAAGTCTTGCCGCATCATCTGCTTTTTCATTTCCAGGAATACCCATGTGTCCAGGTACCCAGCAAAATAAAATATTATAACCACGTCTAGTCAAATTATTATAAAAATTCAGGATGGCTGAGACATAAGGATGCTTTTTAAAAGATTTCATTGCGTCAATAGAACTATTTGAGACAGTATATATGATGAAGGATATTTTATGATGATGAGATATGTATAACATGGCTCTATCGCAATCAACTCTGCCGTAAAGACAGAAATTGAAGTGTGAAGCCGATAATTGAAGCTAGTGTTATCAACAAAAACACCACAACCAACAATATCCCCACTCTTGGAACCATCTGTATAAATATCAGTATAGCTATTATATTTTGCACGATGTGCAGCAAATAATTGTTGGAAAACGGTAGAAGACTTGGACATTGGACAGAGCTAATTGAGCTTAAGTCGAAAGGTAGGCCTCCCCACCCAGTTTGACCTTGACCTTGTTTACTTAGACAACAACTTTCATGTTATTAATCAGTAAAGTTTTGTTACAGTATTCTGGAAATGCTGGAAAATGTTTCATAATCTATGCTTGGCACATGATTTTTTTCATAGTTGTTTTAAACAGGAATCGTACTTTAATACTTTTTAACTATAAAAAAAAATTAGATTTCAAAAGATATCTGGCTATCTGCAATTCCATCAATTAGAATTCTTTTTGCATTTTCAACAACATCAGGTATCTTATAACGCAAGAATTTGATAAATGCTGATCATTTTACCTAAAAAATAAAATAAAATAAATTAAAAAAATAAACTTGGTTGCTTGTGCAAGTTTTTTTCATTTTCGTTAATGATGGTCTCACTGGTTGAGAATTGTTTTACCACCGGTTTTTCAAAGCAGAAATTTTCACCTAATTGAATCGCAGAAATGCTAAGATTAAATAAGGCAAAGCTTAAAATAAAAAATAACTGGTGGGAATAATTGAGGATTCTGAGCATCTTGTATGGCACATATATGTGTCGTTCGTCCCCAAGGGGTTAAGAACCGAATCAAATTTCACTCAAGTATTTTATAGAACTGCTCAACAAGAAGAACATTTGAGAATTGAGGTTCGATTGAATTTTATTTTAAATGAACCAGAAGGATAAACAAAACAAAACTTCACAGACTTGGTTTAATTTCTTTAGTCGCGACAGAAACATAAAACATTCTATCCTATAGATATAATATTAGTAGTAATGGATGCAGCCTTGCCAACATGTAAGAGTGAGGGGTGCCAAGCTGGATATCATTTGGGTAGCTCAAGTGGTAGAGCATCTGTGTGCTATGCCGACCTGGGTTTCAGTCCTGGCCTGAACACTTTTTCACTCCTTTTCCTTTAGGCCTAGTTAGCAATATAAAACAAGTGAGTGAGTGTGATCGAATATCACACAATATTCCTTTAATTATTGTTTAATATTCCTTTCAAAACACTTTATCCTTTCTTTAATAAATCCAAATAAATTTCATTTAAAAAAAAAAAATGTTTTTTATAAAGTAAAAATTTACCGGTCTATTTTTCTTGTTTTTTCGAAAATCTGAACCGGTCTTATAGTGGATGGCCCGCTATTATACTGTCATAATAATATCTATCATGTGGACTAAATGTGATATTTAAAAAAATTAAAAATTAGGAAATTAAAAATTAAACATGTTGTATAGAGACCTTCAAAATGTTAGACGTCAGATTATTTTCTTTTTAATTCTCTAATGACATCATATTAAGCTGCTTTCTGTATTTACACATACTCCTTGTATTATTGAGAAATATTTGAAAATTTTCGTTTCATTACCAATAGGACGTCCTATTAATCTTTTTTTCAATGGGTGAAACTTTTTATTACATTTTCATTTTTCACGTGGAAATCTGTCAATAGAAAATTAATTATTGTAGAAAGAATTTTAGTGTGGATTTTCAATGGTTGGCAACTGCTATAACGAAAAATGTTTAAATTGAATAAAAAAAAGGCTGTTAGATTTTTGGTTTTTTATCTCTATATTAAATAATACGATGTTTTCAAATTTTATGATTTTGATCTTCATAGTAGGTATTCAGCTATAAGTACACAAAATTTCATGACTGTAAGTTGTATAGTTTCTGAGAACCGGCTCTGTGACAGACAGACAATGAAGCGGGACTAATAGGGTTTCGTGAGATGAACGAAACCCTAAAAAGTATAAATCCAAAATGGCTTAACCTATTAATATTCTGTATCCTATAAAAAAAAAACAGCTTCCAGGGTTTTAAAAATTAAAACTTTTTTAAATAAAACTAAAAAAATAGAATAAACATGGGCTGTGTTTTTAAACACTGGCTTTTCAATGTGTCTTCATATATTCTATCAAGTTACTGTGTCTTATCGGTTAATTTTTTGTGTAAATCCCAACATTCCTACTCGCTTCCTTATTCTGATGAAAACTGCTGTAGTCTCATTTTTGGAGAATGGAATTTACAGTTTTTACATTATCAAAATCATATCAAAAGAGTAATAAACAGACTAAAAGAGGAACTTTATGTATTTTTACCAACTTTGCATAAAGAAAAATACAGATTTCATACAGTTTCAAGGAAAAAAGTCCTTCTGGCTTCTACTGAGAAGAAAAGGTACCTTTCCTATACCTTCCTTTTAAAATTTTAACTAATGTTACTCAAAAGCAGCAAACTAAAATGCAAAGAACCCGATTACAGAAGATTCGTTAATGCTGAATTTGAATAAGAAATTTGCAAAATTAGTCAGCAAATTATCAAAGTTGGCTTCATTTATGGAAGTTTGTTTCTGGTCACCAAAATTGGCAATATTTCGCCAAATGTTGCCATCTTGGCGAGAATTTGATGCCAGTTATATATTGTTTTATGTGTATGATTAGGAAAATGATTACAACAATGAAAGATAATAATTTGCGAGAAATCATGTTCACTAAAACTCAAAAATTAATCTTTGCTTTTTTGTATTTTGTAATCTGCTGTCTTGTTTCAAAATGTCAGCCACCCTAGAATTTCAAACTGCTTTATCTCAGCAATTTTTTTTAAGCGAAACAAAAAATGCTCCAGAATCCTTATATCAAGGCTTATACAAAAAATAAATTTGAATTTCTAATTTTTTCGTATATTTCTTTTAGTTTCAAATCTATTAGTGGCCGCTATTTTGAAACAAGATGGCAGACAAGTTGGCCAGTGAACTTGGTCAGGATATTGGTGAGCCTATTACATACATTTAATTACATCTCAATCGGTTTATAAATACAAGTGCTATAATAGGACTTAGATTTTATATATATATATATCAACATTTCAACAGAAGGTGGTTTTGGGGTCAGCAGATCATGATTGATGAAAATATACAGAAATTGCTTTCCTTCAAATGGCTGCAATAGGTATCTTTTTACTTTCAGTAATGAAAGCTACCTAAAACAGAAGGTTCTAGGGTTTTTTTTACACAAAATAGATATAGGTAGTTCACAAGATAACACGAAATGTAATCTAAAATAATAAAGTCAGCTAACTACTTGTCAAAGTATAAAAAATCCCTGACGGCTCGGCCTACAGGAACAGGTAGATTTCGAAGATGCAGACAGTGGGGCATCTGTTTGTTGGGAAATGCAGAAGAAATGACCTTTTTGCCATGATGCGGATGTTGGAACTGCCCACTTCAAAACCTAACTTGTTTGCAGGCGGAGCCGGCAGGGATTTTTTTGTTTTTAATTTTTTTTTTTTTTTTGCTATCAGGGTTGGTCCTATAAAAAACTTGTCAATATAAAAGTTTTAGATAATATTAAGAGGATTTATAATAAATTTAAGCGGATTTGATATCTTGTGAATGGACGAAGTTATGAAATTTTTTTTTTAACCCCCCCCCCCTTCCCTTGGGGCCATTTTTAATGATGTCGAAAATTTGTCATACATAAATTTTTTCCTAGAAGTAATAATAACTTTAAATGGATTCCATACGTATCATAATTAAGAAATTGTGGGTTTTTTTTTTCTGTTTTTACAAAAAGGCCTACCCTATTCCCCCCTGGTTTGATTTTTTCCATTCACGAACTTGACCGAGATTTTATGTATCCGTTTGGAAGAGATGTGTGCATAATTATTGCAGTTATGTCTATAAAAAAAGTGACATAGATAGATAGATAGATAAAGTTTTGAACTGGGGGTGGTTTTGGGTTCTGGGAATCATAATCGGCGTAGATCTGCAAAAATTTTTCAAAAATTCCATGTAATAGGTAGCATTTCTTGTGAAATCTACCTAAAAATTATCTGTAAAACTTGTGCATATACTATATAAAATGCAATTCAAGTTAAATGTTGTCAGAGAAATCAAATGTTAATATCTAAACAAAAATATTTGTATTACACATTCTTACAAATTATTTTTTTACTTCTAAAATAAGTAAAATACATAAAAACTTTTAAGTGATGTTTCATTGAAAACAGCTATTTGAAATAGAGTTGTTCTTTGTAGCTTTCCAGATTACCATCAGAAAGTGATGAACAGATGATGCAATTTTTACAAACTAAATTGAATATCTGCTCACATTCTGCATTATCAGGGTTTGAAAAAAAAAAAGTAAACAGATTTTTATATATAAAAAAAAAAAAAAATCCCTGACGGCTCGGCCTACAGGCACAGGTAGATTTCGAAGACGCAGACCGTGGGGCACCTGTTTGTCGGGAATTGCGGAAGAAATGACCTTTTTGCGATGATGCTGCAGTTGGAACCGCATACTTCGAAACCAAACTTGTTTGCAAGCGGAGCCAGCAAGGATTTTTTTTTTTTTTTTTTTTTTTTTTTTGCTATAAGAGTTGGTCCTATAAAAAACATGTCAATATAAAAGTTTTAGATAATACTAAGAGGATTTATAATAAATTTAAGCGGATTTGAAATCTTGGGAATTGACGAAATTATGAATTTTTTTCTTCTAAAACACCCCTTCACTCCCCCCCCTTAAGGCAATTTTTAATTATATCCAAAATCTGTCATACATAAGTTTTTGGCCCTGTTCCTAGAAGTAATATTAACTTTAAACGGATTCAATACGTATCATAATTAAGAAATTACGGTTTTTTTCTGTTTTCTCCTTGGTTCGATTTTGCCCATTAACGAATTTGACCGAGATTTTATGCCCCTTGATTTTATGTATCGGTTTCGAAAAGATGCGGGAGTTGGAACAGCCTACTTCGAAAAATAACTCGTTTGCAGGCGGAGCCGGCAAGGATTTTTTTGGTTTTTAATTTTTTTTCGCTATAACGGTTGGTCCTATAAAAAACTTGTCAATATAAAAGTTTTAGATAATACTAAGAGTATTAATAATAAATTTACGCGGATTTGATATCTTGTGAATTGACGAAGCTATGATTTTTTTTCTTCTAAAACACCCCTTTTTTCCCCCCCTTGGGGCCATTTTTAATTATATCAAAAATCTGTCATACATAAATTTTCGGTCATTTTTCTAGAAGTAATAATAACTTTAAACTGATTCAATACGTATAATAATAAAGAAATTATGAGGGTTTTTCTGTTTTCACAAAAAGCCCCCCCCCCCCCCCCCCCCCCCCCTTGGTTCGATTTTGTCCATTAACGAACTTGACCGAGATTTTATGACCCTTGATTTTATGAATCAGTTTGGAAGAGATTTATGCAGAATTTTTCCCGTTATCGTGGTCAGAAAAAAATGACATAGATAGATAGATAGATAGATAGATATAAAGTTTTGAACTGGGGGTGGTTTTGGGTTCTGGGAGTCATGATCGGCGTAGATCTGCAAAAAATTTTCAAAATTTCCAACTTAGGTGAGAATGTAATAGGTAGTATTTCTTACGAAATCTACCTAAAAAACCAAAAGGTTTTTTTTAAATTCCTACTATATATATCTTGTTCAAATTTTCAATCGTTAATAAAATATTTTCTATTCATCCACTCAAGTTTAAATACATTTTTTAAAACTTGTAATGGATGACACTTTATGTTAATACAGTTTTTTCAAATATTAATTCATTCATTAAATTTAATTAATTAATTTTAGTTTTAAATGGGAGAAAAAAATGCCTCCCATTGTTTTCCTAAATGAAATGAAAGATTTATCTGAGATGAGTGATGCCACAGAAATAAAATACCGCAACGATGATTATAAAATAATGTTCAATAAAGATAACATGGGACATTCATGCTGCACGGGTTTGTCCTAATCCTAATAATATTATAAATCCGATTGTGTGCAAATGTTAGGCTGAAGCCAGCGTCAAAATGGAGAAAGTAATGGCCCTGCATCTTTGCATATAGGTGGATTATAACCCGGAAATGAACATAGACTGGTTTTTGTTTATTTCATTCAAATACTTTTTTTAATAATTCAAAATTTGATTATTTTCATACAGAGAATCAATGGACATTTTTAGATAAAATTTAACCATTTTACTTTATCGTTGCTAGGGCTTTGATCGTTGCCAATAAATAAAAATGCGAAAAAATAATTTTGCCTCAACATTTACGTTTCAAATGAGCGATTTTCACGTAAAAAATGAAAATAATTCAAAAGAAGATGAGTTTCTGTGATATTTGAAACAACAATATGGGGTATTTGTTATTATACATGAAGTATGAATATCGGTTACATTAAAAAGATCTTTTTCTGTCAAAATCTGCGTTATAATTAGAAAGAAGAATTAACAATAATTATATTATTAAGAAAAAGATTTCGCTTGAACCATGGAACTATGAAAAGGATCCATCTTGGCTTGAACAAATATGACGTCATAAATACAACATGTATTTTCAAATATTCGTAATATTACAAAGAGCATGACTATCAGTGTATAATAAAAGTATATACATAATGGACGTCATATTTAAGATGAATAACTGAAATATTTTTTTGATACTGATTAATAATAAGCTTGAATATCAGTTACAAACAGATGTGAGTTTTCTGCTAAAATTCACGTCATTATTGCCTGGAAAAGAAAATTAACAAGAATTATATCATTGAAAAGAGATTTCTCTGGGATCAAACTGACGTCATAATAAAACGGGATTTTTTAAATATGTTTCAAATGGAGCGTGTATCAATTTCATACATTAATAATCACTGAGTACAGTGAAAGAATAGAGAGGTAATGAACTGTAAAATCGGCTTGCAATATGAAGCCGGTTATCGCTCAAATCATTAGGCCCAAGGGCTGACTTCATTGGATGGAGAGAGGCTGCACGTGGAACAATGACTGGATTCATTGGACGGGGAGAGGTTTTCAAAGCAAGCCGCCAGTTGTTGGGGCCGACTGTAGGGTTGCATTTTCAGCATCACGCCAAACATGAACATTTTATCTCTATTTATTCTCTGAACTCTGTGATTAATAATACAAGCATCAGTAAGATTATTAGAAAAAGAAAACTGAACACAAGTGTATTAAGTTAAAATCTGACTGTGTGTATTTCGCAACTACTCCTCTTAATGCAACGTGATTTACTTATCATTGATTCGAGGATGTCATATAAACTCTGAGAATTTAAAATTTTGAATTAGATTCCGAGATATTAATATTTTTTTTTGTAAATTTTAACGAAATTTCTCTAAAAATGGTACTTAAATCACTCCATTTTTGTGGATAAAAAAGGAGAAATAAAACGGATTAATATATTTTTATGCCATTTTCTCATTAAAACTGAAAAAAAAAAAAATTTATTTTCAATTTGAATAGTTCATGAAAAAAAAATCTTGATTACAGTAAAATTTCCGAAAAATAAAAACATATTTCCACATATTCACATTTTATGAATGAATTTATTCTGCAGAGCAAAAATCGTCTGTCAGCATATTGTCAAGAAATCAAGATTTGTTTCAGCTATAGATTAAACCAAGGACACAAATTTGCTGTTACATGCAAACGTAACACTTGCAATTGCAAAGCTTTTTGTAACCCCCAATTACATGCAAACGTAACATTTATATGTAATTTCCATCCAAATTAATTTTAATTTGAACCGCAATAAATGTTAATTTGCAATGAAAATTACATGCAAAAGTAATGTTTATATATAATTTTGGGTTGCAAAAAGCTTTGCAATTTAAGTGTTACGTTTGCATGTAATTTTGGGCTGCAAAAAGCTTTGCAATTGAAGCTCCTTGCATTTAGGTGTAGAATTATTCCTCCCTATTCACAAGAATTCAATTTAAA
Organism: Maratus michaelseni; assembly: GCA_963931845.1. Taxonomy (NCBI): domain Eukaryota; kingdom Metazoa; phylum Arthropoda; class Arachnida; order Araneae; family Salticidae; genus Maratus; species Maratus michaelseni. Next base: position 13,372,600 of record OZ007588.1, read on the forward strand.
GAAAAAGCATATACTATTTCCAATGAATTATTTTTAAATTATGGCTGTTAAAACGTTTCTCAAAGACGTTAAAAGTAAAATGGTTTATCAGGTAAAATTGACATTTCTTTTTGCCCAATTCGTCGATTTACACCATTTTATTTGGCCGTCCTTTTTCCATTGGTTGCAGTTTCTTTTTCACGGTTATTTGGCACAAAATTTTACCTTTTTTAAACTGATTTATGTCGAGGCCCCTATAACAAAGAAATATCGTATTTTCTTCTATGAAATGTGATAAAGAGTTAGTTAATTATTTACGTTTTTAATTATCGGGAGTGAAATATTTTGCTTCATTAGTACATTTATTTTTCTTTTAATGTTACGTGAACGAAGTCACGGGTAACAGCTAGTAATATTATAAATCCAATTGTGCGCAAATATTAGGCTGAAGCCAGCGTTAAAAGGGAGAATTTAATTACCGTGTATCTTTGCATATAGGTTGATTATAACCCGGGAATGAACATAGGCTAGATTTTATTTATTTTATTCAAATATTTTCTTTAATAATTACAAATTTCATTATTTTCATAAAGAATAAATGGACATTTTCCCATAAAAGTTAACCATTTTACTTTATCGTTGCTAGGACTTTGATCATTGTCAATAAATAAAAACACAGAAAAATATTTTTTCTTCAACAGTTAATTTTCAATTGTACGATTTTCGCGTGAAAAATGAAAATTCAAAACAAGATGAATTTCCGTGATATTTGAAACAAAAATATGGAGTATTTGTTATTATAGATGAAGTATGAATATCGGTTACATTAAAAAGATATTTTTCTGTCCAAAACTGCGTTAAAATTAGAAGGAAAAATGAACAATAATTATATTATTAAAATATCGCTTGGACCATGGAACTATGAAAAGGATCCTCCTCGGCTTGGACAAATATGACGTCATAAATAAAACATGTATTTTCAAATGTTCGTAATAATACGAGCATGAAATCAATGTATAATGAAAGTAGATAGATAATGGACGTAATATTTAAGATGAAAAACTGAAATATTTTTCATCGATACTAATTAATAATTAGCTTGAATACCAGTTACATACAAATGTGAGTTTTCCGCTAAAATTTACGCCCTGATTGCCAGAAAAAGAAAATTAACAAGAATTATGCCATTAAAAAGAGATTTCTCTCAGGAAAAAGTGACATCACATTTGAAATAAAACGGGAATTTTCAAATGTGTTTTACAAGGAGCGTGAATCAATTCCTTACATTAATAATACAAGGATCAGTAAGTTTAGAAAGTAGATGAGTTTCACGCCCTATTTAAAACGAAAAATTTAAATATTTTTTTTATCTATACCGATTATTAAGCATGAATATCAGTTACATACAGATGAGAGTTTTTTGCCAAAAACCACACCATGATTATTAGGAAAAAAATAATAAATACGAATCTATTATAATAAAATCTGACCACCTGTTTCTGTTTGTATTTCGCAACTACTCCTTTCAGATTGTCAAACGTAACGCGATTTACTTAACACCGGTTATCATGGATCCGAGAATGTCATAAACTCTCAGAATTTAAAAAAAATGATTTAAATTTAGAGATATTATTATTTTTTTTTTTTGTAAATTTTAACGAAGTTTCTCTAAAAATGGCAACTAAATTATTCCACTTTTGTGGATAAACAAGTAATATAATTTTTTTTTTTTTTTTAAGTCAATTCCTACTTTTTAATCATAAATATATAAAATAAACCCGTACAGCATTCATGTCCCACGTTATCTTTATTGAACATTATTTTAGAATCATCGTTGCGGTATTTTATTTCTGTGGCATCACTTATTTGAGATAAATCTTTCATTTCATTTATGAAAACAATGGGAATTTTTTTCTCCCATTTAAAACTAAAATTAATTAATTAAATTTAATGAATGAATTAATATTTGAAAAAACTGTATTAACTTAAAGTGTCATCCACTACAAGTTAAAAAAAATTATTTGAACTTGAGTGGATGAATAGAAAATATTTTATTAACGATTGAAAATTTGAACAAGATATATATAGAGAGAGTGTGAGCTAATAGTAGGAATTTAAAAAGAATAAATAAAACGGATTAATATATTTTTCTCTCATTAAAACTGAAAGAAAAAAGAATTTATTTTCAATTTGAATAGATGGTGAAAAAAAAAAATCTTGATTGCAGCAAAATTTTTGAAAAATAAAAACGTATTTTCACATATTCAAACTTCATGAATCAATTTATTCTGGAGAACAAAAATCGTCTGTCAACATATTTTCATTTAGAAATAAAGATTTTTTTTTCAGTTATAGATTAAATCAAGGAGGCAAATTTAAGATCCCTGCATTTAGGTCTACAATTATTGCTCCCCATTCACAAGAATTGAATTTAATGAAAAAGAATATACTATTTCCATTATCTTTGAAGGATGGCTATTAAAACATTTCACAAAGGCATTAAAAGTAAAATGGTTTACCAGGTAAACTTGACATATGTTTTTACACAATTCGCCGATTTCCACGATTTTATTTGGCCCGCCTTTTTTCAATGGTTGCAGTTTCCTTTTCGTAATTATTTGTCACAAAATTTCTTTTTTTTTAAAAACTTAGTTATGTCAAGGCCTCTATAACATAGAGATTCTGTATTGTCTCCTATGGAATGTGATAAAGAGTTAGTTAATTATTTACGTTTTTAATTATCGGGAATGAAATATTTTGCTTAATTAATGCATTTATGCTTCTTTTAATGATATGTGAACGAAGTCACATGTAACAGCTAATAATATATAAGATAGAACTGTTATTTGAATATCAGATGGTTTAAAACCAGCCTCAGGTGATAAATTGTTAAATAGTGTTGTAGCTACCATCCTTATTACACTGTAAAACTGTCCCTGCAGCTTTCTGAAATCTTGTTCTTGGTTATTTTAGCAGGATTCCAGCACACTGAGCTATAAAGAAATGGGTATACCTCCCTGTTATAGGGATGAAGGGCCTTGGCAAGTGAAAGAAATGGTAACAGCTAGTTTTATATATTTATGATTAAAAAGTAGGAATTGACTTTAATTTTTTTTTATATTACTTGTTTTTAAATATGTTTTTTTCTTTTATACATATATGGCTAAATAGTTATAAAATCTGATATCTATATAAATTTCAAATACCTTTTAACTGAATACAAATTAGTAACTTTAGTTTTAAATAAAAGTAAAAAAATATATATATATTTTAAATATACACTAGTATTTAATGTTTATCTTGAATAGGACGTCTAATTTAATGACTGCAAGATAAATAACAGATAACATTATACAAAAAAAAATGCATTTTGATTTTTGTTTTTAGTTATACATTTAGTGCATGAAAGCAAATGATTCTATTAACGAATGATTTGTCATAAGCAGCATATGTTGTTAGATATTTTTTTGAATGTAAAATTTTGACACGCACACTTAAAAAAGTTCACCATTACTACTGTATATGAACTTGTGTGAAATAGACTATCCCATGGAGTTTACATATGCAAGTAAAATGAGCCATTTACTTAACAATTATGAAGTATGAAGACAAAACGTTGAACCTTCTATTGTGTTGGAAGTATTTGTTTCTTCCAATCATTTTTTATAACAAACTTATCATTAGTCATGAGGTTATTATTATTATTTTTTTAACACTGTGTGAATAATAAGCTACATTTATGATATAAATAAAAAATACATTGATGAATTCATTTTCATTTTAGCTTGCGCATATTACATGAATAATTCAAAATTAATTCAGTTGAAAATTTACTAATAAGGTGTTTAATTACATAAAATAAAATACAAAATAAAACATATAATTATCTAAAACTTAGTACTATCAAGTATGCCTGTACTTGTCCCCAGGGTTGAAAACAGAGAAACTGTTCCTTTTCAAATCAAAATCCACTGGACCATTCCAAACTGGAATGTAGGGTAGGGTATCTTCACCCATCAACCAACCACCTACCCTACATTTCAGTTTGGAACAGTCCAGTGGATTTCGATTTAAAGAGGAACAGTCTCTGATTTTGTATTTCTGTTTTCAACCCCGAGAAAGAGAAAAGGTGTACTCGAAAGTACGAGGTTTTAAACAATTTTATGTTTTATTTTGTATTTTATTTCATTTTACATATTAAACACGTTTTAGGAAATTTTCAACTGAATTAATTTTGAATTATTCCTGTAACACTGTGTGCATTTTGAAAACCGACAGCTTAAAAAAAATTATAAAGAAATTTTCTAATTTAACTGGCAACCTAATTACCCACATTTTTTTTTAAAGAAGCAAGTTGAACTATAAGAAAATGCATCCACAACAACAAAATTACAAGTTATATTTTATTTTAAACTGTAATAATAATGTTATATATTTTTGTTAAACAACATATCACAGCTTACACACTTGTTTCCCCCCCTCACAGTCCGGGGAAAGAGATTAAATGCCACATGATCATCATCCTATATAAACGAGAATTCTTCCTTTATTCAAGTCGACATCAACCATCGCTGTCACTGTCAGATTCGCTCAACTTTAAATCCTCACCTGAAAACGAATGAGAATATCATTGCAATACAATTTTATTCAATAATCAAAAAAAAAAAAATTATGTACCCATGCAATTAGAAATTATTCAAAGAAAATAAATACAGTAGAATCTCGTTACAACGAATGTCACTTTAACGAATATTATTTAGACTAGAAAAAAATCCCCTATAGTTTGTCATTACAAATATATTCACTTTAACGAATTTCAAATTAATGAATTTTTCAAATTAACGCATTTTTGGAAGTCTTAAAACGAATGCTCATTTCAGTTTAACGAACGCTGAGTTGACAAGAAAAAATCAATCTTTGTCAAAAACTATAATACTGAAAGAAAACTTTTTTAATTTTCAATACCCACAATTTTCAAATTTCCAGCGTGCCTCGCAGCTGTTTTTTGAGAGACGGGGAAAATTGTTGCCCTATGCAGAAATTCTTTCTTTCTATTTATATTAGAGCTCGCGAATGTACCTTTATATACATTTAAACGTATACGTCGTTAAGCCTTTTTTCCATATGATTCCTATCCAAAATCATTACCGGTTACAATACGTTTTATACGTATAATCGCGAGCACAAATTTATATCTAATCACTTTTGTTTATAGTTACTTTGGTTTGCCTTTACATTCGCTTAACAAAATGTAGGAAGTCCAAAGATTTTATTTTCGAAGTAGTCCTTTACATTCGAATTTGGCAATAAATAGCTGTACCTGAATTTCTAATCTGCAACAATTCAATTTGGAATTAGATTTCTTTCTTTTTTTAATGGTACAGAAATGAAAAAGTTAGCAATTTTCATTGAAGAAAAAATCATAATTATAAAAGCAGCAAGTACTGGAAGAAGTCAAGTAGTTGCCGCGAAAGAAACTTCAAAATTAACTACCATTTTAAAAAGAAAATGAAAAGCTTTGAAGCTTTCTCAAAGGTCTAAATATGTGCCCAAACAAGAAATCAATGTGACTTGGGGACTATCAAGCGATTTATGAAAATGTATACACTTGGTTTAAAGATATAAGACAAACACTTTGCCCATTTCATGACCTATATTACATGGTAAAGCCAAAAAAGTTTCACAGAACTTGAAAATTGAGAAATTTGAAGCGAGTTCTAGTTGGCTGTTTTGTTTTCGTCATAGGTATGACATAGCATTAAAAAAATTGGATAAGAAAAAAGTACCTATATATTGTGAGAAGTTTTTAATGCCGACGAAATTGCTTTTGTATCAACTTCTACCAAATGGAAGTCGGTCATCAATGAAAGTTGGAAAAATGTAAAGGGAGAAAATATCTAAAGCGCGGATTTTGGTTTTATATTTATAGTACTTATTGCAGCAAATTTCCTTCTGATATCTGGACCACAGTTACAGAATTTTTTTTTAACTTATATCATCTGCTAATGATTACATTGAATGGATGAATGAGTCGTCACATGCCCTGACATACAAATAACACTGCTGAAATTTTAGTAAAAGAAGAGAAAGCAAACGACAGTGAAAGTTAAGATAGCGATTGTTCATCCAATACTAAAAATTGTGTTTTACAATCAAAAGAAGCTCTGTCGAACATTGCAACTTTTAAAAAGCAAAACATTATGCCAGTCATATTTTATACAACGTTAAATAATATTGAAGATTTTGTTTAGAAAAAAAACTGTCAATTTGAAAAAAGAGGAAAATTTCTGACTATTTTGTAAACATTAATGGAATATATCAGTGTGAATTTTTCAACAGCCAGGTTTGTGAGACAAATTATAATTTCTTTATAGTTACGAAATTAGGACTAAAATCTTCAAAATTAATTAATTTAATTTTTATCTTAAAACAAAAAAGTTTACAATAATATACTGTATATAAATTCTTTATTGACATGTTTGCAAAAATTTAATACAACTTTACTAATAATATGTAATTTTATTTAATGTGTATCGAAATTTAATTTTTTAAATCCGCCATATTGGAATTTCACATTAACGAATTTTTCAGAATAACGAACTTCAACAGTGGTCTCTACAAATTCGTTGTAACGAGATTTTACTGTATATTCATTCAGATGTGTCAGATAATAGGGTATTTATCATGTATATTATTTTTATTTCAACACCCCTTTTTCTATGTGTTTACAAAACACACATCAATGAATGAGGTATCATTCAAAAGATTTTTGAACCAGCTTCTGACATACTAGTTTTGTACTGTCCTCTAAAAAAAACCCAGAATGAAATGAGTGAAATGTTTCCTTAAAAAACACCTAGTACCTCATCAAATATTTCACTTAAGTCAATTTTTTTTGTTTTGTTCTGTTTTTCTGCACCATTTAGAATAATAAAAATAGTTAAAAATACCCAAGGAGAGCTTATTTAGTTTTAAAATAATTTAAACTAACAATTGCAGAATTCTGGCAAAACGCGAGTTTCATTTTTACAGATTTTCTTGTTATAAAAGAGTTTTAGAATGATCTACTTTAATTAATTGCTTTTATGTTAAACCATTAATATGTAATAAAATGCTTCATTTTCAGCTGATTATGTCAGGTGTGGATTTTTTTCGGGTAAAATGGGTTATTTTTTGGAAAGGTGTTTTAATTCTAGCTCAATTGGCTTCCACTTTGTAATAAAATGAAAAATGAACATTAAAATCTTAGTCAGAACAAGCTGTAAAATTCTAGCCATGTTTAATTTTTCTGAATTCTTTATTAGACTAAATGTAGAGAAAATTTCAAAAATGGGGTTTTTTTAACACAGCACAATACACTCACATTTCATTAAAGCATGTGTTTTTATTATAAATTATTATAAATGTATTATATTATAAATGTTTAGAAGAAAAAAAAAGAAACCATGTATAGATCGATTGAAGCAGTGATAGTTAATGTACAGCTGAAAAGGTATGCTTTGTTATTAAGAGTAAATTGTATTTCATATGTAATCAATTTATTTTTCTTTGTCCCATGTTTCGCGAAAGATGTTATCTACTAATGCAGTTAAAATAAGATTTTTTTTCACGCACGTTTTCCTTCTGCTATCTTTGATCAATTTTTACTGTCACATTGATGGAAAAAATGAGATGATATTCTGGCTTGACTCATGTTTGCAGATATTGTCAATTCTTAATTTTTCTTTAGAAGTTTAAGCCTGCAACTAAAAAAAAATTAGATATTGCTAAAAACTATTAGACTGAAGTACAAAATCCTTACGTGTGACTACTGTATTTCTTTTATTGGTAAGATTTTAATTCCTAAAGGCTGTTAAATAAAAAATATATATATATACATACAAAAGCTTTATATGCAAACTGTCTACATGTTTCTATTTTACCAAATTCATTTTCAAATCAAATTACAATATTTTACACAAGCACAATCTATAATGCAACGATATAACACTCCAACATTTATGTTCTTCACATTCTCTTTAAATTTCTCATGTTATTTTATTTTTACTTATGATGTCTATTTCCATACTCATAACTGTGAAGTAACCCAATCCAGAATTTTGGTAAGTTAAATGATGCTGTATCACCTCATACTGAATTTTCACGTGTGTTTCTCTTACAATGGATGTATGTATAGTTTAGTATAAATTGGAAGGGGATATTATTTTGCTTTCAATGAAATTTATTTGGAGGGCTTCTTGACATAATTTTGCAAGGGATGTTGTTTTTCCATCTTCATATCAGCCATGCATTCCTTTTTCCCACAATTAAATTTCCTCCTAGTTATGCCAATATAGTCATTTGCAGATGCGTTCATAATTATATAAATATGTCATCGTCAGCCTACATAAAACAGTGCTAAAAACTACCAACAAATAGTTTGAAATTTAATATATTGTTTCAGAATTTTGTCGAGTCATTTAAAATTTTTTGAAAATCTAATCAAAAATTTAAAAAGATATTAATAAAACTTTTCTTCATTCTATTAAATCCTATCATATGTAATGAATTCAATGATATCCCACGATAATTTAATGATTCTAGGTTACCATGGTGATGACATCCTATTTAAGATGGAGTTCTAATATTTTCGTATTACTGAATTTAAAAAGAAAATTTGTATACTAAAATTGTTTTAATTATAGCAATCCTATAATCAACCGACAGTTGTTTTGATAAATGTTTCTGAAGACATAGATATTAAATGGTAAAAGAGTCTTCAAGTTCTGAAATGTTCAAAGCTAGGCTTAAGTTTCCCATTAGAATTTTCAGTCAATGTCAACAAAAGGTAAATCCTAATAACAGATGATATAATTCATTTTTTCAGTTAAATAATAACGATTTTTTTTTTTTTTTTTTGCATTGTCTTGTATTGGATATTTGTGCATAGTGTCATTTTAATGTAACAGAATTTGTAATGAATTGTTTGTAAAAGTGTATTGAAACTTAATCTACCCTATATATATAAAATCCTAATGAAACGAATTTGTGAAACAATTTTATGAAACGAATTTATGAAACGATTTTATGAAACGACTGATTATGTTTCAAGGCTATTTTTAATAAAATATTAAACGCTTGATGGTGAAATTAATACCAATTGTTCATAAAAATCCGCGGATGTCAAAACTGGTAATAGAATTTTGAAATTGGAATTAGTTTTCGAGATATTAATTTTTTTCCAATTTTAATGACATTTCTGTAATGATGGCAACTAATTACTCAGTTTTTTTGTGACAAAAAAGGGAAAAAAATTGAAAAGGATCCCGATAGGGATTATTGATTTCTTTTTATTCGTCATTTTCAAATTGAAATTGAATTTATCTTTTATTTCAATCGATAATGAAGACAAGATTATGATTAAATTATGTTTTAAAGGAAAATTTGAAAAAAAAAAATCACATTTCTATCGTCAGGATTCAATCGTCTGTCAGCATTTAATTTAATTTATAAACTGAAAATATTTTGAATAAATTCGTCCAAATGACGTCATTTAGGTAAACGCAAAAGAAAGGGGGGAAAAGGAATTAATAGTAATTATTATTTATTGATATCATTTTGTTATTTTTTTGTAAAATTTAACTAAACGTTTATAAAATCATTAATTCGGATATTTGAAACTAATATATAAAATAATAATTGCCCAACTGAACGGAAGAATAAAATATCCTGCTTGGTTTTTTCCGCCAAGCTTTTAAAAAAAGCGTCAAGACCCCTATAATAGAAAAGCACCAAAAGTTCATTGGGTTTATTTTCATAACTTTTGGCAACAAATCTATGTATATTAACAAATCTATCCCTTTTTGAAGCTCGAATAAACTCCCAAACCTAAAAGCAAAGGATCCTATAATGGAAAAGTGCCCGATTTTCTTATGGACAATATTCAAGTGACAGAACATTGTGTAAAATTACCGCGGATAGCAAATTTGTTTAAATATCTCATCAATTGATGCCGAATAAATGCAGGCATGCATGCACAAAATATTTAATTAATTTTGTATGATAAATAATTATTAGAAAATTCGTATATACATATTAATTAAAAAAAATAATTTACATATTTAAAATAACATGAAAATATGCATGAGGGTGCACTAAAATAGAGAGAAAATTAAAACCTGTTACTGAAAATGTCTATAACATAGTACTTTTCAATACCGTGGTTCTTAATGTTATTCACAAGCAGATGGAATTTTTCTCATCCTTAAACGCGAAGGAAGAATAGAATAGAGATTGTTGTTATAAAAGTCCGAGAGGTAGTCACAATTTAAACCTAACCATTTTATACAAGCTGGTTTTCAAGTAGTAATTGATTTTACTTATCAATCCCGAAAACAGTCGTCAGTTGTCGCAACAGCTGTGTATGAGGCCATGATAATCGAAAAATGTCCCATTAAAATGTTAAAAGCATGGCCACCCAATTACAGATTTACCAATATTTTTAAAATAAAGCACGCTGTCATGTTTTTAGAGGCCTCGAAGTCTGAGCGGGGGTTGGCGAGCGTAGCTCGCAGGGGGTAGGCCCCCTAGTTTCAGAAAATAAAATTATTGCCTATAATAAGAAAATCTGCATATAAAATACATATGGTATTCATGCATTTTTTCATAAGAGTGCAACAGCTATATTGTATCAAGATCTTAATATTTATAAAACTAGTTATAGTACCAGCTATAGTAGATTTCTTGATGCAAGGAAATTCTGCAATGTATGATTCCTTATACACTTGAAAAGAAACTTTCTTGTCTTTCTTGGATCTCCTTTTTTTCAAAAACAACAACTCCTACTTGTAATCAAAGATTGAATATAACATAAGTAATCCATTATCTCGTAATCAACGTCAAACTTCAGAGTCGCTGCATTTGTTTTTCAGGGAGTGAAAGAGATGCTTAGATCAACCAATCAACTCGCAGAACAGAAGGAATGGAAATCTATACGGAATACAAGAGCTTAGCAGGTGGGGAGCTCGGTTTACGAGCAACTAATCAGAATCCACTAATGCTAAAGTTTTGTCACATTGGTGAAGTGAAGCCTCTCTGAACATTCACTGTGATTGGTTACTTTTGACCTGAGCCTCCCAGCTACTAACGTCCAGTTATGGAACAACATATTTGACATTGGAGAGGGGTTGGATTTGAAAGAAATAGAAAATCGAAGTAGCAGCGTGCTTCTTTCGTTCACTTACTGCACATGATGTTTTCACGGGACGGTTATTTCCCAATCTAAATCAGACATGTCTGTTTCAGCAGGAATTCTAAAGGATTTTCAATATTCAAGTATTAACAAAAAGTCTATTCTTTTTCGAATTTGCCGTTTTCATTTTTTACTGTACCAAAAACCGTACAATTCCTGGTCCATCCAAAAAATTAAATAAAAATCCATAAATTTTACGAACAATCTAAAAGTTGGCAAGTATGAAGACAGTATTCTTAATCAGGCAGTTACTTTCAGAATACACTTAAAACTTATATAGCTGATGAAACTGTGTAAAATTAAATAACTGCAGTCATACACAGTTTGCATATATTATGTAAGCTTATAGAAATAACAACAAACTATTTCATTGTTTAACTTTAAATGCATTTAATGAGCAATTTCAACAAATGGATTAAAATTGCTTGCATTTGGTGAAGAAAAAGTGTTGCTCGCCAAATTGCATCTTTTTGCGCCAAATACTCAAAAGTATATATATATATATATATTTCCAAAGATTTTCTATTGGAATTCCTCAGCTAAATTTGACTGATCCTTTATAATGTACAAGAATAGTTCAATTAGAATATTTTTTTTTCAAAATATTAGGGGGGAGGGCTAGTAGCTCTGCACCCCTGCTCGCTGCACTCTCCCCAACCCCCCCGTGCACAGCAATCCCTATTTTTTAGAAGAAAAGAAAGAAAAAAAGCCAGGAAGATCTATGCAGATCTATTTTCATTGGTCCATTTCCAAATCGTTACTTTTTTTTAATATAGAGGTATTTTGAGTATGCACTTTAAGGAGACCTTCCTTGTTAGTTCATGTTATCATCTGAGAGAAGTACTGTCCAATTGTTGTATAAAAATCGTTAATTGGACGTTATTGAGACATTTAAGATGATTTATTTACAAAAATGATAATAAACAAGTAATATAAAAAAAAACATTTTTAAGTCAATTCCTACTTAGGTCAAAGAATTTTTTTTTTTCAGTCTATCTACATGCTTCGCCACTGACAGTATTTATTCCTAAATTTATACCCTGCTAAATATCTTATATAAGAGAAATTTATTTTCGAGTACGGGAGAATTTCCTTCCGTCCCAGGCGAGGCTCGATTCTGGGACCTTGTGGTTACGAGCTCAGAGCTTAACTGACTGCGCTATCAAGACTTGTGAGTGACTATTTTTTCTCCCATATAAAATTAATTTAATTTAATTAATGAATTAATATTTGAAAAAACTGTATTAACATCCAGTGTCATTCACTACAGGTTTAAAAAAATGAATTTGAACTTGAGTGGATGAATAAAAAGTATTTTATTAACGATTGAAAAATTGAACAAGATATATAAATATATATAGGGAGAATGTGAACTAATAGTAGGAATTGAAAAACTGAAGAGGATTAAAACGTACAATGTACAATAAGACTGAAAATGTACCACTCATTGTAATCTTAGTAAGTTTAAAAACAGGATAAACCAGAATAAAAGAAACACAAGCGGATGAATACTTACTAAGCTGACTGAATTTTGGCATACTGGACAGGGAATTGGCTGTTGGCATACTGAAAGCGGCGGCTGATGTACTAGGCAAAGAAGAAGCTGCTGCCTCCAATACAGCCACTGCATTGGAATACTCTTTCCGACTGAAAGAACCGTTGCCGCTCACACCATTAGGCATACCTGAAAGAGAATGCAGTGTCAGAATCATTGCTCCATCAAAAAGAAAAAAGAACGAAAAATCATGCATCAGGAGATCATGAAACACTTTCTAACACTAACAGAATAAATACAGAGGTTGTTTGCACATTTTTGAATGAGGTGTAAAACATAATCATCTGTTTCTTTTCTTTTCCTCACTGTGGCATTAATAATTTGAATGTTAATTTATAATCTGGAACTTTAAAGTTTGTTTTTATGATTATGGCTGGATTCTCATTATATAACAGAAAATTAAAAACAAGTGTGTAAGTGTGATTGAAGATCGCTCAAAGGGTTTCGTTTAATATTCCTTTCAAAACACTGTATCCTTTCTTTAATAAATCCAAATAAATTTCATTTTCAAAAAAAAAAAAAAAAAAAAAAAAGTCATATTTTTTATACAATAAAAATTTACCAGTCTATTTTTCTCATTTCTTCGAAAATCTGAACCGGTTCAATGACGGGCGAAGCCCACTATTATACTGTGTCATGTGGACTAAATGCGATATTAAAAAAAAATCAATTTCAAAATTAAACATGTTGTACAGAGACCTTCAAAATGTTAAAATAGGCCAATATTTCCATAATCAGGTTTTTATCATTATTCAATATGTTCCTCAAACTCATATGATGTTATAATTCCTTGCTGATGTCTTATCTACTTGCTTTCTCTATGACTCATATTGATACTCTCTTTGTATTATTCTCAAACACTTAAAAAAGTCCGTTAAACTTCCAATAGGACGTCAGATTAATTTTCTTTTTAATTCTCTAATGACATCCTATTAACCTGTTTTCTGTACTTACACATACTCATACTCCTTGTATTATTGAGAAATGTTTGAAAATTTCCGTTTAATTACCAATAGGACGTCCTATTAATCTTTTTTAATAGATGAAACTATTTATTTCATTTTCATTTTTCACGTGGAAATCTTTTAATAGAAAATTAATTATTGCAGAAAGAATTTTAGTGTGGATTTTCAATGGTTGGCAACTGCTCTAACGAAAAACGTTTAAATTGAATAGGAAAAGGCTGTTGATTTTTGGTATTTTATCTCTCTATATTAAAATATTATGATTTTTTTTAATTTTATGATTTTCAGCTTCATAGTAGATATTCAGCTATAAGTACACAAAATTTCAAATCTGTAAGTTATATAGTTTCTGAGAACCGGCTCTGTGACAGACAGACAATGAAGCGGGACTAATAGGGTTTCGTGAGATGAACGAAAGCTTTAAAATGTCCAAATCAATTCTATGTATTACCCAAAACACATTTCATCTCCAATGATGAAGTACCAGTTCTCTATCTATAAGGTCATTAAGGTGAGGTTCTACTTCTTTGGCCTAAAATTCATGTGAACGCTATGATTTTTTTCATTTACAAAAGAAAAGGAATACCACCTTCAGACTTCTTGAATTATATTCATTAATATTTCCCTTATGTACTTAAATTTGTGTGTATTAAAAAAAATGAATAGTATGCCTTGTGCGACAGGGAGAACCTGCAGGTGTGTGCTGTGAACTTCCAATTGGGCAACTGTTTTTAACCGGTCACACGCATCTGAAACCAGAGTTGGGCAGATTTGCAATTGTAATTATCTGCAACAGAATAACAATCTAATTGTATGTAATTGATTATAGTTATACATATATTGATTATAGTTATAATGGGATGCGAAGCAGTTCTGTATACAGTGCTGTAAAAAATTTTTACGTCATGTAATTGTAACTATAATCAATTACATACAGTTAAGTTATAATTACATTGCAGATAATTGCAATTGCAAATTTTCCCAACTCTGTCTCAAATACATTAGATCACCAAATTATCAAAAGGTATTAAATTCTTCTGAGTTATACCAACATTTAGTTTAAAAAGTTGAATTTTGACAAAATTGTAGTCATTTGAACAAAAAAGGTACCCTTTTTAATCTTTTTTTGTACCTTTTGCGAGCTTGAAAAAATAATTAATCAATGGAAGTTATAATTTTTGGTGGTAAAAGCTACAGCAAAACAATTACATTGAAGGAAATAGTTCTCGACAAAACTGGTCACCCAGTTAAACAGGGTTTCGAGAAAATAAAATTTAAAGTTTTACAAATAGTATTATGTTCAACGAGCATGTTCAATAAGCAAAAAAAGAATATTATAAAGAATGGGAATATCATGTAGGGCAACAATCTAGACACTTAAAAAGTGTCTAGATTGTTTGATGAAAATGTTCAACGCAAAAAATCGAACATTTTGACTCAAAGAAGTCCCTTCAAACAGTTGAATTCCAACAGGACAAATCCAGCAGCATACTTTTAAAATCTATTGTTGCATTCCTCAGGGAAATAAAACTAGAATAAGGTCCATCTCTTTTAGTCACATTCCTAACAAGTCCCTAGATATGTCTCCCAGAGTCTTTTGTGTGGATTTGGCCTTCTGAAAAGACAGCTCTCGAAATGCAGACCCAAAGCAACTGCTGGATTATGAAAAGCAGTTCAGGGGTTATTTTCAAAAAATCTCATTTAAAACTGCAAAAAATAGTGTCATGGAAAGTGCAGTGCAGAATCATAGTCAAGAATAAGGATCTTTAGATAAAACATTTGTTATAAAACTTTAGATATGTTCTGACAAAATCATTTAAAAAAAGTGTGAATAACCTCAGTATTATTAAGAAAGTTCATTTTTTCATACAATGATATATCTAAATAAGCAGTTTAAACAAGTATGCAAGTGTAATCTAAGATCTCACAAAGGGTTTCGTTTACTATTCCTTTCAAAACACTTTATGCCTTCTTTAATGAATCCAAATAAATTTCATTTTCAAAAAATCATGTTTTTTTTTATAAAGTAAACATTTATCGGTCTATTTATCTTGTTTTTTCGAAAATCTGAATGGCTGATAGCGGGCAAAGCCCGCATTAGTATAATACGCCTGCGAAGTCTGCATTAGCATAATGCAAGCGAAGCTTGCATTAGTATAATATCTAAAGATGGATCTATAGATGGAAATATCTATAATATGGACTAAATACGATATTAAAAAAAAAATCAATTTCAAAATTAAACATGTTGTATGTTTCAAAATGTTAAAATATGCCAATATTTCCATAATCAGGTTTTTATCATGCTTCAATACGTTCCTCAAACTTATATATTTACTATTCTCTATTACTCATATTGATACTCTCTTTGTATTATTCTCAAACATTTAAGAAATCCGCTATGACGTCAGATTAATTTTCTTTTTATTCTCTAATGACGTTATATTAAGTTGCTTTCTGTACTTACACACACTCATACTCCTTGTATTGTTTGAAAAATTCCATTTTATTACAAATATGACGTCATATTAATCTTTTTTTTTTCCCCCCAATTGGTGAAACTTTTTATTTCATTTTCATTTCTCATGTGGAAATCTTTCAATAGAAAATTAATTATTGTAAACAGAATTTTATTGTGGAGTTTTAATTGTTGGCAATCGCTATAACGAAAAATGTTTCAATTTAATAGGAAAAGGCTGTTAGATTTTTGGTTTTTTATCTCTCTATATTAAAATAATACAATTGCTTCAAATTTTATTATTTTGAGCATCATAGCAGGTATTCAGCTATAAGTACACAAATTTTCATGCCTGTAAGTTAAATAGTTTCTGAGAACCGGCTCTGTGACGGACAAACAACGAAGCAGGAGTAATAAGGTTTTGTGAGATGAATAAAACCCTAAAAACACATAATTCAGTTAATATCAATTTTCAGCAATTGCTGTTCATACCTAGAAATGTGCTAATGCATCTCTGTATCATGGGTGCAAGAAGTCCATTCAAACCAATACTGAAAACTTTTCCAGGTATTAGGAATAATCAAATGGAAAAGGGGTAGAAGATTCCAATGTCTTTCATTATGGCTAAAAATCAATCTTTTACAATAATAGAAATAAAAAGTTCTTGATAGTAAAAGTGCTTTTATTTAAATATATAAAGTAGAATTTACTATCAGTCAAAAACCTCTCCAAGACTGAAATCTTGCGCCCATGCTCTGTATACTGATCTATACAATTTATACACACCATGTAATACACTAAATATTACATAAGTTTAAAAAAGCATAATACAACATAAAATTCACTTCCAGCAATTACTGATCACAGTCAGTCCTGTAACCAAACCTTTTTGTATGTCTCTGTAAATGAACCATAAATGCTACAGAAAACATGGAGTGCACCTCAATGATCCTTTTACATTTCAACATGTTTTCAATTCAATATTAAGTGTCAACAAGTATAACATCATTAAAATGCACCCCATATGAATTTTTCCAATACATCATAATGTAATGATACTCTTGTGTGTGTGTGTCCCTGTAAAATTGGTTGCAAACAAACTATAACACCAGAAATGTAATACTAGTAGTAAAAAAAAATGGCAGAAATTGTGAAATGAAAAAACTGCATACATACTTGTGCTATTATTAAATAGTGTGTGATGATGATGGGAAAAGGCACAAGCTACACCATCTCTTTCAAATTGAAAGCTTTTTATTATGCTAAAGCAAACAATGACATAGCTATGGTTCGGAAATTAAATGTTGATAAGTCTGCCATAAGACTATGGAAGAAGGAAAAAAGAAAAAAAAAACTGTATCCTAGAAGTGGCAATTCAATTACTTAATGAAAGCATGTATGGCTGCATATAGTTTTCGTAAATATCCTGTATATAACCCTGTGCATCTTGCTTTTCATTTCCAAAATTTTGCTAAAAAGCATGCAGTAATATGAACTGAGTAAATACGATATATAAACTCCTCAAATTTTCCCAACAATTCCAGATTTTCAAGTAAAGAAGCTTAAAAGAAGGTGATGAAAGTTGCAAAATCACAGGTAAAACAGCTTAATATGGATGAGCCTTTCTCTCAAGACCTACTGAAGTCATTCAAATACTTTTTTTGGTATTACTCCATTATCAGGTCGACCATTTTCCATGAAAAAACTATCGGCAAAAATGCTCATATTTACTTGACATCAGATGCATTACTTGTGTTTGTTATGTGATCAAGTGATTTTTAATTTGACTTTTATCTGTATTTTTAATGATGTTTGCTGATTTATTAGTTATTTCCGTACTTCTCTATTATCCTGTCGACCCCTTTTCATAACAAAAAACTATCGCTAAACTGTTAGATGAAACGCCAAAAATGCAGTTCTATTTAATTGATGTCAGAAACGTTCTATGTGTGTTATGGCATCAAGTGTTTTTTAATTCAACATTTGCGTGTATTTTTCATTATCTTTTACTGATTTATGAGTTATTTCATTCATTAAAATAACAATGGTGTCCTTAAATTCTTATATTTTATTTATTTTGATATTCCAATGGCAACGTTCTTCCATTTATTTGGCATTTATTTGGCGTTGCAGTTTGGTGATAGTTTTTTGTTATGAAAAGCAGGACAGGATAATAAAGAAGTACCGTTATTTCATTAATGAAAATAACGATCACATCCTTAAATAGTGATGTTCTCACATTAAAAGAGAAAAAGCATTAAAAAAATATTGTGATGCATAATTACGTTCAATAGATCAGTCTTAACGAACGTCATAAATACTTATCCACCAGCCAAGATGGATAATTAAGAACAATAATATAAATAAATGTCCAATATATATTTTTTTTTTCTGTTTTCATTAATATATTGAAAATTTTATTGCTTAAAGTTACTGATAGTTGTCACTTTAATAAATGAGGCTTTTCCATTATTATTATTTTTTATTTTTTTAAAGGATTCCAATGGCAACAATGTTTCATTTGTTTATTGGTGTTACAGTTTGACGATAACTTTTTTTTTTTTTTTTAATGGGAAGTGGTCAACGGGATAATGAAGAGGTAATCTTTTTTTTTTAATAGTTCTGGCAGTAGCAAAACAATAAAATTGGCCACTTGGTAAAAAATAAAAAATCCCATGAAAAAAAGCTGAGACATCAGTGTACATTAAGAAATAACAATATTCTTTTTTTTAATTTTATTTTTTTTTTACAGTTTTGGCAGGTAGCTAAACTATAACTGGATCATTTACAAAAAATAAAAATAAAATATGAAACAATTATTTTATACTGAAAAAGAAAAAAAAAAAGCTTTTAAAATTGCATAAATATTGCATATTTTATTTAAATTTTTTGTCAAACGATACATTTATAGTTTAGCTACTGCCAAAATTTTTTTTTTAATATCCTTCCTTCCGGCCTGTATCAGGAGTAAAAGGTAGCTTCCCTATATCTTGTTTTCAAGAATTCAGCTTATTTTACTCAAACACATGAAGGTAAAAATGCATAGAACCTGATTATAGAAGATTCTCAGTTTTCATCAATACTGAATTTGGATGAGAATTTCAAAAAAATTTGTCAGCAATCACCAAGTTAGTTTCATTTATGACAATCACTTTTTGCTGCCAAATTTGGTGAAATTTTAAGTGTTTAAGGGTTATAACAATGGTTACAACAATGAAAGAAAATTTGTGAGAAACTGCGTTCAATAAAACCTATAAATTTAACCCAGTTATAAAGGAATCCCTTATCTGCTGTCTTCTTTCAATATGTTAGCCAGGATAAAATTTCAAACTGCTATATCGCAGCCATTTTTTAAGATAGAGGCGAAACAAAGAATGCTCTAGAATCCTTGTATCAAGGCTGAACACTTAAGGAAAAAACAACTTTTTTTGTATTTCTAATTTTTTTGTACATCTTTAAGCGGCCGCCATTTTGAAACAAGATGGCCGATGAACCTGGCTAACAAATTCATGGTGTCCAATACACATGCACAATTACACCCAAATCGGTTGATAAATATGAATGCTATCGCATCACAAAATCAGATATATATACATAGATAAATCAATATTTGAACAGAGGGTGGTTTTGTGGTCTGTGAGAGGGGAGGTCAATGATCGGTAAAAATATACTGAAATTTCCCGGAATGTCTTTCCTCTGGAAGGCTGCAATAGGTAGCCTAATATTTTTTATAATGGAAGCTACCTAAAAAAGCATAGAAATCACTTCCATAATTTCTGAGACAAAAGTACATCAATGTCAACTGTTTTACATGTGATTTTACAAACCTTAAATAACTTATCTTACTTTGAGGTGGTTTGGATTCATCCTCATTTTCGCTATCACTTGATTCGCTCGAATCCTCGCTGCTACTGGAATCACTTGAGCTGGAAGACAGAACACCTATTTCAGGTCCATCTGAAAGGAGAACCATACAATTATTTACAAAAGGCGAATACAAACTAATGTAATAAACAGGGATAAAAATAGCAAACATTTAAAAAAAATATATATATATATATATACGAAGTTGAAAAGAAAAAAGAAACAATAAGAGGATGGAAAATAAAGAGGTTTTAAAATACACACATCTATTTTTATTAAGATGATAGAATAAACATATGTGATATTGCTCCATACTATAAGGCAAGGACGGCAGCAATGATGAGTGAATGCCAAGTGCAGATCCATACAAAAAGAATAACCTCAATCGGCAGCAAAACAAAAACCCCCACAAAGCTGTCCTGCCAGCAATGGCCAGCCGCCATGCGGCAGCCCTTCAGTGGTGCTACATACCCCGGTGCCAGGCACTAAATGCGTTTAAGCTAAGGAAACCTGGCAGGAAGGGACTTGGTCATCGGTTCCAATGGCAAGGATGGCAAATCTTTTCACATCCGCTTACCTTTTTTTTTTTTTTCTTTTTTTTTAACATACTTATGACACGTCAACAAACAAAAGAATTTAGTAGATCAAGTAAAAATGAAATCAAAATTACTTAAAATTTTTTTGGTAATATTTAGTGTCACACTTTAGGGGAGAATGCTATTTTTGTTGTTGCATCTTAGATGCCAAATAATTGATAAGAGTTTTGTACTCTGTTATTTTTAAGAGAAGATGTATTTGAGTCATCTGACAAGATGTTTCTACTTGAGTTTTTAAATCATTAATTTCTGAAAATGACGACTCTCAGAAAAAATTGTTAAAATGGCTTCTTTAAACATTCTTTATACCCGGAACAAAGTTTTTTATAATTACACCATGGACATTTTTGCTTATATTGGTTTAATATATTTCCTTTCTGTTTCTGAAATTCTCCTAATCCTATCTTAGTCTGAAAACGTTTTGAACCAATATTGATCTAGATTGGAATTCATTATGTGTTGCATTTAATTTTCTTCAATCTGTACGACAACGACAAACAATCAAACCAATCGAATTCAGACAAACTCAGCCAGTCTAAATTCATGCTTTTTATGTGATTTTACTATATTTTGATATGGAACCTGAATCTATGCTGTTTGCCATCACTGCTATATGTTTCATATCAACATATGTTTGCTATCACTGCTACAAAGGAACTTCTGTGTTTGATAAGAGCAAATCCAAGGGGTTCTGTAATGAATATCATATGTTGGTATCATTTAATAATTCACATTTATTTCAACAAATATAACACCAATGTTGACATTGGCAGCAGACTGTAGAAAAAGATTAAATTTCTTTAAATATATAGCTGGAAAAGTAGGTTAGCAAGAGTGAGGCTGAAATTGGGTGTCAACTGTCAAAATCAGCAGAAATTGTACCTGCTTCTGCCATTCTATTTAATTAACGATCATTTACAGATAAATTCTAGGTAAGAAAACAAACAAACAAACAAAAAAAAATAAAAAGGATTTTATAAGAAATAATTAAAAGCAGATAATTGTGAATATGTGGAAGGTTTTCATCACTGAATAAAATATTTGAAACCTCTTGCTATTTTGAGGAAAAAAGTGGAAAATCATAAAACTTGATTTACATTCCTGTCATTCAATTATTTAATAAAGATTTTGTCAAATAGAGGCTGAAATGAAAAAAAAAATTGAAGGATCCTTTAAAGGACCCAATTTATTCCTAAACAAATCCATGTTCACTATTATTGTTACAAAAGAATAGAATACAATAAATAAAATAAATAAAAGGCCAGCCTGGAACAGACTACAGTTTATTTTCTTTCATTAAACATAACCAGGTTACTCCTGGATTTATTCTTTCCAGGCGTGGCCTGGTTCATGAAGTCTAGTGAGGCTTGTCAGACGTACACAGAGAGATAATTTTTTTTAAAAATCCCAAGCATTTGTTCCTCTCCATCTACAGAACTAAAATTTAAAATAAAAATTCTACTCACAAAACTTTAAATCACAAAGAACAGGAGAAAATAAGTAAATTAAATTACCTCACATATTTTATGTGAAAATTATAGCCTTTTGCCTTTAAATATACAATAAAACCTGCTAAGACAGAATCATTAAGGACAGAAAAATAATTCTGCTTTCGACAAACTTTTGTCTTAAGAGGTATAATTGTATGCTATTTCCTCGAACAAGACCATGCAATTTTTACATTTAAAACAGGTTGTGTTTTAACAGGTTTAACTATTATTTTCCAAAAGCAGAGATAGCAAAAAGCACATTGTAGTAAAAAATTAATATATATATATATATATATATATATATTAGTAATTAAAAGTCCAAAGTTTAGGTGAAAAAAAAAGTATAAAAAGATGTGCCAAAAAAAAAAAAAAAAAAAAAAAAAAAGGTCTTCCTATATTTTTACCTGGAGTTCCTTGTTTAGGAGTGTTTTCCATTATGGTTTCTGGAAAAGCAGGTGGCGGTGGTTTTGAGCTGAGCATGCTCAAGGAAGGCATAGAGGGCACTGTGCTGCCATTGCTGGGACTCGACTGGTTGTTGCCAATGGGACTCTTTGGCAGAGGGGAGCATTTCTGAACGGGTGAAGATCGACCAAACGATGCGGAGGAGTGGGTTTTCTGTTGGGGAGACAGCTTTTGAGCGGGAGATTTTTTATTGGTGAAAGTGTTATCAATGGGCGTGTTCGACCTAATCTTACTACTGCCTTCTGCCCTGGAAATTTAAAGCAATCATTTCAGAATTAATAAATAAATATAGACATACAGGTTTACAAATAATTTATATTTTATTTATAGAGTAGACAAATTTGCAAGTGAATGATACATTAAACAAACAGAATAAAATGTTTAAATTATTTTGAAAAGAAAAAAAAAATCAGGCTTCAATGGAAGGTAATATTAATATGAATATGGAATTAAAAAAAAAAAAAAATCTTTACCCTAATTGTTTGAAAATTGCAAGGAGGAATGAAATAAGAATAAAGAATGAAATAGGGTAAAAAAGTTAGCTCTGCTGTTAGGATGCGATCATTGAGTACATCTTTTCTCTGTGGCACCATGGAGTATTTTGATATGCGCCTGTGCCAGGTATTGTCGAAACGGAATGGATTAGTTATGATTTCGCCTTAACTATAAGTGGCTAGCCCCAATCAAGCGTATTAAATTTGCCTTCATCATTCTAAATTAATCTCATTTGTTTATATTCATTTCTTCATAAATTATTGAATCCTTTCAAATTTGTCTATTCTTTTACCTTTTGAGCAACTCACTACATTAATATATATACAAATGGAATGGCTTTTTATTTGAAATGATGAAATTTTTTTTATTATGTAACATATTTGTTGTCGGCTCGAGTTTCTGTTATCGGAACTTGCATAACAATATGCCGAAAACTAAGTCATCTTAACATCTTTAAATTCCAGCAATTTGATTTTAAATTAAGAGATGTGATCCAGTAAATTATTTTATTTTAATTTCTAATGAGCTCACCGGTCCAACTTAAATTCTCCAGTATATTTGGGACTTTAATTTATCGAATGTCATCTGCCAAAATTCAAAGATCTTATAGTGAATCTTAAATAGATTATTAATGCAATACAGTGACCAAGAGAAAATTCTTATGATACTGCCTTCCTGTCCTCTCCGATGTCAAAATAAAGAATGGATTTGAACCTCAATATCTCGTCTTCATTTCACTTCAAATAAAATATTCTCGCAAAGTTTTGAAAAAGCACCTGCTTGCATTGGACATGTGATCTCGTGGTATATGTTTACCATTTTCAAAACTTTGCCGAGGATATTTTACTTATCATTTTAATCTGAAGATGTCGCTGTTAGAGAGAAGGAAACATATAGTCATCTATATTAAAAGGTATTTTTAAATATTTCGTGTTATGTTTTTATCACTTTAAGCATTAATTGCTATTTAATTTATAGTTTGATTCTTTTAAATTTGTTATATCAGCCCGCTTAATTTTTCTATCGGCCTGGCAGATTAAAAAAAGTTGATAAAGAGAAGAGGTCGATTTTTTAGATTGTCCAAGATTTTGCTACTTACAGCAGCCTGTTTGATTATTGCATATGTTCTTGCTGTGTGTTTTTGTTTTAAGTGTTACAGGTCAATCTTCTGTAATTGAGCTGCAAGTGATAGAGATTTTTTTTCCATGCTTGAAAATTTTAAAAATCATGAAAAATCTGCAAATTGAGATACAGTTTTCAAACAAATTGCTTTTGAAAGTACATTTCTCCTTCCTCCTCTATCAGGATTGGCAAGTTTTTGACAGTGTGACGGTTTTATCTGGTTATAACCGTCATGTCAAACCCCTTTTTGACATAGTTTTTGACAACAACTGTCAAAACCTAAAATTGAGTCCCAAAACAGTTAAAAATTATTTTTACAACAACATTACATTTATAATTTTTCATAATTTTTAGTTTCAGACACTTGGATAAACTTTTTGACAGTTTTAGACATTAAAAATCACATATCCCATATAAAAAACATGATTTTGGTTTAACAAGGTGCTTAGAAAATAGAAAATAATTGTAAGCTGTAAACATAGAATAAAAAATAATTAAAAGTATCGTTACATTAACAATATGAACTAATCAAACTATTAAATACTTTAATTTTTAAAAATGAAAGTACCTGTTGAATATAATTGTATAATTTAATGTAGGGGTGCACAACCTTTTTAAGCGAAGGGCCACTTACCAAAATGACTGGGTTGTCGAGGGCCACCATCAGAAAATTTTTGTTTCGAGGGGGTGTGACGGGGAGGGGGGGGGAGGATCAGATTAAAAAAACAAATTTCGGAAGGGTAGATTTTGCCCCCCCCCCCCCCCTAGGTTCTTTTGAATGAAGGTGGAGAGGAGGAGAAACATTTATTATTCTAAATTGTATTTCTTAACATAATCAGTCATAAAATGTGATATCAAAGGGGTGCACAACCTTTATAAGAGGAGGGGCAGTCACAAATGCATAATTTCCGTCTCCACCGCCGATCGACGATTGGGACTTTAACGCTTTCTGACTATTTGTAAAATCAAACGCTTTTTAAGTCATTTCCGGTATTTTGGAGGATTATGAAGATTTTTAAGAAGATATGATATAAGAAATTAATATATATTAATAGATTATATAGAAATATTAGATTATATAGAGATTAGATTATATAGAGATTAGATTATATAGAAATTAATTAGATTATATTACTATAATATTTATTATATTACAGTTATAAATTAATTAGATTATATAGAAATTAATAGATATTATATAAGAAACCATGTTCAACCAGAAATGACTTAAGAAGCGTTCGGTTTAACAACTAATCAGAAAGCGTTAAAGTCCCAATCGTCGATCGGCCGTGGACAGGGAAATTATGCGTCACAAATATCACTGGTCAAGAGCCAACATCCATAGGGTGGACAAAATTTTGTTTCGGGCAAGGAGGTGTGTGTGTGGGGGGGAGGGGGGGGGGTGTCGGCCTAAAAGTTCATAAACATGGCTAATTTTAAAAGGAGGGTTAGCTCTCTATACTCAACCACCTCCTTAGTCAGCTTAACCCAATTCAGTTGGAAAGGATGAAAAAAACTAGCATTTTTTTTTCCATGCGCGATTGACAATATTCATAGTTTTTTTCCTAGTGATTGACGAAATTCACGATTATTACGCACATGTTCGGCGAAATTTGCAATTTTTTTTCTATCCGATCGGCGAAATTTGCAATATTTCGCACCGAATTGGCGAAATTTGCGATTTTTACGCACCCGATTGGCAAAATTCGCGATTCTTACGTGCCGATCGGCGAAATCCATGATTTTTACGCGCCCGATCGGCAGAATTTGCGATTTTTACGCGCCTGATCGGCAAAATTTGCAATTTTTACGTGCCCGATCGGCGAAGTTCGTGATTTTTACGCACCCGATCGGCGGAATTTGCAATTTTTACACAGACGATCGACGAAATTTACAATTTACACGCACCTGATCGGCAAAATTCGCGATTTATATGCATCCGATCGACAAAATTCGCGATTTTTACAGGCCCGATCGGCAAAATTCGCGATTTATATGCACCCGATCGACAAAATTCGCGATTTTTACGGGCCCGATCGGCAAAATTTGCGATTTTTACGCATATGATCGACGAAATTTACGATTTATACGCACCTGATCGGCAAAATTCGCGATTTATACGCACTCTATCGACGAAATTAATGATTTTTACGCACCCGATCGGCGGAATTCGCGATTTTTACGCACCTAATCGGCAAACTTTGCGATTTTTACGCACCTAATCGGCAAACTTTGCGATTTTTACGCACCTAATCGGCAAACTTTGCGATTTTTACGCGTCCGATCGGCAAAATTTGCGACTTTTACGCAGACGATCAGCGACATTTACAATTTACACGCACCTGATCGGCAAAATTCGCGATTTATATGCATCCGATCGGCAAAATTCGCGATTTTTACGGGCCCGATCGGCAAAATTCGCGATTTATATGCACCCGATCGGCAAAATTCGCGATTTTTACGGGCCCGTCGGCAAAATTCTCGATTTTTACGCATATGATCGACGAAATTTATGATTTATACGCACCTGATCGGCAAAATTCGCGATTTATACGCACTCTATCGGCGGAATTCGCGATTTTTACGCGTTTAATCGGCAAACTTTGCGATTTTTACGCGTCCGATCGGCAAAATTCGCATTTATATGCACCCGATCGGCAAAATTCGCGATTTTTACGGGCCCGATCGGCAAAATTTTCGATTTTTACGGATATGATCAACGAAATTTACGATTTATACGCACCTGATCGGCAAAATTCGCGATTTATACGCACTCTATCGGCGGAATTCGCGATTTATACGCACTCTATCGGCGGAATTCGCGATTTTTACGCGTTTAATCGGCAAACTTTGCGATTTTTACGCGTCCAATCGGCAAAATTTGCGATTTTTACGCGTCCGATCGGCAAAATTCGCATTTATATGCACCCGATCGGCAAAATTCGCGATTTTTACGGGCCCGATCGGCAAAATTTTCGATTTTTACGGATATGATCGACGAAATTTACGATTTATACGCACCTGATCGGCAAAATTCGCGATTTATACGCACTCTATCGGCGGAATTCGCGATTTATACGCACTCTATCGGCGGAATTCGCGATTTTTACGCGTTTAATCGGCAAACTTTGCGATTTTTACGCGTCCGATCGGCAAAATTTGCGATTTTTACGCAGACGATCGGCGAAATTTACAATTTACACGCACCTGATCGGCAAAATTCGCAATTTATATGCACCCGATCGGCAGAATTCGCGATTTTTACGGGCCCGATCGGCAAAATTCGCGATTTTTACGCAGGCGATCGGCAAAATTCATGATTTTTACGCAGACGATCGGCGAAATTTACGATTTATACGCACCCGATCGGCAAAATTCGCGATTTATATGCACTCGATCGGCAAAATTAGCGAGTTTTATGCACCCGATGGGCGAAGTTTGGCAAAATTCGCGATTTCTACGCACCTGATCGGCGAAGTTTGGCAAAATTTGCGATTTCTATGCACCTGATCGGCGAAATTCGTGATTTTTTCGCGTCCGATCGGCGAAATTGATCCGCGGGCCACCAGTAATCCGATCGCGGGCCACAGGTTGTGCACCCCTAATTTAATGTATAAAATTTCATATAAATAATATACATATTTCTATATTGTTTTAATGTTAGTCCCAGGTTAATAGAATCCAAACAAAGAAAAAAAAAAGGTTGCACCTGTTCTTTGCTTGCAAATGCACATTCCAGAAACAAATGATTAAAGGATTAAGGTTAGACTTACAGCTACAAACTTGAAATAATATGCTCAAAAACGGGGCATTATATATTATAATGTATAAAAATAAAATTTAACATAAACAAATTGTTCTAAATAATTAAACTGAAACTAACATAATAAAATGAAGATATATTAAGTATGTGAAATTATTGAAACCATCTTCTTTAAAGTTATTGATTTAAAGAATGTTTAATTATATTTATTTCATATTATAATCCATTTATTTACTCCGAAAACATTTGTGATTTACATATCTAATGTTTAAGTACAAAAACAAAAATTGTAAATCATTAAAAATCTTGATAACTTATGATCAGTCATTGAATAATAACCACTTTTTAAGCATAAATTAGATTGCTAAAATATTTTATAACAAACTGAACACTTAATAGTAATTAAGATATAAATAGTACCTTGAAAAATGCATTTAATAGTAGTTTCAATATTTTTAGATATTTTTACTAGCATGACAATTGACAAATAATTTGAATTTTGAAATATACATATACTTTTATTACAACTTAATTATAGTATAACTAAATAAAAATTATTTAACATATAAAACCCTGCCTTCTATTCGAAAGTGCAAAAAATGAATTCATGCAATGTTTAGAAGCAATTCAATAAGTGAAAAAAGGAAAATTGATTAATTGTCATTGTTGATATGACATTAAGGACATGTTTTTGCTTTATATTATATGGATATTAGAACATTACATATAAGCACAGTCATAAACATAAAATGGGAGGAGGAGAAAAATTAAGACAGTTAAAGAAAAACTTAAGGGACTTTAAATAAAGAAGTTGAGAATTACCTTGTCTTCTTCAGCTGGACATTGTAGGTCAACTTTTCTAAAGTTATCTCGCCAGTGTTGTGGTCAATGATGAGTACACACTCTTTCTGATAAGGTTTCTTGGATCCTTTAAAAACAGTGTTAGCTGTGCCAGATCCCTAAAGAATAAAACTTTTCATAATAAAAAATACATGCAATGCTGGAATTCATCTAACCTGAATATAACGTTCAAATTTAAGCAGGTGGGTACGGCACTCTGCCCACGCTTTGGTTTACAAAATAGCACCCTACTTGCCCCTCATCCAAACAACAGCTCCTTGACAACCAGTAAAATGCCCTTTTGTATTAAAATATTTGTTTACATAGTAAAAACTGACTTCTTTCTGTGTCTTGACTTTTTTTAAAATAAAAAATTTCTATAAAAATCACACAAATGCCTTTAAAAATAAAAAAGTGCATGTAAGAATTTTAAAAAGAGTTTTAAATGAGTCTTTAGAAATCTAAAAAGTGCCTTTTTCCCCACCAGCAGCACCCTGCCCTTTATTCATTTCTTTATTATATTATGCCCTTTATTATATTTCTACAAAGTAGAATGCAGGTGCTTCTTAACTGAGAAATTCATTGTGTGAAGTTGTGCATCATACAGATTGCGGTATAAAGATCTTCTACTGTATAAAAAGTCAATGCACAGAGCTACAAAAGGAATAAAAAAGAAAAGTGCCCAGTTAAACTGATGGCATTGAGCTCACAGGCTATTCACACTAATTGTATATTATACTCTTATTTCAAAGAAAAAACTCATTTAGCTAAATTAAGGAGGAGGGGGATTAGTTTCCCCACTTTATACTTAACTAATGAACCTCCAAATCTAATCAGGGAAGCGCCTTATTAGAATAAACCGGTAAACAAAATCTAAAGCAAATCGGATAATTCAGCATGAAAAACCCATTTATCTAAATTAAAGGGGGTGCTTTGAAATAGAAATATTCAGGTAAAATGGAATTCCTCCCTTTTATACTTAACCAATAAACCCCCAAAACTAATCCGAAGAAGAGCCTTATCACAATGAACCTATGTACAAAATTTGTAGCAAATCGGATATTTCAATCAAGAGTTATCGCATTACATACTATACGTACATACAGAACCTGCGGGCACATTAGCTATTAGCTCTCAGGCTTTGATAACCTGTGAACAAGTTATTTGACAATATGCAACAATTCACCACATTTTGCTATTTACTATTTGACTGTCAAGATGCCAGAGAGAACTTTGCATCCAAGTACCCAATATGGCAAACTGCTTATTTCATGTTGTTTTAAGAATACTAACTTCTGTATGATTTACTGCGCAATAACAAATGCAGTGATGACACAAATAATTAAGAAACAAAATACAATAAGAATAGAATTATATAAGAACATTACAATAAGAATCTAAAGAACATTTAGAAATTTCTTTTTACCTCGATATGAGGCACAGTCACTGTAACCTGATGACCTTCACCAATATCTATTGTGGCTCTTTTTGTTGTGTCCAAGGACGCTGGCATGAAATCATCTGAAACAGGAAAGGTGAAATTAGAATCATAATTAAATTATTTAAGAATGGATGATATAAAAACTATAGCAATAAATAATAAAAAAATCTGTAAGTAGTATTACAAGATTATTATTATTATTAATGGCAGCTTCTTTTTTCTTGGAATGAAAGAGAAAACAGCAAGACTGAAATTAGCAAGAAAAACTAAATTTTCAAAGCACTTTCAGGCAATCATTATTTACATTTTAAAATGTCAGCAGATTGCTATATTTTTATGAAATTTTTTTCACTTTATCAAATGCACAAGCAATTGGCTCATTATTTACATCATTTAATTCCTATATTGAGAAGCAATTTATTTAATGTAGTAGCTGATCCGCCTGGCGTTGTCTGAGCCCGTGATAATAACCTTAAACAAACCTCGAAGTTTGCATGATTTTATATCTAATTTCTATTTTGTATGAATTTATAAAGGAAATTTTCAATTGATATTTAGTGGTAAAAGCGCTCAGACATGTTCTTGTTTTGTTTTTTCACATAGGGTTGTTTCATAGATTAAATAATAATTCTTCTTGTTCGAACTCTCTGAAAACGCTGTTTAATGCAATCCAACAAAAATTTTAATGGCATTATGCATATCACATTTTGACACTTGGAAATAGACTTTTACTAAAACAGACAAGCAAAATTAAGAAAATTGAGAAAGAAAGGATTTATAATAGAATTTTACAAAATGTAGCACATATAAATGCATGTAAATCAGGAAATAACATAAGCGCGGAAAATAAATTCCATAGTAAACAATCATGCTCTATGAAAAATTTGATAACTTCCTTTACCGTATGTTCACAGAAAGTAACAACACAACAAACAGTACGGAACAGTGCATTCCTAAAAAACTTTCACTAATTAAAAGCAAATATACCTCACTTTACAAAAAAAAAATGTTTACTCACATCTAAACGTATGAAAACAAGGATGATCTCCTTTCATAAAACTCTTGCCTAATTTAATTTCTTTAACTTCATTTGACAAACCTAACTTTTCAGCCATGTTTTTCTGTTGTCTGTCTCTCGTTCTACTTTCCAACTAAATAAAAATGTAAGAAATCTAGAATCGATTAATCTGATATCGAAAGCAGTAGGCTATGACGTCAAAAGCAGCAGCTGACTAGGATGCATATTAGCAAACCTTACACAAATTCATACATAGAGATATTTAGAGCTCTACTATTGGTCTGGCGCATTCAAATCTCCGCCCCTTCCTTCACAGCCATGAAAAGCATGTTAGCGTGAAGGAAATCATTACTTTTGTTGACAAATCGTTATTTTTTTAATAGAGCTGTGTAAGGTGACGTCACGAAAAGGTTTTTACTGCTGCTGTAGGACAGCTATCGCTACCTTTATCAATGCTTTTTCTATTTGTGTGTCCTACAGCTTTTATCATTGTTCTCCGAAAAAGTCACGTGATGTGAACTGCTCTATTGAAATTGTGCAAATTTAAATTGTATGGAAGATAAGAAGGACTGCAATATCTTTGTTTGTTAACAAACAAAGATATTGCAACAAACAAAGATATCTTTGCTTTTTCCTTGTGATAAATTGATATGGTTATAACCGTTTCTGAACTCATTTAATATTTCTTTATAAATTCTATATTTATATAATAAATTTAAAAAAAAAATTTGTGTGTATTTTTTTCTCCGGGAGGGATTTTTGTGGCTCTGGAGGTACATTGTAAACTTCTGAGGAGGTGGACATTTCAATGCCCTCCCCCGTGCCACCCCTTGAATTCAACACTGGTGGGAGTGAATCTGGAGTATGCCTCTGAGTTTGTTACTTTCATCAGCTTTCGAAAGAAAATTTTAAATATTTATATTGTTGCTCTCTCCGAAATATTGACTTGCTTTCATTATAGAGATATTTATTAGGATATTATTATTGTTATTATTTTGAGTGTGTGTGTGGGTAATGTTTTGGTATTATTATATGCAGGGTTGTTTGATTTAAATCAAATGATTTTAAAAAAATCTTTGATTTAAATCAGTATTTTGAACATTGATATTTACAAGCTGAATAAGGATTAAATTAATCGTTCGTATTCAAATAAATGTCATCATTCATGTCCAAATTAAAAATTACCTTTTAATAATGTTAAAACTTTTATAAGTTGAAAATAATTATTTTATGAAATTAAATGCAACACTACATTCAAAATATTATTTGTCCTTAGTGCATCACACAATAAATACTGATATAAATGCTCTTTCATTTTTAAACTTTTGTCTTTCCTAGATCACTTCATTTTTGCAAGTTATATGTTGAAGTTTTAAAGTTAAATATCTACCCTATATATATAAAATCCTAATGAAACGAATTTGTGAAACGATTTTATGAAACGACTGATTAAACGACTGATTATGTTTCCAGGCTATTTTAATAAAATATTAAACGCTTGATGGTGAAATTAATACCAATTGTCCATAAAAATCCGCGGATGTCAAAACTGGTAATAGAATTTTGAAATTGGAATTAGTTTTCGAGATATTAATTTTTTTCTAATTTTAATCACATTTCTGTAATGATGGCAACTAATTACTCAGTTTTTTTGTGACAAAAAAGGGAAAAAATTGAAAAGGATCCCGATAGGGATTATTTATTTCTTTTTATTCGTCATTTTCAAATTGAAATTGAATTTATCTTTTATTTCAATCGATAATGAAGACAAGATTGTGATTAAATTATGTTTTTCAGCAAAATTTGAAAAAAAAATCACATTTCTATCGTCAGGATTCAATCTTCTGTCATCATTTAATTTAATTTATAAACTGAAAATATTTTGAATAAATTGGTCCAAATGACGTCATTTAGGTACACGCAAAAGAAAGGGAGGAAAAGGAATTAATAGTATTTATTATTTATTGATATCATTTTGTTATTTTTTTGTAAAATTTAACTAAACGAATTTATAAAATTCGGATATTTGAAACTAATATATAAATTAATAATTGCCCAACTGAACGGAAGAATAAAATATCCTGCTTGGTTTTCTATCCTGCTTGGTTTTTTCCGCCAAGCTTTTTAAAAAAGCGTCAAGACCCCTATAATAGAAAAGCACCAAAAGTTCATTGGGTTTATTTTCAAAACTTTTGGCAACAAATCTATGTATATTAACGAATCTATCCCTTTTTGAAGCTCGAATTACGCCAAACCTAAAAGCAAAGGATCCTATAATGGAAAAGTACCCGATTTTCTTATGGACAATATTCAAGTGACAGAACATGGTGTAAAATTACCGCGGATAGCAAATTTGTTTAAATATCTCATCAATTGATGCCGAATAAATACAGGCATGCATGCACAAAATATTTAATTAATTTTGTATGATATATAATTATTAGAAAATTCGTATATACATATTAATTAAAAAAAATAATTTACATATTTAAAATAACATGAAAATATGCGTGATGGTGCACTAAAATAGAGAGAAAATTAAAACCTGTTACTGAAAATGTCTATAACATAGTACTTTTCAATACCGTGGTTCTTAATGTTATTCACAAGCAGATGGAATTTTTCTCATCCTTAAACGCAAAGGAAGAATAGAATAGAGATTGTTGTTATAAAAGTCCGAGAGGTAGTCACAATTTAAACCTAACCATTTTATACAAGCTGGTTTTCAAGTAGTAATTGATTTTACTTATCAATCCCGAAAACAGTCGTCAGTTGTCGCAACAGCTGTGTATGAGGCCATGATAATCGAAAAATGTCCCATTAAAATGTTAAAAGCATGGCAACCCAATTACAGATTTACCAATATTTTTAAAATAAAGCACGCTGTCATGTTTTTAGAGGCCTCGAAGTCTGAGCGGGGGTTGGCGAGCGTATTTCGCAGGGGGTAGGCCCCCTAGTATTCAATATAAAAGTATTTAATATGATAAGATTGTAATATAAATCACTGATTTTAATCTGTTAAAATTATGATTTAAACATTGAAATCATGTAATTAAAATAAAATCCTTAAAACCCTATTTTTAAATACTAGTAAATTTTGCAGTGGCAAAAATTATGGCAAAAAGTATTTTTGCCAGGACAGTTTTTTCCACTTAGACAAAAATTGGCCAACCCTGATTGAAATACACGTATGTATTTAGCATTCTTTGCCGCATTTACTATGTGATTAGATATTATTGGAGTAATACCTTAATGAAAAAATTAATAACTTAAATTAACTAGATATTTATGCACACAACACACATACGTATATATTATCTATAACAATTTAATAGTAGAATAATATGATTTTAAGTTTTAAATAAATCTGAATTTGTTTGCAACAACTTTTTTTTAATTTAAATTATTTTGAATTTTTATCTAGGAACTGTAATTAAATTAATAGAAATGTATGCAGAGAAAATAAATTCATGCACAGTACACAAATAATATTAATTAAAAAAAAATCTGATTTAAATCAAATAAATCAATTTTTTTTTTAAATCGTGATTTTTATCAACATTGATTATATGAATGGTACGTACAGATGTCACTGAGGCACTGGAGTATATTTTTGGTGACAAAAAGGCAATTTAATGCCTGGGCAATCCACCAATTTGGGCAAGATTTTTCTTCCTATGGCAGTCCGGTAGAGCAGATTGTGTGTGTTTTATATTAAATTAAACATTGTGTGTTTTATAATAAATTTATTTTTGTGTGTTTATAATAAAAATTATATGTGTTTTACAATTAAATTGTATGTTTTTAAGTACCTCCTCCATTATCCCACCGACCACTTTTCATAAGAAAAAAGCTATCGTCAAATTATAGGATTTAAGGCCAAAGATGCATTATTGTGGCGACACATTCACTTGACTCAGAACTGTTGCATGTGTTTGCTATGTTATCAAGTGGCTATAATTTGACATTTACCTGTATCTTTCATTATGTTTTACTGATTTATTAGTTCTTTCGTTAATAAAAAAGCAATTGTGTCCTTAAATGGCAGTACCATGATATTACAAGAGAAAAAGCATTGAAAAATGTTGCGATGAATAGTTACATACAATAGATTAGTTTCAACTGATGTCAAAAACTTTTATTCACCAGCTGAGAGGGATAATTAGGAAAAATAATGTAAATGAATAGATATCAAAGTTTTTTTTTTTTTTTTTTTTTTTTTTTGCAAACTCTTTCATAAATATATTGTAAATTTTATTGCTCGAGCTTACTAAGTTGGCGCATTGAAGAGTGGGGTTTTTCAGAATTTCTTCGCATTTATTTATTTATTTATTTTGAGATTCCAATGGCAGCATTCTTTCATTTGTTTATTTGGCGTTACAGTTTGGCACAGTTTATGAACAGTGGTTAACAGGATAATGGAGAAGTACCATTTTTTATAACAAATAAAAAAAATTAGCAAGCTAAGCCTAACAGGTACACACATGCCTTTAAAAAATAATCATTTTAATTATCCTTTTAGACCATTTATATATAAGCGTTTTTTTGTCTAGGTGCTTATACATTGCATTAAATAATACAGGCTTAACCATTTGGCACATTTTTGTTGTTATATCCAACTTAAAAAAAATCTGCAACTGCAAGAACCCCACATCAAACACAATATAAAATAATGAAATTTTCCATTAAGACAGTGACAAAAACAAGATTGCTATATTTGATTAGTGGATTCTAAAAATGCCTAGTTTAATAATATTTTAAAATATAAACAAAGAATCTACATCAGAAATCTATAAAGCACTTTGTCTCAAGCTATGCAGATTTTTAAGAGACTACTTCTCGCTAATGTTAATCCTATGGGGAGGGGGGGAGTTTGCAATATCTCATTCGCATTTCAATATTTTTAAATGATTTTTTTTTTTTGCATTGGGTAACTGAGATCAATCTCTATGCATGCTCCTTTGTACTTTTTCGATTTTGATTACGAGTTTTTTTTATTAAGATACTTTCACTTTCGGAAACTGTTTGGAATGTAAAAGTATCCTCAATAAAAAAAAAACTGCAACAAAAATCGAAAAGCAAAAAAAGGCCATCATAGAGATTGACCTCATCTATCCAATGCAAAAAAATTCATTTAAAAGTATTGAAATGCGAATGAGATATCGTAAAATATTTCCCCCATAGGATTAACATTAGCGAGCGAGTTTTTTCGCCTGAGTGAAGTAGCCTATATAAAGTGCATGTCATACCATATTTTGACTATTGAATTCTGTACACCTATTGCACTAGCTTAGCAAAGGGGGCACGTTTGGGGTTAAAAATCCCTTCCAGAGTATTTAAAAAACTGAGAAGATGTATAGAAAAACACTTGTCTTAAGGTAAAGTAATGTTATGTAAAAAACAAAGTAAAGAAAAGTATAAGCAAGCAGCATAAAATGTCATTCTCAACAGTTTCAATGGACTTTACCCATGTGACGTCAGCTGCAGGTATAGAGAAGAAAAACACCAATAGTCGTGAAGAACATTTTAACACAGCTTCTCCTTTATCCAATAAACAGTCTTTTTCTGAGGGTACATACCCGCAGAGGCGTGACTGTTGCCACTCGTGGGTAAAATCCATTCTTTGTAATAGGGGCCTCCATTTAAACACAAAATCAATGAAAGATTAGGTTAGGAGCAATAGCAGTAAAATAGTCCTATGTTACTGCATTCCTCTTTCTTTTTTCTCTGAAGTCTAAAGAAGATGCTCTTTTATGAAACCTTTAAGCACACAAATGTTAAGTTTATTACGGCTGTTTGTGTTTCTCATTACAGTAGAACTCCAATTATCCGAATCAATTGGGACTGGACCCCATTCGGATAATCAAAAATTCGGATAATTGGATTTTTTCCGAAAAAAGGGTCTGTTCTAATTAATTACTGTATGTATGCTGAAAATGGGAGAAAAAAACTTTTTTTGAAGAAAACATCTTTAAATTAATGAAATGTAAAGGGAACACCTTTACATGTTAAGCGTACTTACAAGTGCTGTACAGTATGTACGTATCGTACTGTAAATGAAAGTCATATTGCTTGCTGAACATCTCGATCAAAGTAAGCTGTTTGACAGTCTTCATCCCGCATCAAGTCCCGCATCCGCTTGACAGTGAGAAGTTGGTCACACTCAGGCTGACGCTCCATTCACTTGAACGCAGTTTTAAGACCGGCAAATGCTTCACTAGCTGATGGTCCCGTGTCTACTTCAACTTCGCCATTAAGGTCATCTTCTTCCTCGACACTTTCTTCTCTCACACTTTCAATATGTTCATCGTCATTTAGAATTTGAAACCCAGGTGGGCCGGGCCGGCCACCTGGCGACGGACGACAGTCAATAATCGAACTTCACTATATGAGACGGTGACTCATCATCCCAATAATGTTCGCGCTGCGCCAACACTATAGTCTGTTCAGGGAAACGAGATAACGAAAGTAAACAAACGGGTTGCAGAAAAATCGCCAAGGAGCCACACATTTGGCACAAATCCCTAGGTTGGCGAATTTTATTTTTTATTTC
Organism: Maratus michaelseni; assembly: GCA_963931845.1. Lineage (NCBI taxonomy): Eukaryota > Metazoa > Arthropoda > Arachnida > Araneae > Salticidae > Maratus > Maratus michaelseni. The sequence goes on from OZ007588.1 coordinate 13,410,431, forward strand.
GATTTGTTAATTTTTTAAACATTTATTTTGATAACTATATGAAAACAACACAAGTTGCTAACTGACTTACATCGAGATTTTAAACAAAAATGTAAAAGTTTAAGACGTAAAAATATAAATTATTCTCTATTTATTTTAAACAGCGTTGAATTCAGACATATTTTTCCCTGGTGGGATTTCTGTGCCTCCAGGCGAGACATTATACAGTTTCGGGGGGGGGGATTATACTTTTTGACCATTAAAAGTATAAAATCTGAAATATTCCGAGAGGGGACATTTTAATGCCCCGAACGGAATTTCCTCCCGGGGCAAACCTTCTGAATTCAACATTGTTATAAACCATCATCAGGAGTTAATTTTGTTAAATACAAAATAGTACAAAACTATTTATATCTTACATTATTGAAGCCCACTTACCTCATAAATCATTCAGAAGATGAAGTTAAAGTATCGGAACTATTAAAATCTAGATTGATTACCATGGAATCCACTATATTATCTATAGCATTATTTAAATCCCACATTTGTTTTTCCACTGTATTTGTTACATGTTGAATGCATCTTTTTCATTCTTCAGTGCCAATTTTGCTGATACTTTGAGAGAATATATCTTTTACATGAGGCTCATTTTGAATGTTTTGTTTTCTTTCGCAACGAAGTTCTTTATTTGTGCCCAATTCAGTTCAATAGGATTAAGCTCGCAATGATAGGGGGGTAATCGTAAGACAGTTTTATTTTGTGCTTTTGCCATTTCATCGACAGCGTACTTGTCATATTTATTTTTATTTTGCTTCACTAACTGCAACAGTTCCGCTTTTAACATTCCGTCCTCAAAAGGGATATTTTTTGTTAAAAGCCAATCAACAATCTGTTGTTTTCTCCATGAAGTATTCGGTATTTTTTCTGATTTTCGGGAATGATAAGGAGCATTGTCCATTACTATCACACAGTTATCTTCCAGTCGAAATAAGATATCACCAAACCACTTTTCAAAACGTTCTGAATTCATGTCTTCGTGATAATCTTTATTTTTATTTGATTCGAATAAGTCAAGCCCTCCATCCACGAAACCAGAATCGCTACCAATATGGGTAATTATCATCCGTTTTCCTTTTCCGGAAGGAGATTTTAATCCTGAAGAAAGACCAGATAAAAATGCTTGTTTTGATGATTTTACTAATGTATCTTTCCAAACTTTACTAACTGTATGGCCTGCATTCAACCAAGTTTCATTCATATAATATATTTTGCGCCCTTCTTCTCTGAAAGATTTGATTTGCCGTAAATATTTTCTTCGCCACACAATTATTTCGTTTTTATCAATGAGAGTACTGTCTCGTCCTCTCCGTGAATATCTAAAGTTTAATTCTTTCAGGAGATGATAAAATGTTGTCCTTTTAAAGGTTGGCAAATCAGGGTCATCATTTACAACTTCCAAAACTTTATTTATAGTGGGCAATTCATTCCTGAAAAAGAACTCGTGGATTTTTCTCCTAATAGCATTCCTATCAAAATCATCTATATTTTCTAAAACACGTTTACGTAATTTTATTTTCTTCGGCGAGTTTAACACACCACATTTTTTATACTCTCTTAACACTCGAAAAACGGAAGCAGCATTATACAAGCAGCATTATCTCCTATATGAGAAATCGGAAGTTCAGGATTTGATTCAAGTTCCGTTTTATATACATTTAAAATCATATCTTTCTCCACCTTACTCAAAGCTTTTCTTTTTACTCTCTTCTTAGGCGGGCTCAAAGAAGAATTTTCACACTCCATTTGTGTATACAAAATACCAAATCAATCGAAAAAAATCGTCAATTTTAAAAGTGAAAGACAAGCAACAAACAGACGTTTGGGAAAAAAGCAGAAGCAGCACTTCAAGAAATCTGTTTGGCGCTTTTGGTACAACGCCAGGTTTAAGCATCGCCAATCCGCACGCGCATTTGTTTACTTTCGTTATCTCGTTTCAGCGAACGGAGTATAGATTCGCGGAGGGAAATACAATATAGTGCGCGTAGACCATAGACCTTCAATATACTAGACCCCACATTGGTAACCTTTTCGTTGACAGACATCAGTGGTGGTGGTGGTAGATTTATTCCGCCAAACTGGTTTTTCTCCCGCCAAAATCTACGTGGAATTTCCCCGAATTTCCCGCCGAAACTTTATATTGTGTCTGTGCCTGTCTGTGCTGTTGTTGTTTTTCTAGAGATTGACTAATATTTTAAATTCAAAACAGTTCTTTTAAGAACTTATTAAATCAGTTCGTTTATATATATATATATATATATTTTATATATAACAATATAGTTTGTTAATTTTTGAAATAATTTGGAATGTTTTCTTGGGAGAGGGGGGGGGGGGGGGTGAATTATTCTTTTTGTAAGATTTCTCATGTGAAATTGAGTTTATTACCTAAATATTGATTATTTATACATTTTTTTTAAACCCATTGATATTGTACCTGGCAAAAGCATGAGCTTCATTTTTACAGATTTTCTTATTATAATAAAATTTTAGAATATCTACATAATTTTTTAATTGTTTTTAGGTTAGACCATTAATAGGTAATAAAATGCATCATTTTCAGCTGATTATATCAGGTTTTTTTTTTTTATAACATGGGTTACTTTTTAGAAAAGTTTTTTTTTTTTTTTTTTCAAATAAGAATTTGTGATTAAGCAATAGCTTAATTGCCTGCCATTTTGTAATAAAGTGATAAAATGTAAAATACTCAATATATTAAAATCATCGAACAAGCTGTAAAAATTTAGCTTTGTTTAATTTTTTAAATTCTTTATTATACTTTATTATAAAGAAAATTTCAAAATTTATTTTTTTTAAGAGGACAGTACAATAAGTGATTCCTGTCATGTGACAACATTTTTCTTCTTTCAAGTGCTGCGGCATCGGAAATTCGGTTCAAAATGCTGACGGACTTTTCTGAAATATCTTCTGCTTTTATTGAAAGCCTCTTTTGATAGCAAACTAAATAAGAACACCTGCCAATTTCATGCATTTCCGATCACAAATTAATGAAACAATTTCCTGACGGCTCGGCCTACAGGCACAGGTAGATTTTGAAAATACAGATAGTGGGGCACCTGTTTATTGGGAATTGCATAAGAAATGACCTTTTTGCCATGATTCGGCAGTTTAAACCACGCACTTCAAAATCTACCTGTGTCTGTAGACAGGATTTTTTTTTCTTTCGGGCTATAAGAGTTGGTCTTATAAAAAAACTTGTCAAAGTAAAAGTTGTAGATACTATTAAGAGGATTTATAATAAATTTAAGTAGATTTGATATCTTGTGAATTGACGAAGTTTTGAATTCTTTTCTTCTTAAACCCTATCCCACCCCCCTTGAGGTCATTTTTAATTATACCAAAAATCTGTCATACATAAATTTTCGGCCCTTTTTCTAGAAGTATTAATAACTTTAAACGGATTCTATACGTATCATAATTAAGAAGCCATGGGGATTTTTCTGTTTTCACCCCCCCCCCCTCCCTTTGGTTCGATTTTGCCCATTATCGAACTTGACCAAGATATTATGCACTTTAATTTTGTGTATCAGTTTGGAAGAGATTTGTGCAGAATTATTGAAGTTATCGTGTCCATAAAAAAGTGATCTAGATAGATAGATAGATAGATAAAAGTTTTGAATTGGGGGTGGTTTTGGGTTCTGGAAGTGATGATCGGCGTAGATCTGCAAAAACTTTTCAGAAAGTCCAACATTGGGGAGAATGTAATAGGTGGTATTTCTTACGAAATCTGCCTAAAATCATAAAGTAGCCATTTTGTATTTGAGAAGGTTTTATAGCATCTAATTATGACAGCAAGTATTGTTTAGAAGTCCACATCTTCAATAGTTGCCGGTGGTTATTATTTTCAATAATTGTAAAGAAAAAAAAAAAACACTTGAGAGTTAAACTTAATTTTTTATAGCATCCAAAAGTTGCAAATTATTTCTTCTCAGAAACTTATGCAAAATAATAGTTATTTTAACAGAGAAAAAATTACACAAGTTCTAACTTAGTACATATAAAATATCCTGGAATTTTTATTTTTCATACAAAAAAAAAAAAAAAAAAAAAAAAAAAAAAATACTGTGCATTTGTAATTTTTTTTTTCTATACATGCGTATAATGTTATCGTTATCTATCGATGTTTTCCTTTTGATTAAAAATATTGTAATACATTTATACTTTCAATTAAATATATATATATATATATATATATGTATATATGAAAGATTGCCAAAAATATGCCTTTAAATTGGAACATCAAAAGCAAAACAAAAATTCTGGATTGCAGCAAAAATATGTTCTATAGAATGTATTGTTACATAAAGACAGTATGTGATTTCAAGTTTTCAAAACCTATAAAATACATTATCAAATCAAATAATATTTTATAACATGCCACTACTAACTTTCCACAAATTCTTCACTTTTGTAAGAAAAAAAAAAAGATACTGTAAATACTGTTCGATTTTCTGTTATTTTAATAATGCCTGCTAAATTTAATGCATTTTTAGAATTAAAAAAAAAAATCTGACATTAATTTGTTACATTTCGTGAAATGATTGTGTCAGATTGAAGCTTTCCAAGCAGAAATCTCGAAATAATATGTGTTATCGTACTTAATATCTTATATCACTAATAAAAAACATATAATTTAAGTAACATTTATTACAAGGACAAAGCCATTTTATAACATTAAAATAAAATACAGCAGCAAAAACAGAAAAAGAAAATCCATCCAGAAGATTAAACAATCCTTTTTTCACCATGGGTGGGACTCTCATAACTTATTTCTATCCTTTCTCTTTGACATTAAATCCTAGAAGGAGCAACAGTTTCGTTTTGGTTTGTTTACGTTTATTTTTATTGCGAAAATGAAATCGAAGTTGCCAAGAAAGCGATCACCGCCAAAACAGACATTTTTTAAAGCGCCAATCCGAGCTGATCCTGAAACCGGATTTTCAACAATATAACAAAGAGATGTGGCCTCTAGTAGATTATTCCTCTGAGGCGTAGACAGAATCATTAATTTGCGAATAGCAGTACGCTTTTGTCTTAATTTTTTTTTCTGAAATTCTAAAAGCTATTCGGATAATTAGCGATTCGGATAGTCGGAGTTCGGATAATTGGAGTTCTACTGTACTTTTTGTCACACAACATTTTTTTTTTTTTTTTTTTTTTTTTTTTTTTTAATGAGTAACAATTCCAGATGAGGATCCTGGCTGTGCTACTGCTTATTGTGTACTTTATTTCCTTTTATTTTACATATTTGATGCGTGTGTCTATATTTATTTATTTATCTTTTTATTTGCTAGAGAGAAAAGAAAGAACCAAGAAGAAAATAGAGACTTTACTCGAGTTGTTGATTATTATATTATTTTTTGTATGTAAATAAATAGAATTATTTAAACTGAATAATGTTTCATTTGTTTTAGAAAATATTGCCTGGATATTGAGAAATACTTTTGTTTGCTTCAGAGTAAGTTATTAAAAATTATTATATAGGAAAGACAGTAATTTAAATGAGTTAAATTAGAAAGTAAAAGTAACAACATTAGTTTGTGTTTGCTCTGTTGCATATAGGAAAGTATTTCTCTTGTAAAAAAAACAAAAAAAAACAAAAACAAGGTCACATAGAAATGGAGATTTTATTTAAAGTATTCTTAGCTTTTAACTAGAAAGGAATTAGGGAATATTAGATGAGGAAATGCAAAGATTACAATATTAAAAAATATTATTAGTTAAAGTAATCTTTGGGTGTAGATTAAAAATTATATTTTTAATACTTATTTGTCACATTGTAATCTGTAAAATTTATTTAATGAAGCTATTAAATGGGCAAGAAATTATTACTTTAGCATAAAAATGGTTTGAGAAGATTATCATTGAATATATAAAAAAGTTTCTTTTTTGCATCATAAAAGAATTCATTTTAAGAGAAAGTTATTAAGAATTATTATAAAGGAAAAACAGTAATTTAAATTGAGTTAAATTAGAAAATAAAAGTAACAACATTAGTTTGTGTTTGCTCTGTCACATATAGGAAAGTATTTCTCTTGTAGACGAAATGAAAAAAAAAAAATCATAGCTACATAGAAATACAGATTTTTTTTTAAATTAAAGTATTTTTAGCTTTCAACTAGAATACATATTGCAACAGTGTATAATGTACGGTATATTGAAATTCTACATATTTGGTGTGGTATTTGTGTTAGCACTGTGAGTAAACACAGGTTGTTTTTTTTTTCCCTCATACAATGTATAATTAGCTGATCCTGTACCAGTGAACTGTATTCAAAAGGTAAGTAACTGAAAATATAATCAAATTTACTATGTATGTAGGCGTAGAGTTGTATATGCCCGAATCCAACCAATAATTAAAAAAATACTTTCCCTCCCCTCTAATATATATATTTTTTTAGAATTTCCTCTTTTTCTTTTGTTACAAAGATAAACAACATTAGAAAAAAAAATTCATCTTCCACTAATACCTAATTTTATTTATTTTTCATTTGAAATTTTGTATCCAAAAACCCATATAAGAAGTAAAAATAGGAAAAGAATTCATATTCTGAAAAAATGTTATTCAAAGTCAATTTTTATTGTAATTTTATTATTAAAGATTCGTGAATGACAGCGAGTATATCATTTTATAAACTGGTTTGTACATTTGAATTTTTACATTGTCTTAATGTGATTTATTTATAAATATACAATTCTGTTTAATTTTTTTTTAAAGGTAGTTAAAAAAGCAAAATTGAATCTGTAAGTAATGTCTCTTACACACACATGTGTGTGAAAAAAAAGTTATGTTCAAGTTCACCACCAATAATTTTCAAAACTCTACACTCTACACCTATGTGCATAAGAATAATTTTAAATAATAAAATAAATTTTCCTAAAGAAAACTTCTTAACATAATTTAGGAACATTTGAATATGAAAATATTATCTATTAATGTAGTGGATTGATTACATATTCAATATATATATATATATATTATACACACATACATAGTAAGAAATATATTTGGACAGAATCGGTACAAATAGTACTATCTCCCCCAACTCCAAGGAATTTGATATTTCAGAATATGTCAGAATAATAAATTTTTTTTTTTTTTTTTTTTTTTTTTTTTTAAGAATTGGAAATTACATAAACTCTGAAATAACTTGTTTGATTTGAATAGAATAGAAACATTTGCATTAAATAAACAGTTTAAGCGCACAAATTATCCGTCCTATTGCAATATTCTCAAAGTGAGACACATCATCAATGAGTACTTTGGTTAATTTTAAAAATATGAAGAAAAACTTACCAATTATTTCTAGGCTGTCCACAACAAGATTAAAAAAAATAAACCCTCTCGAAGAAAGTTCTGACATGGCACCCCTGAGTACAATGTTCAACACTCAATAAAACTTAAAAAATAAAATATATTCAAATTTTAGCAATTACTTTAAAGGAAAAAAGCAATATATTAAAATATAAAAAATAAAATACATTCAGATTTTAGCAATTACTAAAAAAGAACGATATAATTAATAAAATATGTAACTTGCTAAATGTAATATGAATTCTTAATTTAATATAATATAGGCTAATAAAATCATTATTATTATTATTATTATTTTCAGTATATAAATATTAGACTAAAATTTAATTTCCCACAGAAACAAAAGAAAAGCCCTCTTAGTAAAATTTAAAAAATATATTCAAATTTTAGCAATTACTTTATAAGGAAAAAATATATATATATTTATTAAAATATGTAACTTGTTAAATGTAATATGACTTCTTAAAAATAATATGGGCTAATAAAAATCATTATTTTTTTTTTCAGCATATAAATATTAACCTAAAATTTAGTTTCCCACACAAACAAAAGAAACACTCAGTAAAACTTAAAAAATAAAATATATTCAAAGTTTAGCAATTACTTTAAAAGAAAAAAAAAACAATACATTAATTAAAATATGTAACTTGCTAAATGTAATATGACTTCTTAAATATAATGTAGGCTAATAAATAGCATTATTTCCCTTTTTTTTCAGTATATAAATATTAGGCTAAAATTTAGTTTCCCACAGAAACAAAGGCAAAATTCAATCAGTAGAACTTAAAAAATAAAATATATTAAAATTTTAGCAATTACTTAGAAAAAGAGCTATGTATTAATAATAATAATAATAATAAAGCAAATGCATTAAAGGGAAAAAAACAATATATTAATTAAAATATGTAACTTGCTATGTAATATGACTTCTTAAATATAATAAGAGCTAATAAAAAGCCTTTTTTTCAGTATATAAATATTAGGCTAAAATTTAATTTCCCACAGAAACAAAAGAAAAACTCTAAGTCACGTTATTTTAATGAAAATCTCATGCCTCTGTCAATTAAGATTTAAAACTAACAGATTATCTACCTTTGATTGTAAATCTTGTTACAATGCTTAATATGAAATACTGTAACTAGCCTTACGTTTCTACATTTTGGCATGCTTGTCCTAAAACACTTACAAAGTACCTCAGATTGTGTCAACTAGCAACCTTTTATAATGCTTTTTACAATGTTGGCAAACCTTTCAGACAAGTCTTTAAAAAGCATCTAGTCATTTACATGATAGGGTTATAAAAATGTTTTAAAAATCAAAAATTACTATCTGGGTTTATTGAGAACATACATCTGACTTGTGTGCTTGACATCAAGTGCCCGCTTATAAGTCATCGTCAATATACAGGGACGAGATAGCCACAAGGAAATTTACAACACCAGAGAGTTACATCCCGAAACTCCACAAAGTATGTGCAATGTAGCTGGCGGGAGTCGAACCCGCCGACCTGACTCCTACGCTCTCAAGCGATTAGCGGAATGGTGTCTTAACCACTCAGCCACGGAGGCCCCTGCAATATCTTACAAGGAGAGTGCCAAGTTTGGTAATCACAGATTTTGATTATTTTTATATATGTTGTAGGGTAGAAGCCCCTTAGTCTCAGGTTCAATGGATTTTATACAACGCTAGTAGTAGGATAATGAGAGTTCACCGGCAGAAGGCGCAGCCCGCAGCTGAGCAACCGAGCAACCGATAGTGCATTGTTCAGAATCAACCCTCTTTTTCTCACTGTAATCTTTTCATCTCATTTTGTTGGTACATCTGATATTTTGTAGAAAGTTTTGTGTGTAAGAGTATGTTTTAAAAAGCATGTATGTCTTATAGTTATTATAAATAGTTCTATGTGTGTATATATATGTGTGTGTGTGTGTATGTATGCGGGAAAATAGTTCTCTTTGTGTGTGTGTGTGTGTGTGTGACTATCTGCTTGTTTATCAAAGTTTTAGAAATATTTTTCATGTTTTTATAACGAAAAAAAAATATGCGTTAGTTAGTTAAAAAGTTTCACAAATTAAAAAAAAAATTATTTTAGAAAAAGTTTCACATTACTTAAAAAATTAAAAAAAAGTACTCAATAATAAAATCAACGATTTTTATTATAACAAAATAATTTACAGAAAGGTATTTACAGATCAAAATATACATCGCGATTTTGCGTTAGCAATACAAATCAACATTTTCTTCTTTATTACAAACGGTATTAATGTCATAATGGCCATATGCTAAACTGCTTATTCCATCATCCAATAAGTAACGCTTGTCGTCAAAGGGACTTAAGCTAATTTTATTTTGAGTTAATGTATATAGGCGATGGTCATCTTGGGCAATCCTTACCTGTTTCTCCATACTTGTTTTTTGTTGTTGAAGGCACTCCAAGTAGTCTTCATGTTTAATTTTCTGCCGAACAATCTGCGTAGATACGCCTTTTGCACGCTTCTTTTCATCTTTAACAGATTTTAGAGAATACATTTTTGATTTCAGTCCGACAAACTCAAGGGCTAATTCACCATTAAGTTCATCCTTAAACTTTCCGAGCGTCTTCTTATTATCCTCAGAGTATAGACGATGAGATTTCGGGTATTCAGAAAAGTCAAACAACTCACGATGCTGCTCCAGATCCTTATAAATATTATTGGTTTGAATATGATACGTTAGGGAATCTGTATCCGTAAAGAGTAAAACTGCACGATCTTTGTATGTTTTCTTTATAAAATTGTAATGGAAATCATACATACAAAGTTTAGATAGTTCGAGTATAGAAAATCCAACATAGATGGGTCGGTTCATATGTATGCTAGTTTTTAATCTCTCCACAGCAGTCAAGTCTTCATCATAAGTTTTAAACGATTTAAAAGTAGGCGATGCTACTAATTTTTTGGCTCTTTTTTCACCGTTACAAAGCACAATATTTCTTCTTTTTCGTAGATTTTCCATGGTTTTACCAAAAACAGAATTGTTCATTAACTTAAAAAAGTCTTTCTCAAAAGAAGATTTTGCTTCTTTCCTTTTTTCGGTGTTGAAATTAATATATTTCTGCAACCATGGTCCCTGTTTAAATTTTAAAGCTTTATGCACAGCTGTAATTTTTAAACCAAGTTCTAAATAAAATTTGAGATTACGATAATGGGTTATATAATTTCGTTTATTATTTAAATTTGGTATAAGTTTAGGAGTTCCCACGAATTTCCTATTGTTAAGCAAGCTTCTTGCATGAGAAGACAGCATCTGATCCTCCAAAGTTACTCTCTCAGGGGCGACAGGGTATTCATTATGCAAAGGATGTAAATGTTTCGGGTATTCCATGTCTACCTCGAAAAGATACCCAATTTCGGAGCTATCAGATAAAGATAGAACCCACTCTTCTGTGATATGACTTGTTTCACACCATTCAAAACCGCCATAAGGTAAAAATTGGCTCATAGCCCACCCGTATAAGTTATTGGCATCCCAATACATAATGTAGCTGGGTGCCTCATTTTTCTTATAATCGGGCGTACCAGGGATGTTTGCTCGGGCATATCTTTTACTTATCATGCTAATGCCGCCTCGTATTCCATTTTCAACCATAAGCAACATATCTATATCACTGAGTAATTCTAAAGGTGTATCAGACATCTTCAAACAAGCCTGCCATGCTAGCCCAGGTGCTGTAAACAGGTGAGCAGGGTCAATTTCATAATACTGCTGACATAATTTCCTAAAGTTTTGAAACACGTCAGCAAGTAGTAGAACATCTGTCTTCACATAAAGGTTGTGATAATCACCAAGAGTCTTGATATCAAATGTTTTCCATACATTCTGGGCATGTTGGTATTCCTTTTCACCTATAGGCTCATTGGTTAAACTATTAAAAAAGGCAGAAGGTGGAGGAAGCTGTTTCTCAGTAAATTTTTCAAAACAAGTAAAATAATCATAGGGGTAAACCCCTTTCCGTATAAGTAAAGATAAATTATTATTTTGGGGGAAATTTTCTTCAAGTACAGTGAATTGATCAGGTTGAAGGTTTTTAACAAGTTTTTCCAATGACGTAGGCAAAAATTGGAAAGAATCTATAAACACCATCTGAATAGGAGATGTAGGCTTTCTGATTTTAAAGGTGATATAGTTTTCCATAGAAATAGCAATAACATCGATTTCATGATCTTTGAATTTTCCAAGCTTTGTCATAATATGATGACCATCATAGTTTTTCAAGTTATGGAATATAACAGGAATTGTTTTACACTGCTTATAGTTCAAGTTGCATTCCACATGTGCAGCTCCTCTGTACGCACCTGACAGGTGATCATGGTCACGTGTACGTTTCTCATCTAAAGTTTTCTTACAAATATGACAAAACTCTGCTTCTCGAAATGCCTTTTCTTCCTTGGGAGAAAGCTTCATAGGTTTAATACTTTGTAACTTTTCTCCTAAAATTTCTTTTTCTTGCATCATTCGGTTTAAAAAATGATCAACACAGTTTCTACCACGATATACCTGTGCTTTCTTCACACACGTTCCATCGGGGCCAATAACCACATAGGCATAACCACATGGTAAGTGATAGGTTGTTTTCTCGGTATAGGATGCTTTAGAAGAGGGAGGGGCTGATGAAATAGGTATAAGGAGACTCTCAAAGTCCGCATAGATCGTATAGGCAACAGGATGTTGTAAATGAATACCTGTAAACTTTAATATATTATCCTTTTCATTAGGCATCTTTATAGCTTGCGCAACATGTTGAGAACAATATTCATTATGCTTATCCAATAGATCTTGTCTTGAAAATCGATGCAAACATCGATAACAATAGTGTTGTACACCATTATGCTTGGTAAGATCACCTAAAAGTCTTGAAAAACTTCTTATCAAACAATAGTGCTGCTTTTCACCATCACCAACCAATAACAAATTAATCACATCATGATCTTTCTTTTCAGATATATACAGGGGGAAAACTTCATCCTCTTCATAACCAAACACATTAACCCGTAAATTGTTGAGTTGTTCAATAACAGGTATCTTCTGAAGAGGTACAGGGCATTCTACATTACCTAATTTAATATCATGTTCAAAAGGTCGATAATGTGAAACACGTTCAGATTTTTTTGTATAATCCAAGTTCAGTTTAAAAGCCAAAAGACACCATACTAAACATTTCTTATCTTCGTTTTTTATATTCAACACTGCTTTTTTATCATCGAGTTTTTTAGACAAAGGAATATAGGAACTCGCAGCGAGGGGGTGATATAGCAATCTTGAGTTCTAAATGAAGAATTTTTCTAAGTTTCCAGCCAGAACCTCTTTGTACAAATTCTTCAAAGGATTTAATAATCTTCGAAAATCCTTCCTCAATATGTTGTGAGATAGTATCTTCTATAAGTTCGGTCATACACGAACATCGAAAATAACATTGAATTTCTTCAAACTCCTCATTATCAGTCAGACGTTCAAGTGATATTTTTTCTACCATATACCATTTAATTGCACCTTTTTCATGAATTTCACTTATTAAACGTTCTTGTATTTCAGTTTGTACATGTCTATGAAATACCTCTAAATCATTTTCATCACGTTCATCAGGATGCAAAATCACTGTTTTAAACACATTAAGTGCATCAGAATGCTTTATGTTTTTCGACTTTGCATTAGATAAGCTCATTTTACGTTTTACACTCACAAGAGGTGTGCGGGGGTGTTGAGTGCGTACATGTTGTCTCAGATCAAATTTTCTTCTAAACACTTTATCGCAATCACAGCAAGTAAATGTTGAATTCCGATGCGACTGTAAATGCTGCTTCAAATGATCCTTCCGGGTGAAAACTTGATCACATTCATCACACTTAAATGTAGACTGTCCATAGGCATTATGGATTTTCAGGTGTCTAATCAAGTCCGATTTCCTTCTAAAACACTTTCCGCAAGTTTCACAGGAAAACGACTTTTCATTAATATGAATCTTAGTATGTTGATGCAAATTAAAATATGTTGAAAAAACTTTGTCACAAGTGAGACAAACATGCTTTTTTTCCACATTCGTAGGAGTCACAGTCTTTAAAGAAACATCCTCTTCAACTTGCTGATTAAAATTAGAAGAACTTTGAGATATAGTATCTTTTTCTGTAAGAACTTCAGAGAATCCATCATGCTGTATCAATCCAACATTATCATGTGTTTTTAAATGTCTTTGTAGGTTTGATCTTCGTCCAAAAGGCTTCAAACAGATATCACAAGTATATAATTTCTCGCCAGAATGAATTTTCATATGTTGGTTCAGATTAGAAGTGCTCGAAAAATCTTTACCGCAAGTAAGACAGCTAAACATCTTCTTAGCAGATACAGAATCTCCCACAATCGAGGTTTCATCAATAGGCATATCAACATCCATAATATAAAATCAATAAAAAAAACTTTAACTCTTAATAGCAAACAACAGCGATTCGCACTGATAAAAAGCGGGAGCAATTTAAAACACGTTTAACCACTAGCGATATGAATCCTCAAATGATGAAAATCCTAATTTTTCCCCGTCTATTTATACCGACCCGAAGGCAAAGTTGAGCTTGCTATGATATGATTGTTATTAAAGCGCGTCATACGATTTCGGGGGCCTATAAGTTTCTTTCCCCTCTTTATAATATAACATAATTTAACAGATAAACCCGAATGTATACAAATTTAAATTCGTAAATTATATTATATCACAAAATATAAAAAATCCTACAAAATAAAAATAGAATTTAGCACTTACCCCAAAAACACATCCACTTTAGTTGTTAGTCTGCACTTAACTAATCTTTCTTCCTTATCTATAGTAGGGGGCGCTGCCATCGCCGCGAGAGGCACTGCCCGTCTTCCGGTTTGTGACGTCATTTCCGGTTTGAGATAAGAATAAACCTTAAATACACGCACTTAGTCATTCTTCCTTCCCTCTTTCGCGCTAGTAGTTGTCAGTTTCTTGTTTAGACGTGTTGGGTGACGTCATTACATGTTTGCGATAAGAACAAGATTATCCCCTTATCAACAGGTAAAAAGCTGCACTTCAGTGACGTCACAAGTCATATGACATAGCTGATAACTGCACGATTAGCTGATAAAAATTTGTACTAATCATCTATTTCCCTTCAAGTCATTGCATGAGACGGTTGAGCTCCAATAGCTGTATATAAGGTAAGAGTAATTTATATATTATAATAAGATTTTAAATTAATTTAGTAGATGTTACAATTTGATATTTAAAAATTTTCATGCTAAACGAGGTGATTATATGTTGTTCATCATACTAAATCCACAAATTTTAATTCGAAAGAAATATTATTAAAATTATAATCTAAAATAAATTAGCGAAAATGCATAACAAATCTCAACAAAAAGAAGCTAATTATAAAAGGAAATGTACAAAGTTTATAAATTTACACATGTGTTAAACGCGTTTACAAACCTTATCATAGGCAAAAGTCTAATTCCACCAGACTATTTGTTATAAGTTTAACTATAAGTCAACATGTTAGATATTTGTGAAAAGGAATCTTATGATTTTTAATTTTCCAAGTTCAGTTTCAATCATATTGTAAAAGAATAATTAAAACTTTGAGATTATCTATAGTAAAATACTTAAATTAAAATGTATTTTTGATAGTTTAATATTTATAAACTACAACTTTGACTACTTTTTAAAATGTTTGCCTGATAGAAAACTGTGATAACATGGTAACAAAAATGTCTATGTTTGAATTTTTCTGATAACATGCCAATGCCTGAATTTTTCTGACAACTTGTCTGTGTTTGAATTTTTCTGCTAACATGTCTGTGCTTGAATTTTTCTGCTAACATGTCTGTGTTTAAATTTTTCTTATAACATGTCTATGTTTAATTTTTCTCTTCTTTTGAAATGTATAAACTTTTACTATACGTGTCTTTCGATTTCATTGAAGAAAAAAGTGATCGATCAACTTTATCAAACCCTTTTAATGTTAATATTTTTAAATGAACGCGATAATCAGATAAAAATATATGTAGCTAATTCATATTATCCCACTAAACATTGCAAAACAATAAAACTCACAAAAATTTTATACTTCAACATTCAAAAATTGACAATATTCACATCTTAATACTAAAAAACAATCATTATCTTGAAGTATTTCCTGTAACAAAATCTAAAATTTTCATATCCACAAGACCCAACTTAGAAACTTTACCTATGAACTTAATACCAATCTTTAATCATAAAATGATAAAACTGATATATATATATATATATTTTTTTTTTTTTTAAGTTACTTCTAAAACATCTCATAGATGGCGCTGTTGAAAAAAAATAATTCAAAACTTGTTTAAAAGACTTAAAAAAACTAAATCTAACTTTAAACTAACAAAAACCAGTAGAACAATCACTTTCAGGTAGAAATATTTAATAAATAATTGTTAATTCTAAAACCGCTCACAGAGGGCGTTGCTGAAGAAAAATAAACTCAAACTTGTTTAAAATATATTAAAAAATAAATCTAACTTTAAACTATCATCAAACTCCAGAAAAATTACTTTCAATTAGAAATATTTTAAAATAATTAAAACTTCTGAAACCGTTCATAGGGGGCGCTGCTGTGAAAAAATCATTTCGAAACTTGTAAAAAAATAATCCAAAACTTATTTAAAACACTTTTACAAAAAATTTGACCAAAATACTGATAAACATCAAGTAGATATAAAATAAGGTGCGTCGCAAGTGGAATGAAGGTTATAGGAAGTGGCAGGTGTGGACATCGGATGTCGCAGGTGCTGATAACAGACATGCTGGAACAGGAAGTGGGGCATGTTTAGACAGGAGTGATCAGGGAAGTAAGATCGGAAATACGACAGGAAGTCGAAGCTGGAACTTCCGGCTTCCACTTCCATCGCGTTTCCGGTCTTACTTCCTGTCTAAACATGCCTGTTCCAACATGTTTGTTATCCACACCTGCGACTTCCGGTGTCCACACCTGTTCCTTCCGGTGACCTTCACAGAGCACAGAAGGTCACCACCATCTCCACCACTGATGTAGAACTCTTATTTTATATCTACTTGATGTTTATCAGTATTTTGGTCAAATTTTTTGTAAAAGTGTTTTAAATAAGTTTTGGATTATTTTTTTACAAGTTTCGAAATGATTTTTTCACAGCAGCGCCCCCTATGAACGGTTTCAGAAGTTTTAATTATTTTAAAATATTTCTAATTGAAAGTAATTTTTCTGGAGTTTGATGATAGTTTAAAGTTAGATTTATTTTTTAATATATTTTAAACAAGTTTGAGTTTATTTTTCTTCAGCAACGCCCTCTGTGAGCGGTTTTAGAATTAACAATTATTTATTAAATATTTCTACCTGAAAGTGATTGTTCTACTGGTTTTTGTTAGTTTAAAGTTAGATTTAGTTTTTTTAAGTCTTTTAAACAAGTTTTGAATTATTTTTTTTCAACAGCGCCATCTATGAGATGTTTTAGAAGTAACTTAAAAAAAATATATATATATATATATATATATATCAGTTTTATCATTTTATGATTAAAGATTGGTATTAAGTTCATAGGTAAAGTTTCTAAGTTGGGTCTTGTTGATATGAAAATTTTAGATTTTGTTACAGGAAATACTTCAAGATAATGATTGTTTTTTAGTATTAAGATGTGAATATTGTCAATTTTTGAATGTTGAAGTATAAAATTTTTGTGAGTTTTATTGTTTTGCAATGTTTAGTGGGATAATATGAATTAGCTACATATATTTTTATCTGATTATCGCGTTCGTTTAAAAATATTAACATTAAAAGGGTTTGATAAAGTTGATCGATCACTTTTTTCTTCAATGAAATCGAAAGACACGTATAGTAAAAGTTTATACATTTCAAAAGAAGAGAAAAATTAAACATAGACATGTTATAAGAAAAATTTAAACACAGACATGTTAGCAGAAAAATTCAAGCACAGACATGTTATCAGAAAAATTCAAACACAGACAAGTTGTCAGAAAAATTCAGGCATTGGCATGTTATCAGAAAAATTCAAACATAGACATTTTTGTTACCATGTTATCACAGTTTTCTATCAGGCAAACATTTTAAAAAGTAGTCAAAGTTGTAGTTTATAAATATTAAACTATCAAAAATACATTTTAATTTAAGTATTTTACTATAGATAATCTCAAAGTTTTAATTATCCTTTTACAATATGATTGAAACTGAACTTGGAAAATTAAAAATCATAAGATTCCTTTTCACAAATATCTAACATGTTGACTTATAGTTAAACTTATAACAAATAGTCTGGTGGAATTAGACTTTTGCCTATGATAAGGTTTGTAAACGCGTTTAACACATGTGTAAATTTATAAACTTTGTACATTTCCTTTTATAATTAGCTTCTTTTTGTTGAGATTTGTTATGCATTTTCGCTAATTTATTTTAGATTATAATTTTAATAATATTTCTTTCGAATTAAAATTTGTGGATTTAGTATGATGAACAACATATAATCACCTCGTTTAGCATGAAAATTTTTAAATATCAAATTGTAACATCTACTAAATTAATTTAAAATCTTATTATAATATATAAATTACTCTTACCTTATATACAGCTATTGGAGCTCAACCGTCTCATGCAATGACTTGAAGGGAAATAGATGATTAGTACAAATTTTTATCAGCTAATCGTGCAGTTATCAGCTATGTCATATGACTTGTGACGTCACTGAAGTGCAGCTTTTTACCTGTTGATAAGGGGATAATCTTGTTCTTATCGCAAACATGTAATGACGTCACCCAACACGTCTAAACAAGAAACTGACAACTACTAGCGCGAAAGAGGGAAGGAAGAATGACTAAGTGCGTGTATTTAAGGTTTATTCTTATCTCAAACCGGAAATGACGTCACAAACCGGAAGACGGGCAGTGCCTCTCGCGGCGATGGCAGCGCCCCCTACTATAGATAAGGAAGAAAGATTAGTTAAGTGCAGACTAACAACTAAAGTGGATGTGTTTTTGGGGTAAGTGCTAAATTCTATTTTTATTTTGTAGGATTTTTTATATTTTGTGATATAATATAATTTACGAATTTAAATTTGTATACATTCGGGTTTATCTGTTAAATTATGTTATATTATAAAGAGGGGAAAGAAACTTATAGGCCCCCGAAATCGTATGACGCGCTTTAATAACAATCATATCATAGCAAGCTCAACTTTGCCTTCGGGTCGGTATAAATAGACGGGGAAAAATTAGGATTTTCATCATTTGAGGATTCATATCGCTAGTGGTTAAACGTGTTTTAAATTGCTCCCGCTTTTTATCAGTGCGAATCGCTGTTGTTTGCTATTAAGAGTTAAAGTTTTTTTTATTGATTTTATATTATGGATGTTGATATGCCTATTGATGAAACCTCGATTGTGGGAGATTCTGTATCTGCTAAGAAGATGTTTAGCTGTCTTACTTGCGGTAAAGATTTTTCGAGCACTTCTAATCTGAACCAACATATGAAAATTCATTCTGGCGAGAAATTATATACTTGTGATATCTGTTTGAAGCCTTTTGGACGAAGATCAAACCTACAAAGACATTTAAAAACACATGATAATGTTGGATTGATACAGCATGATGGATTCTCTGAAGTTCTTACAGAAAAAGATACTATATCTCAAAGTTCTTCTAATTTTAATCAGCAAGTTGAAGAGGATGTTTCTTTAAAGACTGTGACTCCTACGAATGTGGAAAAAAAGCATGTTTGTCTCACTTGTGACAAAGTTTTTTCAACATATTTTAATTTGCATCAACATACTAAGATTCATATTAATGAAAAGTCGTTTTCCTGTGAAACTTGCGGAAAGTGTTTTAGAAGGAAATCGGACTTGATTAGACACCTGAAAATCCATAATGCCTATGGACAGTCTACATTTAAGTGTGATGAATGTGATCAAGTTTTCACCCGGAAGGATCATTTGAAGCAGCATTTACAGTCGCATCGGAATTCAACATTTACTTGCTGTGATTGCGATAAAGTGTTTAGAAGAAAATTTGATCTGAGACAACATGTACGCACTCAACACCCCCGCACACCTCTTGTGAGTGTAAAACGTAAAATGAGCTTATCTAATGCAAAGTCGAAAAACATAAAGCATTCTGATGCACTTAATGTGTTTAAAACAGTGATTTTGCATCCTGATGAACGTGATGAAAATGATTTAGAGGTATTTCATAGACATGTACAAACTGAAATACAAGAACGTTTAATAAGTGAAATTCATGAAAAAGGTGCAATTAAATGGTATATGGTAGAAAAAATATCACTTGAACATCTGACTGATAATGAGGAGTTTGAAGAAATTCAATGTTATTTTCGATGTTCGTGTATGACCGAACTTATAGAAGATACTATCTCACAACATATTGAGGAAGGATTTTCGAAGATTATTAAATCCTTTGAAGAATTTGTACAAAGAGGTTCTGGCTGGAAACTTAGAAAAATTCTTCATTTAGAACTCAAGATTGCTAAATATCACCCCCTCGCTGCGAGTTCCTATATTCCTTTGTCTAAAAAACTCGATGATAAAAAAGCAGTGTTGAATATAAAAAACGAAGATAAGAAATGTTTAGTATGGTGTCTTTTGGCTTTTAAACTGAACTTGGATTATACAAAAAAACCTGAACGTGTTTCACATTATCGACCTTTTGAACATGATATTAAATTAGGTAATGTAGAATGCCCTGTACCTCTTCAGAAGATACCTGTTATTGAACAACTCAACAATTTACGGGTTAATGTGTTTGGTTATGAAGAGGATGAAGTTTTCCCCCTGTATATATCTGAAAAGAAAGATCATGATGTGATTAATTTGTTATTGGTTGGTGATGGTGAAAAGCAGCACTATTGTTTGATAAGAAGTTTTTCAAGACTTTTAGGTGATCTTACCAAGCATAATGGTGTACAACACTATTGTTATCGATGTTTGCATCGATTTTCAAGACAAGATCTATTGGATAAGCATAATGAATATTGTTCTCAACATGTTGCGCAGCTATAAAGATGCCTAATGAAAAGGATAATATATTAAAGTTTACAGGTATTCATTTACAACATCCTGTTGCCTATACGATCTATGCGGACTTTGAGAGTCTCCTTATACCTATTTCATCAGCCCCTCCCTCTTCTAAAGCATCCTATACCGAGAAAACAACCTATCACTTACCATGTGGTTATGCCTATGTGGTTATTGGCCCCGATGGAACGTGTGTGAAGAAAGCACAGGTATATCGTGGTAGAAACTGTGTTGATCATTTTTTAAACCGAATGATGCAAGAAAAAGAAATTTTAGGAGAAAAGTTACAAAGTATTAAACCTATGAAGCTTTCTCCCAAGGAAGAAAAGGCATTTCGAGAAGCAGAGTTTTGTCATATTTGTAAGAAAACTTTAGATGAGAAACGTACACGTGACCATGATCACCTGTCAGGTGCGTACAGAGGAGCTGCACATGTGGAATGCAACTTGAACTATAAGCAGTGTAAAACAATTCCTGTTATATTCCATAACTTGAAAAACTATGATGGTCATCATATTATGACAAAGCTTGGAAAATTCAAAGATCATGAAATCGATGTTATTGCTATTTCTATGGAAAACTATATCACCTTTAAAATCAGAAAGCCTACATCTCCTATTCAGATGGTGTTTATAGATTCTTTCCAATTTTTGCCTACGTCATTGGAAAAACTTGTTAAAAACCTTCAACCTGATCAATTCACTGTACTTGAAGAAAATTTCCCCCAAAATAATAATTTATCTTTACTTATACGGAAAGGGGTTTACCCCTATGATTATTTTACTTGTTTTGAAAAATTTACTGAGAAACAGCTTCCTCCACCTTCTGCCTTTTTTAATAGTTTAACCAATGAGCCTATAGGTGAAAAGGAATACCAACATGCCCAGAATGTATGGAAAACATTTGATATCAAGACTCTTGGTGATTATCACAACCTTTATGTGAAGACAGATGTTCTACTACTTGCTGACGTGTTTCAAAACTTTAGGAAATTATGTCAGCAGTATTATGAAATTGACCCTGCTCACCTGTTTACAGCACCTGGGCTAGCATGGCAGGCTTGTTTGAAGATGTCTGATACACCTTTAGAGTTACTCAGTGATATAGATATGTTGCTTATGGTTGAAAATGGAATACGAGGCTGCATTAGCATGATAAGTAAAAGATATGCCCGAGCAAACATCCCTGGTACGCCCGATTATAAGAAAAATGAGGCACCCAGCTACATTATGTATTGGGATGCCAATAACTTATACGGGTGGGCTATGAGCCAATTTTTACCTTATGGCGGTTTTGAATGGTGTGAAACAAGTCATATCACAGAAGAGTGGGTTCTATCTTTATCTGATAGCTCCGAAATTGGGTATCTTTTCGAGGTAGACATGGAATACCCGAAACATTTACATCCTTTGCATAATGAATACCCTGTCGCCCCTGAGAGAGTAACTTTGGAGGATCAGATGCTGTCTTCTCATACAAGAAGCTTGCTTAACAATAGGAAATTCGTGGGAACTCCTAAACTTATACCAAATTTAAATAATAAACGAAATTATATAACCCATTATCGTAATCTCAAATTTTATTTAGAACTTGGTTTAAAAATTACAGCTGTGCATAAAGCTTTAAAATTTAAACAGGGACCATGGTTGCAGAAATATATTAATTTCAACACCGAAAAAAGGAAAGAAGCAAAATCTTCTTTTGAGAAAGACTTTTTTAAGTTAATGAACAATTCTGTTTTTGGTAAAACCATGGAAAATCTACGAAAAAGAAGAAATATTGTGCTTTGTAACGGTGAAAAAAGAGCCAAAAAATTAGTAGCATCGCCTACTTTTAAATCGTTTAAAACTTATGATGAAGACTTGACTGCTGTGGAGAGATTAAAAACTAGCATACATATGAACCGACCCATCTATGTTGGATTTTCTATACTCGAACTATCTAAACTTTGTATGTATGATTTCCATTACAATTTTATAAAGAAAACATACAAAGATCGTGCAGTTTTACTCTTTACGGATACAGATTCCCTAACGTATCATATTCAAACCAATAATATTTATAAGGATCTGGAGCAGCATCGTGAGTTGTTTGACTTTTCTGAATACCCGAAATCTCATCGTCTATACTCTGAGGATAATAAGAAGACGCTCGGAAAGTTTAAGGATGAACTTAATGGTGAATTAGCCCTTGAGTTTGTCGGACTGAAATCAAAAATGTATTCTCTAAAATCTGTTAAAGATGAAAAGAAGCGTGCAAAAGGCGTATCTACGCAGATTGTTCGGCAGAAAATTAAACATGAAGACTACTTGGAGTGCCTTCAACAACAAAAAACAAGTATGGAGAAACAGGTAAGGATTGCCCAAGATGACCATCGCCTATATACATTAACTCAAAATAAAATTAGCTTAAGTCCCTTTGACGACAAGCGTTACTTATTGGATGATGGAATAAGCAGTTTAGCATATGGCCATTATGACATTAATACCGTTTGTAATAAAGAAGAAAATGTTGATTTGTATTGCTAACGCAAAATCGCGATGTATATTTTGATCTGTAAATACCTTTCTGTAAATTATTTTGTTATAATAAAAATCGTTGATTTTATTATTGAGTACTTTTTTTTAATTTTTTAAGTAATGTGAAACTTTTTCTAAAATAATTTTTTTTTTAATTTGTGAAACTTTTTAACTAACTAACGCATATTTTTTTTTCGTTATAAAAACATGAAAAATATTTCTAAAACTTTGATAAACAAGCAGATAGTCACACACACACACACACACACAAAGAGAACTATTTTCCCGCATACATACACACACACACACATATATATACACACATAGAACTATTTATAATAACTATAAGACATACATGCTTTTTAAAACATACTCTTACACACAAAACTTTCTACAAAATATCAGATGTACCAACAAAATGAGATGAAAAGATTACAGTGAGAAAAAGAGGGTTGATTCTGAACAATGCACTATCGGTTGCTCGGTTGCTCAGCTGCGGGCTGCGCCTTCTGCCGGTGAACTCTCATTATCCTACTACTAACGCTCCTTAGTTCACGAGAAATGGGGGGTCTAATATTATACTACAACTTAAATACTTACTTTGTAACGAAATAAGTGTGTCGGTCGTAGCTCAGTTGGTATGGCGTCTGCTCGTTGTTCCGATGGCCCGTTTTCGATGCCGGAACGCGCTACGCTTGTTTTTCTCATTTGTTTATAAATATACTTGTAAATATAATTTAATAATCTCATTAAAATTTTTGTTAACATAATTACATTTTAATTGAGCATTTTTGATTTTTTTTTAAATCCCTTTTAAAATTTATTCCATATATGCTTTATCAATGCAACGATATTGAACAATTGTGTCATTTCGTGATTGTAAAGAAACATCATTTACAAATTGCCTTAACAAGGGAAGTTAATGCGATGATAATACTACTCTGTTTTAAAGTAAGAAGCATATTTATATTAAACATTAGCATAAGAATTAAATTACGACATATTTATGTTTTATTTTATTGTAACTAGAGGGCGCCACAACAGACTTTGATTATTTCTTTTTTTTTAGTTTGATGCTTTTAAATGGTTTTTGTTTTCAATCTTTATCGCACAAGAGCGTATAGATTATGCGCATGATATATATATTACGCACAGGTGCGTATGATATATATATCATTCTATAACAGCTCATAATCGTATAAAAATGGAAGAAGCAGGCTGTAGTTCACAAGATCAATCTGAAGTGTCGGGATTCAATGAAAATCAGAAAAGTGATGTCACAAATGCGTTGAAGTACTGTAAAATTTTATTGTAAAACAATGATTTTTTAACAAATAATCCAGCATCTGAAATATCCTCGTTTTCTATTGCGATGTGAGAAGAATTCTATAATTCGATAGTTAATATGCTGATTTTGTAACGATTTTTGAATTTTTACTAGTCAATAATAGATCCAAATTTTTTAAAGCTCTATAAATTATGAGAAATGTTTAATAATGGTTTAAAAATCAAAAATGCTAAATTAAAATTTAATTATGTTAACAAAAATTTTTTTTTGAGATTATTAAATTATAATTACAAGTATATTTATTTAAAAAGGGAGAAAAACAAACGAAGCGCGCTCCGGCATCGAACCCGGGCCCTCTGAATAACGAGCAAAAGCCATACCAACTGAGCTACAACCAACGCAGTTATTGTGTTACAAAGTAAGTATTTAAATTGTGTTATAATATTAGACCCCCCATTTCTCGAGAACTAAGGAGCGTTGTATAAAATCCATTGAACCTGAGACTAAGGGGCTTCTACCCTACAACATATATAAAAATAATCAAAATCTGCGATTACCAAGCTTGGCACTCTCCTTGTTAGCCAAAGCCTTGTTTACAACCGGATAGAAGGTAGGTTGCTGCTTCTGCCATTTGTCGATATGAAATTAAACCATTTACTATGTTAAAGAATTAAATTTCTTGTGCTATTCTGATTAAATTAAATTAATGAATTAGTTTATAGGGTTTAAAAAATAGTTGTGCAAAATTAATAATGCAAAATTTAGATTTTTTTTTATTCATATATTTAAAATATATATACCTTATTATTATTTTTAAAATCCAAATGTAAGCGTATATTGTTTTTTTTATGTAACACACTCTTAACTGGTTGACTTCTAGTTTGATTTCTCGAGGTTCCTCTGGTCAACACCACACAACCCCGAAACATAATAGGTTGTGGATAAGGTATTCATTGCTAGTAGCCCAAAATTAAATAAAGTCAAAATTAGAAAAATAATGATGTAAAGATGAGCTCTTAAAAACTAAAAATAAAATAAAAAGTAGATTAATTCAGCATCTGAAGGTCCCTAACGCTCAGCGGGTACCCAAAATAGCGCCAGACTCTCGCATTGAAAAATGTACTTTTCTATTTGGATCTCCTGACGCGAGCGTAACTCGTAACTGATTACTATTTATTAGAATTAATTTTAATAAATGGTGCCTTTTTTGTTGTTGTTACTTTTTACATTTATTAAAAATTTATGAATTGCTATGCGAATTGTTTTGAATAAATTGTACTATTTTTACAAACATTATTTACTAAGTTTCCAGGCGTAGCTTGTTTTATGTTAGAATAAGTCTTTCTTTTAATTTCAGTTAAATTATTAACAATTTGCAAATCGCGGTGAAGGAATGTCGAATATCTATACTATTATATAAAGAGGAAACGGTGACTGACTGACTCATCAACACCCAGCCGAAACTACTAAAGTCAGGGTCACGCAATTTGGACTGTAGATTGCTGTTAAGGCCTAGGCAAGCAATAAGAAGGGATTTTTGAAAATCCCCTCCCCCGAAGAGGGTTAAGAGGGGGGTTCGAATGTTTTAAGTCATTTTGCCATATCTCAGCAGCAGTTATAGGTAGGAGCTTGAAATTCCAGAAAACAAATCTACTAAAGAAATGATTAAACACCTATTTCAGTGATTTTAGAAATTCCCCCCCCCAGAAGACGGTTAAAGATGGGTGGTCGAATGTTTTAGGTCATTTCGCCATATCTCAGCAGCAGTTATAGGTAGGAGCGCGGAAATCAGGAAAACAAATCTACTAAAAAATGATTAAACACCTATTTCAGCGATTTCAGAAATTCTCCAAAAAGGGGGTTAAAGGGGGGTGGTCGAATGTTTTAGGTCATTTCGCCATACCTCAGCAGCTGTTATAGGTAGGAGCGCGAAAATCAGGAAAACAAATCTACTAAAAAATGATTAAACACCTATTTCAGCGATTTCAGAAATTGGGGGTTAAAGGGGGGTGGTCGAATGTTTTAGGTCATTCCGCCATATCTCTGCAGCAGTTATAGGTAGGAGCGCGTAAATCAGGTAAATAAATCTACTAAAAAATGATTAAACATATATTTCAACGTTTTTAGGAATTCCCCAACCGAGGGGTTAAAGGGGGGTTGTCGAATGTTTTAGATCCTTTCGCCATATCTCAGCAGCAGTTATAGGTAGGAGCGCAAAAATCAGGAAAACAAATCTACTAAAAAATGATTAAACGTGTATTTCAGCGATTTTATAAATTCCCCTCCCCCCACCCACCCCCCGAAGGGGTTAAGGGTTGGTGGTCGAGTGTCTTAAGTCATTTCGCCATATCTCAGCAGCAGTTTTATGTAGGAGCGCGAAATTAAAGAAAACAAATCTACTAAAAAATTGGTTAAATATGTATTTCAGCGATTTTTGAAATTTCCCCCCAAAAGGGGTTAGAAGGAGGTCGAATGTTTTAGATCATTTCGTCATATCTCAGCAGCAGTTTTAGTTAGGAGCGCGAAAATCCGGAAAACAAATCTACTAAAAAATGAATAAAACACGTATTTCAGCAATTTTGGAAATTCTCCCAGAAGGTGGTTAAATGGGGGGCAGGGGTTGAATTTTTTAGATCATTTAGCCATATCTCAGCTTTTATGTAGGAGGGCGAAATTAATTAAAACAAATCTACTAAAAAATTGGTTAAACACGTATTTCGGCGATTTTGGAAATTCCCCCCAGAAAGTGGTTACCCAGATAGCAAGCAGGGTTCCGAAAATGATCCTTTTCCATTTTCTTTCGATTTTTCTGCAAAGGTATATTATCTTTACCGTATATCACGGTCACAGTAATGTTTTCAATATTAGATTTTTGGAATAACCGTCAGAAAACCTATGTTCTAAAATCATAATGTGCGCATTCATTTTCCGCGCACGCGCAACTTATTTCGAGCTACAAATTGCCCTTGTGCTTGCGTTCACTCACTCATGACTCATTGAAGGTGATATTGACGTGCTAGCAGGTCACATATAGCGTCGCTCTGCGAGTGCCGGCTTTGCATTTGTGCAATCATGTTCCATCTAAAGTATGTTAAACTATTTTGTGTTAATTTAATTTCATAAAGCTATACCTTATTGTAAGAACTACATACATACGCATATTTCTGTTGTATTTCTTGAAATTTCCATTTATAATATGTTTTTTATTCTTAACGAATTAATGCGAGTTCTTTAAACATATTTTCATTGCAAAATACAATAGATAGAGAATAGCATTTGTTTATCTTTTACAATATATTATTATCGTTTATGTTATCTATTGATGCTCCCCAATTTTAAAATATTAATCTTATAGTTCATGTGCTTAAAAAATACCGTCAAAAGTTTGAAATATTCCGTAATAATAATAATAGATTTTGTACTGGTATTTAAACTGTAATTTAGTCAAAGTTAATTATTCTTACGCATACGTTTTATTTTCTTATATTTTAGTAATTTATGTTGTATAAAATTTCATTTTAAAATATCATTCAATGACAATTGTTTTTATATTATGTACGTTTAAGATACAAAATTTTTATTGTATGCGTTGCTACAATATTTTAAAGTATTGTTATTTTTATTACTTTGTTTAATACATTTTATTTTCATGAAGTTTAAAAAAATGAGTTTTAATGAAATCAAACTATTTAAATTTTTCACGTTTCAATATACATACTAATAATTATGAAAGATTTTGAAAATGAATTTTTATATTTTAAAGAAAAAAGGGAAAATAAAAAAAAGTCTAATTAATCTTAACAGATTATTATTATTTATTTTTAATTACGGAGCATCAATAGATTTAATTCAGAGATAAATCATTCTGAAAAATTCTTGCTCTTCTGTATTAAGTAAAATGAAAACATGCTTAAAGTAGACTAAAAATAAACAAATAGGTAATATGCAACTGATATAAAAATTTATAAACGGAAATTGCATATTTGTTTCTATTTTTTTTTCTCAGTTATTATATAAACACCAAAATTTGGTTTTATATAGTTCTTAAATGAAGTTCTTAAATCTTTATGAAATTAAATTATGCAGTAATGTTTAACTTACTTCAGTTTGTCAATCAACTAATAAATGAGAGTAATTGCATGGTAGTGGGCTGACCATTATCACTTTCCAAATATAAAAACACAAAAGTTAAGACAACATAAAAACTAAGACATAAACAATTCCAAACTCAGACATTTAAACTATTGTGAAACTTTCCGGATAATGTAGTAGGGCTAATGTTATCAACAATTAATATTTTTTCTTTTTAGAAGCAATATATTAATTAAAATATAAAAAATAAAATATATTCAAATTTTAGCAATTACATAAGAAAGGAATTTTAGCAAATAAAAAAGAAATATATTAATTAAAATATGTAACTTACTATGATTTCTTAAATATAATGTGGGCTAATAAAAATCCTTATTTTCCATTTTTTTTTCTTCAGTATATAAAAATTAAGCTAAAATTTAGTTTCCAACAGAAACAAAGAAAATTTCTAAGTCAGGTTATTTTGATGAAAACCTAATGCCTCTGTCAATTAAGATTTAAAACTAACAGATTAATCAAAACCTTTCTCATTTCCTTTATAGATGCTTATAATAAAAGCATTATTATCTACCTTTGATTGTAATTCTTGTTACAATGGTTAATAAGAAATACTGTAACTAGCCTTACATTTCTACCTTTTGGTATGCTTGTCCTAAAACACTTACAAAGTACCTCAGATTGTGTCAACTAGCAACCTTTTATAATCCTTTTTACAATGTTTGCAAACCTTTCAGACAAAGCTTTTAAAAAGCATCTAGTCATTTACATGTTAAGGTCAGAAAAATGTTTTAAAAATCAAAAATTGTTATCTGGGTAAAGGGGTATACAAAAGTTTTGGGTCATTTCGCCATATCTCAGCAGCAGATTTAGGTAGGAGCGTGATATTCAGGAAAACACATCTACTAAAAAATAGATAAACACGCATTTCAGTGATTTTAGAAATCCCCCCCCCCCCGAAGAGTTTTAAAGGGGGTGATTTCGAAAAATTAAGGAAATTTCGCCTTATCTCAGCAGCTGTTTTATGTAGATGCGCGAAATTCAGGAAAACAAATCTACTAAACAAATGATTAAACACGTATTTTAGTGAATTTAGAAATCCCTCCCCCCCCCCCCCCCACCTGAAAGTGGTGAAAGGGGGATTCGAAAGTTGTAGGTCATTTCGCCATATCTCAGCAATAGTTTTTGGTAGAAGCGCGAAATTCAGGAAAACAAATGTACTAAAAAAATTACTTTGTCTACCCGTGCAAAGCCGGGACGGGCCGCTAGTATTTTATAAAATTATACACTTTATGATGTATAATTTTTATTATGTTTCTGGGATTCCCTTCAATCAAATATTTGGTGGGAAAAAAACAAGATTTCAAATAAAGATTTTTTAGAAGTATGTTCCTTTTCTGAAAATTTCCACATTTATCATGCATGTAATTTGGATAAATATAAATTTAATTTTGGCTAATTTTTTTTGTTTGGTAGCAGGTTTTTTTTTTTTTTTTTATGGGGATACTTTCACTTTCGGAAGTATTTCGTAAGTTTCCTGTTTC
Source organism: Maratus michaelseni (assembly GCA_963931845.1). Taxonomy (NCBI): domain Eukaryota; kingdom Metazoa; phylum Arthropoda; class Arachnida; order Araneae; family Salticidae; genus Maratus; species Maratus michaelseni. The sequence continues at coordinate 13,440,341 of OZ007588.1, forward strand.
AAAAGTGAAAGTATCCCCATAAAAAACCAGCAAACCAAATTGAAAAAGTAAAAAATGTCGATTATAGAGATCGACCTCAACTATCCAATGCAAAGAGAATCGTTTAAAAATATTGAATTGCAAACGAGATATTTTAAAAGAATTGTCCCGTATACCGAGCGGGTGTTTTCGTGTCAGTGATGTAGTCCCTTAAGGATGTTAATCAGTCAACTTCTAAATTCCCCTCGCTATGATTTTTTTTTTTTTTTTTTTTGTAAAGGGGAAAAAGATTATTCAGGAGGATACAGATTATATATCAGTTAAAAGAAGACAATACTGAAATCCAAAAGATATTAATTTATAAAAAATTAATTACAAATTTTGTTTTTAAATAGGAAATTTTTTGTTGAAGATGTTATGATCGTCATAAAATATGTCTCCTTAAAATATGCCAATATTTTAAATACTAAAAATGATAAAATATAAAGAGAGTAATATATATTTTTTAAATACGCTTTTATCAATTAATAATTTATATTAAATTATGATTATTCATAGAGAAAACAAAACAGGAATCCTGAATACATAGTTTGAATACTCTAGGTAGTTCACACAATAAAATCATTTTTCAAAATGAAGTTTGCATACACTAGCCCAATTCTTTGTCAGCAATAGGAATGCTTTTTTTTCTATCTTTCAAAAAGATTTCGATTTTTGTGTTCACCGAAAATTGACAACTTTTTGTTCTTGGATTGCATAACACAACCAGGAACAAAATAATGATAATCTCGTTTTCTCAGCATCCTCGATAAATTTTATACGTTTTTACACAAATTCCTAGACGCTGTGACGAAAGCTTTGTGTTTACACTTTCAAGCAATAAATTCGAATGCAGCGCCACCTAAGAAAATGTAATTTATTGGGCGTTGAATTCCACACTTACATCTCTAGAAACTGTAGTCAGGGTGTGCAGTTGCTTCGCAAATTCAGGTCCTATGTCCAAATAATTATGAAGAGAAAGAAGTCCGACTTCAGCCGTTGTGTAAAAACGCGGTTCCTCGGTTTGCTACGTGGATAAACAAACTTGAGAGCAGCAGCGCGCATACGTCTCATATACTGGGCTCCGAAGCCTAAATTACCCTTTTCTTTTCCTCCCACATCTTCAGCATATAAATATTAATTTTGGCAATTTTCCTTCATTTTTTCATAAAAATGCATTATTCTTTTTTTCTTTTTTCTTTTTCTTTTTTCTTTTTCTTTTTGTGTGTGTTAACACTATTTCCGAATCCCAATCCTTATTTTATTGAATCGCAGAATTCTGCGATTCATTAACATTAAAATGAGGAAAAGATTTCTATTCGGCCGAAGTGATAACTAAAAAGTGGAATAATTGACAGCTTAGTAAATGCGGATAGATATATTTAAAATTTTTATTTTGCTAAAGAAAAAAAATTGCTTTAAATTTTGCAAATACATATAATGTATGAAACATAAATAGGCAGATTGGAGTGACGGTGGAGGGAGGGGCACGCTACGGTTATTAGTACTGCAGAATATTAGGGCTCCGGTACTTTTTTCCCTTAGAAATTAAGCCCTGCTCATAATCAGATGTTTATTTCAGCACCCGTACAAAGTAGGTGGACGAAGTCCCTTTCATGGTGTCGGCGGTCATTTCAAAGTCAAATGATGCACCCAACAAGCGTTGGTAGTGAAAGAAAGAAAACAATATATATTTTTCTTCGATTTATCGATTACATCATTTGAAAATATGTATACGGGCATTAAGTGCACAAAACCGTTAGGTAACTGGGATATTTTTTTAAGAAATGAAATGTGTGTATTTTAAATTTTGCGATAAAACTTGTAAACAAAAGTGGGTAATCATTGATAGTTTTATTCAGTTTTATGAATATTTTCAGTGTTTTGTAAGAACCTTGTTTTTTTTTTTTTTTTTTTTTTTTTTTTTAGATATTTATGTAGTTTTTAGTTATTGCAATACAAAATAATTAATGTTTATTTTTAATAATATAGTGGCTTCATATATTTCCACAAGTGGCTAAAGATATATTTCCACATTTAAGTTCTATCAGTTATAGAAATATACTTATTTTTTGTTTTTAAAAATATCTTGTTTTTATTATTTTACTTTAAGCAAAAATAATAGTGATGATGCTTAATCTAGTATTTATTTTTATCAATGTAACTTGTACAGAGATCTCTAAAATGATTTATAGATGTAAATGTTTTCGTTTCAAATTTTGAAATAATAGTTAATAGTCCAACGACAAATCAATTATTATACAGTGTAATAGTTCGTAATTGAGCACAATGAAAAAATATAATGAAAATTTTCTGAATTGAACTATTTACTGTTTGAATGTTATATTAGTGATTTTTGATACAATTGATATTGATATAGTATACTACATTGATACAATTAAAATGAAATGTTCAGCTAAAATGCTCTCCATTATCCTTATTTGAATTATAATAAAAATAACACTCAGTATTTTAAGTGACTAAAATTGTGTTGGATTATTATTAATTTAAGTAAAAATATTTAACATCTATGAGTTATTTTACTGATCTCTATACAAATTAGATTGATGAAAATAAATATTAGATTAGATTAGGTATCATCCTTTTTATTTTGACTTAAAATATAACAATAAAAATAAAATCCTCTTAAAACGGAAAAGAAACATTTTTCTGTGAATTATAAACCTAAAATTTTGATACATATTTATTAATTTACATTCACTAGAACAGGCATTGATTATGTTTGATTGTTCTCTGTACTACAATAATTAAAATTACATAAATATCTAAAAAAATAAAGTTTTTCCGAAATACTGAAAGGCGTTCATAAAGCTTAATAATCAGACTAAAAAATAAATAAAATAAGGAGCAAAATCAGTGAAAAGCAAGATGCAGTTAGTTTGTGCCAAGGTTACTATATCATAAGGTTGAGCCATTTCCCTCTGCAGCCAATGGGGAGCCACTCGCTGTTTGGCGTCACTCGGCGTGCTCTGTCCACTTTTCCAATTGATTTGAATTAGAAACGCGCTATTTTTAATTGAAAAGTATCAGTCGAAATTTTCATTTGAAAAGAAATTTAAAAATTAAAATATATTCTTTATACATAGGACTTGCATCACATCTAAAATTTAAAGTATTATCTCTTTTCAATTTGCCGAAATTTGGTTATTAAATTGGCTATCTTTATCATTGCATTTCGTTTGCGCCTCAGTATGAAAAGTTCATTTTCATAAACCTAAAAATGCAAAATAGTAATTTTTATAAATAAAATCTTAAAGACCTACAAGAGTATCAAATTTAATGTTTGTATGAATGCAGTTAATAATTTTTAATATAGTATATTTATAATATTTGATCGGTATTCAATTTGGAATCTATAATAATTCTAATATTATTGTAATTTCGACATGTAATAAAAAAAAGTTTTAAAAAATAATAATCATTCAGATTTCAACCTCACACCACAGATACACAATATTGAGTTTTGCATGATTAGATTTAAAAGACAAATAAAATAGAATTTTTAATTAGTAAACAGCTGAATATTTAATATTTTTAAACTAAAATATTCATGCGGTATAATTATATGATTTAGTGGAAATAAAATTTGAAATTCGAAGTAATATATTTTATAAACACACTCCGAAAAGTTTATTTAAAATGCTATTTTAATGCCATATAATAAACATAAATGCACATAATAAACATAAAATAATTAAAAAAATAATAAGGTAAATTAATACGTGAAAGAGCGTTTAAAGTTTAAGCAACTTTTTTTTTCCAAATAATATTTAAAATTTAAAATTACATCTCTTTTTAGCGTTTTAAAACTTAATTTTAAAATTTAATGTTGTTTCTTCAAATTCCATTCAGATAGTTGATGTGATTGAATATCAAATTGATATATATATATATATATATATATATTAGAATAAAAAGGAAGACAGCAGTATTTATAAGGAAGATCTAAAACACAAATAAAAATAGAAACTTTAATTTTTAAATTACCTATTTTTTTTAAACTGACAGATTTATGAGATATAGAAAAATTATATTTGAAATTCAGAATAATTTACTTTTATAAAAAAACTTCCAAAAAGGTTATATAAAATTATATTTTAATGCTGTAGGATGAAAAAATTATATAAAAATATTTTAATAATTAATATATTTTAGGTTTTTACCCTCAGAATAGGCTTTTATTTCAAGAATTTTATTTCATCACAGGGTGCATTTTGAAGACTCATTTTAGATGTGCGCTCCATTATTTGCTATTTTTCGTTTTATCGTGTAATCAAAGTTGATTGACTCCACATTTCTGATTTTCTAGCAGCGTATCCCTTTTTATTTCTGATGAATATATGATTACTATGTCTCAATCGAATGAAAGTTCTTGTTTTCACAAATGTTTTTATTATATTTTTGTGCATTTTTGGAAAAAACAGTTGGATTTTTTTGTTTGCATTTTCGATAAAATTAAATTCTTTCGAAAGTGAGCTGTCGTGAATCTCATTAAAATATAACCTTATATAACCTAATATGTCTAGGTGTTTCTTTTTTGCTTGGAGAGGAAATGCTACAAGAAAAATCAATTCCGAGTGAAGTTTCTTTTTTAAAATTCACAGCACATGTTTCTGGCAATTTTAAAGTTGGCACAGCACTTTCATGCAATATTCTTTTAGCAGGAGCGTAACCCAAAAGTTCTGCTTTCAAATTTCGTATTTAGCAAAACTGACCGGAAGTCTCTCTTTCTGAGAAGCAATTAAAGCTTCATGTGAGGGAAAACTGCCCTGGCTGTCAAAGAAAATGACAATAAATGTTTACTTCACAATCCCGTTTCTTTCAAAGATCGACCAAAGATAACAAGCAATAAAAGCTCCATATCTTAGCAAAAAAGATACACGACTATTTCATTTGAAGGGAAAAAAAATCCCTTTAAATCGCTTTATTGCTAGAAAAAAATACTTCCGCTAATGAAAAATGTTTTAGTTTGAAGAAGTATGCTTTCATATGACCAAAGAAACGACTTTTTTAAAGCAGAAATACTATTTTAAATGGAAAAATGCGTGCTTTCCCGTTGAAAGAATCGTTCTTAGCACGCTCAGTGACGTCAGAAAAACCGAAAACTTGATACCAGAACTAAAGGGAAATGGCTCCCCCCTGAGTTTGTGCCACTCCCCTATAAAGTTGTCTTTCTCGCACTACATACAGAGGAACCCACTTGATTCGACACATTTATATTATGCCTACAGCAGCTAACCTTCTTTACGGAGTAGATATTCTTTGCTATGTCCTCCTCATTGAATTTTTACAGAAAACAATGATAATTAAAGCTACAGTCACCGTCAAGGATATGCGCCGCCAGGATTGTAACCTCTTTGGCTGGATCTTGAATCCGGCAGGCTTTTTCTCCAATCTCAACTGATACAAAAATCCCCCCCCCCCCCTCATCCCAGGCAAAAAAGAAAAGAAAAAAAAACTTTCATCGACCCTTATGAACAATTTCATTGTTTTATATGTGTATGACTTTTTTATTTCCTTAAAAAAAATGTGTTATAACCGAAGTAAAGCAAACCACATAGTCATCTAGATATGAGTTGAAAGCTATTTCAAGGCTTCATAAAATAGCCCCTTTTAAAACGAAACGAAGAGTAGTGGCGTCAAAATGCATGTGCTGCTGCTATTTCTAGTTATTTCTCTCTGTCTTTCTTTTCCTCTCTCATTTTGCTCTTAAATTGCTTCTTTCTATGAAGTTTTGAAACAATTTAATGCTAATTTTTTAGCTATTTTTTGTTTCAGTTACTTTTTACACATTATTTATTCACCATAACGGTCCTTGTACTCATCTTATATGCTGTCAATTGGTCTGGGAGGAGTTTTAAAAACCGTAAATCTAGTTTTCTTCTGTGGCAGTGCTAGCTCAAATATTGACTGCAAAATTTTTACTGCTTTTAACAAAATTCTGATTTTTAGTAAAAGGCTCCTTATAGTTCTTTCTTATTAATAAGTAAAAAAGAAATTTATAAGTATAAAATTTAATCTTAATAATAAGGTTAAATTTTATACTTATAAATTTCTCCTGAGTATCATTCTAGTGCTATACATGTTGGGTGGGTGGTGGTGTTGGTGGTGGGGGGGGGGGTCATTATCTTTTACCTAAAAAAAGTCAAGTGACTGAACTGTGAGCACATTAGATATAAACCCGTATAAATAGAAATAAATTACTTTAAAATGTTACGGTTTTATATGCAATTTAAGATAAAAAATATTACATAATCATAATGGGGGGGGGGGGGAAGAGCCAGAAATTAGCTAATTTTAATTTATAAGGACTTGTAAAAAGGCCAAAATTATTTATATCTGGAATAATCCTCCTTAAGTAAGCCTTTAAATAATGACTTAAATTTTGTACAAACACAAATTCATTTATTTGGTACATTCTCTTTTTCCTGCATCAAAACAGGTATTTTTAAAGAATAAAAGTGATCAACAGATTCAAATTCAGTAGAATCATTTAAAATTTCTTCTTGTAGATCGATTATTTTTCCTTTGTACATAATTTTTGCAAATTTTGTTTTATTTTTTTCTGGATTCGTTGAATAAAACTAACATTGTTTTTCTACATTTTTATTTCGTGGAACTTTCCTGAAATTTAATTTCACGTTTCGTACGTCCACAACGACCTTTTGAACTTTGAAGGGGGGTAGGCTTTGAGACCTATAGCTACAAGGCTGTCGTCTCGAATGATCCATATACATTTTTTTTTATTTATTATTCACAGAAACACATACATGACTTCAACAATTACATAAATCTTGACGAGAAAGGACAAGGAAATTTACAACACCAAGAGTTACATCCGGGAGCTCCACAAAGTGTGTGCAATGGAGCTGGCGGGAGTCGAACACCGCTGGCCTTGATTCCTACGCTATGAAGCGATTAGCGGAGTGGTGCCTTAACCACTCGGCCACGGAGGCCCCTCCACAACGACCTAACATTAACAAAACACAATTGAAACAAACCACAAATAAATCCCAACTCCATGCGCATGCGCGGAACAGTGCTTGAGAAAACTGAACTTTTTGAGTTTTGGACGGCTGCGATTTATCGATTCGTGTTTTAGAAGGTCCTAAACACGATTTGACTGTTTTTAGAAAATGTCTGTCTGTGACTCTGTCTGTATGTGACAAAATTTTTTTGGGCGCTCTATCTCAAGAACTAATGCACGAAAATTAATAAAACTTTATATTCAGTTAGTTCCTGATATAAATGGGTGCTGATTAGTTTTTGGTGAAAATCGTCCGATAGGTGGCGCTGCTATGCTGCATTTTTCGCGATTTCCGCATTAGCTCTATCTCAAGAACGAATGCCCTCATTTTCATCAAACTTCAGATTCAGTTAGACCTTGACATAAATAGACGCTGATTACGTTTTGGTGTAGATATCCTAACAGGTGGCCTTGCTATACCACTTTTTTCATGATTTTTACGATAGCTATATCTCAAGAACAAATGCACGAAATTTTGTTAAACTTCATATTCTGTTAGACAATGACATAAATAGATGCTGTTTACGTTTTGGTGTAAATAACCCAACAGGTGGCGCTGCTATGCTACTTTTTTCATTATTAACACGATAATTATATCTCAAGAACTAATGCACGGATTTTCATCCAACGTCAGATTCAGTTACACGTTGACATAAGTTGCTGTTGATTAGGTTTATGTCTAAATCTCCCAACGGGTGGCACTTCTATGCATCATTTTGCAGGATTGACACGATTTTAGCAATAGTCATATCTCCAGAACTAATGCACGTAGTTTAATAAAACTTTAGATTCAGTTAGACCTTGATATAAATTGGGGATGATTCTTTTTAGTGTATGCAAAACCTGTGTGAGATAGAAGAAAGTTTTGGGATTGACACATCCGACTAGTTTAGTATTCTATTTTAATTTATTTTATAATTTCCTAAGTTAATTTTATTATTATTTTATTTATTACTTTCTTCTATCTTTACAAGAAGAAAGTATTGGATTCATGAAAATTTTCAACGGATTTATACGTTTTAGAAGGTCTTGAACACTATTTGACTGTTTTTTAAAAATGCCTGTCTGTGACAAAAATTTTGTGGGCGCTCTATCTCAAGAACTAATGCACGAAATTTAATAAAACTTTATATGTATTCAGTTAGTTCCTGATATAGATTGGTGCTGATTAGTTTTTGGTGAAAATCGTCCAATAGGTGGCGCTGCTATGCTGCAATTTTTTGCGATTTCCGCAATAGCTCTATCTCAAGAACTAATGCACTTATTTTCATCAAACTTCAGATTTAGTTAGACCTTGACATAAATAGACGCTGATTACGTTTTGGTGTAGATATCCCAACAGGTCGCGCTGCTATACAACTTTTTTTCATGATTTTTTACGATAGCTATATCTCAAGAACTAATGCACGGAATTTCATCCAACTTCAGCTTCTGTTAGACCTTGACATAAATAGATGCTGCTTACGTTTTGGTGTAAATAGCCCAGCAGATAGCACTGCTCTGCTACTTTTTTCATTATTATCACTATAACTATATATCAAGAACTAATGCACGGATTTTCATCAAACTTCAAATTCAGTTAGACGTTGACATACGTTGTTGTTGATAAGGTTTTGGTCTAGAGATCTCCCTACAAGTGGCACTGCTATGCTACGTTTTTCAGGATTCACATGATTTTAGCAATAGTCATATCTCAAGAACTAATGCACGGAATTTAATAAAACTTTAGAATCAGTTAGACCTTGATATAAATTGGGGATGATTCTTTTTAGTGCATGAAAAACCTGTGTGAGATAGAAGAAAGTTTTGGAATTGGTACATCCGACTAGTTTTTTGACAAGTTACTGCTCTTTGGGAATAGCTTAGTATGACATTCTTAAAATATTTAATACCAACGCTATTATGAAGTTATTTTTTATTCAATAGATGAAGATATAAATTTATACAAATGAACTTACCAGTGAATAACTTAAATATACATAAAAATGTAACTTCAAATGTATATTGATCTTTTCCACACTTATTGTTTAAATTTTAATGCTACTTAATAATAATAATCTCCGTATTTTTCTATATTATATTTATTATATTTTCTTAATTTCTTTTAACATAAAGTGAAAAATATGTTCTATTAAATCTTGTATGTTCTGCTTGCCAATTAATATTTCTTTAAATTAACATTTAAATTTTTTTTAAGCAATGCATATAATTTAAATTCAATTTCAATAGTTTATGATTTTTACAAAAAGCAAATGTCTTTGTTTATTTATTTATTTGCATCTTGTCTGTAATATATTTTTTATTACCTATTAAATACAATTTTTATTTAATATTTCACTATTGTCTTCTTTTTCCATATAACATGTTGGAAATTATTTCTTTGATTGTCTTATAAACAATTAAAATCTCTATTTAGATAATTATAAAACTCTTTTAATAACCGATTCCGTTTGATCATTTTACATAGATGGCAGCACAAAAGTGATTTCTCTCTTTTTCACTCGTTATGGATATATGTAATTTCATTTTGATCTTTGTATCGTAAATAGTAAAATATATTAGTGAACACATGGCGAGAACTAGATTACTGCATTCACATTCTCCGAACTACCAAGGGGACGCAAGTTGAAATATCATGAAGTATGTCATCTTGTTATAAACTTTATAACAGTACTTATAATGTAGCCAAAAAAATCATATGTATAATTATAATAGTTCTCGTACAATAAATATTTATAATTAGGGCAAGAATTTATTCTCACCCTCTCTAGTCTCATATTTAACAATTCTCAGCTGTTTTGTAAGTACTATTGCTCGAATAAACGATGAATTCTGCCACAATGGAAATATTCAACTCACACTGGTAAGATTTAAAGAAATTATTTTAATAATAATATATGGTGTTAAAAAATATTTGTTTGCAATAACCGCAGAGTAACGACAGAGACCCAACTTCGCCTGAAAAGAGCGACTGCGGCGGATGACTTAAGAACTAAATCGTCGCTTTGGCGATTTTTATCTTCGTGATTTCCGTTTAAGTGTAACCCTGTTCTGCTTGGCGTCTTTTGATGTTGTCATTTGCGCATGTGCAAATTTTCGGCGTTCGCTAATTGATTTTCGAATCTTGTTTAATACTTATTATTAAAATTATTCTTTGAAGATCAAATAGTTGATTATAATTATTATAATTCTTCAAAATGCTACGAAGAGAGGAGTGTATTGTTTGCACGAACAAGACGTCAAAGTTATTTTTTATTCCTAAGAATTGGTAAGTTGTGGTTTATTTCTATGTGTTATTATTTTTTTTTTTTTCAAGTTCCATTATGTATGAAATATTTTATATATATTCAGTGTTGGCAGATTTTTAACAAATTTTGACTTTATATTATCGTTAAAATAACTGCCATACCATAAATCTCATTCATGTTAAAAAAAATTTCTCTATATAAAATTTTATTCTTATACATTTTCTATCGCAATGTAAACATGGTACTAAATTTTTTCCTATACTAGTAAATCTGCAGATCATTTTTTTAAAAATATCATTGCCGAAACGTCAGTTGAGGCTCACTGTGGAGACCCGAAAAGTTTTTGGTTTCTGTCTGTCTGTCTGTCCGTCTGTCTGTCTGTCTGTTCCGCGATAACTGCCGTAAAAATGATCCGATTAGTTTGATTTTTGGTAGGTATGTTGGTGAGATACCCGGAATTAGCTGTATAGTTTTTAGTTACATTTGGTTCATTCGTTCGGAAAATATAGAACATTTCTTTTTTGATCATAATGCTTTCCTATGGGAATTCAGACGATTTTGAAATTTTTCAGTCGTTTAAAATAAAATGTCGCATTTGATTAATGTATTTAAACGGTAAGTTATGAAGGCTAAAATTTATCGTCAGGTGTTAAATTATTTAAATTAATTTGAAATTTTGTTTATACATTCGTCAGATTTTTTAAATTAGGTGTATAATTTTTGGTGCAATTTTATACATCTGTTCTAATAATATAATAGATTTATTTTATCATTTTTTGCAAATATTAAAATGCATTCATTTTTATTTTCCTTTTCAATTTAACCGTAACCTGACAGCCTTATTTCAAAGAATATCAAAATGACAAGCGGGAAAAATTCTACCTTACGGCAGAATATAGATTGGCCACCCACGGCTTTTATCGTTGAGATTTTTTCAGCCAAGTCCAACTCGTCAAAAAAAGTGTTTGTTAGCATAAGCCAGCTTCTCCACTTTAGAATTTAGTTAGCGCTCTAAGATTTTTTGTGAGCTGGCGGAATATATTAGGCACGAGCACACCAAGTTTTAAAAGGATTCGGTGACTAGAAGTATTTTTAATAACTATAATAGTAAAAAGACGTGGCTTCAATGGGCTGAGACGTGGCGAGGTAGTTGTTGTTTACAAATGTGCTGGCTTAATGACACCCTTTAAATTATTTTTAATCATTCAAGGCATTTTAGCACTTAATAGATAACCTAAAAAAGATAATGAAAAGTTCTATGATAGCAGCTTTTATGATGGATAAAGCTAAGAGAAGTTGTTTAACAAATGATGAGTTAGCATTAATTGACGGGATCTTGGGGAGCGGTGGGGGGATTGAGAGATAGGACTTTAAAAGGGATCCCCCTTTTCGCCCCTCTGACGGGCCCCCTCGAGAGATACCTGAAAACCGAGGGCGCCAAAAGAAGGGGGGGGGAATACCTTTAGGCAGTTTACAGCTAATTTTGGTAAAATGTTGGAGCTGTCCGGTCCATAGGAACAGAGAAAAATGGGAAAAACTAAAATAAATATGAAAAATTGAAAAAAATAAATAAGAAAAGTGCTCCTGACAGGAGACGGGAGAGAACGAGGGGGAGAGTAAAACCAGACAAAAGTGCTTGATGAGATCAAACTTTTTATATGTTACATGGCGGGGTTTGAGCACCTTGAATGTCTCCACCGTGAGGGGGGGGGGTAACTCCGGTCCTATGGGATATAGGGCCTCGGGACCCTCTTAGAAATGTCGGCCTCGACGATTTTAATTTCGTTGGATCTTTTAGAAGAGGCCTACGCCCTCTGTGGGGCTTAAAGGGGCTGAGAAAGATGGGGAAAATTAAAATTTAGAAAGAGTTGAAACAGAGAAATATGCTTCTTAAGGGAGGGGGCGAGTGAGAGGCGGAGAGTAGGACCAGACCATAGTGCTTGACGAGATCTATCAATTGTTGATATGTTACATGAAGGGATTTACATGAGGGAGGAACACCAAAAAGGTCTTACTGAACCTTTCCCCTCAGGAACTTACAAGAACTTACCCCCCCTCCCAGAGGTAACTTCATTACTATTGGAGATAGGGCCACGGGTCCCCTTAGAAATGTCCGCCACGACGGGTTTAACTTTGCTGGATCCTTTATATTATTGTTTAAATGGGGTCTGCGCCCGCTGTATGGCAATTAGGTACTGAAAAAGGAAATACAAGCCGAAGTATCGGCATAATACAGAGAAACAATTTGATTTTTAATATCGTCAGTAACAACCATTTGTATAGCTATGCATAAAGGGTGTCCTCCTTTATATATGGAGTGCCTGTGACTTTTCATAAACATGAATTTTACTGTAAACTGAAAGAATTAGCCCTGTGTGTGGCTATAAAAAAAAAAAAAAAAAAAAAAAAAAAAAAATTACCGTACTTTCGTGTTATAGCGGCTCCCACAATTATGATTATACCAAGGTTGCAGTTATGATATTTCGCCAAGATCATCGCAAAGCTTATATAGGCATCCTATATATGCATATATATATTCCAAACACTCTTATATGTGCCATATACGTCATTATACACATATTATTTATGTCTTATATGTCGTATATACATCATATACACATGTCATATATATACATCATATATGCATCCTATATGACTATAACTTGGCCACATACATACAGAAATGTTACATATATATCATATCTACCCTATATATATAAAATCCTAATGAAACGAATTTGTGAAACGATTTTATGAAACGAATTTATGAAACGATTTTATGAAACGACTGATTAAACGACTGATTATGTTTCAAGGCTATTTTTAATAAAATATTAAACGCTTGATGGTGAAATTAATACCAATTGTTCATAAAAATCCGCGGATGTCAAAACTGGTAATAGAATTTTGAAATTGGAATTAGTTTTCGAGATATTAATTTTTTTCTAATTTTAATGACATTTCTGTAATGATGGCAACTAATTACTCAGTTTTTTTGTGACAAAAAAGGGAAAAAAATTGAAAAGGATCCCGATAGGGATTATTGATTTCTTTTTATTCGTCATTTTCAAATTGAAATTGAATTTATCTTTTATGTCAATCGATAATGAAGACAAGATTGTGATTAAATTATGTTTTTCAGGAAAATTTGAAAAAAAAATCACATTTCTATCGTCAGGATTCAATCGTCTGTCAGCATTTAATTTAATTTATAAACTGAAAATATTTTGAATAAATTCGTCCAAATGACGTCATTTAGGTAAACGCAAAAGAAAGGGAGGAAAAGGAATTAATAGTAATTATTATTTATTGATCTGATTTTGTTATTTTTTTGTAAAATTTAACTAAACGAATTTATAAAATCAATAATGCGGATATTTGAAACTAATATATAAAATAATAATTGCCCAACTGAACGGAAGAATAAAATATCCTGCTTGGTTTTCTATCCTGCTTGGTTTTTTCCGCCAAGCTTTTTAAAAAAGCGTCAAGACCCCTATAATAGAAAAGCACCAAAAGTTCATTGGGTTTATTTTCATAATTTTTGGCAACAAATCTATGTATATTAACGAATCTATCTCTTTTTGAAGCTCGAATTACGCCAAACCTAAAAGCAAAGGATCTTATAATGGAAAAGTACCCGATTTTCTTATGGACAATATTCAAGTGACAGAACATGGTGTAAAATTACCGCGGATAGCAAATTTGTTTAAATATCTCATCAATTGATGCCGAATAAATGCAGGCATACATGCACAAAATATTTAATTAATTTTGTATGATAAATAATTATTAGAAAATTCGTATATACATATTAATTAAAAAAAAAATAATTTACATATTTAAAATAACATGAAAATATGCATGATGGTGCACTAAAATAGAGAGAAAATTAAAACCTGTTAGTGAAAATGTCTATAACATAGTACTTTTCAATACCGTGGTTCTTAATGTTATTCACAAGCAGATGGAATTTTTCTCATCCTTAAACGCAAAGGAAGAATAGAATAGAGATTGTTGTTATAAAAATCCGAGAGGTAGTCACAATTTAAACCTAACCATTTTATACAAGCTAGTTTTCAAGTAGTAATTGATTTTACTTATCAATCCCGTAAACAGTCGTCAGTTGTCGCAACAGCTGTGTATGAGGCCATGATAATCGAAAAATGTCCCATTAAAATGTTAAAAGCATGGCAACCCAATTACAGATTTACCAATATTTTTAAAATAAAGCACGCTGTCATGTTTTTAGAGGCCTCGAAGTCTGAGCGGGGGTTGGCGAGCGTAGCTCGCAGGGGGTAGGCCCCCTAGTATTATTATAATGTCATACATGCTTTATATCTACCCTATATATATAAAATCCTAATGAAACGAATTTGTGAAACGATTTTATGAAACGAATTTATGAAACGATTTTATGAAACGACTGATTAAACGACTGATTATGTTTCAAGGCTATTTTTAATAAAATATTAAACGCTTGATGGTGAAATTAATACCAATTGTTCATAAAAATCCGCGGATGTCAAAACTGGTAATAGAATTTTGAAATTGGAATTAGTTTTCGAGATATTAATTTTTTTCTAATTTTAATGACATTTCTGTAATGATGGCAACTAATTACTCAGTTTTTTTGTGACAAAAAAGGGAAAAAAATTGAAAAGGATCCCGATAGGGATTATTGATTTCTTTTTATTCGTCATTTTCAAATTGAAATTGAATTTATCTTTTATTTCAATCGATAATGAAGACAAGATTGTGATTAAATTATGTTTTTCAGGAAAATTTGAAAAAAAAATCACATTTCTATCGTCAGGATTCAATCGTCTGTCAGCATTTAATTTAATTTATAAACTGAAAATATTTTGAATAAATTCGTCCAAATGACGTCATTTAGGTAAACGCAAAAGAAAGGGAGGAAAAGGAATTAATAGTAATTATTATTTATTGATCTGATTTTGTTATTTTTTTGTAAAATTTAACTAAACGAATTTATAAAATCAATAATGCGGATATTTGAAACTAATATATAAAATAATAATTGCCCAACTGAACGGAAGAATAAAATATCCTGCTTGGTTTTCTATCCTGCTTGGTTTTTTCCGCCAAGCTTTTTAAAAAAGCGTCAAGACCCCTATAATAGAAAAGCACCAAAAGTTCATTGGGTTTATTTTCATAATTTTTGGCAACAAATCTATGTATATTAACGAATCTATCTCTTTTTGAAGCTCGAATTACGCCAAACCTAAAAGCAAAGGATCTTATAATGGAAAAGTACCCGATTTTCTTATGGACAATATTCAAGTGACAGAACATGGTGTAAAATTACCGCGGATAGCAAATTTGTTTAAATATCTCATCAATTGATGCCGAATAAATGCAGGCATACATGCACAAAATATTTAATTAATTTTGTATGATAAATAATTATTAGAAAATTCGTATATACATATTAATTAAAAAAAAAATAATTTACATATTTAAAATAACATGAAAATATGCATGATGGTGCACTAAAATAGAGAGAAAATTAAAACCTGTTAGTGAAAATGTCTATAACATAGTACTTTTCAATACCGTGGTTCTTAATGTTATTCACAAGCAGATGGAATTTTTCTCATCCTTAAACGCAAAGGAAGAATAGAATAGAGATTGTTGTTATAAAAATCCGAGAGGTAGTCACAATTTAAACCTAACCATTTTATACAAGCTAGTTTTCAAGTAGTAATTGATTTTACTTATCAATCCCGTAAACAGTCGTCAGTTGTCGCAACAGCTGTGTATGAGGCCATGATAATCGAAAAATGTCCCATTAAAATGTTAAAAGCATGGCAACCCAATTACAGATTTACCAATATTTTTAAAATAAAGCACGCTGTCATGTTTTTAGAGGCCTCGAAGTCTGAGCGGGGGTTGGCGAGCGTAGCTCGCAGGGGGTAGGCCCCCTAGTATTATTATAATGTCATACATGCTTTATAATTTGGCGATAAATCTTGACCGCTTGGCAGTTCATCCTTGGAAGCCGCTATAACACGAAAGTACCAAATTTACAATATCTATCTATCTATCTATATTATAAAGGACAAACGTGTCCGTGCGTAACGCTGACGTCATTTTGCGAATGGCAACAGCCGACGATGAAATTTTGGCTTTGAGATTTTTGCTACTGCAATCTTTTTTATTTTTAAACATCGCACATTTTCAATTTTTACACCGTTAGATAGGGAAAAAAATCTACAATCAAATGCAATTTGTTTGAAAACTGCATCACGATTTACTCATTTATTATAGCATTTAAATTAAATTTCAAGCACGATTTTTTAAAAAATCTCTATCGCTTGCAGACGATTACAAAATATTAATCCGTTTGCATTTTAAATAATATAAATAGTTCAGCATTTGTTTCGATCTAATATTCCATAACGAAGTTAAAATTTCATTAAGCAATAAATAAAATACTACATATAAAACACAAATTTAACAAACATCTAATCGAAATAAGCGCTTAAAACAAACCGAAATTATCAGATTAATAAAATCTGTTGTATATAAAGAAATTTTCAGCGATTTCTTCGACAATTTGAAAAATATATAATTGACATATTTCATATAAAAATGCTCTTTGGTGTTGTTAGGGGACAATCTAAGTATATATATATATATATATATATATATATATATATATATATATATATATATTAAATGTAAAAAATCTATTAGAGTTTTTAATTTAAAAAAATGGTTTTTATCTATATCCTCTAATCCCGGGAAGTCCGGGTTGATTATGAATGATTACCCAATAGGTTTAAAAGTTTCCAAATAAGCCTATTTTAGGGAGATTTTAGTATGCTGTTGCCATCGAATTAGATCAGGATGTACTTAGGTCAAATAAATATTGTACAATGACCATCAAAACTGTTTTTCCGAAACAAAAATTGTAATAATACTAGATTTCTGAAATAGATAAGTGAAATATATAGTAGATTCAGTTTACATTTCCATAAGTTACTTTTGTACACGAGATATTATTCAACGTATCAATCAGATACGAGTGTTTCGTGATTGGTAAATATTGCTATTTAGGTATTAGGATAACATTAAATTATTTTCAAAATTTTTGCTTATCGTAATAAAACCACTGTGCAGAACGAAATGGAAGATATCCTAGAATCATTCACACAAATAATAGGAAATCATGAATATAAATTTAATAAGATTACGGAGGGTTCAGCGGAGCTGAGCCCCCCCCCCCCCCACCCCCTGAAGAAATGTATTTTTTTAATATAAAAAACAGAATAAGAAATTCATAAGAATGTCGGAATATTATTGCATAAACCGTGTTTAATTTAACGTTTAAGTTCTGAAACCTTCGAATTATTTTATATGCATATAAATATATATGTAGTAATTTAAATAATTTAATTTGCGGATTGTAAGATATTAAATATTATGAAAAGTGAGTTTTAAAAACATTGACTTTCAGAGCTGACGTTGAGGCTCCTGATCTGTAGATTTACTAGTTGCCGAAACGTCAGTTGAGGCTTACTGTTGAGACCCGAAAAGTTTTTGGTTTCTGTCTGTCTGTCTGTTCCACGATAACTGCCGCAAAAATGATCCGATTAGGTTGATTTTTGGTAGGTATGTTGGTGAGGTACCCGGAATTAGCTGTATAGTTTTTGGTTACATTTGGTTCATTTATTCGAAAAATATAGAACATTTCTTTTTAGGTCATAATGCTTTCCTATGGGAACGCAGACGATTTTCAAATTTCATTTTTAATGAAATGAAAATCACATATTTTAATAATGTATTTAAACATAAAACTATAGATGCTAATTTTTTTATATGGATGTTGTAAATATATCCAAAAGCTTTGAAAATTTGCCGATACATTTATTAGAATTTAGAAATTAATTGTTTAAATTATTGGAAAATTTTTTGCATCTGTTCGGGAAATATAAAACATTTTACTTTCATATTTTTTACAAATTTTAAAATGCATTTCTTTTTACTTTGGTTACAGCGCCTAGAATACATAGTGTGGAATCCGGCTACAAAATAGTACTAAAAAATTGTATCCAATAAATGTACAACGTTGCTGAAAATATTAGGATGGGTTCGCAGCGCCATCTGCTAGCTCTTGACATTGTATTAGAATGTTTCGGCTGGTGGTAAGTATTTTAAATACTTAAATTATATCATTTTCTCCTCTGACTTAGTGATTTTTATAAGTTTTTTTTTTTTGTAATTATGAAAGCATGGCTAAAAAACGTGATACGCACTTTTTTTGTCTCTGGTTGCAACATTATCGTAGGCTTCGTAGGAGCACCGTTGCACATTTATAGGCTACAACTTTTTAACACTTTTTAAAGCATTACACCATTTGCCGGTTTCCACACTATGTATTCTAGGCGCTGTACTTTGGTCTTTAATTTATGAGTTGCTTAGCAACCCCATTTCAAAGAATATCAAAATAATAAAATTCAAGTTGTTGTTGTTGTTGTTGTTGTGGGGTCTGAACGCCCCGATCATGGGATATAAGTCTACAGACTCTTTATCCCTAACAATCCTACCTCAAGGAGGCAATTTATACACTAGCTGCAGAAACAACTTGTACAAGAGGAGATAGTGACTTCCGGTTTAAAACCGGTTGGTACTCAGAAGGAAAGACACTAAAGATCGAGCTTGCGAGACTCCTGTCACTGCCAAATGACATAGTTGACTAAAGGACATGGTGGGAGATCCAGAGATACCAAGCCTCTGGTACAAAATAGTACGCTCGGTAGCGTAACGTCCGCATGTCATAAGGTAGTGTTCACAGGTTTCTGGAAGAGAGCAGACTGAGCATAAAGGAGAGTGGCAAAGGTTGAAACGGTAAAGTAATGCTCGGGTGGGGAGAGATTTTGTGCGAAGGCGAGAAAGAAGAACCTCCCCTCTCCTGGGAAGGCGCAGCTTCCTGTGATCCCAACTCCTTTTGGTAAGGTGAGGAAAATCGGTGCTGTAGTTTCCGAGAAGCCAATTATTAATATCCTCCTCATAGAAGAGGCGCCGAAACTGGACGCAGATGTCCTCTGGGGAGATCCACCTTACTGGGTCCGTAGGCAGAAGGTGAGAGCGGGCCAGTTTGTCCGCAAGCTCATTGGCATAGATGCCAACATGACTGGGAACCCAGACTAGTTCAATCGACGAGAGTTGATGTAATGCGTTAGTAAGTTTCTGGTACACCTGAGTCATCACTCGAGGAGATTTGTAGTTTGGTGATTGGAGGCTCGTCAGGACGGATCTGCTGTCGGATAGAAGGAGCAGCTTGCCAGACTGCGGAATAAAATCTAGTGCCAGTCCAATCGCTAGAGCCTCTGCCGTGTAAATGGAATTAATGTCATGAACTCTGCTGGAGTGCCCATAGTTCTGGCTTACATCCCAAAAGGCGATGCAGGTCTGTGAAAGAGTCTTTGAGGCGTCAGTAGCCATTATGTGACAGTCACCGCGAGTACACAAAAATGCAGAAAAGAGCTGACAGATTAGATCAGGGTGGAGCTGCCTGTTCTGAAACTCAAAAGAATCGATATGGCACTGGAAGATATCTGTAAGAGGAGGACGGGGAAGCACCCATGACACGATATCGGTCGCGGAGATATGAAGCCTAAAGAGGGTATCGCTCAGGTGAGCAGCCAGAACAGAATTTTCCGTACTTCCGGGGAGCACCAGAGAATAGATTGGCGACTGGGGGCCGAGTGACAGGTGCCGAAGAAGGTAGCAACACCTATGGAGATCTTGAGTGCAAGCTACTGACAAGGAGTTGGCTTCCCGACGCAGAATTGGAATGGGTGTCCAACGCGGGAGGCCCGTCGCTATTCTAAGGGCTGCGTTAAGGATGGGTTCTAATTTCTGTCTGGTTGATGGGCACGCTAGCGAATAAATTGGACTACCATGGTGTAGCATACTCGTGACTGTAGCCTTGCTAATTCTGATGAGATCTTTGGTTGTTACGCCCCGAGAGACATGCGCCACACTTTTCAAGACGCTCAACTTCCTTAAAGCTTTCTGTTTGACTTGAGCAATATGATCGTTCCAGTTAAGGTTGTAAGTGAAGTTCAGGCCTAGAATCCGAATGTTGTCCACCCAGGGGATGTCTTCTGAATTTATGTGAAGATTACTGTCAGGGATCTTTTTCCTAGCTGAGAAAACAATAGCTGCACTTTTACCCGGATTTATCGAAGTTTCCAGTAGGCGCACCAACGAGCAACATTGAGAATGGCCTTCTGGACTTTCGACAACACCACCTCCAGAGACGGGCCGGAGCAGTAAACGTAAGTATCGTCAGCGTAGACTAAACCATCCACATCGGGGCCAAATGCGTCAAAGATGTCGCTCATGTAGACAGAGAAGAGAAAAGGCGACAAGACTGCCCCTTGCGGCACCCCGACGTCCACCTCGAAAGGGTCCGACAACGCACCTCTCCACCGGACCTGAATAATTCTTTGCATTGAGGAGTGAGACCATTTTGTGAAATGGCCATCGATGCCGGCTGATACCATTTTCAAAGCTAGGCCGTCCGGCCAAACAGAGTCGTAAGCAGAGGCAATGTCAAACGACACTAGGACACAAACCTGCTTATGGAGGCGAGCGGAATGAAGATCGGAATAGAGCTTTGTGAGAGCAGGAGTGCAGTCCCGGAATGGAATAAAGCCGTAGTGGTTTGGGTGGAAGAAGTTTGTGTGAAGGATCCAAGAAGTCAGCCGCTTCAGAAGAATCCTTTCAAAAACCTTCGAGGCGACTGAAGTAAGCGAAATTGGACTGTATGATGCCAGCAAAGTACTGTCTTTTCCGGGCTTCGCGATAGGGACGACGATGACTTCCCTCCAAGAGCGGGGAATGACACCCGACAACCAAATGTCATTGAACACCCCAAGCAGTTTATGCAGCCCTATATCATCAAGACACCGAAGAGTCCGTAACGAGACCCCATCTTTTCCTGGGGTACGGAGGGTTGAATGGTTGAGGGCATATCTGAGCTCTGAGATCTGGAATGGGCGTTGGAGGTTCAGATCAATATGCGCACTAAAATCCACGGGGAGGTAGCCGTTGTTATGGGTTCTTCTGTAGAACCTAGCGAACTTATTTGACTCTTCGATGGCGCTTGTCGATAGCGAACCAGGGGTTACAATGAAGTTATGAGACAATGGAGAATCTACCTGTCGATTGCGAATCGCACGAATGATCCTATAGATGGCACCCGACGCGGCTGCCCCTTTGCAAGTTGCAGCCCAATACGTGCGCTTTGCGTCATTTATTTCTCTCTTCAGGATCGCTGCGATTTTCTTATAACGAGACCAGAGAGTCGGACAAATAAATTTTCTTGCAAGACGGAAAAGCTTCCTCTTTTGGCCCAGTAAATGACTACACCGGCTGTCCCACCACGGGGCCCCAGCACGGTCAACAATCTTCACCCTACGGCTGCTTGCTTTTAGAGAGTCACAACATATGCCTAGGAAATCCTCATAAGAATTGTTGTGAAGATTAAGGATTGCTTTATTCAGATTCTTTGTAACGGCTCCCCAGTCGTACCGATATCGAATGGAGTGGCAGGTGGAACTTCTAATCCGAAAGTCGAAATGAAGATTAACAGGGCAGTGGTCGCTGTCGAAAGTGTCTGGGTGAACGTTGTAGCTGGTGTCGACAAAAATATCTGGCGAAGTGATGGAGAGGTCCAGGAGAAAAGCTCCACCAGCGTAGACATGTGTGGGCGTATGTGAGTTGACGAGACAAATTTTATTTTGAATTATCCAGTCGATAACCAAACTGCCTTGGGGGGTATTGTGGCTACCGCCCAAGCTGGAGTGAGGACAGTTAAAGTCCCCAATGATAACAAACGGGGAGCGACAAAACCCCAAAATGTTATCCAGCCAATGTGAATCTAACTTGCCCGGAGGGGAGTAAATGTTAATGATCTGGAGCTTAAAGTTGTTGGGGAAGATAATTTCCACACCTAACACCTCGTTAAAGACTGACTGAACTGGTAGAGCGAGATTACGGGATGGAAGAGTATTCCTTACCGCTGTAATCAGCCCGCCGCCGCTCCTAGAACTGCGGTCGAGCCTATAAACTGTTTTTCCTGGAATTTGAAACCCGATGGTGGGCTTAAGAAAAGTTTCTTGAAGTGCAATGATGTCGGCAGAGTAAAAAAGAGAGTGACGGAGCCAGGCTGAATTAGCCCGAGCTCCCCGGATATTCCAATGAACTAATGAAACGCCCATGAAAAGGAGAAAATTAGTCGTGAACAGGCTGGGACTCGCTGTGGTCCATCAGACCGACATCAGTGGCTAGTGATTCGGATTGGAGATTTATATCGGTTCTTTTGCTTGTGTCGTGTTCGGTGGGGGAGGTCATACGACATTTCTTGAGGTTTGGTTCGAGAGAGAAGGGAGGGGTGTCATTTCTTGCGGAGTCTTGTTTCTGTTTTTCTTTCGTTGGTAGGGTTGGTTTGAGACTCGTAGGTGTTGTGGGTGGAGGGAGTTGCGTCTTTTGGACGGCCTGGATGATGGTAGCATTCAGATCGTGAACTGCGCTATGGATCGCTTGAACTTTTTCGTCGAAAGCAGCTGAAGCTTGTTCTATAAATGTTCTGCATTGAGCAGCTTGTTCCACCAATAATGATTGAAATAGCTGGAACATGTTATTGGTAAATTGGTCCAAAGTTGCTTGGAGTCCAGTTTGTGTTACGATATCGGAAGGTTTGGAATTATTAGCTTTTGAAGCATAAGAGTTCGTCTCACGCCGTTCAGCCACTCGGAACTGACGGCGGGCCTCGGCGATGGAGAGGTGGTGTTCGCATTTGAATTTTTGGATTCGGATCTCTTTTTCATAAGCCGGGCAGTTCTTGTCATCAGCGGTATGTTCACCTTGGCAGTTAGGACAAATTGGGGTTGGGGTCTGACAGTGACCCTCGTGTGATGTACTACATTTACGGCAGATTTTCTGTTTATGGCACGATTTTGTACTATGGTTAAATTCCCAGCAATTGAGACAGGGCCGGGGCCGGTCAATAAACAGCGTAATCTTCTGAATTTGGTAGAAAATTTTTACCTCCCGCGGGAGTGTGGTTCCCAGCTTAGTAACCAGGACTGTAGTTGTTGGGACGGTGTTGCCTTCATTTTTCCGTAGAAAACGTCTGATTTCGAGTACGTGGAAACCGTTATAAATCAGTTCATCGGCGATTTCTTCGCAAGAAACATCGGTAGGAATTCCGTACAGAAGAAATCGAGTTGTTATACTGTCGAATTGCACTCGAGGGTTCACGGGGATTTCGGCTATCGAAGTGAGTTGTAAAGCTTGAGTCGCCGTTTCGACAGAGTGCGTGAGAAGAATTATTTTACCCTGTTTGGTCAATTTTATGCAGTCAATAGCCGCATGGTTTTTTATTTGTTTCTCCAAATCCCCTTTTAACTTCTTAGGATGAATAGTAGGAAAAGCCCCGGATTTAGCTTCTATGAAAATTGTTATGACGTCACTACTACTAAGTTCTGCAAAACTAACTAAGTCCGCCGGAGGATACACACTCTTATAAAAATTGAAGTCAGTAGGTGGTACAACATTTGAGTTTAACGAGGACAGGGTAGCCATGACAGATGAATTTAGTAAACTAGAAGTAGTTGCATTATCTGACACTTGCGACATAAAGTCCGTCAGCAAAACACCCAACAACACTACAACAGACAACTACAACTACAAAATTAAACAGTATAAGTCCACTAAAATAAAGTTTAGGCAAATTAAACAACCACGAGTTCAAAAGTCCTAAACACTCGGAACGGGAACCGCCCCCAAAATGCAGCTGAGTATCTATCAAAGCCTACATCCTGACTGCGGCAGCGGAAAAACTTCACAAAACTAAACACGAAGTAACACTATACTTTAAAATGGAAAAATCTCACCAAATTCCAAGAGCAGCAGCAATCACCGCCTTCGAGATATTTCTAGCAGACTGAAAAAACGCCTGAAGATGTCTAAAATTCAAGTAACTCGCACTAATTTTCTGCAATATTTATGTATTTTTTTTTATAAATGTATTTTTATACTATCTAAAAAATTACAAGAATAACTTCATAAGAATGTCAGAATATTAATGCATAAACCAGGTTTAATTTAACGTTTCTAATTTCTGAAACCTTCGAATTATTTTATATGCCTATAAATATATATGTAATTTAAAAGTTTTAATTTGCCGATTGGAAGATGCTAAATAATATGAAAAGTGAGATTAAAAAACAATCATTTTCAGAGCTGACGTTGAGGCTCCTGATCTGAAGATTTACTAGTTTTAACTTCATACAATCCGCAATTATTATTTTTTCAATTGCATGCATGTTTATAAGCATATAAAATTGTTCGAATGTTCCAGAAATCAGAATCCTTAAATTAAAGTGGTAAGTAAAAATAAATGATTTTAAAAATTGTAAAAAAATATGAAAGTAAGATGTTTATATTTCCCGAACAGATGCAAAAACATTTTCAAATATTTTAAGAAATTAATTTCTAAATTCTATTAAATTTATAAGAATAAATTTTAAAACTATTGGAAATCCATATCGAAAATTTATAGCATTCATAATTTTACATCTAAATCCATTACGCAAATATTCAATTTTCATTTCAGATAAAAATGAAATTTGAAAAATCGTCTGCATCCCCATAAGAAAGCATTATGACCTAAAAAAAAAAAATTCTATATTTTCCGAATGAATGAACCAAATTTAACCAAAAACTATACAACTAATTCCGGATACCTCGCCAACATACCTACTAAAAATCAACCTAATCGGACCATTTTTACGGCAAACAGACAGACGGAAATCAAAAACATTTCGCGTCTCCACAGTGAGCCTTAACATGACGTTTCGGCAAAAAGCTGTCAACACTCAATATATATAAAATATTTCAAACATTATGGAACTTGAAAAAGCAAGAACAAAAATAACACATGAAAATAAATCACAACTTACATTTTGAAGAATTAAAAAAAAAATTGTTTTACCACAGCACTTATTTTAAAATAAAGTTGAATTCCGATTGTTTCAGAACATGTTAAAAATAATAAATCTGTTTTCCTTCGCGTAGATAGATAATGGACCGTTTTAAAATCAACCAACCAAAACAAGAAGCAAGCAGTCGCCGTTTTTTTTCTTTTTCGTCCCCCACTTGTCGTCAAGAAAACGATATATGGCTCTATTAGCAACCTCGCTTCTGTTACGGCTGTAGTTTTCGCGTCATCCGCAGCTAGCGCCACTGTTTATGTGTAATCCCATGTTAAAGAAGTTACCATTGCAGTGTATGAGAGTTGATTCTCTGTTTAAAACTCCTTACTCTGTGGCAATAACGAGTGAGCGCCTAAACGGCATTAAGGACTCCTCGTTGATTTTTTAGAGAGAATAATAATAATGGTAATTAAAGAAAGTCACAGAGCGTTCTCAGATCTAGTGGAAAATCCCTGGTTTATGGTACAGAACGCAGTTTTTTCCCCATTTTCTATTCTTCCGAATGATTTGAAAAGTCAATGCTGAAAACCGTACTAAGTATTTTCCCCATTTATATCTCCCTCTTAGTTGCGTTTCCTGCCAGGCACCAAATCCCTAGATCTAGGGAAATTCAAGTCTATTTTGAGGATTTAGGGAATTTTTTCTTATTTTTAGTGAATTTTCAGAAACACTGACAATAAATACCTTACCAAAATCTAGGGAAAAAGGGATTTTTTTTTTTTTTTTAGTTTTCTGGATTTTTCTGAGAATGAACATGAGAAAGTGATAAATGTGACGTGTGCGATGAATGAACGTGGAAGAAGGAAGTAAAAGGACGAGAGATATTGTCTTCAAGCAACTCTTTGGTAAACAGGTAGGAGGGGGGAGGTTCGGAAACAGTAATCTCGCACCTCCCTTTCGTTTCTCGGAATCCTTATATGGCTAATAAATTATTTTCTGTCAATTCAGCATTTTCTCCTTGTTCGTGAAATCAAGGGAATGATATTAAGTTCAGTTTTGGTGCTGCCATCTAGAGGCAATGATTTGAAGATAGAGTTAATTTTAGTCTGTTGAAGTCTAGCTGGGCACAACACGCTATATAGTCCACTTCTGCGCATGTCCGATGTTTTTCATGTCAGATATGTCGTGAGGTGCTGCCCTCTGTTATAAATAATGCGTAACACATCTCGAAACATATATCAAGAGCATATTTTCACACCACAAATTTCACAAGCATATTTTCACAAAACATATTTTCACACCACAAATTTCACAAGCATATTTCCACAATACATATTTCACACACTCGAATCGGTTGAACACAAATGGAATGCTCTTTTCCTACATGTATAAATTAAACAAAAGATAAAAGATTTATTACAAGATTACGAATAATGTTCTCTTTTATCATTTAATATGAAGTGTGCATTCGATAATATATCATGGAAGATCTTATGAGAAGATACCATGAAATTAAATGTAGAAGATAACATAAAAAATAACATACTATTATTTATTAAAAACAGAATTATATTTTTACATTTACTTAGGTACGAATTATTACATAGAATGATATACTATACGGTGTACGTATACTAGTAAAAATATATTTCGTTTTCAATGTAGAGTGATTTGTTATTTTGTTTTAACGTTCACAAATATGGAGTGGTTTTCGGCTAATGACCGTCCATCCGCCCGAATTAGAGAAGAAAAGAATACAAAATCCATATATAACTGTAAACATTCTATCATTGCAATATTTGTTAATCATAAAAATGTGAAATAGTCAATTTTTTCAAAGACGATGATGTAGTTTTAATAGACCGTCTTTTGTATATGTATCCATTTAGCCTGATTTGTTATAATGTTGTAATCCCATTTTTACAGTAATGTAAAAGATTAAAAACGGTAATTTTCACTAGATAGATTATTTCTTTAAAAATATTACATATTCATTGCATGCTACTCGCTTCGAAAATTACATCACATCTAAATTAAAATTGAAACGCAGTAAATAAAAAAGGGTTACAATAATTTTTGCCAATGCTTAATTTTCGACAAGCCTAAACAGAAAGGGGATTTTTACATACTGCCCCCGGATAAACAATAATTCAAATTAAATTTCTATTAAAATTTTCAAACTACATTGATAAGACAAAATTAGAACATTCTTACAATAAGGAGGTTACATACAATTGTTTTCACCGGAACAAATACTGAAACTAAAATATACAAAATAATTGGATTAGAAAGATTTAATAGAAAGAAAATGTAAATAAAGTGTTCATCATATGTAAAAAGTCTTAAATCAGTTCATAATATCTAGTTCAAGTTTATATATCAATTTGACTGGTCTTTTTATCACACCGGAAACGTTCTGAATGGCACATGATCTAATTTTCGAATCTCTTCCTAAAAAAAGTTCTGTAATTCGTCCAAATTTCCACATGTGCTTTGGAGTTTTATCCTCATTAATCAACACAACATCTCCAATTTCGAATTTAGTTGGAGTTTTGACTGGAACTGTAAACTTGGCAGAACGAAGTTCTAGCAAATATTCCTGTCTCCAACGTTTCCAAAAATGATTTAAAACTTGATCTCGATATCTCAATATTTTTGTCAGTGTTATTGTATTCGATTTAGGTTCAGTTACACAATGAATGTCTGGTAGGTAATTTATTCGCTTGCCGATCAAAAAATGTGAAGGGGTAAATGGAAGCGGTTCACTATTTTCATCATAGGTTGTCAATGGGCGACCATTAATCATAGCCTCGATTTTGGTCAAAGTGGTTTGGACTTCTTCAAATGAGAGACAAGATCTACCAAGAACTTTCTTCAAAGGAGTTTTAACCGAACGAACCATGCGTTCCCGAAATCCCGCCCACCATGGTGGGCGGGCCAAGCCAAGAGCCAAGAAAAGGGCCTATATGAGCCAAGAAAAGGCATATATAGCTATATATGCCTTTTCTTGGCCAGTTTTTGCTTTGACATAAACAGGACCTGTAAAATTCACAGCACAGGTCTGGAAAGGGGGGGGGGGGTGGTGATTCTGGTATACGATCTTTTGGTAATGGTGCAATTTCTTGCTTTCCAGGAGAAGCTTTAAATTTTGTACAAATAAGGCAATTTTTTAAAACACATTTTATACGTTTTCGTCCGTTGATTATAAAATATTTTTCTCGTAGATGAGCTAAAGTTGTTGCAATTCCATAATGAAAAACCTTTTCTTCTGAATCAACAATTTGGTATAAGTACTCCCATTTGGGGGTATAAAAGAGTATTTTTCCCTTTGAGATAATTCTGAAAATCGTAATCTTCCAGATACAATCATAAAATCATTCTCATCTAATTTTGGATTCAGACTATACAATGCTGAATCTTTATCGATGGGCTTTCCCCTTTTCAATAAGTCAATTTCACTATTAAAGACAGATAACCGAGTCTGTTTTAACCAATAAAATTCTTCCTTTTCAATTTCTGCAGCTGTGAGCTCACCTGAAATTTTAGTTTTCATTTTGTTGATATTATTTAGGAATCTTAAGATCCATGCTGTGATGTTAAGCAATTTGTAAATATTACTAAAATTTTCTATTTTTAACAATGATTCTGGAGGTACAAAACCTACGATATTTGAGCAGAATTCGTTGATCTTCTTTCATTCAAAGTGTTTTGATTCAAAATATTTTCATTAAATGGTATCTTTTCAGGTTTGGGTTAACTGTCCTTTCGTAATGATAACCATTCAGGACCATAATACCATAATTTATTTTCAGTGAGGTTCTCTAAATTTTCGCCTCTAGTAAAAAGATCACTCGGATTATCCTTACCCAGAATATACTTCCAGAATTTTGGATCAATCAAAGACTGTATTTTTACAATCCTATTAGCCACAAAGGGTTTCCATTTCATGGCTGATCCTTTTATCCAGTGTAACGTAATAGTGGAATCTAACCAGATATCTATTTCCAAATTTTTAAAACTAAATACATTTTTTTAATATTTAGACATCTTAGCAGCTATTAAAGTCCCCATTAATTCAAGACGAGGGATTGTCAAACACTTAATCGGGGAGACTCTACATTTTGCCTAAATAAGACTGGTCATAATCCTCTTTAATAAAAAGGTATGCGTTGCTGACGACTGGGATTTTCGCTAATCGTTGCCACAGATTAATCTCGGAAAATGAAACATTTAAAGTTACTGAAAAAATTAATAGCTCGAAAAGTATTTGTCACAAAATTGTTAGACAAACTGCGTTAGAAAGGTAAAAAATTGTATTTTTCTTGATATAAATTTCAAATCTAATGGTTATGCCGTTTTTCAAATATTGAATTTCAAAAATTAACAGATTTCACAATGGAGTACCATAGCAAAAGCTTCACGCGTAAAAAGATATCATGATAACGGCAGCCTGTATATTGACTATAGCACGAGTCACAAATTATAGTAAGCCTTATTATTCTGTTAAAATATAAAAGTGAATTATGATGTCACGAGTGCATGAATTTTATTTAATTCTCGACAAATAGTATATTTTAGTTAGAGATCGACCGAAACAGGTTTTAAGACCAAAACCGAAACCGAAACCGAATTTCGGTGATCTTCCCACTTTCGGCCGAAACCGAAACCGAAACCGAAGTGTCAAAAAATTAAAAAACTGATTAATACATACATAGCTGCATATCTACTATATATATAAAACACAAACAGAAATTTCGTTCCGTTCCTTTATAACTCGAGTTCTGCCGAATGGATTTCGACGGAATTTACACTGTTCGAGAGATAATTTTTCAGGGAAGGTTTTAGTATTCGCAACGTTCTACGTATATTAGTTATAGAATTATGATAGAAAGTTCTGTTATTTTGGCCGAAAAGGTTACCATTGCTAATTTTTTGGCGATCACTGCAGTTGCAGAAAGAAATAAAAAGGCTATATATGTCGAAAAACAAAAGAAAAACTGTTACTAATTTTATTTTTTTTTTTAAAAAGAAAGAAAGAAAGAAAAAAGAAATAGAAAGAGAAAAAAGGAGTTTTGATGAGAGAATATTATAAAACGAAAATATTTAATTTAAACATGATTGGGAATGTTCGTAATGCTTAAAAAATTATTCAAGGGGCAAGATTTCTATATTGAAACAATATTTGGCGATGTATCTTTTGTTTTTGGCGATTTTGATTTTACTTTTGACCCAAACAATTTGATTTTAAGCCAAAAGGTGTCTTTTTTTGTTGCAGAAAGAATTGAAATGGCTATACATCTGGAAAAATAAAAGAAAAAACTGTTACTAATTTTATTTTTTTTAAAAAGAAAGAAAAGAAAAGAAAAAGAAAAACTGTTTTGATGAGAGATTTTAAGCCAAAAGGTTTTTTTTTTTAAGTGTACGACTGCATTTTTGCAGTATTTTTTTTTTTTTTTTTTGGTACTTTTCGGTTAGCCGGGCGCCAGTAATATATATACATGTATATATATACACATATATCTACACAAATACATGTATATACATACATATATATACACTTATATGTATGAATATACACACATATATATATATATATATATATATATATATATATATATATATATATATATATATACCTATATCACTGGCGCCCGGCTAACCGAAAAGTACCTTTTTTTAAATTCAAATGCAAACTATACATATTAATGGCAATGTACTTCTATTTACTTCTACATATATGAAATTTCGTTCCGGCTGCTTATAACTCGATTTCTGCTGAATGGATTTTCGTAGAGCTTAAACTGTAAGATAATTTTTCAGGGAAGGTTTTACTGTATATCATATCGTTCTACGTAGCTTAGTTATAGAATTATTCTGGGAAGTTCTATAATCAGATCAATCCGATTATGAAATATTAGCCGTTTTAAAAGATTTTGCCGAATGGATTTCGATGGAACCTACACTGTTAGATAATTTTTTAGAGAAAGTTTTATTATATAACTTATCATTCTACGTTGCTTAGTTCTAGAATTATAGGGGGAAATTCGAAAATCGGGTGACCATTTTTTTTATCAAATATTAGCCTTTTCAATATTTGATTCCGATTATGAAAGATTAGCCTTCTTAAAAAGTTCTACTGGACGGATTTTGATGAGAATTGTATTGTTAGTTAGATGATATTTCAGGAATGGTTTTAATGTACAACATATTGTTCTAACGTTGCTTAGTCAAACAGTTATGTGTGAAGGTTATATAGTCAAGTGAACCCGATTCCGAAAGATTAGCCTTTTTGAAAGTTTTTACTGGCCGTATTTTTTGCGACTAGCATTGTTAAGTAGATAATTTATAAGGATGGTTTTAGTATATTTTATATCGTTCTGTTAGTTTTAGAATTATGTGGAAAAGTTCTATAATCAGATGAACCCGATTATCAAAGATTAGCCTTTATAAAAACTTCTACTGAATGGATTTTGTTAGTTAATTTGTTTGCATTGTTAATTCGACAATTTTTAGTGATGGTTTTAGTATATTGCATATAGTTTTATCATTCTTTAGCAAACTTAACTGTAAATGACCAAAGAAAAGAGTTGGTCCTTAACAGCTAAAATTTTGATTGCACATTAGAAAATATAATAGCCCAATCACGTCATTTTTCAGTAATGTGGAAGGATATTCCAGGTAAATATACAGATTGCTTTCAAATACAAGGTCAAATTAAACGATATATTTCGTTTGATTCAAGGTTCATTTGTAGAAACCGACCAGCGCAGCGGGCGTAGCTTGCTAGTAATTATTATAATATTGAATTTTTAAATATATTCGTATTTTCAGTTCGTTAATATTTTGCATTTAAATTGTTTAAGTATACAGTTAAGTATTGATTAAGTAAAAGTAATTGTTTAAGTAAAAGTTTAAGTAAAGGGCACAAAAGCTAAAATAATTTGTTCAATTTGACTAAAAAAGGAAAATTGGCATTAAGACAACATTTTAAGCCTAGAAATTATTAATTATAAACTTTATTTTCCATTTCAATATTCTCAAAGTGAGACACTTTTAACACTATTTTGTAATATCTAATTTTATATAAGTATATATATATATATATATATATATATATATATATATATATAATTATAATGTCTTTGAATTTCAAAAAGCATTAATCAAGTTCTAGTTATATATATATATTATATAAGGATAAAAATGTAACAGTTGTCAATTTTCTTTTAGGATGTGCACAATAAGATCAAAATAAATCTTTGCTCACTCTCCGCCCCCCACCCCTAAAAAAAAAGCTTTGCCACTCCCTGCCTTCCTAAGAAAGTGTTGAAATGGCACCCCTGTTTGAAAATTTTATCTCCGGTGCCAAGTTGACTCTCTGTGCCTCTATCCAAAACTATTGTTTGTAAAATAAAACATAATTAATTTAGCAAAAAGACGGAAATAGTTTCCAATTATACGAATTTAATCTAATTAAAAATATTTTAAGTATACATACCTCGATATATGTTTTGTAATAAATTTCGTAATTCTTCATATGTTTTAAGCCTTTCCGGCACAGACAAATTCATTTCGTAAAATGCGAAATTACTGGCTGACACCGGAATTTACAAACGACTTTTTTAGAAAATAAGAATTCCTTAGTTTAAGCTTTCATTGTAGAAACAAAATTTTATTAAAATATTCTTGGTGCCGAATGCAAGTTTGGAATTAAAATTAGGTGTGCCGGAAAGGGTTAACAACACCTTTCTCATAAATCATTCAAAACAATCTAGAGTTTTAAAGTAAAAATTTTCTGTTACTGTTAAGTTTTCAGCTTTTAAAGATCACGTGATAAGCGTCTTTTAAGTTTAGTCCTATATGCATTGCTTGCTTTATAATTTACACTCGCATCATGGATCAGTCATGACCGATAATCATAAACAGTGGAGTTCACAGCAATAAACAGTGTCTCATTTGAGCCGATACAACTCACATCAATGAGTAAAGTTGAAAATTTCCGAAAGAAGGAACGAGATTTTGAAATACAGATAGTTTCGGTCGAGTTTCGGTCAGGCCGAAATTTTGGCAGCAGTTTCGCCGAAAACGAATATTCGGCGAAACTCCGATTTTGTGCCGAAACCGAAACCGAAATTTCGGTCGATCTGTAATTTTAATCCACCTCAGTGAGGCATATCAATTTCATTATATTTGAAATATTGTAACTTCATTAAAATCTAACGGAAATGATTTTTCCGTATCGTTTTCAGAAATGCGGAAGGACATTCCAAATAAAGGACGGTACGGTTTTAAGACACAGGTTCAAATTCAAGGTCAATATTTCGTTTGATTAAAGGTTCGTTAAGAGAAATTGACCAGCGTAGCTTGCTAGTTTCATTATAACTTGTGATAGATCGAAAATAAACTACAGCCCCATAAGCCTTAGGGCTAGCATCGGAAAAAAATATAAATTTGAATTAATACAAATTAATTAAGGTAATATTAACCATATTACCAAAATTATTACCCAAATTAAGGTAAAAAAAAATGACTTTGAAATTATCGTAACGACAGTGAATAAAATAGATTTCTATCGCGTGTCACTGTGTTTCTTAAATCAAAACAGTTATATTAAAATTCATTAAATGGACGAAATAGGCTGCTGCTGTGTGCCTTATTTTAAGTATGGAACCAACATAAAAAAATTATTATGTTTTACACCATACACCACTAAAATTAATTAGCTATATTATATATATTTAAAATGTGTTTCCTCCAACAATGCTTGAGGTTCACATTGGTTGTTTAGAAAAACGAGTGAGCGCCCTCTATGGGCTGTAAGTTCTCCTCCCTCGTTATTTTTTGATGCTGGCATGGTGGTAAAACCCATAGAGCAGGGTTTCCCAAACTACAAACTATGGTGCACGAAGCTCTGAATGCTGGTACGTAGAATAAAATACAGGATGCAGCATATTATTAAGGAATCAAAAACGGCTTGTCTTTATTAAATGGAGAATTTTCAAAAAAAGAATTCGAATGCGACTTAGGATTTGTAAACGCTTTTTCTATTTGTTTTGTAATCAGAAATGTTTGTTACAGCCGACTTGCTGAAATTCGCGCACACCGCTAATGATACAATCAGTTTTCCAGAATTAAAAACGTTATGATTTATATGAATACAAATTGGATTTTTCAATAAATTTAAAAGTAATGAATTTAATTAGCGGAAGAACTGTTTTTAAACATGTTTTATAAATTGAATTACCTGAAGGTAAAGTCTGGATGCTTGGATTATAATTTTAATTTATAACCCATTGTTCTCTTTGTACTAGAAAAGCTTCTAGCAGGTGTCAAACAAAATTCATAAATTAATTCCTTCTATTGATAGAAATATTTTTCTTCTCTTGTGCAAAATATGTATAGTTTCATTCTATTTCATGGAAGTCAGTTTTTAACAGAGTAAGTTTATTTAAAATGGTGATCTGAAATCAAACAGAAACTGTGGTCATATCTAGTGTAGATTTGAGGTAAAGCATTTTACATATGTATTGAGGTGCTATCTACATGAATGTACGAAGAAACTTGCAAGTGTTTGCCTACTGCGCGACATTATTGTCGCATTTAAAGGTATGCAGATTATTAATAAAGTTGTATTGAGCCTATTTAAAATGGGATGCTAACTAAACTTTGGAAAAGAAATTCGTTTCTCATTTCTCCTTGCCACAGTATCTTACGAGAGAGGAAAGAAGCGAATTTATTCAGCTCTCCTGTGATGGACCATATTCAAAAGAATGAATGTAACAGAATTTTCGTTGACAAGAATACCAGAGTACCGTGTGGTATATCGCCGAAATCTGCTTGTGTTAATAGCACAACATATCTCTGTGAATGTTGTTTTTCCCCCTTCTTTATATGAAAAACAAATACAGGAATAAACTAAACATCGATTCTGACTTATGACTAAAACTACCTAATATTGAGCCAGACATGAGGAAGCTGTGCTTCATAAAACAAGCCCACTCTTTTCATTAGCTTAGGCAAGCAAATTAAGCAATTATTGGAAGCAAATCAGTGCAATCAGCCTACTATAACATTATATGAATCAATGTGCGCCAATATGTCATTAAATATTGCAGTTTTTTTTCCTATACCAAAACACTGTATTTTAATATTTTATGCTTCATTAAAAATTAATGATGATGATACTTGAATGTTATAAAGCAGTCAGGTCTAGTTTTACCTCGCCAGCAACGTAGAATGATTTGTTATACAAAACGTTCCCCCCCCCCCCCCCCCCACCCCAACAATTACAACAAAAGTTTCTTAGTTATCACTTTAGCAGAAAATTTCGCGTATAAGCGATCAGAATGAAATATCTATCCACTTACATTTTATATATAATAGATATATTCATGAATGGAAAATATTTTGAATGTTTTATCCAATTATTGAAGATGTCCTAAAATATTGTAAATATTTTAGTCAATTATTATTTTAATAACTTTTTTAATTTAAAAGCATTTAATTACCTATCAGTGACGTGTTTTTAATTTCGAAACTTGACGGAAATAATACTTTTAAAATGGGGGTTAGTTAAATTCTTGAGTTTTATAACTATTTTAATATGCTGTTAAAAATGTTTAAATTTATTGTTAATATTTTTTTATCATTTTGTATAAACATGCTTTTGATAAATTTTATGTTATAATATTTATTGAAGATTATTATATGTGACATTTTTGTGAAGGGTTAAAAGCGCCTATGAAAGCAATAATTTTGAATGAATTATATATATATACGTTTAGAGAACGTAGAGGAAAGTAAGGTCTTTGGTAAAAGTCCTTATGTGGGACTTAAAACGGCATATAGAGGCTCTAATCGCAGCCGTCGGTACAGGAAAATTGTCCCTTTAAATAATGCTAAAATGCCGTTGAAACCATTATTTATTGTAAACGCGTTTCAAAGTGTTAGAAATTCTAAATTTGATAATTTTTACCTTGTCATATAAACACAGAACACGAGTACTACATGAAATCTGAAATTGTGCAAAAAAATAATCATTAACAAAAAATTTAAAATGCATGTAATGCAAGAGCACTGCAAGGGATTTCCTAAAGCGAGAAGTTATATCTCTCCTCCACTATATGGCGTATTTGAGCG
Organism: Maratus michaelseni; assembly: GCA_963931845.1. Taxonomy (NCBI): domain Eukaryota; kingdom Metazoa; phylum Arthropoda; class Arachnida; order Araneae; family Salticidae; genus Maratus; species Maratus michaelseni. The sequence continues at coordinate 13,476,769 of OZ007588.1, forward strand.
CTTGAATTCCCAAATCTGTAAGCCAGTTTAGTTCTACGTCTCCAGCAACGTAGAATGATGAGTTATACAAAACCCTCCCCCAACAATTACAAGGAAATTTTTATAGTTATCCCTTTAGCAGAAAGTTTCGCGTATAAGCGTCCGGAATGAAATATCTATCCACTTACATTTTATATATATAGTAGATATTTTTATGAATGTAAAATATTTTGAATGTTTTATCCAATTATTGAAGTTGTCCTAAAATATTGTGAAGATTTTAGTCAATTATTATTTTAATAACTTTTTTAGTTTGAAAGCATTTAATTATACATCAATGAAGTTTTTTAAATTTCGAAACCTGATGGAAATAATACTTTTAAAATGGGCGTTAGTTAAAATTCTGGTTTTAAAGTTTTATAATTATTTTAATATGCTTTTAAATGTGTGCTATTAAAAATGTTTAAATTTATTGTTCATAATTTTTTATCATTTGTATAAACATGCTTTTGATAAATTTTAGGTTCATATATTTATTGAAGATGATATGTGACATTTTTTTTGAAGGGTTAGAAGCGCCTATTAAACAAAAATTTTTCGTATAATTTAGAATGAATTATATATATATATATATATATATATATATATATATGATTAGAGAACGTAGAGGAAAGTAACTATTTTTATTCTGAAAAAACTTGCGAACGGATAATGGTAACAGTAACAGATACGGTGGATCTAATGCAACAGACAGCAGAATCCCGTAGTGGCAAAATTTGGAAATTATCAAGCCTATCTCGTAATCTATGAGAGACAGCAACCAAAAAATCAATTACAAAAGTGTAGAGCATCCACGATTTAGTATGAAATGATCTCTTAAATGTGAAAATTAATAGAAACTCTGAAATGCAAGTATTTCGATATGCAAACCGACTTAAATACGTCTAAAAAGTCATATGCATACGCGAAGTGTGTGATACGCGCAGTGACGGCTCGTGGGTTATTTAAAAAGGGGTTCATAATACATAAATTGCTAAAATTAAAATTGGCTAGTGCGACTTAATGTACATGTTGAAACACATTCCAGTTTTCAAAAGTTAAATGAAAATAATGCAACTAAATGAAATAACAATCATAGGTTTAACATTAGCGAGCGAGCCCTGTCGCGTGAGTGAAGAGTACCCTTAATAGCTGAAAACCAGGATTTTCAGTATGTACTACAATTACCATCTTCGTGTACTATCTACAGCCAATTTCATGGAAATATCACTTATACCGCTCTTCCTATTTATAGACTAACAGAGTTGCCAAGTCTCCGGCTTTTTGGACACCAGTATTTTAGTACAGAAAATGTTGTTTTATGTAATCGGAACATTCTGCGATTTAAAAGAACAACATTTTCTGTAAGATAATACTGGTGTTCAAAAAGCCGGAGACTTGGCAAGTCTGGACACGCATAACATGCACAGTCACAGTGACGTCATTGTGACGTCAATGTGAGTCACGTACGTCACGTCACATCTGTGACCAAAATACCACCACTTTGTAACGTCACACTGTGACCAAAATGTGAACGTCTTGGAGATCTAAAGAAAACTTAAAATAAACTTTAGAACATCTTATAACATAAAGAAAATTACTTTTTGACAGCTTTAGAAATTTTTGTGACGTTTCAATAAAGTCACTGCAAGTCACATAAGTCACGTAAAACCTATGACCAAAATGCCAACACTCTGTGACTTCACGGTGTGGTCGGAGAGTGAATTTGGAAAAAAAAACTCATAAAATATAGATTTGAATTATGTCATGTACCTAAATCATTAATAAAAATATTGTCACACACTATTTAAATATATTGAGTATTTCCAAAATAAAATAATAAATAAATATCTGTCTACATATATGAGGCAGATAATTTTTTACAATTTTCATTACCATTTTCTTGAAATTTAACAAAATATACTATATAATACACAGGTAAAAATCCTTAAATAGAAATTTAGTTATTTATCGAGTTATAAGCAATTCGTGTCACGTGACGACCAGTTTTTCTCCTGTCTTTCACTGTCACGTCGGATATTCAAATCAAAACGCCGACTTTGACATTCTTTTCTGAAAGATCTTCTGCTTTTAACAAAAAATGGAAAAGGTTTTTCAATAACATAGTTTCTGAACAAAACACGAGCCAATTTCGTGTATTTCTGAGCAAAAATGAATTAAAAACATGTTATAAAGTATATGTCATTCCTATAGCAATTTATCCAAAACTGGCCAGTGCTTAGTAAGATGTCACCTCTATTAAATATATTGCTCTTTTCGATAGAGTGTAAAAAATAAAAAATTTGTACTTAGGAAATTTGATTGCAATTTAAATTTATATCGAAATTACTTTATAAAGCCTATTAAATCAATTATTATTTAAAATTTATCTTTACTTTAGACGTCTAAAGCAAATGCAATGGATTAAAAAATATATAAAAATGTAAATTTTCACAGCTTATTTCTACGAATACAAAACTCTCTCATATAAAAAAAGAATATTATAGCATCATTAGAAGTTCATTTTTCAGCCATATAAATTATAAAGGTTTTGAAATGTCTTTATTTAAATTATTTTCTTCCTACTATATTATTTGCGGTAAAGTTGGAAACATCTGCTAGCTGTTATTTTGTTGTGTTTAAACAATACTGCGCGCGCATATTGAAGGCAGACGATTTTTTCTCATTCGAAGTTAGGATAGGATTAGCGTGTGTTGCGTTTTTTTAAGTTTGTAGATTTATACTGTGTAAGTAAATTAACGTTTTAAAGTGAACAATCTCCATTTTAAAGTAAACCATCTATTTTAACATCTCCCTGTGTCTAGCCGGGTACGTTCATAAGGCCTGAGTGATATTTGATTTCTCAGATCTATGAACACACCTCTCTGCTGGAATAATTTGAAAATTATTGTAGTGGATGTACAGTCTAATTTTTCAATGAAGGGGAAGCAGATAAGGAGCATCAACCTTTACCCAGACCTGCCAAGTCTCCGGCTTTTTGGATACCAGTAATTTAGTACAGAAAATGTTGTTTTATTGAATCGGAGCATTTTGCGATTTAAAAGAACAACATTTTCTCAAAAAAATTACTGGTGTTCAAAAAGCAGGAGACTTGGCAACTCTGTTTACCTATAGATCAGCAGGTAACTTTTAATGTGTTCGCAGTTTTGTTAATAGTGCATGTTTAGTACTAGTACATTTAATATTGCATTATTTAAAAATTAAGATGTTTAAATTTTCTTTTAAAAAATCACTTGTATTAAATTTTATCTTTAATGTTTAAATTTTTTTTAAATAGACTATTTGGAAAAAAGCTTAAAGAATTTACTAACAATATGTATTCTAAATGTAAAGTGTTACGTAAAAGGAGGCATTTATTTAATGTTTTGCGTTTCTTAGTTCAATTTTCATAGTTATTCATTATAATTAAAAACATTGCAATTTTTAAAACTATTAATATTTGATTTGCAATTTAATAATTTCGTTGCTAGTGTAGGTTTCCAGAAATAATTTTCCGGTATATTTGAAAAAAAAAAATGTGACATTTTAATGCATTGAATAATTTATTTGTCGAGATATGTCAATGTTAGATGCACAAAAATAATAAATATTGATGAAACAATAAAATAACTGTTTAGTTAAGGTAATTTTTCCAGCTGTGTTATCGAATGTTTTTACTGTAAAAATTGATATTTAAGTTCTGCATTTAGTATTCTATCAAAAACTATAAATAAAATAATTTGTAAAGAAAAAAAATATATAATTCTTTTTTTGGCATTTATGATCTTAAGTTCTATATTTCATTTACAACGAAAACTGTTTTACTGCTTGATACAATGTTTATTATTTAATAATATCGCACAATAGGTATATCTATTATTTAAATTGATTCCTAATATAAATTTTTCAGAATGTTTATTTGAAAATGTATACTTATATTTTTTTAAAAGTTGTTCTCAAATCCAAAATAGCTAATTTCTGGCATATTTCTGAATTCATTTTTATTCGGAAATACATGAAATTGGCAGGTGTTCTTATTCAGAAAAGGGTAGATGTGCCAGTAATGGACCGCCTTCCAGTAATGAGACACCTTCAATGTTTTTGGTTTATAAAAAAATAACCAATAAAAATTCAGCTTTATTTATTTCATTAATATGCTATCTTTAAATTCTAGTTTTAAATGCAATCATAATATCAATTATCTATTACTTTTTGTGAGGTGTCCATTACTGGAGTTTAGGGTGTTTTGATTTATTTCTGTTATTTACAATTAAATTTAGATTCACATTGGGAAATGTGACTATGAGCATGGTTAAATATTATTGGTAGAGTAATATAATATTAAAAAATGTTGAATATAACAATTATAACTATTAATTAAAAAATAATTGTTAAAGAAATTCCTTAAGGGTGTCCATTACTGGCACATCTACCCTATATACTAGATGTACCGGTTAATTCCCGCTGTTTTTTATTGATTTTTGAAGCTAAAAATACATAGGAAATAATAAAAATGGATTATTCAAACCAGCGGCCATCGCTAGCTACACATTTTTCGCATCTTTATGGCAATTTATGGATGCCTCGCCAAAAAAATTGTTCGTTTTTTGAGCCAAACCAGTCATCGAGCCATTTTTTCACATTTTCGTACGAATCAAAGTGTTGCTCTGCCAATGCGTGCGACATTGATGAAAACAAATAGTAGTCGGACGGGGCCAGGTCCGGAGAGTACGGCGGGTGAGGCAGCAGTTCCCATCCCAGCGCTTTTTCGGTGTCCGTGACCAAAGTTTTGTGGTATGAGCCGGAGCATTGTCATGCTGCAAAATCACTTTTCCATGTCTTCTAGCCCATTCTGGCCGTTTTTCGATCAATTCATGGTTCAAATTCATCATTTGTTGTCGGTAGCGTTGGCCATTAACTGTTTCGGACTTATCTGACACGGATCTTCGTCGAGCAAAGCTTCCAATTCGGGATCTTCAAACTTTTTTGGCTGACCTGGACGTTCTTTGTCTTCAACGCTGTAATCACCACTTTTAAATCGTCGAAACCAATCTCTGCATGTTGTTTCTGATAATGCATTGTCACCATGAACTTTCACAAGAGTTCTATGACTTTCAGCAGCCGATTTCTTGGAATGAAACAGAAACAAAAGCACAGTCCGCAAATACTCTTTAGAAGGAGCGAAATTCGACATTTTTGAGCACGAATATTTATATGATGTTATTACTTTGAGAACTTTTGACATTTATGGTTTTCAAGCCTTATGTTAGTACAACAAAACACACTATATGTCAAATGATTGAACGTTGCATTAATAGCTGCTGCCATCTATTAAGTAAAACAGCGAGAATTAACCGGTACACCTAGTATAATCGAATGGCGTTATCCATTTTTTGGTAACGGCAGATGATGTTTCAGAAAACACTATCAAAGTCGGTGTTTTGAAACAAATTTCCGACGCGCAGCGTCAGAAACGGGTAAAACGTGACCGACATTGATCTTAAGTATTACATTTATCTAAAAATGGAAAACGCTATTCATTCCAAATAGCTTTAATAATCAGGTATGCAAGTGCCATGCGTTTAAAAGTTTGTTCATAAATGTGTCAGAAAGTTTCGTGTTAACCGGTTTCTCAATCAGATGCAAAGTTTTAATTTGAATACGAGTTGCATCAATAAAAATGATTGCCGATCCAATCCTTATCGTCGATCTTATCCGTATTTGGTGAAATCTTGTTATCCGAATCTATGCGAAATCATTTATCAGGTTCGGTCGGGTTGTGGGCTTACAGATTTGTTGTTGTTGTTGGGTTAGGATAAGAATACGGGTTGAATCAAAATATAGTTTCAGTCAACCATCATTCATGTTCAAGTTGAGTGGTGGTTCATGTTGAGTATATTCAATCATGTTCAAGAAGTATATAACCGGATTCGTGTATGACTCTAGATCCGAGCCGACATCAGAAATTGTATCGTAACACAATTTCTGATAAAATCTGGTTACTCGGTCGTATGCAAGATTCTATTCCAAACAAGACTTACAGTAAAAACATTATACCCGACTCGGGTTAGATCGGGTTCACGAAAATCAGGTCACACGACAACTAATCTAAATCTATTCTGTAGCCAAACAAATCCAAAAAGATCGATCCGAAGTTTCTGGATTGGATTCGGGTAAAATCTGGTCACCCGACCCGGTGCAGTGTCGTCACAAACGTCACAAACTTGAACCATTAAAAAAATTTTGATCCGAACAATCCGTATAGGATTCGGGTAAAATCTGGTCACCCTATCCGATGCAGATTCGTCACATTTTTCACATTGAAGTCGCACGATGACTTCACAAAGTAGTCACATTGTGAGGTCACAGAAAGCCTTGAAAACGGCCATAACGACCTCGCATTTACGTCACAGTGACGTCGCCGTGACGTCACCATGCCTTACTGGGACTAATATGTTTAGATACTTTCCTGAGCTTAACGCTAATTGTGACAATTATAATAGTGATTTAGATCGAAAAGAAACAAAAAAATAGGTATTTTATTTTGTGTATTTTTTCCACCTTAGTGTTTAGTGTCCCGGGTACTCTGTTTTTCTTTTGGATTTTCCAGCTGCAAAACATTTTTACCCAAATTACATATACTTTTTTTAGTATCAAACGACATACCAAATACTCATTTGGCGCCCACCTGCCTTCCGTTCTGGCGCCCGTTGCACATGCCCCCTGCCGCCACCTTAGCTTCGGCCCTGGCTAGTAGTGTGTTGGGTGTAATCATCTACAGGGCATGGATTAGGCCTCAGTAGTGACCCAAAGAAAGTTTTTTTGGCTATTAAGTCAGGGAAACTCCCAATTCCCCTCGCTAATGTTAAGCCTGTGGGCGTAGGATGCATTCTTATGTTTAAAATATCTTCTCAGTAAATTAATATTATAAACTTCTGTTTTCTGTGCACACTTCTTAAAAGATGTCTCTTTTTTTTTTTCTTAGTTGTCAAAATTTTTCTAAAATATATACCCCAATTTTATGTGAAGTGTTAAAATGTTATTCAGTTTCGCTAAGATTTTAACACATGAAATTATAAATTAAGCACATATCTTAGAAATATCTTGACAACTAGGCGAAAACAGATATCGTTTGAAGACACAGAAAAAAAAATAAGTTAAAAATTATTAATTTCCCGAGGAGATATTTAAAATATAGGAATGCATACTACGCAGTGGTGTAGTCGAGGGGGGACGCAGGGGGACGGCGTCCCCCTACTTTTTTATTTTATGTCAAGCGTCCCCTTACTTTTTTTCGTCAAGGGTGACGCTAAGGACGCGAGCGGACGCAACCCTTTCTGATTTATTAAATGTTTCAAAGAAGAAACACATTAATAAATAAAGAATTTTAGGAAGTAAGGAATGGATTTTTAAAACTATTTTAGATTTCTTTTAAAAAATCTTTCTTTTGCATTAAAATACAAATTCAAGGGAATTAGGGAAAAGAGGGATGTTTACTTGTTCCATCAACTTGTTGCACCAGTCGTAAAATACAGTGCTAACATTAGTTTCTGCAGATATAAGCATCCGTTTTACTTGGAATTCTTTAATGGAAAACTATTATCCCCCCTCCTGTTCCCAAATGAAAGACCACCCTAGCTCTCCAAAATAGGATTGAAAAATCGTATAGTTGTAAAATTGTAATATTGTCTCAGATTAAAAAATATATCCAGATGTCGCAAGTTTTTGTATTCTGAAAGCCCGGACATGCTTTTCTTAAACGCAATTAACAAAAGGCCCGTTTTTAAACACATTCAGGGTAATGGTAATTGTCATAGCTGTCACTACCGTTGGTTCGTATTAAGGCTCCTATAAGGGTATTATAGGAGCTCTAGTTCGTATGGGTCGTCAGGTGGATGGACATGGACCGTAGGGAGTCTGTAGTCTAATCTACAATAAATCAACAACAGGTGACATCAATGCAGGCCGACCACTTCTGATGGTGTACAAGAATCTCATAAACCATTATCTCCCTTTTTTCTACCTAACATCTTCATTTATCATTCACATTGACAATTATTTCCTGATTAGAGGATTAGGAATAACTATTGCACTATTGGTGATTAGGAAAAAAACTAGAAGTATTGGATTAGTTTAAGTTCAAACAAGTATATCTGCAGTATCTCTTTTTTTTAGTTTGAACTCCTTAGTTGTTACTCTTTCTTTTCTTTGCATCGAAATTTCAAAATTATCCATTTTTGAACATCCATAAAATAGCAATGAAAAGATACAGGCAGCCAAGCCTGGGAAGTTTTATGTTTTTTTCCAAACGTAGTCATACAGAAACAGACACGAAAATATTAACTTCAATTGGTGATAAAATATCCGATCGAAGAGAATTGTAAATATATCTTTTTAATTATCAAGTTTTGACCAATACTATTTGTTCATTGTATGCTATGTTATGTAAAGAATTTTTGATAATAAGGTTAGATATTTTGGAAAGATCAATATGGTTCTGTTTTAAGACTGACTGTGTGTTGGGGGGGGGGGGGGGGGGGGGCTGTATCTCCGAACGAGAAAGGTTTACTGAATTATAGATACAAAGACTGAAAAACTTCAAATACGAAATCGCAAGAAAAAGATGATAATTTCCGTTTTATACAAGGTTTTGTCTTAGCAGGTAAAAGTTAAAAATATTGAATATGAAAGTTTCCAGTTATAGACAGGTACCGTTTATTCATGTATCTTTTAAGACTATTAAAATTTCCTGTCTATAGTGCACCTCTGAATATTAAAGTAAAACTTGTCTATGCGAAACCTGTCAGTAAAAGAACTCTTTCTTAAACGGGAAAAAAACACCATACAATTATGTTTGTTAAGACGGAGATCTGTCTAAAATGGAGCTTTTTTTCAGTTCCTTTCAACTCCTTCTTTGTAAGTTTTACTGCAGGGGCGCCATTTCAAGTTTCTTTGGGTGGGGGGGGGGGATTTTCTTTGAGGGACAGGATTTAAAATAGCGTGCAGGATTGCGAATTTCGGGCCCAAAATAATAATAAGCACCCACAAAAAAAAAATCCCTGACGACTCGGCTTACAAGCACAGGTAGATTTCGAAGACTTAGACCGTGGGGCGCCTGTTTATTGAGAATTGCAGAAGAAAGGACTTTTTGCCATGATGCGGCAGTTGGAACTGCCCACTTCGAAATCTACCTGTGTCTGTAGGCGGAGACGTCAGGGAGTTTTTTGTTTTTATTTATTTATTTGTATTTTTGCTGTAAGGGTTGGTCCTATCAAAAACTTGTCTTTATAAAAGTTATAGATAATGTTAAGAGGATTTAAGCGGATTTGATATCTTGTGAATTGACAATGTTATAAATTTTTTTCTTCTTGAACCCCTATTTCCCCCGCCTCCTTGAGGCCATTTTTAATGATATCAAAAATCTGCCCTACATAAATTTTCGGCCCTTTTCTTAGAAATAATAAAAACTTTAAACGGATTCGATACGTTATCATAATTAAGAAGTTTTTGTTTTCGTTTTTTTTTCCACAAAAAGTCCCCCCCCCCCCATTTCACCCCCGTGGTTCGATTTTGCCCATTAACGAACTTGACGGAGATTTTATGTATCCGTTTGGAAGAGATTTTTGCAGAATTATTGAAGTTATCGTGTCCATAAAAAAGTGATATAGATAGATAGATAAAGTTTTGAACTGGAGGTGGTTTTGGATTCTGGAGTCATGATTGGCGTATATCCTAGAAAATTTTTCCAGAAATTCCAACATAGGGGAGAATGTAATAAGGTAGTTTTTCTTACGAAATCTGCCTGAAAATGCTGTGTGGGATTTTTCCTCTTAACTTCGCTTCACAGGCATGTGATTCTTCAACAAATATTTTTAACACTTTCCAACATAGTTGAAACGTGTTTATGAATTCGGTTTGTCTGTCTGTCTGTCCTCTAACTCGCGTAAATATGCACGGATCATCATGCAATTGATATACGTTATGGAGGCTTACTGTGGTATGTTCGGAATTGAAAATGAAATGTGTAGCGCTTATAGTTTTTTTACAGGGACACTCAAAATAATTCCGTTACATTGCGGTCTATGGCGAAAAATCAGTTGCGGTTTATTTTGAAGATGTTACACAATTTCAAACATATTGAAATTGATATATATCACTGAGGTGCACTACAAGAGACTAATTATAGATTGTGGTGTGCGTAGCACTTATAATTCCTTTACAGGGATACACAAAAGAATTCCGTTACATCTCGTTACATTACATGAAAAATCGTTTGCAGTTTATTTTAACAATGTTTCACTATTTCAAACATATTGAAATTGATATATATCACTAAAGTGGATTACAAGTAGAGATCGACCGAAACAGGTTTTTAAGACCGAAACAGAAACCGAAACCGGATTTCGGTGATCTGTCCACTTTCGGCAGAAACCCAAACCGAAACCAAAAGTGCATAAAAAATTTTAAACTGATTAATACATACACAACTGCATATAATTATTAATTAATTAATAACAAAAATTAATAATTACTTAATAATAACTAATTACGTTACTAATTAATTTATTAGTTATATGTGTATGTATAGGTTTCAAATAAAAATGAAACATAAATAATACAACTTTTATATTTTTTTATTTTATAACAATCAATAATTATAGGCATTTATCAATAATTAATTAACAATGTTGTTAAATAATGTAAAACAAATTCAATAACGGATATTTAAATTTTAAATAAATTCATATTTTCATTTCGTTAATATTTCTCTTTTAAATTGATTGAAATAAAGTACTTAAAAGTTTGTTTTTTAGGAAATTAACATTAAACTAGATGGAACCCGTCAAAACTTGACGGAAAAAAAATACTATAACAATATCAGTAAAATAAGCTACTTTATTATTTAAGAAGGAGTCTGTCTTTCAAATATTTTATTTTAAAAGTCCCCCCCCCCCCCATCAGTGAAATATAGTACTATTTCCGATGCAAACAATCAGTAAACAACTGTGTAATGCAAATCAGTTTGACACTACCGCCATATTCCCCACGGCAAGAAAGAAAATTTCATGGACCTATGAAGTATTATACAAATAGTATATTCCCACGTTCATCTCATATACAGTAAGTAAAAGAACACAGTAAATAAAGCATACATCTCCCTCACCCCCCCCCCTCTGATAATGCAACCGAATGAGCTCCAATGCCCAAAAGCACCCTCGAAATACGACGTTAACAAAAAAGTTTTAAAATGTCCTGTTTAATCATTGTTTGTTTCAAATCCATATCTTCTGAAACGTATCCATTGTTTTAAGATAATCAATTTTTATGTAAAGATAAAGAATTATTTTTACAATAATAAATCAATCTGCAGACGAGGGACATTTTTAATGTTTCCAAGTGTAATTCATTTGTATCGTTTCTTCGGTCCCTTTACATAATCAGGATTATTATCCATCACAGTCGGGGATATTTTCCCTCTTACATAGTCAAATACCCAATGGATCTTTAAAAAAAATAAAGAATATATAATTCCTAGCATATTCTGATGCAACATATACATCAACGAATTCAACATATCAATTTTATGTTAAACATAAACTGAAAATAGTTTTTTTTTTTTCTGATCTTAAGATTTATCAGGGTTTTTTATTTTTTTTTTTTTTTCACTTTTCATGATGGTTAGGGAAATCTATTTTCAATTGTGGCAACTTTCCCAGGGTCTATTTTACATTATTAAAGCAAATTGATGGTCATTGTTGAAATAGAATTGAAAAATATTTCATGCTTGAAAAGTATTTAAAAAGTCGTTAAATTAAGCGGCAGTTTTAAAATAAATTTCAATCTAAAGCTAATTTTTTTTTCTAATTGATGATGTAAGAATTGAAATTGTAAAATGTAGTAAAAAATTAAATTTGTAGTATTTAGAAGTGATATTTAAGTGCGATGAAAGCTAAAACAATAGCGCCGTTTGTTATCGCAACCGTTATACATTTCTAAAAATTGCCACTGCGTTTTGGCTGGCGTCCAAAAGTAGACTACCATTTTTTGACATCAAAAGAGAAATTCACAGTGAAAGAAATAGGACTTTGCCGCTAATAAGGAACTGTTAAATTACTTATAACAAACCTACCAAAATAATTCCTATAAAAAATTAATTAGCCTTACATTGTTTTCTAGCTAAAAAAGACAATCATTATTTCAAGTTTTTTTTTCTTTTTAACTATAACACTATCTTAAATAATTTTAATTTTCCTGAAATCCTTTACTTTTGTGAATTTTTTTATTAAAAAATGAAATCTTCTAACCTATAATTTTAAAAAAGTAATTGGTAGCATGTAATCAAGGTATGCAATCAAGATGAAGCACCCAATAAAAGCTCCAGTTCTAATCTTTAAAATTAAAAATTGGAAAATCAGTTAAAATTACGTCATGTTGACACAATCATATAAATTTTTCATTTTAGTTTTATAAATGTTAAAGTGCATTTCAACGCAGGCCCGGACTGGCCAGGTCGGCTGGTCGGCAATTGCCAAGGGCCCCCGGCCCAAGGGGGCCCCAGAGGGATCCCAAAAATGGATATACAACTTTGTTATTAGTTAGATCAGAGTAATTTGACTATTTCTTAGTAGTCTTGCGAGTTTACAATCAATTTTAAGGGGTTCATAATCAATTTTTAGTTTAATTAAATCAATTTTATTAGGGCAGTTTTTTACGCGATTCGTATGAATTCGAGGCTACGATGTAGTTAGGAGCCCTCTAGCGGTCACATTTCATATAAACTAGTTTCACTGTCCCTAAACGCTGTTTTTTCTTATCAGCGTTGCGACTGGCGATTATTGAGGTTAGTGAGTAGTGACCTTGTCGTATACTTCTCCCCGCCCCCTCTCTATCGCTCTCTCTCCACCGTCTTTATCGTCACAGCCCCCAGCAACTGACAGCTGACTGCTATTGATTGATCCAAAACTACAACTATTGAAGGAAGCAATCACGGAAAAAATCACCCCGGAAGAAATCACTCCCGTAAAAAGCACCACCGGAAAAATCACCCCCAAAAAAATCACCATTAAAGAAATGGGCTCACATTAACTAAGGTGGAAAGTAGAGGTCTGCACGGGCTCTGACAGATTTTCATTTAAGGGGCTCGGGCCGGGACTACTCTTCACTCTTTCCGGGCCGGGCAACAATTATATTGTTTTTGAACAGTTGTTTTAAAAAATCTTTAGAAGTTTACTTTGGTTTAAAAAACTACAGAGATAATATTTTTGAAATGTACGTTTTTTTTCTTCGTATTTTTTTCTTTTCTTTTCTTTTTCTTTTTTTTTTTTTTTTTTTTTTATACATTTTTTTATTTATTCTAAACTAAATTAGCTGTTCCCAGGTAGCACAGAGATATCGGCCAATATCCACGGCAATATTGGCCAATATTTTGAATGTCGCTGAATGTCGAACGTCAAATTTACAACATCTGCCGACATTCACAGACATAACTTAAAATTAGTTTTAAAAAGAAAGCATTCAAAAGAGCTTTTTGCATTATTTATGACTTCATAGTACAGAAATAGTATTCTAAATAATAAAATTTAATAATTTTACAATTTTTAAAAAAATTGACTTTTTAATGCCTTATTTTTAATATTTGGTTACATTGGCCAATGTTGTAAAAATGATATTACTATTACAACATTCAGGGATATCTATCGACATTCGTAAAAAACAATATAATTTTTCGGACATTTCAAGATATTTGTCGACATTCAGCATATCTGACGAAATTTGTAATATTGACAGAAGTGAACGGAAAGTTCTAAAGGACCGCCCATTTGTGTAATTTTCGTCAATGTGCATTTGATGGAGGCGTCGGGCGTGAAATTTGCACAGAAAGAAAAAGCCAATATAATAATTTTCTGTAGGAATCTATAGTTATTTTTATGTATAAGAAAAGCATGTGAAAATTTGTGCTTTATAAAAAAAACTAAAGATGTTTTTATACTATTTTTATACTACGTATTTTATACTATTTAAAAAAAAATGTCTTTACAAGGAAAAAAAATCAATTTATGTAATTTTTAAATAGATGCTTGTTTATCTTTTATTAAATGTTTCGAATTTCCGACTTTTATAAGAATTTTATTTTTTATTATTGTAAGAAAATTTGTTTTCGTTTCAAAAGTTTAGTTTCAAAAGTAGGTCACTGATTTTTAATTAGACACAATTGATAATAAATATTTTATATAATGCATCTAATTAATTATTATTATTATTATTATATAAGAAGCTTTTAGGGCTAATTTATGTGGTGTTCACTTTTCTGTAGTGTATTTTTGAAAAAATGTACACATATTTCTGACTTAAAATTAATAAAATATATATATTTAATTTCTCACAAAGCAAAATTCAAAGTAATGGGGTTGTTAAAACTTTCTTTATAGTTTTGTGCAAGGGGAACACATGATTTTTAACACAGCAAGATTTAAAATTTTGTATTTCGTTTAAGTTTATAAGTTTTTAATTTCTTACTTATTTTAAAATATTTTTTTTACAAAATTTCCAACAAACTCAGTAATAAAAAGTAATATTTAAATAAATCTTTGCTAAAAGAACGTAAAAAAATATGTCGATTGTGATTGAAAAATACGAGATAATTCAATGATAGTTTTGTCATTTGTTAGAGATTTTTTATTCCAGTAACAGAAAAATCTACTTCCACCAGCTTTTGTTAACAGCTCTTTATGACAAGTTTTTCCTGCGTTTATACCGATCATACTTATTAGTACTTTGGTTTGCTTCTTGTACGAGACTAAATTTTCCTAAGCAGAGATCTCTCGTTTTACTAAGAGTGATTTCTGTCAAAAAACAGATTGTTATTCCGTAATGAAAAAATAAGTCATTTAATATCCAAAAATGTTATTCAGGAATGTTAGAAAAATATATCGCTCAATATCAAATGATGATATTCAGCAATGACAGAAAAAAATATCACTTAATGTCAAAAAATTATATTCAGAGATGTTGGAAAATATTGGCCAACATTCACAGATGTCAAAAACTAATATTCACAAATATTATTTTAGGGGGGTCATTTAACGTTGGCCAGTATCAAATTTTGATATTGGCCGATATTACAATTTGATATTGGCCAATATCTTTGTGCTACCTGGGTTTTACTGAATATTTATTTGAATATAACTGTCTAAGTCAATTTTTTTTTAAATCAGTGCTTATGTGCGTAATTGTCTAAATAGTCACTAAATTATTGTTATTTTGTGTTTCGAACATAACCTGAAAATAAAATCTATGTATAGTAATTGTAATAGTAGAATAATATTGCTTCGGAAATATCGGCATGTTTTCAGAAATTCAGTCGGGTCGGGCTGGAGTAATTAAGTTTTTGCACCGGCTGGGCTCGGGACGCACCTTTAGCTTCCATATCGGGATGGGTTCGGGCTTTTATAATCTTAGCTTTTATAATTTTTACTAGGGATGCACCGAATTTTCGGTATTTATTCGGTATTCGGCCTATTCGGCCATACTACCGAATATTTGGTTAGGCCGAATACCGAACTATTCGGTTTGCCGAATATTCGGTAAGGCCAAATATCAAACTATTCGGTCTGCCGAATATTAAGATATTCGGCCAAACCGAATACTTAAAAAAAACTTTTTAAAAACCTTATGTAACTTTTATTTTTAACTGTCAATAAATAAAGATATTTAGGAAAATTAAGAAATAGAATAATATTTAAATAACAGAGATTGCTTTTACATTTTTTATTTGCTGTTTGAAAAGCGCTCCACTTATTCAAAAATATAGTGTATCTAATTCCAAGTCGAACTTGCATTTTGGTTTAACTTAAACAATAATGAAGATATTGTAACAATATATAAAAACATCAGACTTACTTTGCTTTCTGTGAAATATGACAAGAAGTGCTAGAAATTGCCACCATTGCAGTGCAAACAACACTAAGCAGGACATTCCATTAATCAGAATGCAGCTGACAGTACATATACTGTATCAGTGGCTAAAATTCTGTCACTTCCACTGATTTCATCACATTTCATACAAAGCAAAGTTGATGTGATTAAAATCTAACTAAAATATCTTCGTTATTGTTAAAGTTGTGAACAAAAATTCGAGTTCAGCTTATAGTAAAACACCCTATTTTTTTTTTTTATTATTATTATTATTGAATAAATGGATTGCGATACTGGTTTCCTGTACAGAAAATGTTTGTCTTGACCGCATTATCTCCCTTGAAAGTTTGTTCTGAAATTTTAGAAATACTGTACATTTCAGACTTTTGACAAAAATTGTTCATTTTAGACATTGTTTGACTTCAGATTCTCTGGTACATTCAGAAACATTCTTGGCAGCTTCTCTTGGTAGTGATTCTTCAAGAATACAGATCTGACACAGAAAATGATCATGAAGCAAACCACCAGGAGACGCCTGATGCTGCTCAGAATGCTTCTAAGCAACACTTTGTATGTTTCATCTGCCCCAACGAAAATGACACAGTTTGAATTAAAAAAGCTTTTCTGGATAAGCACTCTGTTCAAGTTAGTGAAGAGAAAGGGAGCTAAATTGCCATTTGACTATTTAAAACTTTAATAGCGACATTTATCGAATGGGGATAAAATTCACAGAAAATGGTTGTATCCGATTTGGCTCAACAGGGTGTACTGCTCCAGCTGTAATGGCTTTTAGGAGTAAAGATCATAGAGATTCTAAATTTATTACCGGACATGACTTCTCTCCTAAGCATATTTATAAATCTGTTGAGATTCATGACGACTCCCATTATCATCATCTCGCAGTGAACTAGCTTTTCAAAGCCAATAAAGGTCGTGATATTTCAACTCTTCTTACTAGTAACTAAACCAAAAAGCGAGAAAGAGAAATTCACATCAGATGATTGGTTGTTCAACGTTAAATTGATACACTGCGTACAGAGGGGATATAGTAGAAAGGCTTAAACGCTTAACTCTACAGATAATCATGGTAATGTTCTTGAACTGGTCATTTTGGTTGCAAATTATGATGTGATTTTACAAAATCATGTCAGAAAGTGCATTGAAGACAGCAAAAAGCACAGACTGAAAATAATGAACAAAAGAAAAATCACAGGAAAATTAACTAAAAGACCGACTGGACGAGGTTCTTTGTTGATATTTTTGTTAACAAGCTACTTAAAGTAATTGGTTCGATGGGTCGTAATATTATTTTGAAAGACCTTCATAATAACATAATATTCAGCATGGCGTGATGGTAAATAGTATTCAAGATCTAGCTGTTATGGACCAGTTGGCAATTTGCGTCCGCTATGTCGTTCAAGAAAAGATTGATGAAAGACTTTTAAAAAAACAGTAGTCGATGATTCACGTGGATTAGCTTTGTACGAGTCTATAAAATCAGAATTAGCCAAGTGTGGCGTTGCAACATCGAATATTATTGCTTGTTCATTTCACGGAGCTAACAATATGAAAGGCTGTTATAACGGTCTACAAGTTTAGTTCAAAAAGGAAAACGACGATCTTATTTATTCTCACTGTATAGATCATGTACTGAACTTTGTAGTAGCTGATTCAACAACAACGTTGCTCCAAGCAGAAAACTTATTTGGATTGGTGGAAGAATCTGCTGTTTTCCCAAGCTCGTCTGACAAAAAAATGGCCGTATGGGAGAGGGAAACAAAAAGAAAACATACTGTATTTGAAAAACTGTACAAGAGAAAGAAAATGGAACCACGAGGTGATGCAGCAAACAAATCTCTTTCTTCGATTATTGATGAGGGATTTTAAGAAGTGAGGAATGTGTAAACACAAAGAAACTATTTAATTTTATTACCATTTTAAAAGAAATATCAAATGGAAGTTTTGACTGCAAATTTAAATTCATGGCAAGAAATGTGATTAGTCAATGGACTAAATTTGAAAACCTATTTATGTCTATTGTTTTACTAAATTTATTTCTTGTTTCATCTCCTATTTACAAATATTTACAAAGTAAAACCATTGACTATTCTACAGCCTGAAACTTGGTAGAGAAGCTGCTTCAACAAGTTAGGGATAAGAGTACTAAACACTTTCAGGATATGTATTCAAAAACAAAATATAAAGCAAGTACAGGTAATAACAAATTAGAAGATAACAGTATTGATGTAGAATTAGAATTCAAGAGAAAATGAACTTCAAAGTAAAAGATAATGCCTGGTGCAAAATCAATAGACGAAGCTCCAGGAATCTCAACTGCTCAATAGTATAAATTGGTCTTTTTCAGTGTTTTAGATTGTGCCAGGACAAGTATCGAAGAAAAATTTAGTCCAAACAATTAAATCGTAGAAGATTTTTCCTGGTTAGACCCAAAAAAATTTAATGAAATCGTAATGATTGATAGTTTTCGTACGGAAGCCCTTTGCAGCATCTCTAAACTTTGTAAAGATGAAAGAAGTCGGTTATTGATAAAGCTGAAACAGTTTGCAGATCAGTATGAAGGTTTTACAATGGCAGAAAAAACTAACAGTGAAAGAAAACACGACAATCTGAATAGAGCTGAAGAAATCTGCAAATATTACGATGTAGAGTCGGAATTTCAAGAATACGAAAATCTTGATGGTTACTGCTCTGACAGGAAATAATGTTTATCATGCGCCTTTTCTGTTGTTTTGAACTCTCACAATCTGGAATGTTTACCAACCTGTATGTTGCTTACAATATTGTACTAACGATACCTTGTACACAAGTCACCTGTGAAAGGTGGTTTTCTAAACTTAATATAGTTAAGAAGCGACTTAGATCTACTTTAAGCCAAGACCTTATGTTTAATCTTCTTTTCATGAATGTAGAAAGAGACTTATTTAATAACTTGGATAAAGATGTTATTATAGATGAAGTAGTAGTAAGGACCAGCGAAGAACTGATCAAAAAGCTTTTAAGTTAATAAACAGCAGTTCACCACACATAACCTTTCTTAGTTTGTTGTATCTGTACCATTGTAGAGCCATTTTCCTTTTGTTATAAAATCCATTTTACAAATTGTAATAATTAATTCAAAATTAAAGAGGACATTGTTTTTTTTATCAATAGGTTTTTTATTAGCGCTGTGCCTCTTTTTAATAGTTACGTAGGTATTACAGTAGGATTTAGATTATTATGGCTTCAACACTGTGATTTGGTTGCCTAAAACTAAAAAAAAATATTTCTCACTCTCATATTTAAGTAATAAACCACACGTAATTAATTAGTATACTTAATTTTCTTAGCATGGAACTAGTTTAGGTACGGTATATAAAAGTAATATAAATATTTATTGTGAAAGTAAATGAACTACATCAGAAAAAGCTTACTTTTTTACTCAACTATTTTCCAAGTGACAAAATAACTAAATGTCGTTTTTAGGCATGTAAGCCGAAATTTTCAAAAAATAAATGTTCTAATATTCTATTCCCTGTAAATTATCGAGCAAGAGGCCCCTTTTCAGTCTCTAGCCGAGGGCCACCAAAGGAGCCAGTCCGGGCCTGATTTCAAGCTAAGCATAACGTCATTTTCACCGGCGCAAACTTTTCACACGTACTTTGTATACGTTACTTTTGTGCTTCAACACCAAGTATACAAATAAAAATATATTTTGTATTTAATTGTAATGAAAATATGGCATCAACAAAGTTATAATGCATAATGGTAAATAAACCCAATGGACAATATTCCCATGACGTCACAATAAATATGAATTTTTATTCTCTTATAAAACACGCGGATAAATATTTTTACCGAAATTTAACTTGCAAATTAAAAAATTCAGCCTAAGAACCACGTGCTTTTAATATTTATTATTTCTATTTTATTCTCGCAACCACAGAGTTCAGATAATAAACTATGCGCCTCGCAACAGTGGGCGTATTCCGATTGCTGACTTTATGACGTCATACGCAGGTGTAAAAGTTTAATTCAAAATTACGGCTAATTAATAAAATTTTCGAACAAACGAATGTACGATAACGTTTACCCGCACCCGACCCGACCAGCAGTTTGGGTCGGGTCGGGTTGGTGCTAAATTTTTTCGTTTCGGTTAGGGTTCGTGTCGGGTTGAATTCTTTTTTTGTTGTTGTTGCGGTTCGGGTTGACTTTCATTGTTTTGGGTCGGTTTCTGGTTGGGTTTGAGTATTGCGGGTTGGGTTCGGGTTGACCCGCTTTTGTAAAAGAATGTCCACAATATTTTTGCAGGTTAAAAATGTGTATGGAATAAGACCTCCATAATGGACACTCCCGAAAAGAGACTTTTTACGCTACTTGGAAAGGAGGAAAAAAATGCCATTCTTCTAATCACTTGATAATAACTCGCTTTCATTTTTTCGTGGTGTTAGTGGATAACTAGTGTAATGTTGTTCCCCAACAATTTTCAAAACTAAAAATTTCAGAATAATTAATCAAACTTTTATTCAAAATTCTTGTTGAGAGAAAATATACTAAAGCATTCTAAAACTATTCCACATTCTATTACAGAAAAATAAAATAAATAAACCAGTCATCAAAGTTTTTAATTTTTAAAACCTGTTGCAAGCTAAAGGATTTACATGTGCAGAAATTTAAACTAAATTAACTTTCTTTTTTACTCAGTCACCTTTTTTAGGTTCATTCAAAATCACGTTTACTCCGGGTATCAAAGACCATTACGTTCTCATGTTCTTGTTTATAAGCGTCCCCCCGCTTTTTTTCTAGGACTACACCACTGATACTACGACCATAGGTTTAACATTAGCGAGGGGAATCGGTAAGTTTACTGACGAACAGCCTAAGGGACTGAAACTCCCCGATCAGTAAATCCCTTGTTAACCTATGGGAAAGAGTAACAAAACAGAGAGTTTGTTTAACTCTGATGGATAAAAAATATATTTGAAACTGTCGTAAGGACAGTGAATAAAATAGATTTCTGTCGGGTGTCACTGTGTTTGTTAAATCAAAACAGTTACATTATTATTAAAATTCATTAAATGAATGAAATAGGCTGCTGTGCGGTAGTATCCTTATTCTAAGTACGGAAGAAACATAAAAAAATATTTCATTTCACACCACTAAAATTAATTAGCTATCTATATATACAGTGGAACTTCCCTTTAACGAAGTCCCTATTTAACGAAGTTTTCTACTTAACGAATTTTTCTGCAGAACTTTGACTTTGAACACCATTAACATGTAAATTAATCTCCATATTACGAAATATATATTCTATATAACGAAGTTTATTCCACTTTTGTACGTGTACAGAATTCAAACTAAGAGGTTGATATTGCGATGGATATGCGAATTTATGTCAGCGGATTGTATGAAAATGAACACATTTAAATAATTTCCATTCTGTTTGGTGCTAAATAAAACAATTGTTTTTCATACTAAGAAATACACTTGTTATCATTACTCTTCTACACCGAGACTCCAGCGCTGACAGTTGGGGAAAGTCAAAATCCCCTTTTTACCTTCAATGATATAGAAGATGCAGTGACGCAATGGTAGCAAAAGCAGTGACGTCAGATGCATTGAACAAAAAATAGCAATTAGAGTCAGTCAGTTACCATTCTGACCTTCCATTGCTGATAGACAATTGCTTTATACATCTACAAGAATGTGCTTCAAAATGCAAATTGAAGAACATCAAAGTTATTTTTGTTCCTTCCAATGCAACTTCTAAACTTCAGCCATTAGTCTACGGCAGCGTTTCTTTGTGATCTCGCGGACCCCCTTTGATGGGATATGCAGTTCGGGGACCCCCAACAACATTTTTCATAATATAAGATAAGAAATTATTTTACCGAAAACACCTGATTTATTTTTCATTACACACATTCTATATTTAGTTAACGGTGTTAGAAAAATCAGCTACATTAATACAAGAAAATTAGTAATAGAAATACATACAGGAAAACTAATAACAAGAAAAATAATTATAATTTACATTTTAAGAGAGTTAAAATATACATAGTACTATTTCCTATGAGAAATATGCTGCTTATTTTTTGCTACTCGATGAGTAGCATCTCGTTCAATGTTTAAGAAAGACTGGTTTAACATGCAGTCGAGTTTTACAGTTGTTCTTTATAATTTTCTTGTATGAAACTGTTTAAACATGTAAATAGTGCGGCATTTGTTGTTTAAGTTGGAAGGGATTTGCAAAACAAAAAATCGTCACATATCTTACCACCAAATTCATAATGAAAAAAAAATCTCAAATTTACAGTATTAGAAATATCTAAATGCTCATCTAATTGCAATGCGTAATAAGGACTTATTATTTACATGTTGAATCAATCGGTTCTTAATATTTTCACACATATTCCACCTAAGGAGCATTGAAAAGTCTCCCCAAAGTATTTGGAGTTTTATGCTTATTAATGGTCTACACTAGAAGTTCTTGTCTTGCAAATCTTTCCTCCTCTGGAACTACAGAAATTTCTCTGAAAGAAAAAAAAAATCTAAATTCAACATTGGGCTTGAGGACCCCCAGCTGCCAGCTCACGGACCCCCAGGGGTCCGCGGACCACAGTTTAAGAAACGCTGGTCTAAGGAATAATAACAAATCTTGAAGTACATTATCAAAAAAGACAATGTAGTGAAAACATTAGT
The DNA here is from genome assembly GCA_963931845.1 of Maratus michaelseni. Classification (NCBI taxonomy): domain Eukaryota; kingdom Metazoa; phylum Arthropoda; class Arachnida; order Araneae; family Salticidae; genus Maratus; species Maratus michaelseni. The sequence goes on from OZ007588.1 coordinate 13,499,404, forward strand.
TTGAGAACCTGTGTATCAGAGCTGATGAAAGCTTGAGGCAAAGTTTGGAAATGTGACGTGATCTCATCGACCGTACACAACTGTTTTGTAAAAGACGGCTTCATAATTAAAACTAAATCAAATGCTTCAGAATCCAATACCTGTTTGTCATATCTGAAGAAAAAATTTCACGAATTTAAGTTGATTTCTATTTAACGAATTTTCTTCATAACGAAGTTTTTAAGTGTAACGATGAGACTTCGTTAAATGGAAGTTCCACTGTATATTTGTCTTACGTGGCGCGGAAATAGGGCTAACTTTGTGTTCGCGGCATCCCCCCCAATACCGACCCCCAACTTATCATCAACGACCTGGAAAATCACGGCTTCCAAGCTACTCGTGCCGCTATGATGAAAAGCAGAAAAACGGGACTTGCAATGCCCCTCTACATTGTTAACGTTCTCCCCCGCAAGGACTTTGACTTGATTTTTCAAATCAAGGAATTATGTGACATTAGCGTCACAATCGAAAAATATCGCAACTTCAACAACGTTAAACAGTGTTATCGTTGCCAAAGGTACGGTCACGCATCTGAAACGTGTAATTTCACCCCCAAATGTGTTAAATGCTCTGAAATTCATTTCTCTACTGACTGCCCTTACAAGGGCAAAATTACTCCTAAATGAGGAAACTGTAGTGGTACGCACCCTGCCTCGTACAGGGGCTGCCCGAAAAACCCCCAAAATACCAATAACAAAGCTAAAATCCCTAATACTAAAAATAAATTTCTCAATGAAAATTCCAACCTCGCAGAAATTTTCAAAAACTATAACTATACTGTTCCGGCTAACGATAGTAACTCCCAAAAAGTCACTGACGACGCAATACAGGAACCCGGCTCCACTAACCATGAGAGCACCTCTCAAAATACCCCTCCCCCTAACCCGAACCCCCTAAACGAAATTTTCCAAACCTTCAATGACATGAAAGAAATCTTTAAACTAACCAAACTCCTTAAAAGCATTCAAAAAATCGCCCAAAAAATCAAAAAATGCAAAAACCCATTTGATAAGATGTCTGTTTTCATCAATGAGCTTGAAATATTCGCTAACGAGTTTAATCTCACCGACTAATTGGCGCCCTCTGGGCTGTTATACTTGAAAAACTTTATTTTTTCTCTACCTTTTTTCTTTTTGGAAAAAAAAAAAAAAAAAAACCAAAATTCCAAATTATTATACTTTGCATGGTCACTGAAAAGTGTCCTTTTTTTTTTTTTTTTTTTTTTTTTTTTTATTGTGTTGCTTTGCCTCCTTTTCCTAGTTGGCATTTTGCTTTGTTTTTTCGAACTTGTCCGAACCATATTTTTAAACTTTTAAATAGCAGTTATTCTACTGCAGCTAATCTTACTTTTCAAAATTTTTTACTCTTTCCTTAAATCCTTTCTACTTTTATTTATTTATTTTAATTGCAGATGTAATCTTTAAACTTTTTTCACTGGCTCACTTTATAATACAGTTTACTTTAATCGTCTGGGTGTAAAGTTGATCGCAACTAGGTAGCCCATGAAACCGCCTCAACCTGTTCGGAAATAGGGCTGAATTTCTACCTTACCGTTGGCAACAACCGTAGTTTCCAGAGCTCAGACCAATGAATAGACAAGATTGTGTTAGCTCCGCCTCCAATATGGCGCTCAGTGCCAGAGCAGTGAAACTCAAAAAACATTGCATTAAAAATAAAATAATATGAACGTAATCCAAAGCGTCTGAGATGGTTCCTCATTTTAATTATGAGTAATATTGTTAATTTCAAATGAATTCTCAACTCTTATTTAGAATTTATTTACGAATTTCACTCACACAAAAAATCGGAGATAATAAAATATAAACTTTCTAGAACGCCCCTGCTGCCATCTGTTGCTGTATTATTGAAGTAAAAATAATTTCTTTTAAGCCGTGCTGTACATAGGTGCAATAAATTTTAAACTAATTATGTTTCCAAGATCCATTTTTCATAGTATTTAAATGATTCATATGCCCATTAGCAGCATCAACTAAATGCATTTTTAGTTCTGTTTTCAACGGAATTTTCAATTACTTTTTTACATTAAAAAATTGTCAATTTCATATGTTCAAATGATTTATTGTAGTACTTATTCCGGCTAGAATTACTAGAAAAATAAAAAGGGGCGAGCGAGCGAAGCGAGCTGGGACCGCGTAGCGTTCTCAATGTGAATTGCTTTGCAATTCACGGGGGGTTGGCAAGCATTAGTGAGTATGGGGCTGAGCCCCCTAGTATTATATATTATTTAAATGTGCTTCTTCTGATTAGTTGATTAATTCAAAAGTCAAATTGAAAAAACGAGTGAGCACCTGTATGGGCATCAAGTTCTCCTCGTTATATTATATTTATTAACGCTGGGAAGGTAAAAGTCCCAAAGTGGGGAGTCTTAACACATGCTATACAGGCGCTGATCGCAGCCGTCGGTACAGGAAAATTGTCCCTTTAACTAATGCTAAAATGACATTGAAACTATTATTTTTTGTAAACGCGTTTGAAAGACAACCGTCTAGGTAAAGAGTTGCAATAATTCAGCCAATGCCAGATTTTCAATAAGTTGAATGTAGGTCTATGCTGCTGCCATCTATCGGTATGAAATGCAACCAGGAATTATACTTTTTGTACTATACTGATTGAATTAAATTAATAGGGTTTTTAAAAAAGTTGTGAATGCAAAATTTAATAATTATTAATTTTTTTAAATATATTTAAAAGATAGATATAGCGTTTTTTTTTAATGCACGTTATTTCATTTAGTCGATTATTTATCAGAATTAATTTAAATAAATGTAGCCTTTAGTTTTTTACGTAAAAAATAATTTATTTTCTCTATTAAAAACTTATGAATGGCTATGTGAATTGTTTTAAATAAATTGTGCTATTTTTTATAAAAGTCATTTACACACCCAACTTAGATTTAGATAAAATTATTGAAGGTAGCTAAGAACATTAATATTTTATTTCCTCCCACTTTCTTGTTTATTAAATATGAATTCAGAATCTTTTTTTGAAAAATAAGACCTTTTTAAAATATTCTTTAAATTAAATAATTTAAAGATATTATAAAGATAATTATTTAAACATATTTATTATTATTTATTATATTATACTATTAATATATTATATTATTGTTTATTATATTATTATTTTAAAGATATTGTTCAAAGATAATTATTATTCTTTAAAATAAACTTTTTTTGTTTCTTAACAAGATGAAAAAATAATGAATTAAATTAAAAAAAAATTCTTAATATTCTTAAAAAATAATAATAGTTGTAATGTTCCTTCTGTGAAATACCCTTATAGCTTTCAATTTATTATATGACATCATAAGCTAGTAAATCTGAAACGAAATTTAGAAGTATATGTATGTATGTATGTATACTGCAAAAATGGAGGAAAATAAAGACTCTTATAAACAATACAGGCTGCTGTAAGCATCACGTGTTGAGAATTTATTGATCACATGTCTGTGGGCGGAGTTCAGTTCACGGCGTTACGTAACGTGACGTAATACTTACCCCGAACTGATTAGAAAACTGCTGTTTTTTTTAGTTGGAATAATTTTGTATCTTGAATATGAAGCAATATCTTGGCTGCTCTCATAGAATTTATAATTTTTTTCAGTCTAATTACCATTATTAATTTACTGTTGTGTTAAGTTTGTTGTTAAATAAAACCAAGAAAAGACAACAAGACTTTTATTATGAAATTATATTCAACACAGCGCCAGATATTTATTTTTTTTTGTTCTTTCGATTTTACGTTATGCTGATTATTAACATTTTTTATCACGTTAATGAAACATCCTTCTATTTTCATCACGAATACTAGAAGTCGAATCTAGTTCTTGCGATTTAAAATCCTCTTCAATATCCACGACTGATAAGTTTTAATCCGAATTTTCTAAGATATCAAACGCTAAAGTTATCGCACAAAGTAAGATACATATAAAGCACGTGGTAAGAAAGGAAAATATCTTTCTAATAGTATTTGGGATTTTCATCCATAAGTACAGGTTAATCGGGTAACGGATAATTGCATAGCTTATATGCATAGAATGCCGTGGAACGGAAATGGTCCCCGTAAGGATAATGTTAAATATACTCGTTTAATCGCATAACAATCCCCGGTTAATTGCATAAAATATCTCCAATCTAGGCCTCTGAGCTTCTGAGGGTTTTCCTGCATTTTCACAAAAATACTCATAAAACTAATGTTTTTTTGTCGCGGTTTGTTTCTGAAATACACTTTTACATCTCTTTATCATACATATATCTTAAAATACAGTTCTATAAAAAATATTTTGCCTACAGCCGATTTAAGGTGGTTCTTAAATGACCTGCTCAACAATTTTCTGTGAACTTTTCCTACGAAATTTTCTGACACATTTTCTAACTCATTTGTAAACATAAAAGCATAAAATTTTCAGACTCTAGTTTCTGAGTAAGAAAACCTGCCAATTTCATGCGTTTCTGAACAAAAATGAATTTAAAAATGTGTCAGAAAGTGGCCTGTTTTCATTTGAGAACAGCTTTAAGTTGTTTTGGGGAAATAGAAAAATGCAGGCAAAATGCTTAGAGTGTTAGTAATCCGGATTTTAAGAATTCCTGTGATAACGGTGAATGGAAATATTTTCTTTTGTAAAAATGTTTTGTTAGCGACTGAAGATGATGGGGGTGGTTTACTTCTTGGAAAATCCTGGAGTTGGGTGAAAATACAATGGGGACGGTCGAGAAAATAAAATAATAATAGAACGCCAGTGTTTCATTCCTCATTGTATACGATAACTGCGTTTCTCATTGTGGTCAGCAAGCTTTAAAATCACTTTGCACTGTCGTTGACTACGCCAGTTCAGAAATTTCTCTAATTTATGTTGGTGTAATGGAAGTAAAACGAAAAGATTTATCTACCTCTGATAAAATTAAAGTTTTGGATAAAATCAAATTAAAAACATCCCAAGTGGAAATAGTGAAAGAATTTGGAATTTCACAATCTCAAGTTTCTCGAATAAGTAAAAACTCTGAAAATATTCTTCAGGAATGGAGAAATAATGGCAATTTAAACCGAAAGCGAAAACGTAATTCGAACTATGAAAATGTGGATCGAGCAGTATTGCAATGGTTTCAGGAAAAAAGATTCAAAGGTGCATTAATTAATGGAGCAGTAATTATGGAAAAAGCGGATGAGTTATTCAAAAAATGTGAAAAAGGTGAAAATGCTTCGAAAGGTTGGCTCTACAGATGGCAACAAAGAAATAATCTAAAATAAAAAAATTCCCATGGAGAATCTGTCTCAACTGATGATTTAGCCATTGACGAGTAGTATGACAACACATTAATTCCTATTTTGGAGAATTATAAATCGGATGATATCTTTAATTGTGATGAAACCGCATTGTACTATCGTGCAATGCCAGGAGGTACAATTGCAGAAAAGAAAGAAAAAAATTGTGGGTTTAAAAAAGCAAAAGATCGAATCACTCTACTTTTTTGCATTAACCAAACAGGAACAACAAAATTGACTCCTTTGATGATTGGAAACAGCAAAAAACCGCGATGCTTAAAAAATGTCAAAAACTATCCCGTCAATTATTCATCTTCCCAAAATGCCTGGATGACAGGAAATATTTTCAAAAGCTGGATTACGAAAGTCGACTCAGACACGGTGAAACAATACAGGAAGATTGTTTTATTCATGAATAATGTATCCAGATACAATTTCTTCCTGCTAATGCTACATGCAAAATTCAGCCTCTGAATCAAGGCATCATAAAATCGTTTAAAAGTAATTACAGGCGTATAATCCTTAAATATGTTGTGCATCTCTTAGATGAAGAGCAATCACTGCTACGTTTTTCTTCAATTTACAAAAATATATCTTTGCTTACTGCAATGCATTTCACTAAGCAAGCGTGGGACAATGTCTCTTTAACAACAATTGAAAATTGCTTCAAAAAAGCAAAATTTTTTTAGAAAATTGTGACGATTGTGACTCAGATAATGAAATTGTGATTTATGATTTTAACAGCGATAGCGAATTTAATTATCATAGTGGTTTGCTGCAACTTACTGCTTCTGATTTTTCAGAATATGTAAAATGTGATGAAAATGAGCAAACAGAAAATGAACCTAGTGATGAAGAAATCGTGGCAACCTCTCAAAACTAGGTAAACACAGACGATGATTGTGACGATGAAAATGTAGAGCCTCCTCCATCTTTCTCTGATGTTAACAAATCTCTGTGTGTTGTTCGAAGATATTTTGAAGCACATGATGGTGATTACAATTTGATTTATTCTTTAGAAAACGAAGTAGAGAAATGCAGCGTCCGAACTATTAAAAAACAAACTTCTATAAAGGATTATTTTATAGGCAACAAATAAAGGATTAGTTGGCAAATAATGAAAAATAAAATGAATTTACACCGAAATTTATTTATTTTCAAAGGTATGATTTAAAAACTATTTTTTTGTTATTTTATTTTCATTTTCATTTTCCCATCAATCAGATAAATTATAATGAAAAATTGAACAATGTACCATAAATAGTGTTATAATATATTATACTTTAGTGTATATATTACTATAAATAGTGTATAAAATATTGATTAAAATTATTAATACAATAATTAATTTTTAAATTATTATGTAAATTGTTATTGTCCATTATATTTATCATATCTGTGGTATATAATCAAATAATAACGTATACAGATTATCTTAATTGCTGTCCTCGTTTAAATGCATACCCCGCTTAATTGCATACAATTCAGTGGAACCAACTGTATGCAATTAAGCGGGATCAGCGACCTGCTTTCTGCTGAAAATCTGGCCTTGGCTGAATTATTGCAACTCCTCCCCTAGTCGCTTGTGTTTGAGAGTGTTAGATATTCAAATTTGGGTAATTTTTACCGTGTCATATAAACACAGAACACAAGTATCACATGAAATCTGAAATTGTGCAAAACAATAATCATTATGAACAAATTGAAAATGCATGTAATGAAATGGCCTTGCAAGGGATTTTCCTAAAACGAGAAGTTACATCTTTCCTCCACCAGATGGCATATTCGAACACTTGAATTCCTGTATCTGTAAGCCAATCTAGGTTTAGTTCTTCCTCTCCAGCAATGTAGAATGATGAGTTATACAAAATCCTCCCCCCAACAATTACAACGAAAGTTTCATAGTTATCCCTTTAGCAGAAAGTTTCGCGTATAAGCATTCAGAATGAAATATCTATCCACTTACATTTGATATCTATAGTAGATATTTTCATGAATGGAAAATATTTTGAATGTTTTATCCAATACAAATGCTGGACAATTACACCATGAAATATTGCAACATTAAAGATGTGAGTATAAAACATCACAAATTTTACTGAATGGCGTATACAAATTTAAAATTTTATACATACATTAAAATTAAAAATATCGACGTTTTGATATTTTATCAAACGGACGTAATAAATTATATACATTGGTTGAGTGTTACCCTAGTTAATTTTTTAATTTGTGAACAGCAATAATAATGTGGCAACGGACGGATTGTTTTTCACATTTGAAACTTTGGAAGCAATATAAAAAAAATTTCCTGAGGATGACCATAGAAGGTGGTCAAAACGTCGATATTTTTAATTTTAATGTATGTATAAAATTTTAAATTTGTATACACCATTCAGTAAAATTTGTGATATTTTATACTCACGTCTTTAATGTTGTTTTATCCAATTATTGAAGATGTCCTAAAATATTGTAAAGATTTTAGAGATTGACTGAAATTTCAGTTTCGGTGTAAAATTGGAATTCTATAAGTACACAAAATTTTATGCCTGCAAGTTCTATAGTTTCTGAGAACCGGCTCTGTGCGGACAGACAACGAAGCAAGAGTAATAGGGTTTCGTGAGATGAACGAAACCCCTAAAGCGAAATCCACTTTATACAAATTTCCATCTTAGCATGTATAATGGTTGATATTCCTTCTGTTGGGACCATGTAATTTTTTCATTTAAGATAGGATTCCTTTTATAGACCTGTAATAGACAGGTTTCATTTTCACATATTTTACTGTATTTCTAGTATTACATTACAATTGAGCAGGCGTTTAAAGTCATGGTAATATGAGCGACATTGTCTTAAGAACTGAAAACCTAGGATTTTCTGTCGGTATAACAATGAATTCTATTACCGTTAAAATATCTTTTGTGTGCTATCTACAGCCAGTTTCATGAGAACTATCACTTATACCGTTGCTCCTATTAATAGATCTAGATGCTTTTCTGAACACAACGCTAATTTTCGAAATTATAATAGTGACTTAGAACGAAACTATTCAATTTTTACTAAGTATTCAATTTTGAGAATTTTCCACCACTTAGTGTTAGTGTCCTGAGTAGTCGTTCCAACTCTCCCCCTCTAAAACCGGATCTGGATGTAAAAAATAAAAAATTTAAAAAAATTAAATTAAATTAAAATTGTGTATTGTCCCCCCCTAACTTTTAGAGTCTCGGGCAGTCACCTGACCTCACTAATCTTTTCATCTATTTGTCATATGTAATGCACTTGGCTCAGTTTTTCTTTTGGATTTTTCAGCCTCAAAAAATTTTTACCCAAATTTCATAGATTTTTTTTTGTATGAAATGACAAAACAAATCATCATTTGTCGCCCCCTCCCCTACCTTCCGTTCTGGTGCCCCCTCTGCCATCCCCACCCTCAAGTTTCAGCCCTGTGCCTGATGACATTTCAAAGAGACTTCACATACTTCTAGTCTTCCCGGTTCCAGGCAGTTCTCAAATTCAAAGTGGCTAATTATGAAATAATGGGTGTTTTTCCAGTAATCCTGCAGTCTATTCATTTTTACATTTCCCATTTGCAAGAATACTCCTAGAAAAACTAATAATCATCAACGTCTAAATCTTTCCACAAAGTTATTCGTGACTTTTCTTTTATTTTATCGCTACGTCGTATTTCCGATGCTTAACGATTTGTCTCTACAAGTATTTTTTGAAGAAATTCGTTGGTAAGGAAAAGACGAAAATATCCAAAAGGAGTACATTCAGTTGGTTGTATTAGCAGCAACTCAGTTTTTGCAAATGGATGACTTACCATACTATTTGAATCAGTTTTCCAATCAACGAAACTGATCTTTCCAACTGTCGGTAATTGTTGAGATGCATTGTTGTCTTCTGTCTCAGAATCCGACGTCTCTATGGTGTCCATCGCTATCTCAATCCGATGCACTCTAAGATTCCCAACCGTAGTCATTGCTGTGCTGTTATAATTGGAAAGGTCCCTATCTTCTAATATTTCGGCATCAGTAAATTTCTTATTTAATTTTCTTTTCTTGGGCTGTGATAGTGCTGCCATACTTGTACTGTCTGCCATTTTTAAACACACACATAAAAAAATTCGAACAAAAAATTTGAAAAACAAACACGTAAAAATAAAAAATAATTCTTCGCTAATGTGCCTAAAACACCTCTCCATTCAACTTCCAAAGCTACACTAAAAACAGAGCATACAATTTATCATAGTCAATCGACACTCCAGAGTGTCGCTGGTTTTACGAAGAAGTGCCGGTTGGACGTGCCAGCACGTCGGTGACAGCGAACATGTTAAAGTTATAGATTATGAAAGCAATTCTTTTTAATTTAAATATTTTTAACACCTTTGCGATGAGCGTCCTTTTAGAGAATTTTTAATCTTTTACCACCGTTTTAAAACTGAAAGAATCAGGGTCCATAAGCCGTGTTTTTGGCTCATGAAATAGACTAAAATTCGATTATGTTATACTGACTTAATTATTTCACTTTTTAATATTAGAAGGTTTATTCTGTACTACTTCAACAATAGTTTTTGCATTTTGTTCGAATTTATAGGACTTACACAAGCTCAAAGGTCGTATGATTCGTAGTTTTTGATGAAAAATATGCAATTTCTACTCATTTTACATCCATTATTTATAGGAGCGCCATCGGGCGACACTTTCTTTTTTACATATATTATAAAATACATTAAAATATACAATATATGTAAAAATAAAAGTGTGGCAAAGCTGCGCTCATAGTAAAATATAAAAAAAATATATTAAAAATTGAGGTAAAATGAGGAGAAATTGCATATTTTTCATCAAAAACTACGAATAATACGACCTTTGAGCTTGTGTAAGTCCTATAAATCCGAACAAAATGCAAAGACTATTGTTGAAATCGTACAGGATAAACCTTCTAATATTAAAAATTGAAATAATTAAGTCAGTATAAAAAATCAAATTTTAGTCTTATTACATGGTCCAAAAACATGGCTTATGGACCTTGATCCTTTTCGTCTTATTGAACTGCAGAAATGCTATGATTAAATAAGGCAAAGCTTACAATAAAAAATAACTGATGAGAATAATCGAGGATTCTGAGTATCTTATGTGGCACGCATGCGTGGTGCTTGTCCCCAAGGGGTTAAAACAAATATTTTTTACTTATATATATTTTTTTAATACAAATTTAATTTGTAAAAATATTGTTAGGTGTTAAACTTTACTTAATTCAAAAGCATTCGTATAAAAAAAAATGTCAAATTATATACATAACTTCTTTTCCTGAAAATGTGACAGTAATTGAAATGAATTACAGCCAAAAGTAATGCAGAAATCCTTCTGTCGGAAGCGGGAGTCGAACTTATTTTTTTTGCAGAGAACCAGAGCTTAAACCAACGCCTTAGACCACTCAGCTACACTGATCACATTCAAGTGTACCTTAAAACTAAACAGGTTTTAGATTTAATTTCACACATGCACAAAACATGGAATTTGTGCCGAAATTTTTAGCTTGTCGCTTTAATATATAGGATAATTTAGAAAATATATTTTAGGTTTTAATATATTTTCAAGTTATCAATAATAATTACCTAATTTAAATGTGTTAACTGAGCAATCATTATTTGAATGATGCAGATGCAAAAGTCACATTATCCACTTTTTTAAGGTATTGAGTTATTCATATCACCATGTTCATCTTTTTAAGGCGAATCAGACTGTAATAGAGATTTGGACCCTGAAAAACATATTAAGGTTGAAAAAAAATGCTGAAAATCTCGTTTTGATGCATAACTCACATTATCCAAAGATGAATTAAATACCCTGACGAATTTGAAACTTGATTCAGAAATTATCTTAATTCAGACAGATAAATCCAATAAATTAGCTATATTAAATACTAATGACTATAAAAACAAAATGCTTGAATGTATTAATAATATGGACTGTGTAGAAGTCAAGAAGAAGATCATTAAAAAGGTTTTTATAAGCCTTTTGTGTTCCTTTTTGTATCACTTAAGTATTTTATCTATATTTTAATTACAATTAGTGATCTTATTATGTGATCATGAGTTTATTGATATTAAAATAAAACTGATAAAAAAAATCTGATTTAAATTATTTTTATTAAATTTGAAAGAGAAATATTTGATTTAATGTAAAAATTACAGCATCCTTTTAGAATGGGAATAAACATAAAAGATTGTTTGTGATATTGAAAGTAAAAATTAATATTTTAAATTAGCTAGAGATCATAATTAATTATTTTGATCATTATTTAAAATTAAGAATTTCATTTTAAAAAAAATTATACATTTTGTAACAATATGGAAAGAAAAAAGATAGAACTTCCCCTTAATACACAGAGAAGTGATGAAGAAATTTATTTAAGGCTGACACCTTTCTGAATTCATTGTTATTTTTTAGTGCATGAAATTGACAGGGACACTATTAAAAAAACTATGAAGTTAAACAGTTTTTTTCACTTTTTGATAAAGGCAGAGGGTCGTTCAGGAAACTCTGTGAAAGTTGGCGCTTTCAACCAAATTTCCAGACATGACAGACCAATATAGGCCGTCAAGAGACAAATATCGTTTATAACTCAAGATGTATTTCATTTATCGAAAAAAGAAGAACACTATTTAGTTCCAAATCATATCAATAGTCATGCCTGCAAGTGCCATGCTTCTATGTCTATAAATGATTCCATGAATTAGGGTTGCCAGTTTGTAAGTTTTTTCTGTGTGTTGTACATTTTTCGGTATTATGGTATGGTGTATGTATAAACCTTTCTCATAATACAATTTCTTCTTTAAAAAAAAAAAAAAAAAAAAAAAAAAAACATGTCTGACTTCTATAATTTCAAGGATTTTTATCAGTTTATTTTTTCAATTTGCTTTTAAAATTTCACTTCTGATGCATTTTTTTACCATAAAAATGTGACTGCAATATTAACTAAACGGTGCTATTAGAATAATGTAATACAAATACAGCTGGAAAATAACAATTACAGGCAAGTCTCTATATAATGAAATCGATTGTTCCAGCCAAAAAATTCATTATATAGGTAAGTTTGTTATATAGAGAATAATGAAAAAAATTCCTGTTTAATGTGTAAATTTTGAAAAAAAAAAAATTGTTTTTGAGACATTTAATTAAGATTTTGAAATGCTTAACTCTAAATATTAATTTAATTATTTAAACAGTTTCAAAACAGAAAATAAACATTTATTTGAAAGCATAGTAAAAAAATGCATAAGGAAAACTTCCATTTCTTTAAGACGAAGAAAGCTGTAATTTTTTATTGTTTTGATTTCACAACTGTTACACCCTCGGTAAAAATTTTACACTTTGACAAGGAATGCAGAATTATATAAGAAAATAACTTATTATCATTAAAGGGAAAATGTATATGCTTAAAGTGATAACAGTACACACAAAGGCTTATAAATACTTTTTGATAAAAAGTTCAACAAGTTTCGTATGTTCAATCAGCGATATTTTAAAGATCAATAATGATAAATGAACTAATTTCGCAAAATGTTTGTGAAAATGAACTGGATAAACAAAATAAAGAATAGCGTAGAGGTACTCAGCTTTGAAAGATAAACCAAGAATCAGTGAAGGACAATTGATTCCATGTGGTTTTGATGCCTTTTCTAGACAAATGAAGAAAAATTTCGTTATATGGAGATAGATATTTTGCTATATGAAGATTATTTTTAAGGTAATCATGCAAAAAAGTGACCATTCCTGGTAAAAATCCGTTATATAGAGAAATTTGTTATACAGAAGTTTGTAATAGAGAGACTTGACTGCATAACAATTAATAAATCCTTTTTAAAAGTATTCTTTAAAGAAAACATTATTGCCACAGTCAAGATAGTTCAGTAGGGAATATGAAATGATGGTAGTTTGGAAAAACAAACAAACAACAACAACAAAAAGACTAGTGGGAATAAAAAACTTCCATTTTTTAAGAGAGAAATCTGGCAACCCTGCCATAAATGTGTCATAAAAGTTTGCAGGAAAAAAGTATTTATTTCAGAGCACCTTATAAAGCACATTATAATCACATCAAATAAAATTTGCATTATTTAATTGACAGTGTTTTTTTTTCCCTCAGTGCAAATAGCCAAAACACAGTTTTCAGAAAAGTGCAATGCAAAGTTTTAAAATCAATTGGAAACTGTTTTAAAGTAGACCTATCGATTTTCAATTTACCCAATCTTAATTTGAATATTTTAATTTACATTTTCTTTTGTTTGATTCAGAATGGTGTAAATATTTAAAACAAATGAAAAACAAACAAACAACAAAAAAAAAACCCAATTTTTTTAAGGTTGTAAACTGATGTATCCCTTAAAATCTTTTTTTATTTTTGAAGTCAGCTAATGTAATGTCACCCTGATTTAACACAAAATTTAAAATGAATTAACACAAAAAGTTCACACAAGTCGCCTCACAAGAAAAACAAAAAAATTAAATAAAAATTTCTTTATTGCCAGATTTCATTTATGTGCTGTAATGGCTAAATACCTTTTTTATTTATCTTTTGGAAATTATATTTTGCTCACCACCAGTGCATATATAAGATCTGCAAATGAGGTAGTTAATGTTTAATGAGTTATATGATATTTTGAATCAGGTGTTAGTACTTTGTAAATTACAAACAACTTTTTAATGTATAATGTTTAAACTGCCATAGATTTTTTTTTTTTTTTTTTTTTTTTTTTTTTTAATAAAAACATGATTCTTTAACCAAAAAAAAAAAAAAAAAAAAAAAAATTTAATGTCAGTCTCCTACAATAAATAATAAACATAACGAATAAACAACAAAAAATAAGTATTGAACTCAATTAAATTTTACCCATGCCTACAGCAAATAAATATTTTTATTAATATGTGATTTTTTAGTTACAGGGGAAAAAAATGGCTCAAATTTAGTAAATTCTTCATACAAATATAAATAAATTTGTTGAAATTCCACAGTTTATGGAGGATTCAAACATTTCTTTGTGTTAATTCATTTTTAATTTAATTAAATATCAAGCATATAAAAAAAGGAAAACATATTTAAGTCTTTTTTTTTTCCATTATAGGACAGTATTTTATTTTTATTTTTTTTATTTTTTTTTTTTTTTTCCATGTGGCTTTGAATCTGCATTGGTGAAAGACATCCATCTGACTGAAAAAACTTCTCTGAGAATTAGGAATAACCAAATGGAAGTGTGTTCTAGAAGATTTCTATGTCTTGCATTATGGCTAAAATTGGATCTCTCACAATAAAAGATAGTGATTTAAAGTTCTTGATAGTAAAATTGCTACTAATTAAGTATATAAAATAGAATTTACTATTCATCAAAAATCTCTCCAAGACTGAAGTCATGCACCCATGTTCATCCATAACAATTTTACATTATCTTTTTATTTACATCAATAATTTAAATTAGTAAATTGAAATCTAATTCTTGAATTTATTTATTTGCATTAATTATATTAAATTTCAAGAAATACGGGAAAAAAGAAAAATTATAAGAAATATAGGAAATTTAGGAGTACACTGCTAGGCCTGTACTTCATAAAAGAAGTTTTTTTAAAGTTATGAATCATGAACTATAAGGAATTTCAAATATTCATTGTTAGCAGAGCAAATCTAATTTATAAAGCTTTTATAGCCTACTTGCTGCCCCTAACTATGCACCTGTCTGATTGTGCAGATCATAGTCTTTTTACTGCGTGTAAATATCCCGCTCAATGATGCATCTATGGGGAGGGGGGGATGCATTCTGAAAATGGCCAAACATGCATCAGACATTTTATCAAGAAAAAGTATTAAACTAAATATAGAAGTCACTGTTTATAACATTTCATTACTATTAAGGGTGTTCGTCTGTGAGATCTCAAATTCCTCTTGCTAATGTTAAACCTATGGGCGTTCATATTTTAAAAATATCTCCTTAGGAAATTAATTTTTTTTCTGTGTACTTTTCTTAAAAGATATGTCTATTTTTTTTATTTATTTTTTTTAAGTTGTTAAAATATTTCTAAAATATATACTTAATTTATAATTTTATGTGTTAAAATCTTAGTGAAAGTGAGTTAGATTTTAACACTTCGAATAACATAAGGTATATATTTTAGAAATATTTTGACAACTTAAAAAAAAGTAGACACCTTTCAAGAAGAGTACACAGGAAAAAGAAGTTAAAAATATTGATTTCTTCATGAGGTATTTTAAAAGCAACAATAGCATGGACACTTTCAGATCTCATTGACCCCCTTCATTAAAAAGGGGAGGAAATTAAAAAAAAAAAGAAGAAAATATGTAATAAACAATAAAAACATTTTTAATAAATAACACTATTTTACAGTCTATATACATAACAGGTACTCTTTAGCTCTAAAATAAAATTTGCACTGTATAACAAAGAGTATAAAAAATAGAGATAAATAATACATATGGGTAATTTCACAGTAAAGTATAAAAGCTATATTTTCTCCAATTATATCAGTCGAGGAATGCATGGTATAAAATGGTATGCAAGGGAAACAGCTCAGAATTGCACACTCCCAGCCAATCGTCATTATTCAAATCGTAGGTCATGGCACCACCAAAGCCGTTGGCTTTGATCCACTTGGCCTGAAAAGAGGGAAAACAACACTCAATTCCGAAGACTGGAACAATGACATACACACCACAGAGATCACTTTATGGTGATTTATTACTTTTTTTTTTCATAACTCAAAATAAGCATCAAAGCAAAAAAAGTTTTTTTTAAAAATACTCTTTTTATATACTTCTTTTAATCGCTTAAAGGCATAAAATAAAAAGATTATAAACAGTGAAATAAGTTTTATTAGACTGTTGACATGTTTCAACTCAATCTGAGCGATTATCAAAACAAATAAGAATATTGTATAATTACACAGTCTATAAAGTTATTTGAAACACTATCATCTAATTTTCCACGTACTTTTTTTAAATAACACTCATTTTTAATTTTTTACTTGAGTGTTTATTTCCATATTTGTAACCATAGAGTCACTCAAACCACAATTTTGGTAAATCAAATGATGATTTTCTAATTGACAAATTTTCTAGCGAGCATGATTTGGTAAATCATTAAATGCATTGTTGTTGCTAACTCAGATACAATTATAAAACTGAAAAATATTTGGTGATTTATCACGTGTGGCAGGCTAACTGCCAAATATTCCAATAGCAATTGAAAATATATTTCATATAAAATTAAGTTTAAAATTGGGGATGTAAGATTGAGAAGAAAACAAAAAATTTTAAATTTTAAAATATGTCTTTTAAATTTACTTTAAACAATATCTCCCTATAAACAGTATTATATCTGTTTTTTTGTTTTTTTTTGTGTTGCCCTGTATAAGAACTATAAATGCTATGTCCACCCTTTTCAGTCAGTAGCATGTTCTAATGTACACATCTGTTGAGTTTGAAATTGTTTGGAATCATTAAAGTGTACTTAAAAATACTTGTTGTTCATAGAATGTACTGCATCCAAATACTTTTGTGTAACCCTGAAAATCCTACATACCAAATTTTGGTGTTGCCCTGTATAAGAGTTATAAATGCTATGTGCACATTTTTCAGTCAGAAGCATGTTCTAGTGTACCTCTGTTGAGTTTCAAATTATTAATGTGTACTACATCTAAAATATCCTCAAGCTTTCGTAACTCACAAAAAATATAAAATAACTATTGCTGAAAAATCTTGTTATATTAGAATGCTTGGCTTAATGGGTCGTTCTTTTGGATGTAAAACTAATTCTGCATGAATAGTTGCATAAAGAATTTTTTTCGATGGGTCGTTATAATAAAACAGTTGCTATAATGAATGATCGTTATATCAAGCATCTACTGTATATGTACTAAGAAAGGTTTTTTTTTTTTAAGTTCAGGGGATTGTAAATCCATCCTTATGTGTAAACCGAAAGTTTTTAGTATCGCCTCCTCCTTGGAGACTTTCTATACATCTGCAATTGTGCTAAAGCAAATGGCAACACAACTACAGCTGAAAAATTCGATATTGGTGAATCTTGCCTATGATTACGGAAAAATTTAAACAATCCCCATCCCAAAAGTGGTGGTTCAGTGACTTAGTGAAAGCATGTATAGTTTCATTATAGTCTTTGAAAATATCCTGTGTAGAAGAATGCATAGAATGTTACCAACCTTTCCCTGTATACTGATTTCATCTTCGTAAGAAATCCAGTCATAGTCCATATAGGCATAAGGAACATGAGTCTCCTCATCAAAAACTCGCACACCTCCTGATGATAAAAATTCACAGACCTAAAATAAGCAGAAGCAGCCATTTTAAGGGATGGTACTCAAATCAAGTAAACTTTCATAAAAAAGTCAAATAAATAAAATCACAACTCAAAGATAAAATGATCTATATTATAAAAAGAAAGTTCTTGTCTCTCTCTGTGTGTGTCTGTTTATTTGGCAATGGCTAGGAAAATCTATCATATGCAAGGTCTGCAATTTTTCTTCCGGATAGACAAAGATAGATATGAATGTACCTGAGGCTCAGATTTAGATTTTCTGTTATTTTGTATTGAATGGGGAAAAAAATCATATATCCCCCCCCCCCCAACTTCTCTGATTTCCCAAGTTTGCAAATGATTTTGAGCCACTTATAAAAACAATCCAAATCCAGTCTTTTAGCGCAATATGGTCAATTTTGTATTTGTACAGAATTTTTTTTTTTTTAACTTGTTCTCTTCAACCAAAAATGGGGACTTTCTTTTTATACAGCTGATTTCTTACTGATATCTTAGCCATGCAATGTTATATTTTATATCCCCATAAAGATTAAACTTTCAGAAATCGATTATAATCTTTTTTTTTTTTTTAACTTAATTTGACTTTATATAAATTTTGGAAAATGAATATCAAAATGAGAAAGTTCCAAAGACACAGATGAAAAACACAAGAGGGACTTTTCCTACATTGGGTTGCCATATTAACCTCTTTATCACCAAAGCATGTTGCTATGACAACATGTAGTTCTCTCATTGAACCATAACATAAAGTAATAACTTTTCAGTTTTGTTGCATAAACTCAGACAGGAGTTTTTTCAGAAGGCTGTTTTTAGATTTTTTTTTTTTAATCCCCTTCAGCTGAAAATTGGGACTTTGTTTTTTTAACAGACAATTTCTTACTAATACCTTAACCATCCAATGTTATATTTTATATACCCATAAGGAGAAAACCCTTGGAAATTAATTATATATTTTTTTAAAAATTAATTAAATTGAATTTATATGAATTTTAAAAATGATTATGAAAATAAGAAATGTTTTATAATGCAGATGAAATACCAGAGAGGGATATTTTTTGCATTGGGTTGCTACATTAACCTCTTTATCGCCAAAGCCTCTTGCTATGACAAGTAGCTGTCTGGTTGAACATAAAGTATTTGCTTTCCAGTTTCGTTGCATAAACTTAATTTAATTTTTTTTTTTTTTTAAACATGTAAAAAATTGCTTGAAGATTAATTTTTTCATTTAAAAATGACTTCTTACTTAGATATAAGTATTATTTGTAAAGATTCCCTCATGCCAACATTTCATGACTTTCATGTCCTTGAAAATCTGCTTTAAATAAGCAAATTTATTACTTAACCCCTTAAGCACCACGACATACCTGTGTACGTCATGAATTTTTCTATTTGAAATACCAGGACGTATGTGTGTACGTCTTCATTTTAAGTCCAGATTGCAATGTTCTAAGCATCTGGTTTTTTGCGTTGCTAATTGCTACTGTGATTGGTTTTGTACAGCCTTATATCAATGATTGTTTTCGCAACCAATAGATGGCATTACATGTCAAAAAAAAAAACCTCATTAGCTTTTACGCTGCTTTTTTTCTTTCTTTGTCGTTTATTTGTTTATTCATTGGTCATTCTGTTCAGTTCTCTTTCATAAATTGTAGTGTTTCGCTTTCGGTTTTGTGCCTTGTTTGTATCGCTGATAGATAATGATTTTACAGAATAATTATGTCAGACACGGAGAGTGATTATGTTCCAAATTTTGAGGATGACATAGACGATAGTGATGATAGCTTTGAATCAAGAGATGAAGATTGGAACTTCGAACCTTATTTCTATTTGTATAATAGAAATAAACCTTTATTTCATCTCCTTACATTACGTGTAATTAAATAATTCACATGCAATTAAAAATAATGACAGAAAATACTTTTGACAAAATTTAATATATCTGGTATATTAAATATGGTGCTTAAAAAGTTAAACCCAACCACTGGTACAAATCTGCCAAAAGTCATAATTATTACTCTTTTTAAATATCAATGTACAAGTATGGCAGAAAGTCACGAATTCTGTTTTCAAGTCAATCTGAAAAAAGTCCTTCCGGCCTGTACCAGGAGGTAAAGGTAGCTTTCATAGTCCATTTTTAAAAAAATTCACCTCATTTTACACAAGCACCAAAAGCTAAAATGCTTGGAACCTGATTATAGAAGATTCAATCCCAGTTTTTGTTAATAATGAATTTGAATGCGATTTTCAGCATGAAAGTTACAGCATAACAAAAATCAGATTGTTTCAAAATGTCAGCTACCCTAGAATTTCAAACTACCCTATCTCAGCCATTTTTTAAGATAAAGCCTAAACAAAAAATGTTCTGGAATCCTTGTATCGTGATTCTAACATGTAATGAAAACAACTTTTTCAATTTATAAATTTTTATAAATCTTTTTGAATTAAAAAAAAATTGAAAATATGTAATTGGTTGCCATTTTGAAACAAGATGGCACATGAAGCTGCCCAACGAACTCTGTTGAAACCTTGGTATGTTCTATGCACATACTCAGTCACATTCAAATCGGTTCATAAAAAAGAGAGTTACAGCATGACAAATGTCATATATATCAACATTTGAACGGAGGTTTCGCGGTCTGGGGGTCACAATCGGTAAAAATATCCAAAATTTTTTTGGAATTTCTTTCCACCAAACGGCTGCAATAGGTAGCTTTTTGTAATGAAAGCTACCTAAAAGGGACGTCAGACAGAAAGAGAGGATAGACATGGGATATCTCACAGCTTCTTCGTGCTACTAACACCTGGCCGTGCCAAGGTTCCAGAATCTTTATATTTCATCAATAACAATCCAATTCCCCTTTAAATTGAATTTTTAAAGAATTGTAAAACATTTAAAAAAAATTAATGTACATTCTTCTCCTTCATACAGCATCTGGCAAGATAATTTTTTTTTTTTTTTTTCAATTTGTGAATAACTATTTTCACTTTGAGTCCAATCCCATTTCCGGATTGAGTTGATCCCATCTCACATCTGCTGTCTACCTCAACAATATCTATCCAAATTTTATAGCCATCTTAGTATTTTTTTTTACAGAGGTCAAAGCACGGGAGATTGGGGGAGGGTAAACAGATGCAACATTTATAAATCCTAATAAAACTGACATGGGATTACTAGGAAAAGAGAGCTCCCTGACAACAATGACAAAAAAAATTATGAAAGTCAAAGTATTTGCACGAAAGTTTTATGCGAATAAACATAAAAAAACACACATGCTGTTAACTTTAAAGGAGGTGCACTTAAATTTTTGTATAAACACATTTTTGTACATGACCTTTTTTTTTTTTTTTTTGCATATAGAAGTTATGCTATTACAAATGCAATGTATTTCACAACAATGTCACCCCCCCCCCCAAAAAAAAAAAAAAAAAAATTATGAATTTGTGAACGGCACAAGAAATTTATAGAAATCGGCTCAGTATTGAATAAAGCAAGTAGTGGATGAAAATATCAACGATTATTGCATTGACGTGCTTTGTGCTACCAATGGTGCATCTATTAATGATTAACTGATGCAAAAAAAACTTTATATACTTCTAATGTTTTGATACTTTCCATACATGCATCTGTTCATTTGTGTTTGTAATAAAAGTATGAAATGATAAAGAAACTTTGTGGACACACTGTATACATAAAATTATAAAAAGTAAGAACTAAATTACAGGGTCATCGAAAAAGGTTGGACACATTTGAAAGAATCATAACTCTAAAAGAATTTGAGTAAACACAATTATTTTCTTTCCAATGTACTTGCCAATTATCCAAGACTTGTTAGAGGTAGCTGTTTTAAAGACGTGACATTCAGACAATGCTTAGAATCAATGATCTAAAAATGTAAATCACGCCACACATTCACAATTTTCTTTGATGATTCCAGAGTGGAAAGCGTATGTATAACTCTAAAACTATTAGAGGTATGGGAAAAATGTCAATTAGAAAGTTTTTCAGCATCGTTGATCTAGTAGAAGAAAGGATCCACTATGTACATTATTAGCCTAAGCGAAAAGTGAAAATTGCGAATGTGTGGTACGATTTACATTTTCAGATCATCGATTCTATGCATCGTCAGAATGTCACGACATTAAAACAGCTACATCAAACAAATCTTGGATATTTTACGAGTACTTTGGAAAGAAAATATTTGCATTTACTCAATTACTTTTAGAGTTATGATTCTTTCAAATCTGTTCAACCTTTTTCAATGACCCTGTACAGTTATATAGGTTATACTATACATTAAAGTATGCCATGAGAAAAAAGAGATTAAAAAACACTGTTCTAAGTAGCGTAGCAAGTTCGGACCTCTGTGAAAGAAATGTCTCCTCCTCCCATTCCGACACCA
The DNA here is from genome assembly GCA_963931845.1 of Maratus michaelseni. Classification (NCBI taxonomy): domain Eukaryota; kingdom Metazoa; phylum Arthropoda; class Arachnida; order Araneae; family Salticidae; genus Maratus; species Maratus michaelseni. The sequence continues at coordinate 13,521,475 of OZ007588.1, forward strand.
GTGGCTGGTGCATCCACCCCGTTCAAGTCTGGATCCAGAAGAGTGTAGGTGTGAGCATATGTTGGGATCCCCACCATGATTTTGGACTTGGGCATACCCAGCTGGTGCCAATAAGCAGCAGACCAAGCCTAGAAGAAAACGTACTCCATTATTTAAATATATTATAACACTGGAAATTTGAAAAATGATATATTCAAACAAAAGAAAAAAACAAAGTGCTTTCAACTAAAATATTACCAAAAATTAAATATTTCTAACGAACGCTACAAATTTTTTGGTACAAAAAAAAAAGTTTTTATAGACAGAATTTACACTTAACTATAAGATTTTAGATTGTGGATGCCACACAAATTTTTTAATTCGCCTAAACAAAGTTACAGTTGTGGCCATTATCACCAAGGATCACAGGGGAACATGGGGCATGTGCCCCGGACCCCCATTTCCAGGGGATCACAAAATGCATTTTGTCGACCCCCTAAAAATACAAATTAATACAAATATCCATTTATAGTTCATAGAAAAAATGAATTTTTCTCATTCATGTAAACTAAACTATCTCAGTTTTCTTCAATAACAACAATGAAATGTAACGTAAACTTCAAAATTACAAGAAGAACGAATATTACACTGTTTCGTTTAATTCCTTAGGGTTACAGTTTTACGTAGTCTAAATAGCGTGTAGTGCAAAAAAAAAAAAAAAAAAAAAAATTACCTTCTCATAGTTTTTTAACGCATTTTTATATGTGTCTATAATATGTTCTTTTTTCATAAAACTATGGTTTCATTTTTAAACTGCACTTAAAGTTGTTTATAATGTTATTTTCTTGAGAGAGGGGCCCCTATATGACTGTGTGTCCTGGGTCCCACATAGAGTTGATCCAGAGGCAGATCCAGTACTCCATTTAGAGGGGGGTCATTACTTTTTTTTTTTTTTAGGGGTAGGGGAGGGGAGGTCACATGTCTTCATTAGCAGTTTTTATATCTTAGATCCAAATTGACTAATTTCTGACATATACCCGAATTAATTTTCTTTCATAAGTGAATGAAATTTGCAGGTACATTCGTAAATATACAAAATATGCATGTTTTATCCAGATACTAACAAATCAGAGTTTCTCACATAAAAGCAAAGAATCTTACAGAAAGTTTTCTCAAATTTTTCATTTTAAGACTATTTTCGCGGGGCTCGGCAATCATAGAAATATTGTCTTGAAGGAAAAATCATAAATACAATTCAAAATGTACTACATTTATAGGAAAATTAAAACGATGTTCGATTCTTTGGTGCTTAAACAATAATGCCTGTAATTTTCATGCATTTATATTTAAAAATAACTCTATGAATGTATCAGAAAGATTAAAATTTTTAAGCCGTAAAAGAAGAAATAAATGAAAACACCTTTTATACATATTTATATTAAAAAATGTATTATTCTATAGAAATGTTTTCCGTTTAGAGGAGGGTCATGACCCCCATGACCTCCCCCTTGGATCCGCGCTTGAGTTGATCGGACCCTGATTATCACATGCAGATGCTGACTATATATATTATACTTACCATACAGAGGAAACAGCAAAATTGAATCCCTGCTATAAAAGTATAAAATATTGATAATAATCAGTACAAGGTCAAAACAAATTTAAAATATCAGCTACTAGAAACCCGCTTTGGCTTCGCATGGGTGCCATGATGTTTTAAAGATACCTCTAAATATATTTATTTATGAGGTTCATTTTTTATTTGCACAGATAAAAAATTAGATTTCATTTGAAATATTTTTTATTCTATCAATTAAAATCACCTTCATCATACATAAATATTCAACTGGAAATGCAAAAATAGTCTGTAAATGAGAGACAACATTTACGATACATATATATTTTTTTTTTAATTGTCTGCTGCTACTTTCTATGGTAATCATATATATCATAAAGCAAAAGACCCTAAAAGTACATTTTTTCTTATCCAGGTGCCAAATATAGACAGCAAAAGTGATAAATTGCCAAATATTGTTTCAATGGCTGCCTTTGACATTGAATTTTTTTTTAAGCCGTACAAACATTTCTTTCATATTTAAATTATTTATCTTCATTTTATAATATTATTTCTCATTTAAAAACATTTCTTTGTATTTTAAGTAAAATCAGTAATAGTTTTTTATTTTATTTTTCGAGGTGTTTGTAATTTTTAAAAATCTCTAACTGATATAGCTGTTTCCCAAATACTGTTAACCAAATGATAGCATAATATACCATCACCAAGATGAAAAACATATACCAATGGCAACATTTTTGTCCAAAATAAGGTTAAAATAAGAAATTTTATTATAAAAAATCATGGTTGACCACAGGAATTTTCTCTATCTGATATTGCAAACCTAAAATAAAATAATCAATCCATCGGATAGTTTTTTAAATGACCCCGGAAATACACTCTTAGGGCTTCTTGCTTTATAATATACATGATAAAAAAAATTGCATACCAAATTTGGGAGTCTCCAAAATCAGATGGCCTAAGGACACAACCCAGTGGGCCCATTCTTTAACAAGGTGTCTATTCCAGATCAGTAACAAATTTCCCTGACTTTTCTATACCAATAAAAAAATAATTCAAGATATCAAGATTTTGTGATGTTACACACAGAAAATCTTAAAAATTGTGAATTTGAGAGTGGAACTTTCACAACTGATTCTGAAGCACAAACTACTGATCTGTTAAACAAAATTTACAAATTGTTGAACATCAAAGTATTTATTTCATGGTTGATGATTGCTCGACGCTCCTATATTTCTTATTGATAATATTTTTCTTTTTTCATGCTAAACATTTTACAGATACACACTTTTAGCATCAGGTTCTATCCATTTTGTCCAATCAGGATGAAATTATTTATCATATCAGTCACAGTTAAATACAGATTGCTTCAACATATTTTAATACAAATAATAAATATTCAATAAATTAAGCTAAAAAATGTTCAGTTCCAAAACAAAGATAAGTAAACAGACTAAAACAGCTAATTAATCCTACAACAACATTCAGTACAAAGTTTCAGTGAAGCTGGAACTGAAAAGAACTGAGTTACAAAGTAGGACTGAAAGGGGGTGGACAAAATGATTTGCAGGAGAGGTTGAAATACTCTTTACAGTACTTATGAAGAGCAAAATTAGATTTTCCAGACCTTGCAATTTCAAATCCATAGTTTTAAAATCAGAACAATTTCCCTAATTTTTTTCTTGGAAGTTTCAAATTTCTCTAACTTTTTCTAAGATTTTTCAAATTTTCCCTAACTTTTTCAGGTTATTCGGTTTTTTGAGGTGGCTAGATAGCCTGCTTTATATCAAGCCCTGACCCCTGTAACCCCTCACTGGTATTGTCAGTTATCACATCTACTGACAGTTTTTTCAACTACAATGTTGTGGAAATGAATAAAATGTTTCTTACAAACTTATTTTTTAAAGATTGTTTTTTTTATAGGTTGTAACAGATGTGCAATACAGCATAAAGCATTAGTACAGTAATCAAAATTAGTTAGATTAAATCATAACAAAACTTGCAATCACAATTCTTTGGAATTTATTTCATTACTGATAACTCTAATGGTGTTATTTTTAAACGGGACTAAGCCCGACTGTAACTACTTTTGTATTTTTTTTAATTTTATGAACCATTTCATCAATACAAAAACTCAGGACTGTAAAAATATATCACTTTTTAAAAGAAAATTGATTGAATGAGAAGTTGGAGTAACAAATAAAGAAGCTTTAATAAACAATTATGAATAAATAAATGTCACATTTTCAACAACATTTAGATATAATTTATAAACTTTTTAGTTATTCAGGAACAGTACACAAATACGTTGAAAAATCATGCTTCCAGCATAGATTATGTAGCACTTTCCAACACGTCCAAAACAATTTTACAAATCATTACCGTTTAATAAGGTGAAAGATGATAAAAAAGCAAAGAATTTGGAAAACGCATAACATATTTAAAAACACAATTTTAGGAATTATCAACAATATTCGGAAAAATATCTGAATTATTTTGTGCAGCCCTGTATAGGATCTATAGATTTGTATATATACTACATAGAATGCTAAATTTTAGTTCAGATAGGAAATGCACAGCACAGTTTAAAATTCCCCTTTTGGAACTTCCGTCAATAAACATAAATGTACTCCAGAACTTTTGTGCTGCCCTGTATAGGATCTATAGAATGTATACACACCAAGTAATAGACAAAAATGAGTTAAATTTAAAAATGTCCTCAGCAACTGAAAAAGCACTTCCAGCAATTATTGTTATCAGACAGTAGAGAATTCTTTTGTGTGTCCCTGTCAATGAACGATGAATGTTATTCATACAATATTCCATAGTAAGCCTCTTGTAATGCCCCTTAGTGACATATATAAATTTCAATACATTTTAAATAGTTAAACATTCTTAAAATAAACTGCAAACGATATTTCCCCATAGACCCTAATGTAACTGAATTCTTTTGAGTGTCCCTGTAAAAAAACTATAAATGCTACACACTTCTTATTCAATACCGAACCTGCTATAGTAAACCTCAATAACATATATCAATTGCATAAAAATACGTATACATTTATGTAAGTTAGAGCATGGACAGGCAGACAGAGACAAACCGAATTTATAAACACTTTTCAACTAGGTTGGAAAGTGTTAAAAGAGTCCAACTTAGCGAGAAGACATTTTCTTGAATTTAACAATGATTAGACTTTCTACAGGATAATTAAATATACGTAAAACAACTTTTTTAAAGTAGTAAACCATTTTAAAATTCATACTATTGTTTTTAGTTTTCTGTCTGTGGGACACTTGCTATTTTCTGCATAAAGCAAACTGCTTTAAATAAGAAATCTGTGATATATTTTAAGTTAAATGTTTGATATTTTAAGCAAATTTTATGACAAATAATAACCTCTTTAACCCCACAGTTTTAAATGAACAAATGTAACAAATGGTATCAATATGTGTCAATCTACCCATTTCCAAGGATACAATTTTATTTATTTACAGCCTTACTCATCCTTTTTTCTTTACCAATACATACAACATACTATTTTGAAAATTTGAAAGTTCCAGATGACAGTATTAGATAAATGAAGTGGTTTATTATTATTAATTTCTCAGGCCATTTAATAGATTCAAATACTGTAGACTCCCTTAAATCTGCATAGCTTAAAACCAGAGGTTGTGCAGATTTTAGAATTTTGTGGATTTCTGGTCACTGTTTTTTTTCTTTAAAAAAAAAAAAAATAATAATTTGAATTTAATAAAGCACTCAAAATTATAATGAATGCTTACAATACAGTAAAATAACAAAAACGTTTAAAATATTAAAAGTAAAGGTCAAATAAATAATTAATATTGCATAACTAAATAGGCATAATGATGATGAGCTAATTTTTTCTTGAATTATTCAGTGAAACTCACCTTATAAATGTACACTCATAATTCACATTAAAATCTTGAAATAACAAAGTTTTCTTTCCTGCTTAGCCATACTTAATACCCAAAAAGCTTGATGAATACATAAATCATTTGGTAAAAATATCGCGATCACCACTAATATCAGCACTATCTTGAATTTTTTCAAAAATGCATTTATACTTCCTTCATGAGAAAACATGAGTTGAATCCTATTAATCAGAATTACATATTAAGATGAGTACAGAATAATATAAAAATTTCTAAAAAGTTGAATTTTACACCTACATCTTAACTGTCAGTTTCATTGTTTACATCGGAAACAATGTGCAGATTTTAAGGTGGTGGATTTGAGGGAGTCTACTGTAATTCAACTGGGATCAATGTGTAGATGTATCATATATATATATATATAATTATAATATCTATGAATTTCAAAAACATATCAAGTTCTAATATCATTCTACTAAAATCTACAAAGAGATAATTAATGATATTGTGTAATCAGAATACCACATAGCTAATAATTAACTTGTGCAATCATAAAATTACCATAGCATGTGCTTCAATGGTAATTAGCCAAATTTACTCATACCTGAAGAACATTTAAAAAGAAAGAGAGAGAAAGGGGAAAAAAATTATAAATTGGAGTTGCTATTATGTAAACACAAATGGATTAATAAATTAATTATGAACATTATTCAGTGGAAAAACTGGACCACAAGAGAACCAATCAAGAATTGGATATGAAAAAACATATGTGGATGTACTCGTCAGCTTGGCTGCACCCACATGTGTTTTAAAAATAATTCAGTATTTCATAATTCTACTGGCATGATGCTAAGTACAGTAGAATCAGCCAAGTATACTGAATTATTACCAGACAACAATTGGAAAAATTTAAAATTGGAAATATGTAAAATGTAAATAAAAAACCTCTAAGAAATATATAATATATCACTTACAACGATTATCCTAAAATCTTTATAAATCACCACACTAAATAACCACCAGATATCATTTTTGAAATAATATTGGAATTTAGAACCCTTAAATTGTAGAAAAAATGTTTTACTCACAAGAATGATACAGAATCCTCAAAATATAGCAACTTCTTCATAATGATCAATTCCACATGGCACGTATCAAACATGTTGACATTCGAGTCGAGTTGAGAGAAATGATTTGAAAGACAAGTTGAGAGCTCATTTTTTTAAAAACACAACTCGATCAATGACACCCCAACACCAAATAATTCAAAAACACACAAAACTATTCTGTTGATAATACACTCTTATAACAAAATTATATCCGTGAATATATAATTACTCCATCTAATTTTAATTCCTGAAAGTAAAATTAATATACAAGCAATAGCTCCCTCTATAGTTAAATTTAAAATAATATCTATAATATCATCAACTAACTAAAATGTAAAGTGTCGCCATCTATTGGTATTATAATTATTCATAATTAATATTTAGTTACATATCCATATTATTATTAACATAATCACTTCATTAAATTTAATCAATATATAAATTTTAATAAACAATACTTCCTTGTAGTTTTAATATTAAATTCGAATAAAATCCTACAATATGAATAAATATACACAGAATTTATTCATCCTGCACAGCATTTCAGATATTCTTAACAAGAGTATATTTTGTAAAAGAGATATTATTTTAAAACAAAGTGCTTTGCTGCCAGCTGTGTTAAACCACTGATATATATTATAAACTTATAATTCAATTATTAATTTTTTATTGTTACTTCTACTTAAATATATTTTAGACTTGTTATTAAATAATTAATGTATTGTTTATACTTATACTTAATTATATTTTAGATTTCAGAGATTAATTTAATATCAAATTAAATAATTATTATTATCACTACTGTGCTTCAATCAAATTTATGCTATGCAGTAATTAAAAATACTTATTAAATTTAATTTCATAGATAAAAATAAAAAACTATATATATATTTATACACTTTGCAAATATATATGTTTGTGAGTTATAATAACCAATGTTATCCATGTATAATTTTAAATGTATGAAAACTGCTCATCAATGACACCCTAAACATATGTGCTCGGCAACGCACAATCACATACTATACAGAGTGTATATAATGTTCAATCAAATTTTAAATTTCCTAATATGTTATAATTGTATTAATGTATGTTATAATTGTAATATTATATCTAGTGTTATATTTTATCGCACATTAAAACAAAATTTTATTACATACAGTGTTAATAATTAAATGATATAATAAATGTTATTTAAAAGAGTTGATAATTGAATTTATCATAAAAATTGGATAACCATATATTTTTGCTTGATCTCGAATAAATCTAATATTTTTGTTTTTATTTATATCTGAGCATAAGTATTTTATACGATGTAGATAATTGATAATTATATTTTTATATACAGATTTATGTAAACATGAAGCATAATTGGTAAAAATATTTACTTTAAATGGAAAATCAAATCTCTTATCATAAATATCAAAAATTAATTTATAATTATTTTTAATATTGATTTTTAAGTCAAGAAAGTTAATATTATTATTAATTAAATCATTTTCGCTTAATTTAAGTTGAGTAGGATAAAAATTGAGTGGTGATATGCAATTTTTTTCATTGAAATAAAATATGATAATGTCATCAATATATCGATAAAATACATAATCATTGTTCGTACTAATATTTCTTTCATAATAATATAAGTAAAGGTCAGAGAGAATACTAGATGCTGTTCCGCCCTGCGGAATTCCCTGGCATTGTTTATAAATAATATTGTCATATATGATGTAATTATTATGCAATGTAAAATTTGGTAAAGTTTTAAAAAAATTTACAGAGATATGATCTTTTAATTTTAATTGAGATTTAAATTCTTTAAATAATATACACATTGTTTTATGTAAGTCTTTTATATCAATGTTATTAAATAAATCATTAAAATCCAATGTTTTTATGAATTTTACCGGATTGATATTATGTATTTTATTAATGAGTTGAAAACTGTTTTTTAGGCAATGTTGGTTATTATGTTTTAACGTTATATCATATATCTGCTTTAAAATATTAAGTAGTAAATTACTTGCATTATTATTATATGTGTTACACCCGATGGTAACAGTGCGAAATTTTATAGGATTTTTATGAAATTTTGGAATTATAACAAGATAAGGATAATTTAAATTATTACATTTGATTTTTAGTAATTTGTGATAATTTAATAATTTTCTATTATTTATTTCAATATTTAATTTAGTTTTATTAAAAATATTACTTGTGTTGATTGCATTGTGAATTAACACTTTATAGTATTCTTTACAAATGATAGCATAATTATTTGGAGATTTATCTACATAAGTAATTATAAATTTGTTTTGTAATTCTGATATATGTTTATTTATATTATTAAAAGCTGCATGTGTAATATGATGATAATTTTTTATAATTTCATTTTTCATTTTATCTATAACAGAAAATCTCCATTCACTAAAATACTCAATAGCAATTTTATATATAAATAAATCAATATCTTGAATAAACTGCAATATTATGGATTTGATATTACACTTATATGGAAGGCGAAATTTTGTTCCATTATGCATTAAGTTTTGTAAAATAGGTTGTTCTACAATATTAAGATCACCAGTAATGATATGACCATGTGTTGTATTTATGTACTTTTGATATTTTGGGTCATTACAATAACATGGGTAATTATTTGAAGAGACCATTTGTTTTGCAAAAGAATTGTAATTAAAAATTTTACGTCCAAGTGTGCGATTATATTTGTATGTCTTGTGAATGGTAAAATTTTTTTATTGGAAAATTGTTAGTAATGTTGTTTATTATATTGTGTAAATTGATATTATTAAATACATGATTGGAAAAATTTATAATTAATTGTGTATTATTAGTTTTATATTTAGGTTTATTAGAAAGACATGTATTTAATAGGTTTGCTCTATAATGTAGAATATCATAAAAGATATCACAAAAATGTGTAGAATATTGATTCTTTTTAAAGACCTTGAAATATTGGTTCAAATATTTCTTTTTTATACTAAAAACATGTTTTCTTATATCAAGCCAACAATAATCATTACAAAATTTTGCCTCAAGATCATCAAGCTCCTTTTGAATCACAATATCATCAGTGTATTTTTTTTTATTATGTTTACCTCTACCAGATCTTGAAGTTTTTTTTTATGTTTGAAAAATTTAATCCTGAATAAAGATTTTTATAATTTTCATATTTAGTTAAATCTGAAAATACAGGATGTGATTTTTTGTATACTAATTGATTTAATCCATAAGGATATGTAGTATTAAAATGTCTTATATATTTAGATTCTAGAAAAAGTCGTTCAGTAAAATTTTTTTGTATTTTAAGTATTTTAATAGTAATATTTTTAAAATCATGATTTTTGAAATGAGTATATTCAATATTATGAGTTGTTTGAAATTTAGATTTTTTTATATTTATCAATATGAGAACGATGTAAATTTAGCCGCTTATGTAATTTTTGTCGAGACTGTCCTATATATTCCATATTACACGAATTGCATTTCAATGAATAGATTACATTGTATGCTTTGCAAAATTTTACCAAATTAAGATTGTTATTATTTGAAATCTGTGACTTATCAGCTAATGGACATGTAAGGCAACGCTTTGATTCACACTCATGAAAACATAGTACAGGCTTGGGACAATAGAATAGGTTATCTGATAACGATCCAGGAAGATCCCTAATAATCTTCCTGTACCGAGAATTAGTCCTGGATCCACCAAGGCCTAAATTGCCAGTATCTAACATTTTACTAATAACTGCCATAATTGTTTGAAAGCAATAGAAATTGCAAGAGATACATATAAAAATATATTTAAAGATAAAAATGTTTTGAATCAACCTTATTGTTATAAAGTACTTGAATATCCATAAAAAATAATATATATATATATTTGGGTGTACTTTATTAAAAAAAAACGTAGGAGGATGCAAAAATATACAAAGGTGTTTTAAGAAATGCTGATAGTTTTTTTTTACCTTGAAAATTTTAAGTAACAAAATAAGTTGAAGTTTTTAATAGCATTTTAAAAAAGTAAATAAAATAAATGTAATAAATACTATCACAGTTTGAACAACATTTAGGTACATTTTTAAAACTTAGAGAATAATTTATGAAATTAAGTATTAATTACTTCTGCTTCTTGCCTAAATTAAAAAAAAAAGAAAATACAAAAATTGTACAGCTCAATTCTCAATTACAGTAGACTCCTCATTATCTGACACTGATTATGACACATATTAATATGGTTGGATAGGTGACATGATGTATTAAAAAAATTCTAAAAAGGTTTTTCTAATGCATCATGTCATTTATCCAACCAATTATGTGTCACAACCTTACTTCAATGAATGTCAGATAATGGGAAGTCTACTGTATAGAAATATCTCAAATACACATTAACAAAATCCTATATTTTTGTAGCAAGTTCAGTTAAAACATTATGTGGTCAGAGACTTAAAGATTTAGTTCACAACATTTTATAAGAATATTTATACAAATAAAACTTTATAAAGAAACAAAATAAATATTTGGTACTTTTGGAGTATAGTGGCCTATGAATCACCAAGTGACTAAGATTTATTGCCAAACTAAAGAACACCAAAATTACCAAATTATAATAATATATGATGTATATGTAACATTTCATGAAGCATATGGCTAAATTATAATCATATGTGATACATATCTGATGTATATATATGACATGTATATAAGATGCATATGATGTATAAATGGCATATAAGGCTTAAATAACATAAATGGCACATATATAAGCATTTGGAGTATATATATGCTAATATAGGACGCATCTATAAGCTTTGCGATGATCTTGGAGAAATTGTAACTGCAATCTTGGCATAATCATAATTGTGGAGACAGCTATAACCCAAAAGTATCAAATATTTTATAACAAACAAAAATAACTCACTGTGTTGAGTGTAGCAAAATAACCCTGCTCCACGGATCGGTTGAAGAGGGGGCTGTTGTGGCCTGTGAAAGGGGTGTACCAGAAGTAATCGTGGAAGTCGTAACTCATTAGATTGATGAAATCAACATACCTGAGAGGAAAAAAATTAGAATTGGGATATTTGTATAACATCTCAAAGGAACACAATCATTCAAAAATCCATTAAAATAATGAAAGGAACAAATAAAAAAACTAGGCATTCTGATTACAAAACAAGACAAGAAAACTGGCCCAAATTCTTTTCCACAGTTAGATTTTTTTACATTTTAAAATTGATGGAGCATCTTGTTTGCATTGTTATTAAATTTAAAGATAATTTTTTTTCATGCCTTTTCAATCATCATTACTTATGCATGCCACATTAGTTTAACGATGTGTTCAAATGTGTTGCTAGAAAAAAAAAATCTTAAAAAGATCATTGCATTATACCCATTCATTTGTAATATAGACACAAAGGGAGCCTACACCATATTTTCCAATGCATAAAGTACATCCCAAAATATACTGAATATTTGACAACATTTGTATGAAACAATTTTTTACGGTTAATTGTGTGAACGTGTGAAGTTGAAGTGAACATGTGAAGTGTGTTTATTTGGTACTCCACTCTATACAGCTACTCATATAAAACAACCAGTCAAAAATCCTGAAAAATAATTGGTGATAAAGAGAGCTAATTTTTAGTTGCTCTCTAAAAGTAGCTCAATGATAAAGGATTTTCCATAAATTGTCTCTTAATTTTTAATTTTGTAATTTTTTTTTTTTTTTATGTTTTAGTTTTTTTTTTTTGGAAAACCACCAATCAAAATGAGACTATTCCAACGAAAAGAGAACTTTCAAAATCGAAACATCTGTTCCAACGCAACTCGTTAACATTCATTGAATGCTCCTTTGTTGGAAATCAGTCAACAAGTGGATAAGTGTGATTGAAGATCGCACAAAGGGTTTTGTTTAATATTCCTTTCTTTAATAAATCCAAATAAATTTCATTTTCCAGAAGAAAAAAAAGAAAGTCATGTTTTTTATAAAGTAAAAATTTACCAGTCTATTTTTCTTGTTTTTTCGAATATCTGAACCGGCCAGATAGATTTTTGGTTTTTTATCTCTATATAATTAAATATGATTTTTTCAAATTTTATGATTCAGCTATTCAGCTAACAAAATTTCACAAAGTACACAAAATTTCATGTCTGTAAGTTAAGTAGCTTCTGACGGACAGACAATGAAGTGGGAGTAATAAGGTTTCGTGAGATGAACGAAACCCTAATAAAAAATGTTAATTTGTGGAAATTCCTTCATTAGCCAGCTACTTTTTGAAAGCAACCGAAATTCAGTTCACTCTATTGCTGATGACATTATGAATTTTCAAGATATTCGACTAGTCATTTTACACTGCAAAGCACATGTTTGACTTCAAGAACAGTATACTGCAATTGAAAGATTAATATATTGAATAGTTGATGAGATATGGGCATTTGCATGAAATAATTTTTAACGGCACATGTGTGAACTATACCAAAGAATTTTTTTTTTCATTATTTGGCAGTCAATACTATAGAGTAACTCATATGAAAAGACCAGTGAAATATCGGAAATATATTGACAAATTTGGTGGAAAATCCAATTGGATGATGAAAAATCCCCCCTCCAATTTGTCAATTAGCTCACTGTATTGCTGATATCTTTCTGAGTTTTCAGGATATTTGACTGGTCTTTTTATAGGAGTTGCTCTATAGAATTGACTACCAAAGCATGAAAAAAAAATTCTTTGGTATAGTTTGTGCATGTGCAATTAAAAAATTATTTCAAACAAATGACCCTATCTCATTAAATATTCAATATATTAATTTTTTAATTGCAGTATATACTGTTTCTACTGTTCTTGAAGTCAAACGTGTGCTTTATATCCTCGGAGTTCAAAGACAATTTGTCAAGGATTTCAGTAGCTATTCGACAGACCGTGTAAAAAGTAAAAGCGTCTGGTCACTGCCCTTTAATTTTTGGACAGCAGTGTATAATGTTGACTTCCAAATTATGAAAAAATATATTTGGTATAGTTTGCACATGCAACAGTTAAAGAATAATTCATACAACTGTTCATGTTTCATTAAATGTTTAATATATTTATATTCCAATTATACTGTGTTGTTTCTACTATATTTTGCAAAATTAAATTAGCATTAAATTTAATTGAAAACCGTGCATGCTATAAACAAAAAATGTGAAAAAATTTCTTGAATTTTTTAAAGAAATCATTTTATTTCCATTAATATACAGGATGGTTATAATGTAAGTATCTCTATTTGGAGCTGTTTGTAGCTCGAAGGAATAACCCGAATGAAACCAAAATTGGTACACTTACTATTCGAGAAGGGGGAAGAAGAATGGAACAATAAAAAAAAAATAATTGCAGTAATCACTGACAGATGGCACTACTGAGTGTGAAGTGTAATGTGTAATACAAGAACAAAGAATTAAGCCGTCAAACCGGATGGCACACCTAATTTATTGGAAAATGTCACTGTGAATGTGGTTAAGCTTTCGCATGGTGGTGCCAATCATGTTCAGGTTCTACATGGCCATTTTGCTGGAGGACACATTCCAGGTGGTGCACGACATGCTCAATTGCGGAATGTAATGCATCCAGAGTGATGTTTCATACTTATTGTGATATGCGGTAAAGTCAATGATTCTATTTGCAGGTATAAAAAATTACACCTTCCCAACACAGTGTAACAGATAAACATAACAAGTATTACCCTACAATGCAATGCAATACTCACTTTGCCATTTCTGAGACATTATAAGACTTGTCGATGATTGTTTTTGGAGCAGCCACTGCAACACTCAGCAACAAAGACTTGCCCGTCATGGATGTGTACAACGCCGTCCCAAACTTGAATTCCTAACACAAAAACACAATAGAGTCACAAATTTCTCAAATATTATTATGTTTGTCTTCTTACAAATAAAACAATAAAGATACTTATGCAGGTTCTTTTCCACTATAGGGGCTTTGGTTTTTTTTTAACACTTTCCAACATAGTTGTAAAGTATTTATGAATTCAGTTTGTGTGTCTGTCTGTCCATGTTCTAACCTTATAAATAGACTCAGATTGCCCTGAAATTTTTATACATTATTGAATTTTACTATAGAATGTTCGATGTTGAAAATAAAGAGTGTAGCAGTAATAATAAATTTACTGGGACACACAAAAGAATTCCATATTACATTAGGGTCTATAGGAAAAAATTGTTTGCGATGCATTTTATGGATGTTACGCTATTTCAAACATAATGAAATTATGATACATTACTGAGGTGGACTACAGGATGCTTTCACAGGAGTATACAATGAGTAGCATTTACAGTTTGATTACAGGGTCATACAAAATAATTCCTTTACATTATGATCTGTGGGGAAAAATTGTTTGTGGTGCATTTTGAACATGTTATGATACTTGAAACATAATGAAATTTAAAAGGTAAGGTTCCATACAACTTATTTTCTGTTAGGTTATGGTGTGTGTAGGATTTATCATTCATGTACAGAAACAGACAAGACAATTCGGTTAAAGGACTGACTATGATTGGTCATTGCTAGAAGTGCACTTTCCGCTGTGATATGCAATTTTATGTAATATTTGGTGTATTACGTGTTGTTTACAAATCTCTAAATCGTATACAGGGCTGCACAAAAGAGTTAGAATATGGGCAGCAAGTGTTGAAAATGGATTTTTACTGAGTTATGTGTTTCTTTGAGTTGCTTATTTAGATATCTCATTTCATCGTATCAAAAATGAAATTTCTTAATAATATTCTGTTAGTGTTGGAAAGTTTTTCATAATCAATGCTGTATGCACCTTTTTTTTTGTAAAGCTTGTCATAATTCAGGCCTAAAAGAGTGAGATTTGTTGCCAAATTATATAAACAGCTATGAAAACAAACCTAATGAACTTTTATGCTTGTTTACATGTGTATTTATATGTACCGGGTGTCCCAAACATGACTGATGGATTTTAAAATTCAATAACTTGCAAACGGTGACAGATATTTAAAAAATTCTTGCAGGAGCGTTATGTATGATGTCAGGAGTTTTTTTACTGTGATTCTTGATTTTAATTCGAATTTCAAACAATAGATGGCGCTGACAGTGGTTGGCGCTCATTCAAAGCTGAAACTGATGCCACTCAGCATTGATGCGAAGGAAGGAGATTAAGGCTATGGAGTGGGTCTCATTCGCCAGTAAAATCTTGCTCTTAGATTAGCCCGATTCTGAACTCATTCGATATGATTTCAATGGAATGCGTTGTTGCCAAGGAAACAACAAATTCTTCGATAATGGAATACCGCGTTCAGAACTGGTCATGAATTTAACAAGCAGTATTCGAGTTTGCAGGTGATTTTACATTTATGAGTATGTATGGGAATTTTATCCAACCAATTTGCAAATTTAGTTAAAATTTCGTGAAAATTATTTCATTTGTTATTTTGCTACGCAATATGCTAGTGAGTACTTTTAAAGGAGTGTACACTATTGAAAATGGTTTATTTCACCTAGTAGTTTTAAAATACGATGCATAAAACATTCTTTAAATCAGACCATAAAAAGTAATTTAATACGGGAAAATAAAACTCCATAAATGTAAAATCACCCACAAACTCGAACGCTGCTTGTTAAATTCATGTCCATTTCTGAAAACTGTATTCCACTATCGAAAAATTTGTTGTTTCCATGGCAACAATGCATTCCATTGAAATCATATTGAATGCATTCAGAATGGGGGCCTAAGATCAAGACTGTACTGGCGAATGAGACCCACTCCATAGCCTTAATCTCCTTCCTTCGCATCAATGCTTAATGGCATCCGTTCCATGCTCGAATGAGCACACACTGCTGTCAGTGCCATCTATTGTTTGAAATTCGAACTAAAATCAAGAATCACAGTACAAAAACTCCTGATATCATACATAACCCTCCTGCAAGAATTTTTTAAATATCTGTCACCATTTGCAAGTTATTGAATTTTAAAATCCATCAGTCATTTTTGGGACACCCCGCCAAAGCTCCTATAATGGAAAAGTACAATTATGTAATAAAAAATAGCAATTTAATATACATTTATTGGTACTTTTCTATTAGCCAGGTGCAAATATCACCAAAAGCATATTTTTTTGTTTTTGCATTAGTGAACAATGCCACCCAGGATGGAAAGGACTGAAACTCCTACATCAGTCAGGAAAATACACACACATTCAAAAAATAACTCGCAAAAAAAAAGAACTTTTACGTATTTCATCTAAAATATAAACAAGTTGGAAATTGTATGTCAAACGTGACAAATGAAGTACGTTCATACTATAACTAGTTTTATAAATATTCAGATCTTGGTGCAATAGCTGTTGCACTCTTATGCAAAAATGCACGAATACAAAATTTATTTTATATGTGCAAATTTTCATATTATAGATATATTAATTTTATTTTATGAAATCAAGTTTCAATACACTTTTACAAACAATTCGTTACAATTATCTAGTCGTCTATTATTTCGTTACATTAAAATTATACTATGCGTAAATATCCAATACAAGATAATGTGAAAAAAAAATCATTGTTATTATTTCACTGAAAAAATGAATTACATCGACTGTTAAATCATAATATGATTCATTTTTGTAATAAAATAAGTACATTTTAAGTTGGCAACATTTTATCTTTCGTTGACATGGACTGAAAATTCCAATGGGAAAATTAAGCCTAGCTTTGAAAATTTCAGAACATGAAATCCATATTTAAACTCTTTTTCCATTTAATATCTATTTCTCTGGAAACATCTATCCAAAAAACTGTTGATAGATTATAGGATTGCTATAATGAAACAATTTTAGTATACAAATTTAGTTTTTAAATTCAGTAACACAGAAATAATAGAACTTCATCTTAACCTTCTCACCGCCACGAACTGATATAATCGTTCACTATACTGCAGGTTTCACTGCAATATTAGCATTATTTAAATTAATGTAATTCTACAAATATAATGTAGTTTTAAAACATTAAGTAATGATTAGTAGTCTCAAGGGTTATATTCATATACGTAATTAAGTTTTTTATATCATGGTTAAAATATCATGTTTTTTTTAGCATTTTAAGAAAAATACAGGGAAAGCAACATTATAATTTTGCCCTTTTGCTCGGTGGTCAGAGGGTTAAATAGCATGTCATCACTATGGCAATCTAGAATCCTTACCTATCATGGGATATCATTGAATTAATTATGTATGGTCAGATTTATCAGAATGAAGAAAACTTTTGTTAATATTTTTTTAAGTTTTGATTCGACTTTCATAAAATTTTAAATGACTCGACAAAATTGTGCAACCAATGATTATATATATTAAACTTAAAACCATTCGGTTGGGTAGTTTTGGCGCTGTTATATGTGGACAGATCAGACGACAACTATAGGTGCTACATTTTTATATAATTACAAACGCACCTAATGAAAGAAAGGAAAGCTTTAATAAGAAAT
Source organism: Maratus michaelseni (assembly GCA_963931845.1). Lineage (NCBI taxonomy): Eukaryota > Metazoa > Arthropoda > Arachnida > Araneae > Salticidae > Maratus > Maratus michaelseni. Next base: position 13,539,550 of record OZ007588.1, read on the forward strand.
AATACCCTAAACCAGAAACATTTTATTTCAACATCAAAGCATCGTTTCTAATTTACAGCAAATAGAAATAAAAGCTACTTATTTCTTACTTCAATTTGGGGCTAAAATCTTTTAATAATAACAGATATAACTCTCTAAATATTTATAAAAAGGATAAATGTAAGAGTTTTTAACAAATATTAATTGAGATCAAAGGATAATAATATACCTACTAGTATGATTTGCCCATTACATTGGTCTGTTTTTTCCAAACAAACTGTAAATCAATTAAATTATCCTTGCAAACACACCTCAAATATTAAAAAAAAACCTTGAATAAAATACACCTCTTTCCAAACAAACCTATGGTTTAGGGCCTGATGCCCATTATTTGATATAATAATTATTAGTTATAATTAAAAAAAAAAAAAAAAAAAAAAAAAAATTGGTCATAAAAAATATTAGTAGTTTTCATAAAATCATTATACCAACTGTTTCATAAACTTTATTCATTTTATTATCCAAAGTGAAGGGGTAAAATCTGTTACAAAATTAAAATATCTGTAAAAGAATCATAATAAAATAGACAAACAAGACCATATCGGATTTTTAAAAAACGTCATTTGTTTCAACAACTTCTTTATCTTCTGTAATTTTTTGTCTTTGTCTTCTGTAATCTGATTCTATGATAATTAGGCTTAGTTAAAGGAATCGAGAAGGTTTGAAATGGCAAAAATTAACTGAAGCTCAATCGTAGATGAGGAAGCCGGTAATTGAGGGGGTCGGGGCAAGAGAGTTCCAAGTCATATTCTTGAACTTCTGAGATATTTCAATTTGAAAATTGGATCCAATACTCAAATCAAGATAGATAACATAAAGTTTTTTCCCCAATGTCTTAGTCACATATGAGATATTCTGAGTAACAAGATGGCATTACTTTAATGATATTACTATTATGTTTTTTTTGTAAATTAGCTATCTTCATTGGGGGCATAAACATCTGGAGCAAAAACAAAGCCTGTCATATAGGCTGCCACCCAGTGACATTAGAGACAAATTCTATGTTGGATATTATAATTTACAACAGATTACAGTGTTAGATTTATTTCACCAAAAATGTGGCTTGGCACTTTCTTGCCCCGACCCCCTCAATTAATTTAGACTCTTATTTATTTATGTATTTATTTCTTTACGTTTTATAGAAATAAAAAATGTCTGTTGAATTGTAAAAAAAAAAATAACAAAAGTTTTAATAGTGTATGACAAAATGAATCTTGCAAAACTAGTTTTGTCATTATTTTTAAGTCCAGGTTTTCTATTTTTTAAATCATCATTTACTTTTTATACTGCTTATTATGAAATCTCTCAATTATACTTTTAAAAAAATTATAAGATAATTTTAAAAAACATAATAAAAATTCAAAATGCATAAAAATTTATCATATTTTTTGCTATAACTTGAAAGAAAAAAAATTGTTTGTTGGTTTTTCATATACTGTTTGAAGAGAATTTAATTTTCTTTATTAATAATTTAAAAAAAAATGTAAATCTGCTCATAAGTTACTGTGATAAAGCTACTGAAAAGCACTGTTTTGAGATAATGTAATGTGAAGTTTTAGACAACATTATTCATATACTAATTAAATTTTCCAGCAAAGCTGAAATTACGCTAGAGATTGTTTATATAACAAAGGATATGAATTATCACTTACTACTCAGCATATAACCAACAGAGTGAAAAAAGGTCCAGACTGGGGATCAAACACGGAACCTTTGGTTCATTCAAACCTACAAAGGTGCAGCTGTGCCAACACATGAGAGTGAGAAAATGCTAGACTGCATGTTGTCTGGATAACTCCAAATGGTAGAACATTGGTGGGTAATAACAAAGGTTCTGGGTTCAATCCCCAGTCTGAACATTTTTTCACTCTGTTGGTTTTGTGCTGAGTTCTCCCGTTCAATCGGTTATTCCGAGAATTATCACAGTCTTTTCTCCTTCTGCTCCTATGGGCGAAGTTCCTTCCCTACAAATTTTGGAACCTTCTAAAAGGAAACCTACTGAGGGTTTTTCTAATCTGAGCCACACAGTACCTTAGTTACTTTTAGTATGATCGTAATTTTTGGACTTTTCCTATCAGAGTAACTATGCGACATTCTTAAAAGTTCAAACATTATAAAAATAATAAAATAAATACATTTTTCATGATTTCAAACTTTTCTGGACTCCTTGATGGCAATTAAAAGCATATTTGACGTTTTATCATCTACACTTGGCTAATGGAAAATTATCCATTTATTAAATACCCAATATTAGAAATATATAAAACATAGCGTGTTTGTGAATATGTGAATGAGACTCTACTTTCCTCAAACCAATTTCAATTTATTATTCAAATACTTATATTTACATTGCATAGCTAAAAATATCGTTATTAATATTATTTCAATATGTGGGAACTCGCAAATTTTTGGTAGACTACCATTCCTGGAAACAATTAATAGCTTTTGTTACAGTTCTTGTAAAATTTTAAAAAAAAAACAATAATGTAAAAAAAAATAAAATAAAATAAAATAAAACACATGTTATGCTTGATGGTTAATTGTGCAGGTATAAAGTAGAAAGAAAAAAAATTAGAACAAACATTTTCATGAGCAGGGCTTTGCAAATTTGAAAATTTCTGGTAGCCGCAAAAAATTCTAGTTGCCAGTAAAAAGTATATCTTCCCCCCCCCCCCTCCCTCCCAGTTGTCAGTTTTTCCTATATTTTAATTTTGGAAACAACTTGGGCAACAAAAATTGAACTAATGGTGGAATAATGCAATTATACCTTAAGAAATAGCAAGAAATTATCCTTATCTTCTGGTTTATGATCATTCCACACAGGAAACTCCCAATCAATATCGAGGCCATCGAAATCATAATCGTTCAACACCGTCAAGGCTGAAGCAATAAACCTAAATGCAAAGAGTAAACAAAATCATGCTGAAACAGAAAATACAAATAAATACAAGTCCATGTAAATTAAATGCATTTTATTCTAAAAGTTTCAAATCGAGCAGTAATATGTACTTTTTAACAATACCACTACAATATATTTACAACTAGCTAACCTGCCCAGCGTTGCCTGAGTCTGTGTAATAAACTTAAATCTCTTAAAAAACGAAACTCTGGACAGGGTCTCCGATGTCTTCGGCACCATATACCAGGCATGCTTGTATGCTCCGGAAAATGTTTTATTTCCCCCTTCCACCGTCAGGGGAACATTCTGTTCAAAACAAACCTCTTTCCGAACGAACCTCTGAGACAGGTGCCCGCTGCCTACAACACTGTATAGTAGGTGTGCTACAAAATTGAGCTGGTTTAGAGAAGATGGGAACATTATTAGTCAAGTTATTGAAATAAGGCAAAGTTAGAGAAAATAACCTTGAGGGAGGTGTCAGGGGGGGAGGAGATGTTCAAATATCCTTCAGAAAATGACTGATTAGGAGGACTACTATGCATCTTTAAAAATTCAATGGTTTGGTTAAGCTAGGAACTTAATTACAAATTTGACTTAAACTATATTTGCAAATAGTGGCAACCGCTACTCATAAATTTAGTTTAATGTTATAGAGGGTGACTATTAAGTTAATTATAATGTTTGAAATCAGTTGTGTTGAAATCGGAAAGATATTTGTTGAGTTGTGGAAACAAGGCATAGTTAGAGAAAAAACCTTGAAGGAAGAGCCGGGGGAAGGGATGTTCAAGTGCCCTATAGCAAATGACTAATTAGAAGGACCACTATACAGCTCTAAAAATTCGTTCATTTGGTTAAGCTAGGAACTTAATTACAAATTTAGCTTAAACTATTATTCGTAAATAGTGGTGATCGCTACTCATAAATTTACTTTAATGTTATAGAGGGTGACTATTAAGTTAATTATAATGTTTGGAATCACTTACGTTGAAATCAGAAAGATAGTTGCTGAGATATGAAAACGGGGCATAGTTAGAGAAAAAACCTTGAAGGATGGCCAGGCTGGAGGGGGGCAGAAGGGATGTTCAAGTGCTATTCAGCAAATGACTAATTAGGAGGACCACTATGCATCTTTAAAAATCTGTTTGTTTGGTTAAGCTAGGAACTTCATTACCAATTTGGATTATTCGGAATTAGTGGTAACTGCTACTCATAAATTTAATTTAGTTTAATGTTATAGAGGGTGACTATTAAGTTAATTATAATGTTTGGAATCACTTGCATTGAAAACTGAAATACAGTTGCTGAGATATGGAAATGGGGCATGGTTAAAGCAAAAACCTTGAAGGAGGGGCCGGGTGGGGGGAGCTGATGTTCACGTGCCCTTAGCTTCTTCATTTCATGTCATGTGACATGCGTTTTTTCTGCTTCTCATGCTGTGAAATCAGAAATTCGGTTCAAAATGACAACTTTGACAGTATTTTCTGAAAGATCTTTTCCTTTACCAAAAATTGGAAAATGTCTTTCGATTGCAAAGTTTCTGAATGAGAAAACTTGGCAATTTCATGTGTTTCTGACCAAAAATGAATTAAAAAATATGTCATAAAAAATATGTCCAGTTTGGATTTGAGAACAGCATTAAGAGGCATCAAACATATAATGAAAATAATAGGGCAGACCAGGGTGATTCTTGGTCACTTGCAACATGGGGTGATTATTGGTCAATTAAAAATGATAGAATCAAAAGAAAATATATACTGGATGTTAAACAATTTCATTGTTATTCAGTAACACAAACAATTTTTTGGTTCAAAACATATTTTAACTAGACATATGTATAAAACTTGAGCAAAAAATAAGGGATTACAAAATCATGCTTTTTTTCATAAGGTGGCTGTAATATGAAATTTAGCTACATGATGATCTAGAAGGGTTATATAAAAAGAGGCATAGAATATGTATGTATGCATATGAACACTGTATGAATATATACATTAGAGAAATAGAGGGCTAAACATCACCCTATATACATGGGGTGATTCTTGGTCAACATGGGTTGAATATTGGTCAGCATGAGGTGATTCTTGGTCATGTAATTTTAGCTTAAAATTACTTATAAACTCACAAAGTGTAGAAATGTTTAATATTCGTCAGTTTTAGATGGCAGCGTCTGCATTCAAAAGTTTTTTCAAGTTCATGTGGCAACAATTTAAGAGTGAACCACATTGTTTTGATTTTCTCAACAACTCATAACACAAATTACATTTGAAATAACTGAACCTTTGTTTATCCATTTCTTGAAGAGATATTGGGGTGAGTTTGAAAAATAGAAACAAATGCAGCAGTTATCACCAACGAGGATTTCATTAAGTTGTGTGAAAAAGAAAAAGATGAAAAAGAATCAAAAAAGAAAAAGAAAACTACATTAAACAAGAATACAGCTGAAGATGCAGTAGCATCATCCTCTGAGACTAGAAAGAAAACACAGCAATGCATACAAGATATGGATATAGATATGGCAGTAGAAACGGGTGAAGCTGAAAAAATTCTGCAACTGCAAAAAAAAAAAGATTCTGATATTTCAGCTACAAATAAATTAAGGAAAATACATAAAGCCACATGGGTAGAGAAGTACTGTGCTGTCTACTTTTAACAGATGCCATACATTGGGCGTGTTATTAGTATTCAGGATGATATTTTGTATTGCAAATTTTTGGAAAAGTCTGCAGGAAATTATCGCTGGCCAAAGAAAACAGATCTTGTGAAAGTTAAGTGCTCCTTTGTGTTTTATGGACCAGTTAGACTCTATGGTACAGGGCCATTTCAGATTGAGGAAGATGAAATGCAAGCTGCATACCTTAAATACAAAAGAGTCTTTTGTAAATAAACGTATTATTTTGTGAAATATATTTGAAGTTCCAACCATTTTAGTAACATTCTTTATTTTATAAAATTTTTCATAACTCTGTTTGTATTTACAAACAATATAAAGTACTAAATTTATTCCAAGAATGTTTCATTCAATCATTTATTAAATTTTTGAGTGTTTAAAATGTTGGTATTTGATCATAAAACAATGACCAATAATCACCCCATTGCCGGGGTGATTATTGGTCTGACATTTTTAAATTTTATTAATATTATATATAATTAAAAAAAATAAAACTAATTAAGATTGTTAGGGATTAGATTCTCTTTCTGCGAGTATAAAATTTTTGTTTCAATTCAATTTAGTTACTGAGTTATATGGATCTTTATGAAAAGTGACCAATAATCACCCCACTCCGCCCTAATAAATAGTACATGAATACATACATATATGTGTGTATGCATATATATATATATAAAGAGAGAGATAGTAAAACCTCCATAACAGACACTCCTGAACAGCAGATGAGATACCTCTATTTAATGAACACCTTTTTCATTCCATAACACATACATAATAGTCAGGGCTTGAAATTCAATTTTTCCAAGGAGGGGAGTCTCCCTTCCAACATTTTTAAATGGAGGGGAGTTGTAATGTTTGGGAGGGAGAAAAAAATATCTTTAAACCCCCACAATTATTTTACATGCTATTTAAAGAATTACATTAATGCAGACATGACAAAATACCATTGAAAAAATTAAGTCAACGCAGAATGACTATGTAAAATGTTTATTTTTATTTTAAACAAGTAATATAAAAAAAAATAAATAAAGTCAATTCCTACTTAAGTCAACAAAGAAAAATTTTATTTTAGTTACTTTTTATTAAATAATTACAATTAATATAAATATGTATATACATATGACAGAATCACAATATTAAGTGGCAAAATAGAAATTAAATTCAAGTAATGAATTAATATTTGAAAAACCTATATTAACATCAAGTGTCATCCACTACAAGTTTAAAAAAATGTATTTGAACTTGAATGGATGAATAAAGAGTATTTTATTAACGATTGGAAATTTGAACAAGATATATAAATATATAGAGGGTGTGAACTAATAGTAGGAATTGAAAAAAAACAGGAAGAAAGTTAAATTTTATATATGCAGTGAATTTTCAAGTTCCACCAAATGTTAGGGACCCTTAAAATTAGGTTGTTAAATGAATTTCTGAATTTAGATTTTATTTTACTTAGGGTGCTGAAGCCTCTTTCATAAGGTACACTTTTACTCCTTCACAAGGATGAAAAAGGGTTACTCCTTTACCTCAAGGAGTAAAATAAGATCTTTGCAGCGCTTTTAATCTCATTTTTGTTTAGTGCTGACTCTAGGCCAATTTGACAGGGTGCAGTGAAGCGACCAGTGGCTCTTACTGCCTTTTTTTTTTTTTTTTTTCCCCTTTTCAGTCGCAGGAAAAAAATTCTTTAAATACGTCTATTGTTTGTAGCAAAAAATTGTGAATTTAGTCAATTAGTTTACCAATCGGTCGCAAGAAAATAACGCGAAATTTATCAGTCAATTTAAGAAAAAATCTTGAAATTTTTCAGTGAGGCACGAGAAAAAAAATAGTGTATTTCATCAATCTGTCGTCAGAAGAAACCGAATAATTCGCCAATCAGTTACGGAAAAATTCGCAAAGTTCGTCAGTGGGTCAAGGAAATAAACGTAAGTTCGTTGATTGCTCAGCAGAAAATATCATGAAATTTGTCGATTGCTCGCCAGAAAATATCGCGGAAAAATATTGTGAGATTCATCAGTCGGTTGCGGGGAAAAATCGTGAAATTCATCAGTTGAACGCAGGTAAGAAAATCTTAATTTAGCAGTCGAACACAGGAAAAAAAAAATCACGAACTTCCGCAATCTGTCGAAAGAAAAAAACGCGAAATTACGCGAATTTTGTCAATCGATTGCGAAAAAATGCTAATTTCGTCAATTGATTGTGGAAAAAATGCAAATTTCGTCGATCAATTGCGGGATAAGCGCGAATTTTGCCGATCGATCGTCGAAAAAACGCAAAGTTCGTCGATCTATTGCGGAAAGAACGCAAAGTTCGCCGATCGATCGCGGAAAAAACGCAAAGTTCGTCGATCGATCGAGGAACAAACGCAAAGTTTGACGATCTATCACGGAAAAAACACAAAGTTCGTCAACCTATCGCGGAAAGAACGCAAAGTTCGCCGATCGATCGCGGAAAAAAGGCAAAGTTCGCTGATCGATCGCGGAAAAAACGCAAAGTTTGTCGATGTATCGCGGAAAAAACGCAAAGTTCGCCGACCTATCGCGGAAAAAACGCAAAGTTCGTCGATCAGATGCAAAAAAAAAACGCAAAGTTTGTCGTTCAGTCGTAGAAAGAAAAACAATATTCGTCGATCTGTTGCAGAAAAAACGCAAAGTTCGTCGATCAATCGCTTAAAAAACGCAAAGTTCGTCAATCAGTCACCAAAAAAACGCAAAGTTCGTCGATCTGTCGCGGAAAAAACGCAAAGATTGTCGATCGGTTGCGGGAAAAAAATCACGAAATTCATCGTTCGGTTGCAGGTAATTTAAATAACGCAAATTTCTCTGTAAAATGATGAAATTTTTTGGGCGGGAGACTCCTGCCCACGATATTTTTTGGGCGGAATTTCAAAATTTTCGCCGCGAATCCCGCAATTTCGCCCTGAAATTCAAGCCCTGATAGTATATGTTTTACGTCTAAAAATCAGGCAAATTCCATGGTCCCGAGGTGCCTGCTGGTCAGAGGTTTTATTTTACATATATACATTAATACATACATATAAATCATGGCCATAGCCAGTGGGAGGATCACTAGGGTTTCATACTCCTCCAAAATATCTGACAATCTGACTATAATTATTCCATTAAGTTTCAGTGAAGCCGGTCAAGATTCAAAATCAATATACCATATTATCTAAATCTGGGTACTGTGAAATGTTATCATATATTTTAATACGAGCAAATCTTGTGTGTGGTTATATATGCAAATTTTACCTTAAAAACGGCTTTAACGATTTTAACAAAATTTCGTATCCTACTGTTTTGGGGCATAGAATAAACAATAAACCAGAAGGAGCATGTAGGGTACTTTCGTCTGTCATTTGTTAGGGGGATTCTGGGAAGGTGTTCAAACAGAATGGCTTGCAACCGTCCCGATATTGGCGAAAATTTGGCTTTTATCTTGGCATAGACATTCCTACTAACCGTCGCCTCACATGATGGGTTGCCGGTATTTCCGCTTTTGTCTTTTGTCATTCTCATATCGTGTCTTGACTTGTGACCGTGAAATTCGTTGTTCATCTTTTAATTTTTTTAATTTCATTCTGTTTACATCATTTTTGTATAATGAAATAATAAATATGATACATTTTATTAGTATTTCATAAAATGAAACGATTACTTTAAATCCTTTTAACTAAATAAAAATTATCCTACTGTTTAATTATTCAGTCCTTTATAAAGAATAAATTTTACTTTTTTTTTTCATCAAAATCATCAGAAGAAAAGGGATTTTAGTTAAATTTAAATAAGGGATTGGTTTTAAATTTTAAAATCAGGGAATACAATCAATTCTTAGTTGATATTACGAAGGTGAAGGGAGGGGGGGGGGGGATAAATGTATGTGTTTATTTTATAAGTAGCCAGCGACTGATTTACAAATTTGGGGGTCCTGGGCACAGATGTTTTAATAATTGTGTGATATTTAATGATGTTTCTTCTCAATTTTTTAACAGTAAAAGTTTTTATAACATACTTATAATCTTAAGTGTTCTATCTCGCTGACGATTTTTCAATCTTTTGTCAATTTTAAATATCCGATGGTAAAATTTATTTTTAAATATTGAAATGCAAATGAGATATTTAAAAAAATTTTCCCATCATATATATTATCCCATAATCATAAATTAGGCTAGGTCACATGTTCGAGAAATTTCGATTAGTGGGTCATTTTGGTCATAGGTCATTATGGGTCAAGCTATTTTATCTTAAAAACGGCTCAGACTATTTACACTAAATTTTGCATCCTATGGTTTTCGGGCACGAGAAGACTGTTGGGCTAAGTCACATGTTCGAGAAAATTCAATTAGTGGGTCATTTTGGTCATGGGTCATGATATTTAAACTCAAATTTAATTTTGACCGAGCATAGCTCGGTCTTCCCTGCTCGTCAAAATACTATGGTATCTAAATCTTGATATTGTGAAATGTTATCACCATCGAGCAAAATTAAGTTTACAAAATTCATAAGAATTTTTCCGAATGAAATTACAAAAGCTTAATTTCAACACTGCCGAATAAGATGGCAACAATAGCCTAGCCACATATAGATCACCCAGCTTATTTAACTGAAATTCTTGAAAAACACAGTGAAAGTTTTATTTCTAAATATTCATAAACTTTCAAAAAGTTTAAAGAAAACTCAACTGAAAAGTGATTTTTGACATAGTCAATGAATCAGCAAAGCAGTATCAGTACAAATGAGATTATAAATTTATTTACAACTAAGAAAGTTCAGAGAATAAATTTTCGTTTGTCATTATCTTATTGAATTATTTGAATTTAAAATAAAACAGAATATGCTTATAAACATATGCTTCTATTTAATTAGCAATAAAACAAATTAGACTAATATTTTGAGCTTACAAATCCACCTCCGAAATATTTTTCAGGCTACGGCCTTGATACTATAAATTTTCATAAATACATACATGACATGAAATGTTTTATGTTTTCTTTGGCAATAAACAGCTGGCATGCAGCTAATGCAAAAATACCCAAACTATTCACAACTAAATTCATAAATAGAGGATTACAAACCTCGTTCTGTTGAGAAGTGAATTCAAGGCACCAGAGAATCCATTATCATTTCCACCTCCTCCCACCGTCAACAGGACTTTCAACTGTGGGTGGTTTTGCTTCAGGCCTGTCACCTCTCTGTACAGAGTTTTAGATGCTTCATCTCCAACGTCTATCAAGCCGTCTTTCACAGAGCAAAAACCAGCAATAATGTGAGTGCACAGGGTGGCATTCAGTTGACTAGGAGCCGGTGTGGCAGAACCAGTGTAATAACACACTCGGAAGAGGTTGGATACATCTAAATAAGAGACGGAATTCATATTTATAAAGGTGATAAGAGATCTATGTTTTAAACATTGTATTCTGTTGTTCTCTACAAAAAAACCCATTTTTTGAAATTTTATCAATATAAATTCTAATAAAAGATGCAAAAAAAATAAACATAGCTAAATATTTACAGCTTGTTCTGACTAAGACTTTAATATGAGTTGTAATTTTTCCAACTGGACGAAAAATGTCCAGTCCAGGATTTGAACCTGGGATCTCTTGACTGAAGCTGCCATGCTCTACCACATTTTTCGTCCAGTTGGAAAAATTACAATTCATATGATTTCTTTACCAATTTGAATAGTTGTGTTAAAATTAATCTAGTGTAAGCTTTAATGTTGAGTATTTTTTCTTTTATCACTTTATTACAAAATGGCAGCTAATTAAGCAAAAATTAAAACACTTTTCTAAAAAATAACCTGTTACCTGAAAAAAACTACACCTGACATAATCAGCTGAAAATGATGCATTTTAATGGTTTAACATAAAAACAATTAAAAATTTATGTAGATCATTTTAAAATTCGCTCATGTTTTGCCAGAATTCTGCAATTGTTAAGTTTAAATTATTTTAAAACTAATTAAGCACTCCTTAGGTATTTTTTTAATATTTTTATTTTCTAAATAATGCAATAAAACAACAAAACAAAAAAAAATGGCTTTAGTGAAATATCTGATATTAAGTACTAAGGTGGGTTTTTTTTTTTTTTCAGAAGACAGCACAATATATATTTAAATAAAGGGCTCCTTTTAATAATAATTTTAAAAAATCATAAAAAAAAAAAAAAAAAAAAAAAGAGAGAGATAAATAATGTTTAAGATATGCTCAGAAAGAGGGCTATAAGGGCCATACCCCCCCCCCCCCCTTCCACACATACGTCACACACCAAATCAGTGTTTTTTACCTAATTTTGGGCATAATTTACCCCTTTTCCATAATCTCATATAAAGTCATCTGCACTCAACAGCCACCCCCATACTCCCTTAAAAAAATAAAATCTGAATTCTCTGCTGTCTGTGAAAAAGATAAAAAACAATCTAAAATTATTCAACAATAATTTTGAACAGACAAAAGAATAAAATAAAAATGAAAGGAATAATAAAACAATGCAATAAAATGATACAATTACAAGGTAAAATAATAATAATAATAATGAAACATTTCAATACTTCAATGCAATTTGCTTTCTAATTAAAATTAACTTCCATGTTTTTATACACCCCATCACATAGATGCTGAGAAAACTGCTTTTTTCTTTTTAAAGAATTATTTCTGCAAAACACTTAGAAAAATTTTCTGCCTACCAAATTAAGAATTACAGAAAAGAAAATCCACTATAAAATTATTTTATATTTAGAGCTGCATACAATTTGAGAAAAACAAGTGCACTACAACTATTGCCACAATGAATTTATTAGAAAAAACAGAATAGTGCACTAAATAATGATACTTAATATCACATATAAAATTTAATTTAGCTTATCTCCTAATTAGTAAAAATAAACTAAACAAACAAATTATAAGGTTTAATGCACTCTATATCTTTAACGTGCAGTATAAATAATAAAATTTTATGTAATGATAAAATATACCTGCGTTTCCTACAGTTGCAGCGGTAAAGAGATAAAACACAACTGGCAAAAGAGTAGAGAAAATCTTCATTCTGGGAGCAAAAAGTGTAAACAAAATGATACCGTAGTTATCGTATTGCTGAACATTAAATAAATATTAATTCTTATCCGAAAAATCTCATCTAATCACTTACATATTAACAAACTTTCGAGCCCCTAACAGATATAAATATGATATTTTAGATCAGATATGAAAAAAAAAACAGATAGTCTGAAAATGAAAGTACTGATAATACGCGACATATTTGATTCGTTGATCAATGATATTTTCCTTCTGATGTCGCATGTTCCTATTGAAATGACAATCAAACTGAGGGAAAATTGCGAAACTTCACTCAAATAACAGGAAAAAGTTTTTTTTTTCTTTTTTTAATATTCAAAGCATCAGTATCTTTGATGCGAATAGCAAAGGAAGATTTTCGACCTTCGAAAATACAAAAAATTAGTGTCGACTCGAAACGTATTGAGTAAAGACAGATGCATCGTTTCGACTTTAATTCAAAAATAAGTACACAGGGGAATTTTTGGTCTGAGGGACAAACAAAAACAAAAGTTGTTGTTGTTGTTGTTGATTCGACCCGAGGGCCCGGTGAGCAGCTTTTTAACAAAAGTTCAAAATGTAAATATAAATCCAGTGTTGCCAGATCGGTGAGAAAATATTCCACCAAAACATCTTAGTTATTAAAAGGCCCTACAGAAGACGCTGGCAATGTCAGAAAATCATTCTTTAACTTAATGATAAAATGAATTTATTTAAAAACTCGTTTGATAGCTCTACTACTGCATAACTCTCCCACGTCACATTAACGATGAAATTGTACAGAAAAGAAGTCATTATGAACAAGTTAAGAGAAGACATTCATGTAATGCTTTGGTTCTTGAGATTATGTTCCGACAGAGACGAGTTTGAACTTTTTTTTTTATCAGGCCCGAGGCTAACGAAAAAGACAGGCTACCGCGGTGCATTCCACTTATCTTTTTTTACAGACCGCAAGAGTGACGTGATGCTCTTTTCGTACACCTCCATTGGTGTATTCGAGCATCACGTGACTCCCGCGGTCTGTAAAAAAAGATATGCGTTAAGCACCGCGGTAGCCTTTTTTTTTCGTTAGCCTCGATCAGGCCTTGATGACGTCCAGTTTAAAACAAATCTGAAATATTCACTAAGCAAAAAAACTAAATAAATTTTTTTAGATTAATTTGTTGCGTTAGTAATAGGAACCGAAGTGAAGTGATGACGTCTTTCACAAACAAGAACTAAAACTTTTTTATGTGATGTTTTTCGTTGGGAGCTGGTGCACGTTAAATCTGTTCGTGGCTCTAATGTCCTCCAAGTTTTATATAAGCGTTACCTCTGGGGGTGCCAATCCAGCTGCAGGTCTCTCATCTGGAATTAGTTCAAAATTAGGAGACTATAAGTTTCACAGTTATAGGGATCAGCTGTATAGAAATAAAAAAGCTGCTCACCAGGCCCTTGGGCCAAACCAACAATAACAAAAACAAATGTTTTTCGTGATCGGGACTTAAAATGTTCTTTAGTAGAAAGTGAATGTGTTTATTGTTTCACGACAGCTGTAATATCATTGGGTAGATGTCCGTCAGCGTATCCCCATCATATTTTGAATACAGTCAGTATTTTCGACCCGTGAAACAGTGTTAAAACATTGTTTTCGATTGTTCGCGCAACATAATTATCGACAAAAAGTAATCTAAATACTTCAAAAACAATTTAATGTAAAGTGATACTTCAGCTAACGAATGTTTCGGCCAAAGAAAATTGTTTTCGTTTTTGTTTTTCACTTACCTAACGAATAATCGACTTAAGATTTTTTGGGGGGATTTACACTTGAACACAACATAGCGCAACTTTGCGTCTTAATTGGACGAGAAGTCGTGTTCCGATTAATGAAAATTTCGGCTAATGACTATTCGTTAGCTCGGTTAACGAAGAATTCTTTAACCGGAGTTATTACTGTACTAGAATTCATTTTGATAACACAGTGAAACATATGTTTCACTGTTGTTATATATATAAAACTGAACCTGTCTATAACGAAATCCTATCTTAAATTGAAAATTTTCATACTTCCGATGCAAGCAACGGATGTCTGCCTAAAACGACATTTACTTCCGGTTTCTAGCGATTTCCGTTTTCACAGTCTTTACTACTTCACTGTAATCGCTGTTTTCCTTTATTTTAGACCGGGAGGCGGCAGCACAGACAATCACCTTATCAAGTTCACGGCTGAAATTCCAGAATTAGTTAAAACTCGATTCGCATATTAAAACGCAATCGGTCTGCCAAGTCATATCTTGGTGGAAAACACGTGAAAACCCGATTTTAGTGATTGACTCGTAGGTTTACCATTGTATTTTCTTGCAGCCATTTCTCCATGTTTTCATACTTTTGGGTGCAGGAAAACACAGTGGTAAACCTACGAGTCAACCGCTAAAATCGGGTTTTAAGGTGTTTTCCACCAAGATATGACTTAGCAGACCGATTGCGTTTTAATATGCGAATCGAGTTTTAACTAATTCTGGAATTTCAACAGTGAACTCGATGAGGTGACTGTCAGTGCTGCCGCCACCCGGTCTAACTGTTAAAAATATTGGCCACTGATTCCATTCACGGTTATAAGTGGTCGATTGTTAGTAAAGGCTATCATAAGTGGAGGATAGACTCTCTATCTCTACCTGATAGCTACTTTTTCTTTTCATTTGGCGATTCTGTGGTGGACTTCGCCAAATAACCTAATAACTTAAACAGAGCCTTTCCTCCACGTCCGTAACTTTCTGGGAGAACGGTTTATGTGTTTTATCAGTAGACGTGCGGATTGTATTTATTAAACTCTTAAAGTTTAATAAATGAATGAAGTTTTGAGCCAGATATGTATAATAACTTTTATAGCTCGTATCACGAGGGAGAGGGGGGTGGGGGTATTTAGATGTTGATTTCTTATCTTATTGTTACAACAAAATAATAAATAGAGAAGATTTTTATTTTTGTGTGTGTGTGTGTGCGCGCATTATAATTTTAAACTGTGTGCAATGGAGGTAGATGGTGAAGTGGAAATTTCTGTGAATGATAATTTAGATTATTATTAGTATTATTAGCTGTTACCTGTGACTTCCTTCACTTAACATTTAAAGAAAATTAATGCATTAATTAAGAAAAGCAACATATACAATTAACAAACTCTTTATCACATTTTATAGTAGAAATTAACAGAATAATAAGGCTACTATAATTTGTGACTCGTGCTATATCCAGTATACACGTCACGACACATTGCGGTTATCATTATCCTTTTACACGTGAAGGCTTCGCTAGGGTACTCCATTGTGAACTTTGGTAATTTTTGAAATTCAATATTTGAAAAACGGCATAATCATTAGATTTGAAATTTATATCAAGAAAAATACGATTTTTTACCTTTCTAACGTAGTTTGTCTAACAATTTTCTGACAAATACTTGTCGAGCTATTAATTTTTTCACTAACGTCAAATGTTTCATTTTCCGAGATTAATCTGTGGCAACGATTAGCGAAAAAGCCAGTCGTCAGCAACGCGTAGCTTTTTATTAAAGAGGACTAGCCGCCACTGGCGACCAGTTTGGTCGCCCTTAAATGTATGTTA
The DNA here is from genome assembly GCA_963931845.1 of Maratus michaelseni. Classification (NCBI taxonomy): domain Eukaryota; kingdom Metazoa; phylum Arthropoda; class Arachnida; order Araneae; family Salticidae; genus Maratus; species Maratus michaelseni. Next base: position 13,555,807 of record OZ007588.1, read on the forward strand.
AGCATTGTAACAAATTATTTTTATTCATAATTTACTTTTTTTCCTTAATCCTTCGCCAAACCGGAAAAATCTAATAGACAAATCAAGAACTTTTGCGATCGTGGTGGCATTTCGCATATTTTTTGTTGTTATGTATTTCATCTTTCTTGACAAAAACCGCTTAACCCACTTTATAATAAATTAATCATTGTGTGTGTGTTTTTAATATAAAATAAACTATTTCATAATAAAATAAAAGTATATGCTGTTTTAGTAATCTCTAATAGACCTGAAAATGGGATTTTCTCGCCAAAATGGCGCAAAACAAAAATTCCGCCAACCCTGGTGCGTCCGTGACAGCTGTTCCAATTTAAAATACATGACGTTCACATTTTTCTTTAAAATAGAAAATAGATAAATAAGAAATATTATCATAAATCAAAACATTTGATTTCAAAATTAAAATATCGTTTCTAATTAATACACACGAAAAATAAAAGCTGACAATTTGTTTCGAAATTTGATCCATTAAATATTATTACATGAGTTCAACCACGGAGTTCAACTTACATCAAGAAAAGATACGAAGGAAGTTGAGTTGTATGGAACAGAATTATGGTAAACTTTGACTGTCTCACTGGTGCTGATTATTTTTTTTTACACCAGGCAGCGGTCCAAAAGTTCATGGTTTAATATTTTAAACGTTCACAACGAATGAATCTTTTTTCTTTGTTTACTTTCATAGATAATTTGGGTGCGACTCAAACGTGAAAGGTTCCATTCTCCCATTGGTTGACAAAAAACCAGCATGCATTGTAGCTAACATAACATCGTTTTGTGCTGCTGCCCTCTGTGGACAGGATAATAAAACACAATTATGCCTTAATACTTCGTACTAAAAAATTAAACTGTGTAAATTAACTTGTAAATGAAACTGTCTTTTACAAAATAAATTTTGGGATAATATAAATTTATTATACAAATAACTAAGTACATTTAATGTATACATAAAATATATTTAATTTCCATTAGATACATTTTATGTAAATTAAAATGTATTTAATGGGATCTTTTTAATTAATTGATATTTGATTATTAGAAATAGTAATGAATTATGTACGAGAATTGTTTTAACAAATTGTATAATGTTAATTTTTAAAATTTAATACATATTTCTTATATTATAATTTATTATTATTATAATTTTTGTAAATAATTTAAATTAAATATTTATAAAAATAATATTTCCCATAGTGATATTTTTATTCTTTGTCATGAAATCATGACATGGTAAATTATAATAATAATAATAAAATTAATTAAAAAAGAAGAAAAATTAAAGAGAGATGTTATTGTATTCGATTAGTTTAAAAAGTGACACGTAAAAATAAATTATATTTTGTTTAATACATTTTTACTTATTAAATATCAATTAAAAATTTTTAAAGAAAATATAGATTTTATACAGGGCCCCTAAATCAAACTTTTGTTGTTTCTTTCCAGTATGACAGTAAAGTAATATACAAAGATTAATCAATTAATGTTTTTTATAATCAGTATAATATTTGTGTATTATTGCTGTAGTTTTTAACATTTTCTTACTCTTACACTGCAATCCAATAAATCTGACATAATTTTTTCTCGTAAAAGTGAAAACATATACAATACACATATGCATGTATGATATATGTATGAATATATATATGTATATAATTATAGGAATATATATATTTATATACGTATGTATATTTATATTTACATACATATATTTATATATATATGTAATATATAATTATATGAATATATACATGCATACATGTCTGCATAATTTTTATATATGTATGTCTGTGTTTCTCACATAGTCGAAGATTTTATATGATTTAGATATTATTTGCTACTCCAGTTTTCAAAAATTTATTGAGATCACAATGATATTTTATTATATTATTGATGTAGACATATACAATAAATGAAAAAAAAAAAGGGTCAATACTTCTGGATTCTAATAAGAACCAAGAAGCATACGTTTCTATTATGTATTTTTAATAACAGATAATATTTATAAAAAAAAGTTTAGTTTAATCCTAAACATACGTACATGTAATGTTTGGGCTTCTACAAAGTGTATCATCCAAAACTAAAATTCATTGTTTGAGTTACATTTAAAAAAATCCCAAGTTTTTCTTTAAGATATATTGGCCTATTTTCTTAAATGTCATATTTACTGAAAATGGAAGAGAATGTATTACAAACCACTGAGTGAAAATATTAATTATATGCATTTAAATAATAATATTTATTAATATTAATTATATATTTAAGTAATAATAATAAATATTAATTATATATGTATATACCCACACACACATATTTAAATAAACTATTAAATATTATTAATTATATATATTTAAGTATAATATTAATTACTAACATTAACTGTATATATTTAAATATAATATTAATTAAGATTTATTATATATTTACATAATAATTAAAAAAAATTATACTGATCTTTAAATCAAGTAAATAATCTTTATTAATTAATTCCGTAAAGATCAAAACAAAACTCTAAAAAAGGATTTTTTTTTTTTAAATGAGAGAGGACAAAACTTAAAACCTTCAGTTTACAAGTCCGGTGCTTTAACCACCGCGCTATATCGTTCACAGACAGAATGTGCTTTAAGCAAAGTTGTACGAAAATATAAAAATCAAGTGACTTCCCGTTTTTTTGTCAACCAATGGGAGAATGGAACCTTTCACGTTTGAGTTGCACCCATAGACCTTTCAATATACTAGACCCCACATTGGTAACCTTTTCGTTGACAGACATCAGTGGTGGTGGTGGTAGATTTATTCCGCCAAACTGGTTTTTCTCCCGCCAAAATCTACGTGGAATTTCCCCGAATTTCCCGCTGAAACTTTATATTGTGTCTGTGCCTGTCTGTGCTGTTGTTGTTTTTTCTAGAGATTGACTAATATTTTAAATTCAAAACAGTTCATTTTAAAATATCTTGCAACAGTGTTCCAAGCTATAAAAGAACAGAATAACTATAATTAAGGTTGAGAGTCTACAGCTGTGTTTATAGTTTGTTAATTTTCGAAATAATTTGGAATGTTTTCTTGGGAGAGGTGGGGGGGGGGGGGGAGGGAATTGTTCTTTTTGTAAGATTTCTCATGTGAAATTGAGTTTATTACCTAAATATTGATTATTTATACATTTTTTTTAAACCCATTGATATTGTACCTGGCAAAAGCATGAGCTTCATTTTTACAGATTTTCATATTATAATAAAATATTAGAATATCTACATAATTTTTTAATTGTTTTTAGGTTAGACCATTAATAGGTAATAAAATGAATCATTTTCAGCTGATTACATCACGTGTTTTTTTTTTTTTTTTTTTTTTTTTTTTGATAACATGGGTTACTTTTTAGAAAAGTGTTTTTTTTTTTCAAATAAGAATTTGTGATTAAGCAAGAGCTTAATTGTCTGCCATTTTGTAATAAAGTGATAAAATGTAAAATACTCAATATATATTAAAATCATCGAACAAGCTGTAAAAATTTAGCTATGTTTAATTTTTAAAATTCTTTATTATACTTTATATAAAGAAAATTTCAAAATTAATTTTTTTAAGAGGACAGTACAATAAGTGATTCCTGTCATGTGACAACATTTTTCTTCTTTCAAGTGCTGCGGCATCGGAAATTCGGTTCAAAATGCTGACGGACTTTTCTGAAATATCTTCTGCTTTTATTGAAAGCCTCTTTTGATAGCAAACTAAATAAGAACACCTGCCAATTTCATACATTTCCGATCACAAATTAATGAAACAATTTCCTGACGGCTCGGCCTACAGGCACAGGTAGATTTTGAAAATACAGATAGTGGGGTACCTGTTTATTGGGAATTGCATAAGAAATGACCTTTTTGCCATGATTCGGCAGTTTAGACCACCCACTTCAAAATCTATCTGTGTCTGTAGACAGGATTTTTTTTTCTTTCGGGCTATAAGAGTTGGTCTTATAAAAAAAACTTGTCAAAGTAAAAGTTGTAGATACTATTAAGAGGATTTATAATAAATTTAAGCAGATTTGATATTTTGTGAATTGACGAAGTTTTGAATTCTTTTCTTCTTAAACCCTATCCCCCCCCCCCCTTGAAGTCATTTTTAATGATATAAAAAATCTGTCATACATAAATTTTCGGCCCTTTTTCTAGAAGTATTAATAACTTTAAACGGATTCGATACGTATCATAATTAAGAAGCTATGGGGATTTTTCTGTTTTCACCCCCCCCCCTCCCTTTGGTTCGATTTTGCCCATTATCGAACTTGACCAAGATATTATGCACTTTAATTTTGTGTATCAGTTTGGAAGAGATTTGTGCAGAATTATTGAAGTTATCGTGTCCATAAAAAAGTGATCTAGATAGATAGATAGATAAAAGTTTTGAATTGGGGGTGGTTTTGGGTTCTGGAAGTGATGATCGGCGTAGATCTGCAAAAACTTTTCAGAAAGTCCAACATAGGGGAGAATGTAATAGGTAGTATTTCTTACGAAATCTACCTAAAATCATAAAGTAGCCATTTTGTATTTGAGAAGGTTTTATAGCATCTAATTATGAAGCAAGTATTGTTTAAAAGTCAACATCTTCAATAGTTGCCGGTGGTTATTATTTTCAATAATTGTAAAGAAAAAAAAAACACTTGAGAGTTAAACTTAATTTTTTATAGCATCCAAAAGTTGCAAATTATTTCTTCTCAGAAACTTATGCAAAATAATAGTTATTTTAACAGAGAAAAAATTACACAAGTTCTAACTTAGTAGATATGAAATATCCTGGAATTTTTATTTTTCATACAAAAAAAAAAAAAAAAAATTACTGTGCATTTGTATTTTTTTTTCTATACATGCGTATAATGTTATCTATCGATGTTTTCCTTTTGATTAAAAATATTGTAATACATTTATACTTTCAATTAAAAAAAAATATATATGTATATATGAAAGATTGCCAAAAATATGCCTTTAAATTGGAACATCAAAAGCAAAACAAAAATTCTGAATTGCAGCAAAAATATGTTCTATAGAATGTATTGTTACATAAAGACAGTATGTGATTTCAAGTTTTCAAAACCTATAAAATACATTATCAAATCAAATAATATTTTATAACATGCCACTGTTAACTTTCCACAAATTCTTCACTTTTGTAAGAAAAAAAAAGATACTGTAAATACTGTTCGATTTTCTGTTATTTTAATAATGCCTGCTAAACTTAATGCATTTTTAGAATTAAAAAAAAAATCTGACATTAATTTGTTACATTTCGTGAAATGATTGTGTCAGATTGAAGCTTTCCAAGCAGAAATCTCGAAATAATTTGTGTTATCGTACTTAATATCTTATATCACTAATAAAAAAAATATAATTTAAGTAACATTTATTACAAGGACAAAGCCATTTTATAACATTAAAATAAAATACAGCAGCAAAAACAGAAAAAGAAATTCCATCCAGAAGATTAAACAATCCTTTTTTCACCATGGGTGGGACTCTCATAACTTATTTCTATCCTTCCTCTTTGACATTAAATCCTAGAAGGAGCAACAGTTTCGTTTTGGTTTGTTTACGTTTATTTTTATTGCGAGAATGAAATCGAAGTTGCCAAGAAAGCGATCACCGCCAAAACAGACATTTTTTAAAGCGCCAATCCGAGCTGATCCTGAAACCGGATTTTCAACAATATAACAAAGAGATGTGGCCTCTAGTAGATTATTCCTCTGAGGTTGCACCCGAGAATTTGAACAGCGAAACTGAAGTTATTGCAGAATGTATACATAATTGAACGTAAGTCATCTCTCAAATATTAATTTATTTTGAACGATCTTTCTAAAAATGTAACTTTTATGCAGTTTTATTAGAAAAAATAATTTTGAATAAAAATGGCTGCCTGGCATATGAAACGGACATTCCGGAACTGTTGAGGACAGTCACATGACATACGGTTTTATAGAGAATGTGCATGTTTGTCAACAAACTGGTTCTTCACTAGACCACGCCTCTTCGGTAGGCAAAACATTTCCGCTCAATGCGCTATTTCCTAGGGTTTCCTATGAGAAAGCGAAATTTTTGCATTCAATTTATGGATCATATTTATTGAAAAACAAATTTTCTTTTATCAGATTATGCACAGAACTTAGATTCTGTTGCTAATCAAGATTATTTAACAAAGCTTAGATTTGTCAAACCGAATAATAGTGTTATTATTTTAGATGATCCGTATATTATTGTGGATGCAGATTGGAAAGCAGATATGGCTTTTTGGCCATCGGTTGCTTCATCAGATATTGAAACTTATTTAAAAAAGTTTCCAGGGAAGAATTCAAGTGCTCAAGAAGCGTTTCAACTTGTTGTAGCTGGTAGGAGAAAGATTTTAGTTTTTTTTTTTTTTTTAATTATGTCGTAAAGTTAACGTTTTATTTACTTTTTTTCTACTTGTAGTTCAAGTTGTTCTTGTTCGTATGCTAACTTTTTACTGCTTGAGCTAATCGGAAAATGTTTACAAATCTCATTATATTCAGATTAAATGATCGATTAAAATGATACCTATGAGTGTTCTCAAATCAAAACTGCTTATTTTCTGAAACACTTTTATATAATTTTAACATGTTGTATTATGACAAGGAAATCTATGAAACTGAAGCATAAGTTTTGTCAGAATTCGGTTTTATTAGCTGAAATAATTTTTATACTAAATAAACATCCCTTAGGTTTAAAAAAAATATTTTTACTATTCTAATAATATGTATAAAAACAGGACAAAACAAAAAATTGACTTATATGAAACATTTAATGAAGTACTAAGGGTGATATTTTTTTTAAGAAACATTTTACTCTTTTTTTTTTTTTTTTTTTTGTAAAAGCGTATTATATAATTTAATCTAAAAAAAAAAAAAAAAATAGATACCATGTTTTTGAAAAAACCTTACCATTTAAAAAGCATTTAATCAGGTGTCGATGCAGTTTTTTTTTCTTGGAGGGGGAGGGGGGGGGGCATTTTGTGAAAAATAAAATTTATTTTTCTGAAATTTGTTATATTTTTGTGAAAAATAACATTTTGTAACAAAATATGATATCCAGTTACTCAAAATCGAACCAAACATTTATTAATAACGAACTGACTAGCGCCCGTGATAATAAATTAAAAAAAAAAAAAAAAAAAAAAAAAAAAAACTGAAGTTTTCAATATCGAGTCGAATGAACCAAACCCTGTTGAAATCGAGCCCTTAGAACCCAATAAAAAAATTAGTCCCCAGGCGGTGGAATATGCACCCTTGTAAATTTAACGAATTTCCTTTAACATTAACGCGATATTTAATTTACAGATGCATCCCCCCCCCACACTTTCTAAACTTAACCCCTTATCTTTAACAGTAACGCGATTTCTAATTTACGACTGTGGTGAGTAAACGTAAGTTGATGCCGAAAAAGAAGATTAATATTTAAAAAAATATCCTTGACAGCTTGGCCTACAGGCACAGATAAATTTCGAAGATGCAATTGCAGAAGAAATGACCTTTTTGCCATGATGCGGCAGTTGGGACCGCTCACTTCGAAATATACCTGTGTCTGTAGGCGGAGCACACAAAATTTTTTTTCTGTAAGGTTTGGTTTTATAAAAAAAAACTTGTCAATATAAAAGTTGTAGATAATATTAAGAGGATTTGTAATAAATTAGCGGATTTGATAACTTGTGAATTGACAAAGTTATGATTTTTTTTCTTCTTAAACTCCTATTGTCTCCCTCCCCCCCCCCACCCCCCAACCACTTGAGGCCATTTTTAATGATATCAAAAATCTGTCATATATAAATTTTCGGCCCTTTTCCTAGAAATAATAATAACTTTAAACGGATTCGATACGTATCATAATTAAGAAGTTATGGGTAACGTAAGGGGCCCAGGGGCCCGGATCTTGTCCGAGAAATTTTTGGTCATTCATGTAGTAGCTAGAAATCCTAAGAAGTTATTAGAAAAAAAAGCTAGCGAATTGGACGACTTTTAAGGGAGCTATAGTAGGGGGTCCAAAAGGGGCCGCTGATAGTTTTGAGCAGGGCCCTAAGATGAACGCTCCTAACTGGAATGGGGGAAAGAAATGGGGGGAAAGTTAAATGGAGAAATGGCCCCAAAAACGAAAATCGGATTTAAAGGGGACAAGGTATTAACAATTTAGGGAGCAAAAACTTCAAGGGGCCCAGGGGGCCCGGATCTTCATCGAATTTTTTTGTTTTTGTTTTTATTGTTCATGTAGTAGCTGGAAGTTCTAAGTTGTTGGAAAAAAAAAGTTAGTGAATCGGACGATTTTTAGGGGAACTATAGTCGGGGGCCCAAAAAGGGGCCAGCCGATAGTTTTGAGCAGGGCCCTAAGATGAAGGGTCCTAATTAGAAAGTAGCAATGGGGAAATAACTAAATGAAGAAAAGGCCCCCAAAACTAAGAAAAGCGGATTAAAAGAGCCCAAGTAATTATCAGTTTAGGAAACAAAAACTTCAAACCGTACCAGGTCCTAGGGGGCCAGGGTCATAACTAGAACGTAGAAATGGGGGTGGAAGCTAAACGGAAAAAAGGCCCCAAAAACGATGAGGATCGGATAAAAATTGGGTAAATTATTAACAATTTAGGGCAAAAATCTTAAAGGGGCCCCAGGGAGCCGGGGTCTCAAAAAATAAAAAATCCGAGCCTCAGGTGCATCAGGACCTACCTTGGGCTATCCGCTGCAATTAAGAAAGGCAAAATTAATGAATAATTAATTTAAAAAATATGAATAATAAGCATATAACATAGCTAACTATACAGTAGGCATTGCGTATGTTTTGCCTACCGTTCGTTCTTTACGGCTTCGTGACGTCACATGCACATTCTCTATTATAGCAGGGCTACACTACATACCGGGCTTGCTCATTCATTATGATGATATCACAAAAGGTGGCTGACTAGGAGGAAAGACATTCAGCGATTGGCACAAAACGATGGGCGCGTTGCTTTGGACCAATCGCTGGTCGCGGTCAGCCACCATTTGTGACGTTTTGAGAGTGAATGAGTAAGCCCGGTATCTAGTGTTGCCTTGATTATAGAGATAATTCTTGTTCCTGTACAGTAACAGTTAAGGCAGATACAAATTTAAATCCACCGAAACGAGTGTTAGTCGTATAATTGGGGAATGACGTCATCTGATTTTCTCAGGTAAAGATGTTTATTGTTTGTTTATTGAGAACATACATCTGACTTGTGTGCTTGACATCAAGTGCCCGCTTATAAGTCATCGTCAATATACAGGGACGAGATAGCCACAAGGAAATTTACAACACCAGAGAGTTACATCCGGTAGCTCCACAAAGTGTGTGCAATGGAGCTGGCGGGAGTCGAACCCACCGACCTGACTCCTACGCTCTCAACGGTAAAGATTAAGACTCCTATAATAGGAGCTGACGCATATCCATTTTGTTTTGCATTATTGGTACGCAGCTCAGCATCAATCTACTGCAGCCGGAGATGGGGTTGCCTAAGACTCAGTTCTGATTGACTGAACCGGTTCTGATTAGCTTGGTTTTTCGACTGGGCTGCAATCTGTGAGGATGCGTCATCCTCTATTACAGGAGTTCTAGGAAAGATGAGTTAAAATGGCTGTGAACGCTTTTGGGTAAAGTTATGGGCATATTTACAATCAAACACTCCCGTCAACCAATCTACCATTACATTTTGATCGTAGGAACAATCCTAATGACGTTGGCCAATTATATCATAGTCCTGTTAAATGTAAACCAATCAAATGGTCAGGACTCAAGTGTACAGTAGGAGTCATAAAGAACGACAGTTAACAGTTGCAGTTAGCTATAAAGCAAACAAACAAATCAGATTTCCCAACCACGTGATCAGTTTACCCAATAAAATTATCCAGGTAATTGTGGGTTACCCGAAGTACAGTGCCTAGAAGTAAGTAGTGTGCTTATCGCCAATACAACCGCAATAAAAACAAGAACGAAAAATCATGCGTCAAGCATAGATTATGTAGCACTTTCCAACGCTTCCAAAATAATTTTACAAAACATACCGTTTAATAAGCTAAAAGATAACATCTAAGTAAACAATTTGGAAAACGAATAACATATTAAAAAACATAATTTCAGGAATTTCCAACAGATACAATATTCGGAAAAATATCCGAATACTTTTATTCAGCCCTGTATATGATCTATAGATTTGTATATGCTAGGATGCTAAATTTTAGTTTAGTTAGGAAACGCGTAGCACAGTTTAAAATTATCTTTCTGGAGTTTCTGTCAATAAACGGAAATGTGTTCGCGAACTTTTGTGCTGCCCTGTATAGGATCTACAGAATTTATACACACCACGTAATAGACAAAAAGCGAGTTAAAATTAAAATCGCGTTTAGTAACTTAAAACGCACTTCCAGGAATTAGTGTTAACAGACAGTAGAGAATTCTTTTGTGTGTCCCTGTAAATGAACGATGACTGCTATACACACACTATTCTGTAGTAAGCCTCTTCTAATGCACTTTAGATATATATATATAAATTTCAATGCGTTTAAAATAGTGAAACATTATTTAAATAAACCGCAGACGATTTTTCTCCATAGACGTCATGTAACGGAATTCTTTTGACTGTCCCTGTAAAGTAATTATAAGTGCTATGCACACCCTATTCCATATTAAGCTTCTGCTAATGCACCTTAGTGATATATATAAATTTCAATGCGTTTAAAATACTGAAACATTATTTAAATAAACCGCAAATGATTTTTCCCCATAGACCGCAATGTAACGGAATTCTTTTGAGTGTCCCTGTAATAAAACTATAAGTGCTACGCACTTCCGTTGAAATAGGGAACATGCTATAGATAACGACAATAACATATAAAAATTGCAGAGCAATCCGAGCATATTTACGGGAGTTAGAGCACGGCCAGACGGCCAGACGGCAGACGGCCAGACAAACCGAAGTCATAAGCACTTTTCAACTAGGTTGGAAAGTGCTAAAAATGTCCCTAACAGGAGGAAAACCAGATTCTCCGCGAGAGGGCGTCGAGTTCCCACCGCCGTTATTAACGTTTGAAGTTTCATTTAACAGGCTTGATCCTAATGTTAGTTTCAATGTAATTAACGCTGTATTTTCAAACAAACTATACGAATGTTTCTATTTCTATAATATTTTAAAGTAAACATATATTATGCCTGTTTAATGATAAATCAGTATGGATAAATCTGCAAATACTAAGAAAAGAAAAGCTGATCGAACATGCTCCGGGCTTAATTTCTAAGAAAAAAAGTGCCGGAGCCCTAATATTCTGCGGTACTAACACGCACCCCCCCCCCCCCACCGTCACTCCAGTCTGCCTATTTATATTTCATACATTAACTTCAAAATTTAAAACACTTTTTTTTTTTTTTTTTTTTTTTTAGCAAAATAAAAATAATTAAATACATCTATCTGCGTATACTTAGATATCAACTATTCCATTTTTTTGTTATTACTACTTCCAAATAGAAACCTTTGCTTTACCTAATCTAATTTCGCAGAATTCTGCGATTAAATAAGCTCAGGATTATGATTCGGAAATAGTGTTAACACAAAAAATTAATAGTTCGCAGCTATGCGGAATAGAAAAAAGACTATTTCTGTTTACTCGTTATTCTGATCAAAATAGCATTAAAATGATTTGAAATGGAAATAAATAAAATTTGAATTTCAGACAGATTGAGTTCAAGCCTCCCAAGACTGATGTAAAAACCGAGCCCGTTTTATCTCAATCTCTTACGTGAGCGACACATTACCTCACTTATAAGTGTTTTGATACAAAAGCAGGCAAAAAATTGGGGATGGGAGGGAAAGGAAAGGGTAATTTAGAATTCGTTTTTCGGAAGCGTTATTGCACTGGGCTCCGGAGCGCAGTGTTTATGAGCTCCGGTGAATTCTGGCCAATATTTAAACATTTACTAAAAATAGAGAAGTACCGGAGCTGAGGTCTGGTGGGCTCCGGCGCAAATTAAGCCCTGAACATGCTTCGTTCCCGGATATACTAGTGGATATAAAAGCAACAAAACTAACATAACTCTATCCCCCCCCCCCCCCCCCAAAGATTAAAACTAATTTGAAAAATGGTTAAAAGTCATTCCTTGTGCCGACAAAGATCTGAGCCAACATTCAGTTGCATGTGAATATTAGAGTCCTGCACGGGTCGGGTTGTACCCGACCCGAACCCGCAAATTTCATTTGAAGTCAACTAGCATCCCGACCCGAACCCGACAAAAAATTTACCTCGATTTCCTTAATCTGAAAAAATATTGGACATTCTTTTGAAAAAGCGGGTCATCCCGAACCCGACCCGCAAGAGTAAAAACCCAACCCGAACCCGAAAAAGTGAATGTCAACCGGACCCGCAGCAAAAAGTAGAAGTCAACCCGACCCGAACCTCAACAAAAAAAAAGAGCGCCAACCCGACCCGACGGGTCGGGTGCGGGTAACCCGACCCGATGCAGGACTCTAATGTGAATCGCATTTTCATGAGCGATTTATTGAGAGAAATTACAAATACACTATTGAAGGGAAAGAAGATTTGCTCAATTATTTTTAATTTAGTATTTTAATTTTTCTATCTAATATAATTAAAATATTTATCTTGTGATAATGACAATAAATAATTTAAACAATGAACATTATCATAAATATTTTATTAATTATTGATATCCTAACTTTAAAATTTATTTTAACATGACTATTTTGTTTCATTAGTATGCTTTCATTCAATCATGGTTTTAAATACATTCACAAAATCAATGTATTACTTTTTGTAGGGTGTCTATTCTCTATTACTCGAAAAAAACTGGAAAGTGTTTGATTTATTTCTGTTATTAAAATTTTGATTCACATTTGAGAAATGTGAGTATGAGAATGGTTAAATATTGTTGATAACTTAATGTAATAATAATAATAATAATAATAATAATATATAATAATAATAACTATTAATCAAAAATAATTTTTAAATAATTTTTTAAGGATGATTGGCGCATCTACCCTAATTTAAAGAAAATGCATTCTTGTCATACTTTCAGGAGAATAATTATTATTTTTTTCTAGATTTGAAATTATCATTAATTTAATGTTTGATGTTTGCTAGTATACCTTAAATTATTTTACTCAAAACTAAAGCTCCGAAATATCAGAAATTTTTAACAACTCAATTTACTCTTAGTTTGTTAACAGGATGTAAACAAGTTATGTAATAATGAATACCGATTAAAAAGTTGTCAAAATAGGGACATGTTTTTGCAAGAATTCATCATAGTATAATGTATTTATCCAATATATTGTATTTATCCAATTTTAGAAATAACTAAATATTGTAGGAAGAAAAACATTGTCCTATGATAAAGTTTGTAACTGTTTGAGTTCATTACAATTAATTGTTATGAAATCAATTACATTTCTCTTCAACTGTATATTCATTATTAGAATTTTTTTCCTTGTTTATTTTTTATCTAGAGCATTTTAAAGTACTGATTTATACAGAAAAAAATAGATAGGTGTATGTAAAAACGAAAGTTACCATAGCCGCGGCGAGAACACTGGCGCCATCTATCGGCGTCCTCTATTTCTGAAGTATAATATAAGGAAAGGGCAACTGACGTCACTGTTGGTTAAATTACTGTTGGTTTGGGAGAAAAACCTGTTCGTTCTTTACGACTGCTACCGTACACATGAGATGGAGCGATTTGATTGGTCTACGTTAAACTGGTCTGTAATATGATTGGCCTACGTCGCCATGATGATTCCTGCAATGATAGCTGCGACAAAAATGCAGTGATAGATTGGTTGATGGAACTGTTTGTTTGTAAACATGCCCTTTCCTTATTGACGCCGATAACAACTTCTAGGCGCTTTACCCGAAGTCTGGGAAATTTCCGGCTCTGAACGCAACGGGTAACCCGCAAAAAGTCACGTGCTATCGGTCTCTGAATACTTCGGGTTACCCATGTGTTACCCTATGTAACTCTGTGAACGCAAACATTGTGTGCTAAATTAGAGTTCTAGTTACTGCATTATAAAGAAGACATGTTGGTTAACATAGTGATCTGGAATCTGAAAGGTCTCTGTTAATCCTTTGACAGGTTTCTAGATCTTATTATTCTGTTTTAACTTTTAGCAAAACAACAATTTCACTTTCAAGTGATGGTTCATTTCCTAATGAAATTCAAACAGAAAAACTAACGTATCAGTTTTTTTTTTTTTTTGTTATGAAACAATTTTTATTTTTAACAGTATTTTTATTGTTAACAGTAAAATTTTCAGACGGTGACTTTTTTAGATAAATTTTTCAATTATTTGCATCACAAATTTTCGTGGAAACATTTTTTTTCTTATCTGATTTATGTTAGCAGATGAATTAAAACGCTGATAAGTAATGCAAATCAGTGTTTAATAAAAGTTTAGCTGCCTTCGATGACTTAATTTGCCACCCATTAATTCTAAATATTTTTTCTTTCAAAGTCAGATGCAAGGAGGAGGTTACGAGGGTCATGATCCTTTTTGAGTGATGAATGCTTCTATACAAAAACATATTGTTAAATGCAAATACATATTAAGGGTGTTCCCAGTGTTGAAGTCAAGGGGTGGCCCGGTGGGGGGGGGACATTCCCCCCGGAGCATTGAAATGCCCCCCCCCGGAACAGTGTTGAATTTATACACTTTTCTCCGGGAGGGATTTCTGTGGGGGGACATTTCAATGCTCCGGGCCAGGCCCTGTATATTTAATCTGTGCCCCGGGCCATCCCCTGTATTCAACACTGCTCCGGAAGATTTGAGATTTTAAGCTTTTAATGTTTAAAAACAGTAATCCCTCCCGGAGAAAAGTGTCTAAATTCAACACTGGGTGTGCCCCTCCTCCTCCTTCCCTGAAAAAGAAAAGAAATAAAATCCCGCTGTACAATGCAAATATTTTGACTATCACGGAGTCATTTAAAACAGAAATACGTGGAATTTGCAATCTCTTTAAACGACGAAAAATCGAACAAAGTTTTTAATTTTCTTATATATGTGATAGATCTTTAATAATAACTAATTGATCCCTCACGAGGAACTTTCCATAAATGTCGAGTCCTGTAAATCTTCTTAAAATGTTTTTATTTAACATCTTCAAAGAGATTCTTTGATTTATAAAGTAATATGAAACTATGCTCGATTTCTTGGTATTTGAATATAACTAGCAAGTTTCCTACAATTAACCAATATATCTATAAATTGTATGCATTTGCGAATGAAATTTAGATATATGTTATGAAACAGCTAATTTAAAGTTGTTGACAAAATTAAAATTGTTCATGAAGAAATGTAAACCTCCCCCTTCCACCATCACCTTAAAAAGAAAAAAAAATTATTCCTCTTTTTAAATGAATCTAGCTAGTAATTATTTTTATATCCAGCAAAAAAAGAAAAAGAAAAAAAAACTTTATTTATATTTACGGTGGTTCTCAAATGACCTGCTCAACAACACGAAACTTTCTGACACATTTTTAAACGAAAAGGTATAAGATTGGCAGGCCTGAGTATATTGAAGCTGGTTGGAATGGAAATGTGTTTTCCATTTTTTCATAAATTACCTATCGAGTTATAAGCGATTCGTGTCACGAGACGACACCTGTTCCCCTTTCTCGTGCTGCGTCGCACATCTACATTTAATCCACGCTTAAATATTTTCATAGAAAAAGTTTCTGAGTCCAATTAATATTAACCGTTGAAAATTGAAAAGCACTGTGTATTGGGAATTAAAGCTCTCGAATACGCCATCTGGTGGAAAAAAAAATGTAACTTTTCCCTTCAGGAAAATCCCTTCCAAGCCCATTGCCATGGAGGAAGATAGTAGAGGAGGAGGAAGAAGGTATCTTCCTCCGTGACGCTGACTTTGTAATTTTACTTTAAAAATAAAACCGTGGATGCTTTAATAAATCACCACAGATTTATCATGAAATGAAGTTATGATGCGCTTGATGGTTATGCTTTTAACAAATATTACTAATAGTATTTTTCTCTATAATTTTACTGAGGTGAGCATTTAAATAAATTTAGATATTGAAGCTGAAATTATTCTGTTAGGTTATATTATAAACAGGCGGTGAAAATTGGTGTATTTTAAGTAAATTAGACCACATACTCTTATCTGAACAGGTGAATCCAAAACCTGTACAATCTGTAAGGTAATTTTTAATATTTTACTATGAACGCAGCTTTGCAACACTTCTATTTTTACATATAGTGTACATTTTGATGTATTTTATAATATATATGTAAAGAAGAAAGTGTTGCAGGATGGCGCTCATATTAAAAATTGAGGTAAAATTAGGAAAAATTGCGTATTTTGCATCAAAAACTACGAATAATACGAACTTTGAGCTTGTGTAAGTCCTATAAATCCGAACAAAATGCAAAAACTATTGTTGAAATCGTACAGGATAAACCTTCTAATATTAAAAAGTGAAATAATTAAGTCAGTATAGCAAAATTGAGTTTAGGCTTATTTCATGGGCCAAAAACACGGCTTATGGACCCTAATCCTTTGAAGAAATACAAACTTTAAATTTTTATACGACTCACGTACAAAATTTCATCATTTTATCACAAAAACTTGCAGAGATATGAATATACCGGGTGATTATAATTAAAGTTACGATTTCAAAAATCGATAATTTTAAAACTACTGGTCAGAATGATTTGATATTTTAGCAAAACAATCGTGAGGCAATGGAATTTTGTTTGGCGAAGGAGAAAAATAGTTCCAAAATGTGCCGATAGGTGGCGCTTTCAGGGTTCAGATTGTCTGGAGATATGCAAATTACTAATACGTGGAAACTATGGGTACCTGAAGAATGTTGTTTACAGCGAGCGTATTGAGAATCTAGCCGACTTGAAGGCAAGAACCACACACCACACTCATTGCATCAGTACAGATACCCTCCGATCGCATATCGAACAACTTATACTTTAATCATATTGTTTGTTCCATAAAAAAAATTGTAAGTTTGTATTGTTAATTGTTTGTTCCATAAAGCTTTTTGTTTTTATTTTATTTTACATTTTTTGTCATTATTGCTGTTGTCGCTGTAAACACGTATTCTTGTATTTTCGCTAATACATTTTTAGTAAATCCCTGAACTCTATTTTTTTCCTTTTGACTAACAACATTCCTGTGTTTAAAGAATAAATTTTTGGTCTTTCCCCTGGCATTACCCTGACAGCGCCATCTATCGGCACATTTTATAACTATTTTTTTCCCTTCGCCAAATAAAATTCCATTGCCTCACGATTGTTCTGCTAAAATATCAAGTCATTCTGAGCAGTAGTTTTAAAATTATCGATTTTTGAAATCGTAACTTTAAAATTATAATCACCCGGTACATAAATGCTCACTTAAACGACTTTCGATGCCTAGATATGAGTTTGCAAAGGGGAAGAATCATGTCGGATGATCGCGTTTCAGGGGTCGTACACAAATTACGAAAGAAAAGAATGATTGCATAAATAAATAGTACTTGTACTATTTATTGGTACAAAAGTGTGTAGAAATAATAACATTCACGCAAAGATTACAAAGCTTGTTCAAAATGTTTTCCATCCACGCCAATACAGAGTTTATCTGATAACACTTCTGTGTCGCGTTAACTTTCTGCGCCGCGTCATCTGCAATCTAACTGTAAATATTTACATTTTAATTTATGATTAACCTTGCACCAACTTTGTTTAAACATATCTCTGCGACTGTTTATGATAAAATGCTGAAATTTTGTACCTGATCTTATTAGTATATGGGGCACATTTACTCATTGGGAGAATTTTTTTTGTACGGGGGCCATATAAAAATTTAAATTTTGTATTTCTTCAAATTTAATCCCTTGAAAATTTTAATCGATTTCATAAAATTCTGTAACTTTTTTTTTTACTTAACTTTGTAATTTATAATATACTAGCAAGCTACGCCCGCTACGCTGGACTATTTCACTTAACGAACTTTTAATCAAACAAAACATTGAAATTTCATAATTCACTTTTATATTGTAACAGAATAATATAAGGCTACTATAATTTGTGACTCGTGCTATAGCCAATATACACGTCAGGACACGTCGCCCTTATCATTATCTTTTTACGCATGAAGGTTTCGCTATGGTACTTACTCCATTGTGAAATTTCGTAATTTTTGAAATTCAATATTTGAAAAACGGCATAATCATTAGATTTGAAATTTATATCAAGAAAAATACATTTTTTTACCTTTCAAACGCAGTTTGTCTTACAATTTTCTGACAAATAATTTCCGAGCAATTATTTTTTTTTTCAGTAACTTGAAATGTTTAATTTTCCGAGATTAATCTGTGGCAACAATTAGAGAAAAACCCAGTCGTCAGCAACGCATAGCTTTTTATTAAAGAGGCTGTTGGAGCAGGGATTGCCAACATCAATTTGCCACCATCATTTTTGATATCGGTTCTGTAGTTCCAGAGATTCCATAGAAATTGTAATTTAGAACGCTTTTCGCTCATTTCACCCTTTTAAATTTCGATTTTTTTTTTACTTATTCTTAGAGAGCATTTACATCTTATAAGTAACTACAATGCCAAATTTCATATTTCTAGCTTCTTCAGTATAAAAAAAAATTGCAATTTAGAACGTTTTTCGCTCCTACCCCCCCCCCCCCCCCCTCCTGGTGTTAGTGGCACCGACATAAAATATAGCCTATGTTGGAGCAGGGATTGTCACCATCAATTTGTTACCATCACTTTTGAAATCGGTTCTATAGACCCAGATATTCCACAGAAATTGTAATTTAGAATGTTTTTAGAACGCTTTTCGCTCATTTCAACCTTTTAAATTTCATTTTAAAAAAAAAATTGTTCTTAGGGAGCATTTACATCTTATAAGTAGCTACAATGCCAAATTTCAAATTTCTAGCTCCTTCAGTATAAAAAAAAAAATCGCAATTTAGAACGTTTTTCGCTTCTGCATCCCCCCCCCCCCCCCCGTCTGGGGTTAGTGGTACCGACATAAAATATAGCCTTATGTTTGAGCAGGGGTTGTTAACATCAATTTGCCACCATCACTTTTGAAATCGGTTCTATAGTTCCGGAGATTCCACAGAAATTGTAATTTAGAATGTTTTTAGAACGCTTTACGCTCATTTCACCCTTTTAAATTTCTTTTTTTTTTTTTTTAATTTGTTCTTAGAGAGCATTTACATCTTATAAGTAGCTACAATGCCAAATTTGAAATTTCTAGCTCCTTCAGTATACAAAAAATCGCAATTTTAGAACGTTTTTTGCTCCTGTACCCCTATGGGGTTGGTGGCACCGACATAAAATATAGCCTATGTTGGAGCAAGGGTTGTCACCATCAATTTGCTACCATCACTTTTGAAATCGGTTCGGTAGTTCCAGAGATTACCCCCTACAAACGAACAAACAAACAAACAAAAAACCAATCTTTACTCCTTTATAATATTAGTATAGATGTCTATAATTAGCACCTAAGGAATAAAAGCCGAGGTCAATGCTTTTGGAATGGTCAAATTCTAGCAATATTGCAATTCCCCGTATGATAATCATCATTGAATCTCCAAATTTCGGATTATTAATATATTAAACTGAAATCAGTATTTTTTGTTTCAAATATTCATTAAAATCTGCATTAACAAATGAAGCTGTTAAAAGTCATGTAGTATCTTATACAGTTACAAATAATCCCTAACGGCTCGACCTACAGGCACAGGTAGATTTCGAAGACGCTGACCATGGGGCGCCTGCTTATTGGGAATTGCGAAAGAAATTACCTTTTTGCCCAAAATTTGAAGAAAATCGGATAATTCTGCATGAAAAACCCATTTATCTAAATTAAGGAGGGATTAGCCCCCCTTTCCCCCTTTATACTTAACCAATGAACCCCCAAAACTATTGACAGAAGCGCATTATCAAAATGAACCTATATACAAAATTTGAAGAAAATGGGATAATTCTGCATGAAAAACTCATTTGTCTAAATTATGGGGGGTTAGCCCCCCCCCCTTTCCCCCCTTTATGCTTAACCAATGAACCTCCAAAACTAATCAGGGAAGCGCCTTATCACAAGGAACCTATAAACAAAATTTAAAGTAAAACGGTTAGTTCTATCAAGAGTTATCGCGTTACGTACATACATACATACGTACGTACATACATACAGAACAGCCGGGCACATAAGCTCTCAGGCTTTGATAGCCTGTGAGCTAATAAAAAGAAAACTGCCCAGTTAAACTGAGGGCATTGAGCTTTAGAATTTATTGAGAATTATACAGGCTATTCACACTAATTGTATATTCTCGAAAAATAAAGAAATCAACAATATATTAAGGATGGTCATCCCCCCGTTACCCCCCTCATAGTTAACTAATGAACCCCTTAAACTAATCAGGGAAGTTTCTAAATACAATGAATATATATATACAAAATTTGAAGAAAATCGGATAATTCTGCATGAAAAACCCATTTATCTAAATTAAGGGGGGATTAGCCCCCCCCCTTTCCCCCTTTATACTTAACCAATGAACCCCCAAAACTATTGACAGAAGCGCATTATCAAAATGAACCTATATACAAAATTTGAAGAAAATGGGACAATTCTGCATGAAAAACTCATTTTTCTAAATTAGGGGGGGGGGGTATCCCCCCTTTCCCCCTTTATACTTAACCAATGAACCCCCAAAACTATTGACAGAAGCGCATTATCAAAATGAACCTATATACAAAATTTGAAGAAAATGGGATAATTCTGCATGAAAAACTCATTTGTCTAAATTATGGGGGGTTAGCCCCCCCCCCCCTTTATGCTTAACCAATGAACCTCCAAAACTAATCAGGGAAGCGCCTTATCACAAGGAACCTATAAACAAAATTTAAAGTAAAACGGTTAGTTCTATCAAGAGTTATCGCGTTACGTACATACATACATACGTACGTACGTACGTACGTACATATACATACATACAGAACCGGCGGGCACATAAGCTCTCAGGCTTTGATAGCCTGTGAGCTAAAAAGAGCAGAAATGCCCATTCCTAGTAAATACAGAGGGCGCTGTAAGTCTCTAGAATCTGAAAATATTTTATTCGTGTAGTTTTCATTTTAACGATTTTATAGTATAAATTTAAGATACAAATTTAACTGTATAAATGCTTTGATCTTGGATATAAAACAGATTATCTAACTCACACAATTATTTTTGTACCATGGAAAGGAATTGACGGGGGATTCCTAAAAATTAATCTTAATCAAAACTAGTCGGATGTGTCACTCCCAAAACTTTCTTCTATCTCACACAGGTTTCGCATACATTAAAAAGAATCAGCACTCATTTATATCAAGGTCTAACTGAATCTAAAAGTTTTATTAAATTCCGTGCATTAGTTCTTGAGGTATGACTATCGCTAAAATCGTGTAAATCCTGCAAAATGCTGCATAGCAGCACCACCTACTGGGCGATTTTTATCAAAAACTAATCAGCACCCATTTATATCAGGGACTCACTGAATATAAAGTTTTATTAAATTTCGCGCATTCGTTCTTGAGATAGAGCGCCCACAAAAATTTTGTCACATACAGACAGACGGACAGAGTGACAGACAGACAGAGTCACAGACAGACATTTTCTAAAAAACAGTCCAATCGTGTTCAGGACCTTCTAAAACGTATAAATCCGTCGAAAACCGGAAGTCGAAAATTTTCATGAATCCAATACTTTTTTCTTGTAAAGATAGAAGAATGTAAAAAGAAAGGCTTAAAATTTGTTTGATGATACTGTGTTTACGAATATGATCAAGGGTCTGGACCAGTTTGGACCTCGTCACAACAGAATCATTATTTTATCCATGAATTTAATTCATTTGCTGAGTAAAAAGTATTTTGGGGCTTCACGCAGAAGTGCAAGTTGAACTTAAAAAAAAAAAAAAAAAAAAAAAAAAAAAAAAAACAATGGCACTCCGGGAGTGCCGACAGAAGTGAAAACTTGAACAATTACGTGTGTATTTTTTGAATCGTCAGGAAATGTTTTATTGTGCAGGAAATACTTTTAAATGAAGTGTTTTTTTTATTCATTATTATAAACTACTACTACAAAAATTATATTACAATTTTCGTTTAATGCACTATTGTACATGAAAAGTAATGCATATTATTTTACATAGAAAAATTGCAATCTATTGCTTAAAACGTAAATTTACAAATACATAAAATATGAAATTTAATTAATTGGTATTCTTTGAAATGAATACCAATGAAACTTATGAATTTTCATCCACAATTTTAACAACTCTCAATACATTCATCATTTCTTCCATGAGATGTAGTTTCATATCTTTTGTAATAACATTTATCTCCAAAATAGGGTTCCCGCTTCCTATCACTCCAAAAATTATGACTTCTTTGCTGCCTGTCTTGTTTACGGTATTCATGAACAATATGCTTTTTTTCTATCTTCATACTGCGCGTATTGTTAGCGGTATCTATAATTTCTATCAACAAACTTTTCTTTTCTATAAAATGATTTCACTTCATTTCCGTATCAGTAACCATGTTTCTTAAAACTTTCCTGAAATATTTCCCTATTTTAATTTTTACTTTTTATATTACTTCCGTCTATTTCTTTTCTCGTGCTAGTTAAATTATAATATTTTCCGTGTTTTGTTATTTCATTTTCATCTTTTGATTTGGTCTCGCGAGTTGAGTCACTTTTATCTGTTTTCACCGCGCGCGCTAAATTTATCTTGAAATAATTTTCTGAATTATTTTTATTCATAATACCAATCATTTCGTTTTCTGCACGTGAACTATTTCCTTTTGATACTTTCGCTTCATTGTATGAATTGGCAACATAATTTAATTTGGTGTCGGTAACAGTAACGGTAACGGTGTCGCGAATTCAATGGTTTTTTTTCTATCTCAAAAAATGCCCAACGCGCCTAAAGAAGTTTTCACTTCAAAAAATGATTTCTCCCGTCCCACCATTTCTAGAGTAATAAAGGTGATTATTTATTTTGACAGTTAAATTTCCTGAAGATACTGGATATATTACTAGTAGTAAATAGTAATACAAATATGAAAGAAATGAAACTGCCGATTGAAAGTTTTAAATCTATATTAATAAAAGAAAGTTTCGCCCTGTGTGTGTGTCTGCGATGGCTAGGAAAATCTAGCGCACCTAGAGGTCTGAAAATTTAGGTGAGGGTAGTCCAAGGCCTCTCCTGGTTGATCAGAGTCTCAGAATTTTAATATTTTGAAAATTAGAGTAAGTTATTAATTAAAAATTGATCAAATATCACAAACAAAAAAGCACCCTTCCGAAATCCGCGCGCGCATGCTCAGAAGCCCCTTTTACGCACCTTCTGTGAATAGAAGAAGCAAAGCACGAGTCAGCCAGTTTCCTTTTCCGTTTTTCTAAATTCGCCACGGGCGAACGGCTGGAAAAACGAAAAACGGTCTCGTTACGTGTGGAACGTTCCTGTCGGTTCGAAAAAATTTCCCTTTTAACGCTTTCAAAAAAAAAAAAAAAATATATATATATATATATATATAAATATAAATAATCAAGAAGCGTCGAATTCATGTTTTATATTTTACCCCGTTTTCTGAGTCTCGCATCCGCCAGACTACAAGAGATACGGAAAAACAGAGTTCACCAAATTAAAGATCTGACTTTGCCCTTTTCAAAGTTAGCTTTGGTTTTAAAAAATACGAAAGTTAACTCTTCGAAAAAGTATATTTTCTGTACACCGTTTCGCACTTTTCGGGATTTTTAAAAATTCGCATCGGCAGTTCTGAGCGAGTTACGAAAATCTAAAAATATTAGACAATATTTACATTCGTTCCCTTTTCAACATCTGCAATCGTTTTTGAAAAATACGAATATTAACCCTTCGAAAAAAATTCGCGCGCATTGAAAATTCCGATTTTCTGCGATATATAAAATCGTGCATAGGCTCTTTAAAATAACCAAACAAAAAACAAACACACCAAAGGACATCAGCGTTCTACCGCGTTCAGACAGAAACCTTTAGTTAAAAAAAAAAAATTAACGTTAACCCTTTCGAAAACCTAAGTCAATTTCACACTTTTAACGATTTCTCCTATCTTTAAAAATTCGTTTACGAAGAAGAACTAAAAATGGCGCGCCTAGTCAACGTTCATTTGCTTTTTAAAATCTGGTATCCGTTTCGAAAAATTTTAATTTTAACCCTCCGAAAAAAATCGTTTCCAAAACTCACTCAAGCGATTTTCGTTTTTCGTCCCAGGTTTAAAAATTGGCATCGATTCGGGAAATGTAAATACGGACAAACAGAAGACACCAGATCATAGACACGTTTATTTTTTCGCGATTTCCGCTATTTTGGCAATGTTTGCCCGTGGTTAAATTTCAATGCCCGGGCAACGCCGGACGTGTCATCTAGTACTAAATAAAATGATTTCAATATAAAACTGCGGAGCTGACGTTTGAAGCTACTGATCTGCAGATTTACTAGTTCCATTCCTACTATAAATTTAATTAATATTTACAATTTTTTTTTTTATGTACAAAGTTCTTTATTCAGAGACGAATAAACGAACATTTAACACTAAAAACAATAGATTTTTAACAATTTGTGTCGCTTAAAAAATTGTCTTTATTTGAATGGGGAGGTTTTGAGCCTCATCTTACACTATTTCTCTTGAACATTATTCTATGATTCCTAAATGGTTTGATTGATTGCCAGATTATAACATATGGAAAGCAGGGCTTAAAAAATCTGGCTGAATATATATATAAAAAAAATTATTAACCACATGGAATTAATTTTATTGTTTAAAGGTACTGATAGTTGACACTTCAGTGAGTGGGGTTTTAGATTCCAATGGCAACATTCTTCCATTGGTTTTTGGGGCATTAGAGTTTGGCGATAGTTTTACCGAAATTTTTTTTCAGTAAGACGTTTTAAATGTATCGTTTCCAATATGACGTAATCTTCAAAGTTTTCTTCCTATGATAAAACTTTAAAATATTTAATTGAAGGAAAATATTATTATTTATGATGTTTTAAAATTTGCAATAATAGGTAAAATATTTTGTCGAAATAAATTAATATCTCGTGTAAATATATTTTTATATTGAAACTGTTTGGAGATATTGTTATTTGAGCATTTTAAATATGACGTAAGTTTCCCTATTTAATGCTTTGAACGCGTAATAATTTAATTATTTCTCTTTTTAATATTCACGTGCAAGTATATTACTTAATTTTCTGCAATTACTGCTTTTAACACGTGTTCATTTAATTATATTTTTAAAGTTTTATTTCTGTTTTTGATAGATAGATAAATACATTTTTTAATTGAAAGGGAATATTATTATGTGCGCTATTTTACAAATTTGCAACAATTGAAAGAAATTCTGCGCTTTAGTTGAATATTTTTATCCATTAATGAGTGGGTTTTTAAAGTTTTGATCTTGCGTTAATGAAGACATTTTCAAAATTTTATGATTTTCAGCGTAACAGTAGCTATTCAGCTGTAAGTACATAAAATTTCAAGTCTCTAACTTCTACAGTTTCTGAAAACCGACTCTGTGACGGACAGACAGAAAAGCGACATGAATAAGGTTTCGTGAGATGAACAAAACCCTAGAAAAAGAACAAATCAAAAGCAAAATCGCTACTCAGATTTTATCTAATCAAATTTTCATATGCATTTTTCTTAGCCTGACGCAAAAGATAAATCACCAAATATTGCTTGAATTGCAATCTTTCACATTGAATAATTTTTTAAGCATTACGAAATTTCCGTCAAAATTAGCTTTAAGTTCAAATATCATGACCCATGACAAAAATGACCACTAATCGAAAGTTCTCGAACATGTAACCCAGCCCAATAGTCTTCTCGTGCCCGAAAATGGTAGAATACAAAATTTAGTCAAAATCGTTTGAGCCGTTTTTTAAGTACAATTAACTTGACCCTGACCCATGATGACCCACTAATCGAATTTTCTTGAACATGTGACCTAGCCCAATCCCCAATGGTTTTCTGGTGCCCCAGAACGGTTGGATGCAAAATCGTTAGAGCCGTTTCTAAGATAAAATTTGCATAACCACACACACACACAAGATTTGCTCGTATTAGAATATAATGATATGTTCATTTTATAATATTATCTCTCATCAAAACTGTTTTTCTTTTTTTCCCCTTTTTAAAAAAAATTTGAATAAAATTAGCAACAGTTTTTTTTAATTATTTTTTTTATCACAAACCATAATGGTCGCCAAAAAATGACCAATAGTAACCTTTTCGTACAAAATAACAGAACTTTCCATCATAATTCTATAATTAATCTACGTAGAATGATATGTTACATACTAAAACCTGTTGAAGGGGCGAGGCCAACGAGGTAAGCGCGTAACATCAGAATATTAAATTCTTCAAATTAAAATTAACTCTGGTCTTCAAATACAGAAAGAAAAGGAATTGCTTACCTTTTCTATGGTCTATCCAATTTATGAAATATCCACTGGTTTATATATATCAACTATTTGATAACTTATAAACACTTCTTGAATAATTCTATTTTGCACCACCGCTGAAATAAGACTTGTAAAAAATTATATTAATGCACAATTCACATTGAATAAATAAGTTCACGTTTGGATTGATTTTAAAAATTATATTTTACATTACTTAAAATTTTAAAAGGTTTACATTTAGATTAATTTTAACATCAGGAAACATTTTTTCCTGTGACTTTACAGAATGAAGGATAGTAATACACTGACTCATTTTCGCAAAGTTTGGAAAGTTACGAGTAAAGTTTCATCATTTCTTTGAAACAAATTGACGTTGAATAATTGTCCTTTTAAATGTTTTAGTTCTGTAATAAGTTTATAATGGCATAATCACAAATAACAAATTATAAACATACTTCACATTATTAGAAGAGATGATTATAACGAGGTAATAAATATCTATTGCTTGATAAACTTGAAACTTAAGAGTCATAAATTAGGTCACTTGTTTTGAAGAGATGAGAGAAAAAATATCGTTGGGTTTTTATCTGCGTGCTTCATCATTTTCTTTCTTTATTTATTTTACTTTGAGTGGAAAATATTAAGTGATTGAAATGAATGGATTAGTTTTCTACAATTTCCCCCTTAATCCGTTCATGGGGATTAACTAATATTTTCATTGAATTTCTGTGTTCGATGAATCGAGGCTTGGGTAAAGGTTTGGTAAGTGCATCAGCTATCATTTTTTCTGTTGGAAGATATCTTAACCCAATTATGCCTTCTTCGCTATATTGTTTAATGGCATTAAATTTGACGTCGATGTGCTTTGATCTTTTCGTGAATTTTTCTGATTCAACCATTTTTATGGTACTTTGATTGTCTTCATATAAAGTGATTGGTTTTTGCTGTGGAAAGCCTAGATCGTCAAGTAACTTCAATAACCAAATTATTTCTTGGCTAGCATGTGCTGCGGCCACATATTCAGCCTCTGCTGAAGATAAGGCAATGCAACTTTGCCTTTTCGTCGTCCACTGAATTGGGTTGTTGCCCAACATATATAATATTCCCGATGTTGATCTGCGGGTTTTGGTATCACCTGCCCAATCGGCATCAGCGAATACTTTTAATATTGGTTTTTCATTAGTGTTAATTATTAATTTTAGTTCTTTAGTATGATATAGATATCTTATTATTCTTTTTACGGCTTGCCAGTCTTTTTCGCGAGGATTCTCATTTCGTCTACTTAAAATGTTTACTGCTGCTGAAATGTCAGGTCTCGTTATGGTTGTTATATAAAGCAATGAACCAAGTGCCTGGCGATATTTAATATTATTTGGCATTAAATTATCATCATCATTTAATTTGTTATATCCTGGTTCCATTGGAGTTTTGCACGGTTTGGAGTTTTCAAGATTGAACTTTTTCGCTAAATTTTCAATCTTAATTTTTCGATCAAGAGAATAACCGTTAGGTAATTTCTGAATTTGAGTACCTAAATAGTTACTAATATTGCCTAGATCCTTTAATTCGTATTCTTGTTTTAGAGAATTTACGATTTCTTCTATTATTTCATCTTTGCTGGCAATGAGTATATCATCAACATATATTATTATGTACGATGTATGATCTTTTTCTTTTCTAGTGAAAAGACATGTGTCTGCTGTACTTTGGATAAAGTTCAAGTTGTCTAGTGTTTCAGCGATTTTAATATGCCAAGCTCTGGCGGCCTGTTTGAGGCCATAGATCGCCTTTTTGAGCTTGCAAACTTTTTCAGGAAATTGTTCGTTTACATAGCCTTCAGGTTGATTTATATATATTTCTTAAGTTCCCATGAAGAAAAGCTGCGTCAATATCTACATGTCGCACATTCAAATTATTATAAGCTGCTGCTAAAAGAAGTGTTTTGATGGTACAATGTTGTGCTACTGGTGAAAATGTTTCTTGATAATCTTCCCCATATTTTTGACTGAAACCTTTGGCAACAAAACGTGCTTTATATTTTTGTGTATTTCCTGAACTATCAATTTTTCGTTTGAAAATCCATCTACTTCCTATGATTCTTTTATTAAGAGGAGGATCGACTAGATCCCATGTATTATTTTTCATTAACGATTGTATTTCGTTTTCAGTGGCTTTAAGCCAGTTTTTCTTTTCTAGTGGATTGTTTATTTTGATAAGCTGTTTCCAGTTTTCAGGTTCTGTTGTATCGCAATCATTTGCTAAAGCAATAAAATTGTCGGAAGTATATCTTTGAGGTGGTACTCCTCTGTTTTGTCTTTCAGATCTACGAGGTTGATGTGTTTCTGATTGTTTGGGCGCGTCAGGTGTACAGGGTGTGTCACCTATTTCTATTTCAATGTATTTTTTATCTTCAATTAATTGTTCGTGTTCATTAATTTTCTCGTTTAAATTGTTCAGTTTTTCTTCCAGAAATTTTACAGATCTGGAAATTATTATTTCACCATTTTTAGTGAAAACGCGGTATCCCTTTGTATTATTATCATAGCCCATGAAGATACCCTCTTCAGCTGTGTCATCTAGTTTAGATCTTTTGTGTTTGTTTATGTAAGTGTATGCTTTACAGCCAAATACACGTAAATAATAGAGATTTGGTTTTCTTTTGAACCAAATTTCATATGGCGTTTTATTTGTCAATTTAGTGGGGAGCCTATTTTGGAGGTGATTAGCAGTATTTATCGCTTCACCCCAGAACCTATGAGGTAAATTTGCTTCCGATAATAGGCTTCGTGTCATTTCAATTAAGCTTCTGTTTTTTCTCTCAGCAATGCCATTCTGGCTGGGACAAAATGGAACTGTGTATTCATGTTTTATACCATGTTCCCTTAGAAGGCTTCTGTATTATTTCCTATGTATTCCCCACCGTTATCCGATCTAATCGCCGTCGGATATTTCCCTTGTCTGGTTTTGACCATTTGTACATAGTCTTTTATTTTTTCATAAACTTCATCTTTACCTTTTAATAAGTATATAACTGTGAATCTAGAACTGTCATCTATGAATGTAAGGAAGTAATTTTTTCCTCCTATTGTGGGTGTTTTAAAGGGCCCACATAAATCAGTATGTACTAAATCTAATACTTTTGTTGTTTTATTTTCGATAGATTTAGAGTACGGCGCACTTGTTGACTTTGTTTTTATACAGGTTTCACAGTTTGTTTTATGATTACAGTTATTTATTTTTATCCCACTGGCCAAGTCATTTTTGACTAATTCTTTTATACTTTCATTATTTCTGTGGCCAAGGCGTTTATGCCAAATTTCGAGGCAATCTTTATTTCTGCAATCATGTGCAATGTTTATTTTATTTTGAGAACTTTCTTCTAGTGTTTCAACTTGATATAAGTTATGTTTCTTAAATGCTTCTAAGTATATATTTCCATTGCACGATAGTATGCATTTTTCATTTTCGAAAAATACTTTGTAGCCATGTTCTGTGGCTTTACTTACGGAAATTAAATTTGATTCCAATTGTGGAACAAATAACACATTTTTAAGTGTAATTCTATTTATACATCCATCAGATGTTTTTGTCATTATTTGTGTTTCGCCGGTTCCGTAAGAATTTAATGTATTCCCATTAGCAATTGTTACTGTAGTTTTTTCAGTATCGTTGAATTTTGTAAATATATCCCTATCGTTCGCAATATGCGACGACGCTCCTGAGTCAATTAACCAGGTTTTATTAGCGGGATTTACAATTATGAATGCTGCATCTTTATGTTCACTTTTATTTATTTGTACCTGTTCATCTGTTTTTGATTCATTCATTTTATTTTTACTATCACCTTTTGTATTTTCAAAACACAACGATGTGTACTTTTTGTATTTGTATTGTGTTTTAGGTGTAGTGGTCTGTGTGTTTCTGTTCTTGAGATGCCAGCATTGTTTATAAGTGTGATTTGATTGTTTACAGTAGGTACAATATTTGTTCTGCCCTTTATAATCTTGAGTGTATTTCTTTTGTGTTTTAAACACCTTTTGTGAGTTTTCAACTTGCTCACTATTTTCTACCCGTTTATTAAATTCATCAGTAAGTTTGCTCTTGATGAATTCGAGAGTTAATTCAATTTCATTTCGGGCTTCGAGAGCTGTTATTAGTGTATTATAACTCGCAGGTAACGAGCACAATAGAAGTGCAGATAAATGCGAGTCGGTTATGTTCTCTCCTATTGCGGAGAGCTTATCTTTTATTTCCAGTCAGGGCCGTAGCGAAAGAAAATTTTCGGGGGGGCAAAAGGCAAGATTGGCCGACTCAAAAATGTTTCAAATCCGACTAATGTAAAATAGTCAATCTGTCGCATTATTTCTTAATTAATAGTTTTTACAATTAATTTTAACTGATTAATTATAATTGATAGTTAAAAATAAAATATATGATTTTGTATTACTAAAATGTTTCTTTGATATAACTCAGTAATTATTTAAAAGATTTACCAAGAACTTTACTGGAAAAAAAAGAATATGTATTGATAAGAAAAAATCCTACAGTTATATTTGTGAGAAACACGTTTGTTTAGAATGATAGAATGCAGTGATAGTTTAGTAAATAGAACGTAGTTATTTTCAAAATAAAAGCTAAATAAAAATGTGATCTCTTAGTTCTAAAAATTATGATAGTGTAGTGAATGGGAAGTACTTTCAATATTTTATTAGCATGCGATAGAAATTAATTTGAACTTTATATTCCAATTAGAGATAATATCATATGGAATTAACAACATACACTTTCAGTAATTCTAATTGTAAAACTAAAAAATGCACACTATAGGGGTACTGAAAATATTTGGAGGGGCCTCAAAATTTAATTGCGCCTGGGGCCTCTTGAGTGCTTAATCCACCACTGATTGTGTTTTATAGGAATGTCAAGGGACCGACAGAAACATTTGAATTATCCACGATTTCGAATTATACACGTTCGAATTATTCAAGTTTGACTGTACTCTTTTTACATGAACACATCACACTGAAAAAAGCAAACCATTCATACCTTTCTTATCACCATTCCCTCTCGAGTGGTTTCCACTTTCCAGACATGTTGATAACTTCTTCGAACTTTTTGCAGCCTCCCAGTTTCTTCTTTTTAGAATCTGTCTTTTTTTATTTCCACTTGGCTGGTGCCGAATTCGTTTTATAATATAAACTATGATCTCAACACAAGCAAAGTAAGATTAACCCCTTGGGGATGAGCGACACGTATACGTGAAGCATAAGATGCTCAGAATCCTTGATTATTCCCACCAGTTAATTTTTATTGTAAGCTTTGCCTTATTTAATGACAGCATTTCTGCGATTCAATTAGGCGAAAATTTCTGCTTTGAAAAACCGGTGATTAAAAATTCCGTAAAAGACGCTCGTCACGCAGGGGTTAAGTAATAAACTATCGTACTATCACTACTATGCGACTCTCAACTGCTCTGACAGTCCGATATTGATGAGCAGTTAGTAAACGAATGACATATCATGAATAGCACTAGCTCACTGCACGTCCTAGCCTGAAAATCACACGGAATTGACTCATCACTCTGCAGGTACTTGGCGCGACATGACACATTCGACTCGACATTATGCTGTCTGCTCTAGAGATAAAGGTGAAAATAAGGAATTTTTCTTAGTAGCCACTGGCCGGTAGGTTGATTTTCTTTAGTAGCCAGTTACTGGCTAGTGACAATTTCTTTAGTAGCCAGTAAGTACATTCATGTCACTGAATATTTAATTTAAACAAAATTAATGACTTTACAGTAAAGAAACAATATATGTACTAAATAAAAATATTTTAATTTATATTGTTTCAAATAAACTTGTGATATTAATTTCCAATCTATTTTAAATTAAAAAAAAAGTCCTTCCGGCCTGTACCGGGAGGAAAAGGTAGCTTTCCTATATCTTCGTTTTAAAATTTTAGCTAATGTTACACGAAAAGAGCAAGCTAAAATGCAAAGAAACGTTTACAAAAGATTCGTTAATACTGAATTTGAATAAGAAATTCGCCAAATTATTGAGCAATAGCCAAATTGGCTTCATTTATGAAGACTTATTTTGATCGCCAAATTTGGCGATATTTCGCCAAATGTCGCCCAATTTTGTCGCCAATGTCGCCAATTTTGGCGTTAACAGATATGAACATATAGTTTTATGCGTATGATTGGGAAAATTATTACAACAATGAAAGAAAATAATATGCGAGTAATCGCGTTAATGTGCTATTTTGTTTCAAAATGTCAGCCACCCTAGAATTTCAAACTGCTCTATCTCAGCCATTTTTTAAGATAGAGGTAAACCAAAAAAAGCTCTGGAATCCTTGTATCAAGGCCTAAAACGTAATTAAAAAATAAATTTGAATTTTTAAATTTTTTGTATATTTATTTTAGATTTTAAGTTATTTTACATCTTTAAATGGCCGCCATCTTGAAACAAGATGGCGGACCAAGCTGGCCAACGAACTCGGTCGAGACATTAGTGACCTTAATACACACAATTAGTTTCATCAAAATCGATTCATAATTACGGGCGTTATCGTATGACATAGGTCAGATATATATATATATATATATATATATATATATATATATATATATATATATATATATATATATGGATATATCTATATATATAAATCAACATTTGGACGGAGGGTGGTTTTGGGGTCTGGGGGTCATGATCGGTGAAAATATATCGAAATTTTCCGGAACTGCTTTCCTCCGAACGGCTGCAATAGGTAGCTTTATACTTTTAGGTAGCTTTCAATACAAAAAAGTATAAAGCTACCTATTGCAGCCGTTCGGAGGAAAACAGTTCCGGAAAATTTCGATATATTTTCACCGATCATGACCCCCAGACCCCAAAACCACCTTCCGTTCAAATGTTGATTTATATATATAGATATATCCATATATATATCTGACCTATGTCATACGATAACGCTCGTATTTATAAATAGATTTTGATGAAACTAATTGTGTGTATTAAGGTCACCAATGTCTTGACCGAGTTCGTTAGCCAGCTTGGTCCGCCATTTTGTTTCAAGATGGCGGCCATTTAAAAATTTAAAACTAAATTAAATATACAAAAAAGTTAAAAATTCAAATTTAATTACGTGTTAGGCCTTGATATGATGTTTCTAGAGCATTTTTTGGTTTACCTCTATCTTAAAAAATGGCTGAGATAGAGCAGTTTGAAATTCTAGGGTGGCTGACATTTTGAAACAAAACAGCACATTAACGTGATTACTCGCAAATTATTTTCTTCCATTGTTGTAATAATTTTCCCAATCATACGCATAAAACTATATATTCATATCCGTTAGCGCCAAAATTGGCGACATTGGCGACAAAATTGGCAAAATTAGCGACAAAATTGGCAAAATTTGTAACATTTGACGAAATATCGCCAAATTTGGCTACCAAAATAAGTCTTTATAAATGAAGCCAATTTGGCTATTGCTCAATAATTTGGCGAAATTCTTATTCAAATTCAGTGTTAACGAATCTTTTGTAAACGTTTCTTTGCATTTTATCTTGCTGTTTTCGTGTAACATTAGCTAAAATTTTAAAACGAAGATATAGGAAAGCTACCTTTTCCTCCCGGTACAGGCCGGAAGGACTTTTTTGTATTGAAAGCTACCTAATAAGTTAACAGCAAAGTTATACACAACAGGCTTATGTGGCTAACTACATAAGTCCCACTATGCTTTGGTACTTGTGTAGCTAACTACATATGTACCTTTCTTTTTTAAATTATTTGTCTAGAATTAAGATCTGATAATAATAAAATAGGTATGTTTATTCACTAAGTAATAACCCACAACATGATATTCATTACACATGCACAACCTGAGACCCGTGGGCCAAAATCTCCAGAAATTCAGGAATTGTGTATTTCACCAATTAGTTTCGGAAAAAAATGTAAATTTCGTCAAAGGGACACATAAAAACCATGAATTTCATCAATCACGTACGTAAAAATCATGAATTTCATCGATCACGCGCGTAAAAATCAGGAATTTCATCGATCGCACACGTAAAAATTATGAATTTCGTCGATCGCGTGGGTAAAAATCATGAAATTCATCGACAGAGCACGGAAAAATCATGAATATCGTCGAACGGGTGTGTAACAATCCTGAATTTCGTTGATTGGGCGCATACAAATCATGAATTACGTCGACCGGGCATTTAAAATTCATGAATTTCGTCATTTGGTAGCGTAAAAATCATGAATTTAGTCGATCGTCGCGTAAAAATGATGAATTTCGTCGATCGGGCGTATACAAATCATGAAGTAAAAATCATGAATTTCGTTGATCGGGTGCATAAGAATCATGAGTTTCGTCGAACGGGCATGTAAAAATCACAAATTTCATCGATCGCACGCGTAAAAATTATGAATTTTCTCGATCGTGTGCGTAAAAATTATGAATTTTCTCGATCGTGTGCGTAAAAATTGTGAAATTCGTTGAACGGGCACGTAAAAATCATGAATATCGTTGATCGGGTGCGTAAAAATCATGAATATCGTCGAACGGAAGCACACAAATCATGAATTATGTCGACCGGGCACATAAAATTCATGAATTTCGTCATTTAGGAGCGTAAAAATCACGAATATAGTCAATCGGGCACGTAAAAATCATGAATTTCGTCGATCGGGCGTGTACAAATCATGAAGTAAAAAATCATGAATTTCGTAGAACGGCCGCTTAAAAATCAAGAATTTCGTCGATCAGGCGGATATAGGAAAATCCTGCATTCGGCCGGTGCTTTCCATATTTTTAATCGCCAGTTTTTCAAGTTTAATCGACGAGTGGAGACTGGCGAGTGCTTATTTTCACCTTTATCTAGAGATGCTTTTGCATGCGAAGCGTATGGAGTATTTGAACGGACACGCAAAAACATTTACTCTAGCACTTTGATGGATTTTTA
Source organism: Maratus michaelseni (assembly GCA_963931845.1). Classification (NCBI taxonomy): domain Eukaryota; kingdom Metazoa; phylum Arthropoda; class Arachnida; order Araneae; family Salticidae; genus Maratus; species Maratus michaelseni. The sequence continues at coordinate 13,591,350 of OZ007588.1, forward strand.
CTTTCTTCTATCTATAATAGAAGAAAGTATTGTAATCGAAATTTTTTTCGACTTCCGGTTTTCGACGGATTTACACGTTTTAGGGGTCAGAGGTTCCGAAAAACATGTTTTTACAAAATGTCTGTCTGTCCGTCCTCATTGTATCATCGAAAAGTGTATGAAGTTATGCTTCAAATTGAACCACATTTTTTTTCTATGTTTTTGGCTATGGCAAGCAAGTTCTATTAGAATTTGGGGATATTTCGACGAAAGGGGGCGCTGTGATAGCCCTTTAACGATTTCAAATTCAAAAAGATGTGCAAATTCAAAAAAATTAGAAATCCTAAAAGTTTTTTTCGTTAAATGTTCGGCCTTGATCCGAAGAATCCGGAGCAATTTTTGTTTTGCCTCTATCACCTCTACATTTTACCTAAGACAGCAGAATTCATCCATAAACGGGTTTAATTTATGAGTTTTAGTTAACACAGTTTAGGCAAATTTCCTTTCATTGTTGTAACGATTAATCCTATTATATGCTTATCACTATATATTTATATTCGCCAACGTCAAATTCTCGCAAAAATTGGCGACAGTTGGCGGAATATCGCCAAATTTGGCAACCAAAATAGGTTGCCATAAATGAAGCCAACTTGGCTGTAGAGGACTAATTTGGCGATTTCTCATTCAAATTCAATGTTGACGAGAACTGGGATTGAATCTTCTTTAATTAGGTTCCACGCATTTTACCTTCGTGTTTTCCAGTAAAATTAGCTAAAATCGTAAAACCGAGGAATAGGGAGGCTATCTGTTCCTGTCAGTTCAGGCCAGAAGGACTTTTCGTAGTTTAGTATACATCAGTTGATCGCATCCCGGTAACCCGACGATTCGCAAGCAGCTGACGTACAACAGAATGACGAAAAATATTGATTTTATTTGCGATGTGATAGCGAATTTTGAAGTATTAACATGACTGAGGTAGAAGAAAGTTTTGGGATTGGCACATCCGACTAGTTTTTATTATTAACATTTAGCTAGGTGCTGGGTATTTTATAGGAAGTTAGATTAGATATTAAAATACAATAATTTTTTAACCATCAGTTTGGGGTCCCGGGGCAGTGCCCCGGCGGTAGTTACGGTCCTGAAACGCTGAACTATTTATATTGTTTTAAGTGCAAACGTGTTAATGTTCCGCAATCGCTTCAAGTTTTTTTTTTTACCATAAAACTACTTTTAATAATTTAATTTTTCCTGTAATCTTCTACTTTCTGAATTCTTTATTAAAAAAATAATTCCTCTTACGTATGATTTAGTTTTTAAAAAAAGTAATCGCTAACATGTACCGTAATTTCCGGCGTAAAATCCGCGGATCAAACAATTATGTTTAGACCCAGAAATTTTATTTAATAATTGAAGTAAAATATTTACAGCGACCTAGTATGTTCTATTATATAAAATAAAATTTCTGGGTCGAAACATAACTGTTTGATCCGCGGATTATACGCCGGAAATTACTATAATCAGGGTATACAATAAATATTAAGTAATTAATAAAAGCTCCAATTCTAATTTTTATAATAACAAGTGAAAAATCAGTGAAAATTATGTAATTATGTTATGTTGGCACAAGCATATAAATTTAGTTTTAGTTTTATCAAAAAAAAAAAAAAAAAAAAAAAAAGTAAGAAGTTTTTTAGGTATTAAATGTTAAATGCACGGATATTTTTTTAATTTATTCATTTTCTTTTTCTAAATAGTTTTAAAAATTCTTCGTTTTTATTTTCCAAACGTTCTAAAACAGTTCCAAAGGGCGTAAACATCATATCGTTGCTAGAACCTACTTACTAGGTATCAAGTATAAAATTTCTTGAATTTTCTTAAGCGACTTTCACATTCGGTCGGCCTAGTTTATATATTGATAGTTTTTATCTATGTAAGTTGCGAGTGTTACTGTAGGACAAATTTCTGATATTTTCAAATCAATAGATCAGATTAATTTTTTCCCCTATTGCCCTATGTATCGATGGCCGACTTAGCTTTTCCATGTGTGGGTAAGGTATAGTATATGTCCAACATTTCGGGCTCTGCAGTCAAGACTTATACATGATAATTTTTTTTCAGTGGGTAGGCCGACTAGCTATTTATGTGATTCGAAAATGTGACAGAACACGTGACTTTCATACCGGCTGACCAGACAGATCTATTGAAACCATTACTTTTTTTACTCATAACTTATCTATTGCTTATGACTAGCTTTTGCCATATGATTGTAAGGGTGTAGTGAAATGCATTCTGAAGACTTAAAGTCCTGCCAACCAGAATTTTCCGAATTGTTTTTTTTTAATCGGCCTACTGACATACTACAGAAACACTAATTAAATCTGCTGATAAGCCGACTGAATCCTTTTACCAAACATTGGGGGGGCAGCTGCCCCCCCAGCCCCCCCGCTCGCTACGCCCCTGTTTCCAGTATATTAGTAATGTGTTTGTGCATGTTCCCATTTTCGGGAAGTTTTGCACTATACAATTTTCTTAACAAATACAATTTACTGGACAAATTGGCTCTCTCGTGAATATTTTTTAAACTATCCCATGTCTGTTTTGCTGTTTCTAAATGTTTTACATGAACTATTTGCGTATCGTCTATACTCAGGTTTATTAAAGCGCGAGCTTTTGCATCCTTTTTTCTCCAATCTTCGTTAATTGGTGTAGGGGGTTCCTGAGTTACGAGTTCGTACAAATCTTCCTTAATTAACAACATATTAATTTTAAACTTCCATATAGAATAATTATTATTGTTTAATTTATCTACTAATTGCATTTCCTTTATTGTCGCCATCTCGGAGAACTTGTTTATACAGTTTTTAAAGTTTTATTAGTTTAAATAGTTTATTAAATTCAATTATGTTTTCTTGAATTTTTAATCTAGCATAAGAGCTGAGTATTATTTTTATTAATTAGAATCAATTATTAATCCTTAAGAATAAATTCTGAGTTCATATATTCATCAGGCTCATGATCACTGTTGAAGGGGCGAGGTCAACGAGGTAAGCGCGTAACATCAGAATATTAAATTCTTCAAATTAAAATTAACTCTGGTCTTCAAATACAGAAAGAAAAGGAATTGCTTACCTTTTCTATGGTCTATCCAATTTATGAAATATCCACTGGTTTATATATATCAACTATTTGATAACTTATAAACACTTCTTGAATAATTCTATTTTGCACCACCGCTGAAATAAGACTTGTAAAAAATTATATTAATGCACAATTCACATTGAATAAATAAGTTCACGTTTGGATTGATTTTAAAAATTATATTCTACATTATTTAAAATTTTAAAAGGATTACATTTAGAATTATATTAATTATAGCATCAGGAAACATTTTTTCCTGTGACTTTACAGAACGAAGGATAGTAATACACTGACTCATTTTCACAAAGCTTGGAAAGTTACGAGTAAAGTTGCATCATTTCTTTGAAACAAATTGACGTTGAATAATTGTCCTTTTAAATGTTTTAGTTCTGTAATAAGTTTATCATGGCATAATCACAAATAACAAATTATAAACATACTTCACATTATTAGAAGAGAACGATTATAACGAGGTAATAAATATCTATTGCTTGATAAACTTGAAACTTAAGAGTCATAAATTAGGTCACTTGTTTTGAAGAGATGAGAGAAAAATTATCGTTGGGTTTTTATCTGCGTGCTTCATCATTTTCTTTCTTTATTTATTTTACTTTGAGTGGAAAATATTAAGTGATTGAAATGAATGGATTAGTTTTCTACAAAACCTTCCCTGAAAAATTATCTATCTAACAGTGAAAGTTTCATCAAAGTCCATTTGGCATCGAGTTATAAGCAGTCGGAACGAAATTTCATTTGTATTTTATAAATAGAAATTTCTTAAATAAAAAATTATTTAAGAAAGAAATTTAAGTACAGTGCACTCCCGATTATCCGGGTTAATGACCGGGAGAGGTTGCACGGACAATTGAAAAACATGGATAATCCGAAAACGCCTTTTTATTAAAGAAAAAATCAACATCAGTACAAATATATAAAAATTATAACATCAGCTGTATAACATCAAACTGGGAATTTTCCTTTTAATATTTACTACTGCTTAAAAAAATCTGTAATGCATCTTTGCTTCTGCTGTTTGTTCATCTCTTGTCTCATATCGGCACATATTTTACGAACCGCAGTAATCAAATCCTCTTTGTCCCATATAGTCTAAAAAAGTTAATATAGATTGTAGAGCAGTAGAATGAGAAATTGCATTTCTCTCATTTAGTACATCTTCTGCATCAGTACTATCATCACTATTAGATTTAACAACACAGTTAGAAATGTAGTCTTCATCTGTCAAATACTGGAAGCCAGGCTCACATGCATCCTTTTGAAACCAATCTTCTAAATTTTCGTCATCAAGATTTTCGAAACCGTCTAACTCCTTTACTTGTTCAAGAATAGTACTACTGTTTTCATATTCTTCTTGAATATTTGAAGAAGATTGTTCATCAAGCGGAATGATCTTTCTCCACGATAGTGATAACGTAGATGATTTTACCTTTGACCATGCTGCTGATATTCCATACACTGCATCCAATAACGAATATTGCTTCCAAAAATTTGGTAGTGTTTTAACTTCATGAATCAAATTTTCAAAAGGTCAGATCTGTAGTGCCGTTTAATTGCTGAAATTACACCTTGATCCATAGGCTGTATCACTGCTGTAACATTTGGAAGGAGAAATTTACTGGTAATCAATCCATCATCAGACACTAGGAAACTTTCATCTGGATGTGAAGGGGAATTGTCTAAAAGCAATACTGCTTTTTGGGTAAGCCTTTTGTTTGTAAATGTTTCCTGACTTCAGGAACAAACTGTTCATGGAACCATCGGAGAAAAATCTCCCGTGTCTTTCCATGCGCCCTTTTGATTGAAATAAACAACTGGTAAATTTTTTGGTTCTGCACCCTTAAACGAGCGGGGTTTCATAGCCTTTCTGATCATTACAAGTTTCATTTTATGGTCCCCTAGAAGCATTTGCGCAGCACATGATGGTAATGCGCTCCTTCGATGATTTGTGGCCTGGAGCTGACTTTTCCTCCCGTGAAGCAAGTGTTTTTGTTGGGAAACATTTCCAATACAAGCCTGTCTCATCGGCATTATAAATTTGATCGGGAATCAAATTTTTTCATCGATAAATTCTTGAAATTTCACACAAAATGATTCTGCAGCAGTCACACCCGCACTTAGACGTTCTCCTTGAATGCCGAATTCCATGAGTTGCTTGAACCGAGTGAGCCAACCAGGTGAAGCATTAAAATCTCCTTCTAATACTAGTGCTTCATGAAAAACTCTCGCTTTTTCGGAACACATGGCACCCAAAATAGGTATACCTTCTGCTCTTTTTTGATTAAACCACTGTAGTAGAGCAGAATCTAGATCTTTGTATGTTGACGTTTTCAGACTTTTTTGTTTCGAAAGTGCAGATTCGGCATCACAATCTCTCGTGAAGGTAATGAGTTTTTCTTTGTTCTTTTTTACATCAAATAAAATAAGTTGAAACTGGTGTGAAACACTAAGAACTAAAATAACTTCTTAAAACACCATAAAAACTTTAAAATGCGCTAGGCCTTTCGAAAGATCTGAGTCTTTCTTCATCAGGCGCAAAAAGACGTGCGTCTACTATGAAAGCAGCAGCAACGTTGCTGCTGCTTTCATAGTAGTAGTTTCTGAGGGATTTCTAATTTTTGTTTAACATTTAAAACATTTCGTGTTCATTTTACACCAATCCTTTTTACCAGTAAAAAATTTCAGGCTACTAACTGACAGGGTTGTTTGATTTAAATCAGCTTGATTTAAATCGTGATTTAAATCATGATTTAAATCAAATGATTTTTTAAAAAAAATCTTTGATTTAAATCAGTTTTTTTAACATTCATATTTACTGGCTGAATAAGGATCAAATTCCTCATTCATGTTAAAATAAAAGTTAAAATCATTCATTTCAGATTAAAAATTACCTTTTAATAACATTAAATAAAACTTTTATAGATTAAAAATACTATTATATTATGAAAGTAAATGCAACACTGCATTAAAAATATTATCTATCCATAGTACATTCTCCAAAACTACTGATAAATACTTACTAATTTTTAAAGTTTTTTTTTTCTTAGTCACTTCCATTTTCAAAATGCTGAAGCTAAAGTTAAATCTATTTAATATAATAGTATTTTCAGTGGAGAGTCACTTTCTCTAAAGCAAATTATACATAATTCATAAGTTTGTTTTACATTTACCTGCAAATTACAATATCCTGTATGTTGATGTATTGATCATATAATGTGATCAATACATGAACTAATTATAACATAAATATTTGGACTGTTTGTCTAACATAGAATTAATTCCAGTTTCATGTTTCTTCTATAATTGAAAATACTTTAATCCCTGTAACTGATCCCTTTCCTCTTTCTTTTCCTAGAATTCATTGCTTATTGCAATGGAAAAAAATAAGAAATGTTATTGTACTATGCTAAGCACTAAGCAGTCATATTTGTATTGTCAAATAAGCAAGATTGTTTTCTAAAATTGATCATGGCTGAGTAAGGGGGGGAGGGGGCAAAAACACTGATAATTGATAGCTTCACACTTTTAGTTATAGGATTACCTTGCATTTGGTGCCTTAGAATAGTATAGTGTGAATTTGACTAATGATGAAAAAAAGAAAGCCTTACTTTTTGCTAAAGACAAATACAGTTCACATTTTATATCCGTGATAATGAAATTTCAAGGAAAATCTGATCCCTTTTCTGAATTTTTATTTGATGAAGACATCGTAACAAAGATTTCTCCCGTAGATTGGTGGAAAACACACTTTGATTCAGAAATTTGTGTACCCGATGGTGAGGGGAGTGTAAAGAAAGCCATAGAGCAACTGCTTACAGCAACAGCTACTTCTTCCTCCATGAAACAGATTTTTTCAACATATGGTTTAGTTCAATCTAAACTTAGAAATAAATTAGGAAATGATAAAGCAGCCAAATTGGCGTTCGTATACAAAACCTTAAATGCATAAATAGTTAAAAATGCTAATATAATTACATATATGTAAATAATTACAAAATAAAAACCAGATTTTGTAAGAGATTAAATTGTAATCTAATGTTAAACTATAATTTTATATTAATGATTAATGGTAATTATCTGTTTATAGATATTCACCAATGTTAAACTGTTTCTATTTAATATTTTGTCATAACTTAAAAATTATAGAATTGTTCTTGCATGATGCATAATAAATATATACCCATATGCATTTAGCATTCTTTTTGTATTTATTACACGTTGTTATATAAAATATGTGTTATTTGGAGTAATACACGAAAGAAAATTTTAATCATCTAAATTTGTTTGCAACAATTTTAAATTTCAATTATTTTGAATTCATATCTAGAAATTGTAATGAAATTAATAGAAATATGTAAATCTATGCAGAAAATATAAATAAATATGTGCAGAGTACACAAATAATATTATACTATAAGAATATTTAAAAAAATCAAAAAAATCCGATTTAAATCAAAAAAATCTGATTTAAATCAAAAAAATCCGATTTTTTTGATTTTTTAAAAAAAATCACGATTTTTAACAACCCTGCTAACTGACGATAACACCGCCAGATAGTATGTCATAAACCTCAATGCAAGAATAACTTATGAATACCTGCACCAAGAGATTTAGATCACGTGATTCAAACCCCTCCACAGCAAAGCGGGGCGAAGAAATGCGACACACATTTGGCCGAATGAAAATTTCTCCTTGCTAGCTGCAGGAGGGCCAAGAGAAAGAGCAGATCGCTATAGTCAACAGTTCGACACCCCCTCCCCCATCTCCTTTAATCCTACCTGTCAAACAGGTTCCAGAGCATTCGATTTTACCTCTATGCACTTCACAATACTGTCAGCCAAACCGCCACATCAACTTCGATTTTACGTGCATGATAAGCATGAAAATGTTTGTCTTTAAATTTTTTTTTGTGAGTCCGGAAGGACACCGGATAATCTGCGCACGGTAATCGAGAGTACACTGTATAGTGTTTAAGTGCTCATTGAAATATTATTTATTTTTGTGAATGATAAATTCTATTAACCCTTAGGTTGTTATGAACATGCTTAGCAGGTCCATCTGAGTCTAGTCCCACGAATATTATGGACGCACTGCATGCATCTATCTGAATTTCAGAGCCTGATTACCAACATGGCAAACTTCTACCATTATATTTTAATAGAAATTTTTGCCTTATTTAAACGCTGTACTCATGCAAAATTACTGTCATGAATAAGAAAAAACTTTCTATTCATTTTTACTGGTGGAAGTTAACCCTATTGGTAATGAGGTGTTTTTGAACGTTCCTTCAAAATACACTTCCAAAGAGAAACTCAACAACTGGGGACAAAAACTCAACGACCTAAGGATTAAAATGCTTATTTTTGTGTTTTAAAACAACTTGAATTTTTAAACAGTTCTGAATTCTGATTTGTTCAAGACATATTAATATCACGTTTAAAAGTGTGTGAAATGATCTGTAATATGTAAAAATCTATAATATGCACAACTTCTAGTACCAAAGTGTGTGGTATAAAAATAATCCAATGTATTATTACAGGGTTCATACTCATTTTCCAAAATAAAATCCCCCGAGAATCCCCTGATATATTTTCTGGGATGAAATAATTTCCGCAAGTCAACATTTAACGACATTTTTTTTATCATAACAATGTAACCCTCCTCTCCAAAAAAAAAAAAAAAAAAAGAAAAAAAAAAATTCAAAAAATAAGATAAATTCTGTATTTAATTTTTTACCTGATTAGTTGAAATTAAAAATAGTTTTCAACCAGCTCATTTTAATAATAAATAATTTTTTTGAAAACATTTTTCACATTTTCAAACAAATAAATCTAAACGCAATCGACCAATATTACTGACAAGAATTAATAAACAATGTACATCAATTTCAAAACAAATTTGAAGCTGTTGCCTACTGCAGACTTCATGGGTGAAGAATAATTATCATGGAGAAAAATCCCCACAAAATTCAAAGAAAGATTTGAAGGAAGGAAACACAAATTTAGTTTCATGACTTCACAATGTTAGAAGGCGTGTCTGTCTAGTGTCTGAATGAATGTCACCAGATGTTAGAAGGAGCACAGATTAAATACAACATATATTATATTTAATCTGAGAGAAAAACTTTTTTTTTCCAATTTTATATCTCATGATGTTAAAAGACGTGTCTTAGTTTGATTTCATTATGACACCACAAAGCAAGCATGCTAAATAGCAGCAATTTCCCTCATTTCCCAGAGTAGCTGATCATTTTGCCAGTTTTTCCCAGGTTTGGGGGATTTTTTAGATTATCCCCTGATTTTTAAGACTGAAATTAAATTCCCTGATTTTCTCCTGAATCCCATAATCCCCTGATGAGTATGAACCCTGTATTATAATCATGTATATATTTAAATATAATGAATGATCAAAGTTACAAATAAAATTTCCAACACTCTTAAAATTTCTCTTTTTTTATTTTCAAAATAAATATTTACAAATCTTAGTATACAAATGCTATGATAATGGTACAAAAATATGGAATTCACCCAAAGCACAAAATATCATACCAAGGTCCTCCTTCTCAAAACTATCTTGCCTTACAAAATTCAAACATTTCAAGTATAACATAAAACAGTTTTATTTGCAATTATGTTTTAAACCATAGTTAAAAAAAAAAAAAATATCTAGTTTTAGAAGAATAGATTTATAAAGATGCATTAAAAATTTGCAAAAGCATTTGGTTTTTAATGGTTAAAATTAACCTTTCACAAGTAATATTTGAGCTTTAAAAATTTTTTTCAATAACATTATGGTTTGTTTGTTCAGTGTAATGGATACAATTTTATTTTTCTGTTAATGGCACCCGGTGCATGTAAAATCTGTTGTGGGTGCAAAGTCCTCCAAGTTCCCGGTGAATTATACCTCTGGAGGTGCCTAGTCAGGTGAAAGTCTCGTCACTTGATCAAGGCTCTAAATTATGAGATCGATTTCTTTCTCTTTTCTAATTTTTGCTTTTTAAAAAAATCTGCCAATTCAACACTGTTAAATAGAAACCATGAACCAGCAAACAAAGAAAACTGCGGCAGTCCACTACAGAGCATTGCTGCGATGCCAACAAGGCTCTTGTCAGGTGGATCACAGCCATGCTGTGATCAGGTGAATATCATCCTGCATCCAGGTACTAACTCGTCAAGCTAGGCACTCATGCCTGGCATGTCAGGGTTCCCAGCAAAACATGACTGGCAAATCCTCTGACCAAATATCAAAAAATTCCCTGACCAAATCTCAAAAAATTCTCTGACCAAACAGGCATACAACGAAATTTATTACTTATTTTTGCAATCCTTTGTCAAAAATTAGCGATTTTTTTCTGTGATTGCTCAAAATTCTCCATTTTTTCCCCAGAGATTATAATAAATTTCGCATCATTTTTCATTTTTTCTCTAAAACTTTTCCATGACTTTTTAGAAAATATTTGTAAAGTCTGACTTTTTCTATATATTTAAAAATTTCCCTGACTACTTTGAAATTCCCTGACTTTCCATGACACTGGGAACCCTGCAGGTAGGGGCCTGGTTAGTGGTATATACATATAAAAAAAACATACAATCCAACCTGCGTTTAAGATGCCGATATGCTGCCAGGTATACATAACATTGGTGAAAATAATTTTTAATTTTAAACTAGAATAAATTTTTTTTACATTTATTGTATATTTTATTTTAGATTGCCTACTAACTACACCAAAACACATTTTTGATATTTTCATATTAGTCGCATGCCAGCTGTCAATAGTGAAAGATTTCACTATTTATAGTAATTTCAGAAATTATTTCTACGTTTAAGTGATTACATATCTATTAGATTTGTGTTATTTACTTATTTATTAAGTTTTAATTTTACTTGGTAATTTAGTTATGGAATATTACATGGAAACAAACAAATGCTGAATTACATACATAGTTTTAGGAGCAAATGGTTTAATATTCTGTAATTACGTTGCATGCAGATTTAAAATAGTAATGCTTGAAAATTATTTTAAAAACCATAAAAAATCGGTTAATTGAGATAAAATTTTCAAACAGGTTGCATTTGAAAATACATTTATTTTCCTACTTACTGGTGTAAAAATTAAAATTGTGTAATGTTTAGAAGTTTATTTAAAAAAAAAAAAAATGCAGTATTTATTGCAAAATTTAAGTTAGTTATTAAAGCAAAATTTATTGGTCAGGTCGTTGTCAGTTCAATATGATGTCAGCATTACTCACGAAAATGTTTTTGCTTTATAAGATAGATGCAAATGTGTTTTAATGTGTATTAGTAGCACATAAAGTTTGTTGGAGATAGGGGCACATGACATGCGTCTCTGTGTTAATCAGGCCCTTTTGTGAAAACTGAGTAGTATTTTACACCTGGGATCTCCAATACTATAAAAATATAAAATGACAATTTGCTTGAAAATACACATTGCTTTACAAAGAGAAAAAACAGATTCTAAAATTTAAAAAAGTGATGTGCGTTATATAAACAAAGTGAATAATTATTTTTACTACCAACTTGCATTGGTTCAAAGTGGGATTTTCGTTTTTCGGTACTTATGTATTATCTGGGTGAGGTCAGATACAAGTATGGCGCCAATAATACTAATTACAGTAACCCTTATTTTTTGACAACTATATAGTTTATTTATTTATTATAGTTTATTTTTCTTATTATAATTTATAGTTTTTTGTTATTTATTATATATTATTTACCATTTTTAACAATGTTATGCATTTAATAATCTTAAATTACTGTTTGGAACATGATTGGAAATGATAAACAAGACTGGCAATTGACAACCATTTTTGGCGATCTAACTCCTGATCTGGATAATACGTAAGTACCCGTTTTTCCAACAGCGAATTATTTTAGTTGCAGATTTTTAAGCCTCTGAGAACTGACTGCTGTTCAGGCTATTGGAAATCAGTGACAATGGACCTTCTATTTTTGTTCAGCAGTTCTACTGAATATATCTCCATGCTTACAGAAATTATTTTCTAGTTGAAATCTTTGTCAATAAATAATTAAATTTAATTACAATAATACATACTATGGTACTTCCTTTATCAACTTTTTAAAATACCATTGGAGCAGTTTGGGCTTAAGAAAGTGAGATTAACTGCCAGGTACAGAGTCACAAAATGCAGGACAGGCAGACAAAAAAAGACAGGACAGTGGCTTGGGACATAAAAATAAAACAAACCCTATTAACACGTTGAATGCCATGTGTACTGCCGGCTGTCATATGTAAATCTAAATTTAAAGTAGGGGTGCACAACCTGTGGCCCGCGATCGTATTACTGATGGCCCGCGGATCAATTTCGCCGATCGGACGCGAAAAAATCATGAATTTCGCCGATCAGGTGCATAGAAATCGCGAATTTTGCCAAATTTCGCCCATCGGGTGTGTAAAAATCGCAAATTTTACCGATCGAGTGCATATAAATCGCGCATTTTGCCGATCGGGTGCGTATAAATCGTAAATTTCGCCGATCGCGTGCGTAAAAATCGTGAATTTTGCCGATCGTCTGCGTAAAAATCGTGAATTTTGCCGATCGTATGCGTAAAAATCGCGAATTTTGCCGATCGGGTGCATTTAAATCGCGAATTTTGCCGATCGGGTGCGTGTAAATTGTAAATTTCGCCGATCGTCTGCGTAAAAAGGGCAAATTTTGCCAATCGGACGCGTAAAAATCGCAAATTTTGCCCATCGGGTGCGTCAAAATCATGAATTTCGCCGATCGGGCACGTAAAAATCGCGAACTTTGCCGATTAGACGCGTAAAAATCGCGAATTCCGCCGATCGTCGCGTAAAAATTGTGAATTTTGCCGATAGGGTGCGTATAAATTGCGAATTTCGTCGATCGTATGCGTAAAAATCGCGAATTTTGGCGATCGGCCCCCGAAAAAATTGCGAATTTTGTCGATCGGGCCCCGAAAAAATCGCGAATTTTGCCGATCGGGCCCGTAAAAATCGCGAATTTTGCCGATCGGGTGCATTTAAATCGCAAATTTTGTCGATCAGGTGCATGTAAATTGTAAATTTCGCCGATCATCTGCGTAAATAACGCAAATTTTGCCGATCGGACGCGTAAAAATCACAAATTTTGTCGATTAGGCGCGTAAAAATCTCGAATTCCGCCGATTGGGTGCGTAAAAATCATGAATTTCGCCGATAAGGTGCGTATAGATCGCGAATTTTACCGATCAGGTGTGTATAAGTCGTAAATTTCGTCGAGCATATGCATAAAAATCGCGAATTTTGCCGATCGGGTGCATTTAAATCGCGAATTTTGCCGCTCGGGTGCGTGTAAATTGTGAATTTCGCCGATTGTCTGTGTAAAAATCGCTAATTTTGCCGATCGGATGCGTAAAAATCGCTAATTTTGCCGATAGGACGCGTAAAAATCGCAAATTTTGCTGATTGGGTGCGTATAAAACATGAATTTCGCCGATCGGGCACATAAAAATCATGAATTTTGCCGATTATGCGCGTAAAAATCGCGAATTACGCCAATCGGCGCGTAAAAATCGCAAATTTCGCCAATCGGGTGCAAAAAATTGCAAATTTCGCTGATCAGATGCGAAAAAAATTGCAAATTTCGCCGATTAGGCGCGTAAAAATCGCAAATTTTGCCGATCGAGTGCGTATGAATCGCAAATTTCGCCGAACGTGTGCGTAATAATCATGAATTTCGTCAATCACTAGGAAAAACTATGAATATTGTCAATCGCGCATGGAAAAAAAAATGCAAATTTTTCCATCCTTTCCAACAGAATTGGGTTAAGCTGACTAAGGAGGTGGTTGAGTATATTGAGCTAACCCTCCTTTTAAAATTAGCATTTTTATTAACTTTTAGGCCGACCCGAAACAAAATTTTGTCCACCCTAATATGGATGTTGGCTCTCGACAATCCAGTCATTTTTGTGACTGCCCCTCCTCTTATAAAGGTTGTGCACCCCTTTGATATCCACATTTTATGACTGAATATGTTAAGAAGTACAATTTAGAATAATATATGTTTCTCCTCCTCTCCACCTTCATTCATGAAAGCAGAATTTTTTTTGGCACTAGCAATCATTAAAGCTAAATTTACTCCTTTAAATAAAGTCAAGGAGTATTTTCACTCTTTGAAAATAATCTTAGCTATATCTCTTGTATAAATACAAACGTAAACTGCTGATATATCATTGCCAACAGAACTGAATACGTTGACAGGGAAAGAAGGAACCTAGGGGGCTAAATCTACCCTTCCGAAATTTGTTTTTTTAATCTGATTCCCCCCCCCCCCCCGGTCACACCTCCTCGAAACAAAAATTTTCTGATGGTGGCCCTCGACAACCCAGTCATTTTTGTAAGTGGCCCTTTGCTTAAAAAGGTTGTGTACCCCTAATTTAAAGCATATTAATTTTGATGGCACTCCAGTAACATACATTACTGTTGTTCTATGGCACCTAGATAAAGCATGTTTTTAATATTTAAAAAAAAATTAATTTCTAATCTTATATTTCGGATGAGTTGTAGAAGGAATAAAAAAAATATTTTGGTTACAACTCAAAATTTTATTTCATCAACATTATAATAAAACAACTCAATTCATCGTTTTTACTTTTTACATTAAAGAACTTTTACTTTCTTTTTTTTTTAAAGGGGCCTTGGTGGAACGGGGAAAACAGCAAGATTGAATTATGTGAGAAAAGCAAAATTTTCAAAAGTACTTTCTAGCAACCTTTATTTACATTATTAACATTTTAAAATTTCGTCAGATTGTTATACATCTTTATGAAATCAATATTAATATATCAAATATCTACACCATTTAATGTATATATTGAGAAGCACATTATTTAATAAATGCATAAATAAGCCATATAATAATGTAATACAAATTATATGACATATGGCTACATAAATGCACTTGGAAATGTTTTCATTGGTTTCCCAGTGTATTTTCGTGACTCTTTATAAGATTTGGTGGTACTTTCTCAGTATAGCAGTCCTCAAGGATGAATTGGCATGTTATATGATGCATATGACATTATGGTCATGTACAATGTATATGCCAAGTAATGATGCATATCATCAAGTTATAGTCATATATGACATACAGGATGTAAATATGAGTTAATAAATATTATGCATATATGATATACATATACGATTTATATATTACATAAATATGACATATATATGAATGTGTGGTGTACATATGGGCTTGGTAACAATCTTAGCAAAATCATAACTGTAACCTTGGAATAATTATAATTGCAAGGTCCCGGTATAACAAGGAAATACATACTTGGCAAAAAAAATCACACTTTCTTAATACTGAGATTTGCAAATACCTTTATAAAAAGAGCGCACTCATTTCTTTAAGCAAAAAGCTTTTATGAATTGTAATGTACAACTGTAGTTAAGTTATTCCTCTTTGTAACTGCTTTAGCACATCCATGCACTGTGTGCATTACTTGGTATGTACCATTTGATATGTCCTTGTAGTACCATATATCCATGTATTAGCACATTGTGAGCCTAAAGAGATTATATATATACATACATATTTAATAAATATGCTAAACAAGGACTAATTGATTGTTATTTACAAGAAAAAAAAATTAAGGCCCACATTTTTCTTACAGAAACCAGCAGAAGTCGCAGACATTCTGACTACCTTAAGGCTGTTCTCAAATCCAAACTGGATAGTTTCTGAAACATTCCTGAATTCATTTTTGTTCATAAACACATGACATTGGCAGGTATTCTTATTCAGAAAATATGACATTGAATAATTTTTCTATTTTTCAATAAAGGCACAGGATTTTTGAGAAAATACTATTAAAGTTTGCATTTTGAACTGAATTTTCAGACGCATCAGCCTTATAAAGGTCATTATGAGACAACAATCACTTATAACTCAATATGTAATTCATTTATCAAAAAATGAAAACATCCATTTGATTTCAAATCACTTTAATAGGCATGTCTACAAGTATCATGCAATTACATTCAAGACTGTTCTGAAATCCAAACTGGCTACTTTCAGGTATAATTTTAAATTCATTTTTGTTCAGAAACGCTTGAAATTGGCAGGTGTTGTTATTTAGAAATTTTGTAATCGAAAGAAGTTTCCCATTTTCTGGTAAAAGCAGAAGATCTTTCAGAAAATTACTGTCAAAGTTGGCGTTTTTAACCAAATTTCCACCGCAGCGTAGGGAAAAACGTGTTGTTACATGACACAAATCACTTATAATTTGATAAGTAATTTAATTATCAAAAAATAGAAAACTTAATTTCAATTCAAAATCGCTTCAGTAGTCAGGCCTGCCAATTTAATGCCTTTGTGTTTAAAAATGAGTAAGAAATTGTGTCAGAAAGTTTCACGTTGTTGAGCAGATCATTTGAGAACCACCTTAAAAATGAGTCCGCAAAATATGTTAGAAAATTTATAAGGGGAAAATATTTTTTTGAGAACAGTCTTAAGACATAGTCATGCCGCAGAATGTGCACGTCAGACCAAAGTTCCACACATCCTGAAGAGCGACACTCTTGCATGACATACAGCAGTGGTAGGGCACAATATCGCAGAGCAGAAGTGATTGACAGCAGCGAGCAAAAATGTGGTTCTTCGCACACTTTCCTGTCTTGATGCTTTCCAGTTTCACTTCACTTTTACAGATGCGACAGTTTTCTCGAGCAGGTAAGCTGTCGGCATCGGGTGGAGTTTCACATCCGAGGGCAGAATAAAGACCAGCGACTGGCATCTGAAATTCTTTGAGCAGCCAATCAGCCATGAGGAGCACCGACTGCCCCTGTGCGGGAGTTAGTAGATCTATCTTGTCTTGGCAGCCTCCGAAAACTTTAGAGATGTAGTTACGCATGATGAGAGATTCAACGTATTTCAGTTTTTCTTCCTGGTGAAAAAAAAAATGAAATTATGCAAAATCATAATTATAATGATAAAATGCTTAGTTATTTTTCATGCCCAAATGTCGACTGATCATGAGTTAACTTGTGGTTGCACTTGCATTAAATATATAACTTTTGAAATTTAAGAAAATGCCATGTACGGTAAAATCTTTCTTTATCATCTTCAGTCATGTTCACTTTATTATACAAATAATATTAATAATAAAAAATATTTTCTTGACATTTAAGTTGTTAACATAATTTTATTACAGTAGAAGATCTTTATAATGCTGATCTTATAATGCACAATTCTCTATAAAACACTCATCCTTCTGAGATGTAAACAGTGAATTTTGCAGTTAAAGAGTGCTTGCATTGCTACCTTCTAGAGCAGTGACTCTTGACTGATGTGCCGTGAGAGGGTCTCAGGTGAGCCGCAAAAATTTTAATCAAAGTTGGGCAATTCCAAGCCAATGTTACCATTTCTAGTATTTTATTTTTTACATGAAATAGGTAATATATATTTTTTCTGATAGTATTAAACCTGTATTTTTTATACTTGCAATGCATTTTATAAAATGTTGAATAGTCAAAATCAATAAAATCCATTATAATCAGCATGGCTTTGTTTTATGTGTTTATTTGTTGGTCTGTTACAGGTAAGATTACATATTTTTCATAACTATCTTATGGCAACAGTCAAATTTTGTGAAAGATGTACGTTTCAGAACTCCCTCTGAATGAAAATATATTTTTATTATAATAAATTGTAAGTTATATAAGTAATATCGATAAACATCAAGGTATCCGAAAAGCATTGTAATTCCTGTTTGTCTGTTACATTACCATTTTTTTAATCATAATTATTTATATTAAATAATTTATTCATAATAACTATATTAATTTATCTTCTAATATCATATGCTAGTTGTAGCCATCTTTGAATTACATAATTATTATTTTTTAAATGAGGTAAGGCCATTTTTTTCCCCTATGACTATTAGTCTGTTACAATGGAATTGCCCAGTTGTATCTGTTGTGAAAAACAAGCCTTCATTTAATGTTTTAGTCTTACTGCCTCAGATACACTTTTAAACACATGCATTCATTAACTTTCATTCATATCTCACCTTTATTTATGCTCATTTAATCTTAGTATAAAGCTCATAAACAGTACATATCATCAATATATTTTTATTATGAAAACGTAATTTCTGTAGTTAATATATATTTAACTTACCCATATTACTTTAATTCTCTGTTTAATACTTACAGTTCACTCTTTAAATGCAGTATATTTTACTTTACAATAGCTGCTAAATTAAATTTACTTTATAAACATTTAAACGCCACGCTTAAGTTGTTCTCACTTACGGCATACAGCGATATTCGATTGAGACGATAATCGAATAATCGATTGGCATAGTACACTTGTGTTCCGAGAGATGGCACCAGACAAGTTGTTGTCTGATTCGCCGATCTCGTGATTATTCATGTTTTTAGCCACGCGTCACTTCCGTGATTGTTCTAGAATTGTGCTTTCATTGGCAGGTAGATGTTGGGCTAGGTATATATATGCATTACTTCGCGGTTTACTTCGGGTTTTGTTTTGATTAACTAATCATCTCAGGATGGCTGTAGTGATGGATCACGTGCTGTATATTTAGGCGAGATTGTCTCTGTAAATGCCGGCAGCTTAGTGTTCAAAGTATGTTTTGGTTTATTTTTAATTATGTATTGTCTACTGTTTATAAGTTAATCAAGTGTCTGTATTGCTCAATGGATAATGTTAAAGCTGGACTTACATCTGTTCATCGTTTGTTGAAAGTAATTTATTGAATAAGCTGGATTATAAACTTTTGTCTTCAATATACAAATCCTTACATACATCCTCTATTGACTTTGAATTTGAACACCATTTAATCTGCAAAGGCTTCATTCTGCTTCAGAATTATCCAGCCATTTTACCTCATAATATAAGGCATAAATTTTCAGTATATCGCTACATTGCGTTATCTGCTTCTTTAATAAGTGTTATTTAGGACTTTGGCTTTAACTCATGCTGCCATTGCCTAATAGTACCAAATATTTAAGAATTAAAACAAGTATTAATACTTTGTCATTTCATACCATATGATTTACTTTCAAATGAGATCTAGTGTCATAAACTTGCATTATTTGGAAGTTTATTTCTCTGTTTATGTATTCTTTATAAGAGTCTGTGAGAAAATCATGAAAATAAGTTCACATCTTCAGATAAATTTACAAAAATCATGTCTCCTGAAGGAAAAGGATTACACTATAAAATGAGGTAGAAATGATAGAAAATAATTTAAGAGTAAGCTCATCCAAAAGTTTTGTCTTACAAAAAAAAAATTGTAATTACGGGAAAAAAAATCAAGCTTGGATATTTCTTTAAATGCTGATGCATATTATAGAGAAATAAAGTCAAACTTGGTTAATGCGAGAAGCAAGGGAAGCCCTCATATTAACCGTTATTTGTAATACCCGTGAACAACTTGAGAAATGCAGTTGACAGGTCGGCACTGGCAACCAATTAATTTAATATAGAAATTTTTTTGTACAAAATTGAGCTAAGAAATGGGCACAAACAACATTTTTCTCCCTGCTTCTTAATTCTTATAAGATGTCAGATGCTGCAAAACTGTAAAATATAGAAATTACATTCAAATAAAAAATATTTTTAACTTTTTCTATTAATTTGTCAAAAATAAGTTCATCAAATGTAAATTTTAAAATAATAAATTAGAATTATTTGAGTGACTTAGGTAGGAAAGTAGGCAAAACATTCTTTAAATTAAAAATATGAAAACATTCGCACAATGAATCATTCAAAATGAATCACAATTTTTTTATTACTAAAATAGGTGTAAAATGAAATAAAGGTTTTAAAACATTAAAATCATTCTATTAGATGTTAAAACTTTCGTCAGAGTCCCGAGCGCTTTGAACCAGAACCTGGCCATCATCAAAGGGTGAAAATTAGAAAAAAAATTTCGCCCTTTGATGATGGCCAGATTCTGGTTGAAAGCGCTCGGGACTC
The DNA here is from genome assembly GCA_963931845.1 of Maratus michaelseni. Classification (NCBI taxonomy): domain Eukaryota; kingdom Metazoa; phylum Arthropoda; class Arachnida; order Araneae; family Salticidae; genus Maratus; species Maratus michaelseni. The sequence continues at coordinate 13,611,476 of OZ007588.1, forward strand.
TGACAAAAGTTTTAACATCTAATAGAATGATTTTAATGTTTTAAAACTTTTATTTCATTTTACATCTATTTTAGTAATAAATTGTGATTCATTTTAAAAGTTTTTAATTGATATACTAAGGTGAATTTATGTTCCAATATTAGAAAAGTTTTTCGTTAAATTTAATTAATAAAAATTCTTTTCCTGCTTCACTATTTCATTGATGCACCCATCATCAGATATAAATTTTGTAGCACTCAACTATATGGATATTTAAAGCTTTCGACAATCATCAGTCTCTGAACATGCTGATTAATTCAGCCTTTAGATTATTATTATTATTATTATTATTATTATTATTTTTATAAGAGAGATATAATTTTGAGAAGTCTCATTAGAAAACTTGATTTGTAGTATCTTCTAAATCATGTATTCTAAACACATAGTTTAGAATACATGATTATTAATACATGCAACTAATAATTCAAAGCTATGCTACTCATTAAGTCTCCTGAATTAATTCATAAAAAGACTTTATTTCTTTTTTGAAAATCAATGATGGAGAAGGGGAGTTGGGAGGAAAATAATTTTTATTGGTGACTAGAATTTTTTGCTGGCTACCAGTTCTTATCAAATTTGTAAAGACTTAGCCGTGAAGACAATAAAAATCTTAAAAACACACATAAGTGAAGCAATTACTACTATTAATTGTTAGTACTTACAAAGGACATGGACAACATATAGTAAGCCAACTGATCACTTAACCTTTTTTCCAGGAAAAACACAGCAATTTTCAAGCTATCGATTTCCAATAGCCTTTTCAGTTTAACAGTGCAATTAGAGCCATGAAAAGGCTGGTTAATACAACCCAGAGACCTGATTTAAAGAAAGAAACAAATGAAGGTTTCCTTCTACGCTTTTTTCTATGGCTCAGTTGCAAATCTTTAAAAAGGGCCATATTTGATGTGTCCTTAATAGGGCTGGACGATATCAAAAATTTTATATCGCGATATATCATCGAGTTAATATCGATATTGGTGATATATCGCGATAACTACCTTAAAATGTGTGGGGATAGAAATATTGTTAATTTCGAAAGACAAATGTACGAGCAATTTAAATACCAACAGATGTAGAAAGCAGCCAATCATATATATATTTATATATATATAAGTGAAAAGCAAAGAAACTAACAAAAGAAGAATAAATAAAAAGAAAACTGTTCAGTTAAACTGAGGGGTATGAGCTCACAGGCTATTCACATTAATTGTATATTATACTCTTATTTCAAAGATTTTGAAATAAGCCTCTCGAAAAATAAAGAAATCGACAATATAATAAGGGGGCTTATCACCCCTGTCCCCCTCCTTATAATTAATCAATAAACCCCTAAAACTAATCAGCGAAGCCTCTAATTACAATGAACACATATACAAAATTTGAAGCAAATCCCATAATTCTGTATGAAAAAACCCATTTATATAAATTAAGGGGGATTAGTCCCCCGTATCCTCCTTTATATTTAACCAATGAACCCCCAAAACTAATCAGGGAAGCGCTCTACCGCAATGAGCCTACTTACAAAATTTGAATAAAATTGAATAATTCTGCATGAAAAGCTCATTTATCTAAATTAAGGGGGATAAGATTAGCCCTGTCCCCTTTACCTCCTTTATACTTAACCAATTAACATCCAAAACTAATCAGGAAAGCGCCTTATCACAATGAACCTATATACAAAATTTGAAGAAAATCGGATAATTCTGCATGAAAAACCCATTTATCTAAATTAACCCGGGAGAACTCGCGCGTGAGATTTTCTCTCACCATCATACTTTTTTTTTGTCCCAGCTGTTGCAATAAGACTCTTATTTAAACCCTTTTTTTTCAGTTTAAATTAAATTTTAGAAACTTTTTTTTTATTATTTTACATTTTTTTGTGAATAAAGTATTAAGACTAAGAATAAAGTATTAAGTTCTGGTGTGACAAGAAATCTAGGGAGTTCTCACGGGTTAAGAGGGGTTAGCCCCTCTTTCCCCCTTTATACTTAACCAATGAACCCCCAAAACTAATCAGGGAAGCACCTTATCACAATGAGCCTATATACAAAATTTGAATAAAATCAGATAATTCTGCATGAAAAACCCATTTATCTAAATTAAGGGGGTTACCCCCTTTTCCCCCTTTATACTTAACCAATGAACCCCCAAAACTAACCAAGAAAGCGCCTTATCACAATGAGCCTATATACAGAATTTGAAGACAATTGGATAAATCTGCATGAAAAACCTATTTATCTAAATTAAGGGGGGGGGGTGGAATTAGCCCACTTTCCCCCTTTATACTTAACCAATGAACCCCCAAAACTAATCAGGGAAACACCTTATCACAATGAGCCTATAAACAAAATTTGAAGCAAAACGGTTATTTCTATCAAGAGTTATCGCGTTACGTACAAACATACATACATACGTACATACAGAACCGGCGGGCAAATTAGCTCTTAGGCTTTGATAGCCTGTGAGCTAAAATGTACCATATAATTTTGCTTTATTATGCAGAATACTAGGTTTGGTTTTTAAATCTGTTGTTTTTTTTTAAATTTCAAAGTGCCATTGAATTCAAAAGAAAATAAATTGCAAATGATAAAAATAAGTTATTGGCTAACAAAATTAAATAAAAACAAACAAACAAACAAACAAAATCACACACACGCACTACACGACTCCATACATTCATTTTAATATCAAGGCGCTACCGATAATATTTGCCGAGAAAGTTATCTCAATGAGCACTGAAGTAGTGCAATGCTATCGACTCGAGAATAACTAACAGATACTCCAGCTGGTATTTTATTGGCCATCACATATCAATACCTCGACCTATTGCAACGAAGTCTGGACGAATAGCAGCAGCGCAGCATCGGGATGAATAAGTCTGGACGATAGCTGTATTATTCAGTTAAGAACAAAGAGTTTAATTTGCGGTTTGAGAGGATAGTAACGAACTAAGACATAATAAGAGAATGTATTCGTATTGGGATATGTTGTGATATTCTTTATTTGGGGATATTAACGAAAGCGAGATAATTCAAGGTTAATCGTTGGAGGGGAAATTTTGATTGGAATAAAGTAGAGAAGTGAATATAAATGCATGGATCGGACGACAGGAATGGGTTGAAGAGGATATTATACGGAATATTCGGCGCTTTTCTTATGGTTTGAAGTCTATAAAAAAAAATGTTTTTTGGATATATCGGTAGAGTCAGAGCTTAATTTAGATATTGTTATACATTGCCAGAGTCAGAGCTTAGCTATCATTATTGGGATATATCGTCAGTGTCAGATCTTACATATTGTTATTGCGATAATTAAGAAATATCAATATTTGATCGATATATTGATAAATAATCCAGCCCTAGTCCTTAACTCTCTCATCATGCTTTCTAGACCTCAGGACATTCCTTAGCATTTTCTTGTGTTGGTATTGTCCTTGAAGGTTGAAATTCTGCCTGATAAAACTAATAATCTACTACATTTTGACAGGCAGTTATAATCTAGAAATCTTATTACTGAAAGAGAACAGTGTTCGATAAGAAAGATATAATTGAATCCATTTGGACACTACACTGTTAACTAGTATTTTAAAACACAAATTGCACAAATTGCGCTTATTAGTTGCTAAAATCAGTGTAAAAATTGTTTTAAACTCATAAAAGAGCTAAAATCCTACATGTTTCGGCTTTAAACTTAAAGCCATCATCGAGGAAGAGGAACAACACAAACGACTACTGATCTTTTAATTTTTTTTTTTTTTTAATTTTTTTAAAATTAAAAGATCAGTAGTCGTTTGTGTTGTTCCTCTTCCTCGATGATGGCTTTAAGTTTAAAGCCGAAACATGTAGGATTTTAGCTCTTTTATGAGTTTAAAACAATTTTTACACTGATTTTAGCAACTAATAAGCACAATTTGTGCAATTTGTGTTTTAAAAGAAAGATATATCTTTCCTAATTCTACTTTACTTTTCGTTGAAAATCACATTAAAATAAACCGAAGTTTTGTTTGTATTCCCTGTCATCCCACTTTTGTATCTCATAAAAAGCATGAAAATCTTAATATAGTTTAGATGATGAAGCATTATTAACATGTAACTTGTTCGTATTAGGCAAGTTCAACTATATACAAAAATAAGTTTATAAGAGATTTAATCTTCTGTTTATAATAAATTATTTTGTTTTGCCTTTTAGGTGCTTTCGTAATTATATAAATATGTAGCATCTATAGTCATCGTCTGTCCGCATATAACAGCGCAAAAACTACCCAACCTAATGGTTTGAAATTTAATATCTATAATCGTTGCAAAATTTTGTCAAGTCTTTTCACATTTTATGAAAATCGAATCAAAACTTAAAAAGATATTAATAGAAGTTTTTTTTATTCTACTAAATTCTATCATACATAATCTATATAGTAAAAGCGCAAGTCATGTGACTGAGGTAAACAAAAATGGGCTAACCACATCTTTCTTCCATATGCCAAGCGGCCCTTTTTATTAAAAATTATTTTTTCGAATAAAATGGCATAAAAGTTACATTTTTAGAAAGGTTGTTCAAAAAAATGGTTTGCTTGGAAGATGAGTTACATTAAAAAAATGTATAGATTCTGAGATAACTTCAGTGGAAATTAGGTTAATTGCTGAATATCTCAATCTATTAAATAAATAAACAAAAGATTCATTCATCATGAGTCATAGAAATATTAAACCATGGAGGTAATCATTCGCAAAGCAAGATCTCCAGGGTGAATTTTACTGTGCTGCCTGGTGTTGAAAAAAAAAATGCATCTGTAAACATGGCATACGTAATAAGAAAAAGAAAAAAAGGCATCTTCATTTCGCTCATGGCAGACGATATAATTTATTTCACTGAAATAATAACAATGACTTTTTTACTTTGTAAAACTAGTTATAGCACGAAATGAATGCACCTCATTTGTCACGTTTAACGTACAAGTTCCAACTTGCTAATGTTTTCCAATATAGTTGAAAACTATTTAAGAATTCGGTTTGTCTATCTGTCCATGCCCTAACTTGCATAAATATTCTCAGATGATCATGCAATTGGTATATGTTATTGAAGTTTACAATGGCATATTCATTATTGAAAATTAAGTGTGTAGCACTTATAGTTCATTTACAGGGACACTCAAAAGAATTCCATTATGTTAAGATGTACAGAAAAAAATCTCATTTGCAGCTTATTTTAATAATATTACACTATTTTAAACATATGGATTTTGTTATATATCACTGAGGTGCACTACAAGAGGCATACTATAGATAAGGGTGTGCATAGTAATTATAGTTCCTTTACAGGGACACTCGAAAGAATTATATTATATTACGGTCTATGGGGAAAAATCATTTGCATTTTATTTTGATGTTTCACTATTTCAAACATATTGAAATTGATATATATCACTGAGATGCATTACAAGAGGCTTACTACAGAATTGTGTGCATAGCATTCCTAATTCATTTACAGGGACACACAAAAGAATTTGTTAAAAGTACTGTTTGTTAGCAATAATTGCTGGAAGTGTGTTTTCAGTTGCAGATGACGTTTTAAAATGCAACTAATTTTTTGCTAATTTCTTTGTATCTATAAATTCTATAGATCCTATACAGGACAGCACAAAAGATTTCTAGTACATTTCTATTTATTGACAGAAATTTCAGAAGGCAAATTTTAAAATATGCTATGTGTTTTCTAACTGGACTGAAATTTAGCATTCTATGTAGTATATATACAAATCTATAGATCGTGTACAGGGCTGCACATATTCAGGTATTTTTCCAAATAATGTTGGTAATTCCTGAAATTGGATTTTTAAATGTGTTATGCATTTTTCAAATTGTTTACTTAGACATTGGGCAGGGCTAGTTGAGCTTAAGCTGAAAGATAGGCCTCCCCGCCCGGTTTGACTTTGACCTTGTTTACTTAGACATCATCTTTCACCATATTAAACAGTAAAAATTTGTAAAAGTATTTTAGAAGTGTTGGAAAGTGTTATATAATCTATGCTTGACACATAATTTTTCATTCTTGTTTTTTGGCTCAGATTAAACATTTTGTTTGTGGTAGTAAATAAACTAATAATTTGTCGAAATAAAATTAAAAAACTTGCTAAAAAAGGTGTCACAAATATAAACAAGAACGAAAAATCATGTGTCAAGCATAGATTATGTAACACTTTCCAATGCTTCCAAAATAATTTTACAAATCATTACTGTTTAATAAGCTGAAAGATAACATCTACGTAAGCAATTTGGAAAATGCATAACATATTAAAAAACGTAATTTCAGGATTTTCCATCATATATTTCCAACATATACAATATTTGGAAAAATATCTGAATACTTTTATTCAGCCCTGTATATGATCTATAGATTTGTATATATATTACATAAGATGCTAAATCTTAGTTTAGTTAGGAAACGCGTAGCACAGTTTAACATTTTCCTTCTGGAGTTTCTGTCAATAAACAGAAATGTGTTCGCGACCTTTTGTGCTGCCCTGTATATGATCTACAGAATTTATATACACCAAGTAATAGACAAAAAGTGAGTTAAATTCAAAATCGCGTTCAGCAACTTAAAACGCACTTCCAAGAATTATTGTTAACAGACAGTAGAGAATTCTTTTGTGTGTTCCTGTAAATGAACGATGACTGCTATACACACACTATTCTGTAGTAAGCCTCTTGTAATGCACCTTAGTGATATATATAAATTTCAATGCGTTTAAAATAGTGAAACATTATTTAAATAAACCCCAGACGATTTTTCTCCATAGACGTAATGTAACGGAATTCTTTTGACTGTCCCTGTAAAGTAACTATAAGTGCTATGCACACCCTATTCCATATTAAGCCTCTTCTAATGCACCTTAGTGATATATATAAATTTCAATGCATTTAAAATAGTGAAACATTATTTAAATAAACCACAAATGATTTTTCCCCATAGTCCGCAACGTAACGGAATTCTTTTGAGCGTCCCTGTAAAAAAACTATAAGTGCTACACACTTCCGTTGAAATAGGGAACATGCGTTAGATAACAACAATAACATATAAAAAAAAGCAGAGCAATCCGAGCATATTTACGGGAGTTAGAGCACGGCCATATGTCCAGATAAACCGAAGTCATAAACAGTTTTCAACTAGGTTGGAAAGTGTTAAAAAGATGTCACAAATATAAAAGGTGTTTTTACATAATAAAATAATTTTTTTTTAACTTAAAAACTTCCGAAAATTTTGAGCTGAGCATTTTCGATCAGACCTTGATCGTTATCAGGGCAGCTTTGATTGCGTATCAAGGTCTGATCAAGTTTTTAAGTTTTTTTAAAAACTATTTTATTATGTAACAACACCTTTTATATTTGTGACATCTTTTTTATATTTGTGACATTAAATGCATCTCTTTAACAAGTTTTTTAATTTTATTTTGTTATAGTTTCAAGGTGAATGTGACATTCCAACAGTATGTTTTTTCATATATACATTTTGTGTTGAATAATTTGTATATAATTATTTCATATTTTTTTCATCATCACAATTTTAGTGCGTCATGAAAGTTTAATTATGGGTATAAGTGAGGTAAAAAAGATTGAGAAGCACTGTTCTAGAAGACTAAGTTTAAAATATTATTTCATCGTTGCCTCCTTAATTCAGAGCACTTTAGTGAAAAAAAAAATGCTATTATTCTATGAAAACATTTAAGGAAATATGAAATGAGTAATGAGATAACACAGTACTATCTGATGGTCATTGCAAATAAAAATCACTTATTTTCAGAAAGAAAAAAAAAATCTGTATCAGAGCGAGTTAAATTGGTTTGAAAATTTCTCAAACCATATAACTATGTAGCACATTCAGAAGTATTGACTGTTCACATAATTCAAGAAAAACTATGAAAAAAACAAGAGGGGAAAATTCTGCTATAAGGCAGAATATAGATTGCCACACACGGCTTTTATTTAAAAAATAAATAAACTCAGAATAAAAACGCAATGACAACAAACAATTTTAAAATATCTAAATAACAAATAAAAATTCCCCTGTTAAAGTGTTGAGTTGTTCAATAACCATTCGATTTAGAAAAATATTTTTCTATCACTGAGCAATTTTTTTTAATGAAATTTAATTCATGTTGCTATGGCAGCAGACGATAAAACGATATCTTTGGAATAAGGTAATAAATAGAAGAAAAAAATTTGTTGATGTTTGTGATAAAATGTTTTTCGTTATTTTTTAAAAATGTATATACATAATTCACTTTTATATTTTAACAGAATCATAAGTTTACTATAATTCGTTACTCATGCTATGGCCAGTATACACGATACACGTCGAGCCACAATGTCTTTATCATTATCTTTTGACGCGTAAAAGTTTCGCTACGGTACTCCATTGTGAAGTTTTGTAATTTTTGAAATCTAATATTTGAAAAACGACATAATCATTAGATTTGAAATTTATATCAAGAAAAATACAATTTTTTACCATTCTAACGCAGTTTGTAAAACAATTTTGTGACAAATACTTTTCGAGTTATTAATTTTTTAAGTAACTTCAAATGTTTCATTTTCCGAGATTAATCTGTGGCAACGATGGATTGCTGTGACTTTTCATAAACATGAAAAATGATAGAGATTGAAAGAATAAGCCACCCTGTGTGTGGCTAATAATAAAACTACTGAAATAAATTACCACTGACATTTTTTTAAAGAAACAATTTTAAGTACAATGCTTATTGCTAATTTATATATATTTTTTTAATTTTTGTGAATAATAAATGCTATTAAATTGCATATTTTTATATTTATAACTGTTTTGAAGGGTTAATATAGTAATTTGATCCAGATATATTTGGATCATATTTACAAGGCAAATTCGGTTTAATGGCAAGCATTCCTGGCAAGCTTGCTGTCATTTCAACTGGACTTCGTTTCTGGGTATTTTCTCCAATTTGGTATTCCTCAATCCTTGTTCATTTCTTCTTAGTTTTACAAGGTAGACTCACCAATCTGCATAATGATCTATATTATGCAAAAATCTATAATCTGCATAGCTTTTGGTTGCAAGATGTGCAATACAAGGATCTTCTACTGAAATGTTCTCATGATGATGAAACCATATAATCATGTAGCACATCCAGAAGTATTGACTATTCACATAAGGACCTTTTTTGGTAATTCAATAATGTTACATTTATTTTAATTAGCTATGATAAAATTGATTATTTTTATTTTTTATAAGATGTTCATTAAATATTCAATAATGAATAAAAAAATCCCTTGCAAGATAATATACTTCAAAGATTAAACATTTGTTTAAATGACAATAGATTAAGAAGACTTACTAAATCTCCTTTATCCTTGGGAACATTCAGAGCTAAGCCAGATACATAAGAATGAAGCAAAAACCTGAAAAATGGAAAGAACCTTCATGAATAATCCAACTTTTATATAGATATTAGATACTGATTTTCCAAATTTATGTTGATGCTAAATTAAGGTGTCAACGATTTTAATAAACTTTTTTTTTTAAATCATAAATTTTCTAAATGTTTAAAATGACATAAATTTGGAAAGTTTTTATGGATATTTAGCTAATGAATAAACAAAAAAAAAAAGCTTTGAATAATTGTTTCTAAGCTTAATTCCTAAGACTTGTAAAAAATTAAGCATAGTAAGTTTGTAAAAAGCAAGTTTTTATTGGGCATTAAAAGCATTTTATTTAAAAATGATATTTAAATCTAATATAATTTACAATAATTTCTTTTAAATAATCAAATTATTCCTTCTTTTACATAAAATGAGAATATCAAGTATAATAAATTTCTGCTAGTAAAAGAATAAATAGCCTCTACCTTATTTTTGCAATAATAAATTTATAGCAAATTAGAACTAAAAAAAGAATGAAATCTGCTCAACGGTCATTGTAAAACAATGTATAAGAGAAAACGATCTAACTGGTATAAAAATGTTAAGCACAGCAACAGCTACTTCAGTAGAGGTTGAATATATATATATTTTTTCACTTTTAAACTCATATACACACCAAATAAAGAAATTAGTTAGGGATTTAAAATGATGCAATCCTTTTTTTCTTTTTTAATTTGAAAAGCTGAATTTTAATAATCCCCACTGAGTAGTATCAATGATGCTATTTGATAGTTTGAGAATTTCTGATATAACTGGCTATTCTTATATATACTGGTGTCCAGAAATTAAGGGGCAGTGACCAATTTCATACGTTTCGTCAAATATCTTACTGAAATGCGTGAGAAAATGCCCGGAATGCCCTTGTACTTTGAGGATGTAAAGAACATATTTGACTTCATAATTTTCAGTGAAGATTTTGTAACAAGGACAATTAGGAGGGGGGAGGCAATAATAATTTTAATAATAAAATAATATTTTCGATCATCCAAGTAACAGAAAATGCTAAAAATGGTCTGTCACTATAGCAAATGACTATGTAGGTCCTGTTCAACATTCGTGTGCATTTGTGTAAGCATAGCACGTATATTCGTGAAGATGTTAACATATCTGTGAAAAATTCAAAAGGTTTTTTTTTTTAATAGCATGCAGAGTTTTCAGCCGAATTTAACAACGCTTTCTAAAAACTTGACAAAAAATCATAGAAATAGCATACTGTGATTAAAATAGTAATATATTAAACATTTGATGAGATATAGGTATTTTTATGAAATAAATTTTAACTGTGCATGCGCGAACTACAGCAAAGACTTTTTTGTCATGATTTGATAGTTAATACTATAGAACAAATCATATAAAAAAAACCAGTGAAATATCGTGAAAACACAAAAAGTTACAGCGATAATTGAAAAATTTAGGAGAGCATCCCATAGGATTATATGGAATGAGGAAAATGAAATTGCCTGACTTTTTCATGTGTAATTTAAGAAAATTTCAGTCTAGCGGTGTAATATGTTCTGTACATACCGAAGGTAAAATAAATTTTTTGTCAATTGAAAATACTACTTTTTTCCAACAACAGATATTTTCATCTATAGATCCATAGAATTTTTCACTTATGCATTAACCCCCCCCCCTTCTCAGAAAAACTTTACTTCTCGGACTGTAATAGGAATTGCTTTCTTTAATAAATCATTATAGTTACAAACTTTCAAATAAAGTTTTCTCCAAACTGAAAGGGAAAGATAAAAAGCAATACACTATTTTCTGTATTGAACCCTAGATCACTTCAACAACTATTAGAAAAGTCACCTGAATCCAACTTTATACAAAGGGGGAAGGAGAAGCAGGCATTTTAGGGTGGTGGTTGAAATGATGTATTAATTATATTAACCCCTTCGTGACGAGTGTCCTTTACGGAATTTATAATCTTTTACCACCAGTTTTTGAAAACAGAAATTTTTGCTTAATGGAATAACAGAAATGCTATGATTAAATAAGGCAAAACTTACAATAAAAAATAACTGGTGGGGAATAATTGAGTATTCTGAGCATCTTATGCGGCATGCATACGTGTCGCTCATCCCTAAGGGGTTAATTGTCACTTTAAAATAACAAATATTGCAGACAAAAATAAAAAAACTACATTAATGAGTTTTGAAAATCTTAAACTGTGTGTTGGGGTAGTAAGAATAGGAAGTAACATTTCAAAAGCAAGGTGGTTTAGATGAAATTTCAAAAGAAAACAAAAACTGAAATCTGTGAAAACATGGAAGATTTTTCTCACCTATCACGGCACAAAGCTCACACTTATTTTGCAACTCCCATTAAATTTGATTAAATTCCTTGACTTTTCCAGATTTTGGGTAAAATAATGAAATTTCCTGACTTTTCCCTGACTTATTATGCCAATTTTCAAATTCCCTGACTTTTCCAGGTTCTCCAGGTGGTGTAGCAACCCTGGTAAACTTCTAAAGTAAATTGTTATTAAAACAAAAATCAGTACAAAAACATTTGGAGAATGAATCCTAATAATATTATAAATCTCATTGTGTGCAAATGTTAGGCTGAAGCCAGCGTCAAAATGGAGCATTTAATGATCCTGTATCTTTGCATATATGTTGATTGTAACCCTCAGATGAACATAGGCCAGTTTTTGTTCATTTTATTCAAATATTTTTCTTAATAATTCAAAATTTTGTTATTTTCATAGAGAATAAATGGACATTTTCCCATAAAATTTAACCATTTTACTTTATCGTTGCTAGGGCTTTGATCGTTGCCAATAAATAAAAACACAGAAAAATAATTTTTCCTCAACAATTAATTTTCAATTGAACGATTTTCACGTGAAAAATGAAAATGAAAAAGAATTCAAAAGAAGATGAATTTCCATGATGTTTGAAACAAAAATATGGAGTATTTGTTATTACATATGAAGTATGAATATTGGTTACATTGAAAATATCTTTTTCTGTCAAAAAACTGTGTTATAATTAGAAGGAAAAATGAACAATAATTATATTATTAAAAATAGATTTCGCTTGGACCATGGAACTATGAAAAGGATTCTCCTCGGCTTGGACTATAACGTCATAAATAAAACATGTATTTTCAAATAGTCGTAATAATACAAGGAGCACGAATATCAATGTATAATGAAAGTAGATAGATAATGGACGTAATATTTAAGATGAAAAACTGAAATATTTTTTATCGATACTGATTAATAATTAGCTTGAGTACCAGTTACATACAAATGTGAGTTTTTCGCTTAAATTTACGTCCTGATTGCCAGAAAAAGAAAATTAACAAGAATTATGGCATTAAAAAGAGATTTCTCTGAGGAAAATGTTACGTCATATTTGAAATAAAACAGAAATTTTCAAATGTGTTTTACAAGGCGCGGGAATTAATTCTGTACATTAATAATACAAGGAACAGTAAGTATAGAAAGTAGATTAGTTACACGACATATTTAAAACGAAAAATTTAATTTTTTATTATCTATACCGATTATTAAGGATGAATATCAGTTACGTACAGATGAGAATTTTTTGCCAAAAACCACCCCATGGTTATTAGGAAAAGAAAAATAAATACGAATCTATTATATTAAAATCTGACCGCCTGTTTGTATTTTGCAACTACTCTTTTCAGATTGTCGAACGCAACGCGATTTACTTAACACCGGTTATCATTCATCTGAGGATGTCATAAACTCTCAGAATTTAAAAAAAATATTTAAATTCCGAGATATCATCATCATTATTATTATTATTATTATTATTATTATTATTATTTTTTTTTTTTGAAAATTTTAACGAAGTTTCTCTGAAAATGGCAACTAAATTATTCCATTTTTGTGGATAAAAAAGAAGAAATAAAACGGATTAATATATTTTTTCTCATTAAAACTGAAAAATAAAAGAATTTATTTTCAATTTGAATAGATGGTGAAAGAAAAAAAATTCGATTACAGTAAAATTTTTGAAAAATAAAAACTTCATGAATCAATTTATTCTGGAGAACAAAAATCGTCTGTCAACATATTTTCATTTAGAAATAAAGATTTTTTTTCAGTTATAGACTAAATCAAGGAGGCAAATTTAAGCTCCTTGCATTTAGGTCTACAATAATTGCTCCCTATTCACAAGAATTGAATTTAATGAAAAAGAATATACTATTTCCATTATCTTTGAAGGATTGCTATTAAAACGTTTCACAAAGGCGTTAAAAGTAAAATGGTGTACCAGGCAAACTTGACATATGTTTTTATATAATTCACCGATTTCCACGATTTTATTTGGCCCGCCTTTTTTCATTGGTTGCAGTTTACTTTTCATATTATTTATCACAAAATTTCACTTTTTTAAAACTTAGTTATGTCAAGTTCTCTATAACATAGAAATACTGTATTGTCTCCTATGGAATGTGATAAAGAGTTAGTTAATTATTTACATTTCTAATTATCGGGAATGAAATATTTTGCTTAATTAATGCATTTATTCTTCTTTTAATGATACGTGAACGAAGTCACGGGTAACAGCTAGTATTTTATAATTTAGACTACCTCATAACAAAGAGCTCCAATTCAGATGCATTTTTATAACTATCAGGGTTACTGTCCAGAAAGGTTGTCATCCACTCAGGCAGTGGTGATTCGCTGGCAAGTTTCATGCGAACACATTCCAGGAAATCACAGTATCGGCTCACATTGCAACTTGAAGAGGCGGGCATGAAAGAGAAGGCCGGCTTCAGAACAGTCTTGAACTTCGCAAAGATGTCGTCAGGGGACTTCGTTAAAAATGTAACAAACTGGAAAATAAGTAACAATTTATTAGTAGAAAAAAACAAAACAAACATACAGCAGAGTACCCCTAATCCGCAAACCTGTAATTTGCAAATGCCTGTAATCCATACTGCATATGTGAATGTAAACAAACAAATTTAATTATTAAAAATAACTTACCAATAGCATTTTTTTTTTTAATTTTCCATCCAACTTTAGTTTTACTTCTGATATAATTATAAAATACCATTTAAATACTCTTTTTTCCCTTTTTTTTAATAGTTTAATATGATAGTACTTATAAAACTATTTTAATTATTTATTCATATGGTAAAATATAAAAAATATTACTTTTAAAAATGTATTTGTCTTACACATATATTTTTTAACAATAATTTGCCAAGAATATCAACATATCTAAAAACAAAATTTTATGGTTTAGCAGACAATTATGGCCATTTGAAGACTGCTAGTTACAATACAAAAACCAAATGTTTTAATACCATTTGAAAACATTTAACAATCATTAAATTATTTTTTTTATAATAATACTTATTTTATTTATATGTTTAAGTGTATAATTTGTTTATTTTTAAGCATTAACAATCTAAATTTGTCCAAAATATAAATTAAAAAAGAAATGTTAACAAAGATTAAATAGACATGACCTACAATCCACAAAAAGTCTGAAATCTGCAAAATGCTTGGAACCAAGCTGTGCAAGTTAGTGGTCTTCTGTAGGGATGCACAACCTGTGGCCGGCGGAGACCCTAAATGCCAACATCTTTAGAAATTGCAAATTTCGTCAATTAGTCACGAAAAAAGTGCAAATTTTGTCCATAAGTTGCAAAAAAAAAAAAAAAAATCCATGAATTTAGTCAATTGGGTGCATAAAAATAATGAATCTCGCCGATCGGGCACGTGAAAATCATGAGGTTTGCTGACCGGGCATGTAAAAATCGTGAATTTCGCGAATCGGGCACATAAAAACTGTGAATTTCATCTAACAGGTCGGAAAGTGGCCCTCAACAAGCCAGTCATTTTTGTCAGTGGCCCTTCTCTTATAAAGGTTGTGCACCCCTATTCTACTGTATATACATGACATGACATCAATTATTTCAAACTGAAAAAAAAAAAAAAAAATGAAAAGCACAACGATTCCATTTTTATGATAGAATCAAATCATTTCAATATTTAGAGCCATTGATTTTTAAAGTGTTGCAAGTCCATTTTATGTTATTGCTAAGATATTAAATGGTTTGCACTGGAATTATGGGTTTAAAAAGATTCGGACATAGTTCAATAGACTTATTTTATATTTTTGGGTATCTTTTTCCATGTCAATTTAATAAGCAATAATGGTTGTCCATATTAGCTGAAAAAAAAAATCATGCTTTTGGTAGGTGTCCATGGACTTGCATCACTTTCAAAAGCAATGATGGGTTGAGAAAATGTTGATTTACTTTGAATGGAAATAATTACAATAACAAAAAGTTGAATATTTTATTTCATTGATTTATCTATTTTACTTCAATACTTTGTTCTTCTTTAGAAAAATTACAACAAAACAAAAAAATTAAAAAAAATTAATTTTATAGGAAAAAAGAACAAAAAATCATACATTTGGCATAGATTATGCACTGCCAAATGCATTTTTCTTTCCAACACTAACAGAATATTATCACAAAATTTTATTTTTGATATGATGGAATGAGATATCTAAATAAGCAATTCAAAAAATACATAACTCAATAAAAATTCATTTTCAGCCATTGCTGCCCATATTCGAAGTCTTTCGTGCCGTCCTGTATATAATCTACAAAATTTGTAAACAACACAAAAAACTAAACACACTTAAAACCAAAAAATAGGGAGGCTATCTTTTCCTATCGATACAGACCAGAAGGACTTTTCGTAGTTTAGTATACATTGGCTGATCGCATCCAGCTAACACAACCAGGGCTTTACAAATCTCATAAAATATGGTAGCCAACAAAAAATATTTACCCCCCCCTCCCCCAAATTCCCCCAAAATGGATTTAAAAAAATACACAAACTTTTTTATCAATTAATTGACAAAAAATAATAACCACGATAATTTAGAATATTAAATTAGTATTTATGTTATATTCTTAAATTTTTAATTAAGTTTTATAGTTTTACTTCAAATGAAATACTTATGATCACTTATATGTTATTATTATTTTTAAATGAATGTGATACATTAATCAGTTTCAATTCTGAACATAAATATCTGCTTCGAAATTTACAAATAAACTTGAGCATTTTTTAGCATTGTATCAAGTTTTAGATGCCACAGAGGCTGGATTGACACTATTTCTTACTGTTTTATTCTCCCCTCCTTCAACATTATGATGATATTACATGCTAGTAGATGGAGCGGAATAAAATGGCGATTTCTGGACATGCGATGGAAAATGCCTTTTTAACTTGGTTCTTCTATTTATTAAAAGTACGCGAGAAGAGGAAGATCACTGCTTCACGCGCACAATTAGAGGCGAAAGAAAAAATAACGTTTATGCTTATTTCTAAAATGAATTTTTGTACGTAAGAAAAAAAAAACAGAAAAAAACTCTCTAGATTGCATAATTTGGTCGCCAGTGGCGACCTGGCAACCGCATTTGTTAAGCCCTGAACACAACGATCCTCAAGCAGCTGACATGCAACAGAATGACGAAAAATATTGATTTTATTAGCGATGTGATAGCGAATTTTGATGTATTAACATGTATGAGATAGAAGAAAGTTTTGGGATTGGCACATCCGACTAGTTACAATTTATACACACCACAGTAATTCACTAAAAATGAGTTGAGTTTGAAAGTGCACACTGTAGCTCAAAATGCACTTCCAGTAATTATTGCTCATAGTTAGTCCAAATTCTTTTGTGTGTCTCTGTCAATGAATGATAAATGCAACACACTCCATAATCTATAGAAAGCATGTTGTAGTCTACCTTAGTTTGTTGTATATCAGTTTTATTATGTTTGACGAATTCCACAGTCATTAAAATGCAGCACAAACTACTTTCTCCTACAGACATAATGTAATGGGATTCTTTTGTGTGCCCCTGTGAACAAATGCTACTTATTCTACACTCTACAGAAAGTATGTTGTGGTCCACCTCAATTATGCATATTAAGTATCATAACACCATTAAAATGCACCACAAATGATTTTTACCCAAACACCATAATGTACAGGAATTCTTTTGTATGTCCCTGTAAATAAACTGTAACACTTCATTTTCAATAGCAAACATGCTGTAGTAAACTCCAATAACATATATAAATTTCATGGCAATCCAAGTATATTTATGGGAGTTAGAGCATGGACAGACGGACTGAAGTCATAAACACTTTTCAATAATGTTGGAAAGTGTTAACAAAGAATTAAGAAAAAAAAAATGTCAGTTAAAAATTTACCTGTAATGGTTCCTTTTTCTCCAAATGATCAAAGTATGTGACAGTGCTGCAAACAGAAAAGAGTGACTTTAAAATTTTGAAATAAAAATACATTAAGAAGGAAGTAAACAATAGTATGCTAATGAAGAGATGTAGAACTGTAGGGTAGCTGGGATTTAAAATTTTTCATTTTCCCTGACTTTCCAACATAATTTTTCCTGACTTTTCCATATTATTTATTTAACTTCACATTTGAATGCAACAGGTTCGAAAAATTTTATTTAAAGAAAAAAAAAAAAATCAACAAGATGACTTTCAGAAAACTAAATTGGCCCATTATGCAATTAAATTTTATAGATTGCTTGATTAACACAGGATGTCTATTCCAGATCAGCAATAAATTCTGCATATCAATAGATTTTCCATATCAATTGTTAAAAAATTCCAGGTATCGAGATTTTGTGATGTTACTCACAAAAAATCTTAAAAGTTGGGAATTTGAGAGTAAAACTTTCATAACTGATTTTGAAGCACAAATTGACGATTTGTTAGACAAATATTTGGCAAAATTCACAAAATGTTGATCATTAAGACATTTATTTCACGATTAATGATTATGTGACACCCCTAAGTAACAACAGCTTTCATGAACTTTGTAAAATGTGTAAGAGATGGTTCTTTCTCTTCCATAAAATTGTGCTGTATGCAGTCATTTTCGAAAATTGCATTGAAATTTCCAGGTTTTAATTCAAAATTTCCCGACTTTTCTTAGTGTTGTTCCAGCAGGTAATTTCTAGATTGGCTGGCCAGCCTGAATTTAGAAAATTACACAAGTAATTACTTAAGAAAATATAGAATTACAATAAGCTCTGCACCCCCTCTTCCCTATCTCTCTCTCTCTTTTCTTTCTTTTTTCTTGCTTTTATTTGAAAATTGAACTTGGAATTTAAAATTCTGATGGATTTAATGAGAACCTGGTTTTAACAGGTAAAATTGCACTAAGATAAATACCATAATATTTTATACATAAGATGGACTTTTAAGAATTTCAGTGTTACATTATACATTTAGTAAATAACTAGTAACTAAATAACTACTACTACTATGTAATATTTTATGCAAGTTTTAGTAACAGAAAATATTTTGAACTCCAATTTACATCAATTTAATTTGCATTTAAAATAAATAAAAGACAAAAAAGCTAGAAAAATACACAAAAATTTCAATGGTAAAAAGGGTATGTTTCATTTTATGTTATTAATAATTGGTAGAATTTAAATTAGGACTTTTTCCAGTGCTGTTTAATTTTAGCTGGTGATTTCTAGATTAAGAAAATATAGAACTGTGTTCAAGAAGCTCTGCCTCCTGTCCTTATCACAATATTTTTTTTTACACTCATTAGATATTTGAACTTGGAATTTCAAATTCTGATTGCCATGTCATTTTATCTTTATGGCATAATCACATAAGAACAATACCCACAGTATTATTGTGATACAATGTCAAAGGAAAAGATAAAAACAATTCTCTGGAAATTAAAAAGACATTTAATAAAACTAACAAATAACACATTAATGTCTCATAATGAAATCAGATTCCCCCAAATTTGTGAATGCCTGAAATCTGCATATCGTTGCAGATGTAAATAGTTCAACTTACAATTAAGTTGAAGGAACAAAATTCAAGATGACACTGAAATCAGTGACGATTGTAATTTTTTTTTTTTTTTAACCAATTATTTTGGCTATTACAGCTGGTAAATTACGAAATAAAATTTATTTACTTATGATTTTGATGTAAATTAGTGTATCTAAAGCAAAAATTCACCCTATTGTATCCTGCACAATATTCGTGAGTGTAAACGGTAACTGTAACCAAATTGTTTATTTTTCTTGCATTCATTTCTCCGTTTTTCAATAATTATTTTTAGTTTTTCATTATTATGTACTCATTTTAATATGTAATTATGGTTAATATGGCATTCATTTATTCACTCCTTGGTTTTTTAATATTTTAAATGCACAATTTTGAGCATGAACATATGTCAATAACAGCTTTGGTTTTTGATTGATATTTATACTGATGAGAAGCTTGTATACATATTGAAATGTCTACTTCTAATTAATTCTATTATGTGATATTAATGTGTTGTTTTTTAGTTTTATTAAATGTCTGATTTTAAATGTATTTTTAATTTTAAAATTCTGATTCAGATGCAATATGTTTAGACATTTTAAAATTCTGATTCAGATGTAATATGTTTAGTCATTTTAAAATATCTGAAAAGATTGCTACTTCTTATCCCCAAAGTAAGTGTTTATTAGTTGAAAGCTTGTCAAGCATAATACAGGGAAAAACATTAAAAAATGTAAAATTAAATAACAATTCCTTTTTTTTTTTTTTTTTTTTTTTTTTTTTGCCAATTACACTTATTGAAAAAGATACAAAATGTATAAAATATTTATACTGAAAATATTGAAACAAATATATATATATATATCTACAAAATTTCACCTGGAATTTACATGGTAATTTTTTTTTTTTAAGATATGGGAAAAAATGGTTCTAAATATTTCTCACAATTTTCTATATCCAATTATATTTGACACCAACATTTATATTCCCTTCCATGAAATGATGTCCCAATAAACTAAAATTTATTGAATGCTTTAATACTATTAAAATACAATGTGTAGCCACATTAGATGTTAATTTTAATACAATATTTTAAATATTATCCTATGATTTTCTTTTTCTTTAATGCTATTATGTATTCTTTCACGAAAAATTTGAAATAGTAAATTGAAAGAGAGTAATTGAAATATGAAAGTAGTCATTTAACTGAAAATACTGACAACAAAACTTTATTTTAAACAAAAAAAGGTGGTAGCATGTCATATGTTGAATATCCCCACCCCATCCCCAACACAAAAATTATATCAGTGATTATAAGAAATATGACTAACATTTAATATTTTAAAACAGTTGATTTTTAGTATATAATATGGAGGGTGTCCAAAAAAAAAAGTGCTAGTGAGAATTTAAATAATCCGTATGCGACTAAGATAAATGCAAGAGACTTCTGTAAACTGCTAGAGTCTGCTATATTAGCAATTAAATTGACATAGCGAATGGAGTTCAGAATAATGTCGAGAAACGTGCATGCTTGTGATAAGTCAACATGAAAAAAGTGTTGTTGCATTTTCAAAGTTTATTTTTCAACAAGAAATCATTTCAAGAAGTGAAAAGACTGTTCAGTGAGAAGTCTGATGAACAGTTAAACATAATCCAGCTCAACTGGATTATGCTGCGATTTCATAATGATCATACAACCTGTCACGTTGAAATCAGTTTTCATGAACATGATTAATTAATATGCAGATGTATATCTAGAATTTGGGGAAGGATAATTTGAACACCTATTGCAGTTTAGAATCAATAAGTACGTATTTGGAATTTCTTTGCATTTAAAAAAAAATTTTACTAGTTTAGGTAGAGGGGCAGGGGGCATGCTGTATCATGAACCTCCCTACATTTATTTATTATTATTATTATTATTATTATTATTTTTACTTTTTTTTTTTTTTTGCTACCACTATTAAATTGTCTGTTTATAACAAAATTGGGTAAGAAAGTATCTAAGCAGGTAGTTTTAATTTTTGATCAGGAGCGTACCTTAGAACTAAGGAACACAGAATTCCATTGGGAGAGACTGCCAAGCCTTGTACCATCATGTTCTTTACGTCTAAATCACTGACAAAGACCTTTTCATGCTGAAACTTGATTTCTAATGAGAAACATCCAAAATAAAACATCTGTATAACTTCTATGCTGACATAGAAGCACAAACAAACATGCAAAAAAAAAAAAAAAAAAAAAAAAAAAACACAGATAGGTCATAAAATATCATAAAATGTAAACTCAAAGTAGAGGTTTGCTCAAGCCAAAACTTCCTGGCCCAGGCTGAACAAAATATCTCTTGGCCTGACATTGTCCGGTGTAAAAACTAAAAGTTTGTCCCAGGCTTGGTCCACCCCATTTCTATTTTTGCAGTTCATAGCCCGGCCTAACACATGCAAAAATCAATGAAATTTATTAATATCTTTTTTTAAGTTTCCATTCGATTTTCATAAAACTTGAAATGGTTCGTCAAAATTCTGCAACGATTATCTATATTAAATTTCAAACCATTCAGTTGGGTAGTTTTTGTGCTGTTATATGCGGACAGATGGATAGACCAGATGACAACTGTAGATGCTACATATTTATGTAATTATGAACGAACCTAAAAACCATTCACAAATTCCCCAAAACAGCACCCTGTCAGATAAATCTAGACAGACTCCTGAAACTGCTAGAAATTATTTTATTAACTTATAATTATGTTTTAAAATCTTAAAACATTGTATTGTCATCAGAAATGTATAAGATTTTAGATAATTTTAGCATATCAGAAAGTCAAAATAAAATTTGATTAAAAAATTGAATCTTTACATTCTAAAACTGAGTTGAGTTAAATAAAAGAGTGGAAAAATGACATTTATAACATACAAAATGAATTTTATCAAATACAGAATAAATTTTATCATTCATTAATTTTGTCAAACACAATGACAAATGTTACTTAAATAAATAAATAAAATAAAGCAAAATGTAGAAACTTTACCATCATCTTTCAAGGAAATTTTGATTTCGAGGAACAATCCTTCCATAGTTGAAATCAACAGTCGATATTGTGGCATTGCAGCATCCAGAACACACATACCTTTAAAAAAAAAAAAAAGAATGATTAATTATCTAAACGAAATAAGCACAACAAGCACAGTAAAATACGTGGAAACAGAACTTATATAAAAAGAAATTCTGCCATAAACAGATAATTTTATGGTCCCTGTAAAAAGAAGACAATAAAAGAGAGTGTGTGCCTGCTAAGAAAAAACTTGTCTATAGCAGGGGTGCAGAATATGTCCGATCCGGCGATCTAGGATCGGGGGAAATTTTTTGAAAAAATGTACAATTGATTTCAATTTTAACAATGAATTACATAATTCCCCGAGTTAGAAAAATGTTTCCCTACTAATAAAAAGATCTGTATGGCGACTTTCACAAAATCGATCTGAGAATTATATGTACCGTATATACTCACGTTAAGTCGAGAAATTTTGGAAAAATAATCTGCTTAAAAGTGGGGGAGGGGGTCAACTTTATACATGGGACAAAAAAGTCGAAATTTATTTTTGGAGTAGAAAAATGCCGATGTTCTGGAGTAATTATGCAACTGCAATAATCGAAATTTCAAATTTCTTTTCTATTGAATTACCTTAGAAAAAAATGTTAAAAGATACAATTTTCTGACAAAAAAAAAAAAAAAAAAAAGATCAGGAAAGAGAAAATTTTAGAAAGAGAATCAAATTAAGATCTCACACCCATCACTGGTGGAAAACTCACTACAAGCTCTCACTGAATGGGTGAGCAAAAATAGAAAATAATTTTAATCTATGGACAACTTTGAAGAAAAACATTCTAAAAACTGAATTTAATAAAATAATCCTAAATTCTGAAAAGAAACCATCACTTCTAGATCAAGACGGCGGTACCAGAAATACTTTAGCTCCTTGAAAACTGTTTGAAAATTTGCAGTGACTATGTTTGTGAATCTGTTGGCCCCAGTGGCAGAAAGTTCTGTAGCTGTCTGCGACAAGCTTTTAAAATTTCGTAATCTGTCTGCAAATTTCGCGTGTAATTTTAATGAATGAATAATACACTAAACTAGGGATTTTTCATTATTTTATTTAAAACATGGTAAGCATGATGCATTCTCATCAAATCTTCTAATAACTTTTGATGTTATGTCATTTCATCATCTCACTTTTTGTAGGATTTCTAAAATTGAAAGGATACGCTTATCCCAAGACCAAGGGTGATTCTGAGTAAAAGAATATTTTCTGAAATTCACAGAGAATTTTCTGAAATGATCCAGGGTGGGAGGTGTGGAGGATGAGATAAATTTCCCTCTCCTGACGCAGCTACAGAAATTCCTTCTGGAGAAAAATGTCTTAATTGAAGTCCTGCATCAGCTGCAGATCAGGTTCTGTTTTCAGTTCGAACTGAATTTATATTCCTGCAGGTTGGGTTCGGGTTAACCCAATTTTTTAAAAGTTGGTTCTGTATATTGTTTCAGATTTAAAAATTTATGTGTTAAACATAGATGTTTGTCTGTGTGTGATGTTTTCTGAAGAGACCGCTAAGTGCAGAGCTGCAAGATTTGGCAGGAAGAGTCTGAAGTGTTGTTCAAAGCCCACTTTTGAACTAGTTGTCTTAATTTTTTATGTATTTTTATTTTTATTTATTTATTTTTTTTTTTTTGCAGCAAATTTGCTACATTAGTAAAAAGAATCTGAAATTCCTGTATCTATTTTTGAATTTTTTTATATTTTTTGCATTTCTTCTCATTTTGCGACGATCTTTAGACATTAGTAAAAGGAACTGGGTTTCAATATTTTAGCAATCTTTTTATACAGTAAATTTTGTCTATGCTCACGATTATTTTTTTCCACAATGGTTTGGTAAAAATCGCGTTTTTTTTTTTTTTTTTAAACCACGATCTTTTGCCGAAATTCGCTTGTTTTCACAGCGATCTTTTGCCGAAATTCGCGTGTTTTTATCGCGATCTTTTGCCGAAATTTGCGTGTTTTTACCGCGATCTTTTGCCGAAATTTGCGTGTTTTTACCGCGATTTTTTGCCGAAATTCGCGTGTTTTTCCGCGATCTTTTGCCGAAATTCGCATGTTTTTACCACGATCTTTTGCCGAAATTTCTGTGTTTTTACCGCGATCATTTGCGGAAATTTCTGTGTTTTTTTAACGCGATCCTTTGCTGAACTTCGCGTGTTTTTACCACGATCCTTTGCCGAAATTCACGTGTTTTTACCGCGATCCTTTACCGAAAGTCACGTGTTTTTGCCGCGATCTTTTGCCGAAATTCGCCTGTTTTTATCGCGATCTTTTGCCGAAAATTGCATGTTTTTAAAGCGCTCTTTTGCCGAAATTCATGTGTTTTTACCGTGATTCCGCGGGCCGAAAGTTGCGGACAATGTTTTAAATTAATTTCATTACTGCAGACAGAAACTGTCTGCAAGAGACTTTCTTTGTCCGCGACTATGTCGCCATGTCGCGGTGTTTCTGCCACTGGGCTGTTGGCTCTATTATTGGAAAACACATTTATAACAGAACCCTAAAATCTGATAATCTCTTTCATGAAGTGTTTATATCATGGAATGACCACCAGTGCATAAAGCTACAGAACTATTAAAAGCATCCTTAAACAGACATTTTCATGGTGGAAATTATCATTTTACTAGATTTTCTTCAAGAAACAGACTCCAGATCTACAAAACATAAAAAATGATTGACAACATCCACAAAGAGAGTGGAAAATTGCAGTTTCTCAATAATTGACAATTTATCAGAAAAGGTAATCAAAAACATTGTATTTATTGGTTAAAACTGTGCATTTATTAATAAATAGGTACTTCTCTAATATCCCGTCGACCACTTTTCATAACAAAAAACTATCGTCAAACTGTAAGATTAAACGCCAAAAATGCAGTCCCATTTACTTGATGTCAGAAGCATTATACATGTTTGTTATGTCATCAAGTGGTTTTTAATTCGACATTTGCGTGTATTTTTCCTTATGTTTTACTGGTTTATTAGTTATTTCATTAATTAAAATAACAATTGTGTCCTTAAATTCTTATATTTTATTTATTTATTTATTTTGATATTCCAATAGCAACGTTCTCCCGTTTATTTGGCGTTACAGTTTGGCGATAGTTTTTTATAATGAAAAGTGGTTAACGGGATAATAGAGAAGAACCAATAAATATTAGGCATAAGAATTAGATTAAAACTTACATTGCATTAACTTAATTTGCCTTTCCAATAACTAGGAATATTACAAGTTCAGTCTATAGGCAGACTTGTATAAAACCAAAAACTTTCTGCGTACATAAATATTGAGTCAAAAACTTTCTGCAAACTAATGTTTAATAAAATTACGTGTTATATTATTTTGGCGATATAAATTAAAAACAGTAGTTTAAAATAATTACCATTTAAAATTAATTAATAATTATTTTGGTTAAAAATAATAATAAAGCTAAAAATCCATGATAGGAAGAGCTGAATTCTTATCAATTATTTTGTCAATGCATTTAAAAACAACCCAATTCTAAATATATTTTGACCTCTTCACAAGAGTCTGTAATGTCACAACAATGTTTTGCATCTTTAAATTTTTAATTGTGCGCAAACAGTAAATAAATCGTACATAAAATTGGGAAATATTTTTAATTTTTTAGTATTAAAAAAAAAAATAAATAAATAAATATTTTTCTAAAATTTTTTTTTTGCAAAGTTCCAAATTTTGCAGAAAATTTTCCGCGCACGGTGTGCGTCTGTATTATACAGCTCTGTCTATAGGTTTTTAAAGATGCCACTTGTATGTTGCAAAATTTACTATACCTACGGTAATACAGAAGCCTATGTATGCCTATAACATATCGTAACATTTTGGGAAAATTTTCATATGGATTGGGGGAAATGTTGGGAGTAAAAACATTTTCTGCAACCCTGGTCTATAGTACATTCAAAATTGAAAGAAAACAAGTAAATAAAAATTTTGTAATGCTTTGGCTACAATCAATGACATTCAAACATTAATAGCTTTAGCTTTGAATAAAAAAAATAATGCAATTTGTCAATTAAATGTAATTATTATTTTGCTTAGTTACATTTTCTAAATATTTTTTTAAACAAATATTTATTAATTTATTTTTATAAAATTGCCAAATAAAAAAAAAAAAAAAAAAAAGCTGAAAGTTTAAACAACCCTTATGTTTATTTAAATTCTCTCTTAATTTTGAATGAACTTTAAATTCCATTACAAAATCAACTATACTGTTAAAAGTCAATAAATTTAGGAGTTTTTTTTTTTAAATAAAATTTTTGATTTTCAGCGAGCGAGAAATTAATTTTTTTTTGGTTCCCTGCAATTCTATTTTGGGTTTTACAGTAATTATCTAAGAACCAGCTTCAAATACTCTTCTCATCTCCCTACAGAAGATTTTATTCTCTGGCCAGAAAATAATAATAATAATAATAATAATAATAAAAAGGAAAAAGACTTGACAGATACAAGATACCAATTACATAAAATATAATAATTATAATTTAACATTAAGATGGAATTCAACTATTCAGGCAACAAAATAAAAATTGAACTTTTCATTAAATCTTTTTTATGAATAGAGTTTATGGCCTCTTTATTAAACTTGTGTGTTTATATGTGTAGGGAAAATACTTTATTTACATCATTACATTTTCAGGAGGGAGAGAATGATTAAAAAAAAATTATCTAAATTTCTTGACATCTCAATTATCTTTCATAAAAAAAATATGGTACTTCTCCCTTATCCCGTCGACCACTTTTCATAACAAAAAATTATCATCAAACTATAAGATTTAAAGCCAAAAATGCAGTCCCATTCACTTCACGTCAGAAGCATCACACGTATTTGCTATGTCATCAAGTGATTATTAATTTCACATTTACCTGTATTTTTCATTATGTTTTACTGATTTATTAGTTATTTTGTTAATTAAAATAACAATTGTGTCCTTAAACGGTGGTGCCATGATATTAAAAATAGAAAAAGCATTGAAAATATTTTACAATACATAGTTACGTAAAATAGATCAGTTTCAACTCATGTCATAAACATTTATTCACCAGCCGAGAGAGATATAATTAAGAAAAATAATATAAATAAATAAATATCCAAGATTTTTTGTTCAGTTTTCATTAATATATTGCAAATTTTATTGTTTAAGCTTGCCAAGTTCACACACTGGTGAGTGGGACATTTCCAAATTTCTTGTATTTATTTATTTATTTGTTTGTTTGAGACTGCAATGGCAACATTCTTCCATTTGTTTATTTGGCATTACAGTTTGGTGATATTTTTTTGTCATGAAAAATGGTCGACGGGATAATGGAGGAGTACAAATATATATATATATATATATATTTAGGAGCCAAAACACATTTTTAAGTTTATTTTACTCATCATTCATAAGTTGCTGAAGCTTGAGAGCAGAATAGAAAACAAGAACGAAAAATCATGTGTCAAGCATAGATTATGTAGCACTTACCAACGCTTCTAAAATAATTTTACAAATCATTACCGTTTAATAAGCTGAAAGATGACATCTAAGTAAACAATTTGGAAAACGCATAACATATTTAAAAACGTAATTTCAGGAATTTTCAATATATACAATATTTGGAAAAATATCCGAATACTTTTATGTAGCCCTGTATATGATCTATAGATTTGTATATATACATAGGATGCTAAATTTTAGTTTAGTTAGGAAACGCGTAGCACCGTTTAAATTCTCCTTCTGGAGTTTCTGTCAATAAACGGAAATGTGTTCGCGAACTTTTGTGCTGCCCTGTATAGGATCTACAGAATTTATACACACCACGTAATAGACAAAAAGCTAGTTAAGATTAAAATCGCGTTTAGTAACTTAAAACGCACTTCCAGGAATTATTGTTAACAGACAGTAGAGAATTCTTTTGTGTGTCCCTGTAAATGAACGATGACTGCTATACACACACTATTCTGTAGTAAGCCTCTTGTAATGCACCTTAGTAATATATATAAACTTCAATGCGTTTAAAATAGTGGAACATTATTTAAATAAGCCGCAGACGATTTTTCTCCATAGACGTAATGTAACGGAATTATTTTGACTGTCCCTGTAAAGTAACTCTAAGTGCTATACACCTACTATTCCATATTAAGCTTCTTCTAATGCATCTTAGTGATCTATATAAATTTCAATGCGTTTACAATAGTGAAACATTTTTAAAATAAACCGCAAATGATTTTTCCCCATAGACCGCAATGTAATGGAATTCTTTTGAGTGTCCCTGTAAGAAAACTATAAGTGCTACACACTTCAGTTGAAATAGGGAACGTGCCATAGATAACGACAATAACATATAAAAACTGCAGAGCAATCCGAGCATATTTACGGGAGTTAGAGCACGGACAGACGGCCATCCGGCCAGACAAACCGAAGTCATAAGCACTTTTCAACTAGGTTGGAAAGTGCTAAAAAAGTGTACTAACCTGTGACTGGAAGTTTGTGTAGTCCAAAAGAATGGCCGACATTTCGAATGATAATGGAAGAGTCTGTTAGCAGTATTTCACAACCAATGAGAGCATGCTGCTTTGAGGCTATTATCACATATTTTTTTAAAGCAATCTGGAAGTAATGAGAAAAATAATTAACAAGAACGAAAAATCATGCGTCAAGCATAGATTATATAGCACTTTCCAACGCTTCCAAAATAATTTTACAAATCATACCGTTTAATAAGCTAAAAGCTAACATCTCAGTAAACAATTTAGAAAACGCATAACATATTTAAAAACATAATTTCAGGAATTTCCAACATATACAATATTCGGAAAAATATCCGAATACTTTTATTCAGCCCTGTATAGGATCTATAGATTTGTATATATATACTACATAGGATGATAATTTTAGTTCAGTTAGGAAACGTGTAGCACAGTTTAAAATTCTCCGTCTGGAGTTTGTCAATAAACAGAAATGTGTTCGCGAACTTTTGTGCTGCCCTGTATAGGATCTACAGAATTTATACACACCACGTAATAGACAAAAAGCAAGTTAAAATTAAAATCGCGTTGAATAACTTAAAACGAACTTCCAGGAATTATTGTTAATAGACAGTAGAGAATTCTTTTGCGTGTCCCTGTAGATGAACAATGACTGCTATACACACAATATTCCGTAGTAAGTCTCTTGTAATGCACCTTAGTGATCTATATAAATTTCAATGCGTTTAAAATAGTGAAACATTATTTAAATAAACCGCAGACGATTTTTCTCCATAGACGTAATGTAACGGAATTATTTTTACTGTCCCTGTAAAGTAACTATAAGTGCTATGCACACCCTGTTCCATATTAAGCTTCTTCTAATGCACCTTAGTAATATATATAAATTACAATGCGTTTAAAATAGTGAAACATTATTTAAATAAACCACAAATGATTTTTCCCCATAGACCGCAATGTAACGGAATTCTTTTGAGTGTCCCTGTAAAAAAACTATAAGTGCTACACACTTACGTTGAAATAGGGAACATGCCATAGATAACGACAATAACATATAAAAATTGCAGAGCAATCCGAGCATAATTACGGGAGTTAGAGCACGGACAGACGGCAGACGGCCAGACAAACCGAAGTCATAAGCACTTTTCAACTAGGTTGGAAAGTGCTAAAAATGAAACATTGAGTATTGGATAACATTTCACAATATAACATTTATAGATACAAAAACAGACATTGTACTATGAGACTGAGTAATATATTAATGTAGATGTAAGTTGGTGTTTTTGTTATGGCCGATTATGTGTTGGAGGGATATAGGCCAAGTGGGTGGGTGGGTGGAGAATCAAAATCAGGCCCACCCCAACTCATTTTCTACAAAAAGGTCCTGATTTTTTTTTTTTTTTTTAACATACAATTAAGATTTAACGAATACTGTGAAAAATTATGTGAAAATTTTACAGTATATTTCAGACAAGTCACATTAATGATCACTTAGACTCTCAGACTATTACATTCATTAAAAAAATTAAAGCAGTTTAGAATAAAAGGAAAAAGATGGTTAAATCATAATAACTTTTGAAGCCAAAAAGTAGATTTTTGAAAACTGTAATTTAAAGTAATTTATTAAAGAATATTGTCAAAAATTCCATTAGCACAGAGCCCTTTTGTGTGGGTCTTTCTAAGTGAACTTGACCATATTTATTTTATGTAATTTATTAAAGAATATTGTCAAAGATTCCATTAGCATAGAGCCTTTTGTGGATGTTGCAGGTTTGAAGAAAATTATGGAAAACTATGACTGAACAGGATGATGATTGTGACAGGGGTTCGAACCCAGCACCTCCCCATCTACCAGCTTTAACCTCTCAGCTGCTGGTGGGGTTTGTCAATGTAGAAGCAGAGCTTCTTTCACCACCAGAGGTGGTAACCTTTACTCTTTAGTATTTATTTCAAAGAAATGAATTTTTTTTTGTAGAAACACTTTTACCTTTTCTGGAATAACATCTTTGTTGTTATGCTCATCAGGACAATGCTTAGCACTAGAACTACCGAGTTTCTTGTATACCCACAATTACTGGGGTGGGTCATAGCTGATGCATGGATTGTAGTGATGATTTTTTGTTTGTATGGGACACACAATAAGGTTTGATGTTTAACACAATGATTAATAAAACTTAACTTCTAGAATATTACATAATATGAAATATAATAATCAGATACCATCAAAGAAAATTTAAATGTCTAATTTCAGAATAGATAACTTTGAGATTTCGACAGCTCGTATGAAATGTAAAATAAGAAATTTTTCCAAATAATATATGTCTAATTATCAATTTGAATTTTGTAATAATGTTCCTACACATTAATAAGATATTAAAACTGAATAAAAATTAAATATATATAGCTCCATGATTTTTTACTTACATTTTACGCACAGTAATTCTAGGTATACAGACCTGTCGATAAAAAAGTGTTCATTGTATTCAACTAAATTCAAGTTAAGGCATTATACTGTATATTAAGGAAAATTCAAGCAATTTCAATTCCTTATTCTGAAAACCAACAGTGATACGAGCAAAAAATCACATCTTGGCTCATGTATGACCTACCTCGGTAGTTCTAGTGTTAAGGGATTAGGTGTGTGTATGTGGGGGAGGGGGGGAAACGACAAACTGGACAGTCACCCAGCGTCAATAAATATTAAGGTCGGCGAAAATTTTACATACACATTCCAAAAAATTGACTTGCACTTCTTTCGATTCGATCCTTTTAATCCTCCTGCTAACATCAAACAGACAAATAATAAAAAACAAAGGATTAGGGTCCATAAGCTGTGTTTTTGGCCCATGAAATAAGACTAAAACTCGATTTTGTTATACTGACTTGATTATTTTACTTTTCAATATTAGAAGGTTTATCCTGTACAATTTCAACAATAGTTTTTGCATTTTGTTCGGATTTATAGGACTTACACAAGCTCAAACTTCGTATTATTCGCAGTTTTTGATGAAAAATACACAATTTCTCCTAATTTTACCTCAATTATTTATAGGAGCGCCATCGTGCAACACTTTCTTTACATATATTATAAAATACATCAAAATGTACAATATATGTAAAAACAAAAGTGTTGCAAAACTGCACTCATAGTAAAATATTAAAAAATATAATATAATTCAGGTAAAATTAGGAGAAATCGCGTATTTTTCATCAAAAACTACAAATAATACGAACTTTGAGCTTGTGTAAAGTCATATAAATCCGAACAAAATGCAAAAACTATTGTTGAAACCGTACAGGTTAGCCTTCTAATATTAAAAAGTAAAATAATTAAGTCAGTATAACAAAATCGAATTTTAGTCTTATTTCATGGGCCAAAAATACAACTTATAGACCCTGATCCTTTATAATAGAATTTTTTTTTTTTGTTCAGCGACAAAGTCTTATTCCTCTCACTAAAGACTTTTTTGTCATTGTCAAAAAATTATAATCCACTTTTGGATGCCTGCCAAAATCCAATTTTTTTTTTAATTTTTAGAAATGTATGACGATGGTGGCTATGATATTGCTTTCACTTTTATCACTTCTAAATATTGCATAATTTCAGTTTTTTTACATCCTCAAATTGGGAAAAAAATATACTTTTGAATGAAATTTGTTTGAAAACAATTTAGTGATTTTTAAATTATTATCAATTTAGTGATTTTTAAAATAATTTTAAAGCATGATTATTTTTTTATCTTTTTAAATATCTCAACAATGAACATTTGTTTGCTGCAATAATGTAAAGCGCCTACTGTCAAAATTGTCACAATTGACACTTAGTTGCCCAGCAGAACAAATAAAAAAGAAAAAAAAGCTCTAGTTTTCCTTTCCAAAATTTTTATTTTCTTGCAGTTCACAAATAAGTAAGTTAAAATAAAATAAATAAAGCTTTCCCTAATTAAACATTTTTCACCATTTACATTCAAATTAATTAACTCCAATAAAACACACATTAGAACAATCATAAAAGAATATCTATAATAACAACAACAAAAAACAGTACCACTTTGTTAAAGGACCTTGGCATAAATCAGTCTTAAGAAAGTGTGATTATAAACAATCACAAAAGTAATACAGCATCCAATGAGAAAAATTTCTAATCTTATATGGCTTATTTATGTTATACATTTTGATTGAATTATTACATGGCGTATTTATGTATATATTAAGCAAATTGCTTCTCAATGTAGGCATGAAATGGTGCAAATATAAAGCAAATTGTTTGTGCATTTGATACTTGATAGTTATTTCATTCGGATACAAAAATCTGATGACTTTTTAAAATATAAAAAAAGATTGCCAAAAGTTGCATTTGAAAATTTGGATTTTCTCACCAAATCCAACTTTATAGTTTTATCTATCACGTCAAGGTCACTATAATAAAGAAGTACCCAATAAATAATATATAACCTTTAGTACTGCAATAGTGTCAACAGACACCCAGTCCTCTTCATCCCAAACTTTACACATTTCTTTCACAGTCACAGTTGGTTCCTGGTCCGAATCATTGCGAAGTGTCACACTCAGGAAGGCAAATACACCTTTCAATGTACCAACCATCAAAAATCCTAAATCGGGGAAAAAAAAAAAAAAAAAAAAAAAAAAAAAAAAATTATATATTTTTTCATAATCTTTGATAATTTTATTTTAGAATATTTCTTAGTCCTTATTATACATACAAAGTGAAACTTGTTTATAACAAGCTTCTATTTAATGAGAAACTGGTTTTAACAAGTAAACTGGTACTAAGACAAGTACCATAATATTTGGCATTTACATATTATTTGGTCCAGGTAGATAGATTGCCAAAAAGGGTTGTAAATCGCCCATTATGTTTTGTCGCTGTCAAATGCCAATTGTGTGCAAAAGAGTAATTTAATGTACATTTAATAAATACATAACATTGTTAGAAATGATAATATAAAATAAAAGCAAGCTAAATATTACAAAACAGTAAGTTAGTATATATTTATTAAATACATAATAACATCAAATTGATGACTTTTAGGAATAAACGATGTAAGTTTTATTTTTAGTGATTTGTTACGCCCAGCAAAATGAATATAATATAAATATTATGTAATGTAAATATACTTTATTAATGAATATAACATATTATATCTATATATATAAGCTGTTTTATATTATATAGTTATACTTATAAATATATTTCTGCCACTACCTTTAATATGACAACTACATAATACAGTATAATCCTAATTATCCGAATCCCGGTTATCCGAAAATCGGCTTAACCGAAATACCTTAAAAATTCTTTTATTTTTTTTTATATGAAATTTTTTTATTTTTAAACAAGCATGCTGTTTATGAAATAAATAAACAGCGTCAACTTACTTATTTGTACCATTGTGTAAATGCAGGCATTTTATTGCATAGACACATACAACAGCTCATTTCTTTAAAAATTACATTGTGTATTTTTTTTTTTTCAACTTCACATTACTTCAATGCTGCGTTATCATGCCACCTTTTAAACAATAACACATCTGACGCTGCTGTATCTTCCTGCACTTCAATATATTGAAATATTGGTACATATTGATACCGTAATTGATTCGGTATTATTGATTTTATAGAAAATCAATAACCAAATAATCAATAATACCGATATCAACTCTTTTCAATGCATTGAGTTCTTCATGCTTATAAAAATCCGTTTGCACTTTAAAGCATTACTCATCGTAAATAAACTGTAGAGGAAATTAAAAATAAGTGTAAATAGGAAGGGGATATCGCACAGAATACGGACTCTCTTGCTGCACCTTCAAGCACGAATGCGTTACCTGACTGTGTTGAAGTGAGAAGGATGAGTAGTGCCATCTGGCAGAATAAAATTAGGAAGTCTCCCAGTTATGCGAAAATTCCTATGGAACCCCGGGGTTTTATTGTACTA
The DNA here is from genome assembly GCA_963931845.1 of Maratus michaelseni. NCBI lineage: Eukaryota > Metazoa > Arthropoda > Arachnida > Araneae > Salticidae > Maratus > Maratus michaelseni. Next base: position 13,646,355 of record OZ007588.1, read on the forward strand.
ACTATGCAGTTAAAATAAAGAAAACAAACAAATAAAAAAAAATAATAAGGGTTACTGCAATTAATATTTTCAGCGCCAGTGTTGGTGCAGTGAATATGACCTGGCCCAGATAGTACATAAGTACCTAATATTTTATATGTAAAATGGACTTTTAAGAATTTCAGTTGTAAAATCCATCATATGACATTTTGGTACATTTAGTAAATAACTATAAATATTACTACTGTTAAATATTCAATGCAAATTTCTGTAAGACAGAATATTTTTAATTCCTTAAGAATAAATTTATATCAATTTAAATTTAACTTAAAATTAAAAAATAAATAAATAAACTAGAAAAATACAAAAAAATTTTAATGGTAAAAAAGGTAATTTTTTTTTTTTTTTTTTTTTTTTTTTTTTTTTTTTTGGGGGGGGGGGGGGGGGGGGTTGCTTTTATTTTATTAATAAACAGAAGAATTTAAGTTAGGAAAAATGCTGAGTTTAATAAGCCAAAAAGTTGAAGTCAGGTCATGCTAAGCCATAAAAAATTTCAAAATATAAGCAACAATGTAAACAAAACATTTCTCACCAGCAGTTGGACTTGTCTGTTGCCAGCACAATGCAGTGAGTAAACCGAGTCCCGAATCCCACTCGTGAGCCAAAGCAATGCTGAAATAAAAATATAGCACAACACTTAAAATTTATTGAATATGTGTTACATATATATACAGTTGAACAATAATAACTCAAAGGGAGAAAAAAAATATTTGAAGATAAAGATTTTTTGAAGCAAACAAATTCTTGAGGTTTCAAGACTTAATTTTAAATAAGTTTTAGAAAAGCAATTCAAACAAATTTGAAGACATGAAACATACTGATAGAAATATACAAAGAATTATTTAGGAAAGTTCGATAATTAGGTCCATAGTTAATTAGTGTCTTTAAAATAGTGTGATTAGAGCATAATTAATCTTATTGTTATAATGAGGGCTTGATAAATATATTCGTCACTGGCGACTAAATCTTTTTATCTGGCGACCAAGTTATTTAATCTGCAGTTTTATTTTATTTATTTTGGAACAAAAATTTACTTGAGAAATGAACACAAATGGCATTCTCTTCCACCCCCTACCCCCCAGAACATTAAAATAATAACTTAGAAACTATATTCAAACAAAAAATATTTTTAACTTTTATTTTTAACTTGGCAAAAAAAACTTTAGCAAATGTAAATTTAAAAATAATTAAATTAGAATTATTTGATGCTTGGCCAGAAAACTAGGCAAAAACTTGTATTCCTGCTTCATTATTTCATCGATGCCCTCCTCAATAGATATCAGACCTGCCAACCTTTGAAAATGAGAAATAGTAGCACACCAAATTCAAATTTATCTGAAGGTTGGTTGGTTGGTGGCTGTTTTTTACGCTGTAAATTTTAAGCGAGCAAATACTAATCAATTAAACACATGTGTATATCCATAAGCACACACTCTTTTGTTTTTGCTAATTTTTTTGTTGCGGGTGGGAATGATTAAACATAATTATTCCTATTCAATTAATGCTCTGTCCACTCCTAAGCCAAATTTCTGAATTTCACAGTGAATTTTCTGACGAAAGTCACATTTTTCCCGCGATCTGACGACAAAATTTGCTGTTTTTTCGCAATCTCGACAAAATTTGACGTTTTTCGCAATGTTTATGACGAAATTTGCCGTTTTTTTGCTATCTTTTGACGAAATTTGCCGTTTTTCGCAATGTTTAGGATGAAATTTGCCGTTTTTTCGCGATCTTTTGACGAAATTTGAAGTTTTTTCGCAATTTTCTGACGAAAATCACATTTTCCCCGTGATCTGTTCACAAAAATTCACGTTTTTTCGCGATCTTTTGACGAAATTTGCCGTTTTTCGCAATGTTTATGACGAAATTTGCCGTTTTTTCGCGATCGTTTAACGAAATTTGCTGCTTTTCGCAATATTTATGACGAAATTTGCTGTTTTTTCGCGATTGTTTAACGAAATTTGCCGCTTTTCGCAATGTTTTTGACGAAATTTGCCATTTTTTTGCGATTCTCTGACGAAAGTCACGTTTTTCCCGCGATCCTTTGACAAAATTGGCGACTTTTCTTCGAACGAAAGACGAGATTGATTTTTTGCGGCGATTATTTGCCGAAATACAGATACATTTAATGTCCGAATTTTCGGATTTATGATCGATATTTTTTTTCTCAGAAATAATTGCCTTAATTTTTCGAAAAAAAAAAGGAACAAAGTCACCCCTGAACGATCTTTTGACGAAATTCGCATTTTTTCAGCAATCAGTTGAATGAAATTCACGTTTTTTTGGCGATACTTTGGCGAAATTTGCTTTTTTCCGCCAATTTTTTGACGAAATTCGCGTTTTTTTCAGCGATCCTGTGACGAAATTCGTGATTTTTCACGTGATCGTGTGACAAAATTCGTGATTTTTCGAGTGATCCTGTGACGAAATTCGTGATTTTTCAAGTGATCCTGTGACAAAATTCGCGTTTTTTTCCCCCCCCTTTAGAAAATTGTAGTTTTAGACAGATTTTCGTAGCATCATAGTTTGTGGCTAAAAATCGTAACAACTACGATTTTTTCGTAGCAGTTGGCAGCTCTGAGATATAGATTTTGTAGCATTCAACTATCTGGACATTTGAAGCATTTGGCAATCAGCATTTTCCGAACATGCTGGTTAATTCAGCCTTTTACAATATTTCTTTATTATTTTTAGGTAGCTTTCAATACAAAAAAGTATAAAGCTATCTATTGCAGCCGTTCGGAGGAAAACAGTTCCGGAAAATTTCGATACATTTTCACCGATCATGACTCCCAGACCCCAAAACCACCCTCCGTTCAAATGTTGATTTATATATATAGATATATCCATATATATATATATATATATATATATATATGACCTATGTCATACGATAACGCTCGTATTTATAGATCAATTTTGATGAAACTAATTGTGTGTATTAAGCTTACCAATGTCTCGACCGAGTTCGTTGGCCAGCTTGGTCCGCCATTTTGTTTCAAGATGGCGGCCACTTAAAAATTTAAAACTAAAATAAATATACAAAAAAATTAAAAATTCAAATTTATTTTTTAATTTAGTGTTAGGCCTTGATACGAGGAATCCAGAGCACTTTTTGGTTTACCTCTATCTTAAAAAATGGCTGAGATAGAGCAGTTTGAAATTCTAGGGTGGAAATCATTTTGAAACAAAACAGCACATTAATGCGATTACTCACAAATTATTTTCTTTCATTGTTGTAATAATTTTCCCAATCATACGCATAAAACTATATATTCATATCCGTTAGCGCCAAATTCTCGCCAAAATTGGTGACATTTGGCAAAATATCGCCAAATTTGGCAACCAAAATAAGTCTTCATAAATGAAGCCAATTTGGCTATTGCTCAATAATTTGGCGAATTTCTTATTCAAATTCAGTATTAACGAATCTTTTGTAAACGTTTCTTTGCATTTTAACTTGCTGTTTTCGTGTAACATTAGCTAAAATTTTAAAACGAAGATATAGGAAAGCTACCTTTTCCTCCCGGTACAGGCCGGAAGGACTTTTTTAATTCAGAAATGTATAATTTTTATAAGTTTCATTAGAAAACTGTATTTATTATATTATGTTTCTAAATTATGTACTATTCTAAACTCTGTAACTAATAATTCTACACTATGCTTGTTATTATTTATTCTCCAATAATTCATAAAAAAACTTTTGTGCTTTTTGAAAATCAATGACAAGAGGAGGGGGAGTGGTAAATATTTTTTACTGGCAACTAGAATTTTTTGCTGGCTACCACATTTTATCAAATTTGTAAAGCCCTGGTTCTAACCATTGTAATAACTCTCATATACTTAAAATCACATTGTTGCCAGTATCATTCTTGATTGATAACAACCAAAAAACCATCAAAACTTATTGCTATCTAAAAACTAGACATAAAAATATAAACATTTCAGAAAAAAATAGAGACAGTAAGCAAATTAGTTTAATTACAAATAATTAGCAGCTTTTATTAACAAAATCTATTTCACAATTTTGACTATACAAGTCTGACAGAAGAAAATACTCAATAGTAGTTAAAGCCTTTGAAGTATGAACATTTCCATTTCGCTGAATACTTCATCATTAAAGTTTCTTGTGCACTTTTCTGGCTTCTCCACCATTCAAAAGTTGTAATATTATTGATAAATTCTTTTCAAAAAGATACTGTTGCAATGAGTAACTTTTGGTCTGAATTTTTTGTAAATGTTGCTAAAAAATCATTTTGGAAATTTTTTCTGATATATATTAATTGCTACTTTTCATAGATTAATTTACACTATGTAAATAACATGTCCAGACTAACTGACTCATCTATCAACGCCGAGCCTCGACTGTTGCTCCTAGGAGAATGAAATTTGGAAAACATGTTCCTTACAAAATGTAGGTACCCAACAAAAAAAGGATTTTTGAAAATTCAACCCTAAATGGGGAGGAGGGAGAGAAAGTCTTAGGTAATTTCGCCATATGTTAGCAGCAGTTTTAGGTAAAATGCAGCATAACAAATCTACTAAAAAATAGTTAAACATGTATTTCAGCAAATTTAGAAATTCAACCACTAAAAAGGGTTAAATGGGGTGAGGGGGGGGGGGAGTAAAAAGTTTTAGGTCATTTCACCACATCTCAGCAGCAGTTTTAGACAGGACCATGAAATTCAGCATGACAAGTCTATTAAAAAAAAATATTTAAATACATATTTCAGCAATTTTAGAAATTCAATTCTCAAAAGGATGAAAAGGGATATTGCAGATCCAAAACAAAAGATTTTTCCATAATCGAGTTTACACCCAACTTGTGTATTTTAGGGTGTATGGTTTGGTGTAAAACTAATTTTATTGTTGTAACCATTTTTATCACTCTTGTAATCTTGAAATTAATTGTTGTCAGCATTGCTCATGTTTCTTGTTAACCTTGACTATGGGCCTGATTATGGAAGATTAAATGAATAAGACAACTATTGCTGATTTTTGATTAGATATTTTGTGCAAGACATTTTCCAGAGTAAAAGTTTTAGTTTTTTTTTTTTTTTTTTTTTCATATTTTATAAATTGTTTTTGCGCTTCTCATCTTTTAGCGATTGGATTTCAATTTTCATACAAAATATAGTACATTTTCTCCTTTTCTGAAAAAACATTTATGATTTGAATACTGATTGCCATATTTATTTATAGGATCGAGAATGGACAAGGCTTCGTTTATAATGATTGTCATATAACCAGTTTATAGGCATGAAACCCACAGAGCCTTGTTATAGTGATCACCGTATTAACGATATAGACTGAGAAGCCCACAAGACCCCATTATTTTGATCACTGTAAATTTATAAGTATGAAACCCATAAGGGCCAATTTACAATGACTGCCATATATCTTAGGTTATCCCATTTTTGATTTTTTTCAGGGAGCTCTCCTTTCCCCCTAGATAAGCATGGGCAGGGCCAAATGAGTCTTTATCAGGTGGCTCATGAAAAAAAAAAATATTATTTATATCACAAAATCTCTATTTACTTCTTTTTTTATATTTTTATTAATTATTTTGATATAATTAAAAATAAGGTATTTTATTTATATTTTTTTCTATTTTCATGTAAAATGTACTTTGTGGGCCCTGGGCTATACACTGCGGAAGGCATTTGCCTCCCCCTCCCCAGTGACTGTCTAAATGGGCAAAGACCAGCTAACTATTGATATATATGAATACGATAGTACTGACATACATGAATTAATTCTATAAAATATATCAAAATAACATAAATATTAATAATACCAAATGATCACCACATGATTTAACCCTTTTCAAGGCAAATTAATTCTGTTGTTAGAATGTTGAAATGATTTAATGGCACCCGAATTTAAGAACAAATTGATTAGAAATTAACTGCTTTTCGTTACGTATTATTAAAGAAAAATACTATTGAAAATTTTTGGTACAATTTTGTGTTTAAAATTAAGTGGGAAATATACTTTCCACTGCCTTAGAAAGAGTTAAATCATACCAATCCTGAAAGGAAGCATTTTTTTAAATACATGGAAAAGGAAAACAAAGCCACTCACTAACCTTATTCGTCCTTCGTTGGATGATATTTTCCAAAACTGAATGTGGCCACTCTTCATTGCAACAAGTAAATAACAGTATTCGTAACTGCTGTCGTTGATCGAAGAAGAAGCTGGTGAACCAAACATGCCAGTCCATGTTATTTCTGAATGGAGGAAGAAAAAAAGTCACCATATGATGCACAAAAACATTACATAAGTGAAAGCATTGACTCACTTATTTCTTTACAAGCAGTAAAATTAAAAGTACTTTTGATGCTTACATATTATCCAGGCTAGGAATATATACTGCCAACAATGGCTCCCATGATATTAATTGCAGTAACCATGAGCAGCAACTGCTTAGTTACTACAGTTATATATATCTACAAAAACAACTTTTCAAAAGTAAAAAAAAAAAAAGTTGTGGCTAAAAAATGGTGTGATATCAAATTTCCAAGCTATTATATTACTTTTTTAACTTTTTTCCATTAAATAAGTTATCATATATATAAGTCGAGTGCCTACGTATATGTTAATAGAAATCGTTTTCTCCTGTACTAAATACATCCTAACGAGTTTCTGAAAATTCAATTTTTTTCAAATTATGCATGATGGGCTTGGCGGCCATCTTTGCATATTATTCACAAAATTCTAAGCATCCAAATCCGTAGTTAAAATCCGAAGTTCAAAATTGTTATTTAAGCAAATATTTTAAGCGTTTCATTTATAGATTTGTATGATCTGAAAATTGTGTCTTAAGATAATGATGACTTATCTTAAAGATTCATCTTATGATTTATTTTTTACAGTAATTAATAATTTCAAACTAGTAAAAATCAATTTCTCAAAATATCAGTCTTATCTAATTTATCTGTCCGTAGTTAAAATCTGAAGTTCGAAATTGTTATAAACATATTACATTGCAAACATATTACGCTTTTACTTTAGAAATTTGGGTGCTTAGAAATATGAAAAGATGGCCGCCAAGCCCATCATGCATAATTTGAAAAAAATTGAATTTTCAGAAACTCGTTAGGATGTATTTAGTACAGGAGAAAACGATTTCTATTAACATATACGTAGGCACTCGACTTATATATATGATAACTTATTTAATGGAAAAAAGTTAAAAAAGTAATATAATAGCTTGGAAATTTGATATCACACCATTTTTTAGCCACAACTTTTTTTTTTTTTACGCTTGGCTTTTTTTTTTACTTTTGAAAAGTTGTTTTTGTAGATATCATTTCGTTTTTTTAAAACAGAATAAACATAATTTAAATAATCTAAACATGAGAAATAATTTAAAATTACATTTTACTTTCAGTCATTGTTTAAAAGGTTAACTAGAAATACCAGTAGATTTTTAAATTAAACTAATAACAACATACTAAATGTGGCTTGTTATAATACTTGTTATCCTCCGTTAAAAAATGTCACTGACTTATCGATGAAATGAATAAAAATGCAATACGTACATAGCGTGTCAGCGCTGCATTTGAAATCAAACGTGATATCACGCTCTTTTATTATTAGCACTAGCTGGCTTCGCCCGCTAGCGGACCCCTAATTTATATCGGGGCCTCGAATCTTGTAAAACCTCGAATAAGATAAACCTCGAACCAAACGAACCTCCGACCTGGTTCTCCGCTGCCTTCGGCACCGGATAATCCCTTAATTTGCACATCGAATAGTATAAACCTCTAACCAAACTAACTTCCGACACGGGTCCCCGCTGCCTTCGGCACCGTATAGCAGTCGTGCTGCGCACGCTCAAGTTCCATCTTCCACCACCAGGTAGCGCAATCTGTTCTGTATGAACCTCGGGCACTGAAATCGTTAAGGCTATAGATGTCGAGTCGAATGAACTGTACCCCGTCGTGATCTAACCCATAGAACCAGAGATATAAAAGTGCCCCCTGGTGGTGAAAAACGAACTAAAATCGGAAAGCTCTATTGATGTCGAGTCGAATGAGCCATACCCCGTCGTGATCCGCCTCGTAGGAACAGATATAGGAAAGCGTCCCCTGGTGGTGAAAGCTAATCGCGCTTGGGGGGCAAAAGGGGGGATGAACACCGGAGATGCATAATAGGATTAAGCGGTCACAGACCTTTCCAACGATGTATCACATGAGGGGTATGTGCAAAATTTAGAAAATACCCCCCCCCCCCCCCTGCATATTATGATTAAGCGTTCACAGACTTTTCCAACGATATATCACATGAGAGGTGTCGGCAAAATTTAGAAAAGTGCCCCCTTTGGGTGGGAGGGCTGAAAGTGGGAGGATGGACCCCGAAGATACATAATATGAATAGCGGAACAATTTTTAGAATTTCTGAAAGCTGATTTTTATTTATTTATTTATTTATTTATTTATTTATCTATTTTTTATTTTTTGTTTATTATTATTTTTTTTATTTTTTTTTGCGTTGCCCTGTGCATGTTTGGAATTTCTTAGCAATTTCTTAGATTTACCTTATTTTATTCATTTAAACATTGTACTGTTACAATAAATTTAAATGGAAACTTCACTTCTAAAACAAAAATAATTTAACAACTGGATTTCATTAATTTATAGGAAAACTAGCAAGCCACGCCCGCTGCGCTGGTCGGTTTCTACAAATGAACCCTGAATCAAACGAAATATATCGTTTAATTTGACCTTGTATTTGAAAGCAATCTGTATATTTACGTGGAATATCCTTCCACATTACTGAAAAATGACGCGATTGCGCTATTATATTTTCTAATGTGCAGTCAAAATTTTAGCTGTTAAGGACCAACTCTTTTATTTGGTCATTTACAGTTAGGGTTTGCTAAAGAATGATAAAACTATATGCAATATACTAAAACCATCACTAAAAATTATCGAAATAACAATGCAAACAAATTAACTAACAAAATCCATTCAGAAGAAGTTTTTATAAAGGCTAATCTTTGATAATCTGATTATTGAACTTTTCCACATAATTCTAAAACAACAAAACGATATAAAATATACTAAAACAATCCTTACAAATTATCTACTTAACAATGCAAGTCGAAAAAAATACGCCCAGTAAAAACTATCAAAAAGGCTAATATTTCGGAATCGGGTTCACTTGACTATATAATCTTCACACATAACTGTTGGACTAAGCAACGTAGGACAATATATAGTACATTAACACCATTTCTGAAATAGCATCTAACTAACAATACAATTCTCATCAAAATCCGTTCAGTAGAACTTTTTTAGAAGGCTAATCTTTCATAATCGGAATCAAATATTGAAAAGGCTAATATTTGATAAAAAAAATGGTCACCCGATTTTCGAATTTCCCCCTATAATTCTAGAACTAAGCAACGTTATATAATAAAACGTTCCCTAGAAAATTATTTAACAGTATAGGTTCCATCGAAATACATTCGGCAAAATCTTTTAAAAAGGCTAATCTTTCATAATCGGATTGATTTGATTATAGAACTTCCCAGAATAATTATATAACTAAGCTACGTAGAACGATATGTTATACATTAAAACCTTCCCTTAAAAATTATCTTAGTTTAAGTTCTACGAAAATGCATTCAGCAGAACTCGAGTTATAAGCAGCCGGAACGAAATTTCATATATCTAGAAGTAAATAGAAGTATATTGCCATTAATATAGTTTGCATTTGAATAAAAAAAGGTACTTTTCGGTTAGCCGGGCACCAGTGATATATGAACACACACACACACACACATATATATATATATATATGTATGTATATACATGTATTTGTGTAGATATATGTGTATATATGTGTGTGTATATATATATATATCACTGGCGCCCGGCTAACCAAAAAGTACCAAAAAAAAAATATTGCGAAAATGCAGTCGTACACTTGAAAAAAAAAACCTTTTGGCCTAAAATCTCTCATCAAAACTGTTTTTCTTTTTTTTCTTTTCTTTCTTTTTAAAAAAAAGTAAAATTAGTAACAGTTTTTTCTTTTATTTTTCCAGATGTATAGCCATTTCAATTCTTTCTGCAACAAAAAAAGACACTTTTTGGCTTAAAATCAAATTGTTTGGGGTCAAAAGTAAAATCGAAATCGCCAAAAACAAAAGATAAATCGCCAAATTTGTTTCAATAGAAATCTTGCCCCTTGAATAATGTTTTAAGCATTATGAACATTTCTAATCATGTTTAAATTAAATATTTTCGTTTTATAATATTCTCTCATCAAAACTCTTTTTTCTTTCTTTCTTTCTTTCTTTTTTAAAAAAAAAATAAAATTAGTAACAGTTTTTCTTTTATTTTTCAAGATGTATAGCCTTTTCATTTCTTTCTGCAACAGTAATGATCGCCAAAAAATTAGCAATGGTAACCTTTTCGGCCAAAATAACAGAACTTTCTATCATAATTCGATAGCTATTATACGTAGAACGTTGTGTTACATACTAAAACCTTCCCTGAAAAATTATCTCTCGAACAGTGCAAGTTCCATCAAATTCCATTCAGCAGATCTCGAGTTATAAAGGAACGGAACGAAATTTCCGTTTGTGTTTTATATATATAGCGAGGCTAACGAAAAAGACAGGCTACCGCGGTGCGTTCCACTTATCTTTTTTTACAGACCGCTAGAGTGACGTGATGCTCTTTTCGTAAACCTGCATTGGTGGATTCGAGCCTCACGTGATTCCCGCGGTCCTGTAAAAAAAGATACGCGTAAAGCACCGCAGTAGCCTTTCTTTTTCGCTAGCCTCGTATATATAGTAGATGACGTGAAAGGTATTCCTGCGAACGAAATGCCTGTCCTTTACCGTGTTTTTTTATTTTTAGAAATAAATAAATCACATTTAATTCATTTCAAAATTTTTGTTTACGTTTGGAAAGAAATTTTAAATGGCGATAACTCTTAATGTATACATTTTAGAAGGTACATCTTCCCTCAAAAACTAATTTATTTTTAAAGATCTTTCTAAAAACGTAAATTATATATTTAAAATATTTTTAAAGCATAAACACTACGTCTGATTACTTTATTTTACAATATTTATAAGAACACGCATTTTATCAGACAATTAAATACACTAATCAAACATGAGTGAAAAATTGACCTGGGCCTGGACTCGAACCTGGGACCTTATGCGTACCATGCCGACGCTCTGCGACTGAGCTACCCAGATCCATATCCGCAACCGGCAATTTCTCATACTTATTCATGTTAGAAACAATCATCTGCCACAGTTTGCAGTCATATTTAATTATTTGATAAAATATGTGTTCTTATAATTGTGAAGTTTTATTTAAAAAAAAAATATCTTCAGAAGAAAATGGCTGACTTGCAGATGAAATTTGATGTGGTTATATTATAACCTGTAACTGATTTGTGCTATTTTAATACAGATGGTACATGGTCGTTGGCGGGTTTTATCTCTGTTTTGGCATAATTTTTTAATCGCCAAGTTAATTAACAGTTTTTTGCTAATTAAGGATAGAAAATATTTTTTTTTTTACACTGAATTTTATAAAAGCACATAGATTACGTAATTACTTGTCCAAAAATGCAATCCTTTTTTTATTCTGCCCAATATTAAGGCCTGTAGCTTGTTTGAAAAAAAAAGTTTGACGAAGAAAATAGTGATCATTTTAAGTAACTCGACGTTTTTTAAAAAAAGCTATATCTCTGTTTATAAATCACTTATGAAGATGAGTTTGGTCTTAAATTGAAGAAATTCTTCCTTAGATTCTTCTAGTTTTCGTTTTTTTTTTTTCTACGACGCTTGGTTTGTTTGATATCTGATATTTTAATCTGGCATGTTTTGTCGATTTAACATTGCGAAGTTGCTTTCTGTATATAAGCATTAGCGGTCTTTATTCCAGTTCTTGGCGTTGTTTGTGTGGCGTTTTCTTTTTAAGCTTGGCTTGGCAGAGCGACCGCCCTGCTTGATAGTACATGTTATGTACAGGGTGTTTCTGAAGTTTCTTTACATTTTTAAGAAATGGGTTTTTAATCAGATTTCTTTGCAGGTTATCTGATAGAATGCTTTCAACAGAAGACAAAATAGACATTGTTTGTGCTTGTGTACATGAATTAAGAGGCTAATTCACTCAGGCGAAAACACCCGCTCGTTAATGTTATTCCTATAGGGGAAATAATGTACGATATGTCGTTCGCATTTCAATATTTGTAAATGATTTCTTTTGCACTGGATAGCTGAGGTCAATCTCTATGTATGCTCTTTTGTACTTTTTCAATTTTGATTACAAGTTTTTTTTATTAATATACTTTCATTTTCGGAACCGGTTTTGAAAGTAAATGTATCCTCAATAAAAAAAAACAAAAAAACTGCAGAAAAATCAAAGAAGTACAAAGGAGCATGCATAAAGATTGGCCTTAGCTATCCAATGCAAAAAAAAATCATTGAAAAATATTGAAATGCAAACGAGATATCGTAAATTATTTCCTTCATAGGATTAACATTAGTGAGCAGGGGTTTTCACCTGAGTGAAGTAGCCTCTAAGCGTATGAACAAGTGCAGAAAGATTTCACTTGCATTAAGTTGTCATTCTCGACAGCTTCTAGTAACTGTAACACATAGCTTGTCGAGGTGTATAGTTTTCAGTTTCCAGTATTTCAGTTTTCAGTTTATGCACAATTTGAATGTGGTAATGATAATGTTTTCCAAAAAGCAGAAGGCACAATAGCGAGCTCCCAGCTGAGTCTTCACACAAATGACTTGGGGCTATGTGAAACTTCTTATACTCTTTGAGCAACATTTGGTGTTATTAGAGGTCTGTCTTCATCTTTAACATTACTGGTTTGCTTGAATTTGTTTACCAAGCTCTTAATAGCTACTGTAATAGAGACTGATTTTCTGAATTTGTAGGCGAAGTCTTCCTGCACCTGTTCAAATATGTAGACAAGCGCAAACAATGTCTATTTTTTCTTCTATTGAAAGCATTCTATCAGATAACCTGCAAAGAAATTAGATTAAAAACTCATTTCTTAAAAATGTATAGAGACTTTAGAAACACCCTATTATATCCTTGAAACCATTATACCAACACCATGCCAAAATGTATGTCATTTATTTCAACCGTGAAAGTGCAAAGGTTTTTATTGCAAACCATGCCAAACATTGTGATTTGCTATTTATTAAATGTGAATACACACACACACATATATATATATATAAACATCACTGTAACAGTTTGGAAGAGTCTGAAATCAAATAGTACTGCAAAATGTATTGTAAAGACTTCATTAAATTATGTGGGAATATTGAATGAAGCTTTCCATCCCAGACTATTTTCTCACGCCTGGGAAAGGTTTTTCCTACGACCAAGTCGCGACGTGGTGTCTAGGCCGGTCAAAGGAAAATTGACGTGCAGAATTTGGTTCAGTGGGAAGGTGATCGATATGATTTTTCTACAGAGACAATGAAACGAGGGAATTCCCCTAGTTCGTGACAAGACACAAATTGGCAACGAGGCGCCAAGTGAAAATTCTTATTTCCCAATAAGAGAGGTGGAACAGAGTTTATTGGGCCTTGAGAAACCGGAAAACGCCCTAAACCCCCTTCCCTCCGGAGCAGCGAAGAGGAGGCTGGAGCAGAGAGTTGGATGTTGGAGATCAACTGAGGAGGTCGGATCTTAAGACCTTCTAGAGTGGAGAATCATCTCCCGGGAGTGATATTGAAATCATCGTGCTGGACACCAAGTCCGGGGCTGAGACTCGCTGAACACCAGCGAAGGGAGGAAATATCCGAGACAGCCAGTCTCTACTGTGAAATAGTTTCAGCTTACCGTTCGAGAGAAAACCACTAAAGTGACATCCTGTCACCACTCTTAAAACTGCATTGAGTTCTGATCGCTAGCCGAGCGAGAAACCTGTGATGGCAGAGACTTTTATCACCTTGAACTGATTCTACGTGTCAATTACAAAGACAAACGGACCTACTATATATAAGTGTGTAACAATATTTTAATATTAATTTACGACAGAAATAAAATATCATTTCTGATTTGACGATTGAGTTTTGCGTTGTCGCTACCATTTAAATATTACAACGGGAAATTCGGAATTCGTCACAGTGGTGGCAGCGGTATAAATTTTGTCTAAAAATTGACTGGCCGTAACCAGGCTGAATTAGAAGCAAGAGTGAAAGAGTGCTCCAATCACAGTTTATCCGGAAGTCAGAGACGTACTCCAGTGACGGAAGTGAAATCGGAGAGCCGCAACCAGGCTGAAGCAGAAGCAAGAGTTAAAGAGTGCTCCAACACCAGCTGAACCGGATGCCAGTGACAAGAGTGCATTGACGTAAGAGTTACCGGAAAGCCCCAGTACAGAGTGCCGGATTGTTAGAACCCTCAGTACTAGAGTGCCAGATAGCAGACCCTGACTGAGTGTGAAAGGAACCAATGGAGGTGATCTGATTTCAGGAGATTCGAGGTTAGAATTTTATTTTATTCATTTCAGAGGTCTTTTAAAATCTTGGTCGGTAGTATATTATATTGTTAATGTAAAATTGGTAATAAGTTTGTTTAGTAAATTTGGATTGAGGCTATGAAACATATTTTTTTCTCAAAATGAAAAAAATAATTAACATTAATTATTAGGCAAATTAAGTGTAGGGGTTTACAAATAATTCGTTTTGGAGTAATTGAAATTCTGGGTGAGTTAATATTACTAAATGCAAAAGGAATTTTGGCAGTGTATTAAGTGGAGCAGCCTTGTTAATGAAGTTAATGGAAAAAAAAAAGTTTACCTTCAGGTATAATTTATTGTGAATTTATTTCCAATTTAGAGTGGTTAATTTGAAATAGTTCTGGGAATGTATATGAGAAAATACATTTGCATTTGGTTGAATAATGATAAAGGTTTTTTATGTTATTATTGATATTGTATTTTTTGTAATGCTATTGTGAAATGATATCCATATATTTAAAGCTGTTTGGTAATTCTGTCAAATCTATTCCATCGAAATTCGATCGAATACGCATGCGTCAAAAAATCACCGGCCAATGAGGTGAGGGTCTATGACTGTCTCTACAAACGTGTTTGGGATCGTATCATCTGTTGTTTTTTTCTGTTGTCACGTTGCGTTAAACCTAGGAAGATATTTATCTAGAACTCACTGTGGAGTGTTTAGAAGGTATTTATTTTATTTATTTATTTTATTTATTGTAATTTGTATGAATACTTAGATGTCCATTTCGGATTTACTGTTTAAAAATGAATTTAGGCTCATAAGTTGGCGAAATCCCGATGGAAATTTTTTTTTTTAGATCTCTATCATTTTGTTTATATAGTACAGAAAATAATTATTCAAACGTGTAGAACACGTAATACAAAATTGGACCACTTATGGTCTGTTTATTATCGGGAATGAATCTTATGGTGTTCCGATTGATAATGAATTCGATTATGTAAATATAATGTCAAAAGACAGTACGCACGGTAGTAATATTTTTATTATTATGTGTTCGAAAAAAGCAGAATCTGAGCATCTGAATATAAGTTATAAAATAAACAGAAATATATTATCTCTATTCGATTTAAAAGTTTTGTCATTACATAAGTGGGCTATTTTATTTGTAAAGAGTATGTATGCATTATATTGTTTGTATGTATACAAATCTTTATAATGTTTTGATTTGCAAACTCTTAATATTTGAATAATGTTTACATTATATTTGTTTGTATGTATACAAACAATATATGTATACAAAGAAGTATATACAAACAATGTATAATGTATCATGTAACAATATTAATATTTACATTGTATTGTTTGTATGTATACAAATCTTGAATGTTTTAAATGGGCAAATTTGTAATGTTTTTTCTGTTATTTTTTTTAAATGTCAAAAAAAGATAAATTTTCAAACTTGGTATAAATAACTTAGGTACTTTTCTCTATTATCCCATTGACCACTTTTCATAACAAAACAGAAATATATTATCTCTATTCGATTTAAAAGTTTTGTCATTATATAAGTGGGCTATTTTATTTGTAAAGAGTATGTATGCATTATATTGTTTGTATGTATACAAATCTTTAGAATGTTTTGATTTGCAAACTCTTAATATTTGAATAATGTTTACATTATATTTGTTTGTATGTATACAAACAATATATGTATACAAAGAAGTATATATGCAAACAATGTATATAATGTATCATGTAACAATATTAATATTTACATTGTATTGTTTGTATATATACAAATCTTGAATGTTTTAAATGGGCAAATTTGTAATGTTTTTTTATGTTATTTTTTTTAAATGTCAAAAAAAGATAAATTTTCAAACTTGGTATAAAAAACTTGAGTACTTCTCTATTATCCCATCGACCACTTTTCATAACAAAATACTATCGCCAAACTGTATGATTAAATGCCAAAATTGCAGTCCCATTTACTTGATGTCGAAAACATTATACGTGTTTTTTATGTCATCAAGTTGTTTTTAATTCAACATTTGCGTGTATTTTTCATTATGTTTATTTGATTTATTAGTTATTTCATTAATTAAAATAACAATTGTATCCTTAAATTCTTATATTTTATTTATTTATTTTGATATTCCAATGACAACGTTCTCCCATTTATTTGGCGATAGTTTTTTTTTTATGAAAAGTGGTCGATGAGATAATAGAGAAGTACCAAAACTTAATTACGTATATGAGTATATTCTTTGACAGTATTAATCATTACTCGATATTTTAAAACTGCATCATATTTGTAGAATTATATTAATTTAAACAATGCTTCTATTGAAGTGTGAAGAACCATATACCTCTATGAAGAACCATATATTTACATAATTGTCTTCATTAGCAATCGGAACACCATAAGATTCATCCCCGATAATAAACGGACTATAAGTGGTCCAATTTTGTATTACGTGTTCTACGATATTTTTACATACATTTAAATAATCATTTTCTGTACTATATAAACAAAATGATAGAGATCTAAAAAGACAATTTCCATCGGGATTGATTTCGCGAACGTTAAAAGAGCCTAAATTCATTTTTAAACAGTAAATCCGAAATGGACACCTAAGTATTCATACAAATTATAATAAATGAAATAAATAAATACCTTCTAAACACTCCACAGTGAGTTCTATATAAATACCTTCCTAGGTTTAACGCAAAGTGCAAGAAAAAAACAACAGGAGATGATCCCAAACACGTTTCTAGAGACCGTAATAGACCTTCACCTCATTGGCCGGTCCTACCGGAAGATTTTTTTTATGCATGCGTATTGGGTCGAATATTGTTGAAACATTTGACAAAATAAGCAAACTGTTTCCACCTAGGTATTTATACACAATACAACAAATAAAATAAATGCCTTCAAAACCCTTTTGATCATCACATCAGCGTGCAAGACAATTTTTTTACCGGAAACCGTTTGATGAATTTCATTATTTTTCCGTTATCGATTGACAAATTTTACGATTTTACCGCTAACGATTGCTGAATTTCACAATTTATCGACTATTGATTAACGAATTTCATGATTTTTTCCATGAACATTTGTCGAATTGCACAAAAAAAATTAAGAATATCGTCAAATTGTCTTGGGTAAAAAAATTTTGAATATTGTCAAATGCCATCGAGAAAAAAGTCTCTTTGTCAAATGATTTTGAAGAAAAAATCGGGAAATTCACAAAATGGTTTCGGAAAAAACTTCACCAAATGGTTTCAAAATTCTTTGAGTGACAGCGGGAAAAAAAATTTCATTTTACATTCAATCATCGCAATTGGCGAGTGTGACTAAGTTTAGCCAGTGGTGGCAATAACATCAATCACCAATTTCCAGTATTACTCGCCGATTGGTGAATGTTAATTTTGTCTTATATCACAAACTGTATTTACATATACTACTAGATATAATGATTATGAACCATGATTTTTCTGTTATTCGGCGAGATTCATGTTTTTTCAGCAATTCTTTGACGAAATTAGTGTTTTTTCAGCGATCCTTTGAAGAATTTCGCATTTTTCTCACGATCCTTAACGAAATTCGCATTTTCCAGCAATTGTTTGATAAAATACATTTTATTCCGCAATTTTTAGACGAAATTTAGTAAAAAAGCGTGATCTTTTGGTGAAATTTCCTTTTTTGCGATTCTTTGACAAAATTTGCTTATCTTTCGCGATCCTTTTGCATAATTACGTTTTTTCTGTGGTCTTTTAACAAAAGTCATGTTTTCCCATTATCCTTTGATAAAGTAGTGTTTTTTCCTCAATCATTTGACAAAATCTGTTATTTTCCCCCCGCGAAGATTGGTTAGATGTTTTTAGTCTGCAGGTGCCCTTAAAAAGTCTGTGACGCCCGTTGCTGCATCGCACACATTCTTCCATGGGGCATTGAACGAAGTAAATTCAACCTAAAGAATCATTGTTTCATTCCTGACATTTCTCGAAAGAAACAACGTTCAACTCATTGACTGAATTGTAAAGGGCGAAATGTGTCAATTAGCAGAAAGTGCGCAATTTGTTCGTTCATGGAAAAAATCGTGAAATTCGTTAACTGATAGTCGATAAAATTCGAAATTCGTCAATCGATAGCGGAAGAAGTGCAAAATTCATTAATCTACACAGTGGAAAAATCGCAAAATTCATCAACTGGTTTCGGGAGAAAAAATTTTCGAATATCGTCGAATTTCTTCGAGAAAAAAATTCACAATCTGCCAATTTCGGGGATGAAATTTACCAAATGGTTTCAAAATTTGTCGCGCGACAGCAGAGAAAAAAAATCTTTTTCCATTCAATCATCGCAATTGGTGAGTGTGACTATTATGTTTGACCAGTGGTGGCAATAAAGTCCATTGCCAAATTTTCAGTATTACTCGCTGTTTGGCAAGTGCCAATTTTGTCCTATACTTCAAAACCCTTTTTATCATCACATCAGTGTGCAGGACAATTTTTTTTACGGGAGACCATTTGATGAATTTCGTGATTTTTCCGTTATCGATTGACCAATTTTACTGCTATCGATTGTTGAATTTTATAATTTATCAACTATTGATTAGCGAATTTCCTGATTTTTTCCATGAACGTTTGACGAATTACGCAAAAAAAAATAAGAATATCGTTAAATTGTCTTGGGTAAAAAAAAATTTAATATTGTCAAATGCCTTCGAGAAAAAGGTTGCAAGTTGAAATGGCTGTGACTTCTTTTTCATGTTATGCATCTCCGGTGTCCATCCCCCCCCCCCCCAAGTGGGACACTTTTCTAAATTTTGCACATACCCCTCATGTGATATATCGGTGGAAAAGTCTTTGACCACTTATTCATGTTATGCATCTCCGGGGTCCATCCCCCCCCCCTAAGGGGGGCACTTTTCAAAATTTTGTTGACACCCCTCATGTCATACATTGTTGGAAAGGTCTGTGACTGCTTAATCATATTATGCATCTCCGGTGTCCATCTCCTCACTTTGCCCCCCCCCCCCCAAAGGGTACTTTCTAAATTTTGCACATTACCCTCATGTTATATATCATTGGAAAGGTCTGTGACCACTTAATCATTTTATGCATCTCCAATGTCCATCTCCCCACTTTGCCCCCCCACCCCCCTAAGGGATACTTTTCTAAATTTTGTTGACACCCCTCATGTCATATATCATTGGAAAGGTCTGTGACCACTTAATCATATTATGCATCTCCGATGCCCATCTCCCCACTTTCCCCCCCCCCCCCCCAAGGGATACTTTTCTAAATTTTGTTGACACCCCTCATGTCATATATTGTTGGAAAGGTCTGTAACTGCTTAATCATATTATGCATCTCCGATGTCCATCTCCCCACTTTGCCCCCCCCCCCCAAAGGGTACTTTCTAAATTTTGCCCATTACCCTCATGTTATATATCATTGGAAAGGTCTGTGACCACTTAATCATATTATGCATCTCCGATGTCCATCTCCCCACTTTGCCCCCCTCCCTCCCCCAAAGGGTACTTTCTAAATTTTGCACACAACCCTCATGTTATATATCATTGGAAAGGTCTGTGACCACTTAATCATATTATGCATCTCCAATGTCCATCTCCCCACTTTGCCCCCCCACCCCCCTAAGGGATACTTTTCTAAATTTTGTTGACACCCCTCATGTCATATATCATTGAAAGGTCTGTGACCACTTAATCATAATATGCATCTCCAATGTCCATCTCCCCACTTTGCCCCCCCCCCCCCCCCAAGAGATACTTTTCTAAATTTTGTTGACACCCCTCATGTCATATATTGTTGGAAAGGTCTGTAACTGCTTAATCATATTATGCATCTCCGATGTACATCTCCCCACTTTGCCCCCCCCAAAAGGGTACTTTCTAAATTTTGCACATTACCCTCATGTTATATATCATTGGAAAGGTCTGTAACTGCTTTATCATATTATGCATCTCCGATGTCCATCTCCCCACTTTGCCCCCACCAAAGGGTACTTTCTAAATTTTGCACATTACCCTCATGTTATATATCATTAGAAAGGTCTTTGACCACTTAATCATATTATGCATCTCCGATGTCCATCTCCCCACTTTGCCCCCCCCCCCCCCGTACTTTCTAAATTTTGCACACAACCCTCATGTTATATATCATTGGAAAGGTCTGTGACCACTTAATCATATTATGCATCTCCGGTGTCCATCTCCTCACTTTGCCCCCCCCCCCAAGGTGTACTTTCTAAATTTTGCACACAACCTCATGTTATATATCATTGGAAAGGTCTGTCACCACTTAATCATATTATGCATCTCCCATGTCCATCCCCCCACTTTGACCCCCCCAAGGGTGTACTTTTCTAAATTTTGCATACACCCCTCATGTGATTTATCGATGGAAAAGTCTGTGACCACTTAATCATATTATGCTCCCCACTATGAAATTTGTCAAGTTAAAGCAACTATAAATTTTACTTTTATGGTATTATCAAGTTGTTTGCCGTCAAATTTTGACGGGTTCCATCTAGTATTGATTAAAATTGCTATATCCGAAAGTTTTTAAACGTTAGAGTTTAAGTTAAGAATTATTTTGTAGAATAATTGTAGATTGATCTATCAGTGAATATGTCTGTGTGGTCAGGGAAAAAAAAGTGCGATTTGAAAGAATTGGCAATTGAATTTGGCGCAACGATTGACGAATCGGACAAAGTGTTCCAAATCATTCAGAAACTGACTGAATCTCCAGGTTACGAAGAATCGCTAGCGCTGGGACAATTCGCGATCATAGAGAAAGAGAGATTGCAAAATGAATCTGAGGAAAAAGCGGAGAGAGAAAAATTGAGAGCATTTGAGAGGGATGAAAAATCAAAAGCGTTAGAACGTGAACATGAATTGGCTAAATTAAAGATAGAAAGAGGATTAGATGAAGCTAGTTTAACTTCGAGTCAAAGTGAGGGCGAATTAAAAATTGCGTTGAAATCAATTCTTCCAAAATTCGACCCAGAAAAATCCGAAATTTCTATTTATCTCAATTTATTTGAAAGACAGGTGCAGAAGGCCCAGATAAGCAAAAATCATTGGGTGACACAATTATTGGGACTACTTCCAGCTGAATTAAGCGAATTAATTTTGAAAGAAAACGCAGAACAAACGGACGATTTTGAATATGTGAAAAAGATAATGCTGGAAAGGTATCAGTTATCGCCCGAGGATTTCAGGCTTAAATTTGTTATGTCGAAAAAACCTGAAAATAAAAATTGGCGAGATTTTGTTTTCGATATTTCTAATTATTTTGACCACTGGCTAAGCGGGCTAGAAATAACGTCTTATGATCAACTCAGAGATCTTATTATTACGGATCAATTGAAACGTAAAGTGAATCCTGAGATTAAACATCATTTTATCGATTCGTGGAGTTCGATGAACACTCCTTTTGAGTTGACTAAGAAGTTAGACGCTTATGACTCAGCTAGAAAAAATTTAAGACCGGCAGGGCTTCCTAAATTCCAAAGTAATGAGAAATCGTTGGAGCGAAATAAGGTGCCAGGAAAACCGAAATCTGATGGTAGGGCGGCAGAAATTAATTCGAATTGGAGGAATAAAGAGGTTGTTAGAAATAGGAATGAAGTATTCGATAGAAGAAGAGAGATTACCTGCTATCTTTGCAAAAAACAAGGTCACTACAGGCATTCATGTCCCGAATTAGAACAGTTAGAAAAAACAGAGTCGATTCATCATGTAGCGGGCTTAGACCATTTAGAAGAGTCTTTCAAACCTTATTTAAGCCAAGGATTAATTAATGGGAAGGAAATGACCATATTACGTGACTCAGGTACTAATATTGATGTCCTTAGTGCTCATGATGTAACAGCGGATCAATATACAGGAGAAAATGTTTGAGTTAAACAAATAATGGATAATAGGTGTCGCCGATTACCTATTGCGGAGGTTGAAATATTATTAAATTCCGGTGAGAGAATGAGGGCGAAGGCAGCAGTTGTCGACAAAGATATAGATATGAATTATTACTTGTTAGGAAATAGAACTCATGAATTAATTCAGAAACAGAAATCTAAACCACATTCTTTTAGAGCAATGCTCACAAGACAAAGCGCGCGTCTGAAAACCGAAACTAAAGGTATGCCGTTAGCGAGAGAGAGGGGAGATATTTCAAAAGGTCGTTTGACAAGCGAGAAGCGGGCGACGCAGATAGAAGTAATGGAGAATTTTGGACTTCAACCCAGCGGGACAAAAATAAGGGAATCGGGAGGTGAGGAAGATAAAGAAATTCTTCCACCCCCATTTGAAAAGGAAGATTCAGGGGTGAATTTAGCTCAGATTAGTAAGCTAGACTTGCAAACAGCTGTAGAGGCTAAAGTCACGGTGGACCTTATTAGCGAAAGCGTTGAGGATAAGACTTCCCATTTTGACAGGAAAAAAGGGTCAGTAGTCAGAACAATAACGGATAATGTTTGTTTAGGAAGAGATAAATTTGTTGTTTCGTTAAGTTCGAAGAGGGGAATTTTATCGTTGGGTCAGGACAGTGTAGTGGGGCAGTTAGGCATGAAAAGGTCTAGAGACGAAATGTATAAGGATTATTTTTGGCCGAATGTTTTAGAGGGAAATGAAACATACACCGAATCTAGCGACCCCTGCTTAGGGTTAAGAAAGGGAAATGTTGAAGGGAAAGGAATTCTTTTGTCCAGTGGATATGTTGCGAGTATTATGACGCGTTGGTACACGGACATGGAGAGAACCGTACCCATTTTTGAAAGCCGAAATAAATATTTAGTGACAGCTCTCAGAATAGTATTTGAAAAATGGAAAAGAAACGAATATTCAGAAAGACTAGTGACGGATTACGGGTTGTATTTAACCGCCCATGATATGGAGTTAGCAAGCGAGTTACCTGTGAACATTCTCTTCTATAGAACTTCACCGAAGCAAGCCGAAATTCTTATTGGCGAGATAAAAGGAGGATCAGATTTAGGCGAAGTAGTTGAAGGCGTGTTCAATGCTTATTCTCCGTTATGTTTGATGGAAACTGAGGGATGGGATCCCTTCTGTTGTTTAAAATACTCGAGGCCCGTCCAAAAAGGGAAAATAAATAGTGAAGGGCGCCAGGCAAAATTTTCGGGCCGGATATTTACACTACCTGAGTTAAAAATGGTTACGAGCGAAAAGGAATGTGCCGCGATAATTTATGTTATGATGAAATTAAGGCATCATTTGGATGACCACGATCCTTTAAGTTGGCTGAAAAATAATGATGTGTATAATCCCCGGTTGTTACGTTGGAATTTGATTCTGCAAAATTATCATTATTCAATCAAATACAAACCAGGGACACACATACCTCATTTTGATTTTTAAGTAGATTTGACTAAGGAAGTTTATATATAGGAGAAGTGTATATATATTTTTAAATTCTTATCATTGTAATTTGAGTAAAATTTAGTTTTAAATTGGAATTTGTTTTAGAAAATGTATTTTTGGTATAAAATGTGCGACCAGGATTAAGACCTCTGATTTGAATGAAGTAAGAGTCTGACTGGATCGCGACTAAGATTTTTCAGCATGTGAAAAATCCCATCTGCGTGAGGGGGTGCTGTAAAGACTTCATTAAATTATGTGGGAATATTGAATGAAGCTTTCCATCCCAGACTATTTTCTCACGCCTGGGAAAGGTTTTTCCTACGACCAAGTCGCGACGCGGTGTCTAGGCCGGTCAAAGGAAAATTGACGTGCAGAATTTGGTTCAGTGGGAAGGTGATCGATATTATTTTTCTACAGAGACAATGAAACAAGGGAATTCCCCTAGTTCGTGACAAGACACAAATTGGCAACGAGGCGCCAAGTGAAAATTCTTATTTCCCAATGAGAGAGGTGGAACAGAGTTTATTGGACCTAAGAGAAACCGGAAAACGCCCTAAACCCCCTTCCCTCCGGAGCAGCGAAGAGGAGGCTGGAGCAGAGAGTTGGATGTTGGAGATCAACTGAGGAGGTCGGATCTTAAGACCTTCTAGAGTGGAGAATCATCTCCCGGGAGTGATATTGAAATCATCATGCTGGACACCAAGTCCGGGGCTGAGACTCGCTGAACACCAGCGAAGGGAGGAAATATCCGAGACAGCCAGTCTCTACTGTGAAATAGTTTCAGCTTACCGTTCGAGAGAAAACCACTAAAGTGACACCCTGTCACCACTCTTAAAACTGCATTGAGTTCTGATCGCTAGCCGAGCGAGAAACCTGTGATGGCAGAGACTTTTATCACCTTGAACTGATTCTACGTGTCAATTACAAAGACAAACGGACCTACTATATACAAGTGTGTAACAATATTTTAATATTAATTTACGACAGAAATAAAATATCATTTCTGATTTGACGATTGAGTTTTGCGTTGTCGCTATCATTTAAATATTACAACGTGAAATTCGGA
Organism: Maratus michaelseni; assembly: GCA_963931845.1. Lineage (NCBI taxonomy): Eukaryota > Metazoa > Arthropoda > Arachnida > Araneae > Salticidae > Maratus > Maratus michaelseni. The sequence goes on from OZ007588.1 coordinate 13,671,337, forward strand.
ATTCGTCACAGTATGAAACTGTTGAAAAAACCAAGGTTAATGAAACAACATAAAGAAGAAAGACTGAAATGGGCTAAAAATGTCATGTCATGGGACAAGAAATGGAAACAAGATATTTTCAGATTAAATACTAATTAATTATTAAAAAATTAATCTTGATGGTACGGATGGTTATAAACACTATTGGCATGATTTGAGGAAGGAACCGAAACAATGCTTCAGTTAACGAATGGGAGAAGGACCAGTAATGGTTTGGGGAGCTTTTAGTCATGATGAATTATGCGATTTAACCCAAATTTCGGGACGTATGAACTCTGTGCAATATCAGGCTATGTTATATGATCATTTGATACCATTTGGACCTTTTTTCGGTGGTGCTAACTGGATGTTTCAGCAGGACAATGTTTCTTGCCATGTGTCTAAATCCATCCAGCAATGGTTTAAAAAAGAAAAAAATCATGTTTTGTCATGGCCAAGTCGAAGTCCAAACTTGAACCCTATGGAAAATCTTTTGGGCATATTAAGTCGCAAAGCTTATACTAATAATAAACAGCTTTTATCTGCCAATGAACTGGAAGTAGCCATTGTAAAAGAATGGCACAATATTTCTGAATCTGTACTTAATCACCTGGTCACTTCTGTGAAAAACAGATTGTTTGAGGTTATAAGGAAAAATGGAGGACCAATATCGTATTAATTTACATATCATTGTTGTTTTTAGAGAAGTGGTCTTATAATTTGTTAACAGTGTATCTTTCGATCATTACTTATATTTTTGTTAACATACTTATTTATCGCATTATTCAAAATTATTGCAAACTAATTTTAATAAATATGTTCTATTTTGATATCTCAGTCGTTTAAACTATAATTAGAACCTTTATTTACTTCATAATTTTCAAAATCAAAGTGGTCTTATAATTTCTTAACACACCGTATATATGTATGTATTTAATTATAACCACACAAAACATTTCAATTTGCTATTTTCAAATCAAAAATATTTTTTACGAAGTTACATGTTACATTTTTTGCCGACATTGAGATGGATTTTACAATTTGTCAATTACTTGATGATGAGGAAGCTGCAATAAAATTGTTTCAGGGCTATGGAATTATACATAAAGAAAGTTTTTTTTTTTTTGAGATGCCGGCTACGAACATTTCACAGTAAATCACAAATAGAATTTTGTAGATCTGAATGCCATGTCCAATCTGTGGAGATATAATGGGGAATAGCAAAATAGCATAAGACAGCACAGTACTGTTTGTTCATAATTGCACATTGCATTGTAGCAGTTTCACAGCCAGTTGGACTTTTTTGACGAGCATGGTTTGGTGCATAATTAAATCTGTTGTTGTTGTAACTTGTATGCAAGTGTAACCATAAAGAATATTAGATGATGGATCCTTTATAGAGCGCTAACATAAGAATGTCTGAAAATTAATTTATAATTATGTTCCAAAAATATTAAAATGTTGTATTGTCATCAGAAACACACCTTTGTATGTAATTTTTATAAGTCTAACATATCAGGAAGTGAGTTAAAAATCGAGATACAGATGTTGCAAATGCACCGGGGTTTTCATTTTGACGCCAAAATGATGATTTTTTGCCGGCCGTGGCAACCTGGTAGAACAGATTGTGTGTTTTTTTATAATAAATTAAACATTGAATGTGTTTAATAACGGAATAATTTGTCTGTATTTATAATAAAAATTGTATAAAATAAAAGTGTGTGTTTTATAATAAAATTGTGTGTGTTTTTTAAATAAAATAAATTGTAAACTGTTTCATAATAAAATAAAACTAACATGTTGTTTTGCACGCTAGGCCTAACAAGTATTTGAGAACAGTTTTCTTGTAAAAAAATGGTACACCCAAAAAATCACACTAACCCCGGTGTGTCTGCAATAGTTGTTACAAAACTGATTACCAAATTAAATCTTTATAAACAAAAAAACAAATTAAGTTAAATAAAAGAGTGTAATATGGTAATATAATAAGTACCATTGTTGCCAGTATATTTTACTGTCTCTGATAATACATAAGTACCATAAATTTATACATTTCCTTACCCACTGGAGCTAGCTTATAAGTCCTAGTTTTCATAGCCTCATAATTAAAAATCTCAGAAAAGTTCAACGGTAATGCCTCTTCTTCTTCATCATCTGACTCAGTTTCAGGTTCCGTTTCTGCTCGTTTTTTCCGACCTCTCGTGCGTGAGTCACGAGACTTAATCTTTTTCTTTTTTGCTTTGGGCGGCTTGTTCATCTTATCTGAGAGCTGGACAGCTTCTTTGATCTCTTCACTTTCCCTCTTTAGCACTTCTGTCAAATCACAAATGCAGATCCACTCATCGTTAATTTCTTCGTACAGAGTCAAACGATGGTCCATAGTCAGTGTTGCTAATATGCACCTAAATAGAATGAATTATGAGAAAAAAAAATTGATACAGAGCTATAGGAAAAAGCATTTTCAAATTTTTCATATATTACAGGACAGATTCAGGGAATATTGATGAACATATGCAAGCTGTTCATAGAAAAATTTCTGAATTTGCAGAAAATATTAGAGAATTAAGTAAAATAATTTCCCTCCTCTTCCATTTACTGACATGTGAATGCTGAGAGTGGTAGGGGAAAGTAGGGTAAACTGGGTACCTAACGGTTTTCCTTTGTTGACAAAAGTGTAGAAGGGCAGAATACAGGAACATCCAACAAAAGTGTTTGGGGACATCTGGGATATTGAAAAACCACACCTGTTGCCACAGGTAAATTCTTCTGTACCTGGGAAAAGGCGTTTTCTAGGACCATCTGAAACAGCTCCAAACTTTGGTGGTAGGGTAAAACAAAGTACTAATCAAAAATTAAGTTTTCACACTTTCAGTAGCAAAAAGCTTTATTGTAATAAATTTTGAATCAAACTTTAAAATATGTATACATTTTTTTAACATCAGTAATTTTTTTTTCAGGTTTCCAAGCAATGTTTAATGTTGTCATGTAATGGCTTTCTCAGTTTTTACTGCTTGTAAGCATAAATCTAATACTTTGTGCAAATTTTAATACATAAATCAAAACCTTTAACAATGTTTTAATGCACAAATATATACAAACATGGCAAAAAATCACATACAGCCGTTTCGAGCAAGAGTTTATATAAATTCTTGCTTTAGACTTTTCAATCAAGCCAGTACTCGGGCTATAACCGAGGGGTTTTTTGAACCCATTTTAATCTTTCTCTCTCTCTCTCTCTTTTTTTTTTTTTGCATGAGGAAGGGGATCCAGGAATCCTTGAAACAGCCATATGTGATTTTTTGCCTTGTTTGTAAATATTTGTGCATTAAAATGTTGTTAAAGGTTTTAATTTTACTTCCTGTATTTGCTACACTCCTCAAGTGCCTACTCTCTTTGCAGACTGAACATATATCCATCTTTCACCACCTGTAGAATGAAGAAACATTTCATTACAGATTTCAATACAAAATCATGAATACCTAGTTTTGCGCCAGCAGATGACCAAATATCAACATGGTTGTTCTCCTGGATAGCTGAATGCACACACTTCTACTTGGCATCAAAATATCGTGTGAAAGCTATAGAAAACAGTGGTTTATTTTTACCTAAATCGATCCATCAAGCTAGATTTATTTAAAGAGCAGAAGCGATGGTGAAAAAATAAAACTTTTGAGATGAATTTCTTTCCAATGGCACGGTACGGCACGGACACAGAGATTGACTCACTTCAAAAGCCGATGGCACACTGTTAGGAGACGCTAAGGGATGTAATACAGGCTGTCCACAGGACAGCACCCATCAGCGAGAAAAAAAGGGAGTCAGGTTTTACCCTACTCTTCTCTACTAAGTAAATTTAAAATTAATATTTTGAAAGCTAATTGATAGGCTTTTTGCTTGAAGAGACAATATTAAAACTAATTATTAATAGTGGTTGAACTTTCATCTTTTTTATTCAAGGCAATTTGGTTATACAGTAGAACCTCGTTTAACCGAAACTCTCCTTAAATCAACATCGGTTTACTGACTTTTTTCAGCATTTTTGTTTTTTAACTTTCACATTCCTTGTGTATGCCAAAGGTCATTTCTGAACTACAAGTACAGATAAATATTTTGGTTCCTGTTTCTTAGAATTCCTTTAAAATTAGCTTGAGCTCTCGCAAGTTTCGATTCTGGTATAAGTGTACTCTCCCCCCCCCATATTTAAACTATGCACTCGCTTACTGTTTGCTTATGATTGACATGCCTAACCTCCGTGGACGATTCTACTCTGGTTCTGAGTTCTACTCTTAAGTTTTTTATTTCAAAATAAATTTATTTTCATATATAATTTGGATTTAGATATTTATTTAGCAGTTTAAATAGTCATAATAGCAGTTCAATGAAGATGTTATATATTAAACTAGATGATTATTGATAAATTCTCGGTTATCCAGAAATTTTTATTACCCGATGTCGGTTCGGTCCCAATTACGTCAGATAAACGAGGTTCTACTGTATTCCAAAATGATTTTTCTCAGACACTAAAGTTAGTGACTGACTACAAAAAACTTGTTCTACTTACAAAGACATCAATCTTGAAAGTAGTGATGGGAGTATTTGAATGTAAAATGTCTGAGTTCTCGATTCAGCCAAGTTTTCAAATGTTTTTGATCTTATCCAGGAGTATTTGAATACAAACCTCTTGGCATTCATGTTGATAAGAACAATTATGGTTTTTGATTGTTTGTAATGCTTGAGTTTTCGATGATGTCATAAGATGCTCAAGTGAATACTAATATTCAGACAGCAGACTACTTGTTGCTGTTTGAGCTACTTTTCTCTGTAAATTCGTGGTTAGTATGATGATAGGCGCTATTTTAGTTTTTTAATTAGTTTTATTTTTTAACATGTGTTATGAACCCAGCTAAGCTACATATATTTGTTATTTTAGTTAAATATAGCAGATGAAGATTAATTTAAGAAAATGATTATCTACATTAATATAGAAAAAAATGTTTGTCTGTGTGTCTCTTGTTGGTGATGGCTAGGGCACGTAGAAGCCTGAAAATTTGAATAAGAATAGATGAAGACAGATCTGGATGCAACTGAGGCTCTGATTTTTCATTTTTTGATAGTTAATCAACATATTAATTAAGAACCCTTATCAAACACTAATAAATGAGTTTCTATTGCTTTGGCGATCGCTTTTGTGCATGTCTGGAGAATCTGGAGTTTTTCAAACACAAAATGTTCTGCTTTTTAGGCATTTTGAAATCACAATCATTGGATCTCCTATGGAGTTACAATATATATATATATATATATATATATATTTATCTTATATATATATATATTTATCTTATATATATCTATTTATCTTATATATATATATTTATTTTATACTCTTTATTTATTACTAAAATGCACAGAAATAACGTTACTCACCGCCCAGCTTTAGATGCTCCTTTTGGAGACCATTTGGCACATCTATAACCCCTGAAAGCTTCTACTCGTTCTGGAGGTACTGGATTAAGAGTGTGATCCATTAAGATTTGGTGTAAATTCACTGGGAGGAGAAAAAATAAATTAAATATGTATAAATCTTTCAAATTGCAACAACTTTACTTTGGGAAATGATATTTTAAGAATACAAACATTAATTTAAAAACAAAAAATAAAGAGTCATTAACTAGGTTTTTTTTTCTTCTAAAAAATAAGAATTAAATATTTTCTTATAATAAACTTTATTGGTAGGTGTAAAAATATCATTTTTGAAATTAAAAAAATTATAATTTAAAGGAAGTTTTATTTATTTTATATTAAGTTATATTATCAAGTATTACCGTTTTTCAATTTTTCGCAGATAATTTGAAGAAAAGTAAAATATTTGTACGCATTAATTAATACAGTTATAATTAAAAATATAGAAAACTACAATTCAAAAATTGCAAATAATTTTATAAATAATATCACAAAAAAAAAAAAAAAAAAAAAAAAAAAAAAATTTGGCATCCATAATTTGAAAAATCATGTTATATTTTTAAATCAGGGTTGTAGAAAACCTGGATTTTCCAACATAAACACTCTGGTTTCATCGATCAAAATACAATTGCATGAATACATACGTTTGCATTTATTATTAAAAAGGCACAACAAATTGGAAAAATATTAATAATTTTAGCTTCAATAAAAGAACATTTAATAAAAATTATGTAATATGCTGAAAACAGAACAAAAGCAAGTTTGATGAAAATTATCTATGTTACAGAACAAAAGTCTTTTTTATTTAACCTTAATTTCATATAATTAAAAAAGCATGTTTTTAATTTTACTTTAAACACTATTAAGTTTCAAAAGTTTAATATTGTATTCTGAATAAATCTGTAAGACATTAAAAAACTTGTACAATTTCTGAAGCCTCTTAACAGAGAATGAATTTGCAACATATCTTTAAATTTCTTCAGAAGTTATACTTTTCTTAAGGCATTTGTCTATTTTGTTCCTTTTCTTATTATTGAAAATTATTTTTTATTTCAACATCACAAAACTTAATTTTTTTCATGGATGTTATTTTCAACTTAAGAAAAGTTTTAAATTAGGATAAGTGATGGACATTTCTTGTTTGTTTTTATGGTAATTTAAAATTTTGATAAAAAATAATTTTAAGGCTAAAGAACGCTAGAGCTCCTTTCTAAAAAAGATAGGCACCAAAATGCTTTAATTTAAAAGTTCATATGTATTTATGCTAATGTTATTAAATAAAAACGGTATAATATACATAATTTTCGGTTAGCCGGGCGCCAGTGATATATGTACATATATAAATATATATGTATATACGTATATATATATACACATACATGCATACATATATGTGTATGTATATATATGTATATGTAGATATGTGTGTGCGTGTATATATACATGTATATATATCACTGGCGCCCGGCTAACCGAAAAGTACCTAATTTTCCATGAATGTAATTTTTGTGTGTGTTTTTTAAATTATTAGTAGTACACTATTAAATTCTGAATATATGGGAGGTTTCATTTCAAATTAAATACTGCACATAAATATGAAAACTTTATGCAGTTAAAATATTCAAGATTATACATATTGAAAAAATAGAAATGATACGTTTGCTTATGTGAACATTAAAATGAAATATCATTAACTTTTAACTACTGTTGGTGGTCTCACAGAGCACTGCTTTTTATGTGCGTTCATAATTGTATAAATATGTAGTGCCTATAGTCATTGTCTGGTCTGTCCATCTGTCTGCATATAACAGTGCAAAAACTACCCAACCGAAATGGTTTGAAAAAAAATATATATGTAATCATTGCAGAATTTTGTCGAGTCATTTAAAATTTTATGAAAATCGAATCAAAACTTAAAAAGATATTCATAAAAGTTTTCTTCATTCTATTAAATCCTATGATACATATTTAATTCAATGATATCCCATGATAGGTCATGATTCTAGGTTGCTATGGCGATGACATCCTATTATTTCCATATTACTGAATTTAAAAACCGAATCTGTAAACTAAAATTGTTTCATTATAGCAATCCTATAATCTACAGACAGTTTTTTGGAAAGATGTTTCCGGAGAAATAGATATTAAGTGAAAAAAAAGAGTCTAAATATGGATTTCAAGTACTGAAATTTTCAAAGCTAGGCTTAAGTTTCCCATTGGAATTTTCAGTCAATGTCAACAAAAGACAAAATGTTGCCAACTTAAAATGTACTTATTTTATTACAGAAATGAATCATATCATAATAACAGATGATATAATTAATTTTTTCAGTGAAATATTAACAATGATTTTTTTACATTGTTTTTATTGGATATTTGCGCATTAGTATAATTTTAATGTAACATAATTGTAATAGATGTTTGTAAAAGTGGATTGAAACTTAATTTCATAAAATAAAATTAATATCTATAATATGAAAACCTGCACATAAAATAAATTTTGTATTCATGCATTTTTGCGAAAGAGTGTAACAGCTATTGCACCAAGATCTCGATATTTATAAAACTAGTTATAGTATGAATGCACCTCATTTGTAATGTTTGACATACAATTTCCAACTTGTTTTATTTTCACAGAATAATCCATTTAACTGGATACTAGTGAAATTAAATTTTGTTTCATTTGGAGTCCTAGAATTATTGCTAGAGACTTCTGGTGAATTTTAATCTAAATTATAAAGCTAAAACATGTCTGTGAGTAATGGCAACATCATATTGACGATGACAACAACCTAACCAATAAATTTCTCTTTTACTGGAACATTTTAAACTTCTAAACATCAGACAGTTTAAATTTTTACGCTGTTAAATAGGAGGAGGGGAGGGGGGGTACTTTCAAATGCAATTTGCCTGAAAACTGTATCTCAATTTACTGATTTTTTATGGTTTGTAAAATAACTTTCAAACATGAATTTTTTTTTAAATCTATCTCTACCACGTTTAGCCAAATTATGAAAGATAACCTGTTGGCACTTAAAACAGTATAATGTAAATAGTTCACAATTGTTTCTAATTAATATTCTATAGCAAAATTAAAATTTGATCAATAAATAAATTAAATTAAATAAATAAAACACAAATTTAAAAGATGTGTCTAACTACACACTTAACACTGAAATAATCATAATCTAAAATGCTGCTGTAAATAGGGAAATATTTGGCGCTATTGATATGGGATGGTAATATTGTAAAGCAAATAAAAAAATAAAATTGGTCACGACTGTTATAACATCTTGAAAGAAGTTAGCAAATAAATATGTACAAATGTCGCAGATAAACCAGGGTTTTCTTTTTGACACCAAACTGGTGACTTTTTGCATGATGTCGTAACCCGGCAATTTTGGCCGGTAGACCAGATAGTGGGTATTAAGCAAAGCCCTCTTGTATTAGCAGCTAAGTCAGTTGTATTCTTGACAATGTGTTTTATAATAAATTAAATATTGTGTGTGTTTTATAATAAAATAATTTGTGTGTTTATAATAAAATAATTTGTGTGTTTATAATAAAAATTGCGGGTGTTTTATAATAAATAAATGTGTGGCATCAGGGTTGGCCAATTTTTGCCTAAGTAGAAAAAAAACATGGTAAAAACCATCCCAGCAAAAATACTTTTTGCAACAATTTTTGCAGCTGGCAAAAATTACTAGTATTTTAAAACAGGGTTTTAAGGATTTTATTTTAATTACATGATTAAAATCAGTGATTTAAATTACAATCTTGATCAACTGTTTCTTTTGTAAATCATCAAAAAATACATTCTAAAATTTCTTTAAATGAAATTTTTAACATCAATAATTAGCGTAATTTTTTTGCACATCTAAACATAATTCAATATTAGCAGATGCTTGTCATTTGTGGTGTTCTTTAGTACAGAATCCTGTTTTGCAAAGTCATATTGCCATAGTCAAAAAACATTTCAACCAAGCAGTTCTACCAGATCACTTAGTCATTATTTATTGCACCCAAAATACAGAGAAATTGAATTATGAACAAAGGGAGAAAGCTCGAAAGTGGTTGCAAGAGAAATAGATCCTGACTACGTACCTCTTGCTATAAAATTTGACATGAAATAATCGCCCCAAAAACATACTTTACTGCTAATGTTGTTGGATGAGTTACAGCTGACAAATGGTGGGAAAGTATTTTACCTGTTTGTGACATATCAAAGAATTTTTGTGAACTAATTACTCATTTGCAATTTTGTTGTCCAAGTTCTGTTGCTGTTGAAAGAACATTTTCAAATTTTTCTTTTATTCATTCTGATATCAGAAACAAACTTTCTCTGGAAACTTCCACAAAACTTTTAATTTGCTATGCAATGTTAAAAAAAGTAATTTTGTGCTCTGTTTGACTTTAAAATGTCTTTCTTTAGCTGTTTTACTTTAATAGAATAAAAGTGTAAATTTGTAGTTTTATTTTTATGGTTACTCATGTCATTTATTATTAATTGACTAATTATAAACACTTTTTTAATTAAAAAATCTTCAAAAAAAAAATAATAATAAATAAATCATTAAGGTGAAAAATGTAAAGGGTGAAAATTGAAATATATAATGCCATTCTAATTTTATTTTTCCACACTTCCTCTTTTTGCCTGGTTTTTCCCCCTTTTTGCGGCCAAAAAGCCAGCCCTGGTGCACTTATATAAAATAAATAATGCATATAATAAAATAAATGTATGTGTTTTATAAAATAATTGTATGTGTTTTTGTTTCATAATAAAATAAAACTAACATGTTGTTTTCACAGGTTAGGTCTAACATGTATTCAAAAATGCAGTTTTCTTAGCAAAATGGCACAAAAACAAAAATCGCGTCAACCCTGGTGTGTCTGTAACATCTGTTCTATAAATATTATTTGGTTATGAAAATTAACAGAGTCCATATGTAATGCCTTATAAACGAATCAACTTTCAAATCGGCTGCATTTACCTTTGTAACGATTTCATTAAATCTCCCACAGTCTGCTAATTAGGCAGAGTAATCAAAGATAGAAGTTCCCAAGAGGTGGAAAACTTTTCTCACGCTTATCTGTGGTGTTACAAGAATGTCGCCTACTACAATAGGAAAAGATAAGCTTCGATCAATCTTGTGAAACTGAAATTGCTAGACAGCAAATATTTCTCTGATCTGACCGTCTATATGTGGGGTCTCGGATCGTGGGAAAATTTCCTGCGAGAACATTTAAAAGTTCAGTAAGACCTCCCAAAAAGGAATCCCGATCGAATCACAGGAAGACTGAATGCTATGACGTGAACGGAAACTTCTTTGATTGGTGAACGGAGAGACTTTTGTTGGAGGCAAGGGACGAGAAAGAGAATCGAGAGGAGGTTAGTTAGAGTTTGGGGGGAGACGAGTGTTGGTAGAAAAACACTCATCTCAGGACGGATTCCCATCTTAGTGGGGAAGAAAAGGTTTTGCTGACAGATTTTAAAAAGAGAGAGGATTTCTCTGAAGGCAACGGCAAGGCCGTCGTTTGAACTTTTTTGTGAGGAGTGAAGAAGATACTCCGGTTGGATGTTAAGATTTCAAATTACTGCACAAGACTGGACTCTATTGATTTATAAACTGATTGCAAGTTGAAACGAAACCAGCTGAAAAAAATTGTTGTAATGAGTTGTAAATATTAAGAAATTCGAGAACAATTTTAAATAAAATTCATTTCGAAGTAACATATTGAAATTCATCCATATGAAAAGGCCACACGCTACCCCTTTTTAAATTATAACATCATGGATTCATTATACCTTCATCTTCCAGCGTCTTGGTAGCACTGTAGGGATTGGCAGGAATGGTGATAGGCTGCAACTGCATGCCCTTTTCCGGCGCTGGTATCACTTGTTTATGGAGCGGTGATGTTACATAGTGCTCGACTGGACTGCAGTAAGAAGTCTGCAAAATAGAAGCGATGAAAATTTAAAAAAAATCCATGACTATGATGCAACACCCATTGGTTGAATTCGTATGGAATGACCCTAATGGTAATTTTTTAATTAGCCTAACACTATCTAGGCTCTTTGCAATAAGCCTAAAAAGTATCGGGCTGAGAAATAAATGACCATATTCCAATTTAGCCTAACGCTCTCTAGGCTCGTTGCCACATGCCTGAAAAACATCAGGTTGATTGGAGAAAGGGAGATGATTCTCCAAACATTCCGGCTCTTTGCAAAGAGCAAGATTTCATAATTAGCCTATGACATATATATTAAAAACACAAAATGAGTCTGATATCATTCTCTTCAATCGCATCATTAAATTTATTCCGAACATTCAAGAACTCAAGGAAATAAGTTTTGTGATACAATTGGGGCAAAAAATAACTGTAGGAGAACACTGCCTATGGTTTAAAAATATTTTTTAATAAACTTTCCTTCGTTTCTATAGTTTGCGAAAGTTTCATTAAGCAGGTCCACAGTCAATTTTTGCATTTTAGTGAGTGTGGGTGTGCGCATTAAAATAACTTAGTTGCTGTAACCATTGTTGTAATTCTCATACACTTAAAATCAAATTGTTGCCGGAATGTTTTATGATTGATGCCAACCTTGGCTGTGGACCCGTTTACGGAACATTAGCCGACAATTTTATTGCGCTCACTGATTTAATATTTACCTCGTTCATATGATGGTCACAAAAACCATCGTTTACGTAACTTGTTCACATTCATAACATCGTTTAAATTCGTAAAAACGGAAAATTATAAATAATTTTTAAAGAAATAATTATTCAAAATACATTGTTCTTTAATTAAAAAACAAAAATTTCGGTTGAATCCTCAAACAAGGGCGGTGTTTGGCGGCGTCGAAGTTGGTGAAGCGATAAATGAGATTTTCTTGCTACCAGTTCGTTTGTTATGTTTCTTCCACGCCTACTGTGGTTGATTGGTTGGTTTATTGTTGTTTGTTCTGGAGATTGGATTGTATTTTGAGCTCAATGCAAAGATGTAGGAAGGTTATGATTGGATTATTGTGTGTCGGATTTGTTGAATTACGTTTGTGGAATGTATTTTGTGAAATTTAATGATTTGACGTTTTGTCGTATGTCATAGAAGGATAATTCCTGTGAAATAATAAAAAAAAAACCGAAAGATGAGAAATATGAGTGTTATATAGTTATATATATATTATTGTAGTGCCAACACTATTTTTCTATAGACGTTTTGGCAACAAGACCGTTTATTTTTTATTCCACACATGCCGGTGCGTTTGCTTGTATATGTTTATTATTGCTAATTAAAATATGGGTTAAATAGAAACAAAAATAGCAAAAGGTAAGTTAATTTTTGTTGATTTTATTTGATAAAATGTATTTCACGTATTCTAGAGACTACATCAAGTTATCGTTCATACATCCAGAGGTGTTTTTTTTTCGGAAAATGTACGCTAAGCGTACATGTATGTTACTAATTGCTGCTTGTATGAGTTTCGTATATTCTAGAGACTGCTGCACACTGAGGTTCATGCATCCAGAGGTGTTTTTTTTCGGAAAATGGACGCGAAGCGTTCATATATAAGTTACTAATCGCTGCTTGTACGAGTTTCGTATATTCTAGAGACTGCTGCACATAGAGATTCATGCATCCAGTGGTGTTTTTTTTTCGGAAAATGAACGCGAAGCGTTCATATATAAGTTACTAATCGCTGCTTGTACGAGTTTCATATATTCTAGAAGTCGCGGCACGTTGAGTTCCATGCATCAAGGGTTTTTTTTTTCGAAAAATGTACGTGAATCGTACATATATGTAAGTTAATAACTGTATGTTTGTAAAAATTGAAATATTCGAAGGAAATATTGCTAAAAGTTTGTAAAAATAGAAAAATACGGAGGAAAATATTGCTAAAACTTTGTAAAAATACAGGGGAAAATATTGCTAAATGCTTGAAAAAATCTAAATATCCGGAAGAAATATTGCTAAAAGTTTGTAAAAATATATAAATACGCAGGTAAATATTGCTAAAAGTTTGTAAAAATCGTAAAGAAAATATTGCTAAAACTTTGTAAATACTCGAAAAAAGGAATAAAATCGATGTTTACTTTGTAAAGAGGCTTGCCGTAGGAAGCATGCGTTCTGATTGGGTGGAATTTGGAGGTTGCCGAGTTTTGGGTTGGCGCGCGTCAGTGCTTGGCGCGTGTCAAAAAAATCGCCAAATCGGGGGTCGCCCTTGTTTGAGGATTTTGCCAAAATTTCTTATTTTACAATCACATATAGCAATAAATGGCATTTATAACAAAATTTAGAGAAAATTTTCACGTAAAGAATTTTTTTTTAAATATTTTAAATAGTGAACAAACAGAGTAACGTTTACGTACCATTATATAAACTGCTTTACTGGTGCAAACCGAAATTTTATTATCTTGAGACCAATCTACAGCAAATTTTCTACAAATTTCACCAGGAAGAGTGAAATTTTGAATAACGGCAAGATTCGACATTTTGAAATTCGTTATCGAAAAATAAACCTCGTTGATCTTAAGATACAAAAAAAACGGAAATTTGTCAAATATAAATATTTTTGAAACATAAACAAACGAAAAGGTCGGTTGATTGATTGATTTCAAAGGAATTGTCAGAAAAGCAGAGCAATGCGATGATAAGTTGGTTGGATGTCAGGATCAAGCAGCACAGAGTTGTACAGAGAAAGAAACTGAACTCTGTGGTCCAGCATCCAGCACAGTACTCTTGTTACTCCATGGTTCCTTAATCGATTCTTTCATCGTTGATATCGATTTGTTAATGTTGAGTAACTCGATATCGAAATTCATTGTAGCTGCTATACGCAGACGCAGCAGTTGACTCCATTTTCGAGGCTAATGGTAATACAACAGCAGCAATATTTTCAGCTGATGTTGTATAGTGATTAATTGTTATTTTGTTTTGGAAAATGGCGGAGTTGAGACGACCTGAATCATATTCGCCGAAATCTAGCCCCAGAGGTTCCCGATCGCCTGTTGTTCCGAGACAAGATTCAACTGGTACATTAAAAACGACCATTTCTTTGGGAAAAACTCCTGCCATTGTGCATAGTGGACCATTCTATTTAATGAAAGAACCTCCAGGTAATATATACAATATTTAAAAACCTTTCATTTTACGATAATGAGTAGTGCGTAATAATTGTTTAAATCGCTTAGCAATGAAATAGTATATTTATGTATTAGTTCTGAAAATTTGTTTACCTCGTGAAACATAAACAGTGTAGAATGTTTATTGTTTTCCTTATATCATTAATGAAATTTTCAGCTTCTAGAAACTTATTGAGCCATATGTGTTGTTATAAAGTATTTTATCTTGTTTTATATTAGAAAATAAAATTAATTCAAATTCTTTTTACAAGTTCTGCAATCACTTTTGATCAGCTACTTCTTTTCTGTTTGCCTTGTACATTGGACGTTTATAAATTAAAGTATCTTTTTATTGTTTTTATTTCCTGGTTCTAATATCTTCCATAACATCAAAGCATCAATCACTAAGTTTCATAGGCTAAATACAGGGTCTGATTTATGCATAGTCCTGTAGACCGGAGGACTTTGACACCTAAATTCCAGGGTTTCCCAATTGATGTTGTGAATATAAGCTTACATAACTAAAATTGCTTATTCAATAATTGATCTAAAGGCGACCAAATTTCATAAGGAATTTCCACCAAACTGTACAAAGATTGTCATACCATATGTAGATATCAATCTTGGTTCCTCCTCCCTTAATATAAAAAACAACTAGTTTACAAAGATGCCATTTTTTTTTTTTTTACTTGCACATCAAACGTAGTATAGGGTAAATCTTGTAATCGTTTTGAAAATCGGGTAAAAAATTTTGATGGATTTACGCGTTTCAGACACTGGAGATTCCGAAAAACATATTTTTAGAAGAAAAAAAATTACCATCCGTCTGTCGGTGTGTCTGTAAATGCTCTGTCTCTGGAACAAATTGAGATAGAGACTTGAAATTTGCTATGTACTTAGTATGTAATAATGAGAAGAAACCTACTGAATTTCAGTAACGACAATTATACGGAACTATTTTTTTCGGACTCATGAAATATTTGTTCCGATAAAAGGTATATAAAAATTTTCTAAATTGTTCATTTTAAGGAATCAATATAAAAGGCAGTAAAAAAATATCAATTTTGCATAAAGAATTAAGTTGATCAGATAATGAGTTGTCGAGGTATTTGTAATTCTTATTTTCCACATTCTTCGATTTTTCCTGACCCTGTATTTCATTCAAATTTTAATTTGAAATGAGACTCTTCATCTGAGCATTTAAAGTTTATGACGTCATCCAGCCACGATTTTATTCGAATTGCGATGCATTTTATAAATAGTTTACACATGTTTTATTTTCATATTTTATATTATGCGTATCCATATTTTATATTATGTGTGGCCCCAACGACTAGTTTGAGTATACAGACAAGAGCCTCCAAAGAATATACAGTGTATCCGAAAAGTCTGAAACGACCAAATAACTCAAGAGCTGTACATCGGATCGAAAAACAGAAAATGTGTGCAATATTTAAAAAAAAAAATCTGTTTAGAGATATCAAAGTTACCCCCTGGGAAGGAAAGGGAGCCAACTTTGAAATCTGAAATGATAACTTCACTTTTTTATTCCAGATTCGGATTCTACTAGAAAAAATACGTAACTTTTGTATTTAACATTTTCTTCGGAAAATCGTAGATGGTGCTGTAATTGAGTAAAATGCAGCAAGAATCGTTTCCATTGAAAAGTCTGGAAATGGTCGAATAACTCAAAAATATTACATTGGATTGAACAATAATGGAAACATACATGTTCAATGTTTTTGAAAAATTTATTTAGGGATATCAAAATTGCCCCCTCTAACTCCGCCCCCTGGATGGAAAAGGAAAGGCAACTTTGAAATCTTAAATGATAACTCTACTTTAGGTACTTACGTATTATCCGTGCTAGTTTTAAGCCAACTGCGCCAGGCATGGAGCCAATATTACTAATTATAGCAACCCTTATATATTTTTTTCTTGCTACATGGTACATGTCTGGGAATAATCTATAATATTATTATTTCTTATTTACTATGCTATTTACCATTTATTAATTTTACTAAAATGTTATTTACTATTTTTACAATGTTATAAATT
This sequence comes from Maratus michaelseni, assembly GCA_963931845.1. Taxonomy (NCBI): domain Eukaryota; kingdom Metazoa; phylum Arthropoda; class Arachnida; order Araneae; family Salticidae; genus Maratus; species Maratus michaelseni. Next base: position 13,687,992 of record OZ007588.1, read on the forward strand.
TAGTAAACATATATTACATTTTATTTATTTTATATTAATTACCATTTTTAACTATGTTATTTGATTATGTTTTAAATTACTGCCTTTGAAAACATGATTGGCAATGATAAACAAGAATGGTACTTGGCAACCATTTTTGGCGATCAATCTCCTGGCACGGATAATACGTAAGTACCCTTTTTTATTCCAGATTCGGATTCTACTAGAAAAAATACGTAACTTTGTTTTGTAATTAACATTTTCTTCGGAAAATTGTAGATGGCGCTGTAATTGAGTAAAATGTAGCAAGAAACGTTTCCATTGAAAAGTCTGGAAATGGTCGAATAACTCAAGAAATATTACATTGGATTGAACAATAATGGAAAAGGAACAGATTGCTTACACGCCCTCAGGTCCGCCATTTTGTTTTGTTGACGAAAACCCGTTTTTCGCCAACAAGAATTTGTCGCCAAGTGGTCATTTTGGGCTATTTTAGGTTTTATTTTTTATTTAATTTTGGAATATATACAGATTAAACATAAAAAAGGGAAATTCAAGAAATTTTCACTGAATACTGAGCAAAAGGCAGAAACGTAAATACGGTGATACTTAAAAAAAAAACGCAAAGATTCATTATTAAACCAACATATCTCTAAAAATAAAGGCATTAAAACGTATAAGCTATCGTTTAAAAAACAAACCTCGATACAAAATTTGAAAAAAGAAACATCGACAAATAGAAAAATCAAAAATCTGTACATAAATTTCTAAAATACATCTTAATAACAAACCTCAATTAAAATTAAAAAAACACCAGAAATTGAAAAATCAAACCTCCATACATAAATTGCAAAAATACATCTTTAAACAAACATCCAAAAAAAAAAAAAAAAACAGAAAAACACCTGCAGAATTAATTTGAAAAATCAAACATGGATACATCCATTGAAAAATCAAATCTCCGTGCATAAATTGCAAAAAATACTTCACGTTTCTACGAAAATTTCTTGAATTTACCTTTTTTATGTTTAATCTGTATATATTTTAATCTGTATATATTCCAAAATTAAACAAAAAATAAAACTTAAAATAGCGCAAAATGCAATTGCACTCCAAAAATAGGCCTATCTCGAGAAACCTTGAAACTTCCTTTGGCTCTCAAAATTTGCCGAAATTTCAGCAGAACATCACCAACAAGCGGTAAACTAACAACAGAAGCCATTATCAATCGAAAAAAATAATCAAATATTAATAATAATAATAAAAAGTTGGAATTATACAACCTGATCAAAGATACCACGTGGAATAAAACAGGCAAGAAAAAATGAACACAACCTCTCAGTCGTCCGCTCACAGAATAAATGAGAAGAAAAAAAAATCGTATCGGAGATTACTTTAGGGTTGCCAGAAGGCAAAAGTGCGCCCGGTAGCCAGATCGGCAAATACATCGCCAAAAAAATGGCCGCCCGATCTGAGGGCGTATAAGCAATCCTAGCCATGGAAAAATACATGTTCAATATTTTTGAAAAATTTATTTAGGGATATCAAAATTGCCCACCCCCCTAACTCTGTCCCCTGGATGGAAAAGGAAGGGCAACCCTGAAATCTTAAATGATAACCCTCTTTTTTTTATTGCAGATTTGGATTCTATGGAAAAGAATACGTAGCTTTTGTATTTAACATTTTCTTCGGAAAATTGTAGATGGCGCTGTAATTGATTGAAATGCGGTGAGGATTGTTTCCATTGAAAAGTCTGGAAATGGTTGAATAACTGGAAAAATATATATCGAATTGAAAAACAGAAAAATAAGTGTTCAAAATTTTAGAAAAATCTATTTAGGGATATCAGAGTTGTCCTTTGATATCCTTAAATTGCTTTTTTTAAAATACTGAACACGTATAAAACTACTCTTTTACGAAGACAATGTTAAATACAAAAGTTAATTATTTTTTTCCATAGAATCTGAATCTGCAATAAAAAAAAAGGGGGGGAGGGGTATCATTTAAGATTTCAAAGTTGCTCTCCTTTTCTCCACAGGGGTAGAGTTGGGTGGGGGCAACTTTGATATTCCTAAATTTTTGAAAAATATTGAACACATATTTTCAATCCAATGTATATTTTTTTAGCTTTATTCGACCGTTGAACAACAAAAAATACTGGTTGGCAAAATCCTGCATTTAAACTTCACTCTGGAATATATTCATTTTTTTAGGTACGTTCGTATTTATATAAATACGTAGCACCTATTGTTGTCGTCGGGTCCGTCCTTTCTGTCCGCATATAACAGTGCAAAAACTACTCAACCGAATGGTTTGAAATTTAAAATATATTATCTTTGCAGAATTTTGGCGAGACATTTCAAACTTTATGAAAATCGAATCAAAACATTAGAATATATTAATAAAAAATTTATTAAGAAATTTGAATTATTTTTTAAAAAATCGGTGCTTTCTTGTTATAGGGGCTTCCGAAGTTTCATCGTCAAGCGACCGAGATACTTATTTTATGACAGAAATGAATCTGCAGACGATATAATTCATTTCACAGATTTAAAAATCATCCAGATCTGAATATTTATATAACTAACTATTGTACAAACGCACCTCATTTGTCACGTTTAACATACAATTTCCAACTTGTTCTTTTTTTAAAAAGAATCTCTTAAATTAACAAGATAGAAAATGCTTTCACTTCAGCCCTTTCTTTCTTGGTGCCTATAACGAGAACTGGGGATATGCCGAATATATTAGGAAAGTTAATAAAGGGGTGAATCGCCAGCGACCAGCACCGGAGCGATTCCGAATACCTAAAATTTAATTTTGAAAATAATATATCCAACACCATCCCCAAATCCCATTATATGGCGTGATCATAAGTAGCAGTAACATTATGAAGCCATGAGAAAGTTCAAAGTCAAATATTAAGTTTTAAATTTAAGTTTATTTGGTTAAGTTAAATATCTTGAAACATGCAATCTATATTCTTAAGTACAATAACATATTTATGAAATATAAAAAATACTTAACCGTTCATTCAAATATAATTTAGCTAGTAGGCATATAAAAGTAAGAAAACACAAACTCACCAGATCAAAGTTAAATAGTTGTTTATTCACAAAACAGTAGTGCACCGATATAAATAAAATATATTTTAACTTCAAATTTTTTTCACAAACTCATTTATACAGATTTATACTCTCCTCCAATAACATTCTGATGAAATATTAATATAAATCACTTAATTATACACAGGTGTGAAATTATATCTTCTGGATGTATTATTGTTGTTATTATCAAATACCAATTTTCACCAAATTATGTATTCTTTATATATTATAATTAGATCAAAAGAAATATTGTAGTCACATTGAAACATTTCTGATTCAGTCCAGTGCTCAACATGGTATCAAAGAAATAGCTGATAGTTCATTGGTCAAGAAAGTTATATATTATTGCTTATCAAACAGATGAAGTAGAACTCTAGGATACAAAATCTAAAGTGAGGAAATCTTATACGTTTTATTACGGAACTATTGTAGACACCGTAGCTATTAGGATGAGAATTGTGACAACGATGATGAAATATTCCAACTGTTCTTTCAAAAAATTTCAGCCAAAGTTGAGTAGACATATTTCAAGAAATTAATGACTATGATCTATCTTCTCACTTCGTAATATTATGTGGACATCTCGAAACGAAGATGAAATTGAAGTTATTATCAAAGAATAAATAATTAGTTACAAAGATGTAAAACTCTGTGGATATCTCGAAACGAAGAAGAAATTGAAGTTATTATTGAAAAATAAATATTTAATTACAAAAATGTAAATTTCAAACAGTTCTCTGGAAGAATAATAAATTGTTCAAGGTAAGAGATCCAATTTCTCTATATAACTATGACATCAAAGGTAGTAGCAGACATCCAGCTTGTCCCTTAAAACTATGACTACTAAGGTATTAATATTATAAAGAGATACAGCTTATCCTCTAAAACTATGACATCAAAGGTATTGTTTTTATATTATTATTTGGTTATTTAATTTAATAGAATTAAAGAGTTATGTAAAAAAATGAATTATCAGAATCAAGCACATATTGCAATCGACTCCTGCCGCAAGCCAAAAATGGCTCAAACCCCGGAGAAGGGAATCCAGCACACTTTACATCTTGAAGATTTTGCAAGCAACTGAACTCTCTTTAGAATTTCCCACTTAAGGAAAAATGTCCGGCGGTTACGGAACAACCAATGAAAAATTGGGAAACGGAAAACCACGTCGTTAACATCGCTGAACAAGCCCCAAAACAGTAGACAAACTCCATACCGTTATGGGCGAAAACTTGTTCGCAGTCACAGTTAGAAGTTTCACCGATGCGTCCACCCTAGCAACAACACCTAAATAGCTTTTCGAAATTCGCCTTGGAGTGCTGCAAACACGACCTTGAATGAAATCGGTGAATGACCGAAGGGTTACTCATAGGGGTGCAACGGATATCCGGCGAACATACTGCATCTGGCGGATCCGGCCACTATGCCGGATAATTGGCAGTAGCCGGATATTATGATTATCCGGCAGTACATCCGGCCTGAAATTATTTCATTGAACTCATTGTTAAAATTTCCAAATTATAAGGCCTAGAGTTTAATCTTGAAAAATACAAAGTATTAATTTATTAAACTAAAAATAATTTACTTATATTTATGGCAAACTATGTTTCTAAACCAATAAAAGAGCAAACATCCAGACAACTATAACTATTCATACACATGTGCCTGCATATATGAGCAACAGACTCAGCTAAAAAAGAAAAAGTGGCAGGATGACTCATGAAAGAAGAACCCTTTTTTGCTGTGTTAGTAGCAAGCAAGTTAACTTGTTTTTATAAGGTAAAGTTGCGCATAGATTAGAATGAAGTTCCAAGAAGAAAAAAAAAGGGAAGATATTAAATAAAACATTTCACTACAAAAATATCCAGTTTTAATTTATTTTCCTGAAAATAATCTATTACTAAACTAATAATTTACTATTAAAATACCAATTTTGTTACACAATCACATAATAAGATCACTAATTATAATTAAAATATAGATAAAATGCTTAAGTGATACAAAGGGGAACACAAAAGGCTTATAAAAATCCTTTAATATTCGACATGTTTCAGTGCTCATGTACGGCGCACCATTTTCAAGAAATATAAAGATAAACAAAAATGTTCTCGCAAATTTTTAAAAATAAACTTGAAAACATAGATCACGAGATCATATATGTAAAAAAAGTCGGTGCCTAGAATAGTCAACTATAAACGTGAAAATTAATATTTCCTTATTGCTTTTTTAAAACTGAAAAGTACCTCGTGCCAAATTTTGGGTTCATTGCAAATGTTCACGTTACGCATATAGATTTCTATTGATTCACAGATAATAGATAGGGAAAAAAGCCTTGACGGATAAATTATTTTTTAACTTATTTCATGAGAAACTTTCACTATCGATATTTTTATTACCTTCATATCGCTATGGAGATAAATTTACAGCAAAACTAATGTTTGGTTATATTGCTTTTTCAGATCGACAATGTGTTTGTACATGTTTGTGATGTATCAAAGAATCGTCACGTCTTTCTGATCTGTCGAAAAAAAAAAATGGTCCGGAGATAAAATTTTTGGTGTTGATCTTGACGTGCACGGCGAAATTTCTTTTGAGGGAGGGCGCTTTCTCGGGATTTTTTGAATTTTCCAATTTGTTTACAAAGTGTGAGGGGGAGGCGCTTAATCGGGAAGGGCGGATTAACGGTATTTTACGGTAAGCACATGAGAAAAAGCTGAAATATTGAAAACACAACTAAGTCATTGAAATCTGTTTGCATCTGGTACGAAAAAGAATTAACCAGTTCTCTAATTAGATGTAATCAATGTAGTGTTGCATATTTCCTTGAAAAATGGTGTATTTCACTTGGCAATCGATAACAGATTTTTTAATCGCCACAAGGTGGCGATCAATGGGTGTTTTTTTAATCGCCATGTGGCGAGTGGCGACCGCAAATTTTCACCTCTACAAGATAGTACATTGTCATTTATGGTTGGTAATTGGGTCATTTCAATTTTGTATGCAGAAGTAATTTTTTTCATTACATTTTGGTCACAATAATTTCATTTTGTAGCTGTATAAGGCTTTAAGTACAGCAATTAACTGAAGGCCACCCCTAATGTTATTTATTTAAGCTAACAAATCTGTTGAATATGCCTAAGTGTACAAATTTGTAACCTTTGTTACCGGACACAAAGATGCAATTATCATAAATATAAAAACAAGTAGTCAAGCAATTCTCTTTACCACTCTATTTAAAATGTCCTTAGCCAAATTAATGCTGCATATTGGCTAAAATCTGATTAAGGAGAATGAATAAAAAGTGGATGATGAATTTTTTAATATTTTTGTTTTGTTTAGTAAAGTAAATAAAGTCTTAAACATACTTATATTTTTTTAATGAACAAATAAGATACATTAAAAGTGTTAACCCGAGAGAAATCGGGCGGGGCACAGAGTCTCCCCATTCTTAGAAAAACATCAGTCCCGCGAAAAATGTTTATCTGTAATCAATCATCCTTTCAGTATCCTCCTGTCTGACTCTCCCCTTGCTAGGTGTAGTGTTATTTTTATATTCCTTTCCTTTCTGCGCGTGAAACAATCATTTCTTGGAATCCATGTAAACAAAAAGGGGTGACTCAGTCTCCCCACACGACCGTTATTGCTTCGAAATTTCTCATTCTAAGCAGCGTAAGTTTCTGTTCTGAAGTGTTTATGTAGTTTTTTGCTTTGAATTATTTATTAAATAATGTCATACAAACGTAACTTACGGACTATTAAAAATAATTGAAATGTTTGAGAAATCTGTTAGATGAAGTTGAGTCTTCTGAAGAAGAAATTGATCAAGCTAGTGAAAATGAACCTGATGAGGAAATATACAGTTCTCACGACAGCGAAAGTGAGTTTGAGCAAAAAGATAAAGATTACGAAAATTCTGATTCAGAAGAAAGTATTTTTGTTAGCAAAAATAAAACAGTTTGGATAAAAGAAAAAAGAAATCAAAAAGTGAAAACGTGATCTTAAAATGTAATAAGTCATTTAGCAGGAGTAAAAATTATCGCACACAATATAACAGATCTAAAGACAACAAAGCTACAATCTCTTGCATAAAGTATGATAATTTTACCTGTAAAAATCATTCTTCTTATGTTTGCCAGAAATGTATGTAGAAAACTCCTTATAAAGGTATGTAATTATTTTGATTGTAAAGTTTTCTTAAACATTAACCCTTTCAGGGGCAACATACTTTCAGTACTAAAATGTTGAAATAAATGACTGGCACCAGAATTAACGTAGAAATTTATTTCTAAATAGGAAAAGGGCAAAAAAATTGCGTACATATTAAATGGGAAAGATTTCAGCAAATTTCTGGTGCCATTGTGGCGTTTGGGAATTAAAATTAAGTGGTTCCATATCCTCTGCCCCTGAAAGGGTTAAAAAAGTTTTTTAACTAAAGAAGTATACTTTCTTAATGATTTAATGAACTTATTGTTAAAATCAAATAATATATTTCTTGTTTATAGCACAATATTTGTATAAAACTGATTGGGGTGAGGTGACCCAGTCACCCCGTGCGATCTCCAACGTCAGTGCTGGGTGCGCGCCTTCTGTCGGGTTAATAACAATGAGTAAAAACACTAATTATTTTTCAAGCAAAAAATTCTTCATTTTCGGGACATAAAATCTGCATGCAAAATTGAAATGACCGAATTGCTGTAGGGGAGACTGGTACACAGTAGACCACTTTTTCAGTTAAAATTAATTTTCATTTTAACGAACAAACCGATCTGCATGAAAATATTTTTTAATATTCCTTAAACCTTTATACATTCATCATAATTTTCTCAGAACATAGTTTTCAATACATTTTTCAAAAAAAAAAAAAAAAAAAAAAAAAAAAAAAATTATATGCACCCGTAAAGTGCACCAGTGTGCCCCGGAAGTGGGGCACACTGGTCCACCCTTCGGGGCACAGTGGATTGCTATTAGGTCTTATCTGAAATACAATATAAATCTAATTTTCATTAATTCTTTTTTATTTCTCCTTTACCCAGAAGGCCAGAAGATAGCATAGTAATATAAATTTACAAGTAACATTTTGAAACAAAAACAAAAAACAATAACTATAATTTGAAAATAATAACAGATTAATACAGGAACAATTGCAATTTAGTTGAAGTTAAAGAAAAAAAATTCAGCGCACATTAAAATTTGCAAATAAAATTCCAAAATACTTGTAAGATTGAGCCTGGAATTTTCCTGAAATACCTTTGTGTCTGAGAGCAACATTATGAAATCATTGACATCAACAACAGATTCATCTACAGTTTCGGGAAAAATAAGCTGATTTCCATCCAAAGTTGCCTTATGCGTTTTTTACCCTAATTAATTTGTAGTTTAATATATGATGTGTTCATAAGTATAATATTATATCAGTGCTGTACAAAAGATTTCAAGTGCATTTTCATAGGTTGTTGAAAATTGCTAAAAATGAATTTTCGTACTGAACCAATTTTTATTATGCTATGTAGTAAAGGTGAAAATAAGGAATTTTGCTTAGTAGCCACTGGCCGGTCGGTTGATATATTTTAGTAGCCAGTTATTGGCTAGTGAGAATAATTTCTTTAGTAGCCAGTAAGTACATTTATGTCACTGAATATTTAATAATTAAAAAATATATATAATGAGTTTACAGTAAACAAGTAATTTATGTACTAAATAAAAATATTTTAATTTATATTGTTTTGAATAAATTTGAGATACTAATTTCCAATCTATTTAAAATTTTAAAATAAGTTAACTACATATGTCCCACTAAGCTTAGATACTTGTGTAGTTAACTACATAAGTACCTTTTTTTTAAATTATTTGTCTAGAATTAAGATCTGACAATAATAAAATAGGTATGTTTATACATTAATTACTAACTTGCAACATGATATACATTATACCTGCACAATCTATGCCCCGCGTGCCAAAAACGGCCAACATCTACAGAAATTCAAGAATTGAGTCATCAATTATCAGAAAAAAGTTGCAAATTTTGTCATTTGGGAGCGTAAAAATCACTAATTTCATCGTTCGGGCACAGAAAAATAATGAATTTTGCCGAACGGGTGCGTAAAAATCATTAATATCGTCGGTCGGGTGAAAAAAAAATAATGAATTTAGTCGATCGGCCGCGTAAAAATCATGAATTTCATCGGACGGGTGCATAAATATTATAAATATCGTCGGTCGGGTGCGTAAAAATCATGAATTTCGTGGATGGGGAGCATAAAAATCATGAATTTCGTGAATGGGGCGCGTAAAAATCATGAATTTCGTTAGTCGGGTGAATAAAAATCATGAATTTCGTTAGTCGGGTGAATAAAAATCATGAATTTCGTCGATCGGGCGCATAAAAATCATTAATATCGTCGGTCAGGTGCGTAAAAATCATTAATTTCGCCAAACGGATGCGTAAAAATCCTGAATTTCGCCAAACGGGTGCCTAAAAATCATGAATTTCGTCGAACGGGTGCGGAAAAATTGCGAATTTTAAGGAAAAAAGGAAATTTGAAAATCCTGCATTTGGCCGGTTCTATCCATATTTTTAATCGCCAGTTTTTCACTTTTAATCGACGAGTGGCGACAGGCGAGTGCTTATTTTCACCTTTACTATGTAGTATATCAGGGTTCCCAGCGACATGGAAAGTCAGGGAATTTCAAAGCAGTCAGGGAAAGTCATGGAAATTTTAAAATATATAGGAAAAGTCAGGGAATTTACAAATATTTGCTAAAAAGTCATGGAAAAGTCTAAGGGGAAATTTTTTTTAAATTTGAAATCATTTCTTTTTCAGAAAAGTATTACTATATTTTTTGCTACATGGCGCCTCTGAAAAATCTATAAACTCTTGTCGGTTTCAAGATCGAGAAATTTCTTCAAATGCAATGCAGAAAAACCATAATATGGACAAAAGTTTTCTAAATTTTTGAGACTTTTTCATGACATTTCACATTCTATTTGACTTTGTTGTATGGCATTCATTTGAAAACTGGCAAAGATGAAGTTTTTTTGCATTATAGTATTTTATAGTTCCATTTTGCAATTTTCTCCTGGGAAAAGAGTATGAACCCTGTTATTACGATACAAATTTCTGATTTTTATTTTTCTTCTATGCTGTTTGTTATTTTGTGTTATTTAAAGCAGATTTTGTGTATGCCCATTTGGTATAGGTGCAGATTCCCAAAATCTGGAAGGAGACAGTAGCTCCTATATCAAAAAATTCCATTGGCCACATTGTGAAACAAACACATAAAAACAATTTTTTCTCCATTAAATTTGAACGACAGGATTTTATAGAATCTTCCTATCATGATGGTATACAGTTTATAGGAATAAATGTTTGTAATGTAAGGCCTCAACATTTTATGAATTAATGATTCTCTCTAAAGCTTTTTGTTCTATAGATAAACTTTTTTCCCCAAAAGTACTTTTCATAGCTGAAAATAAAGTTTCAGATTTCAATAAAATAATTTTAACATTTTCTGATATTCAGGGATGATGAAGAAATATCGAACACTATAAGCCTTGTTGCAACTTTTGTTGGCAAGGTTTTTTTTTTTTTTAAGTTGTCCCTATGGCAATAATAAATTACAATTTTTTTGAGCGATCCCTGATTTTCATGTTTTATTATCGTGACTCCTTCACGAAATTAGCTATTTTTGTCAGTGACTAATTGACGAAATTCACAAATTTTATTCGTAACTGATTGAAGAAATTCATGCTTTTTAGGCCACTAATTGACGAAATTCGCGTCTTTTACGTTGATTTTTTTTTTTTTTCAGCAACTGATTAACGAGATTCACGATTTTTTTTCCCACAACCAATTAACGAGATTCACGATTTTTTTTTTTTTTCACCACCAATTGACAAAATTCAGAATTTTTACTGTGAGCGATTGGTGAAATTCATGTTTTTTTTCCACAGCCGCTTGATGAGATTCGCAGTTTTAATCCATGAGCAATTGACAAAATTCGTGATTTTTGCCGCGACCAATTGGCAAAATGCACAATTTTTTTTGGCAATCCGCTGATCAGCTTCGCGGGTTTCTTTTTTTCATGGAAGATTGATTAAATTTTTTTTTCCTGACCGATTAATGAAATTCACATTTCTTTTTATTTTCGAGACTGATTGAGGAAACTTGCAGTTTTATTTCGTGATCAATTGACGAAATTTGTGGTTTATTTCGTGAATGATGATGAAATTCGTGGTTTTATTTGGTGAGCGATCGACGAAATTTGCGGGATTTTTCCATAACTGTTTTCTCGATGTTTGCAACTGATTGAGAAAATTTCAAATTTCTTTTCATGACTGACTGACGAATTGATTTTGCAGAAATCTAAATAAATAAAGGTAATTTGAGATGTTCCACTAATTCATGAAAGAATCGCATGCTGATATCTATGCTTACCTGTAAGAACATATCTAAAAAATCCTAAAGCAGCAAATTAAATGAGTGAGACCAAAAATTATTCTCTTCTCTGCACGAATTTTTCTGTATCATGTGTTAATTGTGGTATGCTGCTGCCACAGAGTTCATTCGCGACACATAGCAACTTTTTTTTTCTGTTTCTGCAGACATCAGATTTTTTTTTTTTTTTTTTTTTAAGATGAAAACAGGAAATTTGGAGATCAGCAGAAATGTGGCTTCCATATTCAATCATATTTTTTTATAATAGACAGAAGAAAAAAAAGTGCAAAATATTGCAGAATTATGGAGGGCAATCCGCAGATTCGATATATATACAGGGTTCCCAGCGACATTGAAAATCTGGAACGTCAGGAAATTTCAAAGTAGTCAGGGAAATTTTAAAATATATAGAAAAAGTCAGGGAATTTACAAATATTTTTTAAAAAGTCATGGAAAAGCTTTGGAGAAAAAGTGAAAAATGATGCGAAATTCATCATATAGTCTCAGGGGAAAAAAATAGAGAATTTTGAAGAGTAATCGCAGGAAAAAAATCGCTAATTTTTGACAAAGAATTGCAAAAATAAGTAACAAATTTCGTTGTATGCCCGTTTGGTCAGAGAATTTTTTGAGATTTGGTCAGGGAAAGTCAGGGAATTTTTTGAGATTTGGTCAGGGAGAGTCAGGGAATTTATCAGTCATGTTTTGCTGGGAACCCTGTATATATATATATATATATATATATATATAAGCAGAAATCTGCCGTTCGCGGGAACAGGCGCATCCCTGTAAAATACTGGAGACTTAGACATCGAAAGTTAGTGGCCGAAGCAAAAAAAATTGCTTTGACACCACGTGGCGACTGGCAACCGTGAATCTGCACCTATATCATTTGGTCATGAAATTTTTTTGGATTTGGTCAGGGAAAATCATGGAAAGTCAGGGAAATTGCTAGACATGTTTTGCTGGGTACCCTGTATATATCAAAATCTATAGATCATATACAGGGCTGCACAAAATAATTTGATTAATTTTTTGGCTATGGAAGGTAAATGCTGAAAGTGGATTTTTAAATGTGTTATATGTTTCCCAGACTGTTTACTACATATCATCTTTCACTTTAATTCACGGTGAAGTTTTGTTACAGTGTTCTGGATCTGTTGGAAAGTGTTTCATATTCTATGCTGGACGCATGATTTTCCATTCTTGTGTTTTTTCACAAAAGCACAAAATAGACCCTTGCTGAGAATAAAACCCTCGCATAGCTCAAGCTCATTCCCAGTTTTCCGTCTTGTGTCCTAAACATTCAGCCATGCCTTTTGATTTTAACATAAAGATAAAGCAGTGTATTGATTGATGATTTTCAGTAGCAATTTACTTTTTTAAGATCTTATATTGAAAAATTTACATTTATTATATTTTTATATTGACCTATAATCCTAATATTTTTCATTTAATAATTATTTTTCTCCTTATTCACTTCATCTGACACAATTTAAACTTTCAATATTTTGACAATTTTGTGTTTTTAAACTCTACAAAAACTTAAATTTCAATGAAATTTATTTTGCAATTTCAATTTGTTTTGCATGTTTTATTCATTACCATCAATTTGCGGTACCTAATTTTCATAGAATATGTAATTAAAGTCCCATGTTGATGTTTTACATACCATTTTAATTTTGCACATTATATATTTTTTGATAAATCAGGTTAAAAATAAAAAACCTTTAGAAAAACGTAGAATTTAAAATTGATTTTAGTTTAATAATATATAGTAAGAGGTGTGAAGATATTATTAAATTATATTTATGTTAAGTATCTATATTTTTTTTAATTAAGATAATTTTAAAATAAATAGAAAAGAAAAGAATATCTATAAAATACAAGATTTTATTAAAAAATAATTTAAATTTCACTATTTTGCATATGCAAAATAGTGAAAAATAATAATGCAAATCTTGACTAAATGTATCATCATTAAATATATATCTTGCATTTAACAGTAATATGAAATTAAGAAAAAAATATGTGAAGGGCACATATCAGAACTCAGAACTTGGACTAGAATATTTTTTTTAAAATAATTTCATAATTATTTTCTAGTTGTGTTTATAATTTTAGAATTATTTTTTAGTTTTGTGTTTTTAATTTCAGAATTATTTTCTAGTTTTTAGTTTCTCAAGGGAGGGAAAAGGAGCATAAAAATTGAATAAAGTGATTATTTCTGTCATGTTCAATGATAAAATTAATTTAGAAAACATGGGAATAAGTCTTCCATAACTAGGAAACATTTATAAATGACAAAAATAAAGAAATAAATGAATAAAATTGCATAAGTGAGAGACATATAAATGGTACACCCCTGAATTAGTAAAATGCTTTAAAAATTATTTTATTAATATGAAAAATTAATTTTTTTGTCTTACATTATCTAATGTAATTTCATTAATTCAATTTCTTGTTCTCACTTCGTAGAAACTGCAAAACTGTTTTTTCATTTTCTCTGAACAGTTTGAATCTTGAACAACTTTTTAGCCTCTTCTTTGGCATAGATTGTTATTGTCCCTTAAAATAACTTTTTTTGCAGTACAAGCTGTTTGTCAAATTAAATATCCCAATTTGCACAATTCTGACAAAGATGGTACAGTTATGAAATCACTACCTTCACTTCTTTCAGATTATAAGTTCTTTGCTAATATCTAGGCCTCATTTTTTATTTTATTATTATTATTATATTTATTTATTTTTTGGATCAGCCCAGGCTCTGCTGTCAACTGCAAAAATAAAACTTGTCTAAAATTTTCAAGAAGGGGGGGGGGGGAGTCAACATTCTCATCAAATTGCAATTTAAGTGTAGTTATTTGTTCATTATTCCCTGGATCTTCCTTTTATACATTTTACATAATTTCTTTATCTATTTTTTTCTTCTGTGTACAAGTGATGGTTGTAGGATCAACACATTTAAATGTTAAATTAATGAATCTTGTTTTTACTCTCAATTCTTCTAGGTATAATACGTTTGCTATTAATCCAAGCTTATGATGGATCGACTTTTTTCACTGACTTCAAAATAAGAAGTTTGATAGAGGTTAACAGTACACAGTTAACAATTTTTTAACTTTCTTAAAACAGGTGTTAGTTATTACTAACTACTAAGTAAGAGATAAGGTCAAAGTATCCTCGTGAGAGCAAATAAAAAAGCTTCAGGCACTGGAGTAAGTAAGATTAACAATGTAGTGGAATGGGGTAAGTTCTCAAGCGATTGACATTCTAAGTTAAGTGACATGAAAATTATAGTATGCTTATGCAGTAAAATTTTATTTTAACTAATATTAATAAAAATGAAATAGGAGAGTAAAATTTAAATAAGAAAATTAAATTAGATAAAAGCATAAAGCAAGGCACTAAAAGGATTAGTTATAATTTGAAGTTAGCAGAGGTCTGTTTAGGTGTTTTTCTACAGGGTCGAATTTTTATGAAAATAGCAATTAATAATATTACAAAAAAAAAAAAATGTTAAATTTCAAAAACTCAATTCAGACATAATTTGCCCAAAGAAAAAAAAAAAAGGTAGAAAGAAATTATATAACACACTGGTTATGCAAATAAGCAAAACTATTTTGTAGATCATTTTTGTTACCTGCAAATATCATGTTTTTAGAAATGCAACCCTATCATATTTTGCTACATATGTGGCCAGAGGACATTTAAAAAACAAGGGAAGAAATTGTCACAGCTTTTATGGAAAACTTATGAACTTTATTTTGGCTGTAGATTGGTGCTATATGTAAAATGTGAATACCAAAAATATTCCTTAAACTTCAATTCATGTTCAAGGGCTCACACTGGTTGGTTAAAAGTACGTACAAATCAGTACCTCTGCTGTTCCAATGGTATGAATGGTAATTGTGAAGTAATTTCTTTTTTTACCAACCAGTGTAATTTTTGGTTACTTATGATACAATAAAGGGAAGGGGAATGGTGTTCTGTTAAGATACCAAGAAAAATTTTTACTTGTAACTTCATTTCATATTCCGATAATGTAACATTAGAAAATATCCATCAAGTGAATAAATGGAAAAGAGTTGAAGAAGTTTTTTTTTTTTTTTCCTATTTAAAACATCAAGCTTAAAATAAAGACTTTTTTCATCTTCTAATTTACTTGGGGACTCCAATAATATAAAGTTGTTGGAGAAAAGTATTCATTTAAATCAATCAGTGGTTCTTAAATTCTTAGTTACAATGAATTGACCTTTATGTATTTCCCCTGTCTTTGCGAATTTAAGAATTTCAGAATTTAAGACTGAAATTAGGACATTGAATTACAAAATATAGTCCATTACAAAAATGGTAAAATAATATCTAACATAAACTAGAAACATTTTATTTCATAATGAAAGCATCTAATTTTATATACACAAAAATAAAAACTTGCGTTATATAAGATCCCAAAATCTTTTAAGATCATTTAGAATTTGTAAAAATGTATCGTTAGTTCTTCAAATCATTGTTCAGTGGATTGTTAGTTGTTTGCAATTCAGATGATGCCAATTAAAACAAGATTTGGAGAATTATCACTGGTATCCAGCCAGGGTTGCAAGAAACCCGCCCGGGTTTTATTTGGTAAAACCCAATAAAACCCGCATTAAAGTGGGTTTTATTGGGTTTTTTACCATTTATGTTATTACTAAATATTCAGCAACTTTTATATTAATTTTTTAACCTTTGTGTTTAAAGAGTTACATTATCCTTTTTAAACATATTGTGGATGTATTGCCAAATGTGCCCAAGTCAAAACTGTCAAAATGAAATAATGAGCTAAATATATATATATATGATAATATTACGGGGGAAAAAAAAAGCCAAAATCAATATACATAGTTAATCAACATTTTCACATAAGTAAAAAATGACCAGGTCTTTCATATCAAGATTTAACAATATAAAGCTTTATAATATAAGTTCCGAACTGGGTACAAATTTGACTTATTCACTATTGGCAGTAGCAATACACCAAAAATATATAGTCTATCCATGTAATAAAAAATATTCACATATTTATGATAAAGTAACACAACAATTTGAAAAAAAAAAAATATCCATGAGTGAGCCATAATGAATAAATTAGAAAAACTTTTATGTGCATAAAATCTGTTTTAATATATGAAATTTATTTTAGGCATTAATAAAATATAGCAATTTAATCATAGTGTAAAACAGACATTCCTTATTTTATATTTAAATTAATCTGCAAATATACATGCAATACATCATAAATCACTCAGTATTTAGGTAACTAATGCTACTATTTTTTAGTCTGAAGTGTTTATGAATTTTAACTAATTTCAATGCTTTTTCTATTCCTAATCTGTTACGAAGTTTTGACCAAACCAATCCACATGTGGAAAACACTCGTTCTAGTGATGCAGAGCTAACTGGACACGTGTTTAAGGCTATCATAAAGTGGCAAAATTCTTTCATATCTTCAAGACGCATTAGCTATCGCTAGAACGCATTTCAATTAGTTTCCACCACTGTGCTGCACTGAATTTTTTAATGACATCAGCATTAAACATACTTTGGGGAAATATTTTTGAGTCTTTTAATTTATAACTCATGAGGGGTATTATCCATTTTCAGTGTTCTATTTCTAACCACTCAGCTTTTTGTAACATATCAGTAGTTAATCTCTTCCCAGCAAATTTAGGATTCATCATGTTAGCTAAATAATGAACAGGAAGAAGAGCTTGGTTCATTCTCTTATCAATGTGCTTCTTATATGGAGAAAGATTTTCACTTTCAAATATATCAAGCCATAGCTCAACAGCTGTAGATATATTTGTCTTTTCTGCTTGCATATTATTCAGAACATCTCCTAGTTCTGCTAATTATTTTTGCACGTGCAATGCTTCTTTATATATTGTGACATTGTCCAAAATTCTAATGATGTTTTGAGGAATTTCCGCTAAGTCTTGAGTAGCTATTTCTACATATTTATGGTAATTTTTTACATATGTATCAATACAATTAATCTGCGAATTCCAACGTTTTGCATTGGGTAACTGTGGGACTAGACCACATTAGTTCATCTGCACCTGCACAAAAGTATACTAAAGAAAGTAGTAATGGAAGGTTGAAAAACTGGTTACTCTTTCCCCTTTAAGCTGAAAGGTGATGCATAAAACTTGTTTGTATTTAATGAGTACAATCTTATATTGTTTGACCCCTCACACCTGTGCTATTGATATCCCCCCCCCCCTTTTCCCTTTCTCAATATTTGAAAAGATGTCCTCTCCTTGGTGTAGGTATGTAGATAAGAGAATGAATATGGGAGAGAAAGTACCCTTCTCATTCATTGTTGAAAACAAGTTTGGTTGCAATATTTCTTGACCCTCTGGCCATTGATGACAAAAGTGTAGTCAGTGCCTTTGATTAACTAGCTTTTCATGGAGTAATTTTTTTTTTTTTTTTCCAAAAATATGTTCCTAGTGGAATACTGATAAAAAGTCATCTATTACAGTACTTTTTAAATATGTGATATGAATGTGGTTATTACATAACATTACATGATTTTAGAAGTAAAAACTTTTTTTACAGCCTTTTACACTGATTTATTTGTGTTATTTAAGTTCAAATTACTTGTTAATTAATAAAAATATAAAAATATTTCTTAATTTAATACATACTTTCTAAAAATAAGTGACTTCCCTTGCCCTGACCTCTTAAAAAAACAAAAAACCCAAAAAAACCATCTGGGTTGGGTTTTTTATATAAAAAAAAAAACCTGGTTTTTTTGCAACCCTGCGTCCAGCTAACATAAAAGTACCGTAAATTTATTTACATTGATTGCGAGATCTTCGAGGAACCCTAGGAGCCAGCACGGACTACAGTTTAAGAGCCACTGACTTAAACACCAAAAAATTAAGGAATGTCTCTTTTAATAATAAAATATTTTAAGTATGACTAATTCCAATTTTATTTATCAGGTCACTTTGAGTTCACTTTCACTGGTAATTTTGAGTTTGATGTTTCAAAACATCAAACTCAAAATAGGACTAATTTCATCTTCTGAATTCACTTGGGACTCGAAAAATGTAAAATTGGCAGGAGAAAGGTATTCATTTAAACTATTGAATTTTTGACACACAAAAATTAAGGAATGTCCTTTTTTGTAATAAAATATTTTAAGTATGCTAATTCCAATTTCATTTATCATGTTACTTTAGACTTCATTAATATGAAATTAGTGAGAAAGTATTTCAAAATCTGTCTTTCTATGCAGCATCTTTTTAAATTATTTTTTCATTCCTTTTATGAAAGGTCTGTGTTTCTGACATTAAATTTTGTGAAAGGGTTATAAACATAAACAGACACAGTTTTATACCTGGACAGTACAGGTCTTCAACCTTTCATGATCAAAGGACAGTGGGCCACTCACAAGTCAGTTAAAATAGTTCAGGTGCATGCACTATTTCTTTTTCCAAACTCGTGAAAGTTTTCAGGGTTTCTTTTCATTTTTTTTTTCTTTTAATGAATGTTAAATTTTTGGTATTTTTCTGTTAGCCGGGTGCAAATCTCGCCAAAAGCAGGTGTAAGTTAAATATAATGTTGACGTTGACAACATCAAATATTGAAATAAAATGGTTTTAGGTAGCTTTCATTACAAAAAGTAAAACACTATCTATTGCAGCTGTTCGGATTCCAGAAAATTTTGGTATATTTTCACCGATCATGACCCCCCAAACCACCCTCCATTCAAATGTTGATATATATATATATCTGACATTTGTCATGCTGTAACTCTCTTATTATGAACCGATTTGGATGTGACTGAGTATGTGTATAGGACATACCAAGGTCTCGGCCGAGTTCATTGGCCAGCTTCATCCTCCATCTTGTTTCAAAATGGCATCCAGTTAAAAATTTTTAAATTTTAAAAAATTCAAAAAGATATACAAAAAAAAATTATAAATTGAAACAATTGCTTCCGTTAAGTGTTGATCGTGATATAAGGATTCTGGAGCATTTTTTGCTTTGGCTTTATCTTAGAAAATGACTGAGGTATGGCAATTTGAAATTCTAAGGTGTTTGACATTTTAAAACAATCTGATTTTTGTTATTCTGTAACTCTCGTATTTATGAACCGATATGAATGTGACTGATCATGTGTACAGGACATACCAAGATGATCTCGACTGAGTTCGTCGACCAGTTTCATGTGCCATTTTGTTTCAAAATAACAGCAGTTAAAAAAAATTTTTAATTAAAAAATATGTATAAAAAAATTATAAATTGAAAAAGTTATTTCCGTTAAGTGTTAGATCGTGATACAATGATTCTGAGGCATTTTTTGTTTTGACTTTATCTTAAAAAATGCTGTTTGAAATTCTAGATTGGCTGATATTTTGAAACATCTGATTTTTGTTATGCTGTAACTCTCATGCTGAAATTCGCCTTTAAATTCAGTAATAACGAAAACCGTGATTGAATATTTTATAATCGGGTTCCATGCATTTTAGCTTTTGGTGTTTGAGTAAAATGAGTTGAATTTTTAAAAACATGAATATGGTAGCTACCTTTTCCTCCATGTACAGGCAGGAAGGACTTTTTTAGTTTTATATTATTTCTTATTAAAGCCCCTTCATTTTAAATAAATTGAGTGAGAGGTGTATACTTTAAATGTATTTAATGTAGGTATGTATGTACAGGGATCTGTTTAGGAAAAAATTGGGTCCTTTAAAGGACTCTTCACAAAATTTTTCATTTCAAAAAAGGACCCTTCACAAAATTATTTTCCCTAAAACAGGACCCTTCACAAAATTATTTTCCTTAAAACAGGACCCTTCACAAAATTATTTTCCCTAAAACAGGACCCTTCACAAAATTCTTTGTCTTTAAAAATAGGTTTTTCACAAAATTCTTCCATCTTTAAACCAAACATTTCACAAATTAATCATTTAAAAGTAAAATCTGACCTGTCACTTTTACATATATAAAGAAAATATATGTATTTTATATCCATATATCTTCTTAAAATTCATAAACAAGAACCTGAATATAACGACCATTTCAAATTCACAAAATTATGATTAGATTTTTCACAAATACTATAAAAAGCTGTTCACAATTTCACAAAAACAGGACCCTGTGAAAAAAGTCTGGACAGACCCCTGATGTATTTTAAATGAAAAGTATGTACATATTTTAATTGAAATGAGTGAAAGATTTCTCTTTTAAATTAAATGAGTGCAGTGCGAAGGATGGCAATTAAAACAATATTTGGCGATTTACAAAACTGCACCCAGCTAATGCGAAGTACCAAATTTTTTCTCACTAATCTATATTTATATTCTGACTAAAGCTATAGTATAAAATTTTTGTTTTTTGCATAATCTCTTTTCTATTATGTTTCCAAATATAGCTAGCTTGCTTTAAAAAAAATCCTTTAATTTAATGCTTTAAAACTTTTTTTTTAACTGGTAGAATAGCAGGATTCTGTTTCATTCTCTTTTAAGAGTTTACAATAAAAATTCTTAAACTTAATTTACAGAAATTGTGAATAATAATATTTATGTCTGAATGAGTGCATAATTATTTACTATAAATTTTTCGTATAATGCTGTTTTAATTTGGTACTTCTCTATTATCCCGTCGACCACTTTTCATAAAAAAAAAAAACTATCCCAAACTGTAACGCCCAATAAACGGGAGAACGTTGCCATTGGAATATCAAAATAAATAAATAAATAAAATATAAGAATTTAAGGACACAATTGTTACTTTAATTAATGAAATAACTTATAAAACGGTAAAACATAATGAAAAGTACACGTAAATGTCGAATTAAAAACCACTTGATGACATAACAAAAACGTATAATGCTTCTGACACATGGGACTGCATTTTTGGCATTTAACCTTACAGTTTGGCGATAGTTTTTTATTATGAAAAGTGGTCGATGGGATAAGAGAAGTACCAATTTTTCATATAATGCTGTTTTAATTTTTAATGAAAATCATTTTCATTAACCGTCTTATAATTTTAATTCGTTTATAATTTTTCAGCAACAGCAGTTGTGACTGGTGCTAGTAATTTGATGACCTATTGCAATTTGGAGCATGCATACAACAAATTTTGTGGACGAAAGATGAAAGAGCAACTCAGTGCTTTTCTACCTAACCTTCCCGGCAATATTGATGGTCCTGGAAATTTAGACAACAGGTTAGCTTTGTGTCTTAAATTAAAAAAAGAATTTGGAATTAATAATACTTTAAAATTCTTTTTTCAATACTTTTCCGTTGTAACAACACCATGCCAAAACTGTGTGCTAATGCACTAATTTATTTCAACCCTGACCATGCAGATGTTTTTTATTGCAAACTGTGCCAAACATTGTGTCAGTTCATTTGTCAGGTTTGACGTACAATTTCCAATTTGTTTAAAAGTTATTTAATCGTAATCTTAATTTGCTACATTTTGAATCAAAAATACATTTTTTATTAAGTTATAACTTGTATTTTTCGCTGATACTGGGATTGATTTTACCATTTGGCAGTCACCTGATGATAAGGAAGTTGCAATAAAATTGTCTCAGAGCTATGGAATTACACATAAATTTTTTTGCGAAATGCCGATTATGCAGGGTTTGTTAATATGAAAAATATCCGATATTTTGATATCGGATATTTTTTTATTATATCCGATATTTTCAAAATAGTCAACTTATTGATGATTATAAATATTTTCTGAGTTAATATAAATTAGACATTAAAACATATGTCATTTAGTATGAAAACTTATATAAAACAATATTCCAAATGTCTTTTTGTAATTTTTTTTTCTCACTTAACAAAATTTAAGATTAACTAATTGAAAACAGACACAGTTTGCTTTTTACACCCACAAAAAAACAAACTATTAAGACTTTTTTATCGTTTTAAGAAAATGTATTGTTTTATACAACAAAATAATATATTTAAAAAAAATTTGAACATGAATATAATAAGCTTGGTATGCTTAACTGAACAAAACCAAAATGAGAAAAAAATATTCTTAATGAAGTTGCAAGTTTATCTTAATTAGATAGTTTATCTTTCAGTGGCTTTTCTAAGTAAATATTGTATTATTGATTCCACATTTAAAAATTCAACTTCAAACATAAAGCTTGGAAAAGTTTTTTTTTTTTTTTTTTTTTCAAAAGCAAAAATTCTTTATCTACAGAATAACATTTAAGAAATTCCTTTACACTTGTTTTGACTGTTCATTATTACTGTTCATTATTATTTACAATCCTACCTCATACAGTTCATGTCTTTATTTCCAAAAATGAAATGTTGTAGTGCGATGCTAAGAGACATTTACAATTTCATGCCTGCAGTTTTACTTATTTTATTGTATAATATTCATTTATTCTTTTGTTTTAAATAGATATTTATATAATCAAATAGCTCATGAAAGTCTGTAATTTTGAAATGTTATTATTATTTTTTTTTTTTTTCAAATGCTTCAATTTATGCAAATTATTATACTTGATGACAATGGTGTTATGGTATAACGGAAAAGTACCCATTTTTCACTAAAATAATGAAATATATTTTTGTCTTTATTTTCCTTTTTTCCCCTCCCATAAATATCTGTAAGTATGGTTCATAGCTTTTTGGAAAAACTATGAAAAGTGCTTGAAAAAAGTTCATTTTTCACGTGTTTGAAAAAGTCCTTGAAAATTTGAAAAAATTTAATAACAGTCCTTGAATTTTCAAATGAAATTAGGCTATCAAATTTTAGTTGATGAGCTTATTGGCATTTTTTTTACGAAGTGAAAGAAATTTTTCAATCTTTTATTTTCCTTATAGTATTATCATAAACAATTTGAAGGTACAAAAAAGTATTATGATAAATGTAACAATATTGTTTAACAAGAAGAAATCTCTTGCTTATTTTTAAGTTTTAAGTAATGTTCTTGACAAAGAAATCTTTAAATATTGGTAAAAATGCAATATCATGAGGGGGCGTAGCAAATGTCACTTGAGACTTTGCTTCTGTTCTTGTAGTGGTATCGCAATCTTTTTTACACTTTTTTATTAACATTTTCCAATCTAGTTGAAAAGTGTTTGACTTCCGATTGTCTGTCCGTGCTCTAACTCGCGTAAATATTCCTGGATTGTCCTGAAATTTTTTTATGTTATTGTCGTTAACTATAGCATGTTTCCTGTTTCAACTGAAGTGTGTAACACTTATAGTTTTTTTTTTTTACAGTGACAGTCAAAAGTATTCCGTTAGATTACAGTCAATAGGAAATAATCGCTTCAAGTGCATTTTGATGACTCTACGTCATTTAAAACATGATGTAAATGATATATATTTATAAAGCCCATTAAAACATGCTTTTTGTAGACTATGGGTTCAAAGCATTTATTATTCATTTACAGGGTCAAACAAAAGAATTCTCTTACAGATTGCTCTATGAGAAAAAATTGTTTGCAGTGTAATTTAGTGATATTTCGCTATTTCAAACATAATGAAAATTATATGCATTACTGAGGTGCACTACGAATTCCTCTCTTGTAAGTGTGGTGTACATTGCGTGTATTTACAGGGACACACAAAAGATATCAGTTACAGTAGATGTGCAATATTTACAGTCTCTTTGTGATAAGTGCGTTTTCTCCTTTGGTTTGTGTTTTTAAATTTAAAACTAAATTTTTTCATAGAACATGTGTGTTTATAAACTCGGTTGATCCTATACAGGGCTACACAAGGGAATTCATAAGTAATATAAACTATGTTGAGTGAATTTCTTAAAGGTAGTTTTTAATTGTGTTGCACACTTTCCTGCTGAACTATATTTAGTAGACAAATAGAAATTTGTAGAATATAAATAAATAAATGCATTGTCGTTTATGGTTGGTAATTGCTGCGAGTGAGTTTTAAGTTGCCTTTTAGCTTAATATGTGGTGTGTACAAAAGTATTAAGATAATATACAGGGCTGTATAAAAGATTTAGAGTGCATTTCCATTGATTGGCGAAAATTGCTAAATGTGAATATTCTAACTGAACTACATTTTATCATGCTATATATCCACATCTATTAATCGTATACAGGGCTGCACAAAATAATTCGACTACTTTTTTGACACTAGAAGGTACTTTCGAAAACTGTATTTTTGAATGTGTTATATGTTTTCTAACCTGTTTACTTACATATCTTCTTTCACCTTATTTAATGGTGAAGTTTAGTTAGTTTTCTGGCTGTGTCGGAAAGTGTTTCATAATCTATGCTGGATGCATGATTTTTCGTTCTTGTTTAACTTAACTTGGTTTTTAACACTTTCCAACATAGTTGAAAAATGTTTATGAATTTGGTTTGTCTGTCTGTGCTCTCTCATAAATAGACTAAGATTGTCATGAAATTTTTACACATTATTGAATTTTACTCTAGAATGTTCGGTATTGAAAATGAAGTGAGTAGCATTAATAGTAAATTTACAGGGACACACAAAAGAATTCCATTACATTAGGATCTGTGGGGAAAAATCATTTGCAGTGCATTTTAGGGATGTTACGATATTTCAAACATAAGAAAATTAATTTGCATTACTGAGGTGGACTACAGCATGCTTTTACCGGCGTATACAATGAGTAGCATTTATAGTTCCACTACAGGGACATACAAAATTATTCCTTTACATTATGATCTATGGGAAAAAATAGTTTGCAATGCATTTTGGACATGTTATGATACTTGAAACATAATAAAATTTAAAAGGATCACTAAGGTTCAGTACAACTTATTTTGTATAGATTATGGAGTGTGTAGGATTTATCGTTCATGTACAGGGATGCACAATAGAATTTGGTTAAAAGTCTGAAACTATGATCAGTCATTGCTATAAGTGCTATCCGATTCTATGTAATTTTTAGTGCATTAAGTGTTGTCTACAAATTCTGTAGATTATATAATAGGGCTGCACAAAAGACTTCGAATAGGGATTTATACTGAGTTATGTATCTTTTAAGGGTTTCGTTCATCTCACGAAAACCTATTACTCCTGCTCTGTTGTCTATCCGTCACAGAGCCATTCTCAGAAACTATGTAACTTACAGAGTTGAAACTTTGTGTATATCTAGCTGAATACCAGCTATGAAGCTCAAAATATTAAAATTTGAAAAAATCATATTATTTTAATAAATAGAGATAAAAAAAACAAAATTCTAATAGCCTTTTCCTATTAAATTTAAACATTTTTCGTTATAGCAGATGCCAAAAATTAAAAATCCACAATGAAAATTCTTTCTACAATAATTAATTTTCTATTGAACGATTTCCATGTGAAAAATGAAAATGAAATAAAAGTTTCACCAATTGAAAAAAAATATTAATATGAAATTAAAATGATTGACGTCATAGTGGTAATAAAATGGAAATTTTCAAAGATTTCTCAATAATACAAGGAGTATGTGTATGTACACAAAGCAGATTAATATCACGTCATTAGAGAATTAAAAAGAAAATCTGACTTCCTATTGGAAGTTTAACAAATTTTTCAAATGTTTGAGAGTAATACAAAGCGAGTATCAATATGAGTAATAGAGAATAGTAAATATATGAGTTTGAGAAACATATTGAATCATGATAAAAATTCGATTATGGAAATATTCGCATATTTTAACATTTTGAAGGTGTACAACATGTTTAATTTTGAAATTATTTTTTTAAATATCGAATTTAGTCCGCATCACAGATATTATTATGACAGAATATAATAGTGGGCTTTGCCCGCTATCGGGCTGGTTTAGATATTCGAAAAAAGAAAAGATAGACCGGTAATTTTTTACTTTATAAAAAACCTGACCTTTTTTTTTGTTGTTGTTAAATGAAATTTATTGGGATTTATGAAAGAAAGGATAAAATGTTTTGAAAGGAATATTAAACGAAACCCTTTGAGCGATCTTCGATCACACTTACCCACTTGTTTTAAATACCTCATTCCATTGTATGAGAAAATTAAATTTCTTAATATTCTGTTAGTGTTGGAAAGTGTTTCGTAATGTATGCCGAAAACATGATATTTCGTTCTTGTTGTATATAAAGTGGGAATTTTGAAATAGATTTTTCACTCGCTTCCTAATAAACTAGAATTATACAATACACAGGTGTGTTTCCGATGACAATACAACATTAACGTTATTATAAATTAATAAATTATTTTTAAGGCATTTTTACGTTAGCCGGCCACAGGTGAATAATCTTTATGGTTAGCACTGTTTCTTAGTTACAAAAACAATGGAGTTAGTTATGCATCAAACCACACTCACCAAAATAGGCCCAACTGGCTCTGAAACTACAAAAACAAAATATTTTAAACACTAAAAAGTAGAAAATATAAAGAGCATAATATAAATATTTTCAAAATACTCTTTTACCATTTAATAGTAATTAAATTATGATTATAATATAAATGCTGGACGATTACACCATGAAACATTACAACATTAAAGAGGTGAGTATAAAACATCACAAATTTACTGAATGGTGTATACAAATGTCAAATTTAAAATTAAAATTAAAATATTGACGTTTCGACCACCTTCTATGGTCATCTTCAGGAAATATTTGTTATATTCTAACAAATATTTCCTGAGGATGACCATAGAAGGTGGTCGAAACGTTGATATTTTTAATTTTAATGTATGTATAAAATTTTAAATTTGACATTTGTATACACCATTCAGTAAATTTGTGATGTTTTATACTCACATCTTTAATGTTGTTATGATTATAATATTGAGAAAATATTTTAAAAATCCTAAATAGATATTTTAAATAATGTTTTTTTTCCTCTCCTGTTGAAGTTTCCTTCTCTTGTTGTTGTCCTATCTTAAAAAAGAAACACAGCAAAATTTATAACTTTTTTAATGAATACTCTAGTTTGTGATTTTTATCAAGCATAAAATAAATCAAAGCGGTGAATTTTCAATTATCAGAGCCTACACCCAAATTAACATATTGTAACGGAAATTTTTCAAAATTACATGAATTTCTGTCCTGAAATTAGGCACAATTTCTAAGATAAACATTAAATGCGTATAAAAGAGTTTAACTATTTTTACTTTTGTTTGCCTCTGAAGAAAAATGATTAGGCTGTGTTTTCTTAACTTTTTATAATGTATGAATTGAATTTTCTTTCTGTGGTATAGATGTACCTTATATTCTTTAAAAATACTCTGATATGTTTTTGGGTACTTCTCTATTATCCCGTCAACCACTTTTCATAACAAAAAGCTATCGCCAAACTGTAACGCCAAATAAACGGGAGAACGTTGCCATTGGAATATCAAAATAAATAAAGTATAAGAATTTAAGGTCACAATTGTTATTTTAATTAATGAAATAACTAATAAATCAGTAAAACATAGTGAAAAATACATGCAAATGTCTAATTAAAAACCACTCGATGACATAACAAACACGTATAATGCTTCTGACATCAAGTCAATGGGACTGCATTTTTGGCGTTTAATCTTACAGTTTGGCGATAGTTTTTTGTTATGAAAAGTGATCGACGGGATAATAGAGAAGTACAGTTTTTTGTCTTTAAAATACCTATTACTAAAATTTTTTAAAGATCTGTTAAGAATTCTTTAAAATAGTCTGCAATGTGGTGTACTCTACTTATTCTAGAGCCATTTTAATGCATGTAATGTTGCGTATATCTAAACAGTCCTTGAAAATATTTAGATAAATCCTTGAAAAGTGCTTGAAATTTTTTTTTATTCTCAAGTGTATGAACCATGTAAAAGTATTAAAGGCAAGTAACAAATTTATACTCTTCTTCTACAGGGTGATTCAGAATAGCGGCTCGATAATTTGCAGGGAGGTACAACGCTACAAACAAACAATTTTTGTATAGGGTCGCAACCCGTTTTTTCAGTCAAAAATACACCATAGACTTTTGTTCAGAACTTCAAGAATAATGAAGGTATTTTAGCAAAATTTTCAACGTACCTACCAGAGGAGATCTAAATTAAAATCAATGGTATTATGTGGAAAAAGAAACGTTTGTATATATTTGTATATCTGAGTGTTTTGTTGACCGGCGATGAGTGTATATGTCACTAATTTAGCGAGTTTTTTTAATTCAAAACGCCTACCAGTTTTTTTTTTAGTAGTATGTTTTGCTTTAGTTAATAATGGAATGTCATTAAATAAAGTGAAAATTACTGTTGTATAATTCTGGTAGATAATTTGAATAAAATAATGTGCTAAATTGGCAACACTGCCAGTCAAAATTTTTTTAACCTATATAATAGAAGACTTAAAGTGATATTAGACTTATTAGTGATAGACTTATTAGTGATACAACATTGTCAATTTATTTTTAAAGTGTGATTCACATTAATATTGCTAGTTGGTTACAATCATATTTTAAAGTTTCTTTCTACTTTTAATGTGTACCCTTTTTTTGTATATTTTGGCTTAACTAAGCTTTATAAATTATTTAGCTATCAAGGTAATAATATTAAATTAATAAGTATCCCTCTTATTCTAAAAAAAGTAACTACTGCTGATACTGATATCATCATAATTGAATTTTTTGTCAGTGAAGGTCTTCCTTGGCTTATATCAAAAATATTATTTCATATAAAAATATGAAAATTTGTAGTTTTATAGAGAAATGTTCGATAAAACGCTGAAGCAAACAGTTTTTAAATCAAAGAAACATTTTAAGCACTATTTAATGTTGAAGTCTGTCAAAATAGTTCTGTTAAAAAGTTTTATAGGATCAAAAACTATACATAGCAATTAAGCCATCTTTCGCATGGACATGCTTGATAAACTTGCAGCGCAAGATAAATTTTTAAATTTGATTAACTTTTCAAGGTAAAAATTCAATGTCTGAAGAGAGATTTATTTCATATTTTGTAAAAGTCATTTGTTTACTTCCATTGTTATCAAATTTTAAAACAGTGCAAATAATAATGTTTCCTTTCAATTAAAAAATGTATTTACATGTGAATATTAAAAAGAGAAAGAAAACTTTATAATAATTAAATTATTACGTGTTAAAAGCAGTAAATGGAAAAAATTAAGTTCTATTTTTTAAAGCCCAAATAATATTACTAAACAGTTTCAATTTAAAAGTATATTTATATGAGGAATTTATTTCATATTTCGAAAAAATAATTTTTTTTTAACCAAATTTTAAAACAGCACAAATAATAAAATATCCTTTCAACTAAAAAATGGATTTACATGTGAATACTTAAGAGAGAAAGACAATTTTGATGAAAATTATGTCATATTCAAAATATTTAAAACAATTTTCTTATAGTGTCATTATAAAGTTTTGGGAGGCCGCGACATTGTTTACTTAGCCATTTTATACAAGTTGATTTTCACATGTTTAATTGATCTTATTTAATCAATCACGAAAACAGCTGTTAGCTGTTGCGACAGCAGCTCATTCGACCTTAAAATCCCTCAGTCAAAGGGAAATGAATGGAAACCCGATTACAGAAAACAGACACTGATTGTTTAATTATAATTCAATCTTGTGTAATCTTTTTAAAACTGAGCAAATTAGCATGTTTTTAGAGCCTGCAGTATTTGACTGCAGATTGGCGTGCATAGCTCGTAGGGGGCAGAGCCCCTTAGTTGTTCAAAAACATTATTGTATTTGTACTATTTGAATATTCTTTCTGTTCTTTGGTGTATTGGCAAATTCTACACCTTAAAATGGAATTTCTTGTTAAATTGAAATTTAACAAGAAATTTATAAAATAATGGGTGATTTTACAGATTAGTAACAACAGTTAAGTACTTGCTTCATTAGAAATTACTCCGGTGTTCTTCCTTTAGGTTTGTTACTTAGAATTACGTACATTGTATATTAATTATTCTGCATTTAATTATGACAACATTTTGAAAATACAATAAAATAAATGGAAATAAAAGAAATGTGTGTGTTTTTCTTGTCTTTTCAGGTATTACTTAAAGTTAGAAAAAGATTGTCTAAAAAGAAGCAGTCCTGCTTAATTTATCTAAGATGTAGCGTTACATATGTTTGTATGAATTTAAGAGTGTTTTTGATTATATCTAATATAAAGCACAAACTTGTGCATCCGTAACCAGGGGTACCACTTGGCAGAGGCTAGAGGAGGCATTTGCCCTCCTTAAGAAATTTGATACTTCAGAGTGTATCTGTCATCATAGGTCAGTCTGAAAAGTTTTTGTTTCAGAAATTGCTCATATGTAAAATAACTGGTCAGATTTGCTTAAAATGGAAACTATTTAGCATTCAGTAAACACTTTAAGCATAATAATTATGAATAATATTTGACTTACTATTGCAATGTTCTCAAAATAATACACATATCATTAATAAGTACTTCGACTAATTATAAAATATATGTGATAATAAAACTGTATCGGTAGCTTCTTAGCTGCGCACAACAAGATCAGAAGAAATTCTCTCAATGAAGGATTGCATTCTATTACTTCCTTAACAAGTTGTTGTTGAAGTTTTAAAATTTCCCAAACAATTTTTGCAGAAAATATATCACCTGCATTTTAATTTTAGAAAATTTAGGAATTTTTTTAAGATTCTACGTAAAAAGGAAAGAAAATTTTTTTACCTACAGTTTCAGAATTCCTGCTCTCATCGTCAGTGTCATTGTGTGGTTCTGTAATTTTTCCTTCAAGGATTTCTAGAAGTAATTCTTCATTGAGTTCATTATCATGGGATGTTATCATATCTTCCATATCTTCTCTCCTCATGTTGTTAAAACCTCCGACCTGATGAGCCAGATTTCTTCAAGAGGTTCATTAAAGGAAAGCATTTGGTTTTCTTTTTGTACCACTTTGGGCCAAATATTTCGCTAACAAGCATTGATTGAACTTTCATTAAGTTCCATGAATGATGCATCAATTTCGGCAATACAGTCTGCTATATTGAATTTTTTCAGTTTCCAAATGGATTCCAAAATTCATTTGAAAGATCTTCTTGAGTACTAAGCTTTGAACGAAGCTATTATTCCTTCGTCTAATGGTTGGATTAGCGAAGTTGTATTAGGGGGTAAAAAAACACTTCAACATCGGGTTGGGCATCTCTTAAACTAAGTCGATATCCAGGCGCATTGTCAATGAGAAGTAGAACTGTAAATTCAAGATTTTTAGATGAGAGATATTTCTTCACCTCACATGTAAAACAAAAAAACCAATCCAGGGAATACAACATTAGTTACCCATGCTTTGTTATTTGCATGTCAGAAAACAGGCAACTTGTTTTTATCTTTACCTTTGTGAACGGTAGAGTTTTGCGATATGTAAATTAACATGCATTTTTTTATTATTTTTTTTTTCCCCGAGAACAAACTTGCCTTGTCAGCGTTAAACACTTGTTCTGGAACATATCCTCCTCTTTGAATAACTTTTTTAAGTTCTTCAGGAAATTTTTGAGCACTAACATGATTCGCCAACTAACTTATTGTTGTGCAAACAAACTGTGCCAATGTTTGAAATTTTCAAACCATTCTTTACTCACCTGGATGTCAAATAAAATCAAATCCTCTACTCGAATCAAATATTTTTTTTTAGCTTTGGCTCATATTGAAGCTGAACTTAGCGGGACTTGCTTCTGGTTCATATCTTCTATCCAAATATTTAAGGCATTTTCAATTTCTTCCAACAACTTGTTCTGTACTTGCGATACGGTTTTCATACTAATCGGCTGCTACATCGTCTCTTATTGCCTTTTTGTTTTGTCTTTTTAAATTGGTCTAACCACAAACTTGTTAATATTAAAATAACGACCGATCGCATATGCTCTTTCTCCAATTTGCAACTAAAATTAAAATTTTTTTGGAAAGTTTCAAAACCTTTTTCCCTTTTTTAGCTGGAGGCAACATGATGAACTTTCTCTTATTTAGGTTTTCTAAATACTGATGTGAGAAAATAGACAAGTTAATCGAAAGAGCAAATACTCTCTACAGGGACTTACATGGGTTACTTTAGTTTTAAAAATCGCCAAAATTATGCCAATTGAAATTGTAAACGAAACTGAGAAAAAGTGTGCACATTTCACCCTTCGAAGAGAGGATTTGCCATTTTGGTCTTTCTCAGTAGACAATGGAGAAATGCAAAGTTTGAACAAAGAAAGGGGGATAGTCTATTTTTAGCATCAAGTTATGTTTCAGTTTTCTCGGAATTACTGATCTATATTTTGCCTCAACACAAGGGTTGAAAAAGGCTATACAGTACAATGTAGGTGTCTAGTGTCAATTAGTTCATGGAATTGGTAAAACAAAGGGAGCTTACTTTGTAAAAAAATATTCTTTATAAAACAAAAATCGCGAATAACAGAGTAAAGTATTCGTGAATGTTGAAACGTTTTTTCTGCAAACAATTAAAACTCACGATTGCTAATGGATTACAGTATATGATGATTTTTATTGTTTAAAACATTTATAAAACTATGATAGATGGTGTTATGACTACTTAATGTGGGGGGGGACCTCAAATTTATATAATCAA
The DNA here is from genome assembly GCA_963931845.1 of Maratus michaelseni. Lineage (NCBI taxonomy): Eukaryota > Metazoa > Arthropoda > Arachnida > Araneae > Salticidae > Maratus > Maratus michaelseni. The sequence goes on from OZ007588.1 coordinate 13,721,046, forward strand.
AGTTTTGAAAAAAAAAAAAAAAATCTTAAAACCTATGTATCTGATCTTGTTTAACACGTTTTCAAACAAAAGTCAATCAGGGATTCAGTAAATATTTCAATATGCCTCTTAAATTATATTAAAATAGTCAAAATATTTTACAAAAGGTGGGAAAAAAATGTAACCTATCTAGGTGCCAAGAATGAGTTTTATCTACATCTGCTTTGCAAATAGAATAATAACACTCTGTTGTATAATTGCAGGGGTCTGTCCAGACTTCTCTCATAGGGTCCTGTTTTTGTGAAAATTGCTAACAGTTTCTGATATTAGTTAAAAGTCTAATTGTAATTTTGTGAATCTAAAAATTAACATTACATACAGCTTCCTGTTTAGATAATTAAATTTTAACAAGGTCCTGTTTTAATGAATGAATATATATATATATGTGTAACTATTTATAAATATAAATTTATATTTACTTTATGTGTATAACTCGATATGTTCTTTTGTGATTCCAGCTATTTTGAGACTGGTCAGATTTCCTTTAAAGCTTATAAAATTTGTGAAGAATCCACTTTTGGTATGAAAAAGTTTTATGAAGGGTCCTATTTTAAGATAAAAGTTTTTGTGAAGGATCCTGTTTTAAGATGAAAATAATTGTGAAAGGTCCTTTATAGGACTCATATTCTTTCTAAACAGATCCCCGAATTAATATCTGGAAAATTCTATTTATCGCCATATGAGATGTTTTGTAGAATCTCTCATTGCTGATTATTTATCTATTTACTTTTTTCTTGCAGTTCCTTAAAAAGTCTTATAGAAAAGCCTCCAATAGGGGGTAAGGAGTTGCTGCCTCTTACTGGATCTCAGCTATCAGGTTTTCGGCTGCATCCTGGACCTGTAAGCATGGTTTAAATTATTTTTATTAAAATTTCTGATCTTTTTTTATTGTAACAGTCTTTCGGAATTATGATTGCACCAAGGTTCTTAAATGTGAACGTGTAATTGAGTAACAAAAATAAATAAACATAACAATAAATAATAAAATACTTTATAAAAATATGCAAAATCACTTTTATAACATTGTGCAGAAAGCTACCAATCTACACTATTGAGAAAATTAAGTTTCGGACAGACTATCATTCTAAGAAAATTCTGGAAGCTGTTTTGAATTTTATATATGTACATTCAAACATGGTAGATTTTTATGTAATAAAAACTACATTTTGAAATATCATTATATATGTATTCGTCAATATCCAAATGAGTTTACAGATTGTTAGTTTTCTGTGTATCCACTTAAGTGAAAATAACATTTGGCTTCAAAGTTGTTTGTTTTGAAAAATGCTTTATATATTTTTTCTAAATTTTATAATTTACTCTGTAATGAATTAAAGATCCAACGGATGTAAATTTGGCCAGACACTGGATATCTGGCCATCCAGCTGCAGTATATTTTGATCTGTCCTTTTTTTCATTTTTATTTACCTTTAAAGAAATTAAACATAGGTTTAAATTAGCCAGCTATTACTGTGTTATATTCTTTTTGATCTAATTTTTAAATTTTTTATTAACAATTATTTTTATGTTTATTCCAGTCAGTATCAACGTTATGATTACCTTATTTTAAATTATGTTATTTAAAGTCGGTTATAATAGTATCAGCTAAATAGTTTAGTAATAATAAATTAATACTATGAGAAAATCATACAACTGAATACTCTGAAAATAGAATATTTTTATATTCTGTTATTTTAATACTTTTATTTTCCACTTTTTCTTTAACAACGTATGTCCAAGCTGTAAACTGCCCTCATTATATGTTATTGTAATGAAAATATTGTTGCTCATATATGCAGGTACATAGAGTATGAATAGTTATACTTGTTCCCATATTTGTCCTCTTTTATAGTTGCTACTAACATAACAACTGAATTGCATAACAACAAAATTAGCAATTTAATAGCAAATTAAGATATTAGTTTAGTAACTTGAACTTCATTCTATGCATCACTTTACCTTATAAAGACAAGTTTTGTGCTATGAGAACTGATAACTTCTTGGTTGCTACTAACACAAGTAACAAAAGAAGTTTTTCTTCTTTGGTGAGTCATTTTACCATTTCCTTTTGAACTGTGTCTATTGCTCATGTATGCAGGTACATAGTGTATAAATAGTTATAGTTGTTCTCATATTTGTCCTCTTTTATAAGTTTAGAAACACAATTTGCCATAAAATTAAGTAAATTACTTTTAGTTTAATAAATTAATGCATTGTACTTGACAAGATTAAACTATTGGCTTTATAATCTGGAAATTTTAACAATGAGTTCAATGAACAATAAAGCATAGTACAATCTTATAGTTTCAGCGGACATTTTCAATTTTGAAACCGGTTCTGAAAGTGAAACTACCCTGATATGAAAAAACTGGAACCAAAATCGAAAAAGTAAAAACTAACAATGTTAGAGATCAACCTCAGCTATTCTATGCAAAAAACATCATTTAAAAATATTAAAATGCGAGCGAGAAATCTGCCAAGAACCTTCCCATAGACTTAACATTAGCTTGCATGTTTTACTTACCCATCATACGTAGTATAGGGTAAGTCTTGTAATCGTTTTGAAAATCGAAAAATTTTTTTTGACGGATTTACACGTTTCAGACACTGGAGATTCCGAAAAACATATTTTTAGAAAAAAAAATTTGCCGTCTGTCTGTGTGTCTGTAAACGCTCTATCTCCCGAAAAAATTGAGATAGAGACTTGCAATTTGGTATGTACTTAGTATGTAATAATGGGAAGAAGCCTATTTCATTTCAATAACCTCGATTAACCGGAACAATTTTTTTCGGACTCTCGAAATATTCGTTCTGATGAAAGGTATATAAAAATTTTCGAAATTGTTTATTTTAAGAAATGAATATAAAAGACAATAAAAAAACATAAATTTTGAATAAAGCATGAAGTCGATCGGATAATGAGTTGCCGAGATATTTGGAATCCTATTTTCCACACTCTTCGATTTTTCATGACCCTGTATTTCATCCAAATTTCACTTCAAAGATATATTTTAATTGGAAATTTGACGCTTAATCAGATGCAATAAACCGCTAGTTAATAGGATTATTATTTTTGGAGTTATAAGGAAAAACCTCTTTCAAGCAATTCAGTAATCGAGCCTTTAAAGTTTGTGACGTCATCAAGCCACGATTTTATTTGAATTGCAATGCATTTTATAAGTAGTTTACACATTTTTATTTTAATATTTTACATTATGCATATCCATGATGGGTAAGTATTACGGTGGCCCCCAACGACTAGTTTTTGAATGACTGATGTAGGCTCTTAAGCCTGAACTAAGGCTCCTGTAATAAGGGAGTATCACATAATTTGTACATCAGATTGCTAATGTGCTCTTTTTATTTGTATTCATACATGTCCTTTTCCAGATAGTATTTCAGTTTTTATGTATTCCTTCTCTTTGTAGCTTCCTGAGCAGTACCGCCTGATGAGCCAGCAGCCACAAAAGAAGAAACACAAGCACAAGAAGCACAAACACAAAGCTGGTGATGCTGTTACCCCAGATTCACAGCAAGGTGAGTTTTAGATATATAATTCACTAGGCCACACATTTTTTCTAGATTCATTTGGTACTTATTCCCGGTTATAAAAATCTAGGATTGCCAGATTGTATATTTTTCCTGTAAGTTACACATTTTTCTGACTTCTTGTATGTTGTACGTTTAAAAAAATTACCATATGATGATTTCTCCCCCCCCCACTTTTTTTTTTATCATATGACTTTTAATAATTTTTTTTTTCAGTTTACATTATCTGTCGATTTCAAAAATTTCATTTTTTTAATATAGTTTTTGCCGTAAAAGTGTTATTATGCACATCAGATTGATGAAAGAATAGTTCTGGATCAGGATGACAAAAATCTGAAATACTAATAATTTAACTGATGTATTTAAGCTCTAAATAAGACAGGCATTCAATTTTAGTGTTTTTTTTTTTTCTTTTACTGTGGTTGCTATTGTGCCGCACACTGCAATGTGCATTGGACAATACGGAAATTTCTTGACAATCTTCAATAAAAAAGATATTCTGTTCTAGAAAATAGTCAACAGTCTGAAGTGAACTTCAAAGATATTTCAGTTTTCTCTCTCTCTCTTTTTGACTTTTCTCAATTATATCTGAACTGAGTTATTGAAATTTAAATGGAAAAAAAAATTCTTTTTTTTTTTTTTTTTACAAAAATAGAATATTGAAAAAAATAAAATCCTGATGTCATTTATATTACTCACGTCATTCAGAATACATAATACATGTGTACTATTTCATTCTTACAAACAATGTTCTATAAATTTAGAATGTATGACACAGTGTCACTATTCAGGAAATCCACAATGAAGGCAAGATTTTGTTTTGTTATAGACTGAGAAAAGTGTTATATGGAGAGCCTGAAAACTTATTTAGCTCTACTCTATTCAGAATGAAAGATTGGTTTACCAGTTGTAGAAGGCTCACATACCAGAACTTGTATGTGCATACTATAGTTTAGGAAATCCTGCATTAGAGGGGTATTAGACTTAGTTCTATTTCTAATTGGCTTTGAGGGAGGGTGCAGTTTATCAAGGGTCAATAATGTATTTAGTTCTACAGGGTGGTGCATAAGTAAGAATATACCGGGTGTCCTGGAATGGACTGACTGATTTTAAAAATCAATAATTTCCAAGCGGTGACAAATATTAAAAAATTCTTGCAGGAGAGTAATGTATGATGTCAGGCGGTTTTTTACTGCAATTCCTGATTTTAGTTCAAATGATCAGCCATAGAGGGCGCTGCGAGTAATAGACACCCAATCACAGCAAAAGCAAAAATTACTCAGCATGGATATGGAGAAAGAAGGTTCAATACATGGAGTGGGTTTCATTCACCCATAAAATCTTGTTCAGAATCGGACCCTAAGAACAAGATTGTATTAGCGAATGAGACCCACTCCATGTATTGAACCTCCTTCCTTTGCATCCATGCTGAGTGATTTTAGTTTTGGTGTGTATACTGCACTCCTATTGCTTGCAGCTGCCATCTATTGCTGATAATTTGAACTAAAATCAGGAATCTCAGTAAAAAAAAAACCCTAACATCATACATTAATTACTCTCCTGCAAGAATTTTTTAAATATGTGTCACTGTTTGCAAGTTATTGAATTTTAAAATCAGTCAGTCCATTTTAGAACACCCAGTAATTTCCAGATGCTGTAAAACAGGGACTGTTTAAGGAACGTTCCCCAAATGCAAGCCGTAAGGTAGGTGTACTCATAAAGTTTCTTTTCCCCTTTCGAGAAAAGTGACATAGGCGATAGCTAGTATGTCACGTGAATAGTAAATAGTAGGAATGTATAGTGGAGGGTTTATGGTGGTACATGCCCTATATCTTCTAGATATTTTTACGAATCTTTGTATACCTTTCTCACATATTTGTGTATGCTCTCTAGCATATACTGTCTGCCTATAGCATATACCCTGTGGTTATTTTACAACTATAACACTTGTGAGTAGAAATATCTGCAGTGGAGATCGCATTTTGTGTTCTTAAATGGAGCCAAACAAAATCTGTCACTGCGTTGTGCAACGGCATTTTCGAACGCAATTTAGAAAAGAACCTCCAACTAGAATATCCATTTATGATTCGTTTAAAATTTTTGAACTCTCATTTGGACAGAAATGGATTACAAGTTCAATGTGTATCGTGTGACTTAGAGTGCACACATCTCTAAAAAAATTTGGAACATTCACTTTCACTTCTGTTACAGGTAACATAAAATTTTGTACATTGGTAGTCTTATATAGTGCATTGAAGTTGTATGCTTACTTATGAATCACTCTGAATTTCTAATTGGCTTTGATGGAGAGTGGCAGTTTATCAAGGGTCAATAATGTATTTATATATCTATCACATTTACGACAATACTTATACTACATAAACAATTGATTTAATTATTTGATGTTAAAATAAAAAAAATTTAAAAATTCCATTGTTGTAATATAAGTATTTCATTTACATCTTTTGTTGCCGAAATGTCAGTTAAGGCTCCCTGTGGAGACGCGAAAAGCTTTTGATTTCTGTCTGTCCTGCGACAACTGCAGTAAAAATTGTCCTGTTAGATTGATTTTTAGTTGGTATGTTGGTGAAGTACCCGGAATTAGCTGTATAGTTTTTAGTTACATTTACTTCATTCATTCGAAAAATAGAGAACATTTCTTTTTAGGTCATAGTGCTTTCCTATAGGAATGTTCAAATTTTATTTCTTAACTTAAATGAAAATTACATATTTGAATAATGAATTTAAACTTAAAATTATTAATGCTAAATTTTCAATATGGAGGTTTTAAATATATCCTATAGCTTTGAAAATTTGCTGATACTTTCATTAGAATTTAGAAATTGTTTAAATTATTGTAAATTTTTTTGCATTTGTTCGGGAAATATAATCAACAATTTTAAAATGCTTTTCTTTTTACTTTGTTCTTTAATTTATTAGTTGCTTAGCAACCCTATTTCAAAGAATATCAAAATAATAAAATTCAAGTAACTTGCACTATTTTGCTGCAATATTTTATTATCAAAATAAATGATTTTTGTATTCTATTGACCTAAATGAAGAATTTATTTTAATACAAGTTTATTTTTTTAATCTAAAAAGTTACATGAATAAGAAGTTCATAAGAATTTCAGAATATCATTGCATAAACCGTGTTTAATTGAACGCTTCTAATTTCTGAAACCTCCGAAGTATTTTATATGCCTATAAATATGTATCTAATATAAAAAATTAAATTGCTGATTGTAAGATCTTAAATAATATGAAAAGTGAGATTAAAAAACAATGACTTTTAGAGCTGACGTTGAGGCTCCTGATCTGCAGATTTACTAGTAAAAAATATTTCTATTTGAATTAAAAAAAATAATAATAATTCCATGTGTCACTAAATATTTTTTTTTTCGTTCCTTTCAGAATCCAATGCAGAAGGGCAGCACGAAAAGAAGCATAAGAAACAAAAACGTCACGATGAAGAGAAAGAGAAGAAGAAGAAAAAGAAAGAAAAGAAAAAGAAAAAGGTTTGAGCTCTGAGAGCTGAGTGTAAATTTTATTAAAGAACTGTGTATGTCAGGGACTTTCTGTTAAAATTATTATTATTACTGTAACTGAGAATATTTACTAGATTTTAATAAATTTTTTAAAATATGCTTTTTTTATATTTTTTGCTCATAAAATTTTTTTGAACAATTTCTTTTATTTTATTCAGAGTATTGAGGAATAGCTATTCCTTTTCCCCTCCATTTAAAAAGATATGGTGCTGCATGCAATGTTCAGATTTTACAGGATGGCTACTAAATACTGTTACACTCCAAAAAATAAGAATTAATTTTAATCGTTTGGTAAAACAATTTATTTCTCTATTTCAGCATTTGGGAATTTTCTATTAGTGCAGACAATTTTTGTAGCAAATATTTAAAATTATTTTAAAAATGAAGTCAAATGATAAGTCAAAAGAATGAAGATTAAACAGCTTTTTGATCATGGATTTTCTGCAGGAAAAATCTTTAAGCAATTAAAATGCCTTAGTTTTAATAGAACGTTTATATATAGAACTATAAATCGATTATTGGATACTAATAGCTGTAAAGATCAACCTATGTCTGGTCATCCCCGCTCAGTTCGCACAAAAGAGCGCATCAAAAGAATTCGTAAAAAGATACGAAAAAATTCAAAACGTTCTGCAAATAAAATGGCTGCAAAAGAGAACATGAGTCGCAGAACTATACAAGTTATTATAAATGAAGACATGGGGTTTTCGCCCTTATCGCAAAAGAAAAGTTCAAGGTTTAACTACTGCACAAAGAATAAAGACTACAAAGATGCAAGAAATTGCTGAGCGGCATGGTAGGAAAAGTGTTGACAAAATAATATTTTCTGATGAGAAGCTATTTTGCACTGAACAGTGTTATAATGCTAAAAATGATGTCGTATATTCAGCAATCGTCGAGGATATACCTGAAAACCTTCGAACTGTTAAACGTTTTCAGAACAAGAATTCTGTTATGGTTTAAGCTGCAGTGTCAAACAATGGAAAATTGGCTTTGAAATTCATCGGTAAAGGGATAAAATTCAATGCAGAATATTACAAACAGAACATATTGGCTATACATTTATTGACACATGCTAACAGGTTGTATCCCAAAAAGAATTAGATATTTCATCAAGAATTTGCACCGAGCTAAATCAATACAGGCTTGGCTCCATGTCAGTTGTCCAAACTTTATCATGCAAGAAGATTGGCCACCTTCTTCACCAGATCTAAAGCTTTTAGATTATTGTGCCTGGGGGATTTTAGAGGCTAAAGTAAATAGCAAACACAGAAGTTTGGACTATTGTCACAGTTGAATAATGGCATAAGAGATTATCTTTGGTAATCGATAAAGATGGCAGTTGATTCAAGTAAAATTATTTCTAGGTAAACTTTCATCTTTGATGTTCATCATATTAGTGTATTTATCATTTTATATTTGTAAAATAAAATGACTGAATATTTGTAACAGTATTTAGTAGCCACCCTGTAGTTGTAATTTCATAGTTATAAAGGTGAACGGTAAGATTGTACACCTTTGTTTTAAAACTAGTGTTTATTTTAAATCTTTATTATTTTTCAAAGAATACTAAGAACCTTCTTAAGGTGCTTTAAAATAAACAGAAACCTAATTAAAATACAGTAGTTGCCAAAATTATGGAAACCTTTTAGGAAAAATCCCTATTTCTAAAGTTTGATAGTTCATGACGTCATTTAATTTTGAAGTAAAGCCATAAAATTACATATAACTGGAGAGAGAATTTAAATACAAAGTATGATGCAATAATTGCCAAAAGAAAAATTCAATTTTAATAGCAGTTGTCAATTAAAAAACTGAAATGTAGAAATACTTCATTATCATGGAAAAACTAGCTGTTACCCGTGACTTCGTTCACGCAACATAAAAAAAAGAATAAATACATTAATTAAGCAAAATATTTCACTAAAGATAGTTAAAAATGTAAATAATTAACTAACTCTTTATCACATTTCATAGGAGACATTACGGTATTTTTGTTATACAATTTTGACATAACTCAGTCTTAAAAAGGTGAAATTTTGTGCCAAATAATCGCAAAAATGAAATTGTAACCAGTGCAAAAAGGAGAGCGAAATAAAATCGTGGAAATAGATGAATTGGGTAAAAACATATGTCAATTTTACCTGATAAACAATTTTACTTTTAACGCCATCGTGAAACGTTTTAACAGCTAACCTTCAAAAATAATTAATTGGAAATAGCACATGCTTTTTCTTTAAATTCAATTCTACCTGTTCAATTCTGACAGTTTGTGTGACATCCTCGGATCAATGATTACCGATGTTAATTAAATCGCATTGCGTTCGATAGTCTAGGAGTAGTTGCGAAATACAAACACGTGGTCAGATTTTAATATAATAGATTCGTGTTCATTTTCCTTTTCTTAAACCTGTCATGTGATTTTTAGCAGAAAACTCTCATCTGTATATAATGGATACTCATACTTAATAATCAGTATAGATTAAAAAAAATATTTAAATTTTTTATTTTAAATATGGCGGGAAACTTGGTCTACTTTCTATACTGACTGATCCTTGTATTATTAATGTACGGAATTGATTCATACTCCTTTTAAAGCATATTGGAAAATTCCCGTTTTGATTCAAATATGACGTCACTTTTCCCCCAGAGAAATCCCTTTTTAATGACATAATTCTTATTAATTTTCTTTTCCAGGCAATCAGGGCGTAAATTTTAGCAGAAAGCTCACATTTGTATGTAAATGATATTCAAGCTTATTATTAATCAGTATCGATAAAAAAAAATATTTCAGGTTTTCATCTTAAATATGATGTCCATTATCTATCTACTTTCATTATATACTGATATTGATGCTTCTTGTATTATTACGAATATTTGAAAATACATGTTTTATTTATGACGTCATAGTTGTCCAAGCCAAGGAAGATCCTTTTCATAGTTCCATGGTCCAAGCAAAATATTTTCTTGATAATATAATTATTGTTCATTTTTCCTTCTTTTTGAATTCTTTTTTATTTTCTTTTTATTACGTAAAAATCGTTCAATTGGAAAATAATTGTTGAGGAAAAATTATTATTCCATGTTTTGTATTTATTGGCAACGATAATGCTTAGTAATGTAAAATGTTTAATTAAATTTTACAGAAAAACTATTCATTGATTCTCTATGAAAATTATAAAATTTTTAATTATTAAGAAAATTATTCTTTCGAATTGAAAAAAAAATTAAACCTTGTATTATTATCAAAATCTAAAAAAATGTACATTTTATTTCTAGTAATGTTATTTAATCTTCTTTTTAATTCTTTTTTTTTTTTTTTTTTTTTTTTCATTTTCATTTTTCACGTGAAAAATTTTC